>JACGWO010000004.1:103644-1472023 GCA_034509735.1 Sesamum alatum
ATGGTTTTTGGCACAACCTTGTTATTTTTAATGATTGTTAAAAATAAAACAAGCCTTTACAAGGGCAGCATAAAAGACCAGTATAAAATTTTGGCGGAAAATTTAATATTTAAAAACCATGGAAAAAGCCATTACAAAATTTGTTCACTTTCAAAAACTTATATTTTCAAGTACGATACCACAGATTTATACCAAATTTAAGTATATATAAGAATATGTCAATTAGATCAAATTCGATGGTATGATGTAAAATCAGATGGCCTGATTGAACGATACACATCTTCAATGATTATGCTTATGTTGAAAGTGCAATATCTCGAACTCCGTGTACCCAATAAGTTTAAAAATTTACGAAATGTAATTTTTTGTCTATTACATCATATCTAACGGTTTGATCTGAATTCTTACGGCCCTATTAACCCCTGCAATTCAACAATGTAAGATGATAGTTACATCAATGATAATACTAACATTTATGTATATACAAATTTATCGCATGTTATGAACATATGTCATTGTCATCTATAAAATATTTTTATATATTTCAATAGCATTATTCCACATAATGGATACTTTTCTATAAATTTTAATTGTTAAGTACGATTTTTTTTTATTTAATGAATAATTTAATGAAAAATAATTAAATATTTGGAATACTTTTAGGGACGACTGTTACTAATTTCATATGGTTCTCGGCACAACCTTGTTATTTGTAATGATTTTTAAAAATAAGACAAGCCGTTGCAAGGGCCGTACAAAAGACTGGTACAAAATTTGACGAAAAATTTAATATTTAAAATCGTGAAAAAAGCCGTTACAAAATTTGTTCACTTTTCAAAAACTTATATTTTCAAGTACGATATCTTAAAATCCGGCCACACGATTTATACCAAATTTAAGTATATATAAAGAATATGTCAATTAGATTAAATCCGACGGTATGATTTAAAATCAGATGGTCTGATTGAACGATACACCATCTTTAATGATTATGCTTATGTTCCGGGGTTCAATATCTCGACATCCATGTACTCAATAAATCTAAAACTTTACGAAATATAATTTTCTGTCTATCATATCATATCTAATGATTTCATCTGAATTCTGACTGCCCGATTAACCCATGTAGTTCAACAATGTAAGATGATAGTTACATCAATGTAATACTAACATTTATGAATATATAAGTTTATAGCATGTTGTGAACATATATCATTGTCAACTATAAAATATTTTATGTATTTCAATTGCATTATTCCACATAATGGATACTTTTCTACAAAATTTAATTGTTAAGTACGATTTTTTTATTTAATGAAAAATAATTAAATATTTGGAATACTTTTATGGACGACGGTTACTAATTTCATATGGTTTTTGGCACAACCTTATTATTTATAATGATTTTTAAATATAAGACAAGCCGTTAGAAGGGCCGCATAAAAGACTGGTACAAAATTTTGGCTTGAAAATTTAATATTTAAAAACCGTGGAAAAAACCGTTATAAAATTTGTTCACATTCAAAAAACTTATATTTTCAAGTACGATATCTTAAAATCCGGGTACCCGATTTATACGAAATTGAAGTATATATAAGAATATGTCAATTAGATCAAATCTGACGGTATTCTTTAAAATCAGATGGCTTGATTGAACGATGCATCATCTTCAATGATTATTCTTATGTTCGATATCTCGAAATCCGTGTACCCAATAAGTCTAAAAACTTTATGAAATGTAATTTTCTGTCTATTACATCATATCTAACGATTTGATCTGAATTTTGACGGCCCGATTAACCCATTTAGTTCAACAATGTAAGATGATAGTTACATCAATGTAATACTAATATTGTGAATATACAAATTTATCGCATGTTGTGAACATATATCATTGACATCTATAAAATACTTTTATCTATTTCAATTGCATATTCCACATAATGGATACTTTTCCATAAAATTTATTGTTAAGTACGATTTTGTTTATTTAATGAATAATTTAATGAAAAATAATTAAATATTTCGAATACTTTTAGGGACAACCGTTACTAATTTCATATGGTTTTTTGCACAACCTTGTTATTTGTAATGATTTTTAAAAATAAGACAAGCCGTTATGAGGGCCACATAATAGATCGTACAAAATTTTGGTGGAGAATTTAATATTTAAAAACAGTGGAAAAAGCCGTTACAAAATTTGCTCACTTTCAAAAACTTTTATTTTTAAGTACGATATCTTAAAATTTGTGCACCCGATTTATATCAAATTTAAGTATATATAAGAATATGTCAATTAGATCAAATCCGACGGTATGATTGAAAATCAGACGGCCTGATTGAACGATACACCACCTTCAATGGGGAGAGGCTAAAGGTCATTTCAGAGCTTCAAACATGACGGGATCCAGGGATGACTTCCTTATGACTTTGGTCGTTGGTTCTCATGGACGTGAAGATATAGCTTGTTTGCTGTTAAAAAAGTTGCTGGTCTCCGCCCCTTCTATTAGTAGGGCTGCGTATCCGTAGTTTGAATCCACTTCTTACGGTCGACCCTGAAGGGTCTCAAGGATTACGCCGCTCGTCTCTCTTCTAAAGCAAAGGAGTAGCAGCAAGGGAGGGAGTTAGACAGTCTCAAAGGCGGTTGGTGATCAAACTTTGAAAAGCCCTTAACACTTAAGATGTCACATCCTCAATGTTAAATTGCCTATGGAAAGAGAACATAGAGTATGGCATTCCTCATCTATTGAAGAGTTTTGTTATTAGGAAACCCAAGGGCAAGCCAAAGGAGTGAGGTTACGAACGGTTGGATAAAACATCTAAGATACGTCTTTATGCTTATGTTTCGGGTTTGATATCTCGACATTCGAGTACCCAATAAGTCTAAAACTTTACGAAATGTAATTTTCTGTCTATTATATCATATCTAACGGTTTGATTTGAATTTTGACCACCCGATTAACCAATGCAGTTCAACAATGTAAGATGATTGTTACATCAATGTAATACTAATACTTATGAATATACAAATTTATCGCATGTTGTGAACATATATCATTGTCATCTATAAAATATTTTTATATATTTCAATAGCATTCCACATAATAGATACTTTTCTAAAAAATTTTAATTGTTAAGTACGATTTTTTTTTATTAATGAATAATTTAATGAAAAATAATTAAATATTTTGGAATACTTTTAGCGACGGTCGTTACTAATTTCATTTGGTTTTTGGCACAACCTTGTTATTTTTAATTATTTTTAAAAAATAAGACAAACCGTTGCAAGGGCACATAAAAGGCCAGTACAAAATGTTTGCGAAAAATTTAACATTTAAAAATCATGAAAAAAAACCCGTTACAAAATTTGTTCACTTTAAGAAACTTATATTTTCAAGTACAATATCTTAAAATCCGGGCCACGATTTATACCAAATTTAAATATATATACGAATTATGTCAATTAGATTAAATCGACGGTATGATTTAAAATCAGATGGTCTGATTGAACGATACACCATCTTCAGGATTATGCTTATGTTCCAAGTTCGATACCTTGACATCCGTGTACCCAATAAGTCTAAAACTTTACGAAATATAATTTTCTGTCTACCACATTATATCTAACGGTTTGATCTGAACTCTGACGGCCCGATTAACCCATCCAGTTCAACAATGTAAGATGATAGTTACATCAATGTAATACTAACATTTATGAATATACAAGTTTATAGCATGTTGTGAAACATATATCATTGTCATCTATAAAATATTTTTATGTATTTCAATTGCATTATTCCACATAATGGATACTTTTCTACAAAATTTAATTGTTAAGTACGATTTTTTTATTTAATGAATAATTTAATGAAAAATAATTAAATAGTTGGAATACTTTTAGGAACGACGGTTACTAATTCCATATGGTTTTTTGGCACAACCTTATTATTTGTAATAATTTTTAAAAATAAGACAAGCCTTTACAAGGCTACATAAAAGACTCATACAAAATTTTGGCGGAAAATTTAATATTTAAAAACGTGGAAAAAGTCGTTACAAAATTTGTACACATTCAAAAACTTATATTTTCAAGTATGATATCTTAAAATCTGGGCACCCGATTTATAGCAAATTTAAGTATATAAGAATATGTCAATTAGATCAAATACGACGGTATGATTTAAAATCAGATGGCTTGATTGAACGAACACCATCTTCAATGATTATTCTTATGTTTGATATCTCGATATCCGTGTACCCAATAAGTCTAAAATTTTACGGAATGTAATTTTCTGTCTATTACATCATATCTAACGGTTTGATCTGAATTTGAACGGCAGCGATTAACCCATGCAGTTCAACAATGTAAGATGATAGTTACATAAATGTAATACTAATATTTATGAATATACAAATTTATCGCATGTTGTGAACATATATCATTGACATTTATCAAATATTTTTTTGTATTTGAATTGCATTATTCCACATAATGGATACTTTTATATAAAATTTAATTATTAAGTATGATTTTTTTATTTAATGAAAAATAATTAAATAATTGGAATACATTTAGGGACTACCGTTACTAATTTCATATGGTTTTTGGCACAACCTTATTATTTGTAATGATTTTTTAAAAATAAGACAAGCCGTTACAAGGGCCGCACAAAAGATCGGTACAAAATTTTGGCGGAGAATTTAATATTTAAAAACCGTGAAAAATTTGTTCACTTCCAAAAACTTATATTTTCTAGTACGACATCTTACAATCCGTGCACCCGATTTATTCTAAATTTAAGTATATATAAGAATATGTCAATTAGATCAAATCCAACGGCATGATTTAAAATCAGATGGCCTGATTGAACGATGCACCATCTTCAATAATTATGCTTATGTTCCGGGTTTCATATCTCGACATCCGTGTACCCAATAAGTCTAAAACTTTACGAAATATAATTTTCTGTCTATTACATCATATCTAATGGTTTGATCTGAATTTTGACGGCCCAATTAACCCATGCAGTTCAACAATGTAAGATGCTAGTTACATCAATGTAATACTAATATTTATGAATGTACAAATTTATCGCGTGTTGTGAACATATATCATTGTCATCTATAAAATAGTATTTATGTATTTCAATTGCATTATTCCACATAATGGATACTTTTCTACAAAATTTAATTGTTAAGTACGATTTTTTTTTATTTAATGAATAATTTAATGAAAAATAATAAAAAATTTGGAATACTTTTAGGGACGCCTTTATCAAATATCATAGTTTGCCATTCAATTTGTAACACCTTTTGTATTATTTTTTGTAATACCTTTAAGCATGACTTCTCACTCTTTGTAACACACTTTGCAGCGGTTTTAGGAATGACCTTAGGAGCGGCTTGGGCTTAGTATATAAGTCACACTTAGATTTTTTTCTCCCATTTTTCTCTCTCCCCTCTCCCCTTTTGCCCTAGCCTCCACCCCCTTTTTTGCCCTAGCCCGCCCCCACCGCCCCCAACCTCCGCCACTCTGTTGTCGCCTCCCTCTGCCGTCGCGCCTGCCTCTGTCATCGCCCCCCAACCGCCGTCGCACCTCCTCCCTCCGTCGCGCCTCTCTTTCCTCTCATAAGGCGTAAGTAATTTTCTGAAAATTTTTATGTTTTTGTTAGTATATTTGTTGGGTATATTTGTTGGAATGTTGAAGTATTGGGTATATTTGTTGGAATGTTGAAGTATTGGGTATATTTATTGGGTATATTTGTTGAAATATTGAAGTATTGGGTATATTTGTTGGAATATTGAAGTATTGAGTATATTTATTGGGTATATAAGTAAGTTTTTTGTAATTTTAGAAAACAAGTTTCTGTAATTATTAAAACATATCTGAATATATTTCCTATTTTTTTGGATTTTTCTGTAGTTTATTGGATATTTTCTGTATTTTTTTTGAAAAAATAAGTAAGTTTTTGTAATTTTAGAAATAATATTATGTAATTATTAAAAAAGAATCTAAATATATTTCCTATTTTTTTGGATTTTTCTGTAATTTGTTGGATATTTTCTGTATTTTTTTTAAAAAAATAAGTAAGTTTATTTAATTTTAGAAAATAATTTTCTGTAATTATTAAAAAAATTCTGAATATATTTTCTTTTTTTTTTGAATTTTTTTTTAATTTGTTGGATATTTTCTGTATTTTTTTTTAGAAAAATAACTAAGTTTTTTGTAATTTTAGAACACAATTTTTTGTAATTATTAAAAACAATCTGAATATATTTCCTACTTTTCTGAATTTTTCTGTAATTTGTTGGATATTTTTTGTACTATTTTTAACAAAATAAGTAAGTTTTTATAATTTTAGAAACAATTTTCTGTAATTATTAAAAACAAAATCAGAATATATTTCCTATTTTTTTATTTTTTCTGTAATTTGTTGGATATTTTCTGTATTTCTTTTAAAAAATAAGTAAATTTTTGTAATTTTAGAAAACAATTTTCTGTAATTATTCAAAAAAAATCTGAATATGTTTCCTATTTTTTCGAATTTTTCTGTAATTTGTAGGATATTTTCTTTATTTTTTTTAAAAAAAATGAGTAAGTTTTTGTAATTCTAGAAAACAATTTTCTGTAATTATTAAAAAAAATCTGAATATATTTCCTATTTTTTTTCAAATTTTTCTTTAATTTGATGGATATTTTCTGTATTTTTTTAAAAAAAATAAGTAAACATTTGAAATTTTAGAAAAAAAGTTTCTATAATTATTAAAAAAAATCTGAATATATTTCCTAGTTTTTCAATTTTTTCTGTAATTTGTTGGATATTTTCTGTATTTTTTTTTAAAAATGAGTAAGATTTGTAATTTTAGAAAATAATTTTCTGTAATTATTAAAAAAAAATCCTGAATATTTTTCCTATTTTTTGAATTTTTCTGTAATTTGTTGGATACTTAGGAAAGTAATGGATATTAGGACTTTCCCGATATTTTTTTGAAAAATAAGGACTTTAATGCTATATTTAAAAAAAATTGTAGATCCATGACTATCGGTGGTCCGGCTCCTCCGGGACGAGGTCGTGGTCGAGGCCGTGGTCGTGGCCGCGCCGGTGACCCTCCCAGTCCTCCTCTTGCCATTGGTGCGGATGGACGCCACCTTTATGCCTCCTCCACCGCCTCCAGCTGATCCCTGGCAACTGACGACGAGGACGAGGAAGACACTATTAACGGGTAGACTCGTCCAGTTTTAGAATTTTATATTTGTAAAATACAATGTTTAAATAATATTTTTATTTTCTCAGCTATATTATTTATGCTTTTTATATAATATTTCACATTTAAGAAATTAAATGACATATATAATGAATATTTCACATTTAAGAAATTAAATTACGTATGTAATGAATATTTCACATTTAAGAAATTAAATTACATATATAATGAATATTTCACATTTAAGAAATTAAACTACATATTAAATAAAAAATTAAACTAAATTAAATAAAATTAAAAAAATATAAAATTTAATCTTGTAACAGCTTTTATAACGGCTTTTAGAATACATCTACACATCATAGAATTACAAAGCCGTTCCAATGACTGTGCATAAGATTCTTGAAAAAGCTGGCCCAAAAACCAGTACAAAAAAAATCAAAACAGTAACAAACGGTGTTACAAAAACGGTTGCACAAAGCGTTACAACGGTCGTTCCAAATGTTATGAAAAAAGTAATCACTAATACCGAAATAAAGTCGTTACAAAATAATGTCAGGTTGTTACACAAAGAATGCAAAAAACTGTTCCACATCCGAAGCAAAGCCATTACTGTGTGTGTTACAATAGCCGTTCCAAAAACAGGTCCAAATTCATTTTCTCCATCCGGTCAAGTATTGTAAGACCGACGTAGGCCGGTGCAAAAGCCGTTCCAAATTGTAACGGCTTTCAGCTAAGCCGTTACAAATATTTTATAACTCATAAAATAGCGACGAATTCCTTGGCAGTTACAAAAGCCGTTACAACGTCGAGAAACTGTTCTAAATTAATGATTTGGCCGTTACAAAAGCGGTTACTATAAAATAATTTTTCTTATAGTGCAACCCTATTTTAAATTAATCCAATTAATTTAAAAGGCTAAGCCCAAAAATTTAATTAATCAAATCAATTAAATATTTGGGCCATCCATCTAATGGATTATCCCAAATAAATGGTCCAATCATTTATTATTCTCCATGAATTAATTTAATCTAATTAAATTAATTCATTTATTCCGAAATTAGTTCTAAATTAATTCCATCAGTTCCACAATGATTTCTGTGTGACCCTTTAGGTTCACCCTCAACTAGACTTAGGCTTGTATCCTACACATTAAATTAAATTAAATTAAATTAATTATTTTCAATTAACCAATAACTAGAAAAGTCCGTCGCCATGGGTGGCCGTCTAGCAATGGTCCATGACACTAGAGACTAGGTGAATGTTGGCGTGAACATTTAGGCTTTGAGTTCCATACGGATACGGTCCTTCCATCAACTGTCTCCCAGCCTTAGTTTAGGGAATGGAATTGGCATCAGTCCCCATCCTTGATTAGACAACCATGCTTTATACTCAAGATGCGTTTACTCTAATGACCAATCAAGGGAACCTATCCCTAATGGATCAATCACTTTGGCCAAAGACTTTGAGAGTCTAAACCATATCAAATCACATAGAAAAACTTATTGTCACAATACTGTCAGGGGAAGGATTCTGTTTTGGAGTCCACCATCCTCACTACATACTCTGACTACACTAGATAAAGCTTATGATGACCATACCTCATGATACAGTCACCGCTCGCCAGATCTAAGATATAATCTTTGTACGCAAGCAATTGTTAGGATTCATCAGGTCTGAGGACTAATCTCGTACTATCAAATTGGGAATTCCAGGCATACCGACCAAGCGCCAAGGCTTCCGTATGACGATTCCCGCAAGTTACTTCAGTCAGTCGACTATCTTGCCAACTAACCTACAAAAAAATTGCATAGACAACCCATATCTCTCGCCGATGAAACTCAGCACTCACCCAATGAATGCAATACTTAGTGCAAGTCTCTATAGGATTCTTGATGCTCAGTCTCGAGGTCCTCAACGTGGAACATTTCAGACCGACCCTTAAAAGTTGGTTTCGTAGGCGCCAACCTATGCACAACCCAACTCCATGGGTTTAACCATTAGATTTATTTGCATTTGTTGTGACGTTAAAATGCCGTTTAACGTAATCAGTGAGCACAACAAACACTTATGCCGTATATGAACACTCACTCTATTCATTATGTCAATGTTACTATGGTAAAGATTGACAAATAGTTTCTAGAACCGTCAAACCAATTGGCTTTCTGGTCACCTATTCTAACATTAAGATCTGTGAAAAACATATGTAACCAGATGAATCATGCCTGTGCATGCCTACATATCATTCAATTCATACCATGAATTACCCTGTCCATTATGAAAATCCCCATCTAGTTCATCAATATATTTAATTTAATCTAAAAGGTGATCAAGCTCTCAAATTATAATAACAAGCACAATAATTCATGGACATATAAAAATAAACCTGTAGATTAATCCCAAAAAATATTCAAAATATTTTCTCAATTAGGCTTCCCAAAATCCTTACCAAAAGTTAAATTCATTGGTTCTAAATCTAAAACAATAAAGAAAATGCAAAAAAATGTCATGGAGTAGATAATCGAGCTAGAATGGTTGTCACTCTGGTACTGGATCGACTTATCCACGTGTCTTCTTGTTCTCTCCTCCTTTCTTGAGGGTGTGCTTAGTGTTTTCTCTAGAAAATCAGTCAACCCCTTCATCTCCCTTCTCCGTTTTATACGAGTTCCTAATTATCATAAGAGAGGAAAAGAATCCTCATACAATCAAACTCCTTTCCTTTCCTTCTTAATCCACTTCCTACCAAAATTCTAAGAGTAATTACAAGAAAAATAATGTGGCCCCCCATAAAATTAACAACAACAAATAAGTTGGAGAATCCTCAACTTTCGCCCAATTGTATATCTGATAACCCGTGGCATGGGTTAGACACATTGCGCTTTTGTCAACCGAATCTTTGATAACCCGTGGGCACGGGTTATCTTGTATGCGCTTCTGCGGAACCAACCTCTGATAACTCGTGGGCATGGGTTATCCTGCGCGTGGTCCACTTAATTTTCTCACTTTTTCTCACTTCCTTTCTTATCAAACTTGAGCTCTTCTCTTCTAAAACTCCTCTTCCTCCAAGAAAGCACTTAGAAAGACACAAATATTACCAAGAACAAGTATCTTATCCATCAAAATATAGGAAATCAACTAAAAATAGACCACATAATTTCTCCTAATCACTCATCCTTAGCTTTTTCGATCTGCCTCTTTTTTATCTTCAACTATGGTGGCTTTAAAGGCTGATAAGGGCTCTAGATGCATGTAAATTTTTATGCCTGGACTGCATGTATCATCTCTGCATACACCCCAAATACGTGTCTTTCTTGTAACACTCATCCACACAATCCTCAATTACCAGCCTCCCAGATGATACTGTAATACATGCATGTGCACAAGGATAACCATTTAATTGAGACATGCCACATGAATATGTTTTCTTATCCAAGTTCACAACATATTTATCTAGAAACTGGTTTGCTTTGTACTCTCCACCCCTTTCCCATCTTGTGAAATAATTTTTTGCAAAGCCATGTTGCTTATTTATCTTTTTCAACATATTAGGGCATATCAAACCCGTTTATTTTTTTCATCCTTTCTTTCTTTAAATTTTTTTACATTAATTTGTCCTTATCCATTCAATCATAGTAATTACAGGCTTATTCCTAGCATGAAGGATATAATTATTGAAACTTTCACACAAGTTGTTCATCACTATATCACACTAACAGTAGATGGGAAACTAAGACCTAGCTTAGTGTTGAAAAGGAATATTTTTTAACCATTTAGTTGCAGTTTCTACATCATCAGAAACCTTGGGGGTCTAAACTTTCAGTTTTCTTCATAAAAACTTCAAAATCTTTTTTGTTTGTTGTGGAGGCAGCTTTCTAATTCCGAGGTTTGAACTTCATCTTGAAGTTCTCTTACAAATTACTTAGGCAGTACCTCACTGCTTCATCCTCACCCTTAGCCCCACCCCTCACTGTTTCAGCACACCATCACCTCAGCAGTTACCATTTTCAAATTCTATGTCATCAAAATTTATACCCTCCAACAAGTATGTGATTTCAAACACACTCACAAGGGGTATTATTTTGCCTTGACTATCTATTACTTGAATTAGATACACATCTTCTTCTTGTTCTACATAAATTACCACTGGTGTATCTGTTAATGTAGGTGATCAAAAAGTCAAGTAGTTGGTTGTTTTGTAATCTATTATTAATAATCTTATTCGATGTAGTGTTAAGTATCATATTTATTGCTCGGCCATCTTTATTGTGTTATATTATATGTTATTCACGGACAAAGCTCACAGACCAGTTAAACCAATGAAGTTAGGTCGCGCATTTTATGGCGACTATGAAACCTACTTCCGAGGATTGATCTAAAACACTCCAAGCCAAGAACCCTCAAAAATGGGCATTGAGGAGTTTTGTAGAAACTTGCATTAAGTGATGTACTCATGTGATGAGTATCAAGTTTCATTGACGATAGATGCATTGTTGGAATAGGTGACCAGAAAGTCAATGTGGTTGGTTGTTCTGGGAACTATTCGCCAATCTTTGAAATAAAGTAATATTATGTTGATGAATGAAGTAAGGATTCATCATTGGCAACAATGAGTTTGTTGTGCTCACTGCGCTAGCATTGAA
Source organism: Sesamum alatum (assembly GCA_034509735.1). Classification (NCBI taxonomy): domain Eukaryota; kingdom Viridiplantae; phylum Streptophyta; class Magnoliopsida; order Lamiales; family Pedaliaceae; genus Sesamum; species Sesamum alatum. The sequence goes on from JACGWO010000004.1 coordinate 115,491, forward strand.
CGGGGTTTTGATTCCACAACAAACACCCACAGACCGGATATATAAATCCAAGAAGTTGGACTACGCATAAGTTGGCGGTCATGGAACCAACTTCTGTGAATTGGTCTGGAACACTGCAAGTCGAGGACCTCGAGATCGGGTATTGAGGATTCGAGAGATGAAAGCGTAGCGGATCAGCCCAAGAGTAGCGTGGCGGAAGCGTTAAAGCGAATTAAGCATGCATAAATGGAATTAAAGCGGAATTTAAAACCGCATCAAAGGGTGTTCCCTTAATTCTCCCGGGCATTTGGTGTATCTCATGAATAGAAGAAAATATAAACAAGATTCATGGAGGTCCTAGGGTTGAAGAGAGGAACAAGAAACGTAACTAGGATACTCACCCTTGTAGCTTTCTTCGTTTGGCCACATACATTGTTCCTGGATTTGCCACCAAGATCCCAACATAGAGATCCTCTAAAATGTCCATGCAATTCACCGGAATGCTTGATACTCTCGTACTAGTAGGACATCAAAAAAGGAGAGAATAATTGACCAAGTGTTATTGATTAACGAGATCAATTGTTTGTATGTCCCCTTGTATGAAACAAGAAGACAAGAAAATACTTTTGGAGGTGAAAAAAAGGGGATGGCCGAGTGAGAGAGAGAGCTCGGTCCAGAGGGGAGGGCTAGGAGAGATGTGTAGAGATTTGTATGTGATTATGTGTGTTTTAAGTATTTAAGAGATTAGTATTCCTAATGCTACTCAACCTCTTCCAAAGAGACACACTCTAATCAACTTAGGACTTTGACCTAGTTGAATCTCGTCCATCCATTCTTGATGGGCTTTATGGAATGGACCTTATTAAATCTAATTTAAATGGTCCAAAGTCCTAATGGGCTTTATGTATAAATCTAATTAATACTTAAGCCTGATAATAATTTTCACCATTTAATCTAATTAAAAAGGGAAAAGTCCATCCTCTATTTTCATAAATCCAATTTATGAATTAAGTCTAATTAATTCAATTAAATCAATCCTAACTAATTCAAAGGTTTGATACTCCAAAAAGGGATCAATTTAATCCAATTAAATTTTTCCATCTCCCGGAATTAAATTCCAAATTAACTCCTTCACTTCCAGTGATTGTGTGTGACTCGTCATGTTCACCTTCAACTAGACTTGGCGAATCGCCGATAATATCATAACCGAAATTCTCTAGTCACCATGGGTGGCCGTCTAGCAACGGTCTATGACACTAGAGACTAGGAAAAATTATGGCGTGAACATTTAGTCTCACGAATGCATACGAGTGCAGTCCTTCCGTCTACCATCTCACATCTACGGTCTAGGGTATGGAATTTGGACGTCAGTCCCCATCCTTGACTTAAGCAGCTACTCGTTCACCTGCTGAAATGTCACTAGGATGCCATCCCACTGTTCAAGCACTGTGGCCATAGATTTTACAGGGAACGAGTCTTAGAGTGTATGTGAGACACTATTGTCAAACATTGAGAGGAGACAAATTCTATCTTGGAACTCACCGTCCTCATTGCACATTCTGACTGCAATAGATAGGCTTTATAACAACCAAGTCTTACGGCTTGGTAGCCTTTCGCCAAACCTAAGACACAGTCATAGTGTGCATGTGACTGTCGTAGTTCCTCATGTCGGAGGACTAATCTCATACTATCAGAGTCGGGAATGCAAGTCATACTGACCAAGCCCCTTAAGGCTTCCTTATGATGATTCCTGCAAGTCACTTTAGTCAGCCGATGCCGAGCCGACTAACCCACTAATATTGCATGGGCGACCCTCGTCACTCGTTGATGAAACATGAATGCAATCCTTAGTGCAAGTCTTGCTTGGACCCTCTATACCCAATCTCAAGGTCCGTGACTTGGAGGGTTCCAAACCGATCCACAGAGGCTAGCTTCATGACTGCCAACCTATGCGCAGTCCAGCCTCCTGGATTAACATACCCGGTCTGTGGGCTTTTTTTGTGCAATCAACAATAATATAAGTGAACACAACAAAGTATAACATTCCAAGAACAGAACATCACTTTTATTCAGAATATCTTATTTATACCATTATTGTCAGCAACAAGTTACATCAGCCTAATGAGATTGGCTTCATGTTCATCTATTCCAACAATCTCCCACTTGACCTAAAGCCAATCACTCATATGCCTTAAACCCATCTTCTCAAGATGCTGAGTATGAGCGATCTGTGACATGGGCTTAGTCAATGGATCCACTGTATTTTCTGTTGAGCTGACTCGGTCCATCCGAACATCACCTCTTCCTACCATCTCCCTTAGCAGTTGGTAGTGTCTAAGGATGTGCTTGGATAGGTGATGGGATCTCGATTCCTTCGCTTGCGCTATAACCCCATTGTTATCATAGAAGATAACCATTGGCTCGGCATTGCTAGGCACCACACCCAACTCTTGGATGTACATTTTTTCATCCAAATCGCTTCATTGGCAGCTTTCGAAGATGCTATGTATTCAACTTCAATGGTGGAATTGGTTGTGGTATTTTGCTTGGAACTCTTGCAAGCCACGACTCCACCATTAAGCCTGAATACGAATCCTGACTGAGACTTGGCATCATCATCGTCTGACTAGAAGCTAGCATCACTGAAACCTTCTAGTATCAACTCTCCACCGCCATAGACCAAGAACATATCTTTACTCCTTCTAAGGTACTTAAGAATGGACTTTACCGCAGTCTAGTGTGCCTCACCTGCGCAGGCCTGATATCTGCTGGTTACACTTAAATCGTAAGCGATATCAGTCCTAGTGCAGTGTACAACATATTGGATGCTGCCTACGGCTGAGGCATAGGGGATGTCCTTCATCATTTCAAGCTCCTCATCAGTCTTGGGAGACTGTTTCTTAGATAACTTGACCCCATGCCTCATAGGAAGGAAACCTCGTTTGGAGTTATCTACTTGAATCTTTTCAACTCTTTCTCAACATAGGAGTTTTGGGTCATTCCTAACATTCGTCTAGATATCCCTGAAGATCTTGATGCCTAGGATGTAGGAAGCTTCACCCAAATCCTTCATGGAGAATTGAGTAGACAACCATGCTTTTTTGTCACCTAACATCTTGACATCATTCCCAATGAGTAGGATGTCGTCCACATAAAGTACTAGGAACAATATTGAGCTCCCACTGACCTTCTTGTATATACAAGGGTCACATTCGTTCTTGATGAAATCATACCTCCGTATGACTTTGTTAAAATGAATATTCCAACTTTGGGATGCTTGTTTGAGGTCATAGATAGACTTCTGGAGATGGCAGACCTTCTGCTCTTCTCCAACGACAATGAATCCCTCCGGCTGATCTATATAGATCTCTTCCTCAACGAAGCTATTAAGGAAGGCCATTTCACGTCCATCTGCCATTTTTCATAGTCATACCATGTAGCTATGGCGAGCATAATTCGAATGGACTTAGCCATGGCTACTGGCAAATAGGTTTCCTAAAAATTGACCTGGGGTCACTGAGTGTAACCCTTCTCCACAAGCCTAGCTTTGAAGGTAGTTACTTCCCCATTAGCTCTAAGTTTGCGCTTATAGGCCCATTTTAACCTGACGAGTTTAACACCTTTGGGAAGGTCCACTACCGTCCATACTTGGTTCGTGCTCATGGAGTCCATTTCGATTTTCATAGCCTCAAGCCACTTTCCTGAATCGATGTACGACATCGCGTCACCGTATGTCTTTGGATCACTATCCAATTGACCGGTCACGCCCTAGAAGCCATATCTCTCGGGAGGACATGGCACTCTTGTTGACCTACAAAGGACTGGAATATTACTAGTGGCATCGCGTGCAGACACAACAGGAGCTGGCAGTTTCGGCACCTCGTTGGCTCTTCGGGGGGTTGCTCAACATGCTGGGCCTAAAGAGTCTGGTCAACACATCGAGCCTCATGAGGCTGCTCAACCCGTCGGGTACCCAACCGAAAACCCTTTAATACAGGGTCTGCAACTTCTAATGCTAATGACTGAGATGTTTCTCTTGATTCCTCAAGGAGCAGCTCATCGCGCTGGGTATCCGACAGAAATCCCATCTAAGAAGATTGCATTCCTCAAGACAAATACCTTTTGCTCAAAGGGGTCATAAAAGTAATAACCTACAGTTTCTTTCGGATAGCCAACGGACCTGCACAAGCTAGACCTTGACTCTAGCTTATCTCTCACTAATCTCTTAACGTATGCGGGACTACCTCACACTCTCAAGTATTTTTGTATGATGAGGCTTGTCGTGCCATATCTGATATGGTGTCTAGGCCACGACATCAGACAACGCTATGTTTAGCAACTTAGCCATTGTCTCAAGTGCGTAACACCAAAACGACAAGGGCAGCTCGGTACAACTCATCATGAGTTGAACCATGTCCAACAGGGTTCGATTCCTCCTCTCAAAGACTCCGTTTAACTGAGATGTCCCAGGAGGTGTCCATTGAGAGACAATACCGTTTTATTTTAGATGATCGAGGAACTCACCATTTAGATACTCGCCACCTCGGTCTAACCGTAGGACTTTAATTTTGCAGCTAATTTGGTTCTCGGCTTTAAGTCTGAATTCTTTAAACCTCACAAGAGCTTCAGACTTGTACCTCATTAGGTAAACTTAACCATATCGTGAATGGTCATCAGTAAAGGTTATGAAGTAAGAGAAACCACCTCCAGCTAGAGTACTTAGTGGCCCGCGTGCATCTGTATGGACTAGATCTAATAGACTGGTGGCAAGCGTGCTTTGTCCAATAAAGGGCTTCTTGATCATTTTCCCTTTTAGGCAAGATTCGAGGCTGGTAGGTTGTCCAAATCGCCTACCTCTAGGCTCTTTGAGTGTACCAACCTTCAAATCCTGTCTTGAGAGATGTGACCTAGCCTAGCATGCAACAACTGAGCATTCTCAAGATTGTCTATTTTGCGTTTGTTTTGAGCAGTCATGATCCAATCAGACTTTTGCATAATATAAAGACCATTATTAAGTTTGCCTAGTAGATGAGAAGATCCATCTTTCATCAAATAAAAGTGATTTTTATCGATTAGGAATTCAAAGCTACTATTGTCTAACAACGGAATGAAAATGATATTTTTAATCATGCTAGGTACACAAAAACAATTCTTTAATTCTAGCCTAACATGATCACTAACTACTAAGCTAACGGTTCCTACGGATTCAACAGCAATAGCCTTGCCGTCACCAAACCTTAGGATGACCTCGTCTTTACTTAGTCTTCTGCTTCTTTTCAGCACCTGCAAGTCATTGCAGATGTGAGCTCCACAATCGGTATCTAATACACAAGAAGCAGAATTAGTGACCATATTGACCTCAATGACAAACATACCTTGCTCGGAAAGGAATTTAGGGCAATCCCTCTTCCAATGCCCTTTCTCACAACAATGAATACATATGTCATTTTGCCCTCAACTGTTGCTTCGAACAAACATTCCTCTTTCCCCACTTTGGCAATGGGAACCCTCCTAGCGTTGGCAGTAGCTGTGACGGACTTTCCCTTTCCCTTCTTTCTCCTCCAGCATCCGGCACCCTTGCCTTTCACCTGAGAAGTTAAAGCCTTCCCTATCAATACCGACGATGCAGACTTTTTGGTCGTTGCCTCGAATCATAGCACTCACTGTCGCCCCCCACAACTCGTGAGACAGAGAAATAGGAGTGTATTCACTTTGTTCACAATAATCGTGCAGCTTAATTTCAGTCCAAAAGACGTGCCACAATTCGTGAGACCACGTTATTGGGTGAAACTAGCTTCCTCACTTTTGTCATGGATGGAAGGCATAGACGAACAATGTTTGTTCAAGTCCATTTATAGGGGTCAAATATTTAACTTGGTCCAACTAAGTGAGAGTTTTGTTTAATAAATCGAGACCGCATCACATATAAAATACTTTGCATGCTAATGAAAACATGATAAATAAACCATTCATCCACCAACCATTCCACATGAAAATAAAAGCCTAACATGTCCCTGTTGGATGATCACAAGCCCGGAACCTATGCAACCCACTGAGCCTGTAGTGGATCTATGGTCAATCTAAGGGTTGGTCCTACACTATTACAAATTTATTAGAAATCCATTAACACCTTGATGGGCCTTGTTCATCCTTCAACCTTCGGGCCACCAAGTCTTTGGACCTCCATGGGCTTCCTTGGTCTCCTCCTTGGCCTTCCTTGATGTTCTTCATTTAACAAAATAAAAGTACCTCACCACTACCTACTCTCATTACAACTGAAACAGAAACCCCGATGAACACTTTGGGGGAGGGGGGGTTACATGAAGAAGGGAGGAAGAAAGCCTTTACTATTCCAAGGCAAAAACGAAAGATAAGAAAGCAATTAAAGAGGCACACAGGCCCGACAGAAAAATAAACCACACATTCGGTCTAAGGGCTTTGTGATAATCCATTTGTTAATCCCATTAACACAAATAGCAATATTACACATTCCAAGTAAACATGCTATCAATCCATATACATGATGACCAATACACTAAATAGCATAAAATAAATATAAAATTCCACACAAGAAAACTGATCATCGGTGTAAGCATTGCAATATTTCTTGCTAGGAAAACCCCTTCCTCATCATCAAGACAATGTTAAATTTTAGGAGGTTCCCAACCTCAACCAAAATAAAATATTTCAAGATAATGTGCAGGAAAAACAATTCAGAATTATTCCAAAAGAAAATATTTTTTTCACAAAAATAACACAAAATGGACAACAGCCACAACGGCCGCCGTCGGCGGCCTCAGCCTGGCCGGACGCGTGTGCGTGCATATGCGCACAGGCATCCCCTTGTCTGCGTGCTGTGCATGCACGCCCCTAGCCAAAGCATTAGGCCCCCTAACGGCGGGCGTTGCCTGTGCGCCTGCGCGCGCGCCTGGTAGTCGTGCGTGCGCACAGGCGGCCTAGCGCGTGCTGGCCAAGTGCCTGCGCGCAGGCTTCCCTTGCTTGGATGTGCGGCCGGCTGGCCGGACCTGTCGCTCGCGTGAACTGGGTGCGTTGGTCGGGCCTGTCGCTCAGGTGTCTTCCGTTCGCGTGCGCTGGGCGCACTAGCCGGGCGGCAGCGCACAGGCTCCCCTACTTGCGCGTGCGATCGACAGACCCCATCTGCTGAGCACGCGTACTGTGCGTGATGTCCGGGCGGCCACGTGCAGACTCCCCTGCCTGCACGCGCCTGTCCGTGCACCCTGTGCGCACGATCGGCCAATGTTTTCTTCACCTTTTTCCTAAGAAAACAAGAAATACAGTACAGGAAACACAATAACTCCACGATCAACTATTCAAGTGCAAAATTAACACAAGTAATCCTATAATTAACAACATGTTTCACGAAAAATAAAGCCACGTAAAGCATGCTTGAACACGTATAACACGTAGAACCCTCGGCCTATACACCGAACCGGGCTCTAATACCACTGAAGCCTAGCGGATCAGCCTGGGAGTAACACGGTGGAAGCATTAAAGCAAATTAAGTATGCATAAATGGAATTAACAAAACTTAAAACCGGATCAAGGGGTATTCCCTTAATTCTCTTGGGCGTTGGGTGTATCTCATGAATCGAATAAAATATAAACAAGATTCATGGAGGACCTAAGGTGGAACAGAGGAACAAGAAATGTTACAAGAATACTCACCCTTGTAGATTTCTTCGTTGGGCTACACGCGTTGTTCCTGAATTTGCCACCTAGATCCCTACGTAGACATCCCCTAAAACATCATATGCAATTCACCCGAATTCTTGATACTGTCGTGCTAGAATCATATCAAAAAGGGAGAGAACAACTGACCCAACGTTATTGATTAACAAGATCAATTGTTCGTATGTCCGCTTGTATGAAACAAGAAGACAAGAAAACACTTTTGGGGGTGAAAAAGAGGGGATGGCCAAGTGAGAGAGAGAGCTCGGTCGAGAGGGAGGACTAGGACAGATGTGTAGAGGGTTGTGTGTGATTAAGTGTGTTTTGAGTATTTAAGAGATTAGTATTCCTATTCCTACTCAAACACTTCTAAAGAGACACACTCGAATCAACTTAGGACTTTGACCTAGTCAAATCCTAGTCAATTAAGGATTTGACATAGTCAAACTTCATCCTAGCCATCCATCTCAATATACCCTTAATTGAATCTCGTCCATCCATTCTTGATGGGCTTTATGGAATGGACCTTATTAAATCTTATTTAAATGGTCCAAAGTCCTCACGAGCTTTATGTATAAACTAATTAATACTTAAGACCAATAATAATTTCTACCTTTTAATCTAATTAAAAAGGGAAAGCCCATCCTCTAATTTCATAAATCCAATTTATGAATCAAGCCCGACTAATCCAATTAATTCTCAAAGACTTGATACTCCAAAAGGGGATCAATTTAATCCAGTTAAATTGTTTCATCTCCCGGAATTAATTCCAATTGACTCCTTCACTTTGAGTGAATTGTGTGTGACTCTTTAGGTTCACCTTCAACTAGACTTGGGCGAATCGTCGAGTATATCATAACCGGAATTCGCCCGTTACCATGTGTGGCCGTCTAGCAACGATCTATGAACATTTTGGCTCACGAATGCATATGAGTGCAGTCCTTTCGTCTACCATCTCACAACTACAGTCTAGGGTATGAAATTTGGTCCCCATCCTTGACTTAAGCAGCTACCCGTTCACCCACTGAAACGTCACTAGGATGCCATCTCACTATTTAGTCACTTTGGCCACAGATTTTATAGGGAAAGAGTCTTAGAGTGTACGTGAGACAGTTCTATCAAACATTAACAGGAGACGGATTCTATCTTAGAACTCACTGTCCTCATTGCATATTCTGACTGCACTAGATAGGGCTTAAGCAACCAAATCTTTCAGCCTGGTAGCCTTTCGCCAAACCTAAGACACAGTCATAGTGTGCATGTGACGGCCATGGTTCCTCAAGTCCGAGGACTAATCTCGTACTATCGGAGCCAGGAATGCAAGTCATACCGACAAAGCCCCTTAAGGCTTCCATATGACGATTCCCACGAGTCACCTCAGTCAGCCAACGCCAAGCCGACTAACCCACTAATATTTCATGGACGACCCTCGTCACTCGTCGATGAAATACGACTGCAATCCTTAGTCCAAGTCTTGCTTGGACATTCGATACCCAATCTCGAGGTCCTTCACTTGGATGGTTTCAAACAGATCCACATAGGCTGGATTCATGACTACCAACCTATGCGCAGTCTAGCCTCCTAGATTAACATACCTGGTCTGTGGGCTTTTTTTTGTGCAATGAACAGTAATATAAGTGAACACAACAAAGTATTACATGCTAGGAAATAAACATCACCTTTATTCATAATATTTTATTTATACCATTATTGTCAGAAATAGGTTACATAAGCCTAATGAGATTGGCTTCACGGTCACCTATTCCAACAAGAGAGACGTGCAATGAAGATCACTGCCGTGTGTCATTGGGGAAGAGTAGGTCGTCCATGCGATCTTAGTGGGTTGGCTGGCGGGCAGTTGGCTGACTGAGATGTCTCACGGGAGTCTTCATATGCAAGCCTGTAGGGGCTTGGCTGGTCTGACTGGTATTCCTGGCTCCAATAGTATGAGATTAGTCCTTGGACTTGAGTAACCACGGCAGTCGCGTCCACACGATGCCTGTATCTTAGGTTTGGCTAGCAGCTCCTGTTTCGAAAGACATGGTCGTTATAAGCCCTATCTACTGCAGTCAAAATGTTTAGTGAGGATGGTGAGTTCCAAGAAAGAATCTGTCTCTTATCAATGTTATGACAATAGGATCTCCTATACACTTTAAGATCCGTTTTCCCTTAGAATCTGTGGCCATAGTGACTGCATAGTGGGATGGGATCCGCGTGATGTATCAGTAGGGTAAATGAGGGTCTCGAGCCTTATGTATAGCTATCGAGTCCAAAATGGGAACTGGCGTCCAATTCCATGCCCTAGTCTACGTTCGGAAGACGGTAGATGGAAGGACCGTACTCGTATGCATTTGGGAGCCTAAATGTTCACGCCATGTTTTCACCTAGTCTCTAGCGCTATGAACCGTTGCTCGACGACCATGGTAACAGGTGAATTCTGGTTATGTGATAATCGGGAATTGATTCAAGTCTAGCTGAGGGTGAACTTAAAGAGTCACACACAATTCACTGAATGTGAAGGAATTAATTTGGAACTTATACTAAGATATGAGTTAATTTAATTGGATTAAATTAACTTCTTGGAGTGTAAGCCTTTAATGATTAATTGGATTAATCAGGCATAATTCATAAATTGGATTTATGAATTTAAGAGGTTGGGCTTCCCTTTTTAATTAGATTAAAAGGATGGAATTATTCTATTGGGCTTTAGTATTAAATTAGAATTAATACAAAGTCCATTGGACCTTTGGACTATTTAAATTGGATTTAAATGAGTCCGGTCCATAAAGCCTAACGAGATGGATGGACTAGATTCGATCTTGGAGAAAATGAGATGTATGGCCAAGATTCATCCTAGAGGAGTTTTTGACTAGGTCAATACTCTAGAGGTTGTATGTTGTGTGTCTCATTGGAGGAGTTTGAGTAGGTTAAGTGACTTAGTCACATAAATACTCATAAACACATACACATATTTTAGAAATGATCACACTTTACACACAAATCATCCGCCACCCTCCTCTCTCTCTTCCCTCTCTCCCTATTCTCCTCCAAGATTGCTCTAGGTTCTTCTTAATTCCATCAAGGAAGAACTACGAATGATTGATTATGTTAATTCATAACATTTGGTCGATTGTTCTCTCCCCTTAGATCTCTTCCTAGCACGAGAAGTTCTAAGCAATCCAGTGAATTGCGTGAACATTCTTTGGAGGTGCTCTACATAGAGCCTTTGCGATGGAGATTTGGAACAACGTGTGCAGCCGGCGAAGAAAAAGTACAAAGGTAAGCTCCTATTTATGTTTTCCTTGTTCTCTTTGCATACCCTAACGCCTCCATGAATTGTATATGTCATTTTTATTCATGAGATACACCGAACGCCCTGGAGAATCAAGGGAACACCCCTTGATCCGGTTTTACAATCTTTTAATTCCGTTTATAATGCATGGTTTTATCATTTTCCACGCTTCTGCTGCGTGTCTCCCAGGCCGATCCATACTTTCAGATCAACTTACAGATTTGGCATCCTTAAAAGGCTAGGACGATTTTCTCTTATTAAGGATAAGCAAGATAGAAGATTTGAGAAATCTAGCAATACACGATTCAAATCAACTAAGCTTTCAAGTCTTTTTTGAAGAAGGAAAAGTCCGAAAGCTCTTTGTTGGACAAAGTAGGCTTGCCAAATAGTCTATTCGATGGGATCCAATGACACAACTATAGGTCACTGAATACACAAGACCATAAGTGGATTCACAAGTCTAAAGGTTCCATTTGAGGTTTGGAAATTATACTTGAGGTGGTGAACCGAAGATGGTAGCAAAATTAAACCTATTTCGATTGGATCGAAAAGGCCATGGATTTAGTGGGAGTTCTTGAGCATCCACTTGGGAATGGGATTCTCAATGAAACGTTTCCTAAAGAGAGCCTTGTTTGATGGTCTCTAATGAAGGAAGAGATCGAGCCCCATTGGACGGAGGTCGATTGAAATTTCATCAAATTACTTCAGCCCAACTAGACGTGGACCCAAAAATTGCTAATGTAAGGAACCTGGCGGTTGTTCTAGAAGTCACGTGCTAGTATACCATGGTTTGGAAAGCCTGTGACCCGATAAAGTCCTTGAGTATGTGGGAGGCTCCTACATACCTCCAGGGACTAATGGGAGTCAAATAAGACTAGGTGTCTAATTTGTACATGTTTATGAAAGAATAATGTAAATGTTACTTATGATCGTGTTTCTACTTCGTTGAGCGTACGACTCGGTCAGTAACAACATAGATGATCAATGGGAGTGAAAGTTGTGTGTCAGTGTGTTTAAGTGTGCAATGTCTTGTTCATCGTGGATAAGTTTAAGCAGTAAGGAAACACCAAAACATAACCATTGCTCACAAAATTCTCCATGACATTTTTTGGCTCCCAAATATATATCGTGTATTGAGCTGTTCAAGACTCAGTCATGATAGATTGATGAGAAAGCTTAGATATCTAGAGGGATATGTTGTTCAAGACACAGTCGTGGTAAGACTGATGAGAAAGCTTAGATGTTATGGATAGAGCGTTAAGCCATTCAAGACTTAGTCATGGTAGACTAATGAGAAGATTTAGACGTTTAGCATCCCCTACGTCTTGGCCTTAGATAAGCATGAGATATGTTCAATCGGTGCATGGGATTTGATGTTGAGTGTGCTTTGTGCATGACATAATGGAAATTGGGAATGTATTGAGGGCAGAAGACAGTAGTCAAGAACAATCCGTAGTACCTGAATAAGGACTAAAGATGTGTTCTCGATGCATCGTCTCTGGAGAGTTGTTTCTAGAAGGCTAAAGCGGAACTAGCTTCCAGAACGTTGTGAAAATGGTAAGTCTCAAAAGTATGTGCAGTCGTGCTTAATGATGGGTGTCGTATTTTGAAAGGTTTTTCAAGCGGGATCACCACAAGGGCTTCATCATGAAAGTCGATTGCATTGGATAGTGGTTATGGATAGAAACCGCGTCCATGGGATGGACGTGGTGCCTAACACGGCTGAGCCAGTAGTCACCTAGGTGGCGGACAAAATTGGCTATGGCAAGAGTATGGCCCGAGATCTCATCAAAGGATCCACAGAAAATTCTTAGACAACTACCATCAGCAAGAAGCGATGGTAGGAAGAGGTAACGTGGTTGGACCGTGTTACTTCAGCAAAAAATACAACAGACTCACGAGACCTTAGTTGGTATCATAGATTACTCATGCTCAGAAGGATCTAAGCAAGGTGGGTAATTGACTTGGTGGTCAAGTGGAAGATTGTTGGAATGGGTGACCAGAAAGTCAATGAGGTTGGCTATTCTTGGAACTATTCACCAATCTTTGAACAAAAGTGATATTATGCTAACTAGCAGGAGTTGTCGCATGGAAGCCCATGTTGCGTGATTGATATGACTAGAACTCCTTAGTTGCGATAGTATGGAGTTAGTCCTCCGACTTGAGGAGCCACAGTAGCCTTGTGCATGGGGCGGCTGTATCTTGGTCCTGGCTGCATTATTACGTGGTTGTCAAAAACCCTACACTAATGCAATCAGAACATCCATGGAGGTTGGCCTGTTTTAAGCAGGAATCCATCGCCCATCATGAGATGATGGCTATCTCCTATGTCCTCTGAACTATGTTCATCTCTAGAAGTCTGTGGCCACTGTTGTTAATCAAATAGGAAAATGGTTCCCATTTTAATTAATGAGAAACAGGATAAGAGTGGATACATAATTATCGAAGTCAAGTATGGGAATCAATTTAGAATTTTGTGCCCTAGACTTTGATTGGGGATAGCTTGATGGAAGCATCATATCCATACGGTACACGCAGTTAAAGGTTCACACCAATTCACCTATTCACTAGTGTCATGGACTATTGCTAGACAGACACCTATTGTAATGGGTACTCTTGGATTAATGAGTTGATCAAGAGTAATTAATTGAATATGATTTAATTAATTTAGAGGAAGTTAGTTGCCAGATTAAATTGTATATGTAATCCAAGCCCAAGTCTAGCTGAGGGTGGACCTATAAGGTTCACACACAAAACACTAACGACATAAATAAATTGGAGAATTAATTTTGGGTGTGAATTAATTATTGAATTAATTCTGGAAGAGAGAGAGAGAGAGAGAGAGAGAGAGAGAGAGAGAGGATTAAAGGAGTTTAAATTAATCATTTGAATAATTGAATTATTCAATTGAGGTCCTATGTGATAGGAAACCCAAAGTGTTAATTAATTGGATTAATTAAATATTTATATTTTGGAATTGATTAATTGGATTAATTAATCTTAGATCTAAGAATTATATAAAGTTTGATGTGGATTGAAATTAATTGAATGGATCAATAAATTACTAATCCAAAGTTAAAATGTTTTAAATTCAAATTGTGGTCAAGCCTGAAGGGACGCTCAAAAGACCACAAGGACCTACCATGCATTAAAGGTCCTCGATTAGGGGTCTGCATCCTTATGAGTAGAGTTCACCTGCCATTGGCCTGAACGAACCACCACCTCTATATATAGAGGGTGTTGGAGCCTTGGTGGAAATATATATAATTATATATCTTGCTTCATTTTCTCTGATGTATCTTTCTTTTCTTCCTCAAAAGTTCATCTTTTTTCTTCCTTTTTTTAAGAGCTTGAAATTCATTCAATATTTTCTTAAGAAACCTAGAACACTTTCTACTCTAGAGAAGTATTGTTCTAGTCTCACTCTCTTGAGTTTCTCCCAAGGCTCAAATAGGCAAAAGTTTGTGTTTTGTTGGACTTACTAGAGAGAGCTTTGTTTAGCTCTTAGGTGGACAAAGCAAGAAACAATTGTTGGGAGAGAGCTTTTGAAGCTAGGACACTCCACTACTTTCAAAAAGGTATTTACCCATTGACTTATATCAACTAGTTGGTGTGCAAGTGCACGATTACCCCGGTTGACATGATATATGATCCCATTTATTATTTTTATTTATCTCTCCAGTGGCTCATTTAACATCCCGGCTTGTACTGATTCCTTTAGTATTTGGACACTTATACACATTTTGTAAATCAACAAGGCACAGATCAGGACATTCGATTCTGATCCTCCAGAACCCTCTGTCCAAATTATTTGTTGGTACTTTATAATAGAGATGAGATGTTATTTCTCCCACCACATTGCCCATATGTACCCCCCCCCCCCAATTCATACGATCCAAGGAAGTCTAAGTCAATATTTTCAAACACATGTTTCATACCCCTTACATATTTCACATTTAAATGTATATAAATTTACCACCCCACAAAAATTCAACATTATTACATTCAAAGGTCTACATACACTAACAAAAACAAGAACAAACGAAAATTGCAACAAACAAAAAGCATTATTGATACATAAGAAGCTGTGACCACACAGCTCCTGTTAGAATAGGTAACCGTGAAGCCAATCTTGTTAGGTTTATGTAACCTAATTTTGACATTCATGGTGTAAATAAAGTTTATTCTAAATAAGAGTGATGTTCAGTTACGGCATTAATACTTTGATTGTGTTCACGTACTGCTTGATATCTATTACTGTTCAATACACAACCAAAGCCCACCAACTGGAAAGAATAATCCAATAAACTGGACTGCGCATAGGATGGCAGTCATGAAATCAGTTTGTGTGGAAGGGTCTGAAATACTCAAAGTTAATGGACCCCAAGATTGGGTATCGAGAGTCCATTTGAGACTTGCACTAAATAATTCGAGTCGTATTTCATCGAGGAGTGACGAGGATCGTCCATGTAATATTAGTAGGTTAGCCAGTTCAGTGTCGGCTGACCGCGGTGACTCGCGGGAATCGTCCTATGGGTGGTCCTCGGACTTGAGGGACTACTGTGGTCACATACACACCATGCATGTATCTTAGGTTTGGCAAGAGGCTACCAAAATAATAGACTTGGTTGCTATAAGCCTTATCTAGTGCAGTCAAGATATGTAATGTGGATAGTAGGTCCCAAGACGGAATCCGTCTCCTATCAAATGATTGGTAGTAGTGTCTCACCTTTACTCTGAGACTCATTCCCTATAAAATCTACGGCCACATGATCTGAGCAGTAGGATAAGATCCTAGTGACGTTTCAGTGGGTAAACAAGTATTGGCTTAAGTCAAGGATGGGTACCGACGTCCTAAACATCCATACCCTAGACTAATAGTTGTGAGATAGTAGACGGAAGGACAATGCTCATACACATTCGTTCACACCATAATTTCACCAGTCTCTAGTACCATGGACCGTTGCTAGACTGCCACCCATGGTATCGGACGAACTCCTCTCATGAGATGATTGGATATTTGCCCAAGTCTAGCTGAGGGTGAACCTAAAGAGTCACACTCAATTCACTGGAAATGGAGGAATTAATTCTGAGAGGTCAAACAATTTAATTAGATCAAATTGGCTCTCTTTTGGACTGTCAAGCCTTTGAATATTCATTGGATTAATTAGGCTTGATTCATGAATTAGATTTATGAATTAAAGAGTAGGGCTATCTCCGTCTTTATGTACAATAAAGATGGAAATATTAATTTTTGGCTTAAGTATTTATTTGATATTTACTAAAAGCCCATTTGGAATTGTTAGACTATTAAATTGGACTTAAGAGTCTATTCCACAAAGCCCATCAAGGGATGGACGAACAACGTTGAATCTTGGGGATTGTTGAGATGAAGGGCTAGGATTAAGTTTGACTAATCAAACCTTATGTTGACTAGGATTTGACTAGGTCAAAATCCTAGTTGTGTTAGGAATGCCTCTTTTCGAAGAGTTTGAGTAGGATTAGGAAGAAGGGTTCCTTATCTATACTCATAGCACACACACAGACACACACGGTCGCCCTCTCTCTCTCACGTTCGACTTCTCTCTCCCACACTTCAAAGTGTTTCTAGTTCTCTTGTCTTTGATACAAAGAAACGTTTAACAATCGATCGCGTTAACCTAATAGCCTTTGGTTGATTGTTCCTCCTTTTTCCTCTTGATTTATGGCTAACACGAGGGAATCAAGATCCGATGAATTGCATGGACGATTTAGTGGGTTCCTACATTGGGATCTCTGTGGCAAAATGTAGAATAATGCGTGTAGCTAACGAAGAAGTCTACAACGGGTATATATCGTTCGTAGTGTTCCTTTTGGTTCCAACCCTACGGCTTCCATGATAATATGCATGCTTTCTTTAATCATGAGATACACCAAACGCCTGGGAGATTTAAAGGAACACCCCTTGAACGCCTTTTATATTTTCGTTTACGCATGTTTTAATTTACGTTTAGGTTTTAATACATCGTGCTTCGGCACGCGCCCTCTCTCGGGACAATCCATATAGTGTTTATAGTGGTATTAGAGCCTGGTTTGGTGTATAGGCCTAGGATTTTATGTGTGCTATACATGTATAAGCATGTTTTACGTTGCTTTAATTTTCGCTTTAAAGCATGTCGTAGATTGTAGGGTTTATCACCTTAATTTTGCACTTGAAATATAGATCATGGAATTCATATTGTTGTTGAATTATTTTCTTGGTTTATTGGAGAAAACGGTGCAGAATATAATGGAGGAAAATGAAAAACGATGACAACGGACCGCGCGCGCGACAGGCAGAGGCGCGGTGTCACAGGCCGTCCTTTAACTAGGAGTGCCGGCTGTGACTTGCGAAGGACGTGCGGGCGATAAGGGGATGTCAGCCCGGCACGTGGGAGCGCAATGGTTCAAGCGGTATGCGATTCGGACGTCGGACGAGGGAGTTGTGAAAAAGGTGCGCTCCTCGGCCATTTCAGGGACTGTGAATATCTACTGCTAGAACAAGGGAAATTATTTTTAAGACTATTATAAGGGGGACAACAGTGGTGAGCTCCAGCCAGTCCCCCCCGTGCAGCGAGGCACTAAATGGGCGATTCCCTTGGGGCATGATGGGGGCCTCAAGGGCCGGCTTTAGGCACCTCGAAGGGAGGGCTAAAGTCCCCGGTCGGTATGGGAACCGAACGGGCGGCGTGGGGCCAGGATGGCACACGTTGGGCAAGCAACGCGCCGAGAGGCTCTGTGTGATTGCGAGGATGCCCCGCGGACTGCGGGAAGGCATAGGCAATACCTCTCGGGCGGAATGAGCGATCGAGGCGAAGCATTAAAAGACCTCGTGAGCTACTCGTGTCATGAGCTATTGGGTTCTAGCCATGCACGACGATCCGTTGGCCAAGATACGCGGTCGTGGGGCGACGCCGCGCTGTGGGCAAGTTATGAGGCCACGCCGAAAGGCAAGGAGGCATGTTGGGCATGCCGTGCGAGACTGATGCGAGATGTTGGCATAGAGTTGGGCCAAGGACGGATGATGCTGCCCCACTCGGGCGAGGCATGCGAGACGGGCATAGCGAAGACATGCGCCGGTAATGCACCGAGTGATTGTTGTGCATGCGATGGGCGTTGTGGGCGTAAGTTGGCCCATAGTGCAGAGACGGGGCGAGGATGCTCCGAGCCATTGTGAGAAGTATCGGCAGGCCCTGAGATTGTGGGCGAGATACATGATGGCAAGCTAGCTAGTTGGGGCCGGACATGAAGGCACGCAAGGCGCGAGAGCCGCGACCCTTTGCGAACATGGGCATTCCGGATAGGCGAGTGCTTGGGCGCAAGGCGCCGCACAGGGATGCGTTCGGATGTCACGCTAGTAAGCTGCGAGTGTCGAAGACACATGGTCGGGAGACCGAGAGGACTCGAATGGAGGAAGGCCGGTCGAAGGTTGTGAGCAAACCTGAGAGGCATCACGGGCAAAAATGAGATATTCCGCTGCGACAAAAGAGTCCGCCCGTGACACGCGGCCTGTTGGCCGCATGCGTAGGGAACGCGGTTGGGCGCGCGCGCAGGGAGGGGAGCCTGCGCGCACAGGCGGCAGATCTAGTCAGCCAAGACCACGCACATAGGGCAGCGGCAAGGCGCGCGCACAGGAAAGGGAGGCATGTGCGCACGTGCGCAGGCAGCACGTTGGGCCGCCCATTCACGTGCGCCAGGCAGGTGCTGCTGGCGGCGGCGACTGTTACATTTTGCATCTTCGTTTTTATTTTTATGAAATTATTTATTTTGAGGTTTTTCTGGATTATTTTCTGCATGTTTTTCTATAGAACATTATTTAGAAATATTTTATTTTAGGTTTGGTTTGGAACCACCTAAATTTTAATATTGTCTTAATAATGATGAAAGGTTTTCTTAGCAAGAAATATTGCAATGGTTGCAGCGATGGTCGAATTTCTTGTGTAGAAATTTTGTTTTTATTTTATGCAACGTATGATATTGGTTATCATGTGATTATATGAATAGCATGTTTACTTGGATATGTGAATTGCTATTTGCGTTGATGAGATTGACGAATGGATGATCACAAAGCCCTTAGACCGAATGTATGATTTATTTTCTGTTGGGCCTGTGTGCCTCGTTTTATTACTTTCCCTCTCTTTCTGGTTTTCTTGGAATAATAAAGCTTTCTTTCTCCCTCCATATGTACTCCCCTCGGGTGTTCATCGATGTTTCTTTTTCAATTGTAATGAGAGTAGGTAGTAGTGAAGTTGTTTTCATTTAATTCTTGTAAATGAAGAAGATGAAGAAACGCCCAGAAGGAAGAATCTAAAGAAGGCCCAAAAGGAAGAGTCCAAGGAGATCCATGAAGATCCGAAGCCTATGAGGCCCGGTGGACGAAGAGGCAAGGCTATCAGTGTGTTGATGGGTTTCTACTATTAAATGTAATAGTGTAGGACCAACCCTAGATTGACCATAGATCCACTGCGGGCTCAGTGGGCCACATAGGACTTGGGCTTGTGATCATCCAATAGGGGCGTGCTAGGCTTTTATTTTGGATGTGGAATGTATGATGAATGAATGGTTTATTAATCATGTTCTTGTTGAAGCATGCAAATTATATATGTATATATGTAGTGTGATGAGGTCTCGGTCTATCAAAACTCTCACTTGGTTGGACCAAGCTAAAATATTAGACCCTTAATAAATGGACTAGAGCCTTAGTAGTTCGTCCAAGCTTTCCATCCATGGCAAAATGAGGAAGCTAGTTTCAATCAATTGCGTGGTCTCACGAGTCGTGGCACGTCTTTTGTCCTGAAAATAAGTTGCACGTTTGTTGTGAACAAAGTGAATACACTCCTGTTTCCCATCTCACGAGTCGTGGGGGTACCAGTGAGTGCTATGATTTGGTTGATGGGTTGAGTCTAACGCCTGAATAACGTGATTCGCTTGGAGTCCTCGGGATCACATAAAAGGGTGAGGCAAAACATCTTGGGAATCTCGTAGGACGAGAATGGTATGGAATACCTCCCACAAACATATTTTCCATGCAAATCGTAACAGTGGGGTATGGAGAATTTCTTTTGTGGATCCCAAGCGCACTAGGAAAAGGTTTCGCAAAAAACAATGTTTGAGAAGGGCGTGTTTTCGTAGAAATAGTGGGAGTATTAAATGACTGAAGTCCAACTTTTTAATTTGTTATTTAGCACCACTTTATTTCTGTTGATTGCTTGCTTTTATTTTAAATTTTGATTTAAACATGTCTAAAAATCCATTATCTTGCATACTTGAGACAAACAAATTCAATGGAACAAACTATAACGACTGGTTGCGCAATCTGAGGATAGTTCTCGATTATGAGAACCAAGGCTATGTCATGGACAAGCCATTTCCTCAGACTTTTGCTGGAAGAATCCATGCCGGAAGAACGTGAGACGTTCGAAATTTGGCAACAGGATAACCGGAAAGCCCGTAGCGTCATACTTGCATCAATGACCGACGAGATGCAAAAGCAGTATGAAAGGCTAGATGATGTTCCTTCCATAATGGCTCACCTAAAGGATTGCTATGCAGTCCCGGACTGGCCTACTAGGTATGTCGCTACGAAGGCGTTCTTTGGAACAAAGATGACTGAGGGATCCTCTGTACATGAGCATGGGGTCAAGATGCTTACCTTAGTGGAAAAGCTCGAAGACCTCAAAGCGGGGCTCGATAATGAGATGTACATTGATGTGATCCTTCAGTTACTCTCACCCTCCTTCGACCAATTTATTATTAACTACAACATGAATGCACTTGAGAAGGGCATACATGAGTTAATTAGTATGTTGGTCCAATACGAGGCAACGACCAAGAAGTCAATTCCGTCGGTATTGGTTGGAGAGGCTTCAACTTCCAAAGTGAAAGGCAAGGGTGCCGGACGTCGGAAAAGAAAGAAGGGAAAAAGAAAGGTTGTCGCAACCTCTACAAACACTAAGAGCGTTCCTGTTGCCAAAGCGGGGAAAGCCAAGGGAAAGAAGAAGGGTGGCTCGAAGCAACAGTCGAGGGCAAATGACATATGCGTTCATTGCCGTGAGAAAAGGCATTGGAAGGGGGATTGCCCCAAATTCCTTTCCGAGCAAGGTATGTTTGTGGTTGAGGTTAATATGGTCACTAACTCTGCTTCTTGGATATTAGATATCGACTGTGGAGCTCACATTTTTAATGACTTGCAGGTGCTAATAAGAAGCAGAAAACTAAGTAAAGGCGAAGTAGTCCTAAGGCTTGGCGATGGCAAGGCCGTTGGTGCTGAAGCAGTAAGAAACGTTAGCTTAGTAGTTAGTGATCATGTTAGAATAGAATTATAGGATTGTTATTATGTACCTAGCATGATCAAAAATATCATTTCCATTCCATTGTTAGACACTAGTGGTTTTGAATTTTTTATTAATAAAAATTATTTTTATTTGATGAAGGATGGATTTACTCATCTGCTAGGCACACTTAACAATGGCCTTTATATTCTCCAAAAGTCAAAATAATCATGACTACTCAACACAAACGCAAATTAGATAATCATGAGAATGCACAATTGTGGCATGCAAGGCTAGGTCACATCTCTCAAGAAAGGATAAAAGGATTGGTAGACTCAAAGAACCTAAAGGTGGGCGACTTGAGTGAGCTACCAACTTGTGAATCTTGCCTGAAAGGGAAAATGACCAAAAGGCCCTTTATTGGACAAAGTAAGCTTGTCGTAGGTTTATTGGACTTGGTCCATACGGATGTGTATGGACCACTAAGCAGTCAAGCTAGAGGTGGTTTCTCTTACTTCATAACCTTCACCGATGATCACTCACGGTATGGTTATGTTTACCTAATGAGGTACAAGTCTGAAGCTCTTGTGAGGTTTAAAGACTTTAGACTTGAAGTTGAGAACCAAACTAGCCGCAAAATTAAAGTCCTACGGTCAGACCAAAGTGAAGAGTACTTAAGTGACGAATTTCTCAATTATCTAAGAGAAAGCGGTATAGTCTCTGAATGGACACCTCCTGGGACACCGCAACTGAACGGAGTCTCTAAAAGGAGGAATCGAACCTTGTTAAACATGGTCCGATCCATGATGAGTTTTATCGAACTGCCCTTATCGTTTTGGGGATATGCACTTGAAACAGCAACCAAATTATTAAACATGTTGCCGTCCAGTGTTATGATCCAGACATCATATGAGATATGGCACGACAAGCTTGCATCCTATAAATTTTTGAGAGTGTGAGGTAGCCCTACATACGTCAAGAGGTTAGTGGGAGACAAGTTAGAATCAAGATCTAGCTTGTGAAGGTTCGTTGGCTATCCAAAGAAAACTGCAGGTATTACTTTTATGTCCCCTCGAACAAAAAGATATTTGTTTCGAGGAATGCAATATTCTAGGAAAAGGGTTTTCCAAAGGATCCCAACATGATGAACTGCTCCTTGAGAATTCAGGTGAGACACATCAGTCATCAGTGCCAAGAGCTACAGATAATTCGTTAAGAGGTTTTGGGTTAAGTACCTGATGGATTGAGCAGCCTCACGAGGCTCAACAAGTTGGACAACCTCTTCAGGCCCAGCATGTCAAACAATCTCTCGAGGAGCCACCCACGTTGCCACAATCGTCGGCTCCAATCATGTCTGTGCCCCCAGTTCCCATTGATGTTCCAGTCCTTCGTAGGTCAGCTAGAGCGCTACGTCCCCCCGAGAGGGATGGCTTTCTAGGCATGACTGGTCAATTGGATAATGATCATAAGACATACGAGGACACGATGTCTGAAATTGATTCAGGAAAGTGGCTTGAGGTCATGAAAGCCGAAATGGACTCCATGAGCACAAACCAAGTATGGATGCTCGTGGACCCTCCTAAATATGTTTAAACCCGTCGGATGTAAATGGGTCTACAAGCGTAAACTTGGCGCTAATGGTGAAGTAACTACCTTCAAAGCTAGGCTAGTGGCGAAAGGCTACACTCAATGACCCGAGGTCGACTTTGAGGATACCTATTCGCCAGTAGCCATGGCTAAATCCATTTGGATTATGCTTGCCATAGCTGCATGGTATGACTATGAAATATGGCGGATGGACGTGAAAACGGCGTTCCTTAACAGATTCGTTGGGGGAAGAGATCTATATGGATCAGCCGGCTCACTGTCGTTGGAGAGGAGTATAAAGTCTGTTGTCTCCAAAAGTCCATCTATGGCCTTAAGCAAGCTTCTCGCAGTTGGAACATTCGTTTTGATGAAGTCATACAGGATACGATTTCATCAAGAATGAGTGTGACCCTTGTGTATACAAGAAGGTCAGTGGGAGCTCAATAGTGTTCCTAGTGCTATATGTGGATGCCATTCTGCTAATTGGTAATGGCTTCAGAATGTTAAGTGACACAAAAGCATGATTGTCCACTCAATTCTCTATGAAGGATTTGGGTGAAGCTTCCTACATTCTAGGCATCCAGATTATCAAGGACAGATCTAAGAGAATGTTAGAAATGACCCAAAACTCATATGTTAAGAAAATCCTGAAAAGATTCAACATGGATAACTCCAAACGAGGTTTCCTTCCCGTGAGACATGGGATCAAGTTGTCCAAGAAGTAGTCTCCTAAGACTAATGAGGAGCTTGAGAGGATGAAGGTCATCCCCTATGCTTTGTTGTAGGTAGCTGTTAGAATAGGTGACCAGAAAGCCAATAGGTTTGGCGATTTGTAACATATCTAACAACTTGATGTAAATGTATTATTATTATGTGATGAATAAGATGAGTATTCGTCGCCAATGGTACCTTCTTTGTTGCGCTCATCTTACATTTGTTAAAACGGTGTTTAACTTATATCGCAACAAAGACCACAGACCATGGATAACAACTCATGCAGTTGGGCCACGCATTGGATGGTGGTCATGAAACCAACTGATTAAGAGTTGGGTTTGAAACGTTCCAAGTCGAGAACCTCGAGATAGGGCGTCGAGAACCTCGAGAGTCCTATTGAGACTTGCGTCACGAGCCGTGTTCATTGGATGAGTGCCGAGTTTCATCGGCGACAGGCGTGGGATGCCTACACGGTCTTGATGGGTTGGTCGACTGGGGTCGAGCCTACTGGACTGACTCGCGGGGATCATCATATGGAAGCCTTGGAGGCTTGGTCAGTATGATTGGTTTTCCCCGGTTCTGATAGTACGGGAGTAATCCTCATACTTGAGGGATCATGGCAGTCGCGTGCACATGATGGTTGTATCTTGGATCTGGCGAGAGGTAATCATTTTGTAAGATGATTATCATATGTCTTGTCCAGTGCAGTCGAAATATGTAGCGAGGACGGTGGATTCCAAGAAGAGGATCCGTCCCCTATCAGTATGTGATAGAGGTATCTCCTATGCACTCGGAGACACGTTCATGCTGTTTGAAGCTGTGGCCACAGTGGTTGGTCGAATAGGGAATGGTTTCCTGTGTCGACGCAATGAAGCTTACGTGGTCTCGAGTATTAAGCATAGATGTCTAGTCAAGGATGGGAACCAACGCCCAATTCCATACCCTAGACTAAGGCCGGTAGACGGAAGGATCGTACCTGTACCGAATTGGCGCCTAAATGTTCACACCAATTCACCTAGTCTCTAGTGCCATGGACCGTTGCTAGACGGCCACCCTTGGTAACGGGCCTTTGTGGGACACGGGCCCAAGTCTAGTTGGGGGTGAACCTAAAGGGTCAGACACAAATCACCGAGGAGGTTGAGAGATCGACTTGGAGTCAATCTCGAAGCATATAATAAGTAATTGGATTACTAAGGGAAAGTCCATTGGATGGACGGGCCGATATTGTATCGGGCTTTCATTTAATCGGTAAATTAGATTTTCGATTAAATATGGAAAGTTGAGATGTTGAGACGTTGGATCTTTTAATTGGATTAAAAGATCAACGAGAATAATTTAAATGGATATTAAATTGGATTTAATATTGGGTTTGTCATAATTGGATTACGATAAAACCCGGTCCGTTAAATTTACTCGAGAGGAGAAATAATTCCTATTTTGGAATAGGAAGAAGTTGGACTTTTTCCTTATTTAAACATGGCCGACATGCTCCCTTGGAGGAAGCAAAATCAGCCATGTTTCATGCTAGGTGGTATGTTGACTTATCTCTTTTGGAAAGAGACAAATCAACTCCAATCAAGCTCTTCCCTTTTGGTATGATTTGATCATACCATAAATTTTGGTAGGCTTGATTGAAGAATTGATGGTGATTGATTGGAATGAATCTAGATATCCTTGGATGAACCTAGACACATTCCAATAATCACATTAATTATGTATAATTAGAATATACAACACCAAGCATATGTGATTCATTATTCATCTTTTTCTAGGAAAAAGAGAATACAAAATCCCTCTCCTCTCTCTCAACTCTCGGCCCTCTCTCCCTCTCCCACACTTGTGTTCTTCACTTGATTTTGAATCAAGAAGAAGAACGAAGTGAGTTTAAGAGAGCACTAATTCATAGTGTTCTTCTCTTAAACCGATTCCTTCTTAAACCCGTTATTTTCTACCAAGAAGAACGTGTGTTTCTTCCGATGTGGTGTGGATCACCTTTGGAGAATCCATACGTTTGGATTTCGTGAGCATTCCAGAGAAGGAACAACGCAAGTAGCCGGGAGCATACGCTAAACAATCAAAGGTAACGGTTTATTACGCTTTGATTGATTATATATATTTATCTATGCCCTATGTGTTTAATATTCATTTCCAATATTTACACATCCTACATCGAATGCCCGGTTGAGCACCCAAGGGCACAACCCTTGGGATTCGTTTATTTAAATTAGATTTAAATTTATGCACTTTTTCCTCGCTTCCTCGCTTCCGCTCGCGCTCCCAGGCAGATTCGCTTGTCCTTCAAGTGGTATCAGAGTCCGGTTCGATGTAACAGGCATATATCTATGTGTTTGGCATGATCTACTTGCTTTTAATGGCTTTATTGGCATGTTAGATTGTATAAATATATGAGTAATATGATAATTCAATTGTTTGGATTTAATGGACTTTTGGCATGCTTTATTTTGTTAGATTGGATCTAAAATTGCATGCTTATTTTCAGAATAATATTACTGTTATTGTGCTAAAACAGTTTTGAAAAACAAAAAAAAACATTTGATCGGACCGGCAGTGGCCGCGCGCAGGCGGACGCTGCGCAAGGCACGTGCGCACGCTGCCCTGTGCGCGCGGCCGGCCGGCCAGCACAGCGGCTGGGCGTTTTGTGCCGTTTTTCGACTTTTTTCGGAAAATTTAATTTTCTGTATTTTCTGCATAATATTTTGAAAATATATTAATTTTGCATTTTTGATTTTGGAATAATTGGATTATTCCTTGAATTAAATTTGCTTAATTAATTTGGGATTCATACATGCATTAGATGCATTGTTTAAAATGTCCATTAAATTTAAAATTTGAATTTTTCATATTATTTGTATGTTTATGCTTTTGTGATGTTGGACATCACTTGGGTATTTGGAATATCCATTGGTTATTTATGCATGATTATTTGGAATAATTGTGTTATGTGAGTTGATGGAATCAACATGGGATGATCAGAAGAGCCCTAGACCTTATGTATGGATGAATGTATGATCATTTATTTTCTGTTGGGTAGAGCCTGCGTTCCTCTTGTTTTTGGGACTATCATCTCCCGTATTATCAGCCTCATGATGTTAAGGCTTGTTTTCTTTATTACCAATGTATTACTTTCAGTTGTAATGAGAATAGATAGAATTGGTGAGGTTTTAATTTTAACAAGCAATTGGAGTCGGAGACCCCAAGGAGAAGCATCAAGGCGCGAAATAAGAAGCACTTCAAGGCCCATTGGAATGACAATGGGTTTATTATTATTGTAATAATTTAGGACCACCGTAGACAGACCATAGACTCACTGCGGGCTCAGTGGGTCGCATAGGTTGGGCTTGTGATCATCCTAACAGGGGTATGCTATGTTTTATGCATGCGGCGTTTTTTTATTTATCGCTTTAAATATTGGATATTTATGCATTTTAAAACACCATAATGTGATGACGTCTCGGTCACACTTAAACTCTCATTTGGTTGGACCAAATTAAATATTAGGCCCAGAACGGTCTTCGATGTCTAACGACATCCAGAAGCAGTATGAGAAGCTGGACAACGTCTCCGCCATAATGCTCCGCATGAACGAGGTTTATGCGGTTCCGAATAGGCATATTAGATATGCCGCCACAAAAGCATTCTTTGGCACCAAGCTCGCTGAAGGAGCGTCTGTACAAAGTCATGGGGTCAAGATGCTCTCCCTAGTGGAGAAACTCGAGGACCTTAAAGTTGGGCTTAACAATGACACGTACATTGACGTGATCCTCCAGTCGCTTCCTCCATCCTATGACCCGTTTGTTGTAAACTACAACATGAACGGACTTGAGTAGTCTATTCATCAGTTGATCAACATGCTGGTCTAATACGAGGCAACGACCCACAAGTCGGCGCCGGCGGTATTGATAGGAGAGGCTTCGACTTCCAAGGCGAATGGCAAGAGGGCCGGACGCTGGAAGAGGAAGAAGGGCAAAGGGAAGACGGTTGCGGCCCCTACTCGCGCTCCGGGCATCGCTGTTGCTCCGGTTGGACCGAGCAAAGGGAAAGGGAAAGCTCGTGGTTCTCAGCAGTTCAAGGCAAATGATGTCTGCATGCATTGCCAAGGGAAAGGGCATTGGAAGAGGGAGTGCCCACAACTCCTCTCCAACCTAGGTGTGTTTGTGGTTGAAGTTAATATGATTACTAATTCTGCTTCATGGGTATTGGATACCGGGTGGTGCTCACATCTGCAATGATTTGCAGGCGCTGCAAAGAAGCAGAAGGCTAACCAAGGATGAGATGATCCTAAGGCTAGGCGATGGCAAGGCCGTTGCTGCGGAGGCCGTAGGATCACTAGAGTTAGCCATTAGTAGTCATGTTAGGATTGTACTGAACGATGTTTCTATGTACCTAGCATGATTAAAAACATTGTTTCCATCCCGGTCCTTGATAAGGAGGGATATGAATTTACCATCAATAAAACGGTTTTTTTATTATCAAAGATGGTATTTCTCATCTGCTTGGTACATTGGTCAACAGTCTGTACATACTTCAACAGTCTAATTGGATTATGACTGCAGAACACAAACGAAAACGTGATGATCATAATTACGCACAGATATGGCATGCGAGGTTAGGTCATATTTCTAAAGATAGGATAAGAAGGTTGGTGGACTCAAAGAGTCTAGAAATATATGATTTGGACAACCCACCGACCTACGAATCTTGTCTAAAGGGAAAGATGACCAAGAAACCCTTTGTTGGACAAAGTACGCTAGCCAGTGGTTTGTTGGATTTGATCCATACAGATGTCTGTAGTCCACTAAATACTCAGGCTAGAGGTGGGTACTCGTACTTCATAACCTTTACCGATGATCACTCACGGTATGGTTATGTTTACCTGATGAGGTATAAGTCTGAAGCCTTTGGAAGGTTTAAGGAATACAGACTTGAAGCAGAGAACCAAACCGGTCAAAAGGTCAAAGCCCTTTGGTCGAACCGAGGTGGAGAGTATTTGAGTAGTGAGTTTACTGATTATCTAAAAGAGAATGGGATTCTCTCTCAGTGGACCCCTCCTGGAACACCGCAACTTAATGGTGTGTCTGAAAGGAGGAATCGGACCTTGTTGGACATGGTCCGATCTATGATGAGTTTTACCGAACTCCCCCTTTCCTTCTGGGGATACGCTCTTGAGACGGCGGCCAAAGTTTTGAACTTGGCGCCATCTAAAAGGGTATCCCAGAAGCCATATGAGATATGGCACGGCAAGCCTGCCTCCTACAAATACTTGAAAGTGTGGGCTTGCCCCGCATATGTCAAGAGATTAGTGGGAGATAAACTAGACTCGAGGTCTAGTTTATGCAGGTTCATCGGCTATCCAAAAGAAACTGCGGGGTATTATTTCTATGATCCCTCTGAGCAAAAGGTTTTTGTCTCGCGAAATGCAGTGTTCTTGGAAAAAAGGTTTTCCATCGGATAGTCGACGCGATGCGGTACTCCTTGAGGAATCAAGTGAGGTACTCCATAAGGCGGCAGTGACATCTGAGCTAGTGGTTCCCACTGATATTGTTCCAGTCCTCTGTAGGTCGGCCAGAGTATCCCATGCACCTGATATGTATGGATTTCTGGGCTTAACCGGTCAGTTGGATAATGATCCAAAGACATACGGAAAAGCGATGTCGGACATCGATTCGGACAAGTGGCTTGAGGCCATGAAATTCGAGATGGACTCGATGAGCCCTAGTAGATCCACCCAAAGGGGTTAAACCCGTAGGGTGTAAATAGGTCTACAAACGTAAGCTTGGAGCTAACGGGGAGGTTACAACCTTCAAAGCCAGGCTTGTGGCGAAAGGTTACACTCAGCGACCCGGGGTCGATTTTGAGAAAACCTACTCGCCCGTAGCAATGGCCAAGTCCATTCGGATACTGCTTGCCATAGCAGCATGGTATGACTATGAAATATGGCAGATGGACGTGAAAACGGCCTTCCTCAACGGTTTCATAGAGGAAGAGATCTATATGGATCAGCCGGAAGGTTTCACAACTGTTGGAGAAGAGCAGAAGGTCTGCCGTCTCCAAAGGTCCATCTATGGCCTCAAACAAGCTTCCCGAAGGTGGAACATACGTTTTGATGAAGTCATACGGGGATATGATTTCATCAAGAATGAGTCCGATCCTTGTGTATACAAGAAGATCAGTGGGAGCTCAGTTACATTTCTAGTGCTTTACGTGGATGACATCTTGCTCATTGAGAATGATGCTAAGATGTTGGGTACCACTAAAGTTTGGTTGTCAATGCAATTCTCCATGAAGGATATGGGCAAGGCATCCTACATCCTTGGCATCAAGATGTACAGGGATAGATCTAGAAGGATGTTAGGAATGGCCCAGTCCTCGTATATTGAGAAAGTCTTGAAGAGATTCAAGATGGAGAACTCAAAACGAGGATTCCTTCCTATGAGGCATGGAATTAAGTTATCCAAGAAGCAGTCTCCTAAGACTGATGAGGAGCTTAAAAGGATGTTGGACATCCCCTATGCTTCAGTCGTAGGCAGCATACAGTATACTGTTCAGTGTGCCTTTCGCTTTGAGTGTAACTAGCCGATATCAGTCGTGTGCCGGGGAGCCACACTGGAGTGCAGTCAAGACTATCCTAAAGTACCTGAAAAGGACTAAGGACATATTCTTGATCTACGGCGGTGGAGAGTTGATACTGGAAAGCTATAGCGACACTAGCTTCCAGTCGGATGACGATCATGTCAAGTCTCAGTTTGGTTTTGTATTTAGACTAAATGGTGGCGTGGTTACTTGGAAGGGTTCCAAGCAGGCTACCACGGCGGACTCCACCATAGAGTTTTGAATACATAGCGGCTTTGGAAGCTACTAAGGAGTGGTTTGGTTGATGAGCTACATCCAAGGGTTGGATGTAGTACCTAGCATTGCTAAGCCTGTAATTATCTTTATGATAACAGCGGGGCGATAGCGCTAGCAAAGGAATCGAGATCTAATCACGATGCAAGCGTATTCTTAGACGCTACCATCTACTTAGAGATATGGATAGCAGGAGTGACGTTCGGTTGGACCGAGTCAGCTCTGCAGAAAACATAGCATATCCACTTGCTAAGCCCATGTCGCATGTTGCCCATACTCACCATCTGAATAAGAGGTTTGAGGCTAATGGGTGATTGACTTTAGGTCAAGTGGGAGATTGTTAGAATAGGTGACCAGAAAGCCAATAGGTTTGGCGATTTGTAACCTATCTGACAACTTAATGTAAATGTAATATTATTATGTGATGAATAAGATGAGTATTCGTCACCAATGGTACCTTCTTTGTTGCGCTCATCTTACATTTGTTAAAACGGTATTTAACTTATATCGCAACAAAGCCCACAGACCATGGATAACAACTCGTGCAGTTGGGTCACGCATTGGATGGTGGTCATGAAACCAACTGATTATGAGTTGGGTCTAAAACGTTCCAAGTCGAGAACCTCGAGACAGGGCATCGAGAGTCCTATTGAGACTTGCGTCAAGAGCCGTGTTCATTGGATGAGTGTCGTGTTTCATCGGTGACAGGCGTGGGACGCCTACACAATCTTGATGGGTTGGTCAACTGGGTCGAGCCGACTGGACTGACTCGCATGGATCATCATATGGAAGCCTTGGAGGCTTGGTCGGTATAATTGGTTTTCCCCGGTTCTGATAGTACGGGAGTAATCCTCAGACTTGAGGGATCATGGCAGTCGCGTGCACATGACGGCTGTATCTTGGATCTGGCGAGAGGTAATCATTTTGTAAGATCATTATCATATGCCTTGTCCAGGACAGTTGAAATGTGTAGCGAGGACGGTGGATTCCAAGAAGATGATTCGTCCCCTGTCAATATGTGATAGAGGTATCTCCTATGCACTCGGAGACACGTTCATGCTGTTTGAAGCTGTGGCCACAGTGGTTGGTCGAACAGGGAATGGTTTCCTGTGTCGACGCAATGAAGCATACGTTGTCTCGGGTATTAAGCATAGATGTCTAGTCAAGGATGGGAACCAACGCCCAATTCCATACCCTAGACTAAGGCCGGTAGACGGAAGGATCGTACCTGTACGGAATCGGCGCCTAAATGTTCGCACCAATTCACCTAGTCTCTAGCGCCATGGACCGTTGCTAGACGGCCACCCATGGTAACGGGCCCTTGTGGGACACGGGCCCAAGTCTAGCTGAGGGTGAACCTAAAGGGTCACACACAAATCACCGAGGAGGTTGAGAGATCGACTTGGAGTCAATCTCAAAGGATATAATAAGTAATTAGATTACTTAAGGGAAAGTCCATTGGATGGACGGGCCGATATTGTATCGGGCTTTCATTTAATCGGTAAATTGGATTTTCGATTAAATAGGGAAAGTTGAGACGTTGGATCTTTTAATTGGATTAAAAGATCAACGAGAATAATTTAAATGGATATTAAATTGGATTTAATATTGGGTTCGTCATAATTGGATTACGATAAAACCCGGTCCGTTAAATTTACTCGAGAGGAGAAATAATTCCTATTTTGGAATAGGAAGAAGTTGGACTTCTTTCCTTATTTAAACATGGCCGACATGCTCCCTTGGAGGAAGCAAAATCAGCCATGTTTCATACTAGGTGGTATGTTGACTTATCTCTTTTGGAAAGAGACAAATCAACTCCAATCAAGCTCTTCCCTTTTGGTATGATTTGATCATACCATAAATTTTGGTAGGTTTGATTGAAGAATTGATGGTGATTGATTGGAATGAATCTAGACATCCTTGGATGAAACTAGACACATTCCAATAATCACATTAATTATGTATATATATTAGAATATACAACACCAAGCATATGTGATTCATTATTCATCTTTTCTAGGAAAAAGAGAAGACAAAATCCCTCTCCTCTCTCTCAACTCTCGGCCCTCTCTCCCTCTCCCACACTTGTGTTCTTCACTTGATTTTGAATCAAGAAGAAGAACAAAGTGAGTTTAAGAGAGCACTAATTCATAGTGTTCTTCTCTTAAACCGATTCCTTCTTAAACCCGTTCTTTTCTAGCAAGAAGAACGTGTGTTTCTTCCGGTGTGGTGTGGATCACCTTTGGAGAATCCATACGTTTGGATTTCGTGAGCATTTAGGAGAAGGAACAACGCAAGTAGCCGGGAGCATACGCTAAACAATCAAAGGTAACGGTTTATTACCCTTTGATTGATTATATATATTTATCTATGCCCTATGTGTTTAATATTCATTTCCAATATTTACACATCCTACATCGAACGCCCGGTTGATCACCCAAGGGCACAACCCTTGGGATTCGTTTATTTAAATTAGATTTAAATTTACGCACTTTTTCCTCGCTTCCTCGCTTCCGCAAACGCTCCTGGGCGGATTCCCTTGTCCTTCAGTAGCATTCAATATAGCGTCCATTGCAGTATGCCTGATGTCGCCTACGCTTTGAGTGTAACTAGCAGATATCAGTCCTGTGCAGGCGAAGCACAATGGAATGCGGTCAAGATAATCCTTAAGTACCTAAGAAGGACTAAGGATATATTCTTGGTCTATGGTGGTGGAGAGTTTATACTAGAAGGTTTTAGCAACGCTAGCTTTCTGTCGGACGATGACGATGCCAAGTCTCAATTAGGCTATGTATTCAGACTTAATGGTGGGATGGTGGCTTGGAAGTGTTTCAAGCAAGACACCATAGTCGATTCCACCACTGAGGATGAACACACAACAGCTTCAGAAGCTGCCAAGGAAGCGGTTTAGATGAGAAACTACATCCAAGAGTTGGGTGTGGTGCCTAGCATTACCAAACCAGTAGTTATCTTCTGTGATAACAACGGGGCTATATCGTAAGTGAAGGGACCGAGATCTCATCACCGATCCAAGCACATACTTAGACGCTACCACCTATTAAAGGAGATGGTAGGAAGAGGTGACGTTTGGATGGACTGAGTCAACTCAGCAGACAATACAACAGATCCTTTGACAAAGCCTGGGTCAAAAAAGTGTTGGTGGACAGTGGAAGTTCAGCGGACATTATATTCTACGACGCATATGTCCAGTTGGGGATTAACAATGCTCAATTGCGGAAAATCAACACCCCACTCACAAGTTTCAGCGGTGAGATGATCGAACCATTAGGGGAGGTGACGTTACCTCTATCATTAGGCTCCTACCCTAAAAGGTCAACTAAGATGGTGAAATTTCTCGTGGTCAAGGTGCCATCCGCCTACAATGTCATCTTGGGAAGGCCTAGCCTGAACTTATTTCGGGCCATAGCATCCATCTTCCATATGAAACCTAAGTTCCCCACCCCAGAAGGAGTGGGAGAGGCAGTAGGAGATGGAAGAATGGAGAGGGAATGTTACGCAAATACCCTCAAGAGGTCGCGGGAAAAGTTGGATGGCAGAGGACAAAGCGAAAAAGGAAAGAGGATTATGACGAATGCAAGTTTTGATGCATGGGGAACCCCGGGGGACCCCATGGATGGAAAGTTCGGAGAAAGGAGAGTCGAGGCCATCGAAGAGTTGAGAGTAATTAACCATGCATGGGAAGGTGACGAAAAGAATATGAAAATAGGAACCACAATGAGCCCCCTCGTAGAGGAACGCCTAAGCCGATTTCTAAGAAAAAATCAAGAAGTGTTCGCGTGGAGTATAGGGGATCTCCAGGGGATTTCACCCGATGTTATTATGCACCACCTTAGTGTGAATCCCGATGCAAAACCCGTGAAGTAAAAGAAAAGGATGTTCAGAGCAGAAAGAAGTCAGGCAATAAAAGAAGAAGTAGATAAGTTGTTGAAAGCCAAGTACATACGCCCCGTGCAATATCCGGAGTGGTTGGCTAACGTAGTACTGGTCCCAAAACCAAATGGAAAGTGGCGCCTGTGCATCGACTTCACGGATTTGAACAAGGCATGCCCGAAAGATCCTTTTTCCCCTCCCACGGATCGACTTGCTAGTCGATTCCACCGCCGGGTGTGAGATGTTGAGCTTCTTGGATGCTTACCAAGGATACAACCAAATAACCTTGGCGCCGGAAGACCAAGAGAAAGCAAGCTTTATCACGGACCAAGGAGTCTTCTGCTACAACGTGATGCCCTTCGGGCTAAAAATTCGGGGGCAACGTACCAGCGACTTGTCAATCATATGTTTCAGAATCAAATCGGCCGGAATATGGAGGTGTATATAGACGACATGTTGGTAAAAAGTGTGAGGGAGGAAGACCACATCAAAGACTTACAAGAATGTTTCTCAATTCTGAAGTCATTTGGTATGAAACTAAATCCAGCGAAGTGCACCTTTGGGGTGCGCAGGGGGAAATTCTTAGGATACATGATCTCGAAAAGAGGGATAGA
Organism: Sesamum alatum; assembly: GCA_034509735.1. Classification (NCBI taxonomy): domain Eukaryota; kingdom Viridiplantae; phylum Streptophyta; class Magnoliopsida; order Lamiales; family Pedaliaceae; genus Sesamum; species Sesamum alatum. Next base: position 150,410 of record JACGWO010000004.1, read on the forward strand.
GGCTAATCCGGAGAAGATCAGTGCAATCATGAACATGCCCCCACCTAAATCGATCAAGGAAGTGCAGAGGCTAGCGGGTAGATTGGCGGCCCTTAACCGATTCATCTTGCGGTCTGCAGACAAAGGCCTTCCATTCTTTATGGTCCTCCACGGAGCCGCAAAATTCGAGTGGTCGACAACCAGCCAAGAGGCGTTCGATGAACTGAAAAGATACTTAGTGTTGCCGCCGCTTTTAACGAAGCCCAGGATAGGGAAAGTGCTCAACCTCTAGGGGTTTCGGAGAACGCAGTCAGTTCGGTCCTGGTGCGGCAAGAGGGCAAGGAGCACCACCCGGTTTATTACGTGAGCAAGGTGTTACAAGGGGCGGAGTGCAGGTACTCACAAATCGAAAAGCTAGCCCTTTCTTTCGTTGTGGCAGCAAGAAAACTAAGGCCATACTTCCAGTCGCACTAGGTGATTGTCTTGACGAATCATCCCTTGGAACAAGTCCTATCCAGTCCGGAGCTTTCCGGAAGAATGGTCAAGTGGGCAGTGGAGTTAAGTGAATTCGGCCCGGAATTTCGCCCTAGGCCGACCATAAGAGCGCAAGTATTGGCTGACTTTATTCTTGAGTTAGCGCATGACGAAGCAAGCAATTTCGCGCCCACCTGGAGCTTATATGTGGACGGATCATCTACATCCGTGGGAAGTGGCGCAGGAATAGTCCTAGAAAGTCCGTAAGGAGATAAGCTAGAATACGCCATTAAATTAGAGTTCCCCACATCAAATAATGAGGTCGAGTACGATGCGTTGTTAGCAGGGGGAGAGTTAGCCTTGGCCGCGGGAGCAAAAAAGATTGTTATCTACAAAGACTCGCAACTGGTGGTGAACCAGGTCGAAGGGTCATATGAAGCACAAGGCGAAAAAATGGCCAAGTATCGCCTGAAGGCTAAAAGGTTGCTCGAGAGATTTGATGAATCATCCATCATACAAGTATCAAGAAAAGATAACATCTTAGCCGATCAACTGGCCAAACTGGCAAGTTCGATAGTGGCGATTCGAAGTAGAAGGATTACTTTTCTCTCTTCAAATCGGGCCGCCACGGAGGGGGAGGTGGACGTCTTGTGCACAAATCCAACACCTACGAGTTTGAAAGATGAGATCATTAAGTTTTTAACCGACGGGACAACACCCGAGGACCAGAAAGAAGCTCGAGCTTTGAGAGTGAAAGCATCCCGTTTCGTGATGATTGATGGTGAACTATACAAGTGTGGTTTCTTGCAACCCTTCCTGAAATGCTTGACCCCAGAAGAGGGGAACTATGTCCTGAGGGAAAAACACGAAGGGATTTGCGGAAATCACCTCGGCGGAAAGGCGCTAGCGGGAAAAGTTTTGAGACAAGGTTTCTTTTGGCCCACTATGCTTCTAGACTCCCATGAGCTGGTGAAACAATGCCGCGCATGCCAAGTGCACGCGAACATCAACCATCAGCCGACCACACTAATGCAGCCCATCGAAAGCCCCAGCCCGTTTGATCAATGGGGGCTAGACTTGGTCGGACCATTTCCGCAAGCAACTGGGCAGAGGAAGTTCTTAATTGTGGCCGTTGATTACTTCACGAAGTGGGTGGAAGCCGAACCCTTGGCCAAGATATCTAAGAAGGATGTAATCAAGTTTCTCTGGAAGAACATCGTATGTCGTTTTGGCATCCCACGCGCCCTTATATCCGACAATGGAACTCAATTTTCGGGGAGTAAGCTCAAGGACTGGTGTAAGGGGTTGGCGATCAAACAGTTCTTTGTTAGAATAGGTGACCAGAAAGCCAATAGGTTTGACAATTTGTAAGCTATTCGACAACTTGATGTTGATGTAATATTATTATGTGATGAATAAGATGAGTGTTCGTCACCAATGGTACCTTCTTTGTTGCGCTCATCTTACATTTGTTGAGCCATGCATTGGATGGTGGTCATGAAACCAACTGATTAAGAGTTGGGTCTGAAACGTTCCAAGTCGAGGACCTCAAGACAGGGCATTGAGAGTCCTATTGAGACTTGCATCAAGAGTCGTGTTCATTGGATGAGTGCCGTGTTTCATCCGTGACAGGCGTGGGACGCCTACACGATCTTGATGGATTGGTCGACTGGGGTCGAGCCGACTGGACTGACTCGCGGGGATCATCATATGGAAGCCTTGGAGGCTTGGTCGGTATGATTAGTTTTCCCTGGTTCCGATAGTAGGGGAGTAATCCTCAGACTTGAGGGATCATGGCAGTCACGTGCACAGGACGGTTGTATCTTGGATTTGGCGAGAGGTGATCATTCTGTAAGATGATTATCATAAGCCTTGTCCAATGCAATCGGAATGTGTAGCGAGGACGGTGGATTCCAAGAAGAGGATCCGTCCCATGTCAGTATGTGACAGAGGTATCTCCTATGCGCTCGGAGACATGTTCATGTTGTTTGAAGCTGTGGCCACAGTGGTTGGTCGAACAGGGAATGGTTTCATGTGTCGATGCAATGAAGCATACGTGGTCTCGAGTATTAAGCATAGATGCCTAGTCAAGGATGGGAACCGACGCCCAATTCCATACCCTAGACTAAGGCCGGGAGACGGTAGACGGAAGGATCGTACCCGTACGGAATCAGCACCTAAATGTTCACGCCAATTCACCTAGTCTCTAGTGCCATGGACCGTTGCTAGACGGCCACCCATGGTAACGGGCCCTTATGGGACACGGGCCCAAGTCTAGCTGAGGATGAACCTAAAGGATCACACACAAATCACCGAGGAGGTTGAGAGATTGACTTGTAGTCGATATCGAAGGATAAATAAGTAATTGGATTACTTAAGGGTAAGTCCATTGGATGGACGGCCCGATATTGTATCGGGCCTTCATTTAATCGGTAAATTGGATTTTTGATTAAATATGGAAATTTGAGACGTTGAGACGTTGGATCTTTTAATTGGATTAAAAGATCAATGGGAATAATTTAAATGGACATTAAATTAGATTTAATGTTGGGTTCGTCGTAATTGGATTACGATAAAACCCGGTCCGTTAAATTTTACCCGAGAGGAGAAATAATCCTATTTTGGAATAGGAAGAAGTTGGACTTCTTCCCTTAATTAAACATGGCCGAGATGCTCCCTTGGAGGAAGCAAAATCAGCCATGTTTCATGCTAGGTGGTATGTTGACTTGTCTCTTTCCAAAAGAGACAAATCAACTCCAATCAAGCTCTTCCCTTTTGGTATGATTTGATCATACCATAAATTTTGGTAGGCTTGATTGAAGAATTGATGGTGATTGATTGGAATGAATTTAGACATCCTTGGATCTACTCTCCCTCTCCAACTCACGGTTTTTCCTCCCCCTTTTCACTTGTGTTCTTCACTTGGTTTTGAATCAAGAGGAAGAACAAAGTAAGTTTAAGAGAGCACTAATTCATAGTGTTCTTCTCTTAAACCGATTCCTTCTTAAACCCGTTCTTTTCTAGCAAGAAGAACGTGCGTTTCTTTCGGTGTGGTGTGGATCACCTTTGGAGAATCCATACGTTTGGATTTCGTGAGCATTGTGGAGAAGGAACAATGCAAGTAGCCGGGAGCACACGCTAAACAATCAAAGGTGATGGTTTTACTACGCTTTGATTGATTTAATATACATCTATGCCCTATGTGTTGAAATATATGTTTCTAATATTTACACATCCTACATCGAACGCCCGGTTGAGCACCCAAGGGTACACCCCTTGGGATTCGTTTATTTAAATTAGATTTAAATTTACGCACATTTTCTCGCTTTCTTGCTTCCGCTCGCGCTTCCGGACGGATCCACTTGTTCTTCAAGTGGTATCACAGCCCAGTTCGATGTAAGGGGGCATAGATCAATGTGCTTGGCATGATCTACTTGCTTTTATAGCTTTATTTGCATGTTAGATCATATATATAAATGTATGAATAATATGATGATTCAAATGTTTGAATTTGATGGACTTTAGCATGCTTATTTTTATTAGATTGGATCTAAAAATTGCATGCTTATTTTCAGAAAAAATGTTACTGTTATTGTGCTTAAAAAGGATGTTGAATAAAAATAAATAAATTTGGGATTGGACGGCAGCGGCCGCGCGCTGTGCGCAACCGGCCGCTGCCGGCCGAGGCCAGTGCGCGGCATAGAGCGCGCGCACGCAGGGGGCGCAGGCTTGCTGCCTGCGCGCGAGCGCTGCCCTATGCGCGCGGGTGGCCGGCCGGCACAACAGCGTGGCCGTTTTGTGCCGTTTTTCGACGTTTTCCGAAAAATTTGATTTTCTGTATTTTCTGCACAATATTCTGAAAATATGTTAATTTTGCATTTTGAATTTTGGAATAATTGGATTATTCCTTGAATTAAATTTGCTTAATTAATTTGGGATTAATACATGCATTAGATGCATTGTTTAAAAACGTCCACTAAATTTGAAATTTGAATTTTGCATATTATTTGTATGTTTATGCTTTTGTGATGTTGGACATCACTTGGGTATTTGGAATATCCATTGGTTTTATGCATGATTATTTGGAATAATTATGTTATGTGTGTTGATGGAATCAACATGGGATGATCACAAGAGCCCTAGACCTTTGTATGGATGAATGTATGATAATTTATTTTCTGTTGGGTGGGGCCTGCGTGCTTCTTGTTTTTGGGACTATCATCTCCCGTATTTTCAGCCTCATGATGTTAAGGCTTGTTTTCTTTATTACCAATGTATTACTTTTAGTTGTAATGAGAGTAGATAGGATTGGTGATGTTTTAATTTTAACAAGCATTTGGAGTTGGAGACCCCAAGAGGAGCATCAAGGCGTGAAACAAGAAGCACCACAAGGCCTATTGGAATGACAATGGGTATATTGTTATTGTAATAATTTAGGACCACCCTAGACAGACCATAGACTCACTGCGGGCTCAGTGGGTCGCATAGGTTGGGCTTGTGATCATCTTAACAGGGGTATGCTATGTTTTATACATGCGGCGTATTTATTTATCTCTTTAAATATTGGATATTTATGCATGCTAAAACACCATAATGTGATGAGGTCTCGGTCACACTCAAACTCTCATTTGGTTGGACCAAATTAAATATTAGGCCCAGAACGGACTTGGATCAAAATGGTATTTTGATCTGCCCGAGCCTTCCATCCACAGCAATGTGGTGAGGAAGCTACCACTACCCAAGTGTGGTCTCACAAGTCGTGGCACACTTGGACTAAGGGAAAGTCGCACCATTGTTGTGAACAAAAAGACTGCGCTCACTGTTTTCCTGTTTCACGAGTCGTAGGGGGCGACAGTTTGAGGCATGATTTGGTTGATGGGTCGGGCCCAACACTGAGTAACATGGTTCGCTTGGAGTCCTCAGAACCATGTGAATAGGTGAGGTAAAATATCTTGGGAATCTCATTGGATGAGAATGATATTGGATATCTCCCACGAGGTCTTCTTCATGTGAATCGTAAAAGCAGGGCATGGAGATTACGCTTGTGGATCCCAAGCCCACTAGGAAATGATTTTTCGAAACTCCGCTTGAGAGTGGCGGACTTTCGTATAAATAGTGGGAGGGTTAAAGACTAAAAGACCAAGTCTTCAACTTGAACAATAATATTACCATCATCTGCTAATTTCTACTTTACATTTTGATTAATGTAGATATGTTTAAGAGCCCATTAACCATGATTCTCGAGACTAACAAATTTAACGGAAGGAACTACTCGGACTGGCTGAGAAACCTGAGGATTATCCTCAGTTTCGAGAACCAAGGCTACGTCTTGGACGAGCCGCCACCGAGCGACTTACCGGAGGGGTCCACGCCTGAAGAACGTTTGACGTTCGAGAAATGGCATGAGGACAATCGAAAAGTACGCAGTATCATACTGGCTTCAATGTCCAACGACATCCAGAAGCAGTATGAGAGGCTGGACAACGTTCCGCCATAATGCTCCGCATGAACGAGGTTTATGCAGTTCTGGATATGCATATTAGATATGCCACCACAAAAGCGTTCTTTGGCCCCAAGCTTGCTGAATGAGCGTTTGTACAAAGTCATGGGGTCAAGATGTTCTCCCTAGTGGAGAAACTCGAGGACCTTGGAGTTGGGCTTAACAATGACACGTACATTGACGTGATCCTCCAGTCGTTTCCTCCGTCCTATGACCCGTTTGTTGTAAACTACAACATGAACGGACTTGAGAAGTCTATTCATGAGTTGATCAACATGCTGGTCCAATACGAGGCAACGACCCACAAGTCGGCGCCGGCGGTATTGAAAGGAGAGGCTTCGACCTCCAAGGCGAATGGCAAGAGGGCCGGACGCTGGAAGAGGAAGAAGGGGAAAGGGAAGACGGTTGCGGCCCCTGCTCGCGCTCCGGGCGTCCCTGTTGCTCCAGTGGGACCGAGCAAAGGGAAAGGGAAGGCCCATGGTTCTCAGCGGTCCAAGGCAAACGGTGTCTGCATACATTGCCAAGGGAATGGGCATTGGAAGAGGGAGTGCCCACAACTCCTCTCCAACCCAGGTATGTTTGTGTTCAAATGGTGTAATTGGATTATGACCGCGAAACACAAACGATAACGTGATGATCACAATAACGCACAGATATGGCATGCGAGGCTAGGTCATATATCTAAAGATAGCATAAGAAGGTTGGTGGACTCAAAGAGTCTAGAAATAGACGATTTGGACAACCTACCGACCTGCGAATCCTGTCTGAAGGGAAAAATGACCAAGAAATCCTTTGTTGGACAAAGCACGCTAGCCAGTGGTCTGTTGGATTTGATCTATACGGATGTCTGCGGCCCACTAAATACTCAGGCTAGAGGTGGGTACTCGTACTCATAACCTTTACCGATGATCACTCACGGTATGGTTATGTTTACCTGATGAGGTACAAGTCTGAAGCCTTTGGAAGGTTTAAGGAATACAGACTTGAAGTAGAGAATCAAACCGGTCGAAAGATCGAAGTCCTTCAGTCGGATCGAGGTGGAGAGTATTTAAGTGGAGAGTTTACTGATTATCTAAAAGAGAATGAGATTCTCTCTCAGTGGACCCTCCTGGAACACCACAGCTTAATGGTGTGTCTGAAAGGAGGAATCGGACCTTGTTGGACAGGGTCCGATCCATGATGAGTTTTACCGAACTCCCCCTTTCCTTCTGGAGATACGCTCTTGAGACGGCGGCCAAAGTTTTGAACTTGGCGCCATCTAAAAAGTTATCCCAAACGCCATATGAGATATGGCATGGCAAGCTTGCCTCCTACAAATACTTGAAAGTGTGGGGTTGCCCCGCATATGTCAAGAGATTAGTGGAGATAAACTGGACTCAAGGTCTAGTTTATGCAGGTTCATCTGCTATCCGAAAAAAATTGCGGGGTATTATTTCTATGATCCCTCCGAGCAAAAGGTTTTTGTCTCGCGAAAGGCAGTTTTCTTGGAAAAGGGTTTTCCATCAGATAGTCGACGCGATGAGGTGCTCCTTGAGGAATCAAGTGAGGCACCCCATGAGGCGGCAGTGACATCTGAGCCAGTAGTTCCCATTGATATTGTTCCAGTCCTCCGTAGGTCGGCCAGAGTATCCCATGCACCTGATAGGTATGGATTTCTGGGCCTGACCGGTCAGTTGGATAATGATCCAAAGACATACGGAGAAGCGATGTCGGACATCAATTCGGACAAGTGGCTTGAGGCCATGAAATCCAAGATGGACTCGATGGGTACAAACAAGGTTTGGACCCTAGTAGACCCACCCAAAGGGGTAAAACCCGTCGGGTGTAAATGGGTCTACAAACGTAAGCTTGGAGCTGACGGGGAGGTTACAACCTTCAAAGCCAGGCTTGTGGAGAAAGGTTGCACTCAGCGACTCGGGGTCGATTTTGAGGAAACCTACTCGCCCGTAGCAATGGCCAAGTCCATTCGGATACTGCTTGCCATAGGAACATGGTATGACTATGAAATATGGCAGATGGACGTGAAAACGGCCTTCCTCAATGGTTTCGTAGAGGAAGAGATCTATATGGATCAGCCGGAGGGTTTCACAACTGTTGGAGAAGAGCAGAAGGTCTACCGTCTCCAAATGTCCATCTATGGCCTCAAACAGGCTTCCCGAAGCTGGAACATACGTTTTGATGAAGTCATATGGGGATATGATTTCATCAAGAACGAGTCGGATCCTTGTGTATACAAGAAGATCAGTGGGAGCTCAGTTGCGTTTCTGGTGCTTTATGTGGATGACATCTTGCTCATTGGGAATGATGCTAAGATGTTCGGAACCACTAAAGCTTGGTTGTCAATGCAATTCTCCATGAAAAATATGGGTGTGGCATCCTACATCCTTGGCATCAAGATCTACATGGATAGATCTAGAAGGATGTTAGGAATGGCCCAATCCTCTTATATTGAGAAAGTATTGAAGAGATTCAAGATGGAGAACTCAAACCGAGGATTCCTTCCTATGAGGCATGGAATTAAGTTATCCAAGAAGCAGTCTCCTAAGACTGATGAGGAACTTAAACGGATGTTGGACATCCCCTATGCTTCAGCCGTAAGCAGCATACAGTATGTTGTTCAGTGCACTAGACCTGATGTGGCTTTCGCTTTGAGCGTAACAAGTCAATATCAGTCGTGTGCCGGGGAGGCACACTGGAGTGCAGTCAAGACTATCCTAAAGTACCTGAAAAGGACTAAGGACATATTCTTGATCTACGTCCGTGGAGAGTTGATACTGGAAGGCTATAGCGACGCTAGCTTCCAGTCGGATGACGATGATGCCAAGTCTCAATATGATTTTGTATTTAGACTAAATGGTGGCGTGGTTACTTGGAAAGGTTCCAAGCAGACTACCACGGCGGACTCCACCATAGAGTTTTGAATACATAGCGGCTTTGGAAGCTGCTAAGGAGTGGTTTGGTTGATGACCTACATCCAAGGGTTGGATGTAGTACTTAGCATTGCTAAGCCTGTAATTATCTTTTATGATAACAACGGGGCGATAGCGCTAGCAAAGGAACCGAGATCTCATCACGATCCAAGCATATTCTTAGACGCTACCATCTGCTTAGAGAGATGGATAGCAGGAGTGACGTTCGGTTGGACCGAGTCAGCTCCGCAGAAAACATAGCAGATCCACTTGCTAAGCCCATGTCGCAAGTTGCCCATACTCACCATCTGGATAAGAGGTTCGAGGTCAATGGGTGATTGGCTTTAGGTCAAGTGGGAGATTGTTGGAATAGGTGACCAAAAAGCCAATAGGTTTGGCAATTTATAAGCTATTCGAAAACTTGATGTTGATGTAATATTATTATGCGATGAATAAGATGAGTGTTCGTCACCAATGGTACCTTCTTTGTTGCGCTCATCTTACATTTGTTAAAACGGTTTTAATTTATATCGCAACAAAGCCCACAGACCATGGTTAACAACTCGTGCAGGTGGGCCATGCATTGGATGGTGGTCATGAAACTAGCTGATTAAGAGTTGGGTCTGAAACGTTCCAAGTCGAGGACCTCGAGACAGGGCATCGAGAGTCTTATTAAGACTTGCATCAAGAGTCATGTTCATTGGATGAGTGTCGTGTTTCATCGGCGACAGGCGTGGGACGCCTACACGATCTTGATGGGTTGGTCGACTGGGGTCGAGCCGACTGGACTGACTCGCGGGGATCATCATATGGAAGCCTTGGAGGCTTGATCGGTATGATTAGTTTTCCCCGGTTCCGATAGTACGGGAGTAATCCTCAAACTTGAGGGATCATGGCAGTCACGTGCACAGGACGGCTGAATCTTGGATCTAGCGAGAGGTGATCATTCTGTAAGATGATTATCATAAGCCTTGTCCAGTACAGTCGGAATGTGTAGCAAGGACGGTCCACAGTGGTTGGTCGAACAGGGAATGGTTTCCTGTGTCGACGCAATGAAGCCTACGTGGTCTCGAGTATTAAGCATAGATGCCTAGTCAAGGATGGGAACTTACGCCCAATTCCATGCCCTAGACTAAGGCCGGGAGACGGTAGACGGAAGGATCGTACCCGTACGGAATCGAGCCTAAATGTTCACACCAATTCACTAAGTCTCTAGTGCCATGGACCGTTGCTAGATGGCCTCCCATGGTAACGGGCCCTTGTGGGACACGGGCCCATGTCTAGCTGAGGGTGAACCTAAAGGGTCACACACAAATCACCGAGGAGGTTGAGAGATTGACTTGTCTCTTTTGGAAAGAGACAAATCAACTCCAATCAAGCTCTTCCCTTTTGGTATGATTTGATCATACCATAAATTTTGGTAGGCTTGATTGAAGAATTGATGGTGATTGATTGGAATGAATCTAGTCATCCTTGGATGAACCTAGACACATTCCAATAATCACATTAATTATGTATATATATTAGAATATACAACACCAAGCATAAGTGATTCATTATTCATCTTTTTCTAGGAAAAAGAAGAAGAGAAAATCGGATCTCCTCTCCCTCTCTAACTCACGGTTTTTCCTCCCCCTTTTCACTTGTGTTCTTCAATTGGTTTTGAATCAAGAGGAAGAACAAAGTAAGTTTAAGAGAGCACTAATTCATAGTGTTCTTCTCTTAAACCGATTCCTTCTTAAACCCGTTCTTTTCTAGCAAGAAGAACTTGCGTTTCTTCCGGTGTGGTGTGGATCACCTTTGGAGAATCCATACGTTTGGATTTCGTGAGCATTTTGGAGAAGGAACAACGCAAGTAGCCGGGAGCACACGCTAAACAATCAAAGGTAACGGTTTTACTATGCTTTGATTGATTTAATATACATCTATGCCCTATGTGTTTAAATATATGTTTCTAATATTTACACATCCTACATCGAACGCCTGGTTGAGCACCCAAGGGTACACCCCTTGCTATTCGTTTATTTAAATTAGATTTAAATTTACGCATATTACTCGCTTTCTCGTTTCCGCTCGCGCTCCCGGGCGGATCCGCTTGTCCTACATTCTTCACCTCCGTGAGTTCGCCGCAAACAAATGGTCAAACCGAAGTTACCAATCGGACTATCCTGCAACACTTGAAAACTAGGTTGGGAACCGCCAAAGGGGCATGGGCGGATGAACTTCCTAGTGTTTTATGGGCGTACCGAACGACGCCGAGGACCGCTGCCGGGGGGTCGCGCTTTACTTTGTCTTACGGAACAGAAGCCGTAGCACCGGCGGAAGTAGGAGAGGCGAGTCAAATATTATGATCCAGATTCCAACAAGCAAGGTTTGAGGGCAAACCTGGACTTAGTCGACGAAGCAAGGGAAAGAGCCGCGGTGCGCTTTGCAATGTACAAAGCCAGGATGGCAAAAGCATACAACGCAAAAGTAAAACCACGAAGTTTTCAGGTGGGGGATTTGGTGTTGAGGAAAGCAGAAGCTTTGGGTCCCGTGGGAAAGTTGGACCCCAGGTGGGAAGGCCCCTACAAAATCGTGGAAATCGTGAACGCAAGTGCATACAAGTTGCAACATCTCAATGGAAAAAGCATCCCACACACTTGGAATGTCGCAAACTTGAAGAAGTATTATCCTTGACGGACGGCAGGGAAGTGAAATTCCCCTTTTGACTCAGTATGTAATAGAGCTAGTATGGGTGGCCGAACTTTCATTCCCCCCCCCCCCTCGACTAGTTCCCTTATCTTTTGTAACACTGAATTTAAACTTGATAAATGAAGTTATTTTTCCGCCATAGTATGAAACTTATCGATATGGAGATCTCTAAAGTTTCGAGAGGTCCCTTGAGGCATCAACGAGCGCCCCGGACCACGCAAATGAAACCTCACAAAGATCCTTCCTAATAACATTGCCCCGGAAATTTTGCTCCCCTTGAAGTTGGGTGGCCGAGCTTTCATTCCCCCCCCCCCCCTTTCGACTAGTTCCCTTATCTTTTGTAACACTGAATTTAAACTTGATGATTGAAGTTATTTTTCCGCCGTAGTATGAAACTTATCGATATGGAGATCCCTGAACTTTCGAGAGCTCCCTTGAGGCATCAACGAGCGCCCCAGACCACGCAAACGAAACCTCGCAGAGATCCTCCCTAATAACGTTGCCCCAGAAAATTTGCCCCCTTGAAGTTGGTAAAAAATCAACTCCGGGACTTGAGCAAAAACATCCCTTGAGGCGACCTTCGATAAACATGACTTAAAAAACACAAGTTTCATATCATGTGCAACTACTGAATATATGTCATAAATATCTGACTATAGTAGTCGGAAGAAAACATACGCCATACTACCTACGGCCGATTACATATCAAAACCTCCGACTATAGACGTCAAAAAGGAAAAAAAAAAAGGTCATGTGAAGTTTCTAATACATCGATTACAGGAAATAAAATACTAAATACCAAGTTCCCTTAAGTACAGAACGAGGGTTCGCAATCAGCAATAAACATAGCAGACATCCAATACGAGAAATACAACCCCCCTCCCCATTTCACTCGCCGTATAAAAGCTAAATGCTCACGTGTAAGAACACTATCACAAGTCCCCACATCCACCACATGGGGTCTTCGGGCACCCCGGGCACGCGGACGCGTCACCTCATCTCGGACGCCCAGCTACCTCGAGAACCTTGGACTCGTCGTCCCCCCCCCCCCCACTCTCAGACCCCCCACTCTCACTGCTAACTTCATCATTCTCACCCTCAGTTTGTTCGCTACCGTCGTTCTCATAATCACCCGCCTCCAGTCCGTCACGACAAGTGTCCAACCCACCTGAGTGAGGTGAATTAAAATCAATCAACTTCTTTAAATCATCTAAAGAGTCGACAGAAGGACACTTGGGAAGGTTCCTTATCACCGTGTCATGGAAATCATCCCAAATATTGCTTGAGGAACCATAATTAATCGTCGAGAAAAAATTCATCTCCCGCTCATCAAATACACTCGACGACAAAAAATTACATGAAGCGTGCCCGGACGCGGACGGAAGGCACGAGGCATCGTCCAAAACGGGGAGGGGGGGTATCCCCTCGCAACCCGAAGCCGCGGCTTGGGCTGAAGGAGGCGCGCTACCCCAGCCCGAGGCGTCGCCTCAGGCTGGGAGAGGCGTCCCCTCCAGGCCCGAGGCAATACCTCGAGCTGGGGGAGGCATTCCCCCCCAGCTCGAGGCAGCTAGGGGGAGGCGCTCCCCTCAGCTCGAGGGGGGAACTCCCCCCCAGCTCGAGGCACCGCCTCGAGCTGGGAGGGAGGCCGTCTCCCCCCAACTCTAGGCAGCGATACCTCGAGCTGGGGAAGAGGCGGCCCCTCCCCAGCCCGCGACGACACCTCGGGCTGGAAGGGGGCCGCGCCCCCTCCCCCACCTCGGAGCCATGCCCCGACACCTATGCCCACGCGTCCATCGACCCACCACCGGCCACTCACAGTGCGGCGCATCCTGACCGTCACCACCCCCATCAAAATTCTCATCACTAGACATGGCGATATAATGTGGTAGTCGTGCAAAGTACAATGCTAAAGGAAGACACTGCAACCAAGAGTTTAGTAAGGGAGGGAGAGTTTACCTTTGGAAGCCATAGATGTTGCTTGAAGGTGGCTAAGGAGATAAAGAATAGTGCTGGTGATAAGAGAGGTGGGGGAAGAGGAATTAATGACCTCCCACCCGCCCACACCAAGCCTTCAATGCTTCAACTTTCTCCTGCAGTTCAGTTACTCTCGCCCAGAATACTTAGTCTGCCAAAGTACTCTATCCGAGAGTGAGGGGCTGTATGATGTATATAATAGTAATTATAATTTACTTACAATGGTATAAAAGTAATTTTCCTATGTATACCACATGATAAATATATGCACCCTATCTCACCATAAAATAACCAAATCACTATAAATACAGGATATATTATTTTTTAATGCCAGGTTACTATTCATTGATTTGACTACTCATACGAAAACTCTCTCTCTAAAAACTTGGGGTGCAATTGTGTCGAGAGCATTTTTCCCGATTATTCCCTTTACTAAAAACCACTTCCACATCATTTACCAAGTAGTAAAAAAAGAATAAGGTTGTTAGAATCGAAAAAAAAAAACACATTAAAAAATAAAAACTCGAAAAATGTAAAACTTATCACTAAAAGAGCAACCGCACCTTCAGAATCTCGTTGTTTCAAAGCACGACAGAATCTTTGGTGTTTTAACAGATTCTTCCTTCCAACAGTTCAGAATCGCATTCGAAAATGATTTCAGAAACCCTAAAAACACGTTATTTTGCCGTAGAACTACATGGATCTGGTGTTTTCAACTGTGTTTCAAATTATATTTTGCAGGTTCTTTCAATTTTTAAAGGGCTTCTTGAAAGCGATTTAGGGGTTTCTTAGATCTAGGGTTTTCTCAAAGTCTCTCACTCTCTCCCCTCTCCAACAGTCCACTTGTTAAAAGTCAACCCTCTCTTCTCAATATAAGGGAGGGCATTTTAGACATTGCACCTATACTTCACCGTTTAAAATTAAAAGGTAGGCAGTGAGCTATTTTTATTTTAATAGCGGGGGTAAATTGCGTATTTATTTAACACAAGAAGGTAAATTGTTGTTTTCGATTAACACAAGGGAGTAAATTGTTATTCACCCAATAAAAATTTGGCTAAAAATGCATTTTTACCCCCTGTGTTTTGAAAAGTCAGCTAAGAATCCTCCTATGTTTTGGAAACAGGCGAAATCTCTCCAACCCCTTGTGTTTTATAAAAGTCAACAAAAAACATCTCTTTTGTTATGAATTAATGAAAAGTGTACTGAACGCACGTGTTGTACGTGTGGGGGTGTTTTCCAGTCGTTTTTTTAACCTTTTTGTGCGATTTCGACTGAAATAACTTAATGGGGTTTATATATTTGACTAAGTGTAGGAGTGTATGCGGTGCGGGTTGGGACAATTTAGATAATTTTTTGGCCCAACCCAACGTTTGCGATTTTTGAAAAGTTTAGCCCAAACCCAGCCCGACAATCATCAAAACCGCACTTTGCGGTCTAATTGGGTTGGGGTGGTTTTGGCAGTCTTTAGTATAAAATCTATCACCTATACAATAAAATAAAAAAGGAAATGAAGTTCAACTATTCTACATACATAAAATTTGTAATTTCGAAATACATATTTTAAAGTCACAAATAAAATTGTACATACAAATAAATTAATAATATTCATTATACGATCCCCTCTCAAGTTTCAAATAACATTTTACAAAATAACAGTCACAAGGCATTGAAGAGTTTGAACCTTGAAGACTCTTTGTTTCCCTCTTTTATCTAATTTTTATTTCTTAAGTTTTAATTATTAAATATAGTATATATTTATATAATAATATTATTATACAATGATAATATATTTATTATCATACATACATATTATACTAATTTATCGCAAAGGACGCGGAGAAAATATTTTATGAGTTTATAATAAAAAAAGATTTTTAGTTTTTAATGGATGAAATAAGATAATTTGAGAAATTAAATAAAGATTAACATTATAAATTGAAAATATAATGTTAGTTTACATATTTTCATTAATAAACTATTTATAAAATTTAAAGCACTAAAAACATGTGTATACTAACTTAATTTATTTGTAGGAATATATAACGTTCTGCTCGTTTGTTCTTTTTTTTTTTTTTGTGTGTGTATAGTTTAGTTAGAACACGATAAACAGAAATGTAAAGATGTGGGATATTAAAAGGATATTATTTAAAATAAAATAAGATATTAAGATGAATATAAAACCATATTACAACAATACGATGATGTAAGCTATTTTAAGTTTTTGTATTTATTATTTATATAAAAAATATAGAAGATTATCAATAACCAAGAACTAGTTGAATATATTGATTTCATTTACATATGTATTAATATATATATATATTATACAATACCAATAAAAATATCGTAATTATTATTATTGTCTTTAATATTAATTTATGTACTATCACAACTTATATATATATTTATAAATAATTCTAGTTTTCTTAAATTATTACTATTATTGCGGTCGAGCGCGATTTATGGGTCTATATATTTGACTAAGTGTCTAAGTGCATCTTTACTTGTTTTGAGCGTTTTTTTTTACATCATAACCTATGTAAAAAATTAGATATTTTTTTAAATATATTTACTTACAAATAGGAAAAAAGTATCTAAATTTTTTGAAGTTTTATAATTTAAATTGAAATATTAAATTTAAATCATAATACAAAGATTAATATAATAAATTCATTTCTCATATTTAAATATCTTAACGAATATAAATGTTAATTAACTATAAAAGTTATATATTATTAATTTTAAATTATTATTTAGGTAACAATTACTATAAATAATATTAAAATTAAGATTATTATTACCTGTATTAAAACTAAATTTTATAAATTTTTAATTATTTTAAATTAAAAATATTTAAATGAATTACGTTAAATTTAATTAATTTAAAGTTTAGTTATTTTTAATTTAAACATCATAATAACAAAGTTAAAAAAAAATTAAAAAAAAGAAAGAAAAATCCTTGAACGACGATCGTTGCGGTTGCCCAGATTGGGGGTGACGTCGCGGTCGCCCGGAAAAACCCGACGTCGCCCCCTTTTGTGGTGGTGGTTGGGTGGCGAAAGGGTGTGGGGGGATTTCATTGAATTTATTTTTTAAATAATAATTTTATTTTATAATATATATTTAAAATTAATTAAATCTAAACCATTAATTTTTTTTATAATTTAAGATTCAACGATCAAGATTAATTGATTAGATCTAACGGCTATAATATAATCATTAAAGACCCAATAATCATTAAAATATAGAATAATAGATAATAAGTAAGGGCATAACAATCAATTTATCAAAAAGTTAATGTTGTTGGTGATTTTTAACAGAGAGGGACAATTTACTCGACTTTTACAAAAATATAGGAGAATTTTTCGCCTATTTTTAAAATAAAATGGATTTTTAGCCAACTTTTCAGAATGTAAGAAAATTTTATGCATTTTAGTCTAAAAATTGCAATAAACTTACATAAAATATAAACTTCAGGCATCCCGTGAGACTTGAACTCTTCACAATAAAGTGAGATTTTTTACTTCTACCTGACTCTTTCCTCACATACAACGCTATCACCTTCACAGTAGAAGCGTGCCTGATCTATGTTAGCGCTTTCCTTTTGCAGTTACGTTTCTCTGACCCTTTGCTCCTATCATGACCCCTCACCTCTAGCATTGTTCTTTTCTGCTACGACACAAGCTCTTTCCTCTCTCTTGGATTAGGCGGACGCCGCGCTGCACCAGGCGTCTTGTCCACAGCCCTCTACAGTCAATTCTGAATCATCTATCTGCTAAAGATAGTGAAAAGTAGGAGCTGGGTTTTGACTCTAGGTTTGATGAATATGCTCTTGGACTATTTATTTATTTGGTTTTTCCATTATCTTTCGAGATATTACTGATCCGATATTATTATTTCGCTTTTACTTCGTAAGGTTGCCTTTTACTGAATTTTGTTGAGAATTTTCAGCTAGCATGGTGTTAAGTTCTGATTTAAATCGGAAATAGGATTGATATTGTTTCTTAGCAGCCTTTTACATGGTATATTACTGATTTCCCCGCAACTGTCCAACTTAGTTTTATTTCGCATTTTTTCCTTGTGCATTTTATAGCTAATTTGGTATCCATGTGAAGCAAAAGTTGGATTCTGATTCATCCCGACTCCGAAGCCTTGCAAACAAGAATCGTCTTATTACTTGTATAAGATTTATCTTATCACCCATCAGGTTTGCCCTAGTTAAGTAGCTTTAAGAAGAAATTTGAATTGATTGATTTGAACGAAGCTATGTGTTGAGTAGCATATCAAGGGTGAAGTCTTGTGTAAGAGAATACATGTTAGGTCGCATATGATGTGGTGGATGATATCATGGGTAACTCCTATAGCTTGGCTGGAGGTTGAGAGCTTTTTGTGTTATTTGTAGCATCTGTTTGCCTATTGATGGGCAAGGATTTGAGAATTGATAAGTCTAATTATTGGATTTGGTTTTCGTAAACTTGTTTATAAATTTGGGATTTATTTGAAAGAGTGAGGAAGTCTGATTAACAACTCATCCCATCTATGACCACATGAGCTACCCATTGAAACATGTGTTTGGTAATTAGGTAGTGGTGGTTGTTGGAATGGCCATCCAATGCCCTAAACTCAAGCTACCGGCGACAGAGGTCAATTTTCCTGTGACGACTTGCCGCATACCATGGTGGACGCACACTCAGATTAGTTCCACTGTTCCTGTAAGGACACTGAAGCTCCGAGTTTCTGCTCTGTCTGTTGGTGATGGCAGTAGCAGTAGTAAGAAAGCAGCTGCCCCTAATTCAAATTATGTGGTGCCTCTGGACAAGTCATCCTGCATCACTCGTCCCCTTGCAGAGATTCTCCGCGACCTCAATAAGAGGATTCCGGATAACATAATCAAGACTCATGATGATCATTCCACCTTCATCCCCTGGTAAGTACAAAGCTTTAGGTAGCAGTGCACCTTGTTTTATTTTCTATTTCCTTGTTTCACATCTCCTTTGTGTTATGCTGCTGATCATATGATTGTATGGCTACGTCCAGGTACCAGGCAAACCGCATGCTAAGCTTTTATGCTCCAGGTGACATGCGTTGCATCTCATATATCTTGTTAGTATTACAGAAGAGACATGTGTAAAGCAGTGCTAGAACTAACTCACCTGTGATGTTTATGTATGGTGCCAAAATACATTCTAAAGACACGATACTCCCTCGATTGCCTTACCACAAAAGAACTGATTAGTATTCTACTTCTTTATATTCATTATTTTATTATACCATTCTTGTACAATCTAATGTACTACCCCCATACTTGTAGAGGTCATGCTGTTTTATTGTTACCCCGAATTGTCTTTGGTAACTTTTTCTTTATCTCTCCACGAAGGTGCATTCAAAATTTTCCTAGAAAAAAGATGTTACTGCTGCTTAGTTATTTTCCCTAGGTTGTCTCTCTGGTTTGCTTTTGTTCCATTGGCTTTCGTCTTCCTCTCAGGTTATGTTTAACGATGATCCTTCATGTTTCACATTGTATTTATTTCAGCTTAGTCCCAAGATGGAAGATTTTATTGCTATGTCTTGAATTCAAGGGAACATGACTTATTTGTTTCTATGTCCTTGGAGTTTGTGAGGAATGTATTTTCAAAATGTGAAGCTGAGAAAGCTGAAGTAAAGCTCTGGTGGAAGTGAGAGATGGACATTGTGAAATTATAGGATCTAGATCTGTGTTTCCATTATTTTTCCATTTCTTACTTGATTAAAAGAAAATATAGTGCAGTTATTTCTTGGATTCCGTTGCACCTAAACTGTAAGGTTTCTCTCCCAATTATGGTTTTCTGCTTATTCTCTTGCAGTGTCTCCCTTAGAGGACCAAGACATTCAGGGTTTTCCTTTTACATTTTCCCTTTCTTGCTATTTGGGAACTAATAATCATGAATGAAGCCTAAGCCTTAGAGAATGTTCCTCAAGCTCTTTTTGCCTCCTCCTTTTCTGGGGGATATGATGAAGTTTACTGTGTATCTGAGCTTGATAGGTTGCCAGAATCATTGTTCTTTACAGTTTACTAAAGTAAATTAACATTGTGGAACCATTTCATTTAGGCTAATTGTTTCTGAACAATGTTTCATATTTTGCTATTTTCACAAGTTTAGGGATAACTTTTATGCAGTTAATGTCAGGGTTATTATTGGAAAAAATGCTTGAATTACCAACCACCCATTTTTTGTAGGTTGGTGTGGAGAAATTCGTGATGTAATTTTTTCTGAGAATGGAACTGTGACTGTGGTGTATCGGGTAACAGTTCGGGGTTCGGATGGGGAGGTATGTTTTTGTTTGCTTGTCATATTAACCGTCAACTTTTACCTTTACAGCAAGCTCATATATACACACACACACGCAAGAGGTTGTTTCTCTTCCTTGGAATTTTGGTTTGTTCCTATTGCATCTTAGATATTTTTGGTTTCAGAGGAGATGATAGTTTTCGAAAAGCTAATGGCCATTAAATATATCGTCCATATGAACCTGCTCTCTTTAAATCAAAATCTTCCAGGAAGAGGAAGTAAACTTCCTATACGCTTATCAACACCAATAGAAAAATGTTTTGATGTCCTTTTGTATCTGAAGTTCAGTGTGGGAATGATGGAACTAGTACGAATGGACATTTAGTTGTGAATCTTTGGGGCTACAAAGGAGGGTGGGGAAAAAAGGAAGTAGGAATTGAGTACTTGGCAATATTTATCTTTGCCAATTAGTTTCTTCCTTTTAGTTGATCAAATATTTTCTTTTTCCTATTCTCCATTTTCTTTTGTTTGTGGGATTTTCTTTTTCAATCTGTTGTGGATTGTAACTTGTAAGAGTTTTACATGAATTTGGTAATCAAATTTTAATGTTTTTTTCAAAGTTGAGTACTCGAGGATATATCTAATTACTAATATTTTTGTTTTATTAATAATAATATCCTACCAAAACGTCTACTGATTAACTTTGTAAAATATTGTATCTTCATACAGTTAAAGTGGAGTGTTTTAAGGGTTATATTTTTTTGTTTCTTGCTTGAAAAAGATTGAAAGAATATAACATTCTAAATGCATTTGACATAAAACATAATAAATTAATGTATTGATCTCTCTCCTAAATATTAAAGTAGAAACAATTTAAAATTTGAATTTTACATATAATTTATGAAAAATAAAATATATTGAATGACCATAATTCGCCCCCTCAAACATATATGATTTTTTGACCCCTTCCAACTATGAAAATTTACACTAAATCTTTTTATTCGTATAATGAAGTAATCTTTGACTTATTGTAATAGTACTGATCATGTGTATGTGTATATACATACATATATGTATATATATATATGTATTTGTGCAAATAAAATAATTCTAACCTATACTAAAGTGAATGTTTCGTTTTTCCCCTTATTCAAGAGAAAGGAAAGATAATTACTTAATGTTGCTAATAAATAATAATAAACATTAGCATTATTGTATTGAATACTAACTCCATAATGTAGAAATTATAATGTGTTTCTGGTAATCAATAATACAATAGTGTATTATAGCAAAAATTATGTTTTTAGTCATCTATTCAAAATTTAAAATTTTGGTTTGTGAAGGCTCTAACTTAATAATTATTAATTAGTACCTGGGTTCTAATAATAAAACCAGCTTAATTGACTTTCCAAAAATCTTGGGTTAATTTAATTATAATAGCTGATATAAATATTGCAGAATGGAACATAATAAAAGATGACTCATAAATATGATTGATTAATTGAAAATTCATTGAAAGTGTAGTAGGTGTCAGTCTTTATCAATAATTATTGTGTCTCTACTAATAACTTATTAAATGACTTAATTGATATCTATTTTAAATTTACCCATTATAATCTTATTAATATAATTGTTATTAAGGTTATATTGGGTAATATAAGAAATCCACGAAACCTTTTGAGCCATTCATACTTTTTCAATAGTATAGATAAACGAAACTTAAGATTTTGTCAGCTTTATTCAATTTCGTGCCTTTTGTCCACATCTTGAATAAAATTTTTAGTGGAATAAGATAGCAAACTCGTAGGTTCTCTCTTCTTCCACCAAACTCCTTCGAAGGGTATAGGAAAGACACTGTAAAAAATGTTATCAATGGATAACGAGAGAGTGATTGCTACGAACTTAGATTAGATTCTATTCTCGAAGTCCAATCCGCTTTCTGTTCCATTCCAGTACAGACATTACAGTCAAATAGCATTACAAATATATAATAATGGAGGAGGAACATAATGATAAGAGCTAGGAGAGGAAATATAAAAGAGGGGAGACCAGTGGTGGCCGTGGGAAGAGGTGCATATGCAGTGGCTGGCGGCTGGATATCTTGTCTGCCGTCCGGTTTGGGTGAAGAGTGAAGGGTGAACTGTGTAGAATGAAGGACGCAGGTTTACCGGCTTTCCTGTTACATCCGAATCTGATCTGGTCGGATCTGGAACTGGAAACCCAGTCCGAATGCCCGCCCCTTGGCTTGAGTTAGGGTTGTTTACTTTTAGATCAGCAGTAAAGCTCTTATTCACATAACATCTCGTAGTTCTTTCTGGAAAGGAAGGATCGGAGTGGTGCTTTTCCCGTGATGAAATTAAAATAAAAATCACATAATGAATACCAAACTGATTTTAGCCGCAAAATGCAGTAATTTTTTGTGTATGGTTAGCTTTTCCTTTTCCTGAAAAAAGAAAAAAAAATGTGGGGGTTGGTGCAAAAGATTATCTTTTCGTGGGTGAAATGCAAATACTGCATATCTGAAACTAGCACAGATTGTTAATCTAGTAAACTTTAGTTCAACAACAAAATATCTGAGACAGGGAAACTAATGCAGAAGGTAAGAGAGAAGAGGAGTAACTACTTAAGTATCAAATTTGATTGCTCGGTCATTTTCTTCCTTGGTTTACTTCAGGCTGCTAACTTGTTCACTTTATGTATCATATATACGTATTGAGATCTTCTGTTTTAAGTAAATTCTCATTGTTGCCCGATGAACATGTATCTGAATAAGGTGCATTGGTGGTTGGATATAATGTGCCTAGTTTTTTTGCATCTATATATTCAGTTCATCTTGGGTTGGTTCATTTGTAACGTCATTGGTTTATTTGTTGCATTGTAGCTAAGATGTCCTTTCCTTTTATTGTGTATTTTGCGTTTATTCCCTCAACTTAATTATAAGGTAACAGTGGAAGATAAATCTAATGGTTGCTACATCTAAGTACAGGCACACCGTGAATCGACTGGGACCGTGTCACCTGGCAACGGCAATATTGCAGATCCGGTTGCTGCAGCAGAGGAAATAGCATTTTGCAGAGCATGTGCTCGGTTTGGTCTTGGATTGTATCTTTACCATGAAGATTAGAAAGCTTTGGGGTGTGAGTTGTTTAGTGAGGTCCCCAAATCGTTTGTACGTCTGATTGAGAAATACAATAATCTGTTTTTTGTGCTTTGAATTAATGTATGTAATTCTTGTTAGAATGGCTTATGATTATCGAGATGTGATCATATAGCGTCTAATTCCTGAGGACTTTGAACTATGGTACTCCACTATATAAGTAAAGGATGAATAGCTGCTTGGTATTAGTTTCTCGTGTGCTGTTGGAAGTAACTTGCACTGTTTACACTTTACATACAAGAGATATCAAAGGTCAATCAAGAGGAGAATGACGTCATAAAATGGAGAATCATGCCGTTCAATTAATAATAAAAAAAACAGCAGCATTTTCACGCATACATCGTTAGTGCCAGTGTTGTAAAACTCAGATCAGACCGGCCAGTCAAATCGATCGAACCATTCAAAATTTTCATTTTTTAAAAATCACTACGACGGTTGACAGGTGACACGGGTGATTTGGTCCTAAATCAAGTAAAGTGGTTCTTTTTTATTTTTTTAAACTATTCAAAAATTAAGATAATTAAGATTGAAACTGATGATCATCAATATGAAGATCGAGAGAAATATTATAAACCAATACCCAAATCATAGAATTCGCTCGAATCTTTATATTAACTAATTGTTGTATTACGCGGTTCTTATGTGCATATAAAATAATATTACACACTTTAAAATTTTGTAAATAAGAAAATATACATGTTAATCAATACATTACATTTAAAAAAGAAAAAAAAGAAAGAAATGAAATGAAAACTAACTTAGGGGTATTATCAATATAACCAAAAAATTGGTGTTATGGTGTAAATGACCGTCATTTATTAGTGAAATTAGAGTTTGCTTTATATAATAGTATAGATGAACTAGAATCCGCTCGAGTTTTTATATTAATAAACTAACAAACGTCCTAAATTCATAATCATCTGTATTTTATTATATATCTGTACTTAAGGTGCTAAGCTGTGATGCAAACACACTACACGGACACAGCGACATGAAAAATTAAAAAAATTAGGACACGACACGGCACTGACACAATTATATATAATATATATTTTTAATATATATACTTAATTTCTCATAAAATTACAATATGCAATATGAAAAAAATATCAAGATAAAACATAAAATAAGAATGTCTTATATCTAAATTCTTAACAAAAATACATGACTTAAAAAATATACATAATCATTTAAATCATCGAAATTTTCAGTCATTTAAATTAATTGAATCATCATGACTATCTCTCAAATTTTCAGTAATTTCATGCATAAATAAAACAGATTCCAATTCTATTTCATCAAGTGAGAAATTTACAATCTCTAGAATCCCAACATCTTTTATGGTCTCAAAAGCATCTCTTGCCACATCCCACTTGCCTTGCATGTATTATGGAGTCCATCTTGGCAAAAGTCAAAGATTATTGTGCATAAAAACTAGATTTTTATCACGTTGTGGAGTAATTTAATTCCTCCTTGGTCGAGTAGATGAATGCATAAGCACTCCAGTTTCTCTCACAACATGAAGAGGAAGAAACATGGCCAAAACTTCAGAGATTGAAGGTTACTGCAGAGCCATGTACTAACCATCACTTTACTGGATCTATTTCCCATATATCTAGGACAGAATCTGTAACATCCGTACATTTTTATACATAATTGCGGAATTAATTGATAATTATTTAAGAAATTTAGTTAATTAATTAATAGATTATAGATTCAAATTTTGATTATATTAAAACTTGAACGAAGTAAATTGAAATTTTATAAAGGTTAAATTATAACCACCTCCCCTGAGGTTTGACATAATTACAAATACCCCATCGTTATTTGAAAAATTATAAATACCCCGTGAGGTTTTAATTTTTAACTAAAAGCCAGAAATTGATCATTTTGCCCTTGAATTTTTAGTTGGAATTGTAGAAAAATCAACCGAGGCAAATTGCATTATTGCTCCTCTGTGTAAAAAATTTACGAAACCTCTCCCTCGCATTGTAGTCCAAAATTTTTAAAATTTTTTAAGAATAATTCAGTTTGCATAAGGGCATTTTGGTCAGTTCAACCATAAAAATGAATGAAAATGGTTTATTTATTAGACGGTTACAAATCTCAGGAATGTATTTGTAATTTTTCAAATAACGAGAGAGTATTTGTAATTATGAGAAACCTCATGGGAGATAGCTGTAATTTATTTTTTTATAAAATACTTAAAAG
The DNA here is from genome assembly GCA_034509735.1 of Sesamum alatum. NCBI lineage: Eukaryota > Viridiplantae > Streptophyta > Magnoliopsida > Lamiales > Pedaliaceae > Sesamum > Sesamum alatum. The sequence continues at coordinate 175,577 of JACGWO010000004.1, forward strand.
TAAATTATATTAATTAAAAAATTAAAAAGAACGTAAGTGATATCTTAAAAAAGATTACAAAAACTAATAATAATAAATATGAAAATGACATTGGGGAAAGCATCACGTGGCTGCCAACCCCAATCCACCAATCTCACACATGCTTATTAGCACTTATCAACAATAATTGCCTCCTCATCTCTTTAATATATACTAAAACTTGTGTCATACAATACATGCGTCTATAATTTTTAGTTATATTTTTATTTTATTCAAGATCATAATTTATTTCTGTATTATAAAATTTATCATTGTCTTATACTCTTACATATAAAATGTCTGATAATTTTTTGTAATGCATTAATTATCAATACAATATTTTACTCGAATTAAATTAAAAATTAAAATTTTGTAGAATATTTGTTATATTGGTAATAACGATTATATATACATACAACACAAATACTAATATGTTATTTCTATTTCAATTAACAATAAACTTAAACAAAATAGGAGTAAATTTAATTCTTGAGTACATGTAATTGCATGGCATTAATTTTCTAAAGGAATCTAATTGAATAGTTAATTCAACTACATGAGTTGGGAAGTTGATTTGGTATTATAATAATTTTGTGTAGTGGTATAAAAACTACCACCTTGTATCTATAAGACCCCTTCTTTTTATAATAGTACTAGAAATTGTGGCACGCAGTACCTGCGCGCATAATTTCTAATAAAATTTTTATTTTATGAAATCTCATAACTTATTCCAGCATTTTAATATTTATCATGCCTTACGACTCACGTAACATTTTTTTTGATAATTTGTCTAATGCATTAATTATCAATACAGTATTGTACTCAATTTAAATTAAAAAGTGAAACTTTGTAGAATTTTTTGTTATATTGACAATGACGATTACAATTACATACAACACAAACACTAATATGTTATTTTTATTTCAATTAACAATAAATTTAAACAAAATGGGAGTAAATTTAATTTTTGAGTACATGCAATTAATTGCACGGAATTAATTTTCCAAAGGAACTTAATTGAATAGAGTTGGGAAGTTGAAAGGCATTTTTGGTATTACAATATTTTGGTGTAGTGATATAAAAACTTCCACTTTGTGTCTATAAAACCCCTTCTCTTTATAATAGTATAGATTAGCCATCGTGGCACGCCGTTCTTGCGTGCATATAATAAATAATTTTTTGTGCAATTAAAAATAAGAGTAAAATATATAAACTAACATATCACATTAATAACAAAAGAAAGAAAGAAAGGAAAAACTAATTGATCAATTAATATAAAATTTGGAAAGTTGAATAAAATAGTTATCTTATCAGTTGAGAATTATTTTTGGCATTTTATAAAACCATGCGGTGGTGTCATTAACTGTCATTTATGAGTAAAAAATGGAATTTATTTTATATTATAGTATAAATATACATATATAGATATATATGGATAGATATTTTATAGAGGAATATATGGGGATAGATTTTGGTGATGGGATTTAGAACAACTTTTAGAATCAAATCCTAGTAACGGACGCCATTCTCCACTACTCCCTCATTTTTGCTTTTTCTTCTGGTTGTCCGTCTTTTTCTTTCTCTCTTCTTTGTTTATTGGAGGTGGTATTTATAGGTTGAGAACAAGCGACCCTCGTACAAAATCTTAACCGCATATCGCTCTTAGAACTTGTTGAGAACTTGTTAATATCGTACGAGTTATTGATTGTCCTTTGTATCAAATCCTAACCGTATATCTTTCTTGGGGCTTCTTGTTGGATAGCATCTTTATCAAAATCCGCGTGATTTTGTCCAGATTTCATACGAGCTACTAACCGACCCTCACATCGAATCTTGCAGGGTGATCTCATGCCCATCGCTACTTTTCCCTCGTATTTTACTCCTTCGTATTTCTTTCTTGAGAACTTTTCTCGTATTTCGTGTGTCGAAGTTCACCCTGTGTAGTGTCGTCATACCCTTTCTGACTCCCCTCATAGAGTTTTCCTCGTTGGTCATCATGGGAGCCTTTCTCCCATATCACTAGTCCCCCAGTTTCATTGTGTCTACCGCAGTGGATGGGATGAAACGTTTTAAATTCAAATCTTCTGATTTCAAAAATTTTTGGCGGTTGAGTGGGCGCCTTGCCTCTTCGCCTTTTGCACACTTTCATGCCCAGTCATGATGGTCTATATAGTCATCGCCCTTTTTTTACTGTAGCCATTACAGGTGCCGTTCGACCAGATGACCGCTTCACCTTCTCACCGCCTCGCCTTCAACGCGTTTTCATTTACCGTGTCTTCTCGATTTCTTTCATCCACTATATAAGTCAGGGCTCTTCTCATTTCATCCTTCATCCTCATTCAACCCACATTCCTTCCCCCCATCATCTTCTTCAAGTCGACGTCTTTCACCTTCTTCTTTGAGTGCAGAGGTACTTCTCCTTCCTTCTTTTACTTATAGTAGTGTAAGTTTGTTCCAGTTTTGGGTATGCGACCTTTGTAGTTCATGGGCAGGGAGGATACCACTTTTGGTTGGACCACATCTGCTTCTTTTTTCTCTTCATCTCTCACTTCTACCACTCGCCAATTACCTTAGAAAACCAGGGGAAAAATGCCTCGCTGTACCAGGGCGTCATCTTCCAGGGAACCCTCTTCTCCCGCACCCAATGAGATCTCACTCAACTCCTTCGCCTCCATTTCCTCAATTCCCTCAAAAATGTCGGCCAAATCAACCATCAAAATCACTAAGACCGTAGACTTGCCTGGGGGCTACGACGTTCTGACTCCTGTAGAATACCAAAGGGCAAATAATCTCCCCCAGGTTGCATCAGTGTTTAGGCCGGCCAATGTATCTCAGGCCTAAGGTTCCTCATGCCCAACTTTTCAGTAGACCTCTTATCCGTGTTGGGTATTCCCCTAGCCAGTTAAACCTTAACTCGTATAGGTTAGTGATCGGATTCCTTTTGTGTTATCAATTATACCATGTCGAGCCTTCACTAGAAAACTTCTTTGATGTTTTTGCCCCAGGTTTACTCCTGGGGAATGCCTTTTTCACTTTTCTCCATGCCAGGCCTTGTTTTCATACATGAGAAACCCTCCTCCTATGGCACTATGAAAACTCGCTTCTCCCATGTACGAAAGGATAACTGGGAGGTTTCCTTGGCTTGGCACCCATCGTTGAATGAATTGCCTCCCATTAATTTCAAGGCAGTAATGGAGAGGGTCAGAGGTGTCGGCCTACTTGAGCATGGTTTTAAGGCCAATGAACTGTTGGAAGAGAACCTTCTAATTGTCGCAGGGCTCTATCCTGTTGAGGATACTTAAACTGGCCCCGAGAGTCACTACTATCGTCTTCTTAAGTATTTTCTTTTTGTCTCCTAATTTTTCCTGGATGTTTGATTTGGGATTTTAACTTTCTTTGCAGAAGTCATGATGAACCGGGTGGCCATTTGTAAGTTCCTTCTTGAGAACGTGCCCTCAAACCCTTTTTAATCTTCTAGGATGAGGTTTGCTCTGGTCACCCCTTTGAATATCCATTCGAGTGGTTGCATAAGTGTCCCTCTGGGTCCCCCACGGATGCCCCCTACGATCGGTTTCTCCTAATCCGATTCCCCAGCACACCTCTATGGTTACCCCAAGGGCCTCTAATTATTGAAGTCGTTACTTCTCCGGAGGCGGATACGACCATTTCTCCTTCATTATTTCCTCCTCATGTGCCCCTCTTATCTCCCTCTGAAGTCGGTTCGAGCTCTCAAAAGTGGGCTCGTACTGAAGAGGCTCCTTAGGAGGAAACTTTGCCAGAAACCAACCTCCCTCAGGCACCCACTTTTCCCTCTCCAGTGATGACCCCACAATTCAATCCCAAGGTTGGCATCTTGAACATGTGTAAGGCAGTTAACGTGCTGACGTCGATTGTGGAGGGTTTGGATTAGCTGCTCCTGTCCCGTATGACCATGGTTCCTTTGGTCTTTTTTTTCTTTGAATTTGCATTTACCTTACGAGTCTATAACATGAACTCTCTCTCTCTCTCTCTCTCTCTCTCTCTCTCTCTCTCTTCTTTCCTTTTAGACTCTTGCCATTACTGTCGCTATAGTGGAAAAATACGCGAGAAATGAGGAAGATTCTTGAAATGGCCATGTCTTAGCTCAGGGGGGCTCGCTCTTAGATAGAGACCCTCAGTAAGCAACTGTCTGACGGGGAGGCCAAATTCTAAGGAGAGATAAAGGGCCTCAAAGGGCAAATGGAGAAGAAGGACAAAAAGCTGGCAGTGCAGTCAATAGAAATGACTTGTTCAGGAATTCCTCCCATCAATCCTACTCCAGAAGCCATGAGGATGGTCTCATTGCTGGGCAGTCTTCTGCCATTGCTGCGTCCAAATCTTCCCCTGAATATGCTGAAGAGGCTTTAGACAAGGATCCTCATTTTATATTGACGGCTTCATAGTCTTTGTGGAGAAATTCAAGAACTTGGGCAATCTTCCCCCTGATTTTGATTATAGTTTCTTAGATATGAGGGCGGATGGCTTAGGTAGGATTTGTGATGTGGGCTCGTCTGAAGGGCCGTAGTGGTGGAGTTTTTCGAGGGAGATTTCTTGTAGTTTTTCTTTTGTTGTGGCAACCCTTAGTCCGGGTTTATGTGTTCCCCTTTTGATGATCAGGGTCTTATCTTTTGGCTACAGAAGTCCTTATGTGGGGTCGTGTATTCCCCCTATGTTTTTGTCAAGATTCCTCCTTTGATCTTTGTTTTGTGATTCTTTTTTAATAATAGAACAACCTTTTGTCTACCTGAGACTTCTTATTTAGTAGAAACACGATTTCCTTAGTAGATTAACATGTAGGATACAACAAAGATTATTTATTGTTGAGAGTAGATCCTGCCAGGTTACTGATATCTTAGCTCAATATGCTCCTTTTGTTTTAACAGTAGAATCTCCTTAAGTTGCCGGTACTCCAAGTTCGAGGGACTTCCTCTCCTTCCATCATTACGAGCTCGTAGGTTCCTTCCCTTAAGATTTTTCTAATCTGATAAGGCCCTCCCTATTTTGGATCTAACTTCCCCAATACTCTTTGAACTTTGACCTTTTTGAGTATTAGACCCCCACTTGCAAGACTCTTTGTTTTACCGAAGTGTTATAATTGCACACAACTCTTTGTTGACAGTTTTCTAGCTTTATACGAGTTGTGCATCTTCTTTCTTCTATGACGTCGAGCTCGTACTCCCTAGCTACCTCATTTGCTCTTTTCTTGTATCGGAGGATTCGAACCATTGGCTCTTCAATTTCTGCTGGGATTATTGCTTCGGATCCATAGGTTAACAAAAAAGGAATTTCTCCCATGCTTAACTGTGGGGTAGTTCGATATGCGTAGAGTACTCATGGGATTTCACTAACCCACCCAGCTTTGGCTTTTCCCAACTTTCTCTTGTGGTTTTGGAGCAAAATTGTATTAGTTACCTCAATCTGGCTATTGGCCTTTGGGTTGCCCACCGAGGTAAATACCTATTTGGATTTTTCTGTCTTTGCACCATTGTTGGAATTTCCACCCTTGAAACTGGTAATATTATCGGCAGTGATTTTTTGACGTATCCCGAATTGACACACCAGATTTTTCCATACAAACTTAATGATTTCGGCTTCACTTATCCGAGCAAGGGGTTTAGCTTCCACCCATTTACTGAAGTGATCAACAACTACAACTAGGAATTTCTTCTGTCCTTGCGGGGGTGGGAAGGGACCTATGAGGTCTATCCTCCCAGTTGTGAAAGGACAAGCAATCGGGGACAGTTCGATCTTTACCCCTGGCGTGTGTGCAATGGTCCCATGGATCTAGTAGTTCTCACATTTCCTTGCTACTTGCTTTCATTCTAATGTCATTCATCATTACTTTTAGTGCCAGACTACGGTCACAGACATGATTCCCGCAACTTCCTTCATGTATTTCCTTCATAACACGTAGAGCGGCTTCTGGGTCCAGGCATCGCAATGTAGGTATGGTTAAGGACATTTTAAACAAGAAGCCATTTTCCAAAAAGAAGCAGCTGGCCATCTATTTAATCCTTCGAGCTTCCTTCGCATCGTCGGGTAATTTCTCTCTTTCTATATAACGCCTAATCACGTCCATCCACAAGGCGAGCTTTGTATGAAAAGCATATCCCACATCCTTTACACTTCCTTGTAGTTGTACCTTCAACAAGGTAACTTAGGTCGTACCTACCTCGTCCACGCTGCTCCCTATTCGAGCTAAGGTATCAACTCATATATTTTTTGTCCGAGGAACCTGTATGAGGTCGCATGCGTCGAACTAGATTAACCTTTCCTTTAGCATTCGCAAAAGTTTTATCATTTTTATCATCTTTTGCCTCATTCCCACTATTGGGAGTCACTATGTGCTTTTGCCCTTTTAATCCCTAGCTCGCTTGATATTTTCAAACCTGCCAACAAAGCTTCGTATTTCGCCTCATTGTTGGATAGCACGTCTTCAAACTTGATGGAAAAACATATTTCTTTTCCCTCTAGATCCGTTAGCACATCCCTCCTCTTGCACTTTTGTCTGTGGAAGATCCATCCACGTGCAACTTCCAAATTTCTTTTGGGCCATCCTCCCTATCCGTTGTTTCCCCTAGGAAGTCTGCTACCGCTTGGGCCTTTAGTGCCACTTGTGGCTTGTATTCTAAATCGAGTTCGTTGAGCTCGTACAATCACCTGTTTGAGCGGCTGGCTGGTTAGTATGGTGATTAGGTGAGCTAGAAAGTACGGTCTTAGCTTTCAGGCCGGTGTGGATGAGGGCTAGGACTAATTTTTCCATCTGGTCATATTGCACTTCTACTCCTTGTAGCATGTGACTCGTATAGTAAATCGGGGAATGAATCCTCTCCTTATCTTGTGCGAAGACTGAGCTTGTGGTGTCTCATCATAGTGCAAGGTACACGTATAACCTCTCTCCTTCCTGTGGCTTGAGCAACAACGGGGGTTTTGACAGATAAGATTTCAAATTTTTGAATGCTTCCTTGCATGAATTTTTCATATTCCTTAAGACCTTAAAACACGACAACTCTTTGTTAGCGGATCGAGACATAAACCTGTTCAGCGCCGCTATTCGTCCTGTCAGTCGTTACCCTCTCTAACCCTTCCAGGTTCCTTCATTTCCTAGATGGCCTGAATTTTGTTGCGGTTAGCTTCTATACCTCTCTGTGTTACCAAATACCCCAGGAATTTCCCACCTTAAACGTCGAATACGCATTATTTTGGATTCAACTTCATCTTGTATTTTTCAACTGTGCCAAGCATTCTTGTAAGTCTCCCCAGTATTGATTCTAAAGAGCATCACGTTGTAACAAGAAAACCCTTATGCGTGATGAAACAAGTTGTCTCCTAATCATTTTTAGCAATTTTTATCTGGTTATGCCCTTGGTAGAAATCAAACATACCAATCCTTTCACATTCGGATGTGGAATCTAGAGTTGATTGACACGAGGCAAAGGTTACGAATTCTTGGGGCATGCTTTATTTAGATCAGTGAAATCAACACACATTCTCCACTTCTCATCTTTCTTGGGTACTAGGACTACATTTGTAATCCATTCGGGATATTCTACTTCTTGTATGTGTCCCGCGTCCAATAGTCGTTGCACTTGCTCTCTCATGATCCGATTGCGCTTCAGACTGAAGTTTCTTTTTTTTTTTTTTTGCTTTACTAGGGGGAAATCTTCTCATACATGTAATTGATATTTGATGACGTCGGCGCTAATTCCGAGAGACTTCCCTTCCCCCCATTCGAATATGTCATCGTTAGATTGCAGGAATTGGATTAATTTTCCTAACTCGTCGTCGGGCAATTGTTCCCCCACCTACAGTATTTTTGTTTCGTTTGTAGGGTCTATTGGGCATGCTGTATATTACTGATAGGATCCATCCTTTTGCTCTCATTCTCGTTTTCTAGCCCCACACTAGACAGTTGCTTCAAGGCGCGAGATCGACATTCTCTCGCACGCATTTGGCTTCCGCTCACTTCAGCCACACCCAAGGGCGTGGGGAGTTTTATTTTAGATATAAAGTGGACACCACCGATCCTATGGAATTTAGGGTAGGCTTTCCCAATATAACGTTGTAACTTGACTTTGGAGAGTCTACTATTAGGAATTTCGCAACATTCGTCTGTATCTTGGGCTCTTCTCTAAAGGATATAGGTAGGGCTATTTCTCCAATCGTTTGAAAGGTTATGTTTGATATGACAATGGTGATTACTATGGCGTCTTCATGGGAGAGTACAAGCCCCATGACGATCTTGTCCTGAGAACGTGGCGGGACCTTCTTTAGGATGATGTCACTATTTGCGCGAACATTCATGACAATCATTCTGGCTATTTCTAGCATGTGTCGCTTTCAAGCCGACTGAGTGCGCCCCCCTCCCCCCGGGTTAATTTCCACCTTCACTTGCATTCACCACTCATCTACGTGCCAAGGGCCAGTTTGGGGTTTTCTTCATGACACCTCGCGTTGTCCATTATCTTCCTTTTCCTGTGTAATCTTGGGTCCTCATGCCCCTGGACAAATTCCCTCATATGTCCCATATGTATGAGCTTCTCGATTTCTTCCTTCAAGTGATAGCATTCTTCCGTGGTGTGTCCATTGTCTTTGTGAAAGTCACAATACCTGGACGACCGTTATTGTCCCTCATGGTCTTTCATTTTGAGAGGCCACCTCAGGTGCTCACTTTTTTCAATGTTCATCAATACTTGGGTTGGGGATATATTTCAAGCAGTAAACACCTGACGATGGTGGTCGAGGATCCATAGGCACCTCATCGTATCTTCTATGTTCCTTTCTTCTATCCGTCGCTTGCCAATTCATCTTTTTGAGCCTTCGCGACTCCTCGATTAGGATAAACTTCTCTGCTCTAGCTAGAAGTTCCTCTCAACTATTTGTAGGTTCTCCAATCAACAAATCAACCAATCCTCCACCCTTTATTCCTTGGGCAGCCATGCCCGACAATAGTTCTAGACTCACGCTCGACACATCCAGGATTTCATTGGTGAATCTTGGCACATAATTCCTCATTGGATGTCCTTTTTCTTGAACAATAGTAACTAGTGTCCTGAGGATTTAGGATACCTCTTATTACCAGCGAAATGGTGTACGAAACTGGGGCCCAGTTGCTCGAATTCCATAATCGACCTTGGGGTAAGTTGGGAAAACCATTTTTGTGCTCACCTTACTAGCGTGGTTCAGAATACTTTACATAGGAGTGCATTGCTTGGGTTGTCTAAATACATCGCTATGATGAATTGATCGACGTGGTCCCTGGGGTCGCCCTTATCTCCACCGTAGCATGCAAGCTAGGGTATGCAAGCACCGATGGGTACTAATTCATCTAAGATATTTTTTGAAAAAGGGCTTCCCCTTTCCATGCTGGGTTTGGGGTTCATCCGGGCCCGTAGGTCTTTGATTTCTCTTCGTAGTGCATCTATGCCAAGAACATTCGGAGGATCTTCTTCCTTTGGCGCATTTTCTAGAGAAGGGGTTCCACTGCTACCACTGAGTCTTGGGCAATAGTATCTGCTTCCGCGGATCATTACTCAACTTAGGGGAAATTTGCACTTTTGGTCCCACAGTATATATCCTGTTGCACTTTTGGTTCCATTGTTTACAGGCTCAACACTTCTGGTCCCACAGGAATCAAAAGTGTTGCACTTTTGGTCCTATCGCCGTTAATGCTGTTAAAATTGCCAAAAAATTGCAAATTTGTCCAAAAAATTGCAATTGCCAAAAAATTTGTCCAAAAAATTATATCCGAAAAACTTGATTACATCCCCCAAAAGTTAACAATATCAAAAAACTCGGCTGCAATACATGCATCAAAGAAGAAGAAACCGAACACTTGAACTGTAATCAAGTTTTTTGGTATTGTTAACTTTTTGGGGATGTAATCAAGTTTTTCGAATGTAATTTTTTGGGCAAATTTGCAATTTTTTGGCAATTGCAAAGTTTGGCAATTCTTTTGTGAAGTGCAATTGCATATATGTGCATAGTTGGCAAGGGGAAACATGGCTCGATATGTATATTGCAAACAATTTAGTTGATCCTTTTCCCATTCAATGCAATCAGTTCATTTTTTGCTTTTAATTTTGCAATGTTTTTATTTTTATTTTTTTGTAGTTATTCTAATTTTGCAATCACATAATTTAACATTTTATTTATAATAATATCATTATAAAATTAAGGATTATAATAAATCAAATTTACATAATGTTAGCTAACTTAAGTTATTAAAATATATTTTATATAGTGAGAATCTTCAAATTGGGGTCAAAATTTGGAAAAAATACTACCTTTATAAATTTTAGTGGTTTTAAACCATACAAAATCACATTTGACTTTCAAAAGTAATTTTTTCATCCATAAGTTAACTGTATTAACGGCGATGGGACCAAAAGTGCAACACTTTTGGTTCTTGTGGGACCAAAAGTGTTGAGCCCGTAAACAATGAGACCAAAAGTGCAACAGGGTATATCCTGTGGGACCAAAAGTGCAATTTTTCCCTCAACTTAGTTTTGAGGCCTATTTATTCTAGCCTTCGCCCAATGGATGCCGACTCGTGCTCCTCCGGCGGCTGCCTCTTCGAGGATTCTGTTGAGATCCCCCACCTTCATGTACTGGGAGTTAGATGGCATTTCAAAGGACCCACCCTCGTTAGTTTGGCCATTTTCGCCTTCGCTTTAGGCAGGTGCCTCTCTAGTGCAATCACCGGGAATTTCTTTTAATCCTAAACACTATTCGTCTCCTCACCATTTCTATCGATAGAGTTCCCACAAATGACCACAATTTGATGTAGCATGAAATAAATACTCTAGGCATGGGTTCTGCTGATGGGATTTAGAACAACTTTTAGAATCAAATTCTAGTAACGTACTCCATTTTCCACTACTCCCTCCTTTATGCTTTTTTTTTCTCGTTGTCCTTGTTCTTTTTTTTTTTTTTTTTTTTTATTTCTCACTTATTCTTTTATTGAAGGCAGTATTTATATATTGAGAATGAGCGACCCTCGTACAAAATCTTAACTACATATCCTTCTTGGACCTTGTTGATGACAATACCTCTATCGAGTTCCGCATTGCCATGATTTTTTTTTGGATTTTGTACAAGCTACTGATCGTCTTTTGCATCAAATCCTAACCATATATCCATATTGGGGCTTGTTCCTAGATAGTATCTTTACTCGATCTACGTGATTTTGTCTAGATTTCATACGAGCTATTGACCGCCCCTAGCATCAAATATCGCAAGGTGATTTCATGCCCATCACTACTTTGCCCTTGCATTTTAGTCCTTCGTATTTCTTTCTTGAGAATTTTACTCATATTTCGTGTGTCTAAGTTCACCCCGTGTAGTGTTGTCGTACCCTTGCCTATCTTTTCCGACTCCCTCATAGATTATTCCTTGTCGGTCATCGTGGGAGCCTTTTTCCCATATCAATGTGTATATATATATATATATATATATATATATAAAACGACTAACACTCAAAGTCACAACACACATACACGTTACAGAGTTATATTTCGGCCATTTTTTAAATAGGTACGGTTTATGTTTTAAATTCATAAGTAATTATTATATTAATATTATTCTATTGACAAATTCATTAAATGTAATTTATATTATCCGATTAAATATTTAATAAATTTTTTATGAGTTTGATTATTAATAAATTAGTGATTGGTTACATTAGGGATGTTATAGTTAATGAATTAAGTTACTTAATTTGTTAGATTTAATCATTGTTATAATTGATTTGTTCAATTTAACCAGATGGATTAACCAGATATTGCATTATATGGTTATGTCTTTAATTAGTTGCTGTAATAGTGAGAAATTGATGAAAAATAGATAGGGATATTAGAAAATTATATTTATGAAATATTAGAAAGTTATAGTTGGAAAAATTATATTTATTAAAAATAAAAATGAGATTTTTGAGATAACTTAATCCAGAATTTTTAGTAAGAACGGTAGCTATAAGAGGATGAGGGGTTTAATGAGATATATTTGTATGAATTAATTGATAAACTATAATATATCTTTATGAAGCTTAGAGTTTCTAGTTATTTAGAAAAAACGGAACGAAGATATAAATTTTGATAGAAATGAAATAATAAAAGATCGTTGGAAATTGTACGAATAATATTTAATATTTTATTTAAAAACTATGATATCTCGATATATTTATTATGTGCATTACAACTTTTTATAGGACAGGGGGAATAAAGTAAAGGATTGAACAACTCTGTAGGAAAGTAAATAATTAGTACTATCTATATCTATTTTCTTTCTCGGTGGTATTATTTTTATGTAAGTCTATATTTTGTGTTAGAACTAATCCATTTTGAATTGTGTTAGTTATTTATTGATCATTTGATTTGAATAATTAATGTTGTGAAAGTAAAATGAGGAAACAAAGTGAAATATTCCATTTGTTGAATGATGTGTTGTTCGTGCCAAATGAAAATATGTTGATATGAGGTTTTACGTGACTATTTGCTTACATGAACAGTGATATGTGGAAATGAGTGAGTGATGGAAACTGAATATAATTATGATATGAATACCTGATGATGTTATTGAATAGCCTGTGTGGAAAAATGAAATGAAAAGAGGTATGAGGCGATATAAAAAAGATATGATGCGAAATGAAAAGAGCTTTGATGCGAAATGAGATTGATGAGCCTCTGTGGCATATCAAGGGGATTCCTTTGAACTTTATGTGATGAATATTGAGGTTGAGTTCGCAGAGAAAAATATTGTATCACCCTTCTCGTAAGCAGACTAGGAAAGGAAGGGTTTAATTGATTGTCATGTTATGAGATGATTACGTTGTGAAACGAAATAAAACATGTTGGAATCAAATTAATTATATTTTTATATACGTTGCTTATCTTTGTCTTGTTTGAAACTATTTTCTATGTACATGATGATGCCGATTATTTACTTATGGAGTTGCACGATCATTCCTCTGCTAACGTTTTTCAAGCGTAGATTTTGTTATGTGTACTCATTGAGAGCTAGGTCCATGTTTTACATTTCAGTCAGGTCGGCCAGTATGCAATTTTATGCTCATCGTAAATAAAATCAAACCTCTCATTTAGGATTAAAAGCGAGAATGACATGCGAATTAATATAATAGGTCGATTTTATGGTATTTGATAGATATATGTATAATCTTGTGGATGAAATGATAAATATGCTTGTTGTGACAAATGAGATTACGCGTATATATACTGAAATTATGTAATTTTATGTTGATGTTGGATTTTCTAAAAAATGTGTAATATTGCTGGATTTTTTTTTGTAAAATAGAAATTTTAAGAAAGTTTCTGATTTCTTTTAGATTTTTTCTGTAATTTTTAAGAATTTTCCAGAGTTTAGAATTTTCTAAAATTATGTAATTTTATGTTAATGTTGGATTTTCTAAAAATTCTATAATATTTTTGGACTTTTTTTTTTATAAAAAAACGGAAAATCTTTAGAATTTTTCTGGTTTTTCTCCAATGTTTTTGTGGAAATTTTTAAGAATTTTTATGAATTTAGAATTTTTTGAAAATTATATAATTTTATGTTATTGTTGGATTTTCTGAAAATTGTGTAATTTTATGTCGATGTTGGAAATATATATATATATATATATTTATAATTTTCAGTAATTTTGAATCTTTTTAAATTATGACTATTTCTTTCTTTTTTTTTTTATAATTTTCTGTAATTTTCTGAAAATTCTTGTAATTTTTAGTTATAGATCCATGCCGAGTGGTGGTCCACCCCCTCTAGGACGTGGACGAGACCATAGTCGTGGCCTGTCTATTCCTGCTCCCGCTATTAATGCAGAAGCACTGCCGTGACCATCCTCACCATCGGAGCTTGCATCGGTGCCACAGACCCCGCCTGTGGATTTAGCTGTAGTGGAGTCATCGGATCCTGGGACAAGCAGTTCACAGGCTCCCTATCGATCGTGGGCTGAACCACCACCAGCATCAACACCACAAGTGCCACCACCTTCTCCTTCACTATATTAGCCTCCGTGATGTGAGGTCACGATAAATCTTCTGTAATTTTTTGCATTTTTTTGCACATATTTTTAATAATTAATTATTTTTTCAAGATGAATCTAGATTTCCACGATGCAATCAATGTCGTGGTCTACAACCGTTATCCTCATCCTTGGGCACATGTATCGCAGATTCCACTGGAGCACCGGCTCTTCTGCTCTGATAAACTGAAGGTAAAAATTCTATCAAATTTTTAATTATGTTTTAAAATTTAAACCTATATTTTATTGATTACTTACAATTTTATTTTTGCTTATGTGAATTTGTAGCCCTAACAGCGGGCTAGACAAGAAAAAGACAACCGATGCCACTACTGAACCCCAGGTGTTGCAAGTCATGATGAGGAAGGACCTTCTGGTCCCTCTAACCCGTTGTCGAACCCTTCGCGCGACAGCACCTCTTCGGACACCTCCTCGGACAGGTTGTCCCCGTGATTGTTGGCGACCATCCAACAAATGATTACCTCGACCATACAGATGCAACTGCGGCAATAACCTCTACGCCCTTGGTAGCCATGGTCAAGACCCCTCTGGTGGCCCCTCTGGCTGCTAAGGCTCTCATGGGTGGCGATGAAACACCCTTAGTTCGAGGTCTCCTCGGTCTCCCTATGGGGGATCCACCTGTGCCTCCTTAGGCGCCAAATGAGGCTCCCCTTCATTGGGAGGCTCAACTAGAATTCTTATAGAAAGGATTTCAAGATGTTCAACATTAGTTAATGGGAGTCCCTCTCAAGCAACGAGGGATTCCCTTCAGCGAGGAGGTCATAGCGGATGACCTCTCTCCCAATTGTCGGTCACCGCATGGGCAAAATATTTATTCCGCTATGAGCACTTGTCCCGATTTGAGAACACTGGTCTCTTACATCACTACACCGATGGGATCAAGTGTCCGGTGTTTGTTACCACTTTTGTCCGAGAAGCCCAACAGTGGTTCAACCAATTGCCTGTAGCTCAATTTGGAGTTTCCGGGATTTTTGCTCCCCGTTCCTACATCAATTTGCCAACAATAAACGACGTTGGAGATGGATCTCAGCCTCTTCATGGTTTGGAAGAAAGACACGGAGTCTCTGAGGGATTATCTCCAGCGCTTCAGTGCAGCCGCTCTCGAAGTGCTTGCTGCCACCAAGAAGTTAAGGCCAGTACTTTCCCACAAGGGCTATTAGATGGAGATTTCTTTGAACCCCTTGCCAAGAATCCCGCTCAGGATTTTGAAAGCTTCCTGGCGCGAGAAAAATAAATATATCAACATGGAAGAAGCTTAGGCCTCCAAGAAGGAAGGACAAAGGAGAAAAGAGGAAAGATACCAAAGAAGGGGGACCTCAAAAAAGACAAAGACGAAGTTCCGCGATAAGAACCCGCCCTTTCCAGAAAGGGTACCCCTCCTATATTCCCTTAAACACACATATCACCAAAGCACTAATGTCATTGGAAGACAATGGATTACTAAATTGGCCTAGGACGGCAAAGGAAGGGCCTACTCGACTAAAATGGGACAAGTATTGTCAGTTTCATAACAACTAAGTGCACACTACTGAAGAGTGTCGACACTTGATGAATGAAATAGGATAGTTGATCCAAAGCGGATACTTGCAAGAGCTCATATGTCGGGAAAAAGGTCCGGGACAAAGGCCCTTACTAGAATAGGGATGCTCAGAAAGGGAAAGCGGCAAAAGAGCCTAGCCTGGATCCCCTAAGGGCAGGAAGGAAACTAATCTTTTAGCACCAGGACATACCGAAGATGTTAACCCTCCCCAGAAACCCCTCCGCATTATAGAGGGAGGACACTCCCATAGAGCCAGGAAAGCCCAGATAAAGGAAATGGAGAAGGTCATCCATGGCGAAATTCTAGATGTGGAAGCAGTCCCTGATACTCC
Organism: Sesamum alatum; assembly: GCA_034509735.1. Classification (NCBI taxonomy): domain Eukaryota; kingdom Viridiplantae; phylum Streptophyta; class Magnoliopsida; order Lamiales; family Pedaliaceae; genus Sesamum; species Sesamum alatum. The sequence goes on from JACGWO010000004.1 coordinate 191,543, forward strand.
AATAATTCAATTCGGGCCTGCTGAAAGGAATGGATTGGCACTACCCCACAATGATGCCTTGGTGATCACTACAACCTTGGCCAATTATGAAGTACGTTGAATATTCATCGATTCTGGGAGCTCAGTTGATATCCTTCACAGAGGGGTGTATGATCAGATGGAATTGGGAGACATCACCTTTGAATCGGTGGATACTTTGTTATGCCGCTTTGTAGAAGAAATGGTCCATCACCTGCAAGGACGACTCAAAGAAGAGTTGATCCTGTGCCTCCAATGGAATATCAATATATTCTCATGGACTCCCCAAGACTTGGAAAGAATAGATCTTGAAGTAATAACTCATCACCTTAAAATAGATACCTCTATGAAGCCGGTTATGTAGAAAAAAAGGCACTTTGGGCATATATAAGCTCCTGGCAGTGGGACATATCAAAGAAATCTAATTCCAAAAATTGCTCTCAAATGTGGTTGTAGTCCGAAAACTAAGAGGCAAGTGGCGAATACGCGATTTTCCGAAATGGCTCCCACGGATTGATCAATTGGTAGACTCCACCTCTGAGTGTAAACTCTTAAGCATGATGGATGCATCTCAGGGATACCATCATCCCCCGAGGACGACAAAAGAGTTAGCTTCATGACCTCTTCAAGGATGTTTTGTTATGTGGCCATGCCGTTCGGACTCAAAAAATATCGGGGCCACCAACCACTGGCTGGTGGATAAGATATTTTCACTCAGTTAAGGAGAAATGTTGAAGTATATGTAGATGACATGCTGGTAAAAAGCAAAAAAGCTAACGATCACATTGTTGACCTAGAAGAATTATTCAAATTCCTCCGAAAGTACAGGTTGAAACTTAACCCTGTCAAATGTGAATTTGGACCGAAAGGTGAACACTTCCTAGGATTCATGTTGACTAAGAGGGGCATCGAGGCAAACGCCCTTAAAATCAAAGCAATCTTGGACATGAAGGCTCCCACCAAAGTCAACAAGGTACAACGTCTCACAGGGAGGATAACGGCTCTCAATAGATTCATTGCTAAGTCCGCTAGAAAAAGCTTGCCCTTATTTAAAGTGATGAGAAAGGCTAAAAACTTTGAGTGGGGGCCAGAGTGCCAAAACTCATTTGATGAACTCAAGAAGTACTTGGTAGGTGTCCCATTACTCAGAAAACCTTCTCCAGTAGATACATTATTTGTATATATCCCCGACCTCCTAGGTAGTAAACTTTGTCCTCCACCAGTAGAAAGAGGGGCAATAGATGCCTATATATTATATCAACAAGGTAATCAGTAACCCTAATGTCTGATCTTGAGGTGGAATGTAAAACCGACTGCAGCAGGGAGGCGGGTGTTTCCCTCAAAAGATCCATTATCACATCCCTTGCTTGAGTTTGCTGTTTCTCACATTTTAAACCTCAAATTTTCCCATAGACGGCACTAATCGTGCTTACCAGGCTCTAGTAGTACCTAGAGAATCGAAGGATCTTCACAAAAATTCTAAGATTGAGGGGGACTAGCCTGCAAAGAAGGGTTAGCACTCCGATGCTTAAGTCAGTAATATTCTTACTGAATAAAATAAATGGGAAAACTTGAGTATAAGTGAGAGAAATGGTGAAATATGATAGTGGTATCGTGTAATTCGTGTAGAAAAAGCATAGAACAATTTAAGAATCGAGAGTGTGTGTGTGAGTATAGAACTTATAAAATGAGAGATGTTACTTAAAAAATGATTGCATGATGTTTCTTTTTATAGGCCTTCATAGAGTAGGATCCAGAGAGTAGTTAGGGTGAATACGGTTCCCTAGGATAGCTACATGTGTTAGCTAAATAACAGGAAAATAATCTTAGGATTTGGACTTATCTTTGTAGGATTTATGGTCTTTTGACTGTGTCTTGCCTAATCTGTCTGAGTCTTCTGAAAATCTATTATTTGCTGATTAATAGCCTGGTTGCCATCAACTTAGTAGGAGCTAAGTGAAGATATTTTAGTATGATGTGTTTCCATATGTCAACAATCTATATTACATGTCTGCATAGATGTATGCTGACATGTCCGGCTGAAATGGGCTTGTTTCTTGTGCCTGCTAGTTTAGAGAAGACATCAAGACTCTCCTCAGAAACATAGAGAATAATGCTGACTCCACCTCCCACCCCCGTAGAAGGGATTGTTATGTGTATAGGCCCCACTTAGGGGGAAAGGCATTGGCGTCTGGGAAGGAGCCCCCTATGTCTCGAGAAGAAGGAGGCGCAGGGGGAGGAGGGGGCGTGGCTGTGAAGCATGTTACCACGAAAAAAGTTAGGTGCCAACTAGTTCAAATGAACCCTTAAAACGATGGACAACATCCTCATAAAAAGAAGGGATGGGGAGACAAAGACCATCTTTGAACTGGGCATAGAAAAAACACAAACAGTTCGGGGGAGGGGCATCAAGCTGATTCTTTAGATGGGGAAGGAGTATGGTATAGCAGTTCGGAATGCCATAGTCCTCTCCACCGACGACCATCGGTCATCGCTCTCTTCTTCTGCCCCCGTGGAGGCATCCTCCTCATTTTCACCAATGGTCTCCCCTTCCGTGGTGGAAGGCTTATCGACCAGGAGGCGTTGCACGACAACCCGTCATCCTTAGAGCGTCGAGCTCCTCTGAAAGAGGATGAGCCAGGGCTCGTCCATCTAGAGGTGGCTTTAGAGGGGTTATCGTCGGTCGGCCGCTCTCCCACAAACCTCACAGACTCATCAGAGGACGCCATTAACAGAGCAAGAAAAATTGCAAACTCAAAACCAAAAAAAACCCAAGAAGGAAGGGGGGCATGAAGCACAAACAGAAGATCAACAACAACAAAGGAGAAAGAGTAAAACTTACAAGAGTAATATATGATAAATGGAAAGTTTGAAAGCTCCAGGATTTCTCTTTAAAATTATGGGGAGAAAGTGAATAGAACGAATGAAAGTTGCATTAGGAAGGAGTGGGAGTTAAGATGGGGATTTACCCATCTCTTCGTCAAGTAATCACCCCTTATTGGAGTGGTTACACAACAACAGTCACCACCCGAGGCGGTTACCTTTAACCCACGCACCCGAGTACCAAGGTAGGCCAAAGACTAGCCATCAAACATTCTGATAAGGGGCGTGTGGTTGCAAGAAAGTTGTGGCACCCTATTTTGCAAGAAGGATGACCTTGTGAAGGGAGTTCAGTCTCTGAGGGAAGGACTAATAGAGGCCCCAAACCATATGCCTAGCAGAAGCTCGCTACTTTGAGGAGTGAGTTAGCCCCCTCCTCCTCGGGGGGGGGGAGGAAGGGAATGAACGATACACAAAAAATACACTTAGCCCTGAGCAAGGCCCAACATAAATAAAAGCCTACCAGAAGGCACCAAATGCACGAAGCCGCTAAGGAGTAACTCCCAGCCTAAGCACCTGCTCATAGGATCAACGATGTTTAGGCTACAATGAAGGCACACTAGTCCACAAAGAAACAGAGCCAGCTTGGCAGCCAGGTGGACCACTCCCACAAATGGTAGGTAGTTGTTCGTTCACAAGAGAGGATGACCACATAATCTATGATGAGGCATGAAGATAAGGACAGATTATCCATTACTCCCAATGATCCCCAGGGAATGTGGGACTTGTCCACTTGAAGGTTTATCCAACTAAAGTTCCCTCAGCTAGTGGGAGTCCTTGGAGATTCTGGCCAAGTATTTATGGATTCTGAGGGGGCTTATCCGTGACAACCACTCACCCGAGTCCCTGGGGGTCATACTACTGCATCCAATAGGGGACTGTGACTATAAAAGCAAAGTCTTCCCCCTTGGTTAAGGGTAATTCATTTTCGGCAATAGCATGCACGCGAGAGTACTCTATTAAAAAGCTTCTATTATCCTCTTCAAGCACTCATTGCTATCTTGTTTTATTTAAATTTATATTTCTACAATTGCTTACTAACTTGAACGTCGGAGTGTTAACATTTTTTTTTGCAGGTCCCTTTCCTATGGAAGAAACTTGGTCCAGAAGTCTCGAGTCCTAGATCTCCTTAACGAGCAATTTTTGGTAGCATCATATCCATTACTTGAAATAAAAAAAGCAAAGTTAACTGAATTTTGTGAGTTAGAGCCGCTAAGTCTGAAGTCGTTGCAAGCCAAGGCAGATTTCACAGTCCAACTAATGTCGGGGTAGGGCAACGGTTGTCCATAGCTGGGCCAAGGCAAGTCTCGAATGTTGTACAAAACCTGCTTGGAACTAACTAGGAAATATATTTAATTTATTCAATACATATTTTTATAAAATAAATTGTACATTTAACGTTATCATATCTTATTATTACATATAAACTAACATCTTATTTTTTAATAAATATAATAAATAATTGAAGAAAAAAGAAAATTTTAACTAGATTTTACGGGCTAGACCCAAAGGTTTGGATTTGGGATGAGAATGCTACGAGTTTGAAGCGAAATGGCGTGTGCGGCAGGTTTTGGTCCAATAAAACTAAGGGATAATCATATTTACATCCCCTCACCTATTACCGCCCCTTGTGGTCTTTAAAACCCAAAAATGCCCCTGTTAAAACTTTAATATAACTTTTCATGAACAAAAATTCCCTCAAGGGTGTCTTTGTAATTACCAAAAGATAGAGGGATGTCAAAGTAATATTTCTGGAAATGTGTAATATGACCCATATATTTTGTTACTATTCATACAAAGCTTTAATTTAAGTTTAAATTATTAATTTATTTATTTTTATTGAATTTCTAAATAAAATTACACTGTTTTATAATTAAAATGTTTAATTATTGAATCAATATATTAATAAAAATTAGTTACTAGGTTATAAATTTAAATTAAAATTTTTTAACACTAGTGTAAATTATTTTAAGTTTCTTAAAATTAAAGGTTGTTTATCCTCTATTTTTATTATAACTATTTTTTACTAAAATTAATAAATTATACGTACATGTATATATACACATATAAATATATAGATATATATATACATATTTATATGTATATATATATAAATATATAGATATGTATATTTTATGTACATATTTATCTGTATATATTTATACATTTATACATGCATATTTAGATGACGGACAAAAGCGAAAGAGGACGAATGTTGATCAGCAACGAGGACTGGCGAAGGCAGAAGAGAGATTCGGGGGGGGGGGGGGGGGCAATGGGGAGGGCACAAGTAGGCAAGGGCACAAGCAAGGATTGGGGTGGGCATGGCGGTGGAAAAAAATTAATATTTTTAAGAAAAAATACTAATTGAAGTTATCTTTTTAATTAATAAATTATTTATTTAAGTAATTTTAATGTGATTTGTGTAAAATACGTAAATTATTTTGAATTATAATTTATTAATTTAATAAATTATAAATAAAACGGATAAATAATATTTCAATTTTAATAATTTTAAATAATTTATACAGTTGTGATTATTTTTTTAATTTAAACTTATAATTTTGTAACTAATTTTATTAATATATTAATTGAATAATTTAATATGTCAATTATTAAAAGGCATAATTTTATATAGAGATCCAATTAAAATATGTTAATAAAATAATTTACATATAAATTAAAAATTGGTATAAATAATAAAAAAAATATATGGGGTAATATTACGCATCGCCATAAATATTACTTTGACACCCATCGACCTTTTGGTAATTACAAAAACACCCCTGAGAGTATTTCTGTTATTGAAAAATTATATTAAAGTTTGACTAAGTCAACATGGGCATTTTTGAGTTTTAAAGGTTGACAGGTGTGATTTCTGTAATTTTTCAAAGACAAACATGATTTGTGTAAAGAGACATAAGTGGAGGGTGGAAACGTTATCCCTAAAACTAAAGAAGGGGGTACCAAGTCCCTTTAGGCTCACCCTATTGTAGTCCCTAGTTTTGATCTATAGCCGAAGAATTTGCAATTTAGCCAATTTGTCATATGTGAATATGCCGGTCAATCGTCATACTTGAGCTTAGGTAGATAAACAACTTGCAACTGTGAAATTATTATTTTTGATAATAATATCTACATGTAATTGTATACATTGACATTGGGAAAAATGCAAGCAACCCCTCTGTGATATTGTAAATAAGCAAATTATCCCCCTATGAAAAATAAAATAGCAAGTTACTTCCCTGTGCTATTTAAAATGACAATTTCCCTCCCTGTGCTTTTTAAAATGAATCAATTTACCTCCCGGTATTTTTTAAAATGAAGCAATTTACCTCCTTGTCTAGGGAGTTTAATTGCTCCATTTTAATGAACACATAGAGTAAATTGCTATTTTTTTCATAGGGGGTAATATGCTCATTTGCAATATCATAGTGAGGTAAATTGTTTAATCCTGATGTATATGATAGTAATAAACATTTACTTATAAGGGTATAAGAGTAATTTTCTTATGTAAAGCCACATAATAAATATCCACACCCTATCACACCATAAAATAACTAACATCACTATAAATACCCCATATATTATTTTTTAAGGAGGTTTTTACTATTCATTGATTTGGCAAGACAGACACAAAAATTCTCTCACTAGACTTGAGGTGCAATTGTGTCGAGGATGAATTTTCCAATTATTCCTCACTAAAAACCACTACCACATCATTGGCGCCGTCTGTGGGAAACCATCACCTCGACATTGAGAATGCAAACCAGTGCTCGCGATGTTCAGGGGGTGGATAGTGCCCAAAAAATGCATGAAAACGGAGCAGAGCGAAATCTATTCCATGAACAGTCACCACAACATGGAATGAACCATCCATCCCATGAACAGCCCCAGCCGAACGGAAGGGCCCTGCCACCCCATGAACAAATGCCTCACGATGAAGCACCTCTCCACTGTGAACAATTTCCACCCCTTGGGAAAGAACCACCCAGTGAACAAACACCACCCCCTTGCGGGAATCACCCATTCCCAGGAGTTCCACCCCAAGGTTCAATGATCCAGTTGACTCAAGAGGTCTTACTAGCACTGATCCATGACGCATCCAACCGAGCAGGCGCTCAGGCGATAGGTCAATTTTCCACTAATCACCCCATGAACCCGGGAACAAGATCTAAATCGAAGGTTGCCCAGGAACAAGATCAACTCCCCCCGCAGCCAAGGCAACCCACCACACCAATAATCTCGAGGGGAGTAGAGGACCCTTATCTCCCCTTGGTTGTGGCTCCTCCAAGACGTAGCCCTTTCTGCACGGCAATCCTAACTGAGGCACGTCCGGCGGGCGTTAAAGTGTCAAACCCTCCCGGAGTATGATGGAACGGGAGATTTGCAAGAACACTTAGACAAATCTTATGCTAAAATTGATTGGTACGACTTGAGTGATGCCGCCTACTGCAAGGTCATCCGCACTACGCTTACAAAGTGTGCTCTAGCTTGGTTCAATCAACTATCAGCTGGAGCTATCACCAGCCTTGAGCAGCTAACCCAACATTTTTTACATTACTTCTATATGAACAAGAAATTCCCAAAAACGGCCGCATACCTTTTCACCATCCGCTAGAAGGAGATGGAGTTGTTGAGAGATTATGTTCAGAGATTCGTGAAGGCCGTGCATGAGATGCCCCATGTTAACCACGAATTATTGGCTAGCATTATGCAGTAAAACTTGCTTCTGGGAAGGTTCAAAGAGTCTATAGCCGAAAAACCCCTCGGCACTTTGGAAGACTTACTCCTACGATCACAAAAGTACATCATAATCGAGGAATCCCAAGCTGCGAATCCTACCCTCGGTGTCAAGAGGAAAAGTAGGGAGGAAGGAAATGAGCCGCGGAAGAAGGAGGAATGCAAGCATGTGCCCCCCGCCGAATTTACGCACTACACCCCTTTGAACACCCCTAGAGGAGAAATATTAGTCATGGCGGAGCAAAAGGGCTGATTGACCAATGGCCGAGAAAAATGAAGGACAATCCCAAGAGGCTAAATTCTGACAAATATTGCCGCTTCCACCGTGACATCGGGCATACGACTTAGGAGTGTCATCACCTCTAAAATGACATAGAGAAATTGATCCAAGGGGACACTTGAAGGAGTATGTCAACCAATATCCACGAGGACGCCAATTTGACCAGGAGGATGCGGCCGTGCACTCCATGATGAGCTCGAGCCATGCATCGAGCTTGTAGCGAGGGGAGGCAAGGCCGTGCACCCCATGCAGAAGTCATCTCATGATCTCATAAGGATCGACGGGAAAAGACTCCCTCGCTATGACGTCTATAGAATTTTATACATAATTGAGAGACTAATTAGTAGCTATTAAGAAAACCCAATTTAATTATAAGTTATAGGTTGAAATTATAAATATATTAAAACTTGAAGCGACTAAATTGTAGCTTTATTAAATATTTGTGGTCAATGCATAAATATATATAGAAGTTGGGGATCAAATTGTAATTTTAATAAAATTATTTTAAAAAAAAGGAAGTGAAGAGATATGTTAGGAATGGCAACACGTGGCTGCTCACAATTTCAACCACAAATGTTATTCCTCGGTAATTGCATTTTACTAACCTTGCTAAGTATTAAATGTTAACTACTCTTAAAACAACTAACACACATTTCACACATACAAAAAGTGTGGGCTTTGCAATTATTTTCGAACTCGGGAAACAGGTAACACAATTTTATTATAAATTATCAATTAATAGGAATTGTAGAACATTATGTTTGAGAAATATTAGGAAATTATATTTGAGAAATATGGTATTTATTAGAGAGGAATATGAGATTTTTGTAATAATTTTATTTAGGGTTGTTACAGAAAACAATAGTTATAAAAATATGAGGGGTTTGATGAAATAAGTTCTTATGAGTTCATTGATAAATTAGATATATACCAGAGAAGTTATATTGTCTAGTTATTTAGACGAAAAAAGAACGGAGGTTTGAATTTTAATATAAATGAAATATTAAAAGATTAGTATAAAATATACGAATATTATTTAGTAATTTCATTCAAAATTTACGGTATTTTCAATATATTGATTATACATATTATAATCTATTATAGGACACGGGGGTAAAGTAGAGGATTGGTCAGCTCCTTTTACTAGCATAATCATTTTGAGATTGAAGTAAGTATAGTTAATGAGATCTATATAAGTATATTTGATTATACTTGTTTGTCATAAATATGGCTGGCATTTGTAAATGCTGATTTGGATTACGTGGTTATTCTGTGAAGTTGTCTCTATGTGTTTATTTGTGATTATTTATGTAATATAAAGATTGACGGATGATTGCCTTATATTATATTCTGTTATTGCATGATGTTGAACGAAGAAGTCAGTTATGAGGATATGGTTAAATTGATATAACGGGATGACTTACCTAGTTGGGGGACATAGTCAATGGTTTATGATGATGTGATATGAGAAAAATGAATATAAGCTAGGTACCATGGCGCGTAAGGTACCGGGGTATTCCGGGAAGCGGGGAATATCCTGTGCAGATAGCTACACACTGGGGTGATGTGGGGATGCCATGTTCGTTATGATGTCCTGTCCTGATATTGCTATACACTCAAAGGGTGTAAGGGTATCATATTCGACAGGTATCCTGTGTTGTATATGATATGACATTGATCGAGATGATGATGGCCCGCAGAACCATTGACTGATGTACTCCAATTAGAGTAGGTAGGGCCCGAAGAGTATAAACCATGATTTTAGATATTTTATAGTGGATTAATGCATGATTGTGGCATTGATTTCTTTATAGCTTTCCCGTTGATTGTATATTGAATATTCATTAGTTTGTGGCATGACGTGTATCTTGCATGTATATAGGCTAATTAGTTGTACTTATTGAGTAGACAGCTCATTCCTTGCCACATATTTTTCAGGATATAATCACAGTGATTAGCTGAATTCGATCGTAAGTGGTGCTGCTAGTCTTATTAAGTGGGTCGATAGTGACACATTGAGTTGGGATTTTAGCTATATACCTACAGAGATATTAGATTTTGACTGAATTTGTATTTCACGATTTATTGGTTTTAATATGAATTTCTTGTAAAACAGGTTTAATTATGGAGGGTGTATTATAATTAGTGGTATTAAAGCGTAGTGGTGTAGAGGGTGCTACACTCACTACGACGTAGTAACCTTAAGTTCGCATAGCAGGAAAAATTATCTTTTTGCTATTCACTTGCAATAAGAGAAAGCTCGAATAGGAGCTCAACAAATCCTTCTCCTCTTTTGATTTCCCCTAAGACGTTGTAATGCGAACATTGAGTAATGAAGTTCATTTTCTTGTCGTAGTCTCAAAAAAAAACAAAAAAAACTCACGAGAACTTTGCATCCCCTTGAAGTTGGTAATAGACCAGCTCCGGGACATGAGCAAGTATCCCTTGAGACAATGTCCTCCTAGATAAAACTAGAGATCGTCGTAAAAGACATCGCCCCGGAAACTTTGCCTCCCCTTGAAGTTGGTAAAAGACCAGCTCCAGGACATGAGCAAGTTTCCTTTGAGGCAATGTCTTCTTGGATGAAACTTGAGATCGTCGTAAGAAACATCGCCCTGGAAACTTCACATCCCCTTGAGGTTGGTGAAAGACCAATTCCGGGACATGAGCAAGTATCCCTTGAGACAACATCCCCATGGATGAAACTTGATATCCTTGTCAAGAATACGACCATGGAAACTTTGCCCTCCTAGAAGTTGGTAAAAGATCAACTCCGGACATGAGCAAAAGTATCCCTTGAAACAACTTCGGTAAAGATAATAAAAACGCAATAACGAAATACGTACAACAACTAGATTCATGAGTGCTAAGTAATGCCGAATTACATGCCAAAACATCCGGCCATAAGAGTTGGAAGAAAGTCATCCCAAGTACTAAGTCTTGCGGAATTACACGCCAAAATATCTGACCATACAAGTCGGAGAAAGCTATCCGAAATACTACTAAATAAATAATATCTATGCTCCCCCATCTTCCCTAAGGTCTTGGGGGGCTCTGTCACGAGAAGGATCCTCCTCCTCATCCTCCAAGAGGAGTGTCCTCTCGAGAAAGAGACCTCCCCCTCCTGAAATGTGTCATCCCAAGGAGAAGAGCCCTCAGGAGAAATGGAAGGTCGACCTACTCCTCCTCCAAGAGGAGTGTCATCTCGAGGAAAAGACTTCCTCCTCCTGAAATGTGTCGTCCCAAGAAGAAGAGCCCTCAGGAAAAAAGGGAGGTCAAGCTCATCCTCCTCCGAAAAAAAAATAAAAAATAAGAAATAAGAAATAATAATAATAATAATAATAATAATAATAATAATAATAATAATAATAATAATAATAGTAATAATAAATATTGTCATCTAGAGGAAGAGCTTCCTCCTCTAGAATGTCTCATCTCAAGGAGAAAGCCCTCAAGGGAAAGGGGAGGTCGAATCCCTCCTCATTTTTCTAGAAGAGTGTCATCTCGAGGAGGAGAGTCTTAAGGGGAAAGCAATGGCCAAACACGCCCTCCTCTTGGAGACAGAGGATAAGCACCCGCTCTTCCTGTAGTAGTGTTGTGTCGAGGAGGAGACCTCCTCCTCCTAGAGGAGTGTCACCTCGATAATGAGCGCCCTACTGGAAGAGCTTAGGTCAAACACCTCCTCATTAGGGTGGAGAACAGGTGAAACTGAAAACAAAAAAAAAGATAAAAAATTACATCTCAAGTAGGGATAGAAATAAAAAAAAAAAAAAAAAAAAAAAAACCCTCTACCATTGGTAGAGTAAGACAACTCGGCCACTCATCACATGTTCCAGGATGCATGAAAATCCTCTAGTGTGATGGGGAGTCACATCTCTCGAAGACGATGTCGAAATTCGTCAAAACACATGAAAGAGAATAACCTCTACTAGTAGAAAGTAAGAATATAAAATAACAAACACATGGGATGGTGGAGTGGTTGAGGTCTCTTACACCCACCCTTGTGACTTCGGTTTCAAATCCCAACGGATGCAATATCCTCCCTGCGGCTGTGCCTCAAGCTGGGCAGACCCAAGTGGGCGCACCGACCTGGGGCATGCGCCATAAATTTTGGGTCGATTAACCTCTTCAATATTAATTCAAATAACTGTGTTACTTCCCATGTTTTCTTCACACGTCTTCTAGTAACTCATCCAAGAACAATTAATGGATTCCCACCCACCCTTCCCCATGCATTCAACGCTTCAAATTTTTCTTGCAAAGAATTCTTACTCTCATCCAGATCACTGCTTCTTCCGAAGTATTCCGTCCGAAAGTGGGGGGCTGTATGATGTATATGATAGTAATAAACATTTACTTATAAGGGTATAAGAGTAATTTTCTTATGTAAGACATATAATAAATATTCACACCATAAAATAACTAACATCACTATAAATACCCTATATATTATTTTTTTAAGGAGGTTTTTACTATTGATTGATTTGACAAGACATATACAAAAATTCTCTCACAAGACTTGGGGTGCAATTATGTCGAGGGTGATTTTCCCGAGTATTCTTTCACTAAAAACCACTACCACATCAAATCCCCATTGATATTTTGCATTAGTACTGCTCTCGTTATCCCAATACTATAATTCTTAAAAAACAATCAAACGTATATACTACAAAGGATTCATGAGTAAAGCAATTACCTTTCCATGTAGCATGGGGTTAAAAAACATAATACGGAGTCTTATTCTCTTGGACACCAGTAACAAGTACTGCTCTTGTGCTATTGTCTAGCTAGTCAATCAAGTGATAAAGAATGCATTTAAGGTAAACTGCAATGAAACTACTTTAAAAGGAAAAAATAATGAATAAATACATAAAAAACATAATCAAGTTATCGACAATCAAAGCGAATGCAACATTTGGGAATTGCATTCCCCCAATACTTTGGGATTGTTGATTTGGTTGTTATTAGCATTAGATTCGGGACACTCTGAGCGTATATTAATCTCTCTCTTGATGCTACTATCGTCTAAACTCAAGTTGATAGGCTAACTAGGAATGTCTTACTAAAATCTAAACCTCTAATCTTGCATTTATTAACTAGAGGTCTTCTGATGGCTTTAACTCCATTAATGTCAAACTTTGGTATTACATTCAACTTATTCTACCTAGTAAGATCCATCCAATTTCTCATAATTTCTCAATTACAAATAACAACATAATACATGAAAATTAACATATCAACAATACAAAATCATGACATTCAAATCAGCAAGTTAGACTCATAACAAACATTTTATCAATAAAATCCAATTATCCAACACTGGAATAGTCACAGGGTTCATCAGCCCCAGTTGCCCAGACTATCAATCTAAGGAGTCATTGTGCAATAGCATGCCAGATATGAGAATCAAATTTCAGGTGCATAAAAAATGATGTATTACGCAACATAGTAGAACTATCTTGTTAGTATGACTTTGATCTCATGTGATCGTTCAAGGTATAGTCATCATTAGAAGAAATACATTTAAAACACTTATGTGAATAAGTTTTAGAACGGAATCAAAATCAAGTTCCAAAGTTTGTCATCCACACTATCATTTTACTTCATCAGCAAAAAGTTTGAACATATGATTGTTATTCCTCTTCAAGAAATAAAAATATTCAGATAATCAATCTCGATATAACAACAAAATATAATGGACTTAATATACTGAATTATGATTTTTTTTACTTATAGAAATTTCAAAATCTCACTATACTGTATGTTAACTCTAAACATATATAGATAAAAATAAAAAATAAAATATTGTCTCCCAAATTATGGACATTTTACACTTTGTCATCTATTTTCTTTTGTTTTTCTGTTTCAATTTATCATACGAACTGTGTGAATTTTTACAACTTACATGGTGCCATTTTTCGTTGGAAACTTATGCTGGAAAAAGTCACATACACGGCACATGAAATTTAAGGGCAAATTCATCTTTTTATTGGAAAGCCTATTTGTATAAAAAAAATAAAAAAGAAAAACTCCTCTCTCAAGACATTATTCTACTCGTAATTTCCCTCCCTCTTAATGAAAAACAAGCTATCCTTTTGCATAACTCTGGAGGCAAACAAGTGAAGACACTATAAAAAAAATGCGGGATTTGGCGCGATTTTAAGAATGACTTTTTTTCTTTATTTTTAGAACGAGAAATTAATAACTGAATACTCTTGGACCGGGTTTTGGAACAGTCCCGGAACGAGTGACCTTCCGTCGTAATTGTAGGTGTGCGTAATTATTTGGAACGGTTGAGACATACCGTTCCTCAGTAGCAACGGTTTTAATTTGTCCTACTTCTTTAGTGAATGTTCCTAAATACTCTTGACTATCAAAAAATGTAATTCATTTTTTTGGAACACTTTTTTCTACTGGGGACGATTTTTTTTTGTACATATTTTGGAACTGTAATTGTAACACTAGATACATACATTTTGGCACAGTATTGATTGTACCAGATTTATATTTAGGAACGGTCTTTGCCACGTTATTTGATTCTTCATTCGGAGTATAGTTTGGCATGATTTGGTCCTTTGTTTGGAATGCATATTGGAACGGTCTAGATCGATATTGTAGAATGTAAATTGGAACAGTGTTTGCATCACCATATCCAACAATGTTTAACACACTTTTTGGAATGGTTATATTTATGCTTGTTATACATATAGGAACGGGATTTGGAACTTGAATTGATTCTTAATTTAGGGTACATCTTGAATGGTCGTGTCTATTTTGTAGAAAATATATTGTTACGGTATTTGCACCACCATTTCCCACTAGGTTTAATCTTTTTGGAACGGTTCTACCGATACAGTGGAATTATTTTTGGAATGGTATGTATTTTATTAGGACACATTCACTTACCGTGTTAAAGCCTGTTCCTAATATATATATTTATTAAAAAAATATTTTTTATTTTATTATTTTTAATAATTATTATTATTACTGAATTTAGTAAAATTAATTAAAATTTCAAAATTTGTTTTAATTTTATTAATTAAATAAATATTGAATTATGAAATGCAATTAAAATTTAAAAAAGGATCATTACAAAAAAATATTATAATATTAAAATTGTACATTTACAAATATAAAAAAAAACCTAATCTACACTCTGCCCCCCTCGTCAGCATCATCCATCTTCTCATCGTTTGGGGCACGAGAATCCGTCGGAGGCTGTGATGGGTTGATAGTTGAGGTGCTGGGCCGTAACGAGCCGGTAGTCGAGGCGCTGGTCTGATCGACCTCATCATGGTCATCATGTCGACCTTCATCGTCTCTAGCCTCGTCATCCTATCCTCCATGTCTAGACATGACAGTAGTGGTGGCGCCGGTGATGTATAGGTCCGACTGGAGGTGTGGGCCTAAGAACCAAGGTCGAATACACGACCCTTGCTCTTGCCCTCGACCATTGTCAGCCACTGTTGTTGCTCGATCATCGTCACTTAGGCCTTAGACGAGGCCAAAAAATCCTGCCCATTGGACGTGGCTTGACACTATTGATCCTCCAATAGCTTTTAGAATGTCTCCTGCAAAATAAACAAAAATGTCAGTATTAAAAAAAACTTAACCAAACAAAATATTTTAAATATTTGTTACCGCCACCTACATTGCCCTCGGGCTGCTCCAACTAGGGTCCCCCTTCTTCTTATAGCATTTGGAGAATAACTCCATCTGCTTTACAGGTCGGTCGAGCTCTACCTCCTATATAAGAAAAAAACAATTAACAAAATATTTAAAAAAGTTTAATAAAAAATTTAAAATATGGAAAATAGTTACCATCTTCCTCTTATGCATGTTGACAGAGAAAGATCCCCACGGTAGACAGTAGCTGCAGACGCAAGGATGGCCGTCAGTTCGCCTTGTTCCTGGCGGACTCATCCTTGCAGTCCCCGCTGGCTCAGTACAGCTGCAGCTGGTGCTAGATCTCGTTAGCCAGCCACACTGGTTTGATCAACTAAGCCCTAGCGATGAGAACCACTTTCGGATGAACTTCCCAGCCCACATATGGAAGACCCGAAACATGAACTCATCGTCATAGTCCCACCAGTACGTCATCTACAATATCACTGAAAAAGCAAAAACATTGTTAAAATATTGAAAAAAAAAAACTTATATAGATGATAATGTAAAAATTAAAAAAATACCTTAAGGTTCTCGAACCAGAACTACTGATACTCTAGCAGCACCTGCCGCAAACATACCAAGGGGTGGGGATATTGCCCTTGCACCACCGCATTGATGCGATCTTGGAATGTACAATCAGACATGAAATAGTATGTTGATTAGTTATTTAATAAAATAAAAAAAATACCTTGCGGCATCGAAGTTTACTGGCGCGCTGATGGTGGGGGACTGGTGATGGTGTAGCCCACGGACGGGCAGGATTTTGCCATTGGTGCGGCAGTAAACGATTCGGCCTCATGTGCTGCTGATGTAGGAATGGATGGTTCAGCCTCATCTAGACCCGGTGCGGCGGCTGACGGGCCAGCTGGTGGTAGTGGTGGGGTTGGTCGGAACACTACTTTTGTATCCTAGAAGCAACATTGGTCGGTGGTGTAACCGGTGGGCCACGACCGCAGCCACGACCATGGTCGCTGCCTTGTCCACGTTTTGGAGAAGGCGGACCACCAGTAGACATGATCTATAAAATTTTAGAAAATATTAGCTTTTGGATTTTTATAATTATCATAATTGTTGTAATTTTTTTTATATTTCTTCTAAATCCTTATATCCTATATTTTCCTATATGGTTATAGTATGTATAAATATAAGTATATATTATAATAGTTTTATTTATTTACACCAATATTTTCCCTTAAATTATATTTTTTTTCCTATTATTTGGCTAAAACCCAACAAATTTTCTAAATGTGTACTAAATCCAAACAAAATTTTCTAACTTTCCTAGCTTTCTAAAATTTTCTAAGTTTTAAAAAATGACATAAAAATACAGTAAATTGCAGGAAAATGGAGGAAAAAAATTAAAAATTTTAAGAATAGTTAAAATAAAATACGTAAAACAGTTTATAATATTTTCAAAAAAAATATGAGAACATAATTTTCCCACTTTTCTGAACCCAATCCACACAAATTCAACAAATTTACACAAATTCACAAATTACATACATGAAACAAATTTACACAAATTCAGAATTTAAACCAATTTCTGAATTTAACATAAAAAACTCATAGAAATTACAGAAAATGCACATAAATTCCAAAAAAAATCATAGAAATTCCAAATAATTCCATAAAATATCTAACAATATTTATAAAATATTTGCCAAAATACCATAAAATTCCTAACAATATTTATACAAAATTCAAGAAAATTGCATAAATTCCTAATAAAAAAAATTCCAACAAAATTTATTACACACATTATAGAAATTACAGAAATCGTTATTTTCACAAATTACAAAAATTATATAAATTAAACAAACACCCATAAAATTACAGAATTTACACAAATTACAAAAATTACACAAATATTCAAAAAAATGACATAGAGATTAGAGAAAAATTAAAATAAGTTCCAGAAAAATAAGAATACCTGGAGGGGGAGGGAGAGGCGGAGGTGGCGCGAGGGAGTATCATAGAGAGAGAGAGAGAGAGAGAGAGATGGGAGAGAGAGAGAGAGAGATGGGAGGGAGGATGGAGGGGCGGGCAGTGACAGCAGGAGGAGTTGGGGGCAACGGCAAGAGGAGGGGGGGGGGGGAATTACAAGGAAAGAGAGAGAAGTTGGGAGAGGAAGAGAGGGAAAAATATTTGCTAAGTGTTGTTCATATATTTTTAAGTTTTTGGAACGGTCACCGTTCCAAAATGTAATCCTATGACCGTTCCTAACTATCAAAACGACATCGTTTTGTCCCTAGGAAGATGCCGTTTTTAAAAGAAAAAAAGATATCATTTTAACGTTTGCGCTTGTGTGCCCGTGTATAATACCGATCCTATGACCGTTCCTAACAGATATGAAACAACGTCAGTTCCAATGACCGTTCCTATTTTTAAAAAAGTGTTCCTAATAAAATTCCAAATAATTATTTATTTTTCAAGAAATTAAATTAAAAAAAAGAAAAATACGTACCGGACACGTTAATGAGCGAAGAAAAGTATACCAATGTGTGGATTAAAACAATTAAAAATAGAAAATATTTTTCATGAGATTGATATGTATTCAGAAGATGAAGTATATTTGTATATTCAAATTTGTTAGTATTACACAAATTAACTAACATCTTATATTGTTGTACTGCATTGCCTAATCAGACCGTCCAAATTTTGATCAAATTGTTATATATGATTCAACAGACAAAAGAATACATTCGATTAAGTTTTGATCAATTTTGATAGACAAATATCGAGATATCATGTCTGGTTCATAATGAGCGAGATTCAAAATGGTGCAGCCTTCAGTCAGGCTATGTGATTGTCAATCAAACTGTTAGATATAATCAAATAGACATAATCTTATACGTGTTTAAGTTTGGTGTTAATCTGGCTCATGGATGTTGAGATATCGTCACCAGAACTTACACTAGACATTTGTGGAACTGGATTTGTAATGAATATGAGTTAAACTTGGGACGGTTTATAATAATTTAGCCATTAGAACAGTTGTTGATACAATTAAGAATAGTTACTTAAAATAAAAATAGAAACGATATTAAGTGTTCTAGGATTTAAATTTTCCACCTATTTTCAGAAGGTGCCGTACTGGAAATTTTGTAACTGAGTTTGGAACAGGCAAATTTAACATAGTTGTTCCAAGCTTTAAATTCTCCATCAATTTTTGAGAAGGCGCTAACTAAATTATGTTGGAACTGAGTTTGGAACGTTGAAATTAAAATAACTGTTCGAATGTTTGAATTTTCCACCTCTTTTTCCAAGAGGCATTATATCTAATTTAAATTGGAACAGTTGTTGTAATGTTGAAATTCAAAAAATTGTTCCTATTGCAATTTTCTCAAAAATACCATTCAGGTTGGAAAGGTTGTTTTATCATAGTGTTTATATTTTGATAACCATTCCAAAATTATTTTATTTTTAAAAAATATATAATTAATACAATGTATAAACTTAAATGTTTCATTATGAATTGGAACAAAAACTAAACACTACACACTCAATCAAGCTCTTCTTTAGTCTCATAATTCTCAAAAACTATCTTCGACATCTTCATCATCATATTCACCATTTGCCGAGTGGGATGTACCTGCTCCCTGTTGCTGTGCCATAGAAAGATCAATGACTAATTGTATGTCATTTGGATCATGCAGGTGGTATATTTGATTATCTGTAGCAACTTCTAAAGTATGTATGACTTCCTCCATCTAATATGCGATATCGATCCATCGAGAGTCATCATCTACTCTTCATGCCTTGGTTTTGCAAACACCATCCAGTCAGCTTTGTCTCTCTTCATGCTCAGGTACTCCGTGTAGTAGACTTGTACTACTTGTTGCGCTAGTATGAATGGTTCATTCTTTTGGTACACCTCTTTGAAATTTACATCAATGAGGTGATAACGAGTGCGTATCTTCATACCTCTTACTGGATCGACCTAATGACACTTGAACAGAATGATGTGCATGTCAGAA
Organism: Sesamum alatum; assembly: GCA_034509735.1. Lineage (NCBI taxonomy): Eukaryota > Viridiplantae > Streptophyta > Magnoliopsida > Lamiales > Pedaliaceae > Sesamum > Sesamum alatum. The sequence continues at coordinate 211,109 of JACGWO010000004.1, forward strand.
ATAAGTGGGTAATCCAATTAAATTATTCTTCGAGCATCCCATACAAGTCATTCTCCGTATCTGTATATGATGAGCTTTTTACACACACCTCATAATTCATAATTGACTTGCCGACGTTGTGACGTTCAGTGTGGAAATTGTAACCATTCACGAAGTAACACAGGAACATCGTCACCTCTGCCCAAGGACCCTAATAATGCAATTTCAATAATTCGTTGTCCGTGTAGTTCAATTCGGGTTTCACATACAATTCACATAGCAGAGACAATTTATGAATGACCATTTAAGAATTATAAAACAATGTGTTGGTATATATTACATATATGTATATATTGCATTTTAATATTAAACTTATAGCATGTGCCCTTTCATTTTCTCTCCATTGATGTTGAGGTTACTGGGTGTTTATGACATTAATATTTGTAAATATTTCTCTTCATTACATCATCCCACTACCACATCATATTTCATACCACTTTATACCCATTTTCTAGCCATTGATCCCCACTATCTATTGTAACCTATAATATTATTGTCCACTTATTCACATTAAAATAGTGGATGATTTCTACACCTATAAAAGGGGCACTATTCTACCTTATTCAAATATATGCACATTATACAATATTTCTACATGCAATTTTTCCTATAAGAGAGAGTTATACTAGTTGAAGGAAGGTGTTCTTTTTTGTGGAGCATTGGACTCTACAACTTGTCCAGAGTGTATTAGAGTCATACGACGTTGTCGGGCTGTTGTATCCTGGAGGGGACAAGTCAAGAGTGATACTGCTGGACCAGTGAGAATATTTTGCTGTAGTGGACTTGAATCTCCTTAAAGAGAGCGAGATATCTGTGCCTCAGCCTGAAGATAATTTTGTATCTTTTTTCAATTGTAATTGTTATTGTTATTTCTTCAACAATTTTAAGGAGATTCATATAGCTACAATTGAAAAACTAGCGGATGTCGGCGTGGGAGATCTCAACAAGCCCTTTCGGTTCAACGGTACCCATTTCAAGAGATGGAAGGGTAAAGTACTTTTTTACCAAAGTATGCTCAAGGTTTCTTATATTCTCACTGAAAAAAACCCGAGCAAGATCGATGACACGAACATGAATGATGATGAGTATGCTATCCACCAAGAAAAAGTGGAGAACTACACCAACGATGCATTCAAATGTCGGTATTATCTCCTCAACTGTCTATCTGATAATTTTTATGATTATTATGATAGAACATACGCTACTGCAAAGAAAATTTGGAAAGCATTGCAGAGTAAGTATGATATCGAAGAGGTAGGTGCGAAAAAATATGCTGCTAGCAGATTTTTTTCGATTCCAAATGGTGGATAACAAATCAGTGGCGGACCAAGCTCAAGATTTATCATGATTGTTGGAGATAACCTCATTGTTTGTGGCATCATTGACAAACTTCCACCTTCATGGAAGGAATTTCAAAAAAAACATGCGCCACAAACAAAAGGAAACAACTCTTGAAACATTGATAATGCGAATTTCGCATGGAAGAAGAAGCAAGGGTCCAAGATGCACTAATGCAGTCACCGGAGAGCAGTGCACAACCGATCTCAACAAAGGTAAATTTAATTTCATCAAATAATGTTGCACCCAACTATCAGTAAAATACCTATTTGAAGCCAAGAAAGAAGTTTTTCAAGAAAACTTATGCTAAATTTCTCAAGAAAAATAATGGGAACAATCAAGCACAAGAACAAAATCCAAGAGCATGTTATGTCTGTGGCAAGAGTGGGCATATTGCTCGATTTTGCAAATATAGAAAAATGTGAGCCTGCTCCGCAAGCTAACGTAGTTGAGGAGCCATTTGTGGCAATGATAACTGACATACACATGGTTGAAAGTGTTGATGGGTGGTGGGCGGACTCTGGTGCAAACCGCCATGTTTGTTATGAGAAAAATTGGTTCAAAGTGTATACTCCATTTAACGAGCCGAGAACTATGTACGAGGTTTGACACTTCCACGACGTTTAAACTAATCCTTGAATTCAGTTGCTACTAGGTGATCAATGAGTGGGTCGTCCGAATGGTGGTGCTCGTAGAGTTCATTCAAGAATGACCTGTTTTAAAACAAATACTTATAAATATACATGTTCAAACTCTCACGATTTGATAAAAGTATATATATATATATATGTATCAATACACTTACTCGTAGTATGGCGTGACTACTTCACAGTTGCACAAGACGTACGTCTTGATTGTGTGAAGTTCTACACTACTGAGCCACCTCTTCTTTGAGGCACCACTTGCTCAGCCATGATGGTTGAAAATAAACCATTGGGTTTGATCGTTGTTGCTCGTGAGATCGTCGTTTCTACCGGGGTTGCCTTGCTTGCAAAGAATGTGTAGCTCGAAGCAGGGGGAAGTGAATAGCCCGATTTCTTCAACAATGTATATTTCCATAATTGACGCCTCACGTGTGCTTTGTTCTTCACCTCCTTCTTCATATCATGGAGGAATCTATTCGTACGAATATTTATTAAAATACGGATGACACTGAAAGTCTAAAACTATAAAAAAAAACTAAATTTTTCTTGTGTACTTACCTCTCAAATGGGTACATCCACCTGTATTGCACGAGCCTTCCCACGCGCGCCTCATATGGCAGGTGAACATTTAGGCGCTCCATTGAGTCGAAAAAAGCTGGAGGAAATATTTTCTCGAGGTTGCACAAGATAACGATGGCACTACCTTCCAATTCTTGTTGCTTGGTGACATCTACCGTGATCGAGCATAGAATGTGGAATAGAATGCTCACCTCCGTCAATGTGCTCTACACATGCTTAGGAAGAATCTCACAGAAAGCAATTTGGATCAATTTCTGCATGAATACATTACAATCATGGCTCTTCATGCCGTGCATCCTCAACTCCTTCATGTCGACGCAACGGGCCAGGTTAGATGTGTACCCATCAGGAAACCTAAGATAATGAATCCAATCACATATACTCTGCTTCTGGTCCTTCGTTAGGGTATATTCGGCTTTGGGCATTACGTTCAGTCTTCTTTCGTCCACCTCAAACTCTGGCCGATTATATATGATCTTCAGGTCCTTCTGTGCATTCAGATTGTCCTTTGTTCCCCTTTATGTCTATCATGGTATTGAATTTGTTGTCAAACGCATTCTTCTCAATGTGCATGACATCAAAATTGTGTACTATAGGATGCATCCCCCTAGTATTTAAACTCCCTCAAGATGTTTTTTTTTGTCCACTTGTGCTTGATACCGTTACCTACTAGGGCAGTTAACGGTTTTCCAACTGCAACACTAAATGCATTGACTTGGATTTGCTCTCTTGTCAGCCTCAGACATGAAACTTTTCTTTCCACTCAATTTTTAGTGAAAGCTTTATTGTTCCTGCAATACAGATGGTTTTTTGGGAGAGACTGTCTGTGGTAGTCAAAGTAGCACGCCTTCCTACTGTGCTGCCAATGAATGCTTGTGTGTCATCCATACAAACTAGACACCCCATAACACCAGCGACACTCCATCCAAATGCCATCCCATAGGCGGGTAGGTCGTTCACCGTCCACATCAATGTGGTGCACATCATGAATGTCTAATTCGTGGCATTGTCGTGCGTCCGTATACCCACATGCCATAAATTCTACAACTCCTCGATCAACAGATCTCTGTACAGATCAATCAGATGCTTAGGATTGGAAGGACCAGGGATCACAATCGTTAGGAACATATACTCTGACTTCATACACATTTTCGGTGGGAGATTACACAGTGTAAGTATAGTAGGCCAACATGAGTAAGCACGACCATACTGCCCGTGTTGTGCGAACCCATCCGTGCATAACCCCAGTCTAACATTTTGGGGCTCTACTACAAAATCGGGATATGTACGGTTGAAATGTCTCCAAGCCTCTGCACGTGAAAGGAACGGGTATGGCCCAGGAACACAACGGAATCGTAAAATACAAAAAATTCAGACGGGTTCAAAGTGTGTTCCCTTTGAATTTCCCGAGCGTTCGGTGTATGTCAAGAGCATAAAAGGAGAAAAATAAATGTTGGACATGTGGCATAGGATGTAAACAAAAAGGTGCACAAAATTAAATACGAATTTTACCTTTCTCGTTTACAAGTGAAGAACCGCAACATATCTTGTTCCCTTTATATTTATCCTTCCATTCACTTGAAAATCCAAATTACAATCCCTCTAATTTGTCCACACCACACTGTGAAAGAGTATATCCTCTAATCTATTGCTAGATAGAAGTAGAGAAAAGAAGAAGAAACAATTCAACAAGAACACTATCAATTAGGGTTTTTAGAATGTTTTGTTGTTCAATAATTTCCAAAAGGTATGAACACAAAACGGATAAAATTTTCAGAGATTAAAGAGAGTATTTTGGCTCAATATTTTGTTGGAGAATTAAGCAAGTTAAGTAATCAATGTAATGTGAATGGTTTTATGTATGTAGGAACCTTGAATTCAAAATTCAAATTCCATAGTTAACCTCCAAGATAACTTACATACACACATGCAGAGTACTTGAACAACCATCAACGATGATGGCACAAAACCACCCTCAAGTACACCTCATTGTCGGCCATCCTTGGAGGAGTTCCAACTCTTCCTTTAACTTACTCTAACTTGCACATCTCATGGACTTGGACTTTTAGTTATGGACCTATATTTAATCAAATTAAATTAAGTCAGAACAAAAGTCTATTGGGAATTTATTAATCTAATTAATTCAATTCAATTGAAGTCCAATAGTTTATCTAGTCCAATTAAATAAACATAAGTCCAAACTCTAATTAATTGATCGATCAATTAATTAAGCCAAACCCAATAAATTAATCCAATTACTTTAAAGCCTCTAAGCCCAAAAATTAACTAATCTAATTAATTAATTTTTGGACCATCCATCATATGGATTTCCCAATAAATGATCCAATCATTTATTTTCTCCTTGAATTAATCTAATCCAATTAAATTAATTCATTTCTTCGAGATTTAATGATTCTACCAATTTCATAATGATTTGTGTGTGACTCTTTAGATTCCTCCTTAGCTAGACTCGGGCTTGTGTCCAACACAATTGATCAATTAAATTCAATTCAATTAACTATTTTTCAATTAACCACTACTCGAAAAGTGCCCGTTAACATGGGTAGTTGTCTTGTAACGATCCATGGCACTAGAGACTAGGTGAATGCTGGCGTAAATATTTAGGCTCACTAGTTCCATACGAGTACGGTCATTCCATCAGCCGTCTCTCGGTCTAAGTCTAGGGCATGAAATTTGGCGTTGATTTTCATTCTTGACTAAACAGCTATGCTTAATAACTCGAGACACATTTGCTCTATTGATTGACCTAGGAAACCATTTCGTACTTGACCAATCACTGTGTCCACAGACTTAAAGAGCTTAAATAATCTCATAGCGCATAGGAGACTCGATTGTTCATATACTGACAGGTGACGGATCCTATCTTGGAAACCCATCGTCCTCACTGCATACTCTGACTGCATTGGATAAGGCTTATAATGAACGCATCCCAGATACGGACATCTCTTGCCAGATCCAAGATACAGTGATCATATGCATGTGAACGTCATGGTTCCTCAAGTCCAAGGACTCTCGTACTATCAGAGTCGGGTACCAACCAAGCCTCCAAGTCTTTCATATGACGAATTTCCGCGAGTTAGTTCAGTCAGTTGGACAATCCTGGTCGAACAAACCTACTAAATCTATAGACATCCTACGTATGTCACAAATGAAACTCGATACTCACCCGGTGAATATAATACTTAGTGTAAGTCTCTATAGGACTCTCGATGCCCTGTCTCGAGGCCCTCGACTTGGGACATTTAAGACCAACCCTCAGAACTTGGTTTTCATAGCTGCCATCCAATGCACAACCCAACTACATAGGTTATCCAATTGGTCTATGGGCATTTGTTGTGACGTCAAAAACGTCGTTTAACATAATCAACAAGCACGAAAAAGACATAGTGCCACGGATGAATACTATATTCATCAAGTTAATATTAATTCAATAAAGATTGCTGAAAAATACCCAAAATCGCCAATCCAATTGGCTTTCTGGTCACTTGTTCTAACAATCTTCCACTTAACCTAAAAGCAAATCACCCATGTCCCTCAAACCTATCTGATCATCAACAATCTGCGTACGACCTTGATATCACGGGTCTACCTTATTTTCTGCCAAGATGATGCAGTCCAATCGCACGTAATCTCTTCTTACCATTACTCAAAGTAGATGGTGGTGTCTAAGAATTTTTCTGGATTCGTGATGAGATTTCGGTCCTTTTAGCTTATGCTACAACCATGTTATTATCCTCCAAGGTAACTACTAGCTCGGCCATGCTGGCACCACACCCAACCATTAGATGTGGTTTTTCATCCAAACCAGTTTCTAGAGCAACTTCTAAAGTTGCTACACATTTGACTTCCAAGGCCCGTTCTGGTATTCCTCTTGGAAATCTTTCCAAGCCGCCACCTCACCATCAAGCTTGAATATATGTTCATACTAAGACCAGATATTATTCACATGACGCTGGAAGCTAGTATCACTATAGCCTTCTAAAATCTACTCTTCATAGAATGTGCATCAAGAACACTTCTTTAATCCTCATTCAGGTATTAAAGAATGTTTCTCAGTAGTTGTCTACTGCCTCCTTGGTACACACCCCATTTCCGTTGTTATGCCCAAAGCATGCACAACATCAGGTCCAATGCACCAAACAACATACCTATGCTGTCTACAACAAAGACATAGGGGATGTCAAACATCTAAGCTTCCTCATCAGTCAATCGTGACTGAGTCTTAGACAGTTTAACTCTGTATATAGGAATCCCATTCCTTTCATGGAGAAATTGCGTGAACAACAGTCGTGTTTTAGTGCTTCCTAACATCTTAAATTCACTCCAAATGAATAAGACGTTACAAACATTAAACACTAGGAACACAACCAAACTCCCACTGACCCCCAAGCTCGTTATTGATCGAGTCATACCCAGTATGAACTCGTCAAAGCGAATATTCCAGTTGCTTGGTGTTTTAAAGATAGTTTAAAGTCCGTGTCGAATAACACGGCTCCAAGCCATTGATTCGGTCCAATGTCCAACATTGCATCTTCTTATGTCTTTGGATTATAATTCAATTGACCGGACCAACCCAGAACCCTGTACCTCTCACATATCTAAGGTGTTCCGGTCGTCCTTAGGAGGACTGGAATATAGCCAGTGAGAAAACTTGATTTTAAATGATGTTTGATGTGTCGTACTGAGGTGCCATTCTACTTGATTCCTCAATGGGCTACTCTCACGTCGGTTATCCTCTGAAGTCTAATTCCCTTTAAGACAATCCATGCACCTATACAAACATAGTTTGTCTCCTACGATTTCCTTGACTTATGTAAGACCATCCTACATACTCAAATACTTTTGTAGAACACAGGCTTGCCATGCCATATCCAATATGGCGTCTGAGCCATGCTTTTTAGAAGTGTCATGTTTTACAACTTGGCCACTGTGTCCAGAACAGGCCCAGATGGGGCAAGGTAGTTAAGTGAAACCCCAAATGAACCATGTCCAACAAGGTTCGGTTCCTCCCTCATTAGAGACACCGTTCAATTGTAGTGCTCCAAGAAGAATTCCACTAAGTAAGAATTCAATTCTCTTTAGATACTTCAAGAACTCCCACTAAATACACAACACTCAATCCAATAGAAGGTTTAATTTGCAACAAGTTTGGTTCTCTACTTCAAATCTAATTCCCCGAACCTTTCAAAGATCCTTAGACTTGTGAACCCTCTTCTGGTCTTGTGTATTCAGTCACCCATAAATGTCTAACCGGATCCAATCCTAGAGACCCACTATCAAGCATACGTTGTCCTACCAAGAGCTTCTTGGTCTTCTTCCTACTCAGAAAGGACATGCAAGCTAGCAGGCTCAAATTGTCTATTTCTAGACTCCTTGAATATACTAACCTCCTTATCCTAACTAGAGGAATGTGACCTAGCTTTGCACGCCAAATCTGTGAGTATATCTTGATTATCTATTTTATCATTTATTTTGAGCATTCATAATCTAATTATGGTATAGTATTGAAATAATTATGCAAACAACCCAGCAGATAAGAATAACCATTCTTTGTCAAATAATAGAAACTTTCACTGATAAAAGCATGTCATCCTAATTATCCAACAATAGAAAAAACATAATTTGATCATGCTAAGTTACATAATTATGACCTATCAACTCTATCCTAACATGATCACCAATGGTTAAGCCTAACTAGTCCCATAGCTTCTACAGCAGCAATCATGCCATCCCCGAGTTTTAGAACCATCTTCGTCTTAACATTCCACTCCTTTCCATTACATGCAAATCATTTGCAGATATGAGCTCTACAGCTGGTATCCAATACCTAAGAAGTAGAATAGTAATCATGTTAAAGCTCAAATCAAATGTACCTTGGTTAGAGAGGAGTTTAGGACACTCCTTCTTCCAATGCCCCTTTACACGGCAATAGATGCAAACATCTTTTGCAATCCTTGACTACTAAACCGCTTTCTGCTTCACTTTGCCGATGCCCAGCGGCGCAATAGGAGCACTCTGAGCGGTTGCAGCGACTAATTCTATCTTTCCCTTCTTCCTCCAGCGTCCGGCTCCTTTGACTTTCACTTTTGAGGTCGAAGCTTCCCCTGCCAATACTACGGTGCAGACCTTTCAGTCATTGCCTCGTATTGAGCCAGCATGTTTATCAACTCATTAAGGTCTTTATCAAGCCCATTCATGTTATAGTTAACAATAAACGGGTCAAATGAGTGAGGAAGAGACTGAAGGATCACGTTAATGTACGTCTCTCTCATCTTAGCTCTGCAAAATACCTTCGTCGCAACATATCTAATATGCCAGTCCGGTATGCATAAACGTATTTCATGCAGAGCATTATTGAGGTGACATCATCCAGTCGATCATACTGGTTCTGGATCTCATTAGTCATGGATACAGTATGATGTTGCGGACCTTGTGGTTATCCCCTACCAGTCATTGAATGTCGAATGATCTTCTAACAAGGACCCTTCTGGCAAGGCATGAGGAAGAGGCTTATCCAGAACATAAGCCTGATTTTCAAAATCGAGGACAATCATCAAATTTCACAGCCAATCATTATAGTTTGTTCCGTCAAATTTGTTGGTCTCAAGATTTGCAGTGAGTGGAATCTTAGACATCTACGTCGTATTATAATATTGAATTCAAGTTAAGACTTGGTATTTATTCAGTAACCCCACCCGTTATTTCTTCAAAAAGCCCACCACTCTCAAGTGCGGTTTTCGGGAAACCATTTTCTAGTGGGCTTGGAGTCCACAAACGAAATTCTCCATGCCCTGGTTTTACGATCCGCATGGGAAAAGCTTTGTGGGAGGTATCTAATACCATTCTCATCAAATGAGATTCCAAAATATTTTGTCTCGTCTCTTCACATGATCCCGAGGACTCCAAGTGAATCATGTTACTTAGCGTTAGACCCCACCCATCAACCAAATCATATCTTAACTATCAACCCCCATGACTCGTGAGACAGGGAAACAGGAGCATATTCTTTGTTCATAACAATAGCACAGCTTTCTTTCATTGAAACGTGCAACAACTCGTGACACCATGAATGGGTGAAAGCAGTTTCCTCACTACATTGTTATAGATGGAAGGCATGGAATAATTGAACCATTTGATTTAATTCCATTTTGGGCCAAATATATATGTTTGGACCATCCAAGTAGTTTATTGTTTGTTGTGATCGAGACCTCATCATTTAAATATTTTGCATGCTCAAGTTTTAATCATTGAATGTTAATAGATGCATTCCAAATACATCATACATCAAAGCATTAAAACATACTTCACATGCAAAACAAGTCCAGCATGCCTCTTATAGATAATCACAAGTCTAATCCTAAGTGATCCACTGAGCCTACAGTGGATCTATGGTCAATATAGGGTATGTCCTATACTATTACAAAGATACATCCCATTATCATTCTAATGAGGCCTTGTAAATACTTCTTTTATGTTCTTTTTGGGCCTTCCGCTTTGGGCTTCAACCAATGGGCCTCTATTGGGCCCTCATCTCCATAGAAGCTTACATTTATTTTTCAAAAATAAATAAAACCTCACACTGACTACACTCATTACAACATAAATGAAACCCCATCAAAAGTTGGGGGGAGTATATTAAAAGGGAGAAAGCAAGCCTTATTATTCTAAGGCAAAAATGATAGAAGGAATAAAATAAAGAGGCACGCAGGCCTCACCTAACATAAAATAAACCATAAATAGGTCAATGGATTTTGTGATCATCCATATTGTTTATCCAATAAACAACAATAAATACATTTATATCAAATATAAACATGGTCACCAAATAAATGGATTCGATGCTTTTATTAACATGATATCCAATATCATAAATAAAAACATAATTGTATGCAGAATTTAAATATTAATAATGCAATTAAAAATGGATATCAAGTATCATACATCCAATGTACAAAAAAATATTTTCTTTTGTTTGAAAATCATTTTTAAATTAATCTAAGGCACAATTTAATTTTAGAAAAATCCAATTTAACTAAAATTAGAATTAGCCAATTAATAATTTCAAAAAATATGCAAAAATGTGGAAAATTCAATTTTTTGAAAAAAAAAACGGCAAAAACGGCCTAGAGCACATAGGCGCCCCTACATGCGTGCGCGACCACTGGCGGCGCACTGGCATTGTGCTGCCGGCAACTGCTACCGGTTGCATTATTTATTCAACCAATTTTTTTAAAATTTTCGGCATTAAAAACTAAAACAAAATCATGCATTTATGGAAAATCCAATTCTCAAAAATACATAGATATCCATAATTTTAAAAGTGAAATTAATAAATATTTTTCTAAACACATTATCATGCTTCAAAGCCATTAAATATGCTTTCCAAAAAATAAAACACGTTTTTCATGCTTAACACATAAAAATATGTTAATTCTATAGCCACAACACCGAACCGGGCTTTGATACCACTTAAAGGAACAGGTATGGCACGGGAATGCAATGGAAACATAAAATACAAAAAATTTAAACGGATTCAAAACGGGTGCTCCCTGTGAAGTTCCTGGGCGTTTGGTGTATACCAAGAGCATAAAAGGAGAACAATAAATTGTGGACATGTAGCTTAGGATGTAATAAAATTAAATAGGAATTTTACCTTTCTTGTTTACAAGTGAACAACTGCAACGTGCGTTGTTCCCTTTACATTTCTCCTTCCGTTTACTTGAGGATCCAAATTGAGATCCCTCTAATTTGTCCACACCACACTATGGAAGAGTATATCCTCTAATCTATTGCTAGATAGAAGTAGTGAAAAGAAGAAGAAGAAACAATTCCAACAAGAACACTATCGATTAGGCCTTTTAGAATGTTTTGTTGTTCAATCATTTCCAAAAGGTATGACCACAAAAGGGAGAAATTTTTCAGAGATTAAAGAGAGTATTTGGCTCAATATTTTTCTGGAGAATTAAGCAAGTTAAGTAATCAATGTAATGTGAATGGTTTTGTGTATGTAGGAACCTTGAATTCAAATTACATATTCCCTAGTTAACCTCCAAGGTAACTTACATACACACACGACTTGAACAACCATCAACCATGATGGCAAAGAACCACCCTCAATTACACCTCATTGCCTGCCATCCTTGGAGGAATTCCAACTCCTCATTTAACTTGTTTTAACTGGAAAATCTCATGGACTTGGACTTTTAGTTGTTGACCTATATCTAATCAAATTAAATTAAGTCCAAACATTGGGCATTTATTAACGTAATTAATCTCAATCAAATTGAAGCTTAAAAGTTTTTTTAATCCAATTAAATAAACAAAAGTCCAAACTCTAATTAATTGATCGAATCCATTAATTAAGCCAATCCCGATAAATTAATCCAATTAATTTAAAGGCTCTAAGCCAAAAAATTAACTAATCCTATTTAACTATTTTTGGGACAATCCATCAAATGAATTTTCCAATATATGATCCAATCATTTATTTTCTCCTTGAATTAATTTAATCCAACTAAGTTAATCTATTTTCTTCCTGAATTAATTTCAAATTAATTCTACCAATTTCATAGTGATTTGTGTGTGACTCTTTAGGTTCACTCTCAGCAAGACTTGGGCTTGTGTCCAATAAAATTGATCAATTAAATCCAATTCAATTAACTATTTTCCAATTAACCACTAATCGAAAAGTACATGTTACCATGGTGGTCATCTAGCAACGGCCCATGGCACTAGAGATTAGGTGAATGTTGGCATGAACATTTAGGTTCCCAGTTCCATATGAGTATGATCCTTCCATCAGCCGTCCAAGTCTAGAGCATAAAATTGGGTGTCAATTTCCATCCTTGAATAGACAGCTATGCTTAATAACTCGATACGTGTTTGCTCTATTGATCGACCTTGGAAAACATTCCTACTCGACCAATCGTTGTGGCCACAGACTTAAAGATCTCAAACCATCTCAGAGTGTAATGGAGACTCGACTATCATATATTGACAGATGATGGATCTTATCTTGGAACCCATCATCCTCACTGCATACTCCAACTGCACTGGATAAGGCTTATAATGAACGCACTCGAGATACGAACACCTCAAGTTCGAGGACTAATCTCGTACTATCGGAGTCGGGAGTTCCAGTCATACCGACCAAATCCCCAAGGCTTTCATATGACGACTCTCCGCGAGTCAGTTTAGTCAGCTCGACAACCCTGGTTGAACAAACCCTCTAAAATTATATAGACATCTTACATCTGTCATCGATAAAACTAGGCACTCACCCAGTGAATACAATACTTAGTGTTAGAATAGGTGACCAGAAAGCCAATTGGATTGGTGGTTTTGAGTACTATTTAGCAATCTTTATTAGAGTAGTATTGGCTTGATGAATATAGTAAGTATTCATCCGTGGCACTATGTGTTTGTTGTGCTTACTGATTACGTTAAACGGTGTTTTAACGTCACAACAAATGCCCACAGACCAATTGGATAACACATGTAGTTGGGTTGTGCATTGGATTGGTAGCTATGAAATCAACTTCTGAGGGTTGGTCTAAAATGTTCCAAGTCAATGACCTCGAGACAGGGTATCAAGGGTCCTATAGAGACTTGCACTAAGGATTACATTCATTGGATGAGTGTCGTGTTTCATCGGCGAAAGACGTTGGACGTCTATGCAATATTAGTGGGTATGTTGACAAGGGTGTCAGCTGACTGAACTGACTCGCGGGATATAGAAGCTTTGGAAGCTTGGTAGGTATGACTGAAGTTCCCGGCTCCGATAGTACGAGATTAGTCCTCGAACTTGAGGAATCATGGCAGTCGCATGCATATGATGGTTGTATCTAGGATCTAGCAAGAGATGTTTGTATCTGGGATACATTCATTATAAGCCTTATCCTGTACAGTCGGAATATGTATTAAGGACGATGGATTCCAAGATAGGATCTGTCACCTGTCAGTATATGACAGTCGAGTCTCCTATGCGCTCTGAGACGGTTTAAGCTTTTTAAGTCTGTGGCCACAGCGATTGGTTGAGTAGGGAATGGTTTCCTACGTCGATCAATAAAGCAAACATATCTCGAGTTATTGAGCATAGTTGTCTAGTCCAGGATGGGAACCGACGCCCAATTCCATGCCCTAGACTAAGACCGGGAGACAGATGACGGAAGGACCGTACTCGTGTGGAACTCGGGAGCCTAAATGTTCACACCAAGATTCACCTAGTCTCTAGTGCCATGGACCGTTACTAGACGGCCACCCATGGTGACGGGCATTTTTTCAATTAATGGTTAATTTGAAAGACAGTTAATTAAATTGGATTTAATTGACCAATTGTGTTGGACACAAGCCTAAGTCTAGCTGAGGGTGAACCTAATGAGTCACACACAAATCACTTTGGATTTGGTGGAATAAATTTGGAATTAATTCTAGAATGAGCGAATAAATTTAATCGGATCAAATTTATTCAAGAGAGAAAATAAATGATTGGATCATTTATTGGAAAATTCATTTGATGGATGGTCCAAGATTAATTAATTGGATTAGTTAATTTTGGACTAAGAACCTTTAAATTAATTGAATTAATTTATTGGGTTTTGGCTAGAATAATTGATTGGATCAATTATTCTTAACTTGAACTTATGTTTATTTAATTGGATTAAATAAACTATTGGGATTCAATTGAATTGAGATTAATTAGATTAATTAATTCTCAATTATTCTTGTTTGGACTTAAATTTAATAAGATTAATAAAGTCCAAAAGCATGGAATTCAAGTCCACATCTTATGCAAGTTGTAGCATGTTGTAGGGGAATTTAGAGCTTTCTCCTAATGTGTATAGGCCATGTGAGGTGCATGTGGAGGTGGTTCTCCATGTGCCATCATGGGTGACACTTGTGCTATAATAGTGTATATGTGGAAGTTAGCCTTGGAGGTTTATTGATGGAGGTTGAATTTTCAATTCAAAAATTTCTACTTACACATAGAATTCACTACACAAAATACACTAACATGCTTCATTTTTTGCTGGAGATTTTAAGCCAAAAATACCTCTGAAATTTCTCTCTAAGTGTTCTTTTCTTTTGGACAGAAAAGAACTTAAAACATTCTAAAGATCATTAATTGATAGTGTTGCTTTGGAATTATTTTCGTCTTCTCTTCACTATATTTTATCTAGCAATAAACTATAGTTAGTGTGGTGTGGAAAATACTTAGAGGAGTTCTACGTTGGACTCTCAAGTGAACGAAACAAGGAAACGAAAAGGGAACAAAGCTAGAACCGGTTCTACGTGCAACGAACATAAGGTTGGTTTTCTTTAAGTTTTCATGTATCTTTTGTTCATATCCTTTTAGCCACATGTCCAGCATTTTTCTCCTCTTTTATTTGTGCTTTGACAAACACCGAATGCTCGGGAACTTCAAAGGGAACACCCCTCTGAACACGTTTTAAATTATGCTTTGAAATCACATTTTTACACTTCCGTTGCGTTCCCGGGCTGTACCCGATTCTTTCACTTAGTGCAAGTCTTTGTGGGACTCTAGATACCCTGTCTCAAGGTCCTCGACTTGGAACATTTCAAACTAACCCTCAGAATTTGGTTTCATAGCTGTCATTCAATGCACATACCAACTACATGGGTTATCCAATTGGTCTGTGGGCATTTGTTGTGATCCTAAAACGCCGTTTAACGTAATCAACAAGCACAAAACACATAGTGTCATGGATTAATACTTACTATATTCATCAAGTCAATATTACTTCAATAAATATTTGCTAAATAGTACCGAAAAAACCGTCAATCCAATTTGTTTTCTGATAACCTATTCTAACACATCGGAAGAACGGCGCATGGATCTCTCCTCCATCTGATAGTTGGCATGCCAGTCATGTGCTCGACGTCACTTTTGAAGCATACAACCTCTGCAGCCGAGGGTAAGCGACAAGTACCTAAGAATGGCATGTGGGGTCTTCTTGTAGATAGGATTTCACTCCCTGATCGACTTGTACTAGGTTCTCCATAAAACTTACAGTAATCAATATCCATGTAGTCTTTTCAGTACAACATGCAACCATTCTTACAAGCATCAATTTTCTCAACAGGTAAACCCAAGTCTCTTATCTCTTTGTATTGTAGTAATCGAGGGCCTGAGTGTGATCGCGGGGCAATATATTATTAGCCTATTGGAACAGTTGAACATATGTTCACTAGTAAAAATTTCGCCCGGCCTTCATATTCACCAAACCAGCAATCGACGCCAACTGATATTGGGTGCAATCTTTTCATAACGGTTGGTCAGCAGCATGCACTATATAAATAAACCGATCTAACAACCGAAACACATAATCATAGGGTCCCCAGCCATAATATGAACTAGGCCTGGCATCAGTAGGATAAGACCTCGTAACCATCATCAAGCACAACCTTCTAGTCAAAAAAACCAGAAAGTCAACCTAGGGGCATCGAAAACCATCCTCTGCACCCAATCCATCTGTGTTGCATCACTCTAATGCATACTACCCTCCTCCTAAGTAGCTAGGTTTGCTCCTGCTGCACAGGGGGGGCGGTCACGGCATCAAAGTACTCCTGTACCCTCTCCTCGCCATGGGAAGTCTAATTATACTCTAGCATAAATCCTTTCATATACAAGTCGAAATTTATCTCATCCGGTGTTTTGAACCTTTGGTTTTTGCACTTCCGACACGGAAAATTAATCTTCTCTCCGTCCATATATGCATGCTGAGACTTGGCCCATTTTAGAAATGCAGTAACACCATCCTCAAACTCCGGCATGACACCCAACAGGTCCCTATCATACATTCATCTCCTCAACTATCTTAACATGATGAGTCCTACACATACATATATACATATATATATATGTATTATTACATACTTGTATTTTAATCGACAAAAGTAAAACAAATATATATAACCAATTAACTGGGTGCATTTTAATCGATCAAAAAGGATTTCAAATTGTTACCCGATCAAAATAGGTTCAAAGATAAATGAAAATTAGACAGAGATTGATGAAATTTACAATTATTTGTATAAGAATACAAGAGAGAGGGTGAGAAGAAATAAAAATGAAAGCAACATATATATAAGAAAATTTGGAATGGGCAATGGAATGGTAGTTGGAACTCCACAAATAGTTGTTGCACCACATTTAGGAATAGGTTCCAGAGCGGAATTTAGAACACAAAAATAGCTGTTGAAATTTAGTCATTGTAGAGTATTTGGAATGGGTCTTGTAAATACAACATTTTCTATCTATTGAAGCCATGCCAAACTGTAACACGAGTTGTAACGGTAACTGGAATACAAAAATAACCATTGAAATTTAGTCACTGTAGTGTATTTGGAACAAGTCTTGTAATACATCATTTTCTATCTATTAAATCCATGGTTAATTGTAACTCACTTTAGAACAGTTATTAGAACACAAAACACATCCAATAAGTACCATACTGAGGAACGGATATTGTAATAAAAAGTTTTATAAGGACACAAACCGTCTCAATTTGTACCTCATTTTTTGAACGGTTTTTCCACGTTCCCATATTTCAACGGACAATGGGACGACATTTAGAATTATACTCATTTTCCATGGACATGTCGTTCCAACTACTACAAAAGTGTTCCAAACTGTGTTAAAATATTTTACCGTTCCCTTTTTTGCACGATTATAGGACCAGAACTTATAATATAATTGTTCGAACGATCGTCGTAACGGTCATGCCATTCCAAAATTGACGGATTGAGTATAAAAGGGATGTGACTTTAAGGGTGTGTTTTCGTTCCTCAGTTGTTCCAGTAACTGTTACTACTAGGAACGGTCATTGAAACGATCATGCAGTCCGCTCGAAATCTTGCATTTTTTTTGTAGTGAGAATTCGGAATGGAAGAAATCTGTCATTGTGGAAGAAATACAACCCAAAAGATATCATGGACGGATTTAAAACTGAAAGAAGGTAAGCAGCTTGTGCAAAATTCTGAGTAAATTTCTAGCTTATGATCTTTCATATCTGAATACATAAAACCTTCTTTATTTCTAAATGGGTTGTTAAATTTTAGATTAAATTTCATTTTTTGTAAGAACTTGAGGTATTCTTTTAAAAGATAAAGGTAAACCAAATTGGAGAATTTGTGGGCAAAATTCGATTTTAGCGTATAATAAAAGCCTAATGTTTTTTTTATTTACATTTTACTTTGTCTGAATGTTGAAAAAAATAATTGAATGTTTGTTATTACATTTTAGGAAATTGGAGGTTTCAAAAGTGGGGAATGCCTAAAACAGTCCGTCCACAGCTCTCTGTTTGATACTCTCCGTAACAAAAGTTGCTACAACGATATTCTTACATTTATTACTGGTGCAAAGGAGAAAACAGGAGAAGAGCAAATTTCTTGGCCTCAGAGCTTGAAATTGTTGAACTTATTTTTTCTTTTCTTTTTTCTATTACCACTTTCTAGTTACTCTACTTCTGCTTGTTTGTAGAGTCTCTTCCTAGTTTGTTGAGCTATTTTATCTTCACTAAGTATTATTCTTACCTGTATTCTTGTTTTTGCATATTCTTTGTTGTTCCTTTGAAAGTTCTTTTTTATGTTTTTAAGGCGTCATTTGTATATTATTTGTTGTTATTTTTAATGTTTCTTAGTGTTTTTGTCTGCCTCCACATTTATGCAAAAAGAGGGTTGTCTTTTTGGGGTTTGAGAGAGGAAGATGGAGGGAAATTACTGGTAGAATAATGGCTTTCAGAGGATTTTCTCATACAAATAGGCTTGCCATTATAAAAGATGAATCCACATTAAATTTCACATGTTTCGTGCATGTAAGCTTTTTCCAGGATAAAATTATATCGAAAAACAGCACCAGATGGTAAGTTGCCAAATTCAAACAATTTCTATAGTAAATTGAAACAAAAAAAAAAAAAAGATGACAAAATGTAAAAATAGTCATAATTCGGAGGTAAAATGTTTTTTACTCGTATATTATTATCTATACTAATTATAAAACAAACATTCTTTCGTGTCTAAGTGGAAGTTACTATGTGATTTTTACATAATTTACCCTTCCCTTTTTCATAATTCACTCATTTCTTTTTTCTTACAAAATGAATTTCTAATTTATGAAGAACAAAAATGAAATATTACATATTGGGGTAGTTCTTATACCAATACCATCAATGGAAATTATTTATTTTTTATTTTTTATTAATCATGTGTATACCCATCACAGATAGCTTAAAACTTAATGAATTTTAGATTATCAATTAATGTTACATGCTACAAGTGTCTGAAAAGTCAGTTGATTAGGTTGATTTAGTAAAACATGTTGAAATTCAGAAGTGAGAATAAATAGCATATACAATGTATGTGACTTTGTTGGATTTTAAATAAAATGAATCAAATAGGATGAAGTTTTGTTATTTTCTCTTTTAGACCCTGCATGTAAGAACAGGGAAAGTAAAAATGAAATAAAATAAAGAAATTACATAGTGAAGAGTACAGGAGAGGCATAAAATTGTTGAGGAAGTTACAAACTTAAAGATCAACGGAACTTTAATTATGATTGTACTCCTATTTTATATGAATATAATAAATAGTTTTCCTAACTACATATTAATAATTTTCTTTCATGTCCTGCTTATGTTATCAATCAATTAACACTGGAATATTTTCTTAATATATACACACACAATGAACAAATTTTAGTTGTTTGTATTGTTACCATTAGTTTTTTGTTTTTTTTTTCCTGGATTTGGTATATCCTTACTTTTGAATTTTCTATAAACGTAAGTTCAAATGTACTCAATGCAATAGGAGAAACTTTACTATTTTTGGATTCTGAATATATTCTTTTTCTTTCCCAACATACTGTCAAATATATTGAGATAAATTGTTTTATTCTGATTAGTACTGTAAATATTTGTTCAATGTAAAAGTATAAAAAAATTATATAGATATTGTTCAATGTAAATATCCATATGGACGAGTGTTTTGAGGGAGAGAGACAATAAAGAGGAAGGTGTCCAGGAGGTCACACAATATAAAAGGAAAGGTGATTAGGATATGTCTTATTGGAATTGAAGAGATTGGTGTACAAGGAAATAAGTACAAAATCCATCAGATTCCTCTTTTCTAGAGGTTCTTCTTTACATCTCTATAGCTTTTTTGCTTACATGTATGTATATTTTTGCTTTTCTTTCTATTTCCTTCAATCAATGTGGGTTTTTGATAGAATTCAAGAATTAATTAGAGCATTGCTTTAGAGACGTGATTCTTAACAATTGGATTGGATTGGATTTCTTTGATATGTTTTATTTTTCTTCTCTCAACTTTCTTTGTTGATTTGGGTATTGCTTTAGTCATATGTTTTTTTTATATTTGAGTTGTTCCTTTGATTTTTTTATGAAAAAATATTAGAAGTAAGAAAACCTATTCCTCTTGCAGCTAGGAAAGGAAGTTGTTTTGGCTGAAGGAGTTTATTATTCTGGCTATGTGCCAAATTTTGGAGCTCAAAGAGTTGGTCAATCTATTCAGGCAATAATCCTTTTCTGTGAGTTTATCAACGATCCATTATAATATAATATTAATAATATAACCATATAACTTCAAATCTTGAATTTTTGTGTTTGTGTCCATATGGGTTGAGTTATAGAATAATTTCATAATGAGAAATAATTAGAACACTTGGGAAAAACAATTAGGAACAAGTTCTTAGTTTTCAAGTTTTGTCAATAGTTACTTTCATGTAATGTACTAAGAATATTGAATACATAAATTTTCTTAAAATTCTGAGTATGAACTTTTTGAAATTAGAATTGTCTTTTAATGAAAATATTCTTACTAGAGTTTATTTTATGATACAGATATGTTTAAATGCTAATTTATATATCTTTTGACAAAGGTGTTATAAGTATCCACGTTATACACTAGCTTTAATAGAAATCATTCCCTCTGTGCTATTTTTTTTAGCTTTCATTTATGAATAAAATTACGAAATATCTTTATTTAAAATGCAGATTATAGAGACTTTTGTAATAAGGTTGTCCAATCACCAAGGCGGAAAACAAAGAATGTGAATATATGTTTATCTTCTATTCTTTTCTTCTATTTTTAGTATTTTAGTTTTCGTTGTTCATTAATATTTTCTTACTATGGGAATTTTTTATTTATAGTTATTGAATTTTTTCTTTATGTTATGAGCTACTTATAATCTTAATTCCAGGTGTAATATGGGATATTTCTTTAATATGAAATCATGCTACATCGATTGTAGTAAACGGGTTATAATTTAAGAATTTATGATTATGAAAAATGTGTGCTCTAAAATTTGAAATGCTGATTTTATTTTGATTACAATTAGAATATTTTTTGTGCTTACTTTTATTTATACTTAATTTTTGTTGTCTGCGGGGACCGCGTGCGATGATTACTAGTATGTTTAAACTGAATCCAATTGTTGGCTTACGCCCACGTAAGTATAAAATCAAAATGTTTGTTAGTAACCAAATTTGGTAATATATTATTTAGGTTAGGAAACCATGAGGAGGATAATGGAAGGGATCATGCAACAAGGAGTATAGTATAGACATAAACAACGAGACATTTCTTAGTAACTCTTCTATTGTAATAATTATTATACAGATAGTAGGATAAACATGATGAAAACTCAATTTATATCAGCTCAATACTTTTTCAAAATGAACATGCATTAACCAACACTTGGTTAGTTAAATATAGAATATGTGAAAAGAAAAAGCAAATATATCATATAAGTAAGCATTAAGCTATTTTTTAACCATATACTTAAATATATATGATGCAAATGCACTTATCTACTTTTATAATATAATTATAAAAGAAAAGATAATCAAATTAAAATAAAGTACACATAGATGACTAATCGATGCAAGCGGTAGTCAACGTAATTGAAAATGAAGGTCAAACACCATTGAAAATATTTTATACTCTAGGTGATGGTCGATATTGCTATTTTCCAGCATAGTTTCATTACCATATATTTTCCCTTGCCTACACCAAGAGACTAGATAACAAATCCTAAATCAAATTTATCAAGGACTTCTGGGCGCAAGCTTTAAATTTATTGTCATTCCGTGGTATTTGTTCGTCAAATTTCAACTTTATGTTGGGCGATTTGTCGTGCTAACATTTTCCTTTTTGAATAAAGGTGATCTCATTATACTTATTTAGTACAATATTTTGTATCATTTGAAACTCTTCTTATCTCACAATTAGATCTAATTTTGTGGTTTGTCTATTGGGAAATAACTAGGGCAAAAACTCCTTCAAGATCGATGGTGAAGGAGACGGAATATTACGATGTGCTGGGTGTGAACCCCACCGCTACCGAGGCTGAAATTAAAAAAGCTTATTATGTTAAGGTATGGTCAATTAATTTGAGAATTTATTCAAGAATTTCTTTTTCATTTGGAAATTTATTTGAAGGTATTTCAGATTAAGAATTGTTTTCTGCTATCGAGATGCATGCAATAGAATAAGTTCCCTTGAGAAGAACTAATTTTGATAATCTAAGTTTCGCATGAAGCACTATTCGCACAAATGCATGTATTCAATCCTAAAAGTGGTTTAAAAATGCTTTTTCTTTTCCATCACTCACTTAACCTAAGATATTATTCTATCCCAGAAGTTTTTGTATGAGAAATGCTCCTATATATTTTTCTTCAATTCATCTCTATTTAAATAAAGCCTATGATGACTGAGGCAACACAATTATACATGGAGTTTATCTTCCTTCTTGAGCATACAAAAAACTGCAACTTGTAAGAATAGAACCAAAGTAAAACTTTATCTTTGATTGAAAACAATAGGCTCTTAAAATATTTAAATGATGGCATTCTTGCATTATTCATGGCATAGTATGAAACCCGATCGAGGTGGACCAGCCTAAATGCTCTTTCTTGTTTTCTTATATTTTCACTCATAACCAACCATAAAAGGTTCATGAGGATCTTTCATTTTTTGATTCTAAATTTTTAATATTGTTTTGAATAAAGATATAAAATCTCATGTTGCAAACACTACTTGTACAAAATTAGCACACATCACACAGAGCTTCCTGTATTTTGAATTACCATTGTGTAAGAACTTGTATACTACTGCCTCTCTTTGGTTTCATTTCCTTGTTAGAGTTGTTGTTCTAATTTTTGGCCCACTCCACACTACTATCACCAAATTTTCTTTGTTTTTTCTTTATTTATATTCCTACTTGGTGGGGACAAGGGTAGGGGTGGGGATGAGGGTACCATTGATAGAGGAGGTGCAATTGATAAAAGGAGGAGGAGTTCAAGAATAGTTTGGTTGTATTGCTTATAGCAAGGTTTAGGGTGCATTATTGAGATCAATAGTCAAGATAAGGGAAGGAGCTGGAGTGGAGGATGATTTGTCAACAAATTAATGGATAAAATGAAGTACAAAAGGGTAATTGAATAGTGGTAGGTCCACTAAGGAAAATGACGCGTCGGATGGTTTTTCTGGATACAGGCGGGTTAGACGAAAAAGTGTTCAGAGGTGGAGTAGTTGAAATTGTGATTAGTAGGGAGCTCTATTGTAAAAGAAGAGGTTCAAAGTATATAATGAGGAATTTTTAGTTTCATCGGGTGTATTTTAAAGCTTCATATTTTTATATTATACTGGAAAAAAGTGTAACAAAAATCAAATACATCTATAGAAATTTTAATTTTTCAACATAATATGAGCATGATGAGGAGTTCTCAAAGTAAAACCTCGAATTGTAATATTTATTCACCAACTAGACACCAACCAATTATTTTATGCTAATCAATAATTTTCAATCAAGAATGGATATATCTTAATCCCTCTTAACAAAGTTCTCACTTTATACATACCTATATAATTAGTTTGACTTTTCGAAATTGGATCTTTTGCTTGAATGATATGTTTGTTTTACATGCATCATTCCACCTGAAATATCGTCAACTCCTTAAATCTGTATGTATGATTTTGTGAACAAAAAATGTGAGAAATATGAAATGTTCTACTTTTGTATATTAAGAGGAGGAATCAGGGTGGGAGGGAGGCTATTTAGCTACCTTCAACTTATATGGCTACATTTTATGTTTATACATAATGGTGTTATATTCTAATATGAAGGCAAAAATAGGATAAACGTTTAAGAATAAAATAGGGAAGTCAAAATTATATTAGGTTAACGAATGGATTAGGAAGCTTTAGTATTTGAAAAAGTATGAGAAATGGGAGAGGAGAAAATGAGACAAGATATTTGGGAGCTTAAGGTTGGAGGTCTAGAAACGACGCTTGCTGAAAATTATGAAAATTTTCATTAGGCAATAAGATTTATTCATTAAGATTTGCATCATAACTGGAAACTTTTTAACCCATCGTACCTGCCAGTTTATCTATGGTGTTGGTCTCTAAATACTCGATTTTTGGAAAGCTCACGTTGCCGCCTTATCTCTTGTAGTTACTTCTAATCTTCTAACTTGAAAAGGGAGAGATGTTTGGTTTAATAAGAATCTATTGTAGGTAGAATTCATATAAAGATTGTGAAAGTTCTAAGAATAATTAATTGTTATGTCCTATACCCTTTTTAATTTGAATTGCTATTGTCGAATGCTTCCCTCACTATGCTCATTACTGTAATGTTCTTTTTTTGTGATGTATGAAATCTTAATTCCTAAGTATTAAGAGATTACATATAACTTTTTTTTTTTTTTTTGCTCCCAAATGTTATTGAGGTTATTTTTCCTTCATCAATTTTGGCTGGACGGGGATATTGCAGGCAAGGCAAGTTCATCCAGATAAAAACCCAAATGATCCTTTAGCTGCACAAAAATTTCAAGTGAGTTTACTAACTTTATCATATTATTTAGCATGTTGTTTTTGGCATTTTCTTCAAGTAGCTTAAGAAGGTAGTTTAAAGCATGTATTTATTGCCTTCTTTTGTTAACAAAATATTGTAACTGAATTTTAATGAATAGTAAGAAAAATAAGGTTCAAGTGGTAACAACTTTTTTATGAAGAACAAAGTTAACTCTCATTGTTCAAAGAGTGGGGATTCTTCGAGTTTTCAATTTATTGAAAATGCAATTTTTTGAATGAAGCATAGGAATGACATTGCCATCTTTTATAATCATATTAAAATATCTCATCAAGTTTGACATCTAACTAAGCTTAACTCATACATCACTCAACATGTCTACTGAATTTTTGTAGAACCAACTTAAAATTTTGAGTTCAACTTATATTTTTTATGAATTTACTTTTAGTTATTAAAATAAAATGATAGGACATAGCTTTTGTAAAATAGTAAATCACCACATATTCTCTTCTAGTTCTAGTTCCAACCCCACAACACTTGGTATCCATTTTATCAAAACTCTAAGTTAGAATATGAGAAACCACAATGTAGATTTTGCTAGTTCATGAATTCTCAGTGTTAAAAACATAGATAGTGAATATGCCATATGTTGGATATATAATTTATACTTTACTGCAATTGAAGAATTCGTTCATTGGTCTTTGGAAATTTACTTTATGGGAAGAGTATCTAATAATATGATGGGAAGGTGTATTACAAATTGAATCTAACTTGAAGAATAATAATATATATTTAGTTACATTGACCTGTAATTCCTAACAGGATTTATTGAAAAATTATTAAGTTCAACAATATCCATCGTCCATTTGGAGGTTTTATGGATACTCATCAACTTGCTACTATTAAACTAGTTAAAAACTTCATTGGAGTTGGAATAGTAGTGAGCTAGAGTTTTTGTTATGTTATATTCATGTTTAGTGTATATTGAGAGTACTTCACATAGCTTTTGCATTTTCAATTAAATGCATTCCCTTTGATATCAGATTTTGGGGGAGGCTTACCAAGTACTCAGTGATCCAACACAAAGACAAGCTTATGATGCTTATGGGAAGTCCGGAATTTCAAAGTTAGTTTATTTTGTAATTTATAAGTGCTTCAACTTTGTCATTATCATGAGATTACGTAAGATCTTTGAGTTTAACACACATTTTGAGAATGATTTCTATTGTTGTAATTTCTTTCAGAGAATCAATTATTGATCCTGCGGCAATTTTTGCCATGCTTTTTGGAAGTGAGCTTTTTGAGGAATACATTGGACAACTTGCCATGGCATCTTTCGCTTCCTTGGATGTTTTTGCAGAAGGTGAACAATTTGATGCTAAGAAGTTGCAGGAGAAATTACAGGTAATTAAAAATATTTTATGTTTTCAAATTTATTGTTGCAACAGTAGCTTTCAATTGTATGTTAATTTAATTCAAATGCCATGGTTAATTCAAGTGAAGATTTCAAATGTATTATGCACTAAGGAAGCCTTAAAACTAATTCAAGTTTTAGAGACTTGTTCTAATATGTCATTTATAATTGTTTGTTATTCGACACCGAATACATGGTTATGGTGAAAAAATATTCCTATTTCACAAACAGGTAGTTTGTGGATAGAAGTCACATATTTAAAGCTTCACCGCTTATAGTTATTATCATAAATGTCTAGTTAAGTATACCATGTTGCATTCTTCCAGTATATGTATTCTCTAATAAATAGTATTTTTGTTGAAACTTTAGACCGTCCAAAGAGAAAGGGAAGAGAAGCTGGCAGGTATACTTAGAGACCGGCTCAACCTATATGTCCAAGGAAATAAGGAAGAATTCGTTAGTCATGCTGAAGCCGAGGTGTCAAGGCTTTCTAAAGCTGGTAATATGTCATAACATTTTTCCTTACTACTTGTTCTATTGTATTTTGTTATTCAACTTGTTAAAGTTTTGAATACTGGAATTACCTCAACTCATCTATTAGGATTTTGTTTTAACTTTGTTCTTCTCTTGGTAGCTTTTGTGTTAACTATGAAACTTTTCCTTTCTCTATCATTTAAAAGGAGGATCATGTGTCCATACGTTTTGCCAAATCTAATATAAGAAATTAAGTACACTCCAAAAAAATAAATAAAGGATCTTATTATAACTTGCATGCATAAAAGTGATACTTAATTGATGGTCCTTATGTTAATGTTCAAACAATTTCATAATGTGACACTTTTCTCAAAGGGACTGATGCAAAATTTCCTACTTAAAAAGAGTTGTAGTTCCTAAAAACTACTTTGCAAACTATATTAAGTTGTATGACTCATGTGATTTAATTTATCGGGAGCATACACAGATCCTTATTCTATAAATGCCTACAAGGATTGAAAAAAAAAACTATCTACATAACTTAAGTTCTAAATCATAAAAGAAGGTTATTCAAGGTTGACCGATTGTTCACACAACTATTTTTGTTCTGTTTAAATGTTAAGATAATTGGTCATCCTTACCTCTATCATTTGAAATTAATTATTTATGTTGTATAGTGATGATGCATTTGAAAAATGCCTATTTTCTACTGACTTATATAATGTTGTTTCACAGCTTATGGCGTCGATATGCTAAGTACCATTGGCTATATTTATGCAAGGCAAGCAGCAAAAGAGCTTGGGAAGAAGGTGATCTTCTTGGGTGTGCCTTTTGTTGCTGAGTGGTTCAGAAATAAAGGACACTTTATCAAATCTCAAGTAACTGCTGCAACAGGTTGGCCTTAATATTGTTGATTTTTTACTAGAATTTTTTCATGGTTCTCTTTCATTGCTAGATAAATGTTCAATTTGTTTCATCATCTTAATGTACTTATCTACATCATCATATCACACTTGTTGTTTTACATCATGACATTTACTATTTAGGAACTTTCACTTATTAGAAATTTCGATTTTTAAAAGAATTGCAAATTAACCATGATTCATATAGGTATGCTTATTTATAAATTGATGTGACCGCGCGAGTAAAGAAGATCAATTTGTTGAACTTAAGAATTTTCGAACTTGGTGAAGAAACTATGAATTTCATGACCCAAATATGAAATGCATAATAGATTATCTTTCAAGAACTTATATATTTCAAACACAAATAATGAAAATATTTCTCCACCCTTTTCTGTTTCGAATACATGACACAGTTATTTCTTGATTGAACTTCCAGAACATATATAGCCTTATCTTCACCATTCACCATTCTATCTAACCATTGTTGTTTCCATACCTATGCAACACCTGCTTGCTATTACGGGAGTTGGACTAACTCAAGACATGAACAAAGTAACTCCTTGTTCATCAAAGTTCCACAAAATAGCCCACTTCTTCTTTGACTCCCCCACTAGCTTTTTTAACATCCTGCTACTACGCATACTTACGCTTACACTAGCTACTACATATATTGTAACCACTTTTGTAATTTATTTCCTATAATGACCTCCACAAATAATGTTCCTCAGACATATAGGATATTGTAGTCTGATTGATGTAACAAGTTATAAATTACTCTTTGATTAAAAATATGACCAGTGTATGTTGATTGTGTTATGGTGTAACTACCATATGTAAGCACATAACTTTGCTTTCTAACAAATCCATAGCTTTGTTTTAACATATATATCACTATTACTTCTTTTGCATTATACGATGTATGGATATAAGTAATTTATATTAAGTAATCGACTTCAGTCTCTGTCCATTTCAATCCACTCAGGAGGATCTATGTGTGCATATGTATGTGTGTGTGTGTTTTATGTTAGTCGTAAACATATAAAATTTTATACTTAATATTTATATATTAACATAATATTATCATTATTAAAAGATATGGGTATTAGAGCATGTTGGTTAAAATAAGATATTAGAGCTCACATCTTATAAGATGTTATCACATTTTATAAGATGCTAGAATTTTTGGCATAATAATTCATATTCGGCCACTTTTGGTACCTTGTTGTCAAACACTATGATGTGAAGATATTATTGCCTCTCTTTTATGGGATGGGATTAAATTATGTATGATGATGCAAGACTGTGCCTAATTATAACATATAAGTTATGTCTAATGATCGATATTTATTGATGAGATTGTTACCCTTGTACTTGCAAGTTATCTTAATTAGTGGAGCAAGTTCTATACGGCCTCTACTAGCTTTTTCTAGGGCTTCATTTTTTTTTTCATGGTGGATTATCACATACTTCCATGTTAGCTTTTATGAAAACAATGGTTAAAGTAATGTTTAGGTGGGTGCATGTTTTTATTATTTTTCCTACCTTAATAGTACTACCCATTGCTGTTGTAGGTGCACTTGCTTTGATTCAGTTGCAAGAAGATATGAAAAGACAACTGAGTGCTGAAGGAACTTACACAGAGGCAGAACTTGAGGAATACATGCAATCACACAAAAAGTTAATGATTGATTCCCTATGGAAGCTCAACGTGGCCGATATTGAAGCCACTCTCACCCATGTTTGTCATATGGTTGTGTAGGAGTATTTTCAGTTGTTTGGCTATTTATTAATTACCTCCCTTTTTTTCAAAAAAAAAATTCTTCCGTTATAATTTTTTTTTATTGTGATGCATTTGCATTTTTAGGTCTTACAAGATAACAATGCAAAGAAAGAAGAGCTTCGTCTGCGTGCAAGGGGTTTGAAGACTCTTGGCAAAATATTCCAAGTAATAAAGATGCATAAACTTTGTGCTAACGTCTAGTTTATTTTTCGCTTAGTTTAACTTGAATCTTATTCTATTGCAGAGCGTGAAGTCTAACGTAAATGACGTTGAAACTGATCCCCTCCTTAAATTGAATGAAACTGAAGCGAGCAAAGATATTGCTCTTTCAAACACATCAGAAAGATTTTCAAACAAGGAAGAGGCGACTAATAATGCATCTGCATCTGCATCACAGGTAAACTACTTTTCTTTGAATTGAATGTCAACATATCTCCACATATGCGTCTTGTCTAATTACATTAACAATACCTAACTTTGCAGAGCCCATACATAGAGGCTCCCCAAATGACTGGATCTCAATTGAATAATTTCCCAATGCCAACTACACCACCTGGTGCTCAGAAACAACCATAAGCAATATTGCATATTTCTCATTTGAGCGTATTTAAAGTGTTGAAGTTAGTATGTATTTTGCTTGTGATCAAGTAATGAAGTAGTGTATCATTTCTTGATTGCGGTTGTATCGTATATAGATCACGCAGAATTTTGTTACCCATTCCAAGCCAGTGATTAGCTTAAGTATGTGTCCAAGAGAGATGTATTTAGATAAGTACTTCTGATAAACTATTAGCTTGCATTTGAATCAAATGATTTGAAATTATGGATTTTAAATCATGACAGGAATTTGTTTGGATAGTTCTAAATTTAAGTGATTTTAAATCATTCAGTTCTAATTTTGAACTACGTTTTATTGAATATTGATGGATTTCAAATTCTTTTTAGATGAAGTCATTTGAGATCCTTTTTTCAAATTCTTCTTTCAAATCAAAATCCATCGAGCCAAATGGACCCTTACAATCTTAACTAATCTGTGGCGTAAATTAAACTACTTTGCAATTCAAGTTGTACCATTTTACTTTTGCGTTACATTTTCATTCTATTTTCAATTTTTAAAATAGTAATTAAAGTGAAAATATGTTTGTTTATACATATTCTCATTGAAAATATTTGAATTTACTTCATTTTGCACCCCCCATGTTTTCTCGAAATCACTAAAAAGCCCCTCTATTTTAAAAAATAGGCTAAAACTTCCCCTCCTCCTCCCCTCCCCCTCCCCACCCTCTGTTTTTATAAATTAAGCGCAAAATCACCCTTTCGATATAAACTAACAGAAGGTAGGGTGCACATGCCATAAATTCGTTGGCCTGATTGTTTACATTCTTTGACTCTTGTTTAGCATTTTTTAACTAAAATGCATTTAATTTTGTATATATAATGGACTTAGTCAAATTGACTTGTTTTAAAGCTTGTTTTGAGTTTTTCTTTCTTTTTTTTTTTTTTACATTTTCCTCACTCTTAAAAACATAAATAATTTTATTCTTAAATATACTTATTTAAATAACAAAATAACAAAACAATATTTAAATTATTTAAAATTTTATAATTTAAAAATAAAAATTAAATTAAGATCAAAATACAAAACTTAATATACTAAAATTCATTTTTCAAATTCAAATATCTACATGAATATAAATGTACTTAATTACAGAAATTATATTTTATGAACTAATTCTAATCATTATTTAGCGTAAATATATTTTAAAAAATTATATTATTTACTATAACTAATGCTTAAATTTAAATTATCATTATATGTATTTAAAATAAAAATTTAATACATTTTTATATTATTTAAATTTAAAAAATATACATCAATTTTCTTGATATTTAAAAAAAATCATAACTTTCTTTTAATTACTTTTAGTTAATTTAACTAAAAATTAATTAATTTTTAAAATGGGGGCGACGGCATCGCAGATGCCCCTGTATCGCCCCCCAATCTAGGCGACATGGCAGTAGCCCAGCCAGAGGAGGGTGAGTGTGAGAAGATCTGGGCATCGTCACCCTCTTTCTGTTGGGCGTCAGCGCCCTCCTCTAGTCTGGGCGCAGGCGCTGTTGGCCCCTCTCTGTGGGGAGGATGGAGGGGTAGATGAAGGTTCTGGTGGCGGGGGTGGGGTGGGGGGTTTAGAAATTAATTTTATTATTATAATGTATAATAATACGTATAATATGAATTTAAAATTTATTAAATCTAGGATTTTAATTTTCACCATAAAAATAATTTTTTGGAACGGGTTTTTGGAACAGATTTTATTTAATTTGGAACTTGAGATCATTCTTTGGAACAAGTTTTATAACGGCAGACTACCCCATTCGTCGTAGATGAGTTACAAAAACTTTGTAAGGGCTTTACAAAAACCGGTCAGATTTTGGGTCGGCTCTTGTTACGGTTTGCTGAAAAAATTACAAAAGTTGACCAATATACAAAATTTTACTTAATTAATTTTTGAATGCACTTTGCACCTGCTTTTCGAACGACATTCTTTAAAAAAAATTCTTCACGTTTTGGAACAATTTTTGTAACACAATATTTGTTGAATATAATATTAATTTAAATGAATTTTCAACCTTTTTTGCGACACAATTTGGAACGGTTAAATTTATATTTTACAGCGCTTTTGGAACGAGTGCTGTACCTCTTTTTGGAACGAATTTTGTTACTCTTTTGGAATAGGTTTCGTAATACAAAAACCGGTATAAAATATATTTTTTAAAAAAAAACTGTTATACTACTTTTAAATAATTTTTTAAATTTAAATTCAAATTTATTTTTTTCTTAATTTTACTTTTGATAGTTTGATTTAATATTTCTTATTAGGGTTAAAAGCAGACACCCCCAACGTTTGAGTCGTTTTGCACTTTGTCCCCAATCATTATTTTATTTTTTTTACATTCGACTGCCCATCCTTTGGGTTTGTAGAACTTTGCCCCCCAAGCATTTTTTGCTTTTTTACATTTCAATCGAATCTAATTGGAATATTCCATTGTATGGGATGCACACAGCTTTGGACGATTTATGGCCGGGTAAATTTGTAATTTCATCCATCAACTTAGGAACAATAAAAAATAAACCCAAATTTTGAGTCTTTCCCCTCCTTCGTCACCCACATTCACCCAAATTTCAAATATTGGGTGTTCACATTTCTAGCCCCCATCCACCTCTTCGTCGTTGTCGTCCACCTCCAGCAATTGCACCACCACCTTCTCAGTCGCCACCCTTCTGCATAACTGTCACCCAGCTCCTTCGCCTCTCCTACAATCTTCCCCCCTTTTTCAAATTGAGTTCCACTATCACAACCACCAACTAATTTTCCTCTCAGTTCAAAAAACATCAAGAAATAAAACAGAAATAAAGGTGAGAACAATGATGTAAGAAAATGGAAATAAAGGGTTCAAAAATAATTAAAGAATTGTGCAGGAAGAGAATAGTTTGATTCAAAGTTGGGGTTTGGTGAATGTAATTGGCGAAAAAGGAAGACCCATTTTTGGGGTTTATTTTAAAAAAAATTTGGGTTGGGGGGGTGAAGGAGGTGGGCAGAGGCTGCTCGGGAGGCGAAGGAGGTGCGAAGGTGGTTCTGCAATGGGTGAAGGTGGCTGCGATGGTGGATGAAGGTGGTGCAATGGTGAAGGTGGTCAACAATGGCAGATGAAGAAGATGACATTGATTTTTGGGTTTTCTTGTTTTTCTATATTTTATATTTTTGGATTTTTTTCGTGAAGTTAGGGTGTGAAATTACAACTTACCCCACCTTTAGTCCACTAAAAACATGTGTCTTCACGCCCTAGAAAATGTTCCTATTTTATTCCCTAGAAAGTGAAAAAAAAAAGGGCAAAATGCTACAAATACCAAAGGTTGGGCCGTGAAGTGTAATAAAAAAATGATTGGGGGGTAAAGTGCAAAACGACCTAATGTTAAGGGGTGTCTACTTTTAACCCTTCTTATTATAATAATTTATCAAATTTAATTTTTTTAAATTCTTAAATTTGCAATATTTAAATAAATTGAACTGCAATTAAATATTAATAACATAATATATATATATATATGTTAATTTAAAAATAGTAATGTAATACAGCTTGAAAACAAACACTAAAGATGCCTAATACAAACCGAGCTCCCTATCATCAGCTTCGTCCTGTGTATCGTGCTCTGGGTCCAGGTTCTTTGACTGATTGTTACTCTCAATGGTGAAGATGTTATTGACTGTGAACCAATATTGGCTTATTTACATAGAGGGATGGAGAAAATTGTGGAAAATAGAACGATTATACAATATTTGCCTTATGTAACGAGTTGGAAATATTTAGCTACTATGTTCACAGAAGCAATAACTGTAAATGGACCCAAACAGATAGGCAATATTCAAGTGCCTAAATTCTCTGCTGGAGGTTGGGACTGATCGACCATTGGAGGGATGGATAAATGCATCATCATGTGCGTCATCATCTCTTCTATCCTCGTGGCCCGAGCCTCCAACTGTGGGCATACTGATGGCGGTGTCGGTGTATGTGTCCCGGTCTGTTGTGATGGTCCAACAGTTGAGTTGTGGGCATCTGAACGCAGACCGAAAACACGGCCTTTGTTCTGGCCGCCAATTGCCGAGACTCAAAGTTTGTTGCTCGGTAAGGGCCACCAAGGCTTATAAAGAAGCTGGAGGATCTTGCCCACCAAAGGGTGCATGGGAATGTTGGTCCTCCAACATCTTCTGCAAGATCTCCTGAGAAATGAAAATTCTCATTAGTAACAGAAGTGCATTTATTAGAACTAAAATCAAAACGATTTATCAAAGTACTTACCGCCACCTGCTCCGCCTTCGGGCCGCTCCAGTTCCTATCGACCTTCTTCTTGTAACATTTGGAGAACAACTCCATCTGCTTAGGCAGCCGGCCGAGTTGGTCTCCTGTGCAACAAAAGAAAAAATAATAAATAGTATAATTTTTGAAGTAAAAATTAATTATTCATAAAAGCTTTAAAAAAAAGCTTACCAGCTTCTACTTGTGTATGCCAATGGAGGAAGATCCCCCGTGGTATAAAGTAGTTGTTGCCGTCGCGTTAGCCACCCGATTGGCCTTATTATTCTTGGCCTCCTCCTTGAAGTCAGGGCTCGCCTAGTACTTCTATAGCTGTTGCCAGGCCTCATTGGCCAGCCACATCAGTTGGATCAGCTTGTCCTTGGCATCAGCTAACCTCCAACGCGGGAACTTGTCGGCGAACTTCCGAAGCACTTTGAACATGTCCTCATCCCTGTAGTCCTACCAGTAAGTAAGTTGAAATACACAGAAGCAAAAAAAAAGTGTAAGTAAGTTATAAAATAAACATTTGAAGACGTAATCAAAAGAACGTTTAAATTTTTACCTTTAAATTGTCGAACCAGAACCATGATGCTCCAGTGGAACTAATCTCATACATCCCCAAGGAAGGGGAAAATGACCGCTAACCACCAGCATTGATGGCTTTGTGGAAAAACTCAATCCAACTTAAAAAATAATTAATTATTAATATCCATTGAGAAAAAAATATAATGGAGTTTATAGCAAATTTGTGACCTTACCTTGCATCGGAGAGGCTAATATACGTACGGGTGGACGGTGGTGGTGGTATAGCCCATGGGTGGACGAAAGCGGCGACCAGTGGTGCAGTCGATAGACCAGCTGGAGATGTGTTGGCCTCTGCAACAGATGTACCCATCGTTTCCAGATCCAGGGGAAGAGTCTGAGGCACCAGAGCAGGTTCATGTGGTAGAGGTGGTCGTGTCGATGCTTCCGCATTACGAAAAACATCAATAGCGGGCTATGGAACAGGCGGGCCACGAATGCGGCTACAGCCATGACCTCGGCCACATCCTGGAGGAAGCGGACCCCCATTCGTCATGGATCTATAACATAAAATTAAAATTGATAATACATTATCATTTGCTGGCAAAATTACGAAATTATATCTAATTATAATATTGTATAATTAATTAAAAAATTGTATTATAAATATTCCTATTTTATAATGTTCCTAATTAAATCATGCATAAATTACCTATAAATTATAGAAATTCCAATGAAATTACGTAAAATACAGAAAAACAACCTAAAAATTAAAGAAAAAATATTTTCCTATCTATTTTTATTTTCTAATTAGATCATGCATAATTTACCTATAAACCATAAAATTATATAGAAAATAGAAAAATAACCTAAAAGCTATAGAAAAATCATGCATGAATTACATTTCAACATCTCAATAACATTTCAACATAAATTTCATAAATTACCTGAAAAACATAATACAATATTTCAAAAACAATAATACAACATAAAAGATTTTCAACAATATTCACCAAATATTCATCAAAACTAAACATTAAAAATTAGAACTTCAAAATTTTAGAAAATAAAATGCATCAAAACCAGCTATCATCATCGGTAAAAAAATAAAAATTAAAAGATAAATGAAGGTAACCTACTATTCAGAGAGGCGAAGAGAGCGGGGGCGGTGGCAACGGCGGTGGTGGTGGTGGTGGTGGTGGACAAGCGCCGGTGGCAATGATAGTGGTGGGGGTAGAGAAGTGGAGAGAGAGAGGGAGCACAGTGGAGGGGGGAGTTGTTAGTTTCGTATAGGCCCCGAGACATCAAACGCTGCGGAAATTAGGGTATAAATTACAATACAATATTGTAATTAGTGATCAAATCGCCCGTGTCATTGCTACTACTACACGGATCTCATGCATAAAGAAGTCAATTAAATAGTTTAGGATACCAACCTTGGTGTCCGCTAATTGATGTAGATGATGTGAACGTTTTCAAGAACGATCACCATCCAAGTAATCGATAGAAAACGGTGACTAGTCCTTTGGTACGGTGAAATCGTTCTGGTCATCGTTCATGGTAGGAACACACCACCTATGATGGAATCTCCAATAACCCTATGCTAGTAGGCGTTAGAGGATTTCAATAAATCAACGATTTATCAATGGAGAAGACAAGGAACTCGTTTCTCATCGAGAGTTAAACAAGAGCAAGAGAGAAAGAGAGCAAGAAAACAAAAGGAGCAAAGGTAGCAAAGAATTGTCAATTAAATGAAAGCCAGGGCTTTCTATTTATAGAACTCCTTTGAAGAGGCAAAGTTCAACTTGTCTTCTTCTTTTTGCAAAGAGGAAGACAAGTTCGATTATTTTTCTTATAAAAGGACAAACTTGTTTTGTCACATTAAGAAGAGAGAAGTTCAACTTTGCTTCTACATCTTCAAGAAGAGGAGTTCAATTTTTCTTCTTCTTCTTACATAAGGACAAACTTATTTTGTCATATTAAGAAGAGAAGTTCAACTTTGCTTCTTCTTCTTATAAAAAGACAAACTTGTTATGTCATATTAAGAAGAGAGGTTTGACTTTGCCTCTTTATCTCATGAAGACAAATTCAACTTTGCTTCTTCATTTTGAAGAAGACAAATCCAACTTTTCTTTCACTTTGCTTCTTCATCTTCAAGAAGATAAGCTCAACTTTGTTTCTTCATAAGAAGACAAATTAAACTTTGCTTCTTTGTCTTCAAGAAGACAAGTTCAACTTTGGTTCTTCATAAAAAGACAAATTCAACTTTGTTTCTTCGTCTTCAAGAATACAAGTTCAACTTTGCTTCTTCATAAGAAGACAAATTCAGCTTTGCTTTTTCAAGAAGACAGATTCAACTTTGCTTTTTCGTCTTCAAGAAGACAAGTACAACTTTGTTTCTTCATAAGAAGACTAATTCAAGTTTGCTTCTTTAAGAAGACAAATTCAACTTTGCTTCTTCGTATTCTTCATAATTAATCCAATTAATTATTTTCAAGAATTCCATCATGAATTTGTGTGTGATCCTTTAGGCCCACTACTCAGCTACACTTGGGCTTGTATCACATATATAATTTAATTATCAATTTATTTGTATTAGATTAATTAGATCATATCATAATTAATCACCCTCGATTAACTCCTTAATTGGAAGGTACCCGTCACCATGGGTCGTCACCTAGCAGTAGTCCATGGCACTAGAGAATAGGTGAATCTATTGTAAGAAAACGTGGATCGTCTCGGGAGAAGGCACGTGTGCGGAAGCATAATGCATTAAAACATAACGAAACGTAAACATACATAAAGCGGTGGAATTTAAAGAGCCGATCAAGGGGTGTTCCCTTTATTCTCCCAGGCGTTCAGTGTATCTCATGAATAAAAGTTCCCAATGTAGGAATCCTCTAAATCGTCCATGCAATTCGCCGAAATCTTGATTCCCTCGTACTAACAAGAGATCCAAGGAAAGGGAGAACCAATCGACCAAACGCTATTAGTTAACGTGATTGATTGTTCGTTTGTTCCCTTGTATCAAAGACAAAAGAACTTTTGGAGGTGGCGAAAAGGGGGATGGACGAGAGAGATAGAGAGGGGCGGCGATCACTAGGTGTGAGTGTTTGAGATGAGAGAATTGTGTAGAGATTAGTGTGTGTTGTGTGTGTGCTTGAGTATTTATAAGGAAGAGGTTTTCCTAATCCTACTCAATCTCTTGCAAAGAGGCACACCACAATCAACTTGGACTTTGACCAGGTCAAATCCTAGTCAACTTAGGCTTCGATTAAGTCAAACTTAATCCTACCCTTTCATCTCATCTAGCCCCAAGATTCGAACTTGTCAATCCATCCTATGATGGGCTTTATGGAATGGACTTTTAAATCTCATTTAAATAGTCCAACAAATCCTAATGGGCTTGTAGTAAATATCAAATAAATACTTAAGCCCAAATTAATATTTCTAACTTTGATCTATTTAATGATGGAAATAGCCCATTCCCAAATTTCATAATCAAATTTATGAATCAAGCCTAATTAATACAATTAATACTTAAAGGCTTCACACTCCAAAAGAGAACCAATTTAATCTAATTAAATCGTTCGGTCTCCTTCAGCTAGACTTGACCGAATATCCAATCATACCATGATAAGAATTCGTCCGTTACCATGGGTGGTCGTCTAGCAATGGTCCATGGCACTAGAGACTAAGTAAAATTATGGCATGAACATTTAGGTTCTCGAATGCGTATGCGCATGGTCCTTCCGCCTACTATCTCACAACTATTAGTTTAGGGTATGGATCTTGGGCATCGGTACCCATTCTTGTCTTAAGCCTACACTCGTTCACCCACTGAAACGTTACTGGGATCTTATCCCACTGTTTAGTCCCTGTGGCCATAGATTTTATAGGGAATAAGTCTCAAAGTATAAGTGAGACACTACTCTCAACCGTTTGATAGGAGACGAATTCTGTCTTGGAACTTACCGTCCACATTACACATCTTGACTCAACTAGATAGGGTTTATACCAACCACGTCTTTCAACTTGGTAGCCTCTTGCCAAACCTAAGATACAGACATGGTGTGCATGTGACTGCCGTAGCCCCTCAAATCCGAGGACTGATCTCATACAATCGAAACCGGGAATACAAGTTATACCGACCAACCTACTCTAGGTTTCCCATATGACGATTCACGCGAGTCACCTCAGTCAGCCGGCACCGAGCTGGCTAACCCACTAATATTGCATGGACGATCCTCGTCTCTTATCGTTGAAACGTGACTGCAATCATTTAGTGCGAGTCTCAAATGGATCCTCGATACCCAATCTCGAGGTCCTTGACTTGGAGTATTTCAAATCGATCCACTGAAGCTGATTTCATGACCGCCAACCTATGCGTAGTCTAGCTTCTTGAATTAACATTTTTGGTCTGTGGGCTTTGCCTGTGCATTGAACAGTTATAAGTATTGAACAGTAAGTGAACATAATCAAAGTATAAATGTCGTAACTGAACATCACTTTTATTCAGGATAATTTATTTGTACCACGTATGTCAGAAATAGGTTACATAAGCCTAACTAGATTGGCTTCACGGTCACCTATTCTAACATCTATGTGAACCTGTAAGTTACGAGTTCCATGCAAATACAGTCCTTCCATCAAGCTAATCTCCCGATCAAAATCTAGGGCACGAAACTGCAATCAGTTCCCATCTTGGATTTCAATATCTATTTATCAACTCTACACTTTATGCTACTCCTTCATCAACATAAACTCCTTCCCTATTTGATCAACTACCGCGGCCACGGATTTTGGAGAACACAATATAGAGAATATAGGAGATTCCTCATAATCTCATGATGAGCGATGGATCCTATCTTGGAACTTACCAACCTCTATGTATGCTCTAACTAGGTATGAAACATGGCCTTTTAACAACTATAGAAGAAACCATAGTTATGTCAGACATGATCAAGTCATAGTCGTCCTATGTGCAAGGTTACTATGGAACCTTAAGTCAAAAGACCACTTAATGCATTATCGTAACAAAGGAGAGTCAAGTCATACCGATCTTGCCCCATAAGGCTTTCATATGAAATCTCATACGGGCCAGTTCAGTGAACTTGATAACCCCTTATCAAGCTCCCAGCAAAGTATGTAGACGTCATACGTCATTGTCTATGAAACACAACAATCATCATATGAACGTATCACTTAGTGCAAATCTCTAAGTAATTATGGTCGATGTCCCATCTCGACCAATTCATTGACTTGGAATATTTTAGATCAAACCATAGATATTGGTTTCATGGTTGTCATATATGCGTGAATCAACCCCGTAGCATTATTATCGATGGGCTTCAAACAAATGCATACAAATATTGTATAAAGCATAAGATGAAGATGGCCAAAGAAAGATTCTTAATATTAACATTTTACAAAAAAAAAACATTATTTAGAATGACTGGCAATGAGCTAACAATTAGCTTGATGGTCACCAATTCTAACAAGAGATAGGGGTGGCGGGTGGGCGGTGGAGGGGTAGGCGATTTAAAGGAGTGGCGACGTTTGGAGGTGGAAGAGCAGAGAGAGGGAGGAGCAGGCAAGAGGGTTTTTTTTTTTGGGAGGAGGGGGTTAGAATAGGTGACCAGAAAGCCAATTAGATTGGTGTTTATGTAATCTATTTAACAAACTCATTGTACTGTAATGTTATATGTAATGAATAAAATGAGTATTTGTTACTTTGGCATTATCTTTGTTGTGTCCATTACGTTATCTTATTAGATGTTTACATACATCATACCAAAGCCCAAAAACCACATAGACAACTCATGCAGTTGGACCACACATTAGATGGTGGTTACGAAATCGACTGATAAAGTGTTGGGTCTGAAATGTTCCAAGTTGAGGAGCTCGAGACAGGGCATCGAGTGTCCTACTGAGACTTGTTCTTCGTATCGTATTCATTGGATGAGTGCTATATTTCATCGGTGACAAACGTGGGTTGTTTATACGATCTCAGTGGGTTGGTCGACTGGGTGTCGAGCCGATGGAATTGACTCATGAGGAACCGTCATATGGAAGCCTCGAAGGCTTGGTCGGTATGATTGGAGTTTTGCTGCTGCTTCGATAGTAGGGGATTAATCCTCGAACTTAAGGAACCATGGCAGGCACGTGCACATAATGACTGTATCTTAGATATGGCAAAAGGTGTTCATGTCTCGGACGTGTACATCATAAGCCTTGTCTACTGTAGTTAGAATATGCACCGAGGACAGCGTGTTTCAAGAAGAGGATCGGTCCTCTGTCAATATGTGACAGAGGTATCTACTATGCACTCAGAGACACGTTCATGCTCCTTAAAACTGTGGCCATAGTGGTTGGTCGAGTAGAAAATGGTTTTCTTTGTCGATGCAATGAAGGGAACATAGTCTCGAGCATCAAGCATAGTTGCCTAGTCCAGGATGAGAACCAACGCCCAATTTCATGCCCTAAACTAAGGCCGGGAGACGGTAGACGGAAGGACCATACCCGTGTGAAAATCGGGAGCCTAAATGTTCATGCCAACCTTCACCTAGTCTCTAGTGCCATAAACAATTGCAAAACGGCTACCCATAGTGACGGGCTTCTGTTGGACACAAGCCCAAATCTAGTTGAAGGTGAACCTAAAGAGTCAAACACAAATCACTGAGGAGGTGAAAGAAAGAACTTGGAGTTAATTCTAAAAGATAATAAATAATTGAATTATTTATGGGATGGTCCATTGGATGGACGGGGCGATATTGTATCGGGCCCATACTAATTAATAAATATGATTTATTACAGAGAGTTATGGGCTTAGGTCTTTTAATCAGATTAAAAGACTATTGGCATAATTTATTTGGACCTTGAATTAAATTGAATATAATTCATAATTTATTCGGCTTACTATAATTGGATTAAAATAAGGCCTGGTCCATTAAATTATGGCCCGAGAGAGAAGTTAACTTCCACTTTTGGGATGGAAGAGTTAGACTCTTTCCATAAGTGGGATGACCAATTTCTTGTTCTTAGAAGAGAGAAAAACTCAGCTATATGGCCTATTAGAAGAATGGGATTTGTTCTTTGTAAAAGAACAAGTCAACCCCACTCAAGGCTTCCTCACTTGGTATGATTTGATCATACCTTATGAGAAGATGCTTGATTGATGGATTGATTAGGGATGTATCTAGACATGTCTAGGATGTATTTAGACATATTCCATCAGTCCTTTTAATTATGTATATATATGTATAAACATAACCATCCAATAGAAGTCTCGTTATTATTATCTAGCAAAAGAAAATTAATTGCTCTCCTCTCCCTAAGGCACTCGGCCGCCTCTCTCTCTCCCTTACATCCCCTTTGTTTCTTCATTGATCTAGGATTAATTGAAGAACAAGATAAGACAAAAGAATACACTAATTGATAGTGTAGTTATTTTGGTCTTTATCTTCCACAAAGGTTTGTGTTTCCTTAGCAAGAAAATGAAACCTCTTATGGTGTGGTGTGGACGTCGTCAGAGGACTTCTACACTTGAAGTCCAGTGAACGAGTTCGGTTGGTGATAAGGGAACAAAGCTAGTAGCGGCTTACAAAGAATACCACAAAGGTAACGGTTACTTTTTGTTGTATGTACTCTTCGTCTATTTTTCTCTATGTACCCTATCTGATATAAAATTTGGTATATGCACATCCTACATCGAACGCCTAGGAGAGCAACCAAGGGTACACCCCTTGGGATGAATCCTTTTGATTTGCATCTTGTATTAAATACTCGCTAATCTTGTGTTCTCGCCCTTTCGCCGCGCTCCCTGGCCGGATCCACTCCCTTCAAGTGGTATCAGAGCCCGATTCGATGTAAGGGGCCATATATCTATGTGCTAAGCATGAGCAATGTGATACGGCTTTAAAAGCATGTTTAGTATTCTTGAAATGTGTGAATATATGTAGGAACAAACTCGTTTGAATGTTTTTATCTAATGGACATTGTGTATATAATTTTGTGAATCTATGGCCGAAATTACATGCCTATTTTCAGTATTTAATATGAAGAAACAAAAAAAATATTTATGGACCGCAACGGCAGTGGTTGGCTACTACCCCTGCTGGCCGGTATTGGTTGGCAGGCGCGCGAATGCAAGCTTGTGAATTGTCTGGCCTGCACGCCGGTTGGCGTGCGTGCTGGCAGGGGCAATTGTGTACACCGCGCTGCACGCAG
Source organism: Sesamum alatum (assembly GCA_034509735.1). NCBI lineage: Eukaryota > Viridiplantae > Streptophyta > Magnoliopsida > Lamiales > Pedaliaceae > Sesamum > Sesamum alatum. The sequence goes on from JACGWO010000004.1 coordinate 253,761, forward strand.
GCACGCAAGCTGTCGACCGAGCGCTGAACAGGCGCGTGCACTGGGCGAGATGCAGCCGACCAGCCGCGCGCGCACACTGTGCCTGCACGGGGGTTCTGGGCACGGACGGCCGGAACTGCATGACAGTTGGGTCGTTTTATGTTGTTTTTCGTCATTTTCTGAAAATTGAATTTTCTAAAACTTTCTGCATATTTTCTAAAAGATTAATTATGCATATTTAATATTTGAATTAAATGAATTTTTTCTATAATTAATTTGGGTTTAATTATGCATTGGATGCATTTGGAGTAATGTCCTTTAAGTCAAAATTTAAACTTGTATGTTCTATGTATATTTGTATGACGTGATATTGGATTTCACCGCGATATATTGTATATTTGTCGCAAGCATGATTATATGATATAATTGTGTATTGATGTTGATTGGATCGGCATTGGATGATCACTAAAGCCCTTGATCTTGTGTACAGAATGTATGTTTTTTTACATTATTCTTAGGTGGGGTTTGGCATGCCCCTTGTTTTGAAGAAAATGGAAACTTGAAATGCCTAGTTATTTAGAAGAAAATGGAACGGAAATTTGAATTTCAATATAAAGAAAATATTAAAAGGTTGGTGGAATATGAATATTATTTAATATTTTCTTAGAATTATGATAGTCTCAATTTATTGATTATATGTGTTGTAACTCGTTAGGAGATGAGAATAAAGTACAAGAGTGAACATCCCATTTTACTAACGTAACCGTTTGAAATTTGAGGTAGGTATAGTTAATTGGATTATATATATATATATACTTATTGTTGGTATACTTGACTGTTAATTATTGGATATCTATTTGGATTACGTTAGTGATCTGTGGAATTGTTATTATGAGCTTATTTGTGGTTGTGTTGTACGGAACTTAGATGAATGACTGTGTCATATTATATTCGATTATTGAATTAAATTGAATGATAAGCTACTGGTGGAGAATTTATTGTTGAATGTAAATGAATAATGAGACTATTGATGGGAATGTTTTGAATTGAGATAAAAAGATGATTTACCTAACTTAGGGGCATACTGCAATGGCTTATGATGGTGTGATTAATGGCGAGTTGTGTGTTGTCATTAATCAATAGAAATGATGTGATATCATACGAGTTGTGGGTTTATGTGATATTATTGATGATGTGACATATCATACTAATTGTGTGTTGTATGATATGATTGATGATGGGATATCACACGAGTTGTGTGTCGTGTGATATCAGGAAAAAAAGAATTAGATATTATGGTTGAGGTGGTGATCGCCAACAAACGCCATTTAGCGATGCACTCTAGTTTAGGTAACTAGGGCCCTAAAAATTAAATGTTAACATCAAGTATTATGTTGTGGATTAATATTTGATTGTTGGTATGTGTTACTTCTTGAATTTATTGTGATTGCATGGCTAGTAGTCGTTGGTTGATGTCACTGTATGAGATTTGTTTTGTGGTGTATGCGTACATATAGAAGCTAATTAGCTATACTTATTGAGTAGGCAATTCATTCCTTGACATATATTTTTCAGGATATAAATCACAGTGATTAGTTGAATTGGATCTTAAGCCGTGTTTTCGTCTTATTAGGTGGTCAGCAGTGACATCTTGAGTTAAGAGCTTTAGCTACATAATTGTATTTTTAAGTGAATTTGTTTCTTAAGTTTCGTGATGCCGCAAAACTTTACTTTTCAAGCTATTTAACCACGTCCACTATTGCTTCAAACACATTATATTGATAAAAATAAAATTTATCTTGTTGGTTTTTTATAAAATTATCTTGTAAAATGAGTTTAATTATGGAGGATGTATTATAATTAATGGTATTTAAGCATAGTGTTGCAGGGGGTGCCCACAGGAGGCTTAGCTAGAGATGAGTGTGTCAGTAAGGCAACTTATTGGAGGTATGTGCCAGCTGGTGGCGGCCTATCAACTACGTGGGCTAATTGGTGGTGAATTGTGAAATGCGTACACTAGCTAGTGGCGACTTATGAGATGCGTGCGCCAGCTAATGGCGTCTTATTGAATGTGTGCGCCAGCTCGTGGCGGCTTCTAAGATGAGTGCCCCAGCTAGTGGTGGCTTATTGAATGTGTGCTCCAGCTGGTGGCAGCTTATGTGAACGTGAGAGCAAACCAGGGGCTAAAAAGCTGGTACCAACAAGTTAATGATCTTGCACCCATTGCCAAGTAGAGAACAAGGATTACTCTTATTCGTGTAAGATAATGTTGATTACAAAAATAGCAAGGTTGCAAGTAATAGTAGAGATTTTCAGGGATAGAACTTTTTGAGATTATATGCTTTCCATGGACGGGAGATCTCTCTCACTACAAGAAAATATATATTAGTGACAAAATATTAAATGACAATTTTAAAGTTGTCACTAAAAATATATATTAAGTGACAACATTTTTTATCTTGTCACTATAATTATTAGTGACAAAAATTGTGTATAAAGTTATCACAAAATACAATTAGTGACTCACCTATAGTGACAATTTAGTGACAACACAATATAGTGACTGTACATGAATCACTAATTGTATTTAATGACAACTTTGTTCACATCTTTTTGTCACTAATAACAATTTTTACAAAATAATAGTAATTATTAAAATCATAAAATTCGTTATTGTGATAAAATAAATATTCTTGTCACTAAATATATATAATCGGTGACAATATTAAAATTATTACTTGATTTTTTTGTTGCTAATCTTCTATTTTCTTGTAGTGTCTCCCATCTGTGTTCTCTTGCTCGTATGCTCCAAACTTGACGATCCGTGTCACTTTGTACGAGCCTTCGAGTTGGAGCCAGCTTTCCTACTGGTTTAAGGGCGCTTGCTCTCCTGAGTACGAAGTCTCCCATCTAGAATTCTCTCCTTTTTACCCTAAAAAATACGGGAATTGCAACGAACATAGGAACGGTTTTTTTTTTCGTTTGGAACGGTAATTAGATCAGCGGATGTTTTTGATCCGCTATTAGGAACGATTATGGAATGGGCAACCATCCGTTGAAACTAGCGGTGTTCCTAATATTTAGGAACAGACATTCCTTTACTGTTCCTATATTGGAACTGTTTTGACATACAACGTGGAAACCATTCCTAATTACCTTTATGTGTATGAATATATAATTTGTGTATTTGGAACACCTTGTTAATATTTGGAACGGTCACATCAAACGTAAATCGCATAAATTGGAACGTTATTTGGAACACGGATTGAAGCTGAAGCATATATTGGAGAATCAATTTTGCACTACTTCTGGAATACAAATTGGAACGGTGCACTATAAGTTTGGGGATAGATTTAGGAACGGTCTTTGGAACACATGTAGACCTTCTTTGCTAAGGAATATATGAACGGATTTGTAATCTTTATTTGGAATACGTGTTTGGACCGGTGTTAGGTATCCTATTTAGAACACTAATCATACCACTAATTCATTGAATTTGAACTAATTTTAGGAACGGTCGTGCCCTAATTTGGAATTCGTTTTTATATTGTTATAGAAACGGTTGTCCCCTAATTTGGACTTTTTTTATACGGTGCTAGGAACGGTCGGCTCATTAAACCGGTAACAAGTTGGAACGGTTACGTCGATTACCGTCTAAACGACCGTTCCTAAATAAATGAATTATTAAATTTTTTATATAATAATAATAATTATTAAAATATATATTAAATTATTAACAATATTTTTGAATTTGGTTATATAATTATTATTTAAATACCAAAAACTGCATAATTTGGAAATAAAAAATTATATTAAATAAAAATATTATCCAATTTAATTACAAAAATATAAAAAAAATCCTAAATCTACACCCTATCCCCCTCATCCTAGTCCATATCGTCATCATCTGGAGGGGGGTCTATAGGAGCCCGTGACGGGCCGGCAGCGGAGTTGTTGGTCTGCAGGGTCTTCATCATACCCATTATATCCACCATCATCTCCTCCAGTCGGACCATACGACCCTCCAAGTTCGACGCTGGCGGTGGCGGTAGCAGTAGCGGTGGCGGTGGCGGTGGTGATGGTGATGGCAAAGTAAAGGTCTGGCTAAGCCCGTGGACCTTTACAACCAAGACCGAATACCCGGCCCTTGTTCTTGCCCCTGGCTGCAGCCAACCAACTCTTGCTCGGTCTGCACCACAGAGCCCTCCGATTCGGTCGGACTATCCCTAGGATCGGCCGTGGCCTGAGATTGGTGATCCTCCAGCAACTTTTGGAACGTCTCCTGCAAAAATAGTAAATTATTATTTTTATTATTTCCAAAAATTAAAAGAAAATAAATTAGAAAAGGTAATTCAAAGCTTACTGCCACCTCCGTTGCCCTCGGGCTGCTCTAGCCGCCGTCGGCCTTCTTCTTGTAGCATCTGAAGAATAACTCCATCTGCTTGACTGGCCGACCGAGCTGCGTCTCCTGTAAAAACAAATGCGGGACAGTTATTACAATTTTAATTTAATAATGATGAATACTTTTAAAAAGATAAAATTTCTTACCATCTTCCTCTTGTGCATCCCGATGGAGGTAGAACCCCCGTAGTACACAGTAGAGGATGCGGCTGGGTTGGCAAACCGATTGGTCTTGTTCTTGGCGCACTCGTCCTTGAACTCCTTGTTGTCCCAGTACAGCAAGAGCTACCGCCAGACTTCGTTTGCCAGCCAGAGAGGCTTCACCAGACACTGTCTGGCGAGGACGAACTTCTTGCGGAGGAACTTCCTTGCAAACATGTGGAGGATCTTGAAAATGGACTTGCCGTCGCAGTCCCACTAGTACGGCATCTGTAAAAAAAATTATTAAAATATTTAATATAAAAATTTAATTGATACCGTTTAACTAAAATTAATGTTAACTTCAGGCTCTCGAACCAGAAATGTTGGTGCTATGGCGACACCTTGCGTAGACAACCCCAAGGGTGGAGATAGTGTCCTTCGCACCACCGCGTACATGCTCTCGTGTATCTTCCGCTCAGTCCTGAAATTATATAATAATTAGTGTGATATAAAAATAATAATTTAAATCATAGGAATATTTAAAAAAAATATATATATATATATATATACATGGCGTTGGCGAGTGTGATATACTGGCGCGCGGATGGTGGGGGGAGTGGTGGGTGTGGGGCAGCCCATGGACGGGCCGGATCTACCACCAGTGCGGAGTAGATGGTCTGGCAGCCTCCTCGACAGGTGCAGTAGTAGACGGATGGGCTGCTGATCCGCCCCTAGTGCTGTAGGTGCCTGCTCTGCCCGTGGTGGGGGTGGGGGTGGTCGGAATACTGCTTCCCCACCCTGGGAAGCAACACCCGCGGGCGGTGTGGCCGCTGAGCCACGACCACGGTCACGACCACGTCCACCTCCTCGAGGTGAGAAATCCTGACCAGACATAATCTACATGTTTTTTTAAAAAGTATTAGTGCTATGAATTTTTGACAAAATATAAGTATCAATTTATGTTTTTAATAATGACAATTTTCAAAATAAAAATGTAAAGTAAGACCCATAATTTTCTAAATTTTAGAAAAATAACAGAATTTTCAGGTTTTTATTTTTCTAGGAAATTACAAAAAAATTCAAAAAAATCATAAAAATTAATAAATTAAAATTTTCAAAATTTTATAGAAAATTTTCAAAAAAATTTAAAATTACAGGAAATTACAAAAAAAAAATAAAGAAATTATTAAAAAATTAAAACATTTTACAGAAATTACAAAAATTTCAAAAAATACATAAAAATGACAAAAAAAAATTTAAAAATTTCAGAATTTTTTAAAATCACAAAAAATGTACCAAAAATTACCAAAATTATCCTATATTACAGAAATTACCAAAATTATCCTATATTACATAAAATTGTCAAAATTATCCTATATTACAGAAATTACATAATTAATTCAGAAAATTCAACAATTACACAACATAAATTACCGTAAATTTACATCAATTACAGAACATACAAAATTTACATATGAATTTACATAAATTATAGAAAAATTCCAATAGAAAATTTTACATGCATTTTCAGAAATTACATAAATTAAAGAAAAACACATTGACTAACATTACATAAATTATAGAAAATTAAGAACTAACATTACAAAAGTTACAGCCAGATTCTTACATGCATTTTTAGAAAACAAAAACAGAAAAAAAAAATTAAAAGTAGGGTTTTTGGTATTGGTGCAGTACGACGGCTGCAGAGGCTGACGCAGGGGAGGCTGAGGCGGCGGCGGCGGAGACTAGGGCGGTGCTAGCAAGGGTCATGCAGTTCAAACGTTTGGTTGTCTGTACCAACTCTGGATTAGGCACGACTTCATCCATCTGATAGGCAACCTCGATCCATCTCGAGTCATCAATTACTTTTCGAGCCTTGATTTTGCCAACATCTTTCTAGTTGACTTTTGTCTCTGTTCATACTCGGGTAATCCGCGTAGTAGACTTGTACTGCTTGTTGAGCTAGTATGAATGGTTCATTCTTTTGGTAGAGCTTTTTGAAGTTGACATCAACGATGTGATAACGAAGGTGTATCTTCATGCCTCTAACCGGATCGACCCAATGACAATTAAACAATACAATGTGCATGTCTGGAATAAGTGGGTAATCTAACTGAATTATCTCTTCCATTATTCCGTAGAAGTCAAAATCTGTGTCTGTATATGATGAGCTTTTGACACAAACACCACAATTCATTGTTGACTTCCCAACATTATGACGTTCAGTGTGGAAATTGAAGCCGTTGACGAAGTAAGATGGGTACGTCGTCACTTCTGTTCTAGGGCCCCAATAATGCAACTTCAACAATTCGACGTGTGTGTGATTCAATTCGGGTTTCACCTGCAATTCATCATATAGCAATTGAAATAATTGATTAGAAATTGAGCAGATTTCATTTATAAGAAAATGACACTTACACAACGCTTGAACCAATCCTTGAATTGAGTTGCCACTAGTTGATCAATTATTGGGTCCTCCGAATGGTGTTGCTCGAACAGTCATTCAAGAATGACCTGTATCAGTAAAATTGATAATTATAAATATACATGTTGAAATTGGAATGAAGGCTTGAGAGAGCTAAGTTTGTATAAGACACTTACTCGTAGTACGGTGCAACTACTTTACAATTACACAACACATATGTCTCGATAACATAAAGTTCCTCACCGCTTAGCCATCTCTTCTTTGAGGCTCCACTTGCTTGGCCCACATAATTGAAAATGGACCGTACTATTCAATTGTCGTTGCTTGTGAGATCATCGTTTTGACCGGGTCTGCTTCGCTTGCAGAGAATGTAGGTTCGAAGTAGTGAGAGGAGAAAAGCCCAATTTCTTCGACAATATAAGCCTCTACAATTGACGCCTCGATGTGTGCTTTGTTTTTCACCTTCTTCTTCAAATTGCGTAGGAATCTATTTGTACGAGTATTTATTAAAATACAAATTAATTACCACTTAGAAATAATATATTTAACAGTAAATGTTCTCATATACGTAGTTAATTACCTCTCAAATGGGTACATCCACCTATATTGCACAGGCCCCCCAACGCGCGCCTCATATGGAAGGTGAACAATTAGGTGCTCCATTGAGTCGAAAAGGAAGGAGAAAATATTTTCTCGATGTTGCACAGGATGACGGCGACAGTATCTTCCAATTGTTTTACCTTGGCCACATCTAGTGTTGTTGAGCATAGGATCTGGAATAGAAGGTTTATTTCCGTCAAGCCATCCCCCCCCCCTGTGCTCTGGAAGCATTTCACGGAAGGCAACTGGAATCAACTTTTGCATGAATACATTACAATCATGGCTCTTCATGTCGTGCATCCTTAACTCCTTCATGTCGACGCAACGGGACACGTTAGAGGCATACCCATTAGGAAACCTAATACAACGAATCCACTCATATATCTTCTTTGTTTGATCCTTCATCAGTGTATATACCGCTTTGGGCATCACGTTCGGTCTCCTTTTGTCTACCTCAAGCTTCGGCCGATTACATATGATCTTGAGATCCTTCCGTTCATTCACATTGTCCTTCGTTTTTCCCTTGATCTTCATCACAGTACTGAATATATTATTGAACACATTCTTCTCAATGTGCATGACATCAAGATTGTGTCGTATCAGATGCGCCTCCCAGTATTCAAGCTCCCAAAAGATGCTTTTCTTCATCCACTTATGGTCGACACCGTAGCCTTCCGGTTCACTCAACGGTTGTTCGACTGCAACACTAAACGCATTGACACGGGTTCGGATCTGTTCTCCAGTCAGCCTCGGACGTGCAACCTTCCTCTCCATTCGATTTTTAGTGAAGGCTTTCTTGTTCCCGCAATAAGGATGATCTGGTGGGAGGAACTACCTGTGGTAGTTAAAATAGCATGCCTTCCGACCGTACTGTAAATAGAATGCCCGTGTGTCCTCCATACAAACTGGACACCCCATAACACCGGCGGTACTCCATCCAAACGCCGTCCCATAAGCGGGAAGGTCGTTCACTGTCCACATCAATGCAACCTACATCATGAATGTCTGGTTTGTCGCAGTATCGTGCGTACGTACACCCACATGCCATAAATTATGCAACTCCTCGATCAACGGCTCTAAGTAGACATCGATAAGACGTTTGGAATTCGATGGGCCAGGGATCACCATCGTTAGGAACATATACTCAGACTTCATGCACGTTCCCGGTGGAAGATTGTACGATGTAAGTATCACCGGCCAATCTGAGTAAATTTTACCATATTGGTTGTGCAGTGCAAACACATCCGTGCACAATTCAAGTCTAACATTACGGGGCTCAGCTGCAAAATCAGGATACTTCCGGTCAAAATGCTTCCAAGCCTCTGCATCGAACAGATGACACATAGATCCTTACTCCGTCTGATAGCTCGCATGCCAAGTCATATGCTCTACAGTGGCCTCCGCCGCATACAACGTCTGCAGCCGAGGGGTCAGCGGTAGATACCTAAGAATGGCATGTAGGGACTTCTTGCGTCTAAGATTTCTATCCCTGGTGGGCTTGTACCTAGCGTCTCCACAAAACTTGCAATATTCCAAATCAATATCGTCCTTCCAGTACAACATGCAACCATTTTTGCACGCATCAATCTTCTGAACAGGTAAACCCAATTCTCTTATCAATTTATTCGTATTGTAATAATCGACGGGGAAAGTGTGATCGTGGGGCATTACAATATTAGCCCACTGGCACAAGCGATCATATGTATGCTCGAAAAAAACCCCTGCGGCCTTGATATTTACCAAAGAAGCAATTGACGCCAACTGACAGGTAGTGCAGTCGTTCCACAACGGTTGGTCCGCAACATGAACTACATTAAAAAAACGGTCTGACAAGTCAGACACATTATCATAGGGCCCTGAATCGTAATATGAACTAGACCCACAGAAGGACAATACCGAGTACCATGATCAGTTGGTCCCTCCTGGTTATATGAAGACCAGAAAGACGGCCCGGCGGCATCAAATACCATCCTCTGCGCCCTTGAGCTGCATCACCCTAATGCGAACTACCCTCTTCCTGAATGAGTGGCGTTTGCTGCTGCTGCACAGGAGCCCTGTCAATGCTTCAAAGTATTCCTGCACCCTCTCCTCACCATGCGAAGTCCAATTATAATACTCCGGCGTAAACCCTTTTATACACAAGTCAAAATTTACATCATCTGGTGTTTTGAACCGTTCGTTTTTGCACTTTCGGCAAGGAAACCTAATCTTGTCCCCATCCATATATGCACGCTGAGACTAGGCCCATTCTAGAAATATTGTAACACTATCCTCAAACTCCAGCGTCACACCCAGCACGTCCCGATCATACATCCATCTCCTCAACTGTCTTAACATGATTGGTCCTACGTACAGAAGCAATTCACAACAGTAATCAAATGACCAGAACAAATTATATATATATATGTATAATTAACCATTAAAGAATTTCAACTTCTTACCTGAGCAAAACACCTTTCAAGATCAATGCAAAATTCGCGCAAATAGTTGATATTTTTTATTTTACGTATAAAGAATCAAGAGAGGGAGTTAGAGCAAATGAATTGGAGAGTATTTATAAGAACAATTAAAATGAAGGAGGACATATATATATATATAGAAAAATATTGGAACAGGCATTGGAATATTATTTGGCACACTAAACTAGCCGTTGAAATATAGTCGTTGCTCCAATATTAGGAACGGTCTCTGGCATGGACATAATAATGGTAAAGTTACCGTTGTAATATAGCCGTTTGTGCATATTTGGAACGGGCTTCGGCACACATAACCGTTTATGTAAAAGGACCGTTCCAAATAGTAGCACATTTGGGAACGATTTTTGTAACAACCCTGGATTTCCTAAATACCCACAATTTGGAACGGTCATTGCATTACATTATTCGCTCATGGCGTAAAGGGGTCTCATTTAGCACTACATGTTGGAACGGTCGTGCAAGCGGTTCAAATAGACCCGAGCTTTGGAACACGTCTAGGAACGATCACTTTTCCTGGTCAAATAACCATTCCAATTTTTACAGATGTGTTCCAAATGGAATACCAAAATATATCCGATCCCTTTTTGGAACAGTAATGAGTTTACATATTGGCACACATATGTTGGCACACAAATAGGAACGGTTAGGTCATTCCTACATGTTCTGACTATCATTAATGCGAAAGTGACGTCAGCAATGGATTACCGTTCCACAACAATTTCAGTTACCGTTCCTATTTGGAATGGGATATGGAACAGTCATATTAAACCGTCCAATGACCGCATTTTTTTGTCGTGACATTTAGCTTATAATTCAGTTGCCTAATTTTAAATCCACAAAGGTTTAGAATTTTTTCTTTTAACTAATTATACCCCATGGTATAAATAATTTCTCCGTTAGCGTTATTACGAAATATGATCTGATTTTTCAAATTTTACATACAATAAACTTTACATCGATCCCAAAATCAAGTGGTTTTTGGCAAATAAATCACAGCAAAGTAGAATGCCCATAGGCAATGTGAGCATATTGAAGTATATCTTTCAGTAAAATCAATTAGGGCAATGAGACCGCATCTTTAATTTCATCCACATGATATATGCAATAGACATTATGAAAAAAAAATTGTACTTAGCTTTCAAATTAACGATCACAACTACAACATGAACAAGTCCGCACAAATGATCCCATCTGATGAGGAAATTAAACATCATATAGCTAAAACGGAAATCCTAATTAAATGAAGTCTCTTAATGTGTATTTAATTGTATTTATATGGATTAATTGGATATAATAAACCCAATGTTAACTAAATCAAAGGATAGCCATCTAAAAAGAAAATTTAGACCACAACATGAATATTTAATTAGGAATAAAAGAGAATTTTCACATTAACTACAAAAATTAATACCATCCTTGCTTGAAAGACCTATAAATACAAAGAAGGCTAGAAGAGGAAAGGGACTTTGGAATTTGGTAAAATTGTGCGTATTTGTTATCCATATCACCATCCATCTTACATTAATTTAGCTTACAGCATTAACAACTCGGAAGTTAGTTGTTGTGACATTACGATATTGTAAATGTGGCAACTGACTCAATCTCCCTACCCTTTTCTCATAGTACTCAATGTGCTCCATCCTGCATTTCGATTGGCAACCAAACAAAAATATTGCAAATCAAATCTCAATATCATAATTAATATTATATTCTAAATTATGATCAACATCATAATTAATATTCTCACCAGTATGCCAAGCATTGAAATGGCGCATACTTGTTGTAGATTTGTGCAATAACTTGTGTTTGAGTTTTGGCGCTTAGCCCCGTCGTGCCATGGACCTAACAAAAATCGACAAACATATATACCATATATTATTTGGGATCATCATCAATTCAAACACACAAGCAAATTAATTAATAGCTAGGATTATACAAATTAATAATTAATCAACCTCTTCCAAATGTTTGATAGTCTCAGTGTCGACAGGGATCTCTTGGTAAAACCAAGACACATCATAATATTCGCGACGGTGAAGGGACCAAAGCCTTTTATCTTGAGTAGACGTTGGCGGATGGACGACTCATCGCACGTGGCCGATTCAAAATCTGCCAAGTTGAGGCTTCCATTTTGAATATTTCTTGCCAAATCTAGTATGATTGATGCTCTGTACCCCAAGTTGCAGTGTCGATTTAGGGTCTCCTCATCCAAACAGGCTATTTCCTTTGGAGTTGGAAAGTTTCTGATTGGTTTGGCGACAGTTTTCGACCCACCTCCGCCCCATCGCTTTCTCTTTGAACCCTTGTTTCCACAATGACGTTGCTGGAGATCACATAAGGCTTCAGCCATTTCCAACGACCTTCCCCATCTAATTAATTACAGGAATATATTACTCATATCCCAAAACAAGATGAATTAATTATATACGAATTTAATTAGTACGTACGTGCAATTGCAAAGGAGGACAGACTTGACAATGTCTTCAAACAAAGTCGGGGAACGAAAAATACGAGCAAATCCAACCTTCTTTGCTTCTGGATGAATCCTATGAAACTCCTCCACCATCATATCATCCTTTGCAGAAATTCGCAGCATTCGTGCTACCTGAGCCTGCATGCATGCATGTGCTCTTGTTTACGTATAATTATACATTAATTAATGCAAACAAATCATAAATCATATGTGGTACTACGTACTCGTATTGCTTGTCGATCTTGATAGGAAAAGTGAGAACGAGGAGAATGTTGTTGTTGTGGATTGATCAGAAGAAATTGTTGACTTGGAGGCTGAGTTATGGAAACAGTGAGAGAACTGGTGTCGTTGCTGAGTCGTAAAGGACGAGTGAGGGATTTTTGGTTTGGCATCCAAAGGTTTGGAGGCATCATGAAGAAACCATGATTGCACACTGCATTTTCCAAATTGAAATTCTCGCCCACCACCACAATCATTCTCGTCTCCGCCATCAAAAACTCTCTGTTGCAAAAACTGTGCTTATTGATGATTACCAAGACCTCTAAGCTGTGATTGCATTATTTTTGTATTACCAGAGATTGCAGTGTTAGTACTATTTCACTGTGTACAAAATTCTTGAAAATAGTTTCATAACTTGCAAAAAAAATTAGGGAGAATTATTTTTTTAGTCCGTTAAGTATACCCAATATTAATTTTAGTCCGATAACAATACCCATATTTTTTTAAGTCCGGTAACTTGCAAAATTGATGAGATTTAGTCTGAATTAGGGTTTTTTACTCAATTTTCCAACGATATTTTGAAAATTAGTCGGAATATGCACACGTGGCAATTATTTGGTTAATTTACAGCAACTTATACACGTATACAACCGCATGTATTAGTTGTCACTCGTACAAACACATGTATTAGGTGGCATTCAAATTAAAATTCACCTTATTTCAATTGTCATGTAGGCTTAAAAATTCTCAAAATATGTTCAGTTGGCATGCCATGTAATATTTTCGGTCAAGAAATAAAAAATTGATCACTAGAGGACCAAATTTCAGCATTTTTGCAAGTTACTGGACTTAGAAAAAAATGGATACAATTATCGGACTAAAATTAATATTGGGCATACTTAACGGACTAAAAAAAATATTTTTTCCAAAAAATTATAACATTAATTAACTCCACTAAGTTATTAATATGTCTAGCTAGAGAGCCAAAAATTAATTAAAATACAAGAGATAGTATGCATATATAATTAATTCAAGAAGATAATATTCTAGATTAAGTGATGCGCGCTAATTAGATTACTATTTCTTTCTCGATACTAATTTAAGTCTCCCTCCTGCAGGGACTCTAATTATTAAGACCCTATTAATATTTAACCATCTTGCTAATTAACATTTATTTAATACCCATGTTTAACTAGAAATCAAACTACAACATCTTTAATTGATTTCACTTTTATTAGATATTAATACGTTCATATATATGTATATTCTTGGAAATAGGTAGAGCTTAAGGTAATTATGTGTATAGATAAATAATTAATGTTAATATCTTTCTCTGTTCTCTAGATATATAATTCATCAACAATTCACAAATTTGCAGAGCATTGTGCTGCTAATTAAGTACTCAACATTAAACAATGATTTGCTTTGAGAAACCATAAATTATAAAAATGGTTAAGCTTCTCAAAACATGAATTTCCTCTCACTATCAATGATTTAACATTTTAATACTGAAAGTTGTAGATATCTGTATATACATATCTGGATGGTCTTTCTCGATCTATTCTATTTTGCCACATAAATAATCTTTTTTTTTTAACTAGAAAAAACCTTAAATTTAGATAAAAGTTTATGATGTTTGTTTTATCTAAAAGATTCTTCATAATTTTATTTGATGAAATAATCTTTTCTTTATTCAAATTTAGACAAGTGTATTTTATCCTTATCCAAGAGATTTACAAATTTTTCTAAAACGAATTAGTAAGTAACACAATTCAAATTTATAGTTATATCTATTAATGAATTTTTATTATAGATTATTATCATATTATATTTTAAATACTTATCGATTCTAATTATTTTATATTATAAATTAAATCTATTTATAATAATTTATTTTTTTTAATTTTCTTAAAAAACATAGATTTTCTATGTCTTGACACGTAACTCACTTACGCATCCTTGTGTATATATATCAAATCAATTTGTTATTGGTAATTGGGTATAAGATCTATATATATCAATACTTTAAATCTCTCTCTCTCCCTCTCTCCCTCTCTCTCTATATATATATTATTAAAGGAATTAATTGTATCGTAAGTTCTTGTTATCAATCTTAAGAAAATTTTCCAAAAGCTCGTTGAGAAAATCTTCAATGACCAAAAATTATTATATCAAAATATATTTTTTATCACATTATCCTAAGTACTTCTTATTAAATTTAAGAAACTTAGTGAGTTGAGTTTTTATTTAGTACAGAAGTTTCTGGTTTAGGTTGTTCAAATTGTTCTTCTTCATTAATAGTTCTAATATTAATAAGTAATAGATTCAAGGAAAATTATCTTTTTAAACTTTCTACAATATATATATATAGGTTATAGTAAATTAAGATAATTACTTTAAGATATATGGTAATTTTGCAAAACAATGTATCTCAACACGATTTTCAAATCAAATGATATTCTCAAATATATGGTAAGTTTGATTGTTATAATTAGACGAACATTAAAATATTTAGCTAAAATTACTAACAAACCCTTAAATTAATTTATGTACCAAAAAGAATTCCTAAAATTATATTTTTAATAAACCATAATATCTATTTCACGATCTTTTTATTCCAAAATCATCATCAAGTTTCTTAATTTGAATGGAATTATTCATCGTTCAGCTTCTAATTATAATATTAATTAACGGACTATTTTCGTCTAATGATATTAAATCCATGCAATCTGTTACATAAAATCCTATATATATATATATATATATATATATAAACATAGTAATTGTCAGAGTTAATTTGACTTTCTTCTAGTTACTTTCAGCTAAAACATGGCTAGCGTCAAACAACAGAGGTGCCGCGAATTTAAATGAAACTTACCTTTAATTTTGTTAAGAAAACAGCAACTCGATTTGGATCCTCCGATTAATCTCCTCGCAGGGTATAACACAATACCCTTATACTTCGTCCACACCATACGAACAGAATGGACTACACTATCTTCTGCTAGGAAAACTCGTGCTCATCGTAGAATCAGACAATTCTGATTATAGAAGAAATAAATCCAAAAAAATACTATTACTTCGTAATCTTAGACTTTTAATTCAATGCTTTGAAACTTTTTCAAAGATTGAATAATGTTTTTTGGGAGAGAGATAGGGACGTGAGATATGGAGAGAAAAAGTTGAGAGGCTTTTCAATTGCCACAAAAACAATTTTTGTGTTGTGATAATATGTGTTAGCCGAGAGGTGCATGGAGTCTATTACTACACGCTCGGCAAACCTCCTCAGAGTAGGAAAGTTGCAACTTTCCATTATCTCTGACTCTTGACAAGGTTTTAGATGACCTAGCTCTTGTTTAAAATTGGATTCGACTTGGATTAATTTAATTTTCAAAATTATTCAAGTTCATAAATTCTAAACAGACATTTTTTAATTAATTTAAAAGTTCAAATCCAATTAATTTAATCACCTTAAATAAATCAAGCACAAATTCAATTAATTAATCATATTAATTAATATAGTCAGGTCCAATATTTAAATCAATCAAATTGATTTAATTGAACAAGGTCCATAATTTAATTAATTCTATTAATTAAATCTTGCACTTTCCATTAAATAATCAAATTATTTTATCACAAGGGCCCAACAAATGGACTTTCCCATTAAATGATCCAATCATTTCTCTCCATGAATCACTATAAAAAAATGCGGGAATTGAAACGAGCGTAGGAACGATTTTTTTTTTTTTTCTTTTGGAACAATCAAAAGATCACTGGATGAACCTGGACCGAGCTTAGGAGCGATCATGGAATGGTAAGCATTCTGTTGAAGCTTAAGGCGTTCCTAATATTTAGGAACAGTGACAGCTAAATCGTTCCTATTTTGGAACAATTCTTGGCTTACACAATAAAAATCGTTCCTGATTAGCTTTGTGTCTACTAATATATAATTTGTGTATTTGGAACACACGGTTAATATTTGGAACAGTCACATGTTATGTGATTGACATAATTTGGAACGGTCATTGAAACTCTATTTGCATCGAACTAAATATATGGGAGATGCATTTTTCCACTGACTCTGGAATACACAGTGGAACGGTACACTTTTTGTTTGGGTGATAGATTTTGGAACAGTAGGTGGAACATCTTTTGGCCTGCCTTGTTGATGAACTTAGGAACGATTTTTTAATCTTTATTTGGAATACGCCTTTGGCATGATTTTGGGTATTTGGTTTGGAACACTAACGATGATATATAGTCGTTGCATTTGAGCTAACTTTAGGAACGGTGGGTCCCTTATTTGGAATGGTCGTTTTATACGATTTTAGGAATAGTCCTCTCATTCAACCGGTCCTTTTTTGGAATGGTTACCACTACAAAAAAAAAAAGGGAATTGGGACGGTAACAGGAACGATTTTTTTATTATTTGGAACGGTAAATACTTCACTTGAACCTTTTGGACTGCAATTAGGAACGGGAGGCTATCCGTGGCAATAAGAGGTGATCCTAATTATTAGGAACAGTACCGAGATTACCGTTCCTATTTGGAACGGTGTTTGGCACCATCTGGTTCTACCGTTCCTAATTACCTTTGTACGTATAATTTTAATTTTTTTGCATTTGGAACACTTTATAAACATTAGGAACGGTAGCATCGAAACTAAATCGCGCAATTAGGAATGGTCGTTAGAACTTTTTTTGGAATAGTCCGCTTATGTTGTAGATAAAATTTAGCATGGTGTCTGGAATACATATAGAGATTAGGGCCGGTAATTGGAATATATTTTGTCGCGACGTTTAGGGACGGTGTTTGCACTCTAACTTTGGAATACCATTTTGGACCGATTTTTGATATTGTCTTTAGAACGAAAGCCTAACCACGAAAGGATTGATTTTGAAATACAATTAGGCACGGTAGGTTCCCTCTTTAGGAACAATTGACGTGTATAGTTGGAATGATTATTTCATCGGCATTGGGAACGGTAAGTCTTTGAAAAAGTCAAATATAGGAACGATAAGTTGCGCTTAAGAACCGTCTAAAGTACCGTTCCTAAATAATTATTTTTTTATATTAATAGTTTTTATCATTTAAATATAAATTAAATTAATAATAATATTTTGATTATATAATTAATATTTTAATATGAAAAAATGCATAATTTAGAAATAAAAATTATATTAAATACGAATATTATCCGATTTGATTACAAAAAAAAAACATACATAATTTACTCTTTGTCCCCATCGGCCTCGTCCATCTCATCAATGTCTAAACGGGTGGGGTCTCTAGGAGGCCGTGACGGGCCGGGCCCGGAGCGACTGGTCTGCATGTCCTTCACCATGCCCATCAGAGCGACTGGTCTGCATGTCCTTCACCATTCCCATCAGGTATGCCATCATCTCCTCGAGGCGGCCCAACCGACCCTCCACGTTTGATGAAGGCGCTGGCTCTGGCGCGGGCGGTGGCGGTGGCGGTGGCGGTGGCGGTGGTGATGGCGAGGTAACGGTCTGGCTGAGCCCTAGGGCCTCAGAACCAAGACCAAATACCCGACCCTTGTTCTTGCCCCCGGCGCATCTGCTGCTCGGTCTGCACCACCGAGCCCTCTGATTCGGAAGCAGGATCCTCAAGGTTGCACGGGGCCTGAGACTGATGATCCTCCATCATCTTCTGGAACATCTCCTGCAAAAATAATTACAATAAATTAGAAAATTTTCAAATATTTAAAAAAATAAATTAGAATGTATTAATTACAACTTACCGCCACCTCCGCTGCCCTCGACCCGCTCCAGCCGCCGTCGGCCTTCTTCTTGTAGCATCTGGAGAATAACTCCATCTGCTTCACTGGCCGGCCGAGCTGCTCCTCCTGTAAAAAGAAATGGAAAACAGTTATTACAATTTTAATTTAATAGTAATAAATAATTGAAATAACATTAGATATCTTACCATTTTCCGCTTGTGCATACCGACGGAGACAGATCCCCCGCGGTACACAGTAGTGGATGTGGCTGGGTTGGCGTTCCGGTTCGCCTTGTTCTTCTCGCACTCCTGCTTGAACTCCAGGGAATCCCAGTATAGGAGGAGCTGCCGCCAGACCTCGTTCGCCAGCCATAAAGGCTTCTGCAGGGACTATCTGGCGAGGACGAACTTCTTCCTCAGGAACTTCCCCACCCAAACATGGAAGATCTTGAACATCGACTCATCGTCAGCGTCCCACCAGTACGTCATCTGTATTAAAAAATATATATATAAATATATATTAACTTAGATTGTTAAAATATTTAAAAACAAAAATTAATTGCCGTTACCTTCAAACTCTCAAACCAGAAATGCTGGTTCTCTGGCGGCACCTTGCGCAAACTGCCCCAAGGATGGGGATAGTGTCCTCGCACGACCGCGTACATGCGCTCGTGGATCTTCCGACCACAACTGAAATTATAAAATAATCAGTATGACATAAAAATATTAATTTAAATTACAAAAAAAATTAAAATATAAATATACCTCGCATCGGCGAGTGTGATGTACTGGTGCGCGGATGGTGGTGGGAATGGTGGGGCCGGTGGGGGTGGTGGTGGTGGGGCAGCCCATGGACGGGCCGGATCGACCGCCGGTGCAGTAGTGGATGGTCCGGGCTGTTGATCCGGCGCAGCGGTAGACGCACCGGGCTGCTGATCCGGCGCAACGGTAGACACACCGAGCTGCTGATCCGGCGCAAGTGGTGCGGGTGCCTGCTCTGCCGGTGGTGGTGCTGGTGGTAGTGGTCGGAACACTGCTTCCCCATTCTGGGAAGCAACACCGGCCGGCGGTATAGCCGGTTCGCCGCGACCGCGGCCACGACCACAGCCACGTCCACCTCCTCGAGGTGGAAAATCCCGACCAGACATTATCTAAAAAATGCATGTAAGTATCAATTTATTTCAATAATGAAAATTTTTCTAATTTATTCTAATATATATGCAAACTAAATTCTAAAATTGTATATATTTATACTAAATACCATAATGTTACCCTAAAATTGCACTAAATCCTTCAAATCATCATATTTATTAAAAAAATTTAAATTTCCAGATTTTTAAAAAATTCAAATTTTCAGAATTTTAAAAAATTCAAATTTCCAGATTTTTAAAAAATTCAAATTTCCAGATTTTTAAAAAATTCAAATTTCCAGAATTTTAAAAAATTCAAATTTTCAGATTTTTAAAAAATTCAAATTTCCAGATTTTTAAAAAATTCAAATTTCCAGAATTTTAAAAAATCTAATTTCCAGATTTTTAAAAAAATTCAAAATTCCAGATTTTTAAAAAATTCAAATTTCCAGATTTTGAAAAAAATTTCAAATTTCCAGAATTTTAAAAAATTCAAATTTTTAGATTTTTTAAAAAATTCAAATTTTCAGATTTTTAAAAAATTCAAAAATTTAGATTTTTATAAAATTCAAATTTTCCGATTTTCAAAAAAATTCAAATTTCCAGATTTTTAAAAAAAATCCAAATTTCCATATTTTCTGAATTTTCAGATTTACATAAATATACCCAAATTACAGAAATAGTAAATTTTCAGATTTCCAAAAATACAAATTTCCAGATTTTTCACATTAAATTTTCTGTTTTATATTTTCAGATGTAAAGCAGAATTTTTTTTGAAATTTTTAATAATATTAGAAAATAATATCCTATATTCCATCATATTTACATAAATTTGATTAAAATTCAAAAAATTAACCACAAAATTACCATAAATTACCTACAATTATAGAAAATTAATAAACTACATTACATTCAATTACAGGAATTACATAATTACATAAATTACACAGTTACAAAATTACAGGAAATAATAGCATATATTCCAGATTTTCAAGAAAATTTAAAGAACATTTACAGAAAATTCTCAGAAAATTACAACATAATATCCTATATCCTACAGAAAATTACCAGACAAATTACAGAAAAATACGACAATTAAACGGAAATTACAGATTTTATAAATTACTCCCCTAACTAAACGGAAATTACAGAAAATTCCCTAACTATTCAAAAATTACAGAAATTACAGAAAAAATTACAAATATTACAACATAATTCTTACATGCATTTTCAGAAAATAAAAATAGAAAAAAATAAAAGTAGGGTTTTTGGAAACCCTACTTGGTACGACGACGGCGGAGGGATGGCGGCAGCTTGCAGCGGCGACTGACGACGGGGGCGGCTGGCAACGGCGACTGACGCGGGGTATGGCGGCTGGCGGCTGTGGGGGGAGGGGGCGCTGACGCGGCTGTGGGGGGAGGGGGCGGGCGGCCGACGGCGTCGGTAGGAGAGGCGCTGAGTGGCGGCCGACAGAAACTGAGAGGGGGATAGGGGAGAGAGAGATTGAGGGGGAGAGTGTGAGGGGGAGAGTGAGATTGAGGGGGAAGAGGGAGAGGCAGAAAATGGGTAAAAATGGGCGAAGGGTGAATTTATATTAGGATTTTGGAACGGTAACTTTTTGTATTGACTATTCCTAAGACCAGCCCAAAGTTGCAAAACGACGTCGTTTTGCTTTTAAAACGACGACGTTTTGCTTTTAAAACGACGACGTTTTACGACATATTACTTATAATAAACTCACTAGGAACGGTAATATAATATGCCCTGTGTTACAAGTATCGTTCCTAAATCAAAAAACGACGACGTTTTAATACATATTACTTATAATAAACTTACTAGGAACAGTCCTGTAATATGTCCAGTGTTACAGGTACCGCTCCTATATTGAATAACGATGTCGTTTCTTTACCTGTACATAGTTACCGTTCCTATTTCTATACCGTACCGGTCCTATATGTATTACAATATTTTTGCTATTTTCTTAGATAATAAATATAAATTAAGAAAAACACGTTTCGAACACTTATTTTATTAAATAAACGTATACAATTGGATGTTTAAAGATTTTAAAAATCTGTAATAATTTTCAAAAAATAGACACACATTCACAATATGAACTATTTTTGTATATTTATGTTTGTTAGTATTTCACAGATGTAACTAGCATCCTATATTGTTATACTGCACGGCATAATCAGACCGTCAAAATTCCAATCAGACCGTTAGATATGATATAACACACAAAAGAATACATTATATGTCGTTTTGAAATATTTCGGTGTGCGGATGTCGAGGAATCGTGTCCGGTCAGTTTTCATCGTAACAAAAACAGATGCATCCTTAAATCCGGGTTACTGATTGAAAATCAGACCGTTGGACATCAATTCATATCCATAACCTTGTATGTGTTAAAAAATGGTGTCGATCTGGCTGACGGATGTTGAGATATCGGACAAATTGGTTGGAGATGTAATACTAGGAACGGTTACCTAATAGACACCGTGTTCCCAATACCGTTCCTATTATAAAGAACGATGTCGTGTCAATGCACTCGCGTAGTTACCATTCCTATTATAATTTGGACGGTCATGTGTAAACTTACCGTTCCAATAGTTGAATTTCCCACCAATTTTTCATTGGGCGCCAAAACGAAATATTGGACTACAGTTTGGAACGGTCGTAGGTTTTCACCTACCGTTCCTAATTCAAATTTCCCTTATTTTTTTTAATTAGCCGCCATATTTGAAATATTGTACCTCAAATAGGAACGGTCCTCATAAATTTGGACCGTTCCTAATTCAAATTTCCCTCATTTTTTTTAATTAGCCGTCATATTTGAAATATTGTACCTCAAATAGGAACGGTCCTCATAAATTTGGACCGTTCCTAATTCAAATTTCCCTCATTGTTTTTAATTAACCGCCATATTTGAAATATTGTTCCTCAAATAGAAACGGTCCTGATAATCAAAATACATCTATCGAATACAATTTTTTACAATAATTGTAATAAAACAATTACAAATTTTTTTTGGAAAATTCAATAAGTCTCTTCATCGGACTCAGCCTCGTCAAAGCTATCTTCATCTTCGTCTTCGGATTCACTGTCTGGCGAGTGCGATGGCCCTGCTCCATGATCAACGACCAATTGTATTCTCGTTGGGTCATGCAGTTCAAATGTTTGGTTATCTATTACAACATCTGGATTAGGTACGACTTCATCAATCTGATAAGCGACCTCGCTCGTCCATCGCGAGTCACCGATTACTCTTCGAAGCTTGATTTTGAAAACAGCTTTCCAGTCGACTTTGTCCTTCTTCATGCTCGGGTAATCCGCGTAGTATACTTGTACTGTTTGTTGTGCCAGTATGAATGATTCATTCTTTTGGTAGAGCTTTTTGAAGTTGACATCAACGACACTGATAACGAGGGTGTATCTTCATGCCTCTGATCGGATCAACCCAACGATAATTAAACAGTACAATGTGCATGTTCGGTATTAATGGGTAATTTAGCTGAATTATCTCGTCCAAAATTCCATCGAACACATTCTTCTCAATATGCACGACATCAAGATTGTGTCGTATCAGATGCGCCCCCCAGTATTCAAGCTCCCAGAATATGTTTTTCTTCGTCCACTTATGGTCGACACTGTAGCCTTCTGGTTCACTCAATGAATGTTCGACAGCAACACTAAATGCATCGACCCGGGTTCGGATCTGTTCTCCAGTCAGCCTCGGACGTGCAACCATCCTCTCCATTCGGTTTTTAGTGAAGGCTTTCTTGTTCCTGCGATAAGGATGACTCGGTGGTAGGAATTGCCTGTGGCAGTCAAAATAGCATGCCTTCCAACCGTGTTGTATATAGAATGCCCGTGTGTCCTCCATACAAACTGGACACCCCATAACACCGGCGATACTCCATCCAGACGCCTTACCATAAGCAGGAAGGTCGTTCACTGTCCACATCAATGCGGCATGCATCATGAATGCCTAGTTTGTCGCAGTATCGTGCGTACGTACACCCACATGCCATAAATTCTGCAACTCCTCGATCAACGGCTCCAAGTAGACATCGATAAGACGTTTGGGATTCGATGGGCCAGGGATCACCATCGTTAGGAACATATACTCAGACTTCATGCACATTCCCGGTGGGAGATTGTACGGTGTAAGTATGATGGGCCAACATGAGTAAGTTTTACCATACTGGTTGTGCGGTGCAAACCCATCCGTGCACAACCCAAGTCTAACATTCCTCGGTTCAGCTGCAAAATTAGGATACGTCCGGTCAAAAATGCTTCCAAGCCTCTGCATCGGACGGATGACACATGGATCCTTCCTCCATCTGATGGCTCGCATGCCAAGTCATATGCTCTGCTGTGACCTCCGACGCATACAACCTCTTCAGCCGAGGGGTAATCAATAGATACCTAAGAATGGCATACAAGGACTTATTGCATTTAGGATTTCTGTCCCTGGTGGGCTTGTACCTAGCGTCTCCACAGAACTTGCAATATTCCAAATCAATATCGTCCTTCCAGTACGACATGCAACCGTTTTTGCAAGCATCAATCTTCTGAACTGGTAAACCCAATTCTCTTATCAATTTCTTCGTATTGTAATAATCGGCGGGAAAAGTGTGATCGCGGGGCATTACAGTATCAGCCCACTGGCATAACCGATCATATGTATGCTCGGAAAAACCCCCTTCGGCCTTGATATTCACCAAAGAGGCAATTGACGCCAACTGAGAGGTGGTGCAGCCATTCCACAAAGGTTGGTCCGCAGCATGAACTACATCAAAAAAATGGTCTGACAAGCCAGACACATAATCATAGGGCCCCGAATCATAATATGAACTAGGACCCACATCAGATTGACAATACTGAGTACCATCATCAGTCGGTCCCTCCTGGTTGTACGAAGACCAAAATAACGGCCCGACGGCATTGAATACCATCCTCTACGCCCAATCCATCTGAGCCGCATCACCCTAAAGCGAACTACCCTCCTCCTGAACGGGTGGCGTTTGCTGTTGTTGCACAGGGGGCGCTGTCAATGCTTCAAAGTATTCCTCCACCCTCTCCTCACTATGCGAAGTCTAATTATAATACTTTGGCATAAACCCTTTCATACACAAATCAAAATTTACCTCGTCTGGTGTTTTGAACCGTTCGTTTTTGCACTTCCGGCAGGGACACTTAATCTTGTCTCCAGCCATATATGCACGCTGAGACTGGGCCCATTCTAAAAAAGTTGTAACACCATCCTCAAACTCCGGCGTCACACCCAGGACGTCTCGATCATACATCCATTTCCTCAATTGTCTTAACATGATTGGTCCTATGTATAATTCACAACAGTAATTAAATGACGAGAGTAAATTAATTAATATATGCAAAAATAACAGAATTTTGCATACTTACCTGAGCAAAACACCTATCAATATCAATACAAAATTCGTGCTTGGTAATTGATATGTTCGATTTTCCGTATAAAGAATCAAGGGGGGGAGTTACAAAAACAAAATGAGTTGGAGAGTAAGTATAAGAACAATGACAAAGAAGGGGGACATATATATACAAAACATTGGAACGGGCATTGGAATATTATTTGGAACACAAAACTAGCCGTTGAAATATAGCCGTTGTTCCAGCTTTAGGAACGGTCTCAAGAAAGGCAACAGGAACGGTAATGTTACCGTTGTAATATAGCCGTTAGCGCATATTAGGAACGGTATGAGGCACAACAAAAAACGGATCATTCCCACTTGGAGTACATTTTGGACCGGTACTTGTAACACAATTGCACTTACTATATACCGTAATTTGGAACAGTAATTGCATCACATTTTTCCCCATGGCGTAAAAAGGGCCTCCTGTAGGACAACATGTTGGAACGGTTAGCTAACCGGTCCAAATTGACACGGTCTTTGGAACACATACAGTAACGGTCAGTGTTCCCGGTAGGCCTGCCGTTCCAAATCTCACACATGTGTTCCAAATTGAAGTCCAAAATATATCAGGTCCCCTTTAGGAACGGTTATAGGTGTACAAATTGGCTCGCCATTTTTGGCACTCTAATAGGAACGGTCGGACCGTTCCTATTATTCTATTACAATTAGCACGACTGTGATGTTATCAACGGTTTACCGTTCCACAACAGTTCCTACAACCATTCTTACGTGGAACGGTAACTGGAACGGTCATACCTTACCGTTCCTATTCCTGCATTTTTTTGTAGTGTACGTCGATGTTTTTAGAATTCCTTGATCGAGCAAAAGACCATTCCTAAATAATTTATTAATTAATTTTTTTTAGTTTATATAAAAATAATTATTATTTACATAATAAAAATTAAATTATTAATATTTTTTTAATTTGGTTAAATAATTATTATTTAAATACCAAAAAAAAGCATAATTTCAGAAAAAATATATTAAATAAAAATATTATCCAATTTAATTATAAATATTACAAAAAATCCTAAATCTACACCTCATCCCCCTTATCATAGTCCATGCAGGCATCGTCTGGAGCAGGGGCGGTCTGTCGGAGGCTGTGAAGGGCCGACATCGGAGTTGTTGGTCTGCATGGACTTCATCATGCCCATTGTGTGGACCATCATTGTCTTCAGTCGGACCATGCTATCCTCCAAGTTCGACGGTGGTGGTGGCGGTGGTGATGGCGAGGTAAAGGTTTGGCTAAGGCTGTGGGCCTCAGAACCAAAACCGAATACCGGCCCTTATTCTTGCCCCCGACCTCATCTAGCCACAAATCTTGCCAGCCTGCACCATCGAGCCCTCCGATTCGGCCGGAAGATCCCGAGGATCGACCGTGGCCTGAGACTGGTGATCCTCCAGCAGCTTCTGGAATGTCTCCTACAAAACAAAGCAAATTATTATCATTATTAAAGTATATATAATTAAGTACTTACCACCACCTCCGATGTCCTCGGGCCGCTCCAGCTGCCGTCGGCTTTCTTCTTGTAGCATCTGGAGAATAACTCCATCTGCTTAACTGGTCGACCGAGCTGTGTCACCTGTAAAAAAAAAAAAGGAACGGTTATTCAAGTTTTAATTTAATAATGATGAATACTTTAAAAAAAAATTAAATTCCTTACCATCTTTCTCTTGTGCATGCCGACGGAGGCAGAACCCCCGCGGTAGACAGTAGAGGATGTTGTTGGGTTGGCGGACAGTTGGCCTTGTTCTGGGCGCCCTCGGCCTTGAACTCGTCGTTGCCCCAGTACAGCAGGAGCTGCCGCCAGACTTCATTCGCCAGCCACAGAGGCTTCACGAGAGACTGTCTAGCGAGAACGAAGCGCTTGCGGAGGAACTTCCCCGCAAACATGTGGAAGACGCCGAAATGTTAAAATATTTATTAAAAAAAATCAATTTATACCATTAAATTGAAAATTAAAATACATTACCTTCAAACTCTCGAACCAGAAATGTTGGTGCTCTGGCGGCACCCGGCGCAAACTTCCCCAAGGAATGGGGATAATGTCCTACACCACCACGTACATGTGCTCGTGTGTCTTGCACTCAGCCCTGAAATTACATATTAATTAGTGTGACAAAATAATTCCAAAGATATAACAAAAAGGTTTAAAAAAATTAGACCTGGCGTCGGCGAGGGTGATATACCAGCGCGTGGATGGTGGGGGGACTGGTGGTGTAGGTGGCGGTGGTGCAACCCATGGGAGGGTCAGATCTGCCGTTGGTGTGAGAGTAGATGGTCTAGCATCCTCTCGGGCCCGTGCAGGAGTAGACGGATCGGGCTCCTGATCCGGCACCAATGTGGCAGCTGACTGCTCTGCCGGTGGTGGTGGTGGTGGGATGGTCAGAATGCTGCTTCCCTAACCTGAGAAGCAGCACCCGTCGATGGTGGAATCGACGGGCCACGACCGCGGGCAACGATCACGTCCACCTCCTCGAGGAGGCAAAACTCTACCAAACATGATCTACAATTTATTTTTCAAAATCTTAGTGGTATGAATTTAAGAAAAAAATGTAAGTATCAATTTATTTTGAAAAATGTTAATTTTCTAAATGTTTAGAATAATTATGTAAACTAAATCTTAAAATTGTATACTAAGTCCCAAAATTAATCTAATAAATGGATACTAAATCCCAATTTTTTTTTTTTTTGAAATTTTCCCTACAATGTATACTAAATCCAAAATTCTTCCCTAAAATTACACTAAATCCTTCTATTTTCCTATATCCTTATACTAAATCTCAAAATTCTTCGTCAAAATATGATTTATATTATAATAATTAGTACATATATTGTCCTATACCCTTAATTAATATTACATGTAATTTCACATGAATTCCAAAAAAAATCACATAAACTTTTAAAAAAATACAGAATGTGCAGATTTTTTTTCCCAGAAAAAAGACAATATTTACAAAAAAAAATCAGAAAATTATAGAAAATTTTTAAAAATTACAGAATTTACAGTTTTTTCCAGAAAAAAATCTAGAATTTACAAGTTTTTTTTTTCCAGAAAAATACAGAAAATTTTCAAAAAAAATACATAAAAATTATAGAATTATAGTTTTTTTTTAGAAAACTTACTTAATTTACAGGGTTTTTTTTTTCAAAAAATTTCAAAAAAACTTAAAATTTACAGAAAATACTTAAAAATTACAGTAAAAATCTGAAAATTTACAGAAAATTAACAACACATATTACATTTACATTTAATTACATAAATTATAGAAACATTAACAAAATTATAGAAAATACTTCAAAATTACAGTAATAATATGAAAATTTGTAGAAAAGTTACAAAAGATTAACAAGATACTCCAACACATATTACAATTATATTTACAGAAATTCCAACACATTTACATTTACAGAAATTAACAAAAATTATAGAATTTCCCTACACAATAATTACACATGTTTCAGAAATTTACAGGGAAAAAAAAATAAAAATACAAAATACAAAAACACAAAAATACAAAAATACTAACGTGGTGGAGGCGGAGGCGGAGGCGATGGCAACTGGCAGTGGCGGAGGTAGAGGCGGCGGATGGCGGAGGCGGCGATGGGTACTAGCGGAGGCGTACAACGATGGTCACTGTTGGCGGATGCAGATGGCGGAGCCAGCGATGGCAAAGGCGGCGACGGCACAGGCGGAGGTGTATGGCGGTAGAGGCTGAAGGTTTAGAGAGAGAGAGAGTGAGGGAATGAGAGAGAGAGGCAGAAAGAATGGGAATGAATCTACTAAGGGCCTAATTTATATTAGAACGTTGGAACGATCATATTTTGCTACGACCATTCCAAAGTCCGGTCCCAAGGACAAATACGACATCGTTTTGATGTTAAAACGATGTCATTTTAGTATCTTGTACTGATAATGAACCTTATAGGAATGGTCGTTTAACATTTAAAGTGTTACTAGTACCGTTCCTAAATACACAAACAACGTCGTTTGGTGACCTATAAGTGTTGACCGTTCCTATTTTCATTCGAGACCGTTCATATATGTATTAGAAATATTATTTTATCTTCCTAGATAATAAATATAAATTAAGAAAAGCACGTTCCAAACACATGTATGAGCAAAGAAAAGGTATACAATTGGCCATTTAAAGAATTTGAAAATATAAAGTAATTTTCAAAAAATAGACACATGTTCACAAAATGAACTATATTTGTATATTTAAGTTTGTTAGTATTTCACATATTGAAGCAGCATCTTGTATTATTATACTGCATCGCCTAATCAGACCGTCAAAATTCCAATCAGACCTTTAGATATGATTTAACACACACAAGAATACATTATATGTAGTTTTGAAAAAATTTTGTGTGCGGACATCGAGATATCATTTTCGGTCATTATTCGTTGTCATAATTTTGCATCCTTCAATCCGGCCATCTGATTGAAAATCATACCGTTAGAATCAATTCATATTCATAATCTTGTATGTGTTTAAAAATGGTGTCAATCCGGTTCACGGATGTTGAGATATCGTCACAATTTCCTAAAACACACATTCTAGTAACACAATTTGGAGCGATTATATATTACCTTAGGAACGGTTTATACTAATAACAACTTAGGAACAATTAGCGGTTACGTATAGGAACAACTTTACAAATTTATATTAGGAATGGTTTAATATAAAATTGAATTTTCCTACCATTTCTTAGAAGGCGCCAAATCAAAACTTTGGACCTACATCTGGAACGGTCATTGAATTATTTGGACCGTTTCTAGTTAACTTTTTCCCATCTATTTTTTTAGTGGGCGCCTAATTGAAACATTGTAACTGTAATAGGAACGGCCACTGAATTCTTTTGACCGTTCCTAATTCAAATTTCCCACCTACTTTTTCAGTGGGCGCCCAATTGAAAAATTATAATTGTAATAGGAACGATCATGGGAATATTTTGACCGTTCCTATTTTAAAATTTCCCACCTATTTTTTCATTGGGCGCCTACTTTAAAACTTGTAACTGTAATAGGAAAGCTTTAAAATTTTCTAAATTGTCAAATTATTTCCAACACATTATTTCAACTTAATGTGCCAATTTAATTTGATATTATTTGAGGTTTATGACCCCATTATTATGTTGATTTAATTGTGATTTTATGAGGTTTAATAATTTGACCGTTACATTTATATATTTATGTGGCCTATTTATAATTGGATTTATTATAATATTATGAGTTTTAATTAGGCCATTTAATCCTTTATAACGGTCAAATTCTTACAACTATTTAAAGGGTCACTTCCTTTCTTCATTTGGTACATTGAGAGAGTGAACTTTTGTTTTATAGTTTATGAGTTTTGAGAAACACTTTCTATTCTCCCACAAGTATTATTGAGTTTTGACAACGTGACTATGGATTGGTTCCTAGTCTCCTCGTGGTCGTGCACATGGGATGAGACACTGCTGAGAGCTAATAGGGTTTTATCCTGAAGTCGTGGTCAGCCGTTAACACCTACACGTAGGGAGGCAATCATGGCTTTGGGACAGCGACAAGTGTCGTGACTTTTCATCGGTGCAGCTTTTCTAATTTCTCAAGTTTTATTTCATTTATTTCCTTACTATATATTATTATGATAAATTATTATATTAATTTGATATATAAAATTATTTTAGAGATATAATTATAAACACAAATCACACAATTTTCCACAACAGAACGGTCGTAATATATATTGACCGTTCTAATTTTTAAAATTTATTATGTTAAATTATTTTATAAAAAATTAATACAATGTTTAAATAAAAGTATATTAAAAAATTAATACATCGTTCCAAAGTTATACTATTCTATAAAAAAAAAATTATAATTAATACAATGTTTAAACTAAGGTATTTTCATTACATGGATAGATCAACGAACAACGATATTCCCACTGGGTCATGAGTTCATACGTTTGGTTGTCTGTACCAATATCTGGAGTAGGTACAGCTTCATCCGTCTGATAGGCGACCTCGGTCCATCGTGAGTCATTGACTACTCTTCGAGCCTTGATTTTTCGAACAACTTTCCTGTCGACCTTGTCTCTCTTCATGCTCGGGTAATCCGCGTAGTAGACTTGTACTGCTTGTTGCGCTAGTATGAATGGTTCATTCTTTTGGTAGAGCTTTTTGAAATTGACATCAACGATGTGATAACGAGGGTGTACCTTCATGCCTCTAACAAGATCGACCCAATGATAATTGAATAGTACAATGTGCATATCTGGAATAAGTGGATAATCTAACTGAATTATCTCTTCCAGTATTCCATAGAAGTAAGAATCCGTATCTGTATATGATGAGCTTTTGACACAAACGCCACAATTCATTGTTGACTTCCCAACATTGTGAAGTTCAGTGTGAAACTTGAAGCCATTCACGAAGTAAGACGGGAACGTCGTCACTTTTGCTCTAGGGCCCCAATAATGCAACTTCAATAATTCGTTGTCTGTGTGATTTAATTCGGGTTTCAACTGCAATTCATATAGCAATTGAAATAATTTATAAGAAATTGAGCAGAGAGTCGTAATTTATAAGGCAGTGACACTTACACGACACTTGAACCAATCCTTGAATTGAGTTGCCACTAGTTGATCAATTATTGGATCCTCCGAATGGTGTTGCTCGTACAGTTCATTCAAGAATAACTTGTATCAGGAACAGTGATAATTATAAATATACATGCTCAAGCTGAAATGATCGAAGAGATATGTATATACAATGTGTGTCTCAAAAACTTACTCGTAGTACGACGCAACTACTTCACAATTACACAACACGTACGTATCAATAATATGAAGTTCCTCACCACTCAGCTGCCTCTTCTTTGAGGCTCCACTTGGTTGGGCCAGGTGATTGAAAATAGACCGTACTATTTGATCGTCATTGCTCGTGAGATCATCATTTTTGCTGGGTCTACTTTGCTTGCAGAGAATGTGCGTTCAAAGTAGTGGGAAGAGAAAAGCCCAATTTCTTCGACAATGCATGCCTCTACAATTGATGCCTCAGCGTGTCCTTTATTTTTCACATTCTTCTTCAAATCGTAGAGGAATCTATTCGTACGAATATTTATTAATGCGAATGACAGAAAAATAATATATATAAAAAATAAAATTTCTACTGTAGTTACCTCTAAATTGGGTACATCCATCTGTACTGCACGGGGGCCCCAACGCGCGCCTCATAGGGAAGTGAACAATTAGGTGCTCCATTGAGTCGAAAAAGAAAGAAGGAAATATTTTCTCGAGGTTGCACAGGATAACGACTACTCTGTCTTTCAATTATTTTACCTTGTTCACATCTAGCGTGGTTAAGCATAGGATCTGGAATAGAAGGCTCACCTCTGTCAAGGCCCCCCACACGTGCTCAGGAAGCATTTCACGGAAGGCAATCGGAATCAACTTCCGCATGAGTACATCACAATCATGGCTCTTCATGCCGTGCATCCGTAGCTCTTTCATGTCGACGCAACAGGAGAAGTTAGATGCGTACCCATCAGGAAACCTAAGAAAACAAATCCACTCATATATCCTCTTCTTCTAATCCTTCGTCAGTGTATGTACAGCTTTGGGGCATCACATTCGGTCTCCTTTCATCCACCTCAAGCTCCGACCGATTACATATGATCTTTAGATCCTTTCGTGCATTCAGATTGTCCTCCGTTTTGCCCTTTATGTCCATCACAGTATTGAACATATTGTCGAACACATTCTTCTCAATGTACATGACATCAAGATTGTGTCGTATCAAATGCGCCCACTAATATTCAAGCTCCCAAAAGATGCTTTTGTTCGTTCACTTATGGTTGACACCATAGCCTTCCAGTTCACTCAACGGTTGTTCGACTGCAACACTAAACGCATTGACACGGGTCCAAATTTGCTCTCTAGTCACTCTCGGACGTGCAACCTTCCTCTCTATTTGACTTTTAGTGAAGGCTTTCTTGTTCTTGCGATAAGGATAGTCCGGTGGGAGGAACTGTCTGTGGCAGTCAAAATAGCATGCCTTCCGACTGTGCTGTAATTAGAATGCCCGCGTGTCCTCCATACAAAGTGGACACCCCATAACACCGGTGGTACTCCATCCAGATGCCATCCTATAGGCAGGTAGGTCGTTCACTGTCCACATTAATGCGGCCCGCATCATGAATGCCTGATTTGTCGCATTGTCGTGCGTACGTACACCCGCATGCCATCAATTCTGCAACTCCTCGATCAATGGCTCCAGCTAGACATTGATAAGATGTTCAGGATTGGATGGGCCAGGGATCACCATCGTTAGAAATATATATTCAGACTTCATGCAGATTCCCGGTGGGAGATTGTATAGTGCAAGTATCATGGGCCAACAGAGTAAGTTTTACCATAATGGCTGTGCGGTGCAAATCCATATGTGCACAACCCTAGTCTAACATTACGGGGCTCAGCTACAAAATCGGGATATGTCCAGTCGAAATGCTTCCAAGCCTCTGCATCGGACGGATGACATATGGATCCCTCCTCCATCTGATGGTTGGCATGCCACGTCATGTGCTCTGCAGTGGCCTCCGAGGCACACAACCTCTGCAGCCGAGGGGTAAGCGGTAGGTACCTAAGAATGCATACGGGGCCTTCTTGCGTCTAGGATTTCTGTCCCTGGTGGGCTTGTACCTAGCATCTCCACGAAATTTGCAATATTTCAGATCAATATCGTCCTTCCAGTATAGCATGCAGCTGTTTTTAAACGCGTAATCTTCTCAACAGGTAAACCCAATTCTCGTATCAATTTCTTCATACTGTAATAATCGGGAGAGCAAGTGTGATTCCGGGGCATTATATGATCAGCCCACTGGCACAATCGATCGTATGTATGCTAAAGAAAACCCCTTCGGCCTTGATATTCACCAAACTATCAATTGACGCCGACTAGGATTGAGTGTATCCGTTCCACAACGATTGGTCGGCAGCATGAACTACATCAAAAAAATGGTCTGACAACCCAAACACTTAATCATAGGGCCCCTCACCGTAATATGAACTAGGACCGACATCAGAAAGACAATACCGAGTACCATCATCAGCCCGTCCCTCCTGATGATAAGAAGACCAGAAAGACGACTCGGCGGCATCGAGTACAATCCTCTGCGCCCAATCCATCTGAGCCGGATCACCCCAATGCGAACTACCCTCATCCTGAATGGTTGGCATTTGCTGCTGCTGCATAGGGGGCGCGGTCAATGCATCAAAATATTCCTGCACCATCTCCTCACCATGCGAAGTCTAATTATAATACTCCGATATAAACCCTTTCGTAGACGAGTCAAAATTTATCTCGTCCGGTGTTTTGAACCGTTTGTTTTTACACTTTCAGCAGGGACACTTAACATTCTTCCCGTCCATATATGCACGCTGAGACTGGGCCCGTTCTAGAAATACTGTAACACCATCCTCAACTCCGGTGTCACACACTGCAGGTCTCGGTCAAACATCCATCTCCTCAATTGTCTTAACATGATTAGTCCTACGTACACAAGCAATCCACAATAGTAATTAAATGACCATAATAAATTTATATATATATATATATACAACCATTAAAGGATTTCAACTTGTTACCTGAACAAAACACTTTTAAAGATCAATGCAAATTTAGCGGAGATTGTTGATATTTTTTGTTTTACATATAAAGAATCAAGAGAGGGAGTTAAAAGAAATGAATTGGAGAGAGAGTAATCAGAACAATTAAAATGAAGGGGACATATATATAGAAAAATATTGGAACGGACATTGAAATATTATTTTGATCACATAAACTACCCGTTTAAATATAATCGTTTCTTCAGCATTAGGAACAAGCTCAGGAGCGGAAACACGAACGCTAAACTAATCGTTAAAATATAGTCGTTGGAGCATATTTGGAACGGTAATCGGAATACATAATCTATTATGTACATGGACTGTTCTTGATAGTAACACATGTTGGAACGGTGGTTGGAACTCACACTTCATTTTCATACCACCCACAATTTGGAATGGTCATTACATTACATTATTCACATAAGGCGTAAAACTGTATCATTTAGCACTGCATATTGGAACGGTCGACCATGCGTTCCAATTCGTCCCAGATTGTGGAACACAGGTAGGAACAGTTCTGTTCTCAGGTCAAACAACCGTTCCAATTTCCACATATGCGGTCCAAATTGAATGCCAAAATATATCCGCTCCCTTTTTGGAACGGTATTAGATTTACAGTTTGGCACACATATTTTGGTACATAATTAGGAATAGTCGTGCCATTCCTACACGTTCTGACTCCGAATAATACGAATGTGACGTCAGCAATGGGTTAACAGGACGCAACAGTTCCACTGACTGTTCCAATTTGGACCGGGCTTTGGAACGGTCGTATTAAACCGTCCCAATTGCCGCATTTTTTGTAGTGAATTAATTTAACCCAATTAAATTAATTGATGTCTTTTAGAGTAAATTTCAAATTAATTCTACTATTTCCATAGTGATTTGTGTGTGACTCTTTAGGTTCACCCTCAGCTAGACTTTCTTATGCACAACACAATTAATTAATTAATTAAATCTAATTTAAATAATTAGCTCTAATTAATCATTAATCCAGAAGTGCCCGTCACTATAGGTGGTCATCTAGCAACAATCCATGGGAATAGAGACTAGGTGAATGTAGCATGAACATTTAGGCTCCCGAGTCTAGGGCATTGAATTGGGCATTGGTTCTCATCCTAGACTAGACAATTGTGTTCATTACTTTGACACGTTTGATCCATTAATTAACATAGGAAACTATTCCCTATTCAATCAATCATTGTGGCACAGACTTAAGGAGCCTAACCGCATCTCAAAGCGCAATGGATAGCTCATTGTCATTTAATGACAGGCCACAGATTGTAAATTGGAACCCACCATCCTCACTAAATATTCTAATTGCATTGGACAAGACTTACAATGATCACATCCAAGACACGGTCATCTTTTGCCAAACCTAAGCTACAACCATTGCATGCAAGTGACTATTGTAGTTCCTCAAGTCTAAGGACTAAATGTGATGTCCATAGATTTTTATACTTAATTGAGAGGCTTTTATTAGTAATTATTAAGAAAATATAAATTTAATTATAAATTATATGTTGAAATTATAAATATATTAAAACTTGAAGCAACTAAATTGGAGATTTATTAAATATTTATGGTTAAAATATATATATTTAGAAATTGGGGACTAAATTACAATTTGATAAAGATAATTAAAATAAATAAATAAATAACAAAAGGACGAGGATTGGAAAATGGGCATCACGTGGCTCCTCCCCACATATGTATATAAATGTTTAGTTTAAAGAAAGCAATTCAACATAACACATTAGTTGAGTAAACACACACATTACACACACTTAAATGTGTTAATTTCAAACGGTGAAACAGGTTAGTATATTTTATTACAACTTATAGATTAATTATTATATTAATATTATTTAATTAGTGTATTATTAAATATGTTTTATACTATTAGATTTACTATTTAACCAAAAATTTAATGAAGTTGAGCATTTATACATATTAGTGTTCAGGTATATGTTTAATTGGATTGGAATATTATAGCCAATAAATTAAAATTATTTAACCTCTTAGATTTAGTAATTGTTATTATGGATTACTCAAATTGATGGGGTTTATTAACCAAATACATAATTGTATATACTATTGTTAAATAACTATTATTATTATAGTGAAGAGTTGGCAGAAATTAATAAGAACAGTAGAAAATTATGTTTGAGAAATATCGGGGAATTTTATTTGAGAAATATTATATTTATTAAAAAGAAATATGGGATATTTGTAGTAATTTCATTTAGGGATGTTATAGAGAACGATAGCTATAAAAATATGAGGAGTTTAATAAACTAAATTCTTAGGAGTTCATAGATAAATTAGATATATATTTGGAAAGCTTATAATTTCTATTTGTTTAGATGAGGAATGAACGGAGGTTTGAATTGCAATATAAATGAAATATTGGTGGAAAAGTACGAATATTAATTAGTAATTTCATTCAAAATTTACAATATCTTTGATATATTAATTATACATATTATATCTTGCTATAGGACGTGAAGATAGAACAGAGGGCTAAGCAGTTCTTTCTATTAACGTGATCTTTTGAATTTGAGGTAAGTATAGTTAATTGGACTTACATATATATATATATATGGATATGCATGTACTTTAAGTTCTATACTTAATTGTAAATGATTGGTTATTTATCTGGGGTATGTATTAAATGTATATTTGTGTTTGTATACTTAATTGTTAATTATTGGTTGTTTGTCCAGGTTACGTTATTGATACGTGGAATTGTTACTATGTGCTTATTTGTGGTTGTGTTGTACGGAAGTCAAATGAATGGTTGTGTGATCGTATATTTGATCGTTCAATCAAATTGAATGAGAACATTATAGGTGAGAATCGATTGTTGAATGAAAATGAATGCTGAAGTTAATGATGTTGTTGTTGTCGATTGAGATAAAGAAATGACTTACTTAACTAGGGTGCATACTGTAATGACTTATGATAACCTGCTCGGTGTTTTAAACAAGCCAGGTGGGCATACACTTATCGTGAGACTTAAAGGTCTCCCTCTTCCTTCTTTCACTAACTACCTACAGGAAACACAAGCTTGGGAAAGCCAAGTCTATCACAAACTGCAAACTGTGATACCCCCCCCCCCCCAGCATTTTACTAAGCTATCATACAGGGAAAAAGAAGCATTCTAACAACATACTCATCAACAAACACCACAACAGTCAAAGCAGGAAAAACGCAAAAGCAAATTTTATAAAAGAAACATTCCTGGAAAGAAGGAAAAGGAGGATAGAATTTAGGGCACCATTGTGCCATTACCAAGCAAAAATATTCAAGCCCACACTCGAGAACTTTCAAACCTCACACAACAGATACCAATATCTAGCAAAAAATTAAAATTGTTCTGCAGAGAAGGGGACAAGTTCATTTACCAGTAGGATGAGGTACATTTTCTTCACTAACTGCAGCAAGAGGCTCCCATCTCTGACCACATACGATCATCCCCAGAGGGGGACTCTCTGGCACCTTAGTACGGCCATCATCATTAGGATCAGGAGCAGTGACCGGACCCGCATTTTCATCTAGGAAGGAAGCAACCACACCCTCTGAAGGGTAACCCGGGGTCGAGAATTGTTATGCACAGGTCTGAAACATATGATAATAGTACTTTAGGGTGTGATCGTCCAGCATGTTTTTGAACTCTGTGGGTCTGTTGTATTCAGCCAGGCAGCTCTGCCATAAGCCCTCCACATGTCCCTTCCTTCCTTAGTTTTAGGTAGGTATGGAATACTTCCTTCCGCCCTTGCTCCACCAGCAGCACGGCATGTTCCAGACGGACATGCAAGTTGGTTACCTCCTTCCTCTGATGATGGATGCTTGTAGAATCCTCCACATGGAGTTGGTCCCTCGTCTTTACTGCCTCTTGCAGTCGGCGGTTGGCCTCTTCAACTCCTCTATCCTCTTAAGGGAATCCTCAAACAAGGGGCCTTCCTGCTCAATCTAGCTGAACAAGACACCCCCTAGCACAAACGACTACATCACAAATACCTAATCCAGGTCAAAAGTTATCAATTACACTGTATATACAAAACTACTCTTTGGGTACCTTACTAAAGTGTGAAGCAAATAAACCAAGGGCTTACGCTCTAGGTAGATTGTCCATGTAAGTCTTATCTATAGGTGGCCTAGCTCCCTTTAGAAATTCAGCAACTCGATTGCCCTCGCCTTTCTCCAGCAGCAAGGAGTGATCCTCGAGTAAGGACCAATCAGGAAGAAACTTCTTCTTAGCAGGGTGAGGAGTGCCAGCTCGGGTGGCTGGGCGAGGAGCAAACAAACCAGCCTGACCCTTAGCCCTTTTAGGGTGGGGGGTGGGGATTGGGTCAGCAGGGCGTTACCTTTTAGGTTGCTAGTAGATGCAGAGTTAGCAGGGCTTGTGGGAAGACGTTTCAACAGGGTACGCTTGGTAGAGGAGCCGACACTAGGGGTCTCCCCCTTCACAGCCCGATGTGCAACAATTTTTGGAACTTTTTTCCTACACAGGTAAACAACATATATAATCATTTATCTACAAAAGTCCCTAGCAGCACGGAAACAAAAAACAAGAGGCTGCAAGATAATATACCAGCATCTGGATACATATCGGCCTCTTCTGTTCTCAACCCAAAGCAATGAAGGATAGCCGGATGAACTAGTTTGTGAGGATCAACAGGAAAAACATTTGAGCGGTCTAGCAAGGCCTGGAAGTTAGCAGGACGGTAACGGGAAAAATATTTTAGTTTCTCGAAAGGTTAACAATCCACACATGAGGAAACCTCCAGGGTGTGGGAGAAGAAATGAAGAAGTAATGGTGTTTTCACTCCTTCACAGAGGACTCGGTGGGAATGAATTGAGCTTCTCCTTGGGAAGTGAAATAAAATAAGCCAGGCCCATCCATTTTGAGCATGAAAAATGAATGAAATTGGGAAGCAGAGGGGGTCTACCCCAAATTCCTCACTAGAATGTAAAACCTAAACAACAAGTTAAAAGACTTTGGAACTAGTTAGTTTAAAGGGATGTTGAATAGAGCGACCACATCATAGGAAAAAGTAGGAATGGGAAAGCCTAAACCATCCTCCAGCTGGCCCATGTAAAAATATAAAAATTCCTCATGATGAAAGTTAAGGCGGGCATCGGAAGCAAGAACCTGGATTACAAAATCACCAGGTATTCCGTACTTCTCCCTGATCCCTGCCGCATCATCATTAGAAAACCTAGACCTATAAATTCTGGAGGACTATGCTCCAGTTGCAACCAGGCAATCCTCCACTTTATTCCTCTCTCACCCCTCCTTGCTATTTCCTTCCTCCTCGCTCTCACCCTCATGGTGAGAGGCAGAGTCCGAGGTAACATGATTCTCCCCCTCATCTCCAAAAAGACCTACCAGATCTATCATGACGTCCTCAATCGTCTTTTCATCTACACTACCAGTCGACATAGCTACGAAAGTAAAAGAGGAGATAGGAGTAGGAAATCCTTACCTAGAATAGGAAGAGAGGAAGCATGGATAGTTGGAGAAAAACCCTAAAATCTTGAGAGCCTACGGAGAAGAAAAATTTCCGGAGAAATTTGGTGAGAAACT
Organism: Sesamum alatum; assembly: GCA_034509735.1. Lineage (NCBI taxonomy): Eukaryota > Viridiplantae > Streptophyta > Magnoliopsida > Lamiales > Pedaliaceae > Sesamum > Sesamum alatum. The sequence goes on from JACGWO010000004.1 coordinate 294,052, forward strand.
AATTTTTCGTGGATTGGAAAGAACAAGGAGATAAAGACTTACTCTTAACACAAGAGACGCATGGACTGACCCTCAAGGAAGTTTGCCTTTAACACCTAGCAGCTGAATAGTCCAATTTGCTCTGGACTCGGCATCTCTCTCTTACTTGCAACAAACGCTCCAATCACGGAGCGCATGTCTGTCGTATGTAGCTAAGTTTGTCCCTCCTCCCTATTTTTTTTTGAAATGATTACTCTAATTTTTTGTAGATAGGCCCGAATCCCCTAAATCTGCGTGTTTGTATACACTAGTCAAACAAAACTCTGCAGCGCAACAGGACAAGGGCAAGCCAATAGGACTTTTCCTATTGAAGGAGCCTAGATAGGAACAAACTTTTCCGAGTTTGTAGGGTTATTTCATCCTACTCCAACAGTCCGATAGCAAGTTGCGCACTCTTGAATTGGGTTAGGGGCGGGGGGGGAGTGATGATGCCCCCTCAAATATTCACCTCGAAAGCCTAAGAGCAAAGAGGTGGGCCCCAACCAAACAACCTAGCAGGTAGAACTTTGCTTGCCCATGAGCAGGGCCTTTTAGCTCATAGAGCCACATTATATTTACTAAATCTGGCAGACCTAAGAAGAAAGCCCATTCCAACAAGCCGAGTGGGATTACAACAAGGACAACACATTACACAAGTCACTGACACGTGGGGACACGCCATAGTAAGATCTCCAACAAACTCATAAGAATTCGACTGTAGTTAGGTTTTTATTCAGCAAGTAACAGACTTCCGAAAACACAGACAGACTTGGCAAGACTTGTACGATACTCTGCAACCACCCTCCGAACCTTGCCCCACGGTCGCATATAAATTGACTCTTTGTGCAGTCATTTTGCTGACATATTTTCATATCACAAATTTTACTACTACTCACACCCCATCTCTATTTTAGCTACTTTGAGCTTATTATACACAAAATTTGTCACTTCATCATTACACTTTATCATTAATCTCACTTTGATTCAAGTTTTTCGTTCATTTTATTCACTAAGAATATTACTGACTTGAACATCAGAGTTCTAACCTACTTTTGCAGGTAAGTCCCCCTTTATCTTAGAATTTTCACAAAAATTCTCCAAACTCTTGTGATGCTGGTGAAATCCAGTATGCATCATAGTGTGTAATAAATAAGGGTATAACGGTCAATTAAATATAAAAATTAACAATGTTAAGAATAGTTAACAGAAAGGGTATGTGAGCGATATTTATGAAAATATGGGGGGATTTAGGCTATTTTTAATAGATGAGAGTTTTGTTGCAAATTTTTATAACAAGGGGGATTTTATGCAATTTGCCAAATTTTTTAGATTATGCATCGTATCATTCTCTCACATCATGTTAAATCACCACAGCGTATCAAAATAAAACAACTAATTGTATTGATCTTTTCAGCAAGATGATTAATTATAACACCAACAATAAGCAAACTCTTACTATGGAGCGAGGGGTGCTCTTATTGTCATCGTGCATATGTATTTTTTATGTATCACTACGCTGAGGAATAAACCCCACAAATTTCACCTAGGGCGGCGGCTGGTGTTGTATGACCCAAATCAAAGTCTCTGACGTCGTCATCTTGCTCTAACCGTGATAATTGTCGAATCGGGCCGCGATGAGCAACGAGTTGAATGTGAACGACGCCGAATATTCACAAAGTTGTGATGCCGGTGGGTCGTCCAACCTTGGATATGGTTCGCCTGCCTATGTTACCGGATGGATGTACGTCAATCAAAATGGTCAGATGTGTGGTCCTTACATTCAGCACCAGCTGTACGAGGGTTTATACACTGGTTTTTTGCCGGAGGAGCTCCCTGTTTACCCAGTCCTGAACGGGAATCTCCTCAATCCTGTGCCCCTCAACTACTTTAAGCAATTTCCTGACCATGTTGCCACCGGCTTTGTTTACCTAAATGTGCCTGCCCCTCGCGTAAAAGAGTCTAGAAATGATTGCCATGGCTCCAATTACCCGAAACTAATCCCTGAGAAGAGCGATATTGATGTAAAGTTCCCACTGGTAAGGAGGATTGCTTAAACAATGATTTTATCACTTTAAAGGTCTCCTATGACATTCAACTTGTTGTAATTTTATCATATCGTTTGAAATTACAGTCAGGAGATGAATCTTGTTGGCTGTTTGAGGACGAGGAGGGAAGAAAGCATGGACCACACTCTCTGACTGAGCTTTACTCATGGTGTCACTATGGATATATCCGTAATTCACTATTGGTGATTAACTGAAGTATTTTCAAGTTGGAATAATTATCTGTTTATGCAAGTAATTATGAATGCTTTTTGTCATCTGAGTCAGTCTTTTAGAAAGAATTAGCTGCTTTATGCATATAGTTTTATGAAGATTTGCTGTTCTCTACATTTGTAGTAATTGTTTCTTTGCTTATCGAGAGTTATCTGTCTGGTTGAACCATGGAAATTTCCATTGGTTGTCTTTTAATTGTTTCTTTGCTTATCGAGAGTTATCTGTCTGGTTGAACCATGGAAATTTCCGTTGGTTGTCTTTTCATTGCTCAGACAAAAGACCTAAAGAGTTACTTCATATGATATCTGTTCCATTTTGAGTAGGAAGACTGGTGGATGATCCGACTGTGTCATCTTCGGGATTGTCTTAAATAGAAAAAATATCAGAAGGCGGCGAATGAACTGAGTTCACGTGGAGGCATTAAGTTTTCTGTTTTGAACATGGCATTTTGTTTGTTTATGTAGAATTTCACCTATCTTTTATCACCTTTGTTCCTTTGTGAAGTTCAATGGTCAATCTAATGATTCATTTATTCATCTATCAGTAAATAATGCAGCATCTGCAGCCTGATATGTTTTATTAGTAACTTTTTGGTGCTTACGTAAAACAGAAGGAGAAAAGTTAAGATGGTCTCACTTATGTCCGCATCTGTGATTCGTTAAGCATATAAGTTATCTCCGTCAAGCTGTATATGTGGCTTTCTATGCACATTTTTAAGTTCATGAACAGAAGCTCAAGAGATCTGTGGATCCCTCATGACCTTTTTGTATATGTTCTGCTCTATGAGGGCTGTGTCAAAGCGATCGTGCATTGTCATGGGTCCGAAACTTGATTTTCCACTAAAGTTTTAGAAATAATACAATACTCACCAGATATTATTAAATGGTAACTGTTGACATTTTTAGTTACAAAGATTTAGTCTGTTAATGTATGTCAATGCATTAGTGCATGCTTATATTTTTCCAGTATCCTCCTGCGGTTGTGAGAGTTTTAGCCAGTGCTTTAAAAACTGTCCTTTCGGGCACAGATAGGCTGGGCGGTAGTTATGCCTTGCGGCAATACAAGGGCGCTTCTTCTGTGCCCTTGGCTTTGTAGGGCCATGCCATACTTCCCCAAAGCTCCTTAGTCATTGGGCATATGCCCAGAGAGGTGTGAATGAAAGATTCTTGACTTTGGAAGGCCCAGAATTTTGTAATTCATTACCCTACTTTTCAATCCTTGCACGTTATCTTATATTTTTCAAAAAAGAAAAAAAAATTCAGATTTTCTGGGGACATGCTCTCTTCCCTGAGACACATGAAACACCTTTTAAAACACTGGTTCGAACTCTATCTTTAGTTGAGTTCCAGTTGTTTTCTTCGTAATATTTCATCTTGTGATCCTGCTTTATCGTGTTACTGTCTTTTTCCCCTTGAGCCATTGCTTATTGATCCTGTCATGGTACGTTTATGCAGATATATCATGCTGATAATAAGTATAAACCCTTGGATTTGGAGTCACTGTTAAACACTTGGAGAACAGCTAGACATGGAGCTGTATTTGGGCAGGACGTGAATGATAAACTCACTGGCTCAGCATTTCACTTGATATCTGAGATTTCTGAAGAAGTTTGTTTGCAGCTTCATTTTGGGATCATGAAAACAGCACGCAAAGTTGTACTTGATGAGATTATTAGCTGCATAATTTCTGATTCTTTTGCCACCAGGAGAAGTAACAAGAATCATAAGATTGAACCACTCATTCACTCTGCAAAATCCTGTTCGTATCGCAGAATGGTAGGTATGCACATATTAGAAAAACTAATCATATTACTTATAGCTTGTAAATGTTTCTATTGTTTTATTGTCAGTCTGAAGAATGTCAAGAGAGGAATGAACATGTTCCTGTTGGGGATGAAGTAGAAGTATGTAATACTGTTGAGGAAAGATGTAGTAGTGAAACAATGAGATCTCCTCCCAGCATGAAATCAGTTGGAGGCTTTGAGAACTTTTGTGCTGCATATATGGCTGTTAGCAGGATGCTCTTTGATTCTTGTTTGCAAGTTATGTGGAATGCAATCTTTTATGATCCTGTAACTGAGTATACATCCAGGTGGAGAAAGATGAAACGGTGGGCCCCCTCGTGTTATGTTGGTGACCGTTGCACTCCATACAAACAGTTCTCTGTGCAGATAACAAAGCTACCAGCTGATGATGTATGTAATGATATTGTCGTATGTTTTGGTTTAAGTTTTTGGTGTATGTATGATTCTGACTCCAATTTAATTGCTTGACAGCTAATGGAGGAACAAGACTCATCCAGCTCTGAGGTAGATTGCCCTCCTGGTTTTGAACCGGTGAGAACTGCGATAGATGTACAATTGCAGTCACCATCAGTTTCTTCACCTTTTGAGAGACAAAAGTCTTCCAAAGGAAATCTTTTAAGCCCTGGTAAAATTTATGATGACATGGAGGTCATCTTGGAATATATACTGGATAATCTTCATTCATCTTCAAAGTTATCGTTAGTAGATTACTTTAAGAGATTTGTGGATGAGGAAGTGAAGAAGGTGGTTGATTTTCCAAAAAGTAGTCATAAGAAAGAGGTATCTGTACGGAACTTTCTTCAATATAAGCTTTTTTTATTCCACCTCCCCTTCCCCTAGGAGAAAGAGTTCTCATGCTTAGATGCCTTGTGTTTCCTGTCCAACTATCTTATCATGTGTTTGTATAAAAATATCAATCTTGGCAGGTAACTCTATGCTCCTCTCATCTGCACAACCGTACAGGTGGATACAATTCTGAGAAAATCTCGACCCTTTTATCAGATGATCGCCAACGTCCACCTCAATTAGCAAAAAATCTGTCAGACCGGAGTGTTATTCAATGTCATGAAGTTTCTATGAAAACTTTATCAAAGAGTGCATTTCAGAACCTGCCAATGCATTTAGATGATCGAACTGGTATTGAAGTAGATGAACTGTGTCCAGCTCTATCTGAGGAAAGTATGGAACAAGATGTTCTGTTACATTTCTCCAAGGGCGCTTTCCAGAAATTGGCACTGCATTTAGATGATACTAGTAGTATTCCAGTTATTGATGAATTGCGCCCACCTCAATCTGAGGAAATTACTGAACATTGTGCTTTATCACAAATTGGGCAAGTGCAATCATTTAAACTAGATGTGCATGCTTGGAAAACTACTTTCCAGGTTGCATTGATGATAAGCCGATTGAGGATACATGACTATGTCATGACAAAATTCAAATCTTTATATGATGATGCTATTGAGAAAGCTATAACAGCAACATGCTCTTTTAGGATATATGAATCAGCCAAGAAGGTAGTATTTACACTTACCTGATGTTTACTTTCATTAGTGGGATGGAAAAGATAGATTCTTTCTCTTCATGTCTTCATTTTTTTTCCTGCTTTATCAGGGTACTTTGCATTGCATGAATAAAGAAAAACCTGATGATGGAGAAAGATATTCTGAAGTATCTTTATTGAAAGAAGAATACACATATTCTCGGAGGAGAAAGATGGGTAGTAAAAAGTCAGATTCATTTTTTGTGTCCCTGACTATGGGAGAGACTGATCATCTGAAACGAGCATCCAAAAGGTCAAGGAGAGCTAATACCCTTAAAACTATTCCTCAGGCTGCCCAAGTTCAAAATATGATTCCTAATTTAGAGAAGCAGGGTCCAGAAAATGACAGTAACAAGCCATGTGCTAATGCTAGTATCCTTGGGGAAAAGGGATCGTCCATGCACAATTGTAGTTGGAGATCAGAGAAAGTTGCTCGTGCTGTTCAAGGTATTCTGTTTTTTCCTTTATCTTTTTATTAATTCTGCAGTCCGACAGCTAAATACTAAAAGTTCCTTGCTGATTATAAGAGTACTTAAAAAAAGATGATTTCTTCGAAGATGATTCAAGCAGCAATACATGGAATACTTCCTTTTCTACCAAAGATCAGCACAATCTTGAGAGGATCACTTGTGCCAAAAGTCTGGGATCGAATTCTTTGGAATTTCAAGCTACTGGTAGCACCACCAAAACGCCAAAAGGTTGGTATCATATCTTATTGCTCTTTATATCATATTTGTACTGATTGCTAGTCCAAAATTTATTTGTTGAGCAATTTCGCGGAACTGCAATATTATATTCTAATCTTGCTGTTGTCTACTCTTATATAGCAAGTAAGGTCTCAAAACTTAAAAGGAAGCAACTGACTGATGATACGCAACATTCTCGACCAGGAAAAGTCCAGAAACTAGCAAATGATGTTGCAAACCACTCACTATGTAAACGAGTTGATGCACATAAGATCAAGAGAAGTAAGTCGAGGACAGCAAGACCTTGTCCCCAGTCAAATGGTTGTGCTAGGTCGTCTATGAATGGCTGGGAATGGCGTGAATGGGCTTTGACTGCTAGTCACGCGGAAAGGGCTCGTGTCCGGGGTAGTCGCCCGCATTCCCAATATGTTAATTCTGAATGTATTGGTTCTCATTCATCAAGTTCTAAGGGACTTTCTGCAAGAACAAACAGGGTCAAGTTGCGTAACCTTCTTGCTGCTGCAGAGGGTGCTGATCTTCTTAAAGCAACACAGTTGAAGGTAATTGAATGATGATCTCATGTCATTTTGTGCCCGTTGCAATAAATAAATTAACATTTTTTCTTTGCCAGGCAAGGAAAAAGCGTTTGCGTTTCCAGCGAAGCAAGATACATGACTGGGGTCTTGTTGCACTGGAGCCAATCGAGGCGGAGGACTTTGTTATTGAATATGTTGGAGAACTTATTCGCCCTAGCGTGAGTAGCCACTTTCTTTTTTATTACATACCGATATGGGCTGTCCAACTGGCTTGAGTAGTCCACTGCATTGTCTCCTTTTAGATTTTATACGTTGAGCTTTTGCTGGTATGGGCATACCGTATTCTCTTAAATACATGCATAAATCACCAACAACAGACTTCATTAATGCAGATGTATAAGAACCTCATAGCACACCTTGCTTGAATTTTCATTCTACAAGAATATAACTTTTGCCCAGAGGCATTTGCACCATAAAGGAGAGAACTCGATGATCTTCAGTGACCACACTGTCTGATTGAAGATACCCAAGTGGCATTAAAATATTACTATTTGGAATGTTAAATCAAGTATTAGTTTTTTTTATTGATCTCATCACTCAAGTTAGTACTTCTATCCTATTAATGCAACACTTTAACTTGTACAGATATCTGATATACGTGAGCGCCAATATGAGAAGATGGGGATTGGGAGTAGTTATCTTTTCAGATTGGACGATGGTTATGTGGTAAGTAAAACAAAATGTGTATTCACTCAGCAGAACAGAAGACTTCTGTAAACAATAAATTGAATCTATTTTTATTTGGTTACCATGCATTATTCTACCGAATAACCTTCTATTTGCTTGCAGCTCAATTTTCGTCATTATTATATTGTTACTGAGCTTTTCATCGACTTATATTGAACCATCTGCCCCTTCACCTTTATTATTCATCAATCCCTTCTGTTGTTTGGTTGGTTAGGACTTTCGACCTGCTGTCACTCAATTGGTCCCCTGCCAATGTTTACAGTGTTTACTTTCTATATTTGCTGGTCTAACACTCATCCTAAGCTCGACTTCTGAGATGTCTAACGGGAATTTAGTGATATGATGGTTGTCTTATGCTATATAATTAGATCATTGTTGACAGAAAGCAACACTATTTAATTGATTTATCTGCAGGTTGATGCTACAAAGCGCGGAGGGATTGCTAGATTTATAAATCATTCTTGTGAGGTAACCAAAGGGTTATGACTATGTTGCATTGGTGATTTGGTAGCTTAGTCATTCTAAAATGAGATTACAATTTTGTTCATTCAAATTCAGCCCAACTGCTACACGAAGGTCATTAGTGTTGAGGGGCAGAAAAAGATTTTCATATATGCTAAGCGGCACATATCTGCTGGCGAAGAACTCACTTACAATTACAAATTCCCATTGGAGGAGAAAAAGATACCTTGCAACTGTGGTTCTAGAAGGTAAGACAACTTATAGTCGTTACGTTGTTAGTGGGCTTTTAATCTTGTGACAGCCTTTCCCTTATTTGAGAATTACTCGCCAATTTCGGCCCTGAAGTTTTGCTTGACATGATTGAATGGCCTTTGATATTTACTTTGGTTGTGTTTTGTGCTTTATTATTTATATGCATATTTCACGAAAATAGGTTTCTTTTATGGCTCTAACAGTATTGTCATGCAACTTGTTTGAGGGACAGACAAGTCGACGAATGAAATTTCAATCTTTCTTTTGGTTACTCTTTTCTAGAATGTTCATTGTGATAGTGTTGTGACCTTATCCTGCATTTTAGAGTTCCATATGTGTTTTAGTTGGCGATGTTCTGTTAACTTCTCAAACTATTTTCTATTCTCCTATTACTTTTCTGAATTTTGTTCACACAGTATTTAAGTTTGATTTTTACTATCTTGTAAACCTCGTCTGTTATTCTCCTCTGTTAAATTGTAGCTTGAGTATATACCTCAAGTGATTTGGTGATAAGTAGTTTTATTATTGTATGAGTCGTTTCCATCGCTATTGTACTTATTGGGACTCCTATTTTGGTCCTTAGGTGTAATTGTCTGCAGAATAGGATTATTTAAGACCTACTGGTTAAGAAATGACAATGCTGACATTACCATGAATGCACAAGCTTGAGGATGGTTTCGTGTTATGTCTGATTGAGCTGCCTAACAAGTTGCAAGCAAGTTACAGATTGCTGTCTATTTAAGGCATTGTTTTCCTTGTCAGGAACATTATATCCCTGTTTGGCAGATAGTTAATTTTCTCGACATCTAAGTTTTATATAGGTAGAACTTCATCTGGTTGTCAGTAGTAGTCTGTTCTCATTGATCGCGGGCTTGAATACATTAGAGTAACATCATCCTGTTAACTACCTTGTCCTTTGTTGATGTCAGTACAAACTAGATATGGTTTTTACTTTAACAAGGTTGCTTTATTGATAAGACTTGATTATCTGGATAAATTTGTAGGGTAGTGAATGAAAGTCACCAAAATTATAATATGTTTAGATTTCAGAAAATAATGCAGATTCAGTTTTCTCTTTAATTGTCAATGGTGCATTCTGACGGTAACATCATACATACTTCCTCTCCACTAACGGAAATCAATGTGACCAGCTGCTTTAAGATGTGCTCTTGTGTATTGTAATAGTGGTAGTCTCATTCTTTTTGGCTTCTGTTCGTCAACTGCCTGCTGACTGCCTTATCTTTTAGGTGCCGTGGTTCACTGAACTGAACGTAGAGGAGTTTATAACAGGTTTGTTCTAGTATTCCTTTTTAATTAGAATACATTTGATACTTCTATGTGTAAGTTGATCATCATTTTTTACCTGGTTTTGATAGGCTTCCGTGAACTGGGTATTGTAGCTAGAGTTGCCATTGTGTCATGTTCTTTCCAGGGCAATCCCTTTTGTCCATTTCTATTTTCACAAAGCTAACTTTCATGCACTTTTAACGTGAATTCTTCAGATGAGGGAATGAACCAAAGTGGAGTTTAGCTTTTGGTTTGCTCTCCTCTGATAGTTTTATGATGCCAATATCAGTGATGTTTTTTGTCACAGCAGTAACTATTATGTAAACATTGACATTTTTGTTGTTGATAAACTGTCTGCAAGATGTATTAGGATTCTGTCTTTCCAGCCATGATCAGATTAATCAGAAACTTGTATGACGGAATTTGTGAAGCTTCATTGTGTCCTTAACTGAATTTGTGTGGCTGCTTTGTGGGGTTTGAAACATCTCCCAGAGCACTGCTGTGTTGTGGTTTACCCACTTCACTTTGCTCAGTTAAACTGCGCTTTGCTAGCAAAAGATGTATTTATCTCATGTATCTTGGGTTCCTAAGTTGGCAAATTTGTTGTCAGTAGCATCATTTTTTTGATCTGATGCTCAGGATGCCCATATCAGAAAAATTTGTTCTGACCAGCCATAGAAGATTTATGTGGATACTGTAACTTTACCACTGAACAATAATTTCTTTAGTTTATTGTGTGGCATCTCGTGATGTCTGTCTGCTGCGTATTGACAGATGACCCAGTATGCTCCATTTAAATAACTTATTTGGCTTTGATACCGTTATGTTTATGCTAATAACGAGTACTCAGAAGTAACTATTCTTTTTCACCTTTGCTTTTTTCTCTTTTCTTTATACGTTGGGGGTAGGGGGATCTTGTAGTGGGGCTTTTCCATTTTGCTGTGGCAATTCTTAGCTACATTATATGATATGAGATATTCTTGAACATATTGTTACATTCCTGAGTAATTTTGTTACATAGATTGACATTCCTGCATATCTTTCGCATTCCTAGTAGATTAATGGTATCTTGCATGGACTCCAGTTGTTGATCCCCCTTGTATGCTCTTTCAGGTTATTAACTGCTTCAGCATGCTGCCACTTGACTCTATGGCATTATTGCAGGATGTCCGTTTCACATCAGTCGTCACAATGATGACAAATACCCAACCAATGTGCATATTCTTGTAGATATCTCTCAGTTGCAGATGAGTTTCTCCTCTTAAGAACTGAAAGTTAGTTGTTTTTCTTCGTTAATTTGGGGATAGTTTTGGAAATCAATGCCATGTACAGACATACGGTCAATTTTCAAATATTTCATAATATACAAAAGATTTGTTATTGGGTAGGTATAAAAGAACATCCTCTCATGCAGGGTGGTTGCACCCAGTCATGCTCACAGAAGATTTCAAAATTGTATAGTTGGTTCAAACAAATTACAATGGATAATATGAATTTTTAACAATGAATCAATCCTATTTGCTGTATTTGCTTCTTGTGTTGAGATTGCAATGATTGTTCATATGCGTCTTACTTGGGAACTTGAAGTTGATCTTGGCCTGTTCCGGTGTATCGGGTTATCTACTTGTTGGGCCTGTCACTCTGGTGTGAAAACTATGGTTTCCTGCCTTCCATTTATTATACAAGCGTGATCTTAACCGTACGATTATTTTGTAAGACGCTGCTTTTTGTCCCATGAATTTCTGTTCAATAATTTGCATGAGTTCGGCAACCTGTGCATCTCAACTTTTTGCATCCAGGATTTGGATTTGGGAGCTCAAAAGTGACTGAAAATGCTGAGATGGTAAATGCCCAATTTGTTACAATAGGTCACTTGCTCGGTGACATGATTGGCACAATTAGGTAGCTTTTAAATGTGGTTTCCATTGCAAATGCTGATAGTAAAGTTTCGCAATTTATACGTAGTGTATTGGTTGCTGAATTAGCTGAAAGAGTGATGAGCAAGTTTTGTTTTTTAACATTACATGGATGGTGCAAATCCCAATTATTTCCTTTTGTTTTTCAATTTTATATTGCGCAGGGAGAAGCAAGTAGTCTGTAGACATGCGAAATGCTTATTGGATTGTATGTCAAGGCTTCTGGTATGTGTCTCCTACTTCCTTATGTACCACTTAGCGAGTGCCCAATCATCTTTAGTGGCAGACCCTAATGAATATCAGAAGCAGCATATGCAAAGTTTTTGTTGCTTTGAATATTATTAATGTTACAAATAGCCACTTACTTCCTTTCATGTTACAAAAAGGGGAAAGAGAAAACGAAGAGGAACTTGTCAGAGAAGGTAATAATGAGAGTTGAAATGCGCAGAATTGATTAGATGGTTAACCAGACTGATTGGGTGGTTATCAGGGGCTACTCTGCTAAGTATAAAAGGGTACTCGCTGTCGCAATTGAGGTCACGAGTACTCTTGCTTGCCGTTAGACGTAGAGATGATGTGGTTTGGTTTGGTTATATTGCGGCACATATCAAATGCCCTCGCTCTAGGATGCCATATCATTTTCATGGGAAATTTCAGTCCGGACCTGGCTCGGTTTGACCTAAACTAATCATATGGCAAGTACAATGTATCACACTTGTTCTTTGATTGGTTTGGTTCGGCCAAATCTACTCCGGGCAAGAATTTTCCGATTTTCATACTTCTCCCCAACTAAATAGGGAAATAATAATAATAATAATAATAAAGTGTTAGTTAAGTGTTATATAGCTATGAGGTTACGCAAATATATATGTATGCGACTTCAAGGATACAAATCACATGTTTGATACACGAGATAATGAGGATTCAAAAAGTAACTGTTACTTTTTGTTTCGGAAGACTAATACAAGTGTTTGGTGTTTAAGGGTAGTTTATTCCTTCTCATATCTATTTAACCACGAGGAATAATTATTTCCTTGGAATTCGTTACAGATTAGGTTATAATAATAAAAAAAAAAAAGGCTCCCTACGCTGCCTCAAAATTGAAAAATCGTAATATTATATTCTGCCCCGGTCTGCATTTATATTGGATATTGTATGTCGATATATGATTAACTCTATGCAAATAGATTTGTATTTAAGTTTGTCTGTAGAGGTGCATATTCATATACTTACATCTATTATATGATCGCATTATGGGTTGACATATCTTTATCAACAAATATACAAAAGCACATTTTAAGAAATAAATTTCATAGATTTCGTAATAATTTTTATTAAAATGTTATGATACATTATTCTGCATGTGTAACATTGGTAAATGCATATTTTTAATGTATTTGTTGTAAAGTCAAGTTTATATTTACGTTATTAGTATTTGGCATATATACTTGTGTTGATTGTGTGTATCGGTTGTAGTTGGTACTTGGTAGTTTGGTACTACAAATAAGGATATAATATTCACCACAAATTATTATTTATTTATTTTATCCTAGTCCAACTATGTAAATTAGTGAACATGCCAACAGAAATTCAAATATGGCTTTAATCTTTTGACTTGTTTTCATACTGTAGCAAAACAATTGATTCTGAAAGAATAGAATATACGTTAATAGTATTAGGCATTCATACTTGATTGTGCGCATTGTTTTAGTTGGTAATTGGTACTACAGATAAGGATATAACATTCACCACAAGCTGATTTTCTATCCTAGTCCAACTATAGTGAACACAAGAAAAGAATGTAAAGATCGCCTAATGTTTTGACTTGTCTTCATTAACTCTAGCAAAAGAAGTTGCACCTGAAAGAGCACATCAGTGAAATCCATATTATGTTCTGAATGATCTGCCATCTTACCAAAACATTGTGATAACGTTGAAGTTCCAGTTCCAGAATGATGCTGCAACGTGGATGATGTTGATAATACTTAACTACCATAAACAGGGGGTATTACTGCTCTCTTCACTACAAAAGTTGCATGGCACAATAATCACATGAGTTTGACTCTTCATAGTAAAATTCAAGCAGGTTTCACTTTTGCATGCGAGTTTTTTGGACCGACCTTAGCTCAAATGGGAGAGTAAAGGATTGGGCCACCAGGAATTGCCACCTGAAATGCCAGATCCTTAGGTTGTCGGTTCGAACCCGGCAGGTCGGAACTCTTTTTTTTTAGTAGTTGTGAGTGGGTCTTTTCTGTTGTTCCACTGCTGTTTTCCGGGCATGAACATCACTTGCTGTTTCTAATGCTTGTCTAGTGGCCAAGAGAGAGCGGTAATCATCTGGATTAGATGTCGGGAGACAGACTTTGAGCTCAATTTGAGGTTTTTGTGAATGTATCTTGAAGTTCAGGGTTTTCTTTTTCCCTCTTTTTTTTTTTTTAAACAAATAATTTTTCTGATGTGACCGTTCGTGGGTCTTAATAGAGATCTGGATGTTTGAACATATATCACATATGCTATTATTCCTTGCCTTCTACTGCTGCATACAAGAAAGCAAATAAAACAAAGACGCTCCTTATGCTAGTTGAACAATTATGAGTGTCGTAAATTGCTATCCGTGGATAACCTACAGGTTCCACACTATGAATGGGCTGTGCGTTGTCTGATACCTACCTGGCAATCTAGGCTGCTTATAAATATAATCGCTTGTACAATAGGAAATGCGTGTATACAGAATACATGCTACATATTGGAACCTATGGATGTTAACTTTCAAAACAACAAATAGTCATTCGTTGGTAATAACAACAGAATTTATTTTGAAATATGTGCTTAAATTGGTTGAAAGCAAAGTGACAACTTAGTACAGATAATTCTATCAACTATCCTGGCGGCTCCATGAATCTATTTGCTTCCATGTACATGTGATGCGGAGAAAGTTGCAATCCTTTTCCAACTCCTTTTGACAATCGAGGATTTACATTTCATAAAAAGGCCATTATAACTTTCTGATGTAGATCATGTGTATGGTATTTTGTGCTTTTAATGTAGTTACGGTCTGGTTAATGGTGGCTTCTTGTTTGCCATGACCACAAAAAAAATTGGGAGAAGCAATAGCTATGCAGAGTCCCTACTTTTGACTATAGCAAAAACCGATGCTCAATAGTTCCACTGTAATTATATAAGATATCTGAGGTTATATTGTGAAACCTCAACCTCAAATTCTTGATTTGTCTCTATCATTGGTCTCATACACCAGTATCCAGACATATGACCAATAGGCCGGAGATCCGGAGCTTCAGAATAGACACTTTTGACTGTAATAACATTCATATTGAAAATTGAGCGGGGAAGGGTCTCGTGTGGAAAGCTAAGGAGCAGGAGATCCATTCATACTTTTTCACGGAGGTATCTCATCAAGCCAATGCTGAAGTATACTGTTTGAATGAATTAACACATGGATAACATTAAGTTATCCTTCTGAATACATTAAAGTCGAATCACCACAAAAGGTTCAGAATATACTGGGGCAGTGTGTTATAGTGGTGAGATCTAACCAACTGTTTTGACTTGTTTTTGGAGTGTTGAAGCGGTAGCATACTAAGACTTGCTCCCAATTGATGTTAGATATGTCTTTTGCTACCGAGAGACAGGGGTCACTATAAGCACATTATAACTTTTGAGACATTAGTCTTCCAAAGGCCTGCATATAACTAAGTGGGGTATTATGACTTGGAAACCACAACAACAAAGTTGCAATCTGCAAGACCAGTACCGTACATCTATAGGTGCTGTAATTTCTTAATCAGCACAGAAGTTTAAGGAATGTCATAACATGTTTCTCAACTGGAATTACTAACATGCCTCTAATTCTGCTTCGCTAAGCAAAATTTATATACATCAAGCTGAGGTAGGAAATCCTTGATAAGAAAAAGAAGGCTGTGGCGAGAAGCGTAGAAAGAGGAAACCTAGCAAGTCTTTAAAAACCACACAACACAAAGCTGTGTGAGCGTAGTAGAAAGAGAAGCAAACAGA
The DNA here is from genome assembly GCA_034509735.1 of Sesamum alatum. NCBI lineage: Eukaryota > Viridiplantae > Streptophyta > Magnoliopsida > Lamiales > Pedaliaceae > Sesamum > Sesamum alatum. The sequence goes on from JACGWO010000004.1 coordinate 309,611, forward strand.
GAATAAGTCAAACAGTTGCTTAAAGAACTAGATTCTTTCACCCCTCCAGTATGGAAACTTTTTAAGTTTTCAGTTTTCAATCCTAGGACTTGCTTCTATATCATATTCACATAAATCGCATAGTATTTGTCTCCAATATAATTTGTGAAGATGGAGACAGGGAAGGAGAGTAAATCACATACTTAAGTTCCTGATAAGTTTCTTCTCAACCACACACAACTGTGCACACTTGCGCCAGTTGACATCAAGAGCCTTGCTAAGATCTGCATAATTTACAAGTGGTTCTAGTTTACAGAGTTTACCATGCAAATCATGTTCCAATCACTCACATGCTTCCTGCATTGCTGAAATTAAAACTTTACCTGGTAAGCATTTCATGGATTTTAAATGTTTTACACCGTAATGACTTACTCATGATGTGGAACATTGAGCTCTATCTTTAGGCAAGGGGTTCAGAGCATTTCAGGTCCAGTTCCCTATTATGCTCATTTTCTCTGATATCATCCTGAAATAACAAGAGAAATGATGATATTAAACAACCACAAAAATCCCTACACATATGAACAAGATTGTACTCTGCAATATTTCTTGTTCAATTTTCTCTGCATCAGATACTAAAACCAGTTATTCCTAAATATTGGCTCTAAACAGCTCCACAAACCAATTGCGGAATAAATCATTGTAATTTGCATTATGAGCAAAATACAGTGACATACTACTAATCTTCACCTGCCCCAATAATATAATTCTTGTATATGTACAGCAATTACTGGAAAATGGATTTTTATAAGCTATCTATGCTTCATGTAATTATTAAATAACCATCAGAGCAATCAACCTTTTATACAATGTGTTGTATCCAGGTTTGAGTCCATGGACTAATCCAGGGCGCTACAAGGGTCATTGTTCCCTAAGATGTGTTAACAATATATATTTTAGGTAATAATTATATGTATTCTTAGTATTTGATTGTTCCACACAAATTTAATTATCATTATTTCAAATTATTAGTTTGCTTATTTTATTAAATTCAATAATATATTGTGTATATATTAAAATTTTGGTTCAACGAATGCACGTAGTTTAACTCCACTTGAACTACAAATATTAGTCAAACATATATCATGCGATCTTATTCTCTTACTTTAACAAGTTCATCTTAAATTGATCAAATTATAAATCATCTCAATAATTGTTTCTTATATTGAAAGCCTCCCATATGCATCAGATGGTATCACCATCCCTCTACTGTAAATAAACTCAATAACAACAATATGCATGACATATGGATCATGTTCCTAATTACATCAGATGTAATCATTCAATGTCCACCTGACAGCCCTTGATGAAGATTTGACAAAATAAGTACGGAAAATATGAACATGGAAAAGTTATCGTGGGGGGGGAGGATGGGGATGTCTGACATGCTAAAGCAAAGAATGAAATCACTACAAAATCCTCGGAGATTGAGCTCCAACATTTTCTCAAGCAAATTGAAAAGGCAGAGGAACAAGTACCATGTCTTTTGCTTCAGGTTCAGGAAATTCACTCTTCACTCTGCTCGGCAAAGGCTTGCTGTATGGAATATTTTGGATGCCTTTAGAGACAAGAATTGGAATGATAACAGTCATGTTTTTTTTTTTTCAAAAAGAAAAAAGGTACCGTTCATCATCAACATCCATATCAGAATCAGGATCAAATCTTTCATCCTCGCCATCACGATCTTCTTCCATCTGCAGACCAAACATGTCAAGAATAGACTTCAGCTATTGGAACATTTTGAAATTTGACAAGCCAGAGAACAGAGGCAGGTGAAGTTTACAAACTACAGAATTTTCTACTTTAACTGAGTTTCTTTATGCTCTTGCTACCTACCATTAAGTGCAGGTCAATCCCATTAAAGGTTGACATAATCCAACTGATCCATTTTCTTATAAACTAAAATCAACAATCTTGAAAGTGCCACCCCAATCCTTTTCAAGATGTCTTCAATCACCCCTAAACCCAAAAGGGAAAGGAAAGGTAGTAAATCCAAAAGCCAGACAACCTCCTAGGTTTTCTCCAGAACAGGCAGAATATCATATCTAGATTGTGCTGGGGTGAGACTCCTCCCAAGTTGGAGATATCCTCAACAGGTTTAGATTGCTTTCATGCTACCGTTGCATATGGATGTTGGAACTTCACGTAAGAGCACTACCCACAAATTGCTAGAGAGCCATGTAAGGAGGTCATTTTTATTTATCAGCTGAATATACTTTCTGGTTCATCATTTACCTTGTCTCCCACTTTTCAGAATATTATTAATAATCAAATGTTAAAATTTAATATTCTAATTCAAGTCATTAAAGAATTTTGTATAATTAATCAGTCAATTATTTGAAAATTATGTCTTACAAGGTGCTGGTAGACTGATTGATATGGTGCTTGTGCCCTTTCCAGTCATATGTTAATGGCGAGCATAAGAATGTTAGAGATGATAAGAGCGGTGCATTACACAGGAAACTGAGATTTCTATTTATTTCACACATATATCATGCTAACTAAGTGACTCGCATCTCTAACCTTGACGGAGGGTGATAAAAAAACTGCAAAACAGAGAAAACAAGCTGGAAATGCATTTGCATTGTCTTTGAATCCAGCGGCAGCCATGATTCACAAAAAAATCTTTGCAACTTGTCAAAGACCTATTAAGGTATTAATAGACAGAACCTTGACTTAAGCATGTTAGAATGTTATGACCATTGAAGCACAAATCAGAAGAAGACTTGAGAAGCAGGACTGACATCAAAGAATACAATAGAAGAAACAGCAAAATCATAAAAATTCCAGAATTACTCGTGCTCACTATTATATTCATATATCCACATAAAGTATTTCATATACAGGACCATATGCAATGAATTCTTCCCTTGACATCACAAATTTCAGGAATGGAATTTAAGATCCAATATCCCCAAGGAAAGATTAAGCAGCTAATCCCAGTAACAGGTGAAGCCTCTTACACTTTTACAATCTTTAGATAATGACAAAAGCTGCTTGGGCAACAAGGAAAAAAAAAAGCATAAGCGAACACAGTTTCAGTTTGCTCATGCTTCTGTAACTCTGTTCCCATAGGTCATTACTTCATATGATCATGCGACTTATTATTTCATAATCGAATCTTTCCTTCTTAGTCCCAGAAGAAAAAATGATTGGATGGTCCAGAAATGGAATTATCATGATACTCATACAAAATGATTCTCAAAGTATAGATAAAGTCTTGAAGTCCGGTATATTTTCTGTAAATAGTGCCAGCATCCTTGACAATGAAATCTACATCTAACAGATGGCCAATAAATTTAAAGAACAATGGTGAGCTATGTAATTGATTTTTTATGAACTCTGACGAGAAAATTCATTTTTCAGTTTGGGTAAAGACAGGTGCACTAAAGATGGATAGCACATACGACTCTTAGCAATGACATTCAGATTATCCTTATGTGATGAAGCATATGGTAATGGATATCTCAGGGAAAGGAAACTCCCTATACCTGGCACAGCAAAGCCCTAGCCATATATAGTGTAAGTAGTATTGTTTCCATGCAATTAGTTGATTTTGGCCAATCCAGGTCCAAGATAGATTTTCCCTCAAAAACAGTCTAAGGCAAGACATAAATGTGACCTAAGTACATTTCTAATGTAAAACAAACCTCTGGTAGTTCAGTATCTGGTGGTCGCTCCTGGAACTGGACACTGGGTGCATGTTGAAGCTTTGAAAGATTATCAAGAAGCTTTGACCTGATTTCTTCCAATAAATGACGAGAATTCTTATTTTCCATGTTACTGGGAGCAACATGCAGATTATAATCTGGGCCGAAGTACTCATAATATTCATGTTGTGGCATCTTGTCATCAAGATCAATCCCAAGTGCTACACCTGTCTGTTAACTCAGATGCACAGTCAATCACCAGTAAGAAAGACTACAACCACAATAGCGTAAGGGGGGCAGGGGGCAGCTTTCTAAACATATACGTATGAATTTATGTCCACATCTTTTTCGGTTAGCAACGGAAATAAGACAGGATTTTTTTTTTTATCTGTGTATGCGTTTTTGTTTTTCCATATTTTCAGATGTAGGGTGGGTGGGTGGAAGGCCATTCCACTCTACATTAGTGGCGACCAGTCACTTCATCAGCACATCTTCAAACTGTCAAAAAATGCTGACAAATGACAATTTCCAACTAGACTAACACGCTTGAAGCCATGTATGAACTGTCTTTGCAAAGGTATGTAACAAAATTCCTCTCCTACCACAAATATTGAGATCACAAACCCCAAATTATACCGATCAAAACATGCACTGTTCCACTCATAACAGGACTGACAATACCATGGAATGTAATAAAATAGAACTCTCTGGTGGAAGTAGAACAACCAATTTGCATCGACTTAAATACATCCAAAATATGCATTAATTAAAGTTTTATCCAACAAATAAAACTTTAGCTTATATCTAAGCATTTTCACGAGAAACATCCAGGACAAACTTTGACACATTGTGTTAAATATGCAGTTCTCTAGAAAAGGTTAAAGAAAATATATGATAAATAAATGTTATCCTATGCGGTGAATCTGGGATAGTATTGATAAACCGAAGAATAATATATCTCTTAAGTTGCTTCAACAGATTTTTAGAAAAATAAACAATACCGCAAAAATCTTTTGTGCTTGGAGTCATGGTCCTCTGTGGATTAACCAAAGAATGTGAGATTACCTACTTAATAATACATATAATACTTGAAGGAGAAGCTAGTTGCAAACGCTGTAGTAACATTTTATTTCAACTGTGTATGTAGATGGCAGAAAAACAATATTTGGGAGGACACAACAAAGTTTCTCTCTTTTTAATGCAACCGGAGCTGATTTACACTAGTGCCTCTGCTGTCCCCATTAGCACCACCCTGGTCCACAGTAGCTACCCCTGGTGAAATAAGAACTAAATGGAACTGAAAAACAAGTAGGGCTCTACGGTTTTCATTGATCAGCAATTAGAAAGACTGAGACGGTTGAGCAATCAGAATGAGCTGTGAAAGAAAGGCTGCCAGCTGCATTGTGGATCAGCAAGCTACAACTTCACCATTACTAGAAGAACAATAAAAAGCAATGTCCCTGAGTACAGGCCCATCTTACTATCAAGAAGTGCAATATTGCATAGCAGAGTGTAAACCATCTGAATGAAACTCAGATTTGATTTAGGGTCTCAGGGTTTCTGAACACATGTCCAACTCCCCAGACGACGTCCAAGCTATAATGAATTATTACAGATGCATTAAGCATCTCAAACTTGTACAAGTAATTTTCCATAAGTTGTGAACAAATTAGCAGATAGATTTTTGAACAAAATCATCATAACCATAAAACTGATGACTTGATCCCAAGTGATGGTAGGCTGAAAATTTACCTCATAACACCAGCAGCGAGCAACATTACGTATCGTGTAACCACCTCCACCCAGCAATAACAGTGGCACATTAAAAGATCTCATAAATTTAACACACTCTGCATGACCTTTAATAGAGAGATTAAAGCACCCCAACCGGTCTCCAGAAAGAGAATCTGCACCACATTGTAATACTACAGCACCAGGTCTAAAAACCTCCATCACTTTGCCCATTATTGGCTTAAACAGAGACTGATAACTTTCATCATCAATTCCATCATCCAAGGGAACATTAAGAGAGTAATATATTCCCTTTCCATATCCAATGTCACGTATATCACCCGTACCAGGAAAATAATCTCCAAATTTATGAAAAGAAACAGTCATGACCCTGTCTGTGGTGTAAAATGCTTCCTCTACACCATCCCCATGATGAATGTCAATGTCCACATATAAAACACGCTGCAAAAGATAATAAAAGAATAAAAAGTTTGAAAAGTCAACATAAACACTCTAGTACAAATAACTTTATCTAATTCTCGCTAAACAGAAAACAATTCAAACAAGTATCCTGCCGGTTAAGCAATCAAGGAGAAAGCTCTATATATTTAGCAAAGAGCTAATCCAAGTCAAGCATCCATATGTCCACCTAAAGTTGAACTGAAATGCCCTAGACATTTGAATATAATATATTCTTGAGGCATGCATTTGTCATAATGTTATGAAAGAATGAAATTGAAATTAAAAAGAGTCACCATCCCAAACCAGAAACCAGATCAATATTTATCTGATGCTGCTGGATGGTGAGAAGTAGTATTTACAAAAGAAATAAAATCCTTTTCCATCTCATGTATTAATGGTTGCCTGAAAATCATATACAGCCTAAAGCTGTGCCATTAAAGGCCACATGTTTTGCATCTGCAACAGTCAAGAGATTACAATGGGATGGTAAATTATGAGTATTTCAAGTGTTCTTATTATTTCTCTTATTGAGTTACACACTCAACTAAATTTTATAGTATTAATTAGTATGTTCTTGGTTGTTAAGAAGATCTTTCGCAGGCTGGTTCTAATTCCAATTAAGCCTGCAAAACTATTAGCTCAAAAATAATCGATCCCTCATTAGTTATTGGCACCTATTAGCACTATGAAGTTCAAGTTGGAATGCATAGTACATTGCCAGTCTAGTGCAGTTGATATGCTTTGCACACATCCAGATACTCTGCACGCAATTAATTCAGCCAGTTGATCTGTTTGCCACAGGAAAAGATCTGGACCCTGCAAGATTTGTTTGATAGATATTTGCAAGGTGCCTCAGAAGTTAGTTTCGGAGTTTTAAAGCTGCACTTCTGCAGTTCATCTGTGGACTGACTCTAATTATGGATGTGAAATTGATAAAGGAGATCACTCACATCTTATGTGACTCTTGGGGAAATGGGGGATGCTGTCAGTCACACAGTTCTTTACAATATGTTGTTGCAGTATCCAGGCAGAGGTAGAGTCAGTGATTGAGGTATTGAAAAGCAGTTTTCTTAGGAGTATGTATTCGGGATCTTAGGCCTTGTTCTAACATGATTGCCATTTTTGCTAATGGTTAAAGTACCAAATTTGACCAAAAACCAAAGGTTTCGAGAAAGAACTAGAACCACATTCATATTAGGTCTCTTCAGTTCATGCTAATATAGCTTAGAGTTTTCAACTCAGAAAATTGTGCATATATGTTGGCAAATCCTCTGTCAAAGGTCACGTTCAAGACTGCTTGGGTTGATTGGCGGTGCTGATAACTGTATGATTTTGGTAGAATAGCATCCAGCCCACTAATGTAAGCTGGTGAAATTCGGGTCAAGGTGGAGATATCTTAATTCGTGACTTGAATTTTAATTGACCAAAATGATTATTACAATACACTCTGTTGTTTGTGTGTGTTAGATGAGTGGTGTGGTTTTGCACGAAGAGAAATGGGCCATACATACTGTAAATTTGTTGATTTGGCTATTTCAACTTTGCAGTTCCACCAAGGTCTAGAACCTAGATAATATTGTGCATGAACTGTTGATGATTCCAATAACTCAACATGTTCTATGAATAAAACTGGGTGCAAACTTTCCTTTGTCAAGGTTGGAGCAAATTTTTTGTGCATAGAACATGTTGAGCATCACCCCAGTTTGGTGCAAACTTTCTTTTGATGTAACCAAGCGCAAATTTTTAGCATGTATTGGAGTCCTACCTATAAATAGGTCCCTATGTCATGGGCCAAAATTTAGAAGGAAATAAAATCATTCTTGTTTTCCCTTGGTCGAGTTGGGTGCTAACCAGAATAAAATTGAATGTGATTCTCTATCAAAATTTTCTAACTCATATCGACAAACCTCCTTCATTGCCAACATTTGTTTTTTCCCAGCATACTCGCCACCTACTTAACCATAAGAATTTTATTTAAACTCACAGTATCAAGACCTGATATTGATGCCCAAGCTTATTTACCAAAACCACTACCCCTTGAACGCTATACAGCCATACTGCTAATTGCAGTATAGCCCTTTCAGTTAAAGAACCGCTGCCACTCATAAAGAAACTGAAACTAATCAATTAACGATTCAATGACACATTGATAGAGAGATTCTCTCATGGTCACTAAATGGCCAACAACAATATCACTTGTCTTTGTTAAAAAACAAAGAACTAGAGATGGTGTTTGCATTCTCTTGCACCTAAAATCACATAATTTTTCCCCAAATATTTTGAATTTCAAGGGCAGGGGTTAACAAACAATATGCACAGCAAAAATCATTTGGTAAGAAATTTCAAGAAAAATCCCATACAACAGAAAAGCTTCAATTGAAAGAAAGCAATATATACTACATAGTTGTATATATGATGGGTTGCCTGAAAATACCTATAATGATATGCATTGGCTAACCAACAGTACGAAAGCTTCCCATTTCTTGTTGAGTTATCAAGCAAGACTAATTACTAATGTCAAACTTGGCATTCAAGGCAGCAGAAGTAGCTCATGCAAAGTAAACAATAACATGGCATGCTTAGAATGAGTTTCAAGCATTGCCCTGAAGACCGGCTTGACCATCAAATCAAGACGGTAACAGCTTGACAAAGACATAACTTATTCATTACATGTGCTGTTCTAGGATTCAAGAATCCATAGAAGCTGAAAGTGTAGAACAAAAAGAAGGATATTATGGAAAGGGCAACCAACCTCATGCACTTTCAGCAGTTCCAAAATAGCCAAGACTATATCATTCACATAGCAAAAACCAGAAGCCTCGCATTTCTTTGCATGATGTAACCCACCAGCCCAATTTACTGCTATGTCACAATGCCCATGATTTAACTTCACTGCCCCACCAACAGAACCGCCAGCATAAGTTTGACAAAAAAGAGTAGAGACCATCGAATACAGGACAGTCTTCACCAACATTAAATCTTTTCAGCTGCCTGAGCTGTTCCTGCTGTGTCTCTGGGGTGATGCTCCTCAAAAAAGCCACATAATCATCTGCATGAAATCTGCAGAGATCTTTGTCTCTGGCAGGATTGGGCTTGAGGACGTGCATATGCTGCAGCAATCCATAGTGAGCAAGAAGGGCATGTGTCATCCGAATCCTGTGTGGCTTCATTGGATGTCCTTGCCCATAATAGTAATTGCCGACCTCTGGGTCATAGAAATAACTAACTTTTCTCTTCACCCCATCAGGACCAGATGGTAAAGAATTCCCTCCCGTGTCCATTGACCGGTCAAGGAAAGAATGATTTAATCCTTCTCTGAGGCGATACCAGAAAATAACAGCAAATAAACTAGTAAGCAAACCAGGGCAATTAGGCAAGGCAAAAGCACAAGCAACAAAAGAACTTTCTTGAATAGTAAGATTTACAGAATATACTTTCTAGTTCGAAACAATATGGCAACACCTCATCAAGAGTGGAACCCAATTGACAATTTAGTGTGTCAAAGCCAAAGCTAAATCCAACGTCTTATAGCGGAAGTAGATAAAATGGAACTCGATTCTAACACTTTTTCTAGGTTTCGTATATCGTAATATAATCAAACCATAAACAAACACTGCAAGGATTCACTGAAAGTAATTAGTTCAAGTCAAAGTATACAATTCTTTCAGAAAAATACGGGAAACGCCCCGAAGTAGGAGAAGGCGCTTTCCTTTCATGATGTGCGAACTTAATTTCGTTAGCAATATTGCAGTCCCAAATTAGCCAATACAATTCGGAGAACATCAGACGAAGGAAGAAAATAGATAGCAAAAGTTATTACAGATAAATAAGGTAATGGTGAATGCACGAAGAAGCAACAAGCAAAATACAGAGAGCGATTGAGAAATTTTACCTGAGAGATGGAGATGGAGATGGAGATGGGGATCGGGAGCAGTAGGTGTAGTGGAGGAATCGGGGTTTAACACTGTTCAAGTGCGACGGAGAGGCTGCGGTGCGGAGGGAAGTATACAACGTAAAGAAGGGCTTTCGACTTGCTATGACTCCCAACTCTCGAATTTCTTCTAGACTTCAGCCTCAGTTTGGGAGTCCAGATTTGGATTAGTAAACGTCTAGATTTTTATTTTTATTTAGGGAAAAATCGATATTTATTTATTTATTTATTTATTTTATCTCCAATCTTTTTCTTTATTCTCAATAAATAGTCAAAATGTGTATGTAGATAACAATTTAATACAAGTATACAACTAATGATGTATACATAATTTAAAGTTTTATATTTCATTAATTAAATGAAAAAAAAAAGATGGAATGAATAACTAATGGAAAATTCATAAAATAAATTAACTTTATATATGTATGAATAAAAGATTATTGATAGAAAAAATTAACTTTAAAAGGACGGTAAAGAAATAAGTATATTTTAGGTATTTTAATCCATACACATCACCAATCAATTATAGTTGCTAATTGCTATAGAGCCCTACTCCGTCCACTTAATAATAATTATGAGTAGTGGTACACTCGATATGTGTGTTTGGATTCATTTTATGTAAGATTTAAAATATTTATGTATTTTTATATTATCAAATATTCCATTATCAAGATAGTCTTTTGATTAATTATATGAGGCCTATGGTTAAAAGAGTTTGAATGATGAAACTAAAGATAAGAAACAAAGAACATTATATGTTTGGAGAAAAAATCAAGGAAAAAAATAAAAGCACAACAAAATATTAGAGAGGGGGAAAAAGATGTCAAAAATTTCATTGTCATTTTCCTTTTAAATAGGGTTAATTTCGGTATAATCTTCTTTATCGATGGTGATCGGTCATGGTATCCATGCCTTGCTTCTTTTTTTGGCCAAATCCTAATTTCATTTTGCTTCTCTCAATCGTCGAGCCTGATTGACTCGACTCTTTTCCCCAACCCCCAGCCTCTCACTTTGTTTCGTTTTTTTTTTTTTTTGTACCATTGCTTGATGAAGACACCTGATCGGCCCAACTTTCCCAAATTCCCACCACCAGCCCTTCGCCTTTCCGGATCTGAATTTTTCATTTCATTTTAGTTGTTGCACCTAAGGTAGTTTCCTAAACTCCAAATACTTATTAAATAACATAAATATAGATATAGATATAAATATATAATTTTAAATTGTTATTATGTCTATATAATTAAATAAAAAAAAGTAAATAACTGAACAATATTGACAAAAAAATCGTAGTAAATATGCAATGGATAGAAAATTATTGAAGTAGTTAATTGATTGAAAAAAATGGATATCTTGTTAATAAACAAATAAGTTCAAGGGTACTTTATCAATACACGTTATACCAATTAGTATGGTTACTCTTAAAGTTTTCGTCCTTAATAAATAATATAGATATATATAAAATGAAAAGCACACTAGCCGGGGTCACAATTGAAATGTCTAAAATTAGAAAAAGAACAATATAAGTAGTTCTTATTAGAGTCAAAATTCACTTTACCTCCATATAATATCAATCCCCGTTTTCTTTATATTACCCAAAAACAAGTCCATTTTTGTTTTATAGTTTCTACCAAGAAAAAAAAAAATCAAGTTTCCCATCTCATTCTACAATTGTTTCTTATATTTTATTGCTAAGAGTTTAAGACGAACAAAAATTTGTAGGTAGCCTTTGTCTCATTTTTTGTGGTTTCCTTTTGTTAGACATATGCAAGGTTTCTCGCTTTTCAAAATAATTGTCATTATTTTAATTTTTAAATTAGTTGTTTACTATTAACTTTTTTTATTCAAGGCTCAAGATAATATAGACAGACAGATTTAGATATAATTTAAAAGTATAAAAAAGAATTTTGACATTTATGATTATATAAGTACATGCTTTAATTTTCAGAACATGCAGACTTGTTGATTTCAACTCGCCCCTCATTGTTGCAATAATAATTGTAGGAATTAGTTGTATTTATATTAATATATGTTGCATTTAATTTGCAACAATTATTGCACTAATTTAAAACTTACTACAACAAAATATAATATCAATGACAAAGTATTGAGTGATAATTATAAATTGTCAATAAAAATGTAAATGACAATAATTTCGATCTTATCATTACATGATTATTGCTGAGAAGCATATTTAAAACTTACTACAACAAAATATAATATTAGTGACAAAGTATCGAGTGATAATTATAAGTTGTCGATAAAAATGTAAATGACAATAATTTCGATCTTATCACTATATGCTTATAAGTGAGAAGAATTACGCATAAAATTTTCACTATAAGTAATCAATAACACATTTATAGTGATAATTTAGTAACAACACAATATAAAGACAATAATTATTTATTATCACTAAGTCGCCATTATATATTTCTCAATGACATTTGGTGATAACTTTATGCACAATTTTTTGTTATGGGAAAATTGTTTTTTTTTTTTTTTTGTCCGATAAGTTTACCCAATATTAGATTTAGCCCTATAACTATGCCCTTTATTTATTCAGTTCAATAAGTTACAAAATTGATGAATTTTAGTTCGGTTTAAGAGTTTTTAATAAGTTTTCCGGTATTTTTCGTTGGGATTTGCCACGTGTGCACCGAAATTTTCAACTAGGCACGAATCAAGGTGTACAATGGGCTGGCCCGGTCCAAGACCGGCACGGACCAGCCCGAAAAAGCCCGGCCCAGGACCAGACTACTACTATTCATGACCGGTCCTGGGGTGGTCTTGGGCCTTTAAATGGGCCCCAATTGGGTTCATTTTTAAACCCAGGCCTAACCCATGAACTAGCCCGTTTGAGATCCAGCCCAGGACCGAATCAACTCAGGACCGTTAGGCCTATTTAATTTTTTCTCCCTTATTGTACATATTTGTTATATTATTTGTTATTATTTGTTTGATTAATTGTTATATTAGTTTTTTAAACATGAGTAGATTCGGACATTTCGGAAAAAAAAATAAAATCTTCCTCTAATGTTAGTTCTACTCCTTCCCCTTCTTCTAGAAGGCCTTTCACCGACCCTTTCTATTATGTCTACTACAAAATCAAAAACGTGTTTTTAATACTGAAGAATAGAATATTTAAATAGACCACTAGAAATTTTTACAACACCATCACTTCAAACATGGATTTTGAAGGATTATATTATCCACGCGGATAATATCGGTATGGAGAAGGAACGTCAAATATGTATGAGCGAAAAATGATTACCGAATAGTTTTTTGCAATATGTATTATATGTTCTTTAATATTTATAGTTAATTTTCTATTTATTTATTCTCCTTTTTCTATTCCACATGTAAATTGCTATATTCAATTTAATAAATTTGGGAGGTATTATTTTGAACAATTACTTAAATTTATGATTTTTTTATGAATAGATAAAAATTAAATTAAATCTAACAAAAAAAATTATAATAAACTCATAACTAGAAAAAAGAAAAAGTAAAAATACATAAAAAACTTAAATAAAAAATTGACTAGCAAGCTTATAAGTTACAATGAGAAATTAAATAATAACAAGCTCAAAAAAACACGTACAATAAACTTTGAAAAAAATAAAAGTATATTAATGAATTAATGTACGAAAAATATAGAAGTAGAACAGTAAAAATAAAAGTTTTAAATTTGAAAAGTTTAAAAAACCTAATAATATAAAGTTAGAAGAATAAAATAAAAATTAGCATGAATTATTAAAAAAAATAATTAGCCCAATTGAGTCGGACCACTAACCCAGCTCGGTAGGCCCGGCCCAAGCCCGGACCAAGACCAGGTGGTCTTGGGCCAATGGGTTGGGCTAGTCCCAGGTATTGGTAGTTGTGACCGGCCTAGGACTGGCCCGTTCCCAAGGGGGCCTGGTCCAAACCAGCCCAATTTTTTATTGGGTTATCTCGGTCCTGGGCTGGGTTGGCCCAACTTGGCCCATTGTGCATCTTGAGGTGCGAAATTAATGATGTGGTGGTGACATGACACACACATGAGTAAAAAATTTTTTTTGTTGCTCACGGGATTCAAACTTGAGTCTCTCAAAATAACAAGTGTTCCTTTTGCCCCTCGAGCTACAACCAATTTAAATAATCCTTGCTCATTAAACTTGTACAACTTATATATATGGAAATACTTTAATATAAAGGGTAAATTACATCTACCTCCCCTGAGATTTGTCATAATTATAAATACCCACTCGTTGTTTGAAAAATTACAAATACTCTTTGAGGTTTGTAATTTTTAACCAAAGACTTAAAATTGACCATTTTGCCCTTGAATATTTTATAAAAAAGTATAGAAAAATCACCCGACGCAAATTGCATTATTCCTCCTCTGTGTGAAAAATTTAAGAACCCTCTCCATGCACATTGTAGTCCAAAAAAATTTAAGAATTAAATAAAAACTAATTCAGTGCATAAGGGCATTTTGGTTAGTTTACCCATAAAAATGGATGAAAATGGGTTATTTGTTAGACGGTTACAAACCTCATGAGGGTATTTGTAATTTCTCAAACAACGAGGGGGTATTTGTAATTATGTCAAACCTCATGGGAGCTAATTGTAATTTACCCTAATATAAAATTGATATTAATATTACTAAAAATTGTAGTAAAAGTTATACCTAAAAATATCATTATTTAATGATATAATTACTTTGTTATTTAAGAAGAATATAATTAGTATTGATATTATATATATATATATATATTTAATTTTCATATACTAATTTATATAATTTTACATAATTATTTCTTTCTTTTAAAATTTATTGTTATATATTATATGTTTTGAAAGATGTACAATTTTTTATTAAATTAATAAACATGTTTATACACTTAAAACTGCTTATATATCAATTTTAATGTAGTAATATTTTGAATATTATATATAAGCAATTTTATATATAAGCTAGTTTTATGTAAAAAAAAAAATATAAATTAGCATATGAAAATAAATATAATTTTTTTAATATGTATATGTGTATATATATATATATTCTTGTTAATATTCTATTGTTAAGATAAATATCAATACTATTTATATTCTTTTCTAAAATAAACTAAACTATATTAGTAAATATCTTTATTTTTAGGTTTAACTTTATTATGATATTAGTAATATTAATATCAATTTCATATTAAAGTATTTCCAGATATATAGGTCATAAGAGATGGTTGAGCAAAGTATGTATATATTAGTTGTAGCTCAAGTGACAAAAGTAGAATTTTTAATTTTGAGAGACCCAAGTTCGAATCCCATGAGCAACAAAAGATTTTAATCACTCATGTGTGTGGCACATCATCACCACATCATCCATTCTTTGCCCAGTTGGAAACTCCGATGCACACGTGGCAAATTTCGGCTAAAACGACCGGAAAATTTATTTAAAACCCTAAATCAGACTAAATGTCATTAATTTTGTAATTTATTGGACTAAATCTAATATGGATAAACTTACTGAACGAAAAAAATAATTTTCCCTTTTGTGATTAATTCTTAATAATAACAACTTTTACAAAATAATACTCACCATCACCAAAAAATTGGACTCATTTGTAGTTCTAAGATAGCATTTGTGCATTGAAGGCTAAGTAATATGGGGGTGAGCTAGCATCCAACCAGTGGTTTTGGTTTATTGGTACTGTTCTCAGATAGTTTGTGTTACAAAGTCGATCACGGTGACAAAAGAAGCGAAATAACTGTTTTATGAAAAGAAGAAGCGTAATGTGATCAAACCAGTGTTTTACTGGTATCTTTTCATGGACCCCCTATGCGATGGGACTAAAACTACAATTTTGCATAAGCAAGAGTGTGGTGAATATACTAATTGTGCCAATCTACCTTGAAGATATTCTTGTAGTTGGTGGTGATTCAAATTATGTTGATCAGTTCAAGAGGCAAATGTAAGAAATATATTATGTGTGGTCAGGGATTCATGTGTTATTTTTTTGGGCGTGGAAGTAACTCAAACTTCCAATGGAATTTTATTTCCTGAAAAAAAATAAAAAATGCAGCAAACATATTAAAGAAATTTTCTATGCCAAAATGCAAGATTGTCAAAAATCGAGTGGTTCAAAGACATAAATAAAAGGGCATTCGGTTAAGCTTCTTCATCGTAAGTTGGCATATATTATATTGTTTTTACAGTAGAGTTTGTAAAATGAATAAAAGAACGGGTTGATGAACTGTTGCATTAAAATAAGATTGTGAGATGTATGACATGTTGGTAACAACAAATTAATGGTGGTGGATGTCAATATGACTTTATTAATTGAAGTAGTATTAATATGGTCTAGATTTATGGTGACCAATATATTCCGTAGTCTTATTGTTGGTTGATGTACCGGGGTCCAGCAGCACCACAGAAAGTCGAGGGATCTTCTTTAAAGTCCTAAGATTGTGGGGGAGACTAACCTGCAGAGAGGGGTTAGCACTACGATGCTTAAGTCAGTAATGTTCGACTTGAAGATAAATAAAGAACACTTGAAGGAAATGAGAATAATGGTGAAAGTGTGATAATTGGTGTGTGAATATTCTGAAAAGTGTTGAGAAATTCGTGTGTTAAGAGATAGGGTAAGTGTTACTTGAGAGTTCTTAAGTACGTGAATTTGTGAGATGTTGAAGTTGCCAAATAACTGCACAATGTGTCCCTTTTATAGCAAAGGAGCAAGACTTGTTCTTTTATTCACGTAGTGAATGCTGATTAAGCAGGTAGTGAAGTAATGAGCATAGAGTAGAGTGTTCAGGAGTAAAACTTCCTGAGGTTATGTGCATTCCAAGGTCGGGAGGGTAAAACTTCCTGAAGTTATGTGCATTCCAAGGTCGGGAGAGCTTTCTGCCATCAACATCTTGTAGCTCATAAGCTCCGAATTTGATAATCCGGCTCACTTTGTAAGGGCCCTCCCAGATGGGAGCCAACTTTCCTACTGGTTTCGCGACACTTAACCATCTCAACACGAGGTCTCCCATATGGAATTCTGTCCTCTTCACCCTTCTGTTGTAAGCATTGATTACCTTTTGTTTGAATCTTTCCATGCGAGTTCGAGCATCCTCTCGAATTTCATCAACGAGGTCTAGGTTGGTACGCAGCAGGGCATTATTGCTTTCCTACTCAAAGTGCTATATTCGGAAGGATTCCAAACCTGCTTCAGCAGGGATTACGGCCTCTGAGCCGTACACCAAGTTGAAAAGAGTCTTTCCTGTAGTGGATCTGGGAGTGGTCCTGTAAGACCATAGCACGCTGGGCAGGGCGTCTACCCACTGCCCTCGTGCTTGCTCCAGCCTAGTTTTGATACCTTGCACCAGGATTCTGTTTGTAACTTCTCACCTATCCGGTAGCTTGGGGGTAGGCTATGGAAGTGAAGTGTTGCTGGATGCCTAGGTTAGCACACCAATCTTGAATTCTCCAGCCCTGAAACTGGCGACCATTGTTAGAAATAAGAACGCTGGGTAAGCCATACCTGCATATAATGCTTTTCCATAGGAATTTAATCACTTCGTCTTCTGTGACTTTAGCAAGGGGTTCTGCTTCCACCCATTTGCTGAAATAGTCCACTGCTACCAGCAGGAATTTGCGTTGTCCTTGTGTAATTAGCAAGGTACCTACTATATCCATCCCCCATTGGGAGAATGGCCAAGGTGCTGAAAGTGCTTTGAAGGGCTCAGCTAGCACATGGATGAGTGGGGCGTGCTTTTGGCATTGCTCACATATTCTTACCCAGCTGATTGCATCCTTTCTGAGAGTGGACCAGAAATATCCGACTCTCAGAACCTTTCCTTAAGGGGCTATGCCACCTATATGGGACCCACAGGCTCCTTCATAAATTTCTCGGAGCATGGTTCGGCCCTCCCCAGCTGACAGGCATCGGAGGTAGCGCTGGGAGAAGCTTCGTTTGTAGAGGATTCCTCCTAGAAGGGTAAACCTAGCTGCTTGGCTTTTCAAGCGGGTTGCCTCGTTTTCGTCGGCAAGAAGGATTCCCTCCTGCAGGTAATCGAGGAGGGGTTTCCTCCAATCTGTGCTAATATGTAAGATATGTACGTTAGTATCAGGAGTGATTTTAACAAGGGTCCTTACTGTAATAATACGAGTGTTGCAGTCGACCAGAGAGCCACTACAAAAAAAAACAGGGCTATAGCAACGGATTTTTTGCAACGGACCAATTCGTTGCAAATTTGCAACGACCTTTGGTACGACTTTGCAACGGATTCTGATTTTTTTTACATTTTCGTTGCAATTTCCGTGGCAAATTAACAATGATATTTTGCAACGGACTATCCGTGGCAAAATTCCGTCAACTTTAAAATGTCCCACATTCAACATAAGTCGTTGCAAAAGTCGTGGCAAAATATTGCAACGACACATTCCGTTGCAAACTTCCAACGGTTTTTGCAACGGACGTCTTTTGTTGCATACTTTGCAACGAAAATTGTAGTTAAATCCGTTGCAAAAAATTTGCAACGGACTTTGTAACGAACCCGTGTCGTTGCAATTTGAATATTGTGATTTGCAACGGATTTAGCGACGGTACATTGTCTGTTGCACAACTTGCCGACAATTTTGCAACGGAGTTGCAACAACATGTAAGCATTAATTATTGAGCCGTTGAATTTGCAACGATTTTTGCAACGGATTTGTCCGTTGCAATATGTTTGTGACAGTTGTAACCCACTATTTTAAAATGCTATATGTTTTGCAACGGATTTTGCAACGGTAATATAAATCCGTTGGAAAATCCGTTGCAAAATCCATAAACATGCAACCTTTATAAGATAGGTTTTAGGAAAGATTACTACAATTGGACATCTCATGGTGATAACGATCTCCCGTGGCTGACGATTAATGGGTACGGCTAGGGGTGGACGCAAGTGTGAGGTACTGCATTGGCATTCTAAGCAGCATTCCCCGGTAGCTGAGGAAGCCCCTTCTACGTTCGCAATCCCCTGGTCGACCCTATCGTCGCGTAAGGTGAGTTGACCGTCCATTGACAGAAGTTCATAGGCTTTTTAAGGAGGGATAACTAAACAATGGCCAATACAGATGGATTATGAGCATTCAATTTCAGCTGACAACTCTGTAGATCAAACGAAAAATTGGAATAACTATGAGAAATTGAATTGGGATCGGATGATGGTGTTTGATGCAGCTGGTCCTGTATCTCGTCCACAGGTGGTCCAGTGCAATATAGATGGATGTATCCTTTGAGATGTATTATTATTATTGTTGAAAATTTAAATATGCATAATTTTTGCTTATGTATCTAATATTTTAAATTCCACTATATTTTGCAAACCTCCATACTTTGAAGAAAAAGGTGAAGAACAAAGCTGATGTAGAGGCTTCAATTTGTGAAGCCTACATTGTTGAGGAAAACTCGACCTTCGCCACGCATGAGTTAATCGGATCGTTAAAATTCAGATCAAACCGTTAGATATGATCAAACTTACAGAAAAATACATTTGGTAAAGTTTTAGACTTATTGGGTATACGGATGTTCAGATATCGTACTCGTAACAAAAGAGTAATCATTTAAGACGGTGTATCGTTGAATCAGACCATGTGATTTTAAATCGTACCGTCTAATATGATCTAATGGACACATACTTATATATATATTAAAATTTAGTATGAATCGGGTGGCTGGATTTTAAGATATCGTAATTATTAATTAAACTTTTTGATGTAATTATATAATATAATATATATCTAAAATGAATTGTATAAGACAAATAATATGTTTATCTAAATTATTAATCTTCTCTTCAAGTAATATCATTTTACAATTTACAATGAATTATATTATACAAAGAATACATTAAACTAATATTTTATTTTTTAATAAATAATATCAATTTAGATTTAAATAACTCAATTTAGATTTAAATAACTTAATATAGACTATATAATGAAGAAGATGATGATGATGAAGATGATAATGATTATTAATTGAACATAATGTATTGATGATTTTGTCATGATATTTTATCTCATTTACTAATTGAAGAGTATATCTTAAATCATTTATCCCATATCATTTAAAAAAATTATTAATTATAAAATATTTTATTTCATTTATTAATTAAAACGATATCTTAAATCATTTATCTCATTTAATTTTAAAAATAATTATTAATTTAAAATTATTTTTTTCGATTTACTAATTGAATAATATATCTCATTTAATTTTAAATATTATTAATTCAAAAATAATTTAACTTTTTACTATACACTTTCCCACCCCATTTTCACATCCTAATTTTCCCCCCCATTTCCCTCCTCTATTTTCTAAACCCTAATTTTTTCCCCCCTTTCCCTCCCTCTTTTTCCCCTCTCCCCCTTCCCCATACATTTTCACCACTACATTTCTCTTCCCCCTTTCCCTCCCTCTTTTCCCCCTCTCCCCCTTCTCTCTGCCGCCGCCGCCGGTCGCCGCTGCCACCGCCGCCGGTCGCCGCCGCCACCACGAGGTATGTTTCTCCTCCTTTCCTCTCCTCTTTTCTTTCTTCTAATTTTTTTTTTCATTTTTTGTTGAAGTCTTCGCCGCCGGCCGCCGCCTCTCGCCGCCGTCGCCGCCCGTCGCTGCTCGCCGCCGCCCGCCGCCGCGAGGTACGCTCCTCCTCCTTTTTTCTCCTCTTCTCTTTCTCCTCTTTTCTTTCTTATATTTTTTTTTTTAATTTTTGGTGAAGTCTTTGCCGCCGCCCGCCGCCTCTCGCCGTCGCCCGCTCGCCGCCGCGAGGTATGCTTCTCCTCCTTTCTTCTCCTCTTCTCTTTCTCCTCTTTTCTTTCTTATATATATATATATATATTTTTTTTCAGTTTTTGACTTTTTTTAGAGCCACCCCCGCCGCCTCCACCGCCGCCGCCCGCCACCGCCGTCCGCCGCCGCCGCCTCCACCGCCGCCGCCCGCCGAGGTCCTCCACTTTCTTCTAGTTTTTCATGACCAAAACCCTTTTATTTCTTTAATTTTTCATGTCTAAAACCCTTTTACTTCTTTAGTTTTGTTTAATTTTTCATGTCCAAAACTTCTAATTCCCTACATGAATATATGCTATATTGAGTGTAGACTAAGTCATATTTTGTTCATGTGCAAAATTGAGTATGTTATATTGACTATGTGTTGGTATAAAATGTATATTAAGTATGTGTTTAATATAAAATTGTGTATGACAATGTAATATATTGAGTATTTGGTTGATATATTGAGAATGTGGTTGATATATTGAGGTGGATGGGAATGATAATTGTATTGATGAGGTTGGATGAGTGTTGTTGGTGATGATTGTAGATTAGGATTTTTATTAACATAAACTCATCTAAATTAATATACCTAAGTTATATCACAAGTTAAAAATTTAATTAAACTAATTTAATTTGGTTATATCACAAGTTAAAAATGCAACTAAACTAATGTAACTTAGTTAACTTTCAAGTTAAAATTGTCAATTAAACTAATTTTACTTAGTTAACTCACAAGTTAGAAAACAAACTCCACTAATGTAATTTTGTTAACTTTCTATTTAAAATCTTTAACTAAACTAATTTAACTTAGTTAACTAACAAATTAAAAACTCAACTAAACTAATGTAATTTTGTAACTAATGTAATTTTGTTAACATTCAACTTAAAATCTTTAACTAAATTAATTTAACTTAGTTATTTCACAAGTTAAAAATGCAACTAAACTAATGTAACTTAGTTGACTTTCAAATTAAAATATTCAATTAAACTAATTTTACTAGTTAAATCACAAGTTAAAAATCTAAGTCCACTAATGTAATTTTGTTAAATTTCAACTTAAAATCTTTAACTAAACTAATTTAACTTAGTTAACTCCATTAAATATCATTACTCCGGCGGATATCATGTAAGGAAATTTAAAATGTTTGATTGTTTTAAAAATATTTTTAAAATGTTATATTATATTTGTTTTATAATTATTTATTTGATACTTTGTATGGATTCGAAAGTTCAAGAGGTCATCAAGGAGCGACTCTGAAGATAGTCCGGGTGATATCCCACCCGACCACCTACCTTCACAACATTGTGAAAATGAATTTGATCCCCCTCTTTAAATTTGTATACTTTAAAATTGAATATTTTTATTTTGTGGATTGAAATGTTGAATTATCTTTACTGTAAGTATTTTGCCTTAAATATATTGTCATATTTGAATTTTCTTGTTAGAGTTAAATTAAATATATTTTTATTATTGAATATAAATTATGAAATTGTTGTTGTAAATGAAAATAATTTTGCAATAGATTATTGTTGCAATTATCGTGGTAAAATTTGCAACGGATTGTCATTGCAATTGTCGTTGTAAATGAAAATTATTTTGCAACGAATTGTAGTAAATTATGCCGTTGCAAATTTTGCAATGGAATGTCGTTGCAAAAAAATATTGCAATATAGCAACGACTTCCATTGCAAATGCCATTGCAAATAAAATGATTTTGCAACGAATTATAGCTAAATATTTCGTTGCAAAATTTGCAACGGAATGACGTTGCAAATATTCCATTGCAATATTGCAACGACATTTCGTTGCAAATGTAGTTGCAAATAAAACCCGATTTTGCAACGAATTGCCATCATCTTTGCCACGAATATACCATCGCAAAGTCGTTGCAAAATATAAAAAGTCAACTTTTAAAATAACGAAATTTGCAACGGACTTTTGCAATGGATAAAAATCCGTGGCAATATTTTGCAACAACCAAAAAATCTGTTGCTATATAGCAGTGGTACCTATAGCAACGGAAAATTTTCCGTTGCAAAAGTCCGTGGCAAATCTGTTTTGCAACGAATTATTCATGAAATCCATTGCAAAAATCCATTGCTATAGGTCTGTTTTTTTGTAGTGAGCTAGCCAGCTGGGCAAGATAATCATCCGTGGTGTTTTTAGCCGGGGTATTTGAATTAAATTGCTCATTTACTTGAATTAATCCAGTTAATTCAAGAACTAATTCAACTATTGAATTAATCGAGATCTAGAAGATGAGTAAGTGTGTGACCCCTTAGGTTCATCCTAGTAAAATTTATGGGCACACAACTATTTCGGCTTGTCAAATTTAATTAATCATATTAATTAAATTATTTTTGAATCAACACCTTAATTCTAAAAACCTATTAATCATGGTTGGTGTCTAGGAACACGCTATGAAGACCTATCTCTAGGTGAAGGTGGTGAACCTTTAGACAACGAGTGTCATCTAAGTAAGGTCCTTTCATCAATCATCTCCTGATTAAGTTAAAGGCATGGATAGTGAGTCGAAACGTTGTTGACTCAATGACTATGCATCATTTTCTTCCATTTCTTGATTAAGACGGTCAACCTAGAAATTCCTACACCCAGTTTCTGTGTCGCGTTGGCTAGGACGTGTCAATCAAGAAATAGTGAAGAGCATAAGAGATCTCCTACTTATTAAGGTAAGTTGACGAATCATTGACATGCCACTCATTGATTTTCGTATTAGATGGGCTTATACCTAAAATATCCCCTTTATGATCAGTTTGATAACCAGAAGATAAATCAAAGCACAAGGGACCTAATATAAGACCATAATGGTGCCTCAAGTCTAAGGACTAATCTTGCACTATCACATCAAGAAATTCTTAATTTGATGTTGTCACTCTAATAAAGAATCTCCTACAGAACTATTCAGTAGACTTGTTCCCAACAAGCACCATCAAACACACATTAGTTTCTCCACGTCAATGTCCATAAAATGAGTGTTCCCCTAAAGGACGTGTGTCATGTGAGCAAGCCTACAAAGGATCAATGAGATCCCCATCTCATTGATCCTTGGCTTAGAACATTTAAGGCCAAGACATCAGACGCATATTTCATGATCACCATAATATGCATGACCATGCGTCAAAGTCATGTATGGCCTATGGACTTCATTCTATTATGTAGATATATTTATAAACACAAGTATGAATGAAGAATGCCATGTGATATTTGTGGGGAATGACTACTTGTTAGGCATTTCCTTTGTCCCACATAGCTTATAAAATATTCCTTTTTCTTATTCATATAGTATTCCTTTGCTCCTTATCAATAGAGAAGTGTGGGTAGGGGGATTTTGGTAAAAATGCCACACGCGCGCGCCCGCCCCATCCCGTCCCGGTCCGGGCGGGGCTGGGCCGCGCGTGAGTATAATATTTTTGCAGAAAAAACATTGGAAAACCCACAATTTCCTTCTCTTTTCTCGATTTCTTTCAGAATTCTTGACTTAGTCATTTTCTATCCGTTGGAGCTTGGACTTGGTCCATTTTGTTGAGGAAAATCAGCATTACTTTGCTAACTCATTTTCAGAGTTCTCCTGTTGCAAGACTCTCTACAAACCGAGGACTCTACACTATAAATAGAGCCTCGGTTTGTTCATTCAGGCATAGAATAGAATCCGGCTTTCCTCCTCCGTTTTATCTCTTCTTCTGTACCTCTTTCTCAACTCTAAAACTGCTGTTCCAACTCTCTGCCACGAGTGCACGTGTTGGAGAGAGCTGTGTTAACCTTGGGGAGCAAACGGAATTTGCGATTGCACCACGGTCGTGCCGAATTTTGCTTTCAAGGTAGTGGATTTACCACGGCACAACATTTTCGTTTCTGTTTTCTCCTACAATTTGAAAGCAAAAAGGCATTACTGGCTTAGATTACTCTGTTCATATCTCATATATATTCCTCGAAATGAAAAACTGTGTTATTCTCAAAATGACTGCACCTATCCTGTCCAAAGCGTTGCCGGATCTCTCTAAACTCGAGCCACTCGATGGAACCAACTTCAAGAGATGGTCTCAGAAACTTCTGATCTTCTTCGAGCAGCTAGAGGTGGATTACGTACTATTCAATGATCCACCAGTCACGTCCTCTCAAACTTCTGAAGTGGCGACATCAACAGACGTGGTGAAAAAGGCAGATCTAGAAGCCAAGGCCAAGTTCGAAAAGGACAACAAAACTGTTCGGGGCCATATTCTAAACCATATGACCAACACTCTATTTGACCTGTTTGTGAATCAGAAAAATTCCAAGGCAATCTGGGAGACGTTGGAATCAAGGTACGGAGGTGACGATGCAGGGAAGAAAAAGTACGTCGTTGGAAAATGGCTCCAGTTCCAGATGGCTGATGGGAAACCAGTGATGGATCAGGTGCATGAATATGGAAATCTGGTGGCAGATGTGCTGACCGAAGGTATGCAAATGTGTGAGATTCTGCAAGCAAACATATTGCTTAAGAAATTCCATCCCTCTTGGAGCGAATACATAAACCATTTGAAACACAAGAAGAGGGATTTGACGCTCCAAGAGCTTGTCAGCCACATGAGAACCGAAGAGGCGAACCTTGAAAAAGATAAGCAAAACTCTCTCTCTTCACTTTCGGTTAAAGCTAACTTAGTTGAATCTACTAGTGCCAAAGACAGGTTTCAATTCAAAGGCAAGAAGTTCCAAAAGGGCGGTCAACAGAAGGCATTTAAAGGAACCGATGGGAAGATCCAAAAGGCAAAAGTTAATTGATACTGCTGTGGAAAACCAGGACACAAGGCATATCAATGCTATCAAAGAAAGGATCAACAAAAGACGAACCAAAAACCAACAGCCAAGAGCACCCCACAAGTCCATCTCACCGAAAACGAGGAAATAATAGCGGCAGTGGTCGTCGAAGCAAACTTGGTGGAGAACAAAACACACTGGGTTCTGGACACAGGAGCCTCAAAACACTTCTGCTCCAACAAAAAACTATTTCAAAAATTTCATGAGGCATTCGACGGAGAATGCGTCTTCATGGGCAACTCTACTACTGCAGGAGTACTAGGCAAAGGAAAGGTTCTTCTTAAACTCACTTCTAGTAAAACTCTAGCTCTAAATGATGTGCTTTATGTGCCTTCCCTGCGTAGGAATCTTGTTTCTGGTAGTCTTCTAAACAAGGCTGGATTAAAAATAGTGCTAGAAGGTGACAAGGTTATATTATCTAAAAATGGTGATTTTGTGGGGAAGGGATACATGTCAGGAGGGTTATTTGTACTTAACACCATTCCCGTTATTTCTAATAAAATTGCTTCCAATTCTGCTTATATGATTGAATCTGTTGACATATGGCATGGTAGACTAGGGCATGTGAATATTGCATCCATTAAAAGGCTAAAAAATATGAAGCTTATTAATACATATGATAAGGATGATTGTACTAAATGTTCAATCTGCGTAGAAACAAAATTTGTTAAGAAGCCTTTTAAACCTGTCACAACAAGAAGCACAGAATTGCTAGAATTAATTTACTCAAATCTAGCAGATTTCAGAAACACACTTAGTAAAGGAGGAAAGAAATATTATATTTCATTTGTGGATGATTATTCTAGATTTACTAAGATCTATCTTCTAAGAACGAAAGACGAAGCAGCTGAAATGTTCTTAAAATTTAAATCCGAAGTAGAAAATCAACTAGATAGGAAAATCAAAAGACTTAGGTCCGATAGAGGTGGTGAATATGGGACTAATTTACTTAAAGAGTTTTGCAAAATAAATGGCATTGTGCATGAAACTAGTGCCCCTTATACACCTCAGCAAAATGGCATAGCAGAACGTAAAAATAGAACCTTAAAGGAAATGATGAATGCTATGTTACTTAGTTCCGGTATGCCCGAAAACATGTGGGGGGAAGCAGTTTTATCTGCATGCTATATCTTAAATAGAGTCCCACATAAAAAATTGAATAAAACACCTTACGAAATGTAGAAAGGTTTTTTGCCTAACTTGAATTACCTTAGAGTGTGGGGGTGTTTAGCTAAAGTGGCATATCCGGAATTTAAAAAGTCTAACATTGGACCTAAAACTTTTGACTGTGTGTTTATTGGTTATGCACAGAATAGTGCAGCTTATAGATTTATGTGTTTAAAGGATAGTTCTATTTGTGAATCTAGAGATGCTGAATTTTTTGAACTTGAATTTCCTTTGAAAAATACTCTTGTATCTCAGCAAGTTTCTACCAGTAATATGATTAGTCCTCTAAAAACCCCTTCTTCTTCCCGTATCACTGAACTTAGAAGGAGTAAGAGACAAAAAACTGATACTAGTTTTGGGCCTGATTTCTTGACTGTCTTTTTAACTGAAGATCTGGATAAAATAGATGAACAATTTGTATCAATTTTCCTAGTCGATGAGGATCCTAAATCTTATTTAGAGGCCATAACCTCCATAGATTCTAGCTTTTGGAAAGAAGCCATTAAGAATGAACTAGACTTTATAAAAGAAAACCACACTTGGGAGTTAGTGGATCTGCCTATAGGAAGTAAACCTATCAAGAGTAAATGGATCTTTAAGAAGAAGATCAAACCAGATGGGTCTATAGATAAGTTTAAGGCAAGATTAGTAGTCGTAGGCTATACTCAAAAGAAAGGGATAGACTACTTTGATTCATACTCTCCGGTAACAAAGATAGCAATAATAAGAACTTTAGTTGCGCTATCAGCCATTCATGGACTGATAATTCACCAAATGGATGTAAAAACAGCCTTTTTGAATGGTGATTTAGAAGAGGAAAATGGAACAACCCGAAGGGTTTATAATACCTGGACAAGAAAACAAAGTATGCAAACTCAAAAAATCGTTGTATGGGGCTTAAACAAGCTCCTAAACAGTGGTATGAAAAATTTGATCGTACTTTAATTTCTAATGGATATAATAGAATGCATCTGATATCTGTGTATACTCAAAAGTACTTGGGACTGATTGTGTGATCATATGTTTGTATGTTGATGACATGCTTTTCTTTGGTACCAACCTAGATGTTATTAACGAAACCAAGAAATTTCTTTCATCACAATTTGACATGAAAGATCTAGGAGAAGCCGATGTAATTCTAGGCGTTAAAATTAGGAAAACAGGAAATGGATTCTCCTTGTGTCAATCTCACTATATAGAGAAAATCTTGAGAAGATTTAACTGTCATGATGAAACACCTGTAAGAACCCCTTATGATCCTAGCTTGTGTCTTAAAAAGAATAATGGCAATAGTGTATCACAAGCCGAATATGCAAAAATCATAGGGAGTGTTATGTTTCTCATGAACTACACCAGACCTGACATAGCCTATGCAGTGAGTAGGTTAAGTCGTTACACTCACAATCCTAGTAATGAACATTGGGATACACTTCGTCGCTTGTTAAGATACCTAAAGGGTACAACGGATTTATGCTTACATTATAATAAGTTCCCTTCAGTATTAGAAGGATTTTGCGATGCAAATTGGGTAACTGATAATGATGGAGTGAGTTCAACTAGTGGCTATGTGTTCACTTTGGGTGGGGGAGCGATTTCATGGAAATCTGCAAAACAAACCTGTATTGCTAGATCTACTATGGAATCTGAATTTATAGCTCTTGAATTAGCAGGTCAAGAAGCTGAGTGGTTGAGAAATTTGGTGGGTGATGTGCCCTTGTGGGGTTCATCGGTACCTATTTCCCTACACTGTGACTCACAAGCTGCAATTGGTATTGCAAAGAGTTATGCGTACAATGGGAAAAGAAGACACATTCGCATCAGACATGGTGCGGTGAAAGGGCTTCTAAAGAATGGGATAATCTCCCTGGATTATGTAAGGTCCGAGAGGAACTTGGCAGATCCTCTCACAAAGGGGCTAATCAGGAAAGTTATTCTTGAGACCTCAAGAGCAATGGGGCTCAAACCTCTGAGCTGAGAAAATATGGTACCAAACCATATGGAATCCATAGCCCTATGTTTTGGGTGGTCCTTACAAAGGATTTGATGGATGGAATCCATAGCCCTATGTTTAGGGTGGTCCATATAAGGACTTGATGGATTAATCCTGACACAGAATGGATCAGGAGGATAGTTTCATAGCTCGATCGTCGAGTGGTCTACATTTATAGACTTGATGAAACTATCAAAATGAGTGTGAAGGTGGGCCGCCTTCTATGAAAGATAATGCGTTCTTTCTAGAGCACTCATTAGAAACCAAGGTACGAGCGCAGGGCCGTTAATAGCGCTTAGCTTTTATCACGGAACAGCAGTCTCCACGGAAATAATACGTGTTGTGGGGGTCTCGACTTAAGCTATAGAAAGTTCAAGAGCTCATTCACTTTCGTTAGCTGAGTTGTTGCCTCACCTCACTACGCATTAATTCAATCGAAAGACATTAATGCTTAAGTATTTTTTCCTTTCTTCAGTCCGGAAAACCCAATTTCTTTCCCTAACCAATTAGTCATTCGTGGGGGATTGTGGGGAATGACTACTTGTTAGGCATTTCCTTTGTCCCACATAGCTTATAAAACATTCCTTTTTCTTATTCATATAGTATTCCTTTGCTCCTTATCAATTGAGAAGTGTGGGTAGGGGGATTTTGGTAAAAATGCCACACGCGTGCGCCCGCCCCGTCCCGTCCCGGTCCGGGCGGGGCTGGGCCGCGCGTGAGTATAATATTTTTGCAGAAAAAACATTGGAAAACCCACAATTTCCTTCTCTTTTCTCGATTTCTTTCAGAATTCTTGACTTAGTCATTTTCTATCCGTTGGAGCTTGGACTCGGTCCATTTTGTTGAGGAAAATCAGCATTACTTTGCTGACTCATTTTCAGAGTACTCCTGTTGCAAGACTCTCTACAAACCGAGGACTCTACACTAGAAATAGAGCCTCGGTTTGTTCATTCAGGCATAGAATAGAATCCGGCTTTCCTCCTCCGTTTTATCTCTTCTTCTGTACCTCTTTCTCAACTCTAAAAACTGCTGTTCCAACTCTCTGCCACGAGTGCACGTGTTGGAGAGAGCTGTGCTAACCTTGGGGAGCAAACGGAATTTGCGATTGCACCACGGTCGTGCCGAATTTTGCTTTCAAGGTAGTGGATTTACCACGGCACAGCGTTTTCGTTTATGTTTTCTCTACAATATTGATGTATACAAATAAGACCATTATGAAACAAATTATTAAAGCATGCTATACCTAGCTAGCATCCGTCAACCTAATTGGTATGTCGGGCACTACCCTAACACTATATTGATCAAAGATAGCCATATCTATATTGATCAAAGATAGACATATCTAATGTGTTTATTGAGGCTTTAGAGAATATGAGACTGTTTAGGTGTTTGATATCGTTGTCGGCGACCACATTGCTCCATCATCTCGTGAGACGGTTCTTTAATACAGCTACTATCCAGTAGTTGTTGTTGTTGCGTATAATTATTTCGTTGGAAGGTAGATAGTGAAAATTATTTACTATTTTCGAAGGTAACAACTGTAATAGAGATTACCACTTTGTTAAAACTCGTGTTTGATTGTTTATTTTTTATTAGAATCAATAGTCAGGAGTTGGGTTTTCCAATAGAAAATAATGAAGTTTTCTTAGCAGTAATCTGACTTACTTGGTTGGTATGTGTATCATTGTAGAGCGTTCAGAAAAAGCAATAATTGTTGCTTCCAGCGATCTCTAGCGCCTCACTGTTGTCTGTTGCGCTATTCTCAGCCGTAGGGAATGTGTGGAGAGGAAATATTTTACTTATGCCTTGCTTGTTTGTGTTTTGTGGGCAGTTCAACTCTTGCTAGTTGGAGATGGTTGGTGCAACTACCATCACCACATTAATAAAAAAAAAATAAAATTAATAAATCCATCACCACATTTTTGCTGGGGATATAACAATGCGGTATAATGTGTCAACTCAACTCGCCAATTCTTTGTTGACCGCTTTTGCAAATTCTGTTATGTGTACCGGTGTATCTTGCTCGTGTCTTGCGTATGGTGTTGTTTCCTCGCTCTTTGCTGCTCCTAAGGTAGGGTTTTTTTGGTGCATCAATGTATTTATGGGAGCTGTGATTTATTTAGAAAGTGAAGCTGTTGTGGGTGTATAAGACATGATGTTAGGTTGGGTGTTTCTATATTCTGAGAAAAATTCTACTAATAGGAAACAATGTGTCTTTTAGGTCTTTGATAGTGCTCTATAAATTCCAAAATGAGTTAACCTGATTCATGGAATGATTCAGTCACCTTTCATAAACCTTCATCGTGTTTCCCTTCGTGAATTCCTTTTGCTTGGAAGGGGTTCTCTCTTGAAAGTGTTGAATGACATCCACATCAATTTAAATGCACAGAGGATTTATATTTCTTGTCAATTCAATTCATTCTGTGAAACTGATGTCCTCCGCTACCACCTCCGTTGCAGTTCATCGCGCTCTTCAACGGCCCCTCTCAAGAAATTCCCATGTCCGCCTATATAAAGCTTCCTTTTTCATTATATCCCGTTGAGTTTACACCGGACACACCATGGTGCCTACTACAATCTAATTCAAATGTACAGGTTTCAGTTCCATACAGTGGATGCCCCATTTATGAAGCTTTTCTTGAATCTAGCCCAATTTCACATTGTCAATTGTGATCGGAGTTGTTCTACCTTTTTCCATGTTGAGCCTGCCCTGTAGGCTGCAGTTGACCCTGGCATTGTTTCATGTGATATTACAACATTACCTTTCAGAGAATCAAAAGCCAAAACAAAACTTATGAAATTTTGGCTCGAAGCTGGTGCTAATCCACTAGAGTATTCAACCTTGGCATGAAAGCGTAATGGTTTTGTTTCCAATGACTTCTTGCATACCATCTATTTTTTACTGGAGTTTTCGTTGGATAATTCTTCTGATAGGGCAATGTTGTTACAATTAAGGGTATGATTGGTATGAGGGAATGAGTTAGGAATGGAATGAATATTCCTAATCTTATTCCAAAAACATGTTTGGTATGATTTAGGAATAGCAACAGTCATTCCTTTGGGAATGCCCATTCCCATAAGTATGGGATTAGGCATTTTCCCACTCACCCATGATTTTAGCTATTCCCAATAGATTGGGAATAGATTTTTTTTAGTATATTGCTAAAATAACTTCTAATAAAATTATAGTTACAAGATTTATAGCCACAAAAGTATATATTATTTTGAATATATTAAATAAAATGAATATCAATATAAAATATTTAAATATGTGTTACCAAAATATAAATTTTATAATATAAAAAATAAATTCTTAAATATTTTATTAAATATAATATAAAATTATTAACATCTTTATAGGCATTTTACCAAATATTATTAGAAGTATAATCATTTACCAAATAATAAGTATTTATTAACAGAATTTAAATATATGAAAACGTCCAACAATATGTATATTATAAACTTATAATTAATTTAACATTTCAAAATAATATCTCTTGTGCCATTAATGAGACGTAGTTTAGTTGCTTTTATTTTAATTCTTAAGTTTCATTTTTTAGAAAACATATAAATGAGTAATTTGGAAAGTGTTGATTCAATTCCCTTTTTCATTCCTTTGATATACCAAACATAGGAATGGCATATCAACATCATTCCATTCCTACTTTAATTCCATTCCTAATTTCATTCCATTCCACTCAATTCCGTTCCTATATACCAATCATGCCCTAAAAGGATTCAAGATATGGCTTTAGAGTAATTAATTTTTATTTCAATTCTTTTTGTTGTCTATTCATTTCATATATATATATATACATATATTTGCGTGTGCATGCCCTTGAGTATATGTTCTATTTTTAACTTCAACTAGTGACTGAGGATATTGCATTTATCTTTCTTGTTCAATTATTTTAGGATGATTCGGGATCCCCTATCTACAATGAAGACGGGAAGCCTCTTTTACATATGGATGGAACATGATATATTTCAAAGACTTGGCTAATGTCCAAACGAGTTTTCCTCGGTGAAGTATATCACATACAATAGTTTTGAGCTTAAGATTTCAAACTAGTGAATTTAAAATTCGTCTCTTATTTTTTGTGTGTATAGTTGACGAGAAAATAGAAACACGAGGGGTTTTTTCGGCGGGGAAATCGGTAGAACATATATGTGTTGTATACTTGTACCATAGTTTATGCAATGCAAATTGTTTGGACGTATTAATTTTACCGCATTACAAGATGACTAAGACGATCAGTGGTCATTGGACGCATTGATACATCGGGACTCAGATGGTGGAATTAATTCATCTTATGTAGTTAAGATGGTGGAAGTTGATTTGGCACTGAAAAAAACGCTCATTAGACAACTTAAGCCGTTGTGCTCATTAGACACATTCACCCTCAACAAGATATCGTGCTCCTACAAAATGTACCTTGTGTATCAGTGTATGTATGAGTTGGGCTAACTTAAGAATACAAAATTTGATCGTTACTGTGATATTCTTCTTCGTGTATGTAGTCCTTCCTTGATATTTTGTACTTGGCAATGACAGGCTATTTAGAAGTTTCACAGCTAAATATCATTTTTGTTCCCTCAATTATATAACTTACCTTGATTTGGTCCTTCAAGTTTCAAACTCATCACATTTAATCCCCATCTTTAAAGATTTCA
Source organism: Sesamum alatum (assembly GCA_034509735.1). Taxonomy (NCBI): domain Eukaryota; kingdom Viridiplantae; phylum Streptophyta; class Magnoliopsida; order Lamiales; family Pedaliaceae; genus Sesamum; species Sesamum alatum. The sequence continues at coordinate 342,858 of JACGWO010000004.1, forward strand.
TCAATGTGATCCTCACCATTAAAAATTCTTTACAACTAATAGTTTCCCCCCTCCCCCCTCCCAAAAAAATATATATAAAAAAATAGATCCTTATGCTCATAAAGAAATTTGAACTAAAGTATCTTCCATGAAAAATTAGTCTCATACAACTACACCAAACACATTTCTTTATAAAAACCATTCACAATAAACAAACCCTCTTGTTGAAAATTCGAGAAATATTATTTTTATATAAACAATAAATTATTTTGTAAATTATAACTATTTGTACTTAAGATAAGTTTTAACCTCTTTTAATATTTTTTTGAACTTGAATGATTATTTGGTTTGAAAATATTTTCTTAAAAACTTTGACACAAATAATAACAAATAAAATTTTATATTTTAAACTCAAACATTAGAGATTTTATTCATATATATATATATAAATATAATTATTTTAGTTGAGATAAATTTTAACCTTTTCTGTAACATTTTTAGTTGAATTATTATTTGATATGAAATATTTTAATAAACTTAACCAAAATTTATAATAAATAAAATTTAATTATTTAAATAAAAAATTAGATAAATTTTAGTTTTATTCAAATATAGATTAGTCTTAAATATAATTTTTAATAATAATCTTTTGTATTTGAGATAATTTTCCTATTTTTATTAATTTTTTTAATTTGACTTATTATTTTGTTTGAAATATTTTAAAAGGACAATTTGAGATTGTTTTTAGTTCTTGTGAATGACTTTTATTTCTTGTGTAAGTGATGTGGAGAAAAAATCCACTTTGCAAGAAGACCCTCCAATTTATGAATAATAGCCCAAAGACCCCTAAATAGAAGTTAAAAGGAGTTGAGGGAAGTTGAGGAGGAGGAAGTTGAAAAGAGAGTGGGCTAGCAAAATGACGAAAATGCCCTCCGTAGATCAATTTTAGGCCGTAGGATCAAAGGACAACATTGTAATTTCGCCCCCTAAAATTTACTATAAATAGGGGGTGAATTCATTGTAAACTTATCTTTTTCATGAATAAGAAGAACTACATCTATATTTTCCATTACATTCCTTTAGCTTCTCGAATTGTTTTGGTGCGTACGTGCTTAGGCTACACTTTCCCAAATTTTACACCATCAGCTTGGCGCCGTCTGTGGGAACCAGTCTAAGCATCGAAGATGAACACCAGATCAAGGGCAAGAAGCGTGAATGTGGGGCAGGAGGACCCCGAGAGAAGAGGCGAGGAGGTCGAGGCCCACGCCTCGAAGAGTCCACCGGCGCACCGCCAGGAGGAAGGGAGGCAGGAAGAGGTCGAGGCCCACGCCTCGAAGAGTCCACCGGCGCACCGCCAGGAGGAAGGGAGGAAGGAAGAGGTCGAGGCCCACGCCTCGGAGAATCCTCCGGCGCGGAGCCAGGAGGAATAGAGGAAGGAAGAGGTTGAGGCCCACGCCTCGGAGAATCCTCCAGCGTGGAGCCAGGAGGAATAGAGGAAGGAAGAGGTTGAGGCCCCCGCCTTGGAGAATCCACCTGCGCACCCAGGAGGAGGAGAGGCAAGGAGAGGTCGAGGCTCCTCCCCAGCAGGAGCAAGGCCGCGCCCCGCGCACCAAGGAGGAGGAGAGGCAAGAAGAAGTCAAGGCTCCTCTCCAGCAGGAGGCAGGAAGAAGTCAAGGCTCCTCCCCAGCAGGAGGCAGGAAGAAGTCAAGGCTCCTCCCCAGCAGGAGCAAGGCCGCGCCCCGCGCAACAAGGGAGAGGAGAGGCAGGAAGGGGTCGAGGCTCAGCCTCCACCCCCAGTTATTCAGATAACTTCCGAGACCCTTCGCCAGTCGGTGAAGGATGCATCCGCCCAAGCCAGCCGAAGGCTACAGAGGAAGAGAAAGGGTCCCCTTAGGGCAGAAGTAAGTAGGTGTGAACATAGGCCTGTGCCCCCGGAGAATTTAGCTCAAGCGCTCGGTGCAGCCAAGCTACAAGGATTGGGATCGAGACCATAGCACGGAGAAATGCCACTACTTGAAGAAAGAGGTCGAGGAGCTAATTCGAAGAGATGACTTACGAGAATTCGTGGAACAAGGGAAACAAGAGCTCCAAGAAACCGCTTCTGAAGACAGGCACGTGGTATGTTGGAGAAGACAGGAAGCAGAATGAGCCAGCAGAGACAACCTCCCAACTGCTTGAGTTATGAGGGTTAACTCGGGAGGTCCAATAAGAAAAGATACGAAGCAAGAGTCGCTCAGAGAGCGAGGCAAGATGAAGGAGTTGCATGAGGACAAGCCAAAGTTGCTCAGAGAGCAAGGCAAGCTGAAGGAGTTGCAGAGAGAGCAATAGGACGCAGATGCGCTGAGCAAGGGGAGAAAAGCTGACTTGCGTCACAGAAGCGACATATGCAGGGGGGGAAAGCAGGAGTGGCATATGTGGGGGCGGATAGCAACTTCCAACTTGTGGACTAGCAGTGGAATGGAGGCCACGAAGATGGAGGAGCAGATGACCAAGTACTTAGCAAACATCCAAGTATTAAGAAGGAAAATCGATAAGTTCACAATAGAACAAAGCCCGCGGTCGTACAAGGAAGAGACGAACTGACTCGTTAAGTCTGCCAACTCATTGGCTCCTTTGGAGAGCGAGAGAGTAACTCTGCTAAATCAAGATCAACACGAAGTGAACGTAGTCTGGGAAGAAGCCTTGACGGTGAAGAGCATTTCATCAAGCTGGGAAGAAGGTTTGGAAGAAGATTGAGAATTTGGGATTCTGCCTCAAGAGTCCAAAGAACCCCAAGGAAGCAAGGGTTAGTCAAGCTAAATCAGCAGAGCTCATGGTAATTAGAAGTAAGCTGCATCAGAGAGACTTTTTTGCAAACCACATCTTGGATACGTCGGTGAGGATTAAGCAAAGTAGAAAGAGGGAGGCTGCGCAATCACTCCGGAGGTAAAGTGATAGCATGCCAGGCCCCGAAGCGAGGACACCTTTGGCCTACCGAGCGTAAGGATGCATGGAAGTTAGTGAAGGACTCCGAGGATGCCAGGAGCATGCCGACGTCATTCACGCCCCAGCGGGAAGTATGGACCTTCGCAACATCCCGTTCGGACGGGCAGGGCAGGGTAGTCTTCCAAAATTTGAAGACAAAGCTAGAAGACGCCAAAGGCAATTGAGTAGGGGAGCTTCCGGGAGCTCTATGGGCATATCGAACCACCCCACGTCGAAGCACGGGGGAAACCCTCGCTCAGTCTGGTCTGGCCTACGGGTCGGAAGCCGTCATCCCAATGGAGATTGGAGAAGAGACACTCAGAGTGAAGTGCTACGAGCCGACTAGCAACAAAAGTAAAAGGAAGGTCGACCTGGATTTTCTGGAGGAGCTGAGGTGCAGCGCCTGCAATGATGGCGAGAACATGCAATGACAGAGTTAGACACCAAAGCTTCCAAGTGGGCGACCTCGTGTTGAGAAGGGCTGATGCCACAGGTAACATTGGGAAGCTGGACACCAAATGAGTCGGACCATATCAAGTGATTAGGATTGTGGGGAAAGGAACGTACCGCCTGCAAAAATTGGATGGGAAAAAAGTACCACGTACTGGGAATGTGGTCTACTTGAAGAAGTATTTTGTATAAATTTTATTTTCGCATTTTAAGTTGTATGATGTTTTATAATTTGAGATTATACCTCCGATCGTGGTAATAAAATTTTCTTTTGACGAGTTCTTGTCGCCTATATGTTTTAGTTTTTAGAATAAAGGGGGATTGCCCCAAGATAATAAAGAGAGGGACTGCCTCTCAAAGGGGGATTGCCCCGAGATAATAAAGAGAGGGACTGCCTCTCACAGGGGAATTACCCCGAGATAATAAAGAGAGGGACTGCCTCTCACAGGGGAATTACCCCGAGATAATAAAGAGAGGGACTGCCTCTCAAAGGGGGATTGCCCCGAGATAATAAAGAGATGGACTACCTCTCACAGGGAAATTACCCCGAGATAATAAAGAGAGGGACTGCCTCTCAAAGGGGGATTGCCCCGAGATAATAAAGAGAGGGACTGCCTCTCACAGGGGAATTACCCCGAGATAATAAAGAGAGGGACTGCCTTTTAAAGGGGGATTGCCCCGAGATAATAAAGAGAGGGACTGCCTCTCAAAGGGGGATTGCCCCCAGATAATAAAGAGAGGGACTGCCTCTCACAGGGGAATTACCCGAGATAATAAAGAGAGGGGACTGCCTCTCAAAGGGGGATTGCCCCGAGATAATAAAGAGAGGGACTGCCTCTCATAGGGGGATTGCCCCGAGATAATAAAGAGAGGGACTGCCTCTCCTAGGGGGACTGCCCCTAATACTTAAGCATAATTCAAAGAGAGGGACTACCTCTCATAGGGGGACTGCCCCTAACACACATTAATATTCTGTCTAAAAGAGGGGATGACCCCTCGCTTTAATATCTTGTTTGAAAGAGGGGATTGCCCCTCAAAGTATTTAGTTTAGTATTTTTTGCTTGTAAGAGGGGGATTGCCCATTTCGTTTGAAAGTTAATTCGAGAAAAAATAGCTTAACATAATAAGCAATAGAGAAACAAAATTTAATAACATAGTAAAAAAGAGCCTTTGCGAAATTCCAAATGTATTTTGATAAGAAGAACTCTTGAAAGGTTCCTCAAATGATAAAGAACTCCCGCGAAGTTACAAAGTGTCCCAACCAAGGGAACTCCTACAGAGCTTTCGAAGAGATCAATAGGATGCGTCGCGACGCAAGGCGATCTAAATGCAACGCAACACAATTACAACAACCATTAAAGGGGCAAGGCCCCCTCGCTACCACGACGGCATACGAGATGGCGGAGGATGAGGGAGCGAGCAACAACATCTCCCTTCCATGATGAAAAGCGAAGCACACCAAAACCTCTAGGGAAAAACGCATTACAACTGTGGAGAGGAATGGATAGAGGAGCGAGTCCTTAACAACTCTACCAAGGATGAACAAGATATCGGAAAGCCGCAAGAGAGGAGGTGGCGCCGAGATCCTGCAAACACCGGAAGAAACTCTTCGAAGTATGCAAAAGAATTAGGAGAGAAGTGGCTGACGCGACCTCGAAGTCTAAAGTGGGGGGCTTGCGCTATCAAATGAAATCGAGGAAGTTTTCAACTTTTTTCTAATTCTAAATTCTGGGAAAATCTAGCTAGACAAATGAATGTTCCTAGTGCCACAAACCAAAATCACCTCGTGATCAAAATCAAAACACTTTAGCAAGCGAGAGAAGAGGAAGGAGGGGCAACAAGACACCTTCATCTGAAATCCTATCGAGGCGGGGGGCCACTTTCAGGCCGAGGCAGACGCCTCGGCCACAGCCAGGCCGAGGTATGTTCCTCGGCCACATCCAGGCCGAGGCAGACGCCTCGGCCACCAGACTCCTCGGCCACATCCAGGCCGAGGCGCATGCCTCGACCACTTCAAGACCGAGGCAAACGCCTCGGCCACAGCCAGGCCGAGGCGCATGCCTCGGTCAGCTAATGGTCGAGGCATGCCTCGGCCATTTCCAGGCCGAGGTTTTGTGCCTCGGTCAGGCCTTTATCCACCATCAACGGATCCGCCATTGACGGACTCTTGACAATGTATCCTTGGACATTTTCTTGAAGTGCGTGACATCCTAAAAAACTCTCGAACTGGCAAATTATTTATGTCTCTTCCAGATTGACGAACGATGACTTTTTGGAAGTCGAACAACAAAAACTACTGCAAGGAAAGAGATGAAAAGCCATATACTCGAGCCAAATCGTTTGGACATCTTTCTGGAATGGGGCGGAGACCGAGTAGGCAGACCAAACAAAGCAAGAGGAAAAAAGTCAGAATATCCCACCAAGTGTATACATAGAAGATAAGGAATCCCAGCGAGGGAAGGAAGAAACCCGTGGCAGAAGTTGAAAGTCAAGGAAAAAGAGCCCTATTAAAAGTGAGAGCTCCAGTAAAAGGAGGATTTGTGCTCAGAGGGACTTGAACTTGAGTCAAGGAAAAAGAGCCTTAGTAGAAGTGGGAGCTCCAGTAAAAGGAGGATTTGTGCCAAGAGGACTCCTCGAAGAACAAGACCCTACGTCAAAAGGGAACATTATCAAGAAGAGAAAGACGAATCAAAATCAACTTGCTGATTGGAACTTTCAGATTTCCAAAGAAATACCTGAAAGTCGGGGGGCTACTGATGTGGAGAAAAAACTCACTTTGCAAGACGACCCTCCAACTTATGAATAATAGCCCAAAGACCCCCAAATGGAAGTTAAAAGGAGTTGAGGGAAGTTGAGGAGGAGGAAGTTGAAAAGAGAGTGGGCTAGCAAAATGACGAAAATGCCCTCCGCAGATCAATTTTAGGCCGTAGGATCAAAGGGCAACATTATAATTTCGCCCCCTAAAATTTACTATAAATAGAGGGTGAATTCATTGTAAACTTATCTTTTTCATGAATAAGAAGAACTACATCTATATTTTCCATTACATTCCTTTAGCTTCTCGAATTGTTTTGGTGCGTACGTGCTTAGACTACACTTTCCCGAATTTTACACCATCAGTAAGTAATATTTCTGGTTATTGAAAAAGTAAAAAACTGTGTTTGGTGTAGTGGTGTCAACCATTTTTCATCGAGTTAATCCAGATTGAAATCTCCTTATATGCATGATGATCCTTTTTTTTTTCAATATTTTTGGCAGTCTGTTAGTTTTAACAATGATAACCAATTTGATGGAATTTTCAAATGTGATGAGTTTGAAGCTTAAGGAACCAAATCCAGATAAGTAGCGGCTTATTTATTTATATAATATTAAGAAAATAAAAAATAACAAAAATAAAAATATTATAATATATATAACATAATTGGTAAAAGTCGAACTCAGAGAGTTTGACTTTTACCGAAATTTTATTTTCTTTTTTTTTAAATTCTTGAAGTCGAACTCTCAGAGTTCGACTTCTACTTTTTATTTTATTTTATTATTATATTATAATTATTATTTTTGCGTCTATTCAACTTTTTTCTTTTTCTTTTTAATTTTATTATTATTATTTAGTCTGCATATATTTAAAATAAATATACAACAAAAAATATTTATTAACACAAAAAATATAATTACATTAAAAAAATTATATTTAAATCAAAGAATAAAGTTTAAAAAATTATTTATATTAATTACAATTCTTAAAATTATTGTTGTCTTCTACGACCCCTCACCGACGCATCAGCTTGTCTTGAATGACCCTCCCTTTGTTGGTATTGTTGTCTATCTCGCGTTTGTGCCCAATCCATCTCGTTAGGAATACGTGTGATTTGGCTTCTACCACGATGAATGATGCCACGTAAAGTAGTGTCATGGACCAACTCAAATTGTGGAACATCCCAATAATCTTCCACCATCAAAGGATGAAAAGACTTAGAATATGTTCTCCTATAAGCCATTATATCATAATAGTCCTTCACCATTGATGGGGCACTATTTCTATATGCAGCGCATACCTTTTGAGCATGCGAGCACGGGATGCCGAATTGACTCCATTTGCCACATGAACATTCTCGTGTGGCAATTTTGACGACGTGAGTGTTGAATCCATGTCCAGTCTGACGTTTTGTCACAACGGAGGCAGACTGTTGGTGCTGGTTGTATCTCGTCACAGCATGTTCAACACTTTTTTCGAACCAACGTTGGAACAATTTGTTTGCAAAGTCCGTCCATAGTTGGTTGTTGCTTAACATGACACCACTTTTGGCCATCCTCTCACGAAAATAGTGGACTGAACGAGCAAATGTTATTTCCACTATTGCAATCACAGGCAATCGACAAGCCCCTTTCAGAACTCCATTGATGCACTCTGACATGTTGGTTGTGAGAATTCCGCACCGCCATCCGCCAACGTGAGAAGCTGTCCATTTTTCCTTCTCAATATTCTCTAAGTACACAAACACTTCTAATTTCTGAGCCTTTATCTCGTTCATTGTTCGATTGAACTTGCTGATTTGATATTCAGAACCAGCTCTCCAACAAAGGTCCTTCAGTTCGACATTTTTGTGACGACTGTTGAAATTAGAACATACGTGCCGCAAGCAATATCTGTGCACTCCCTGTGGTGGCACAAAATCTGGAATTTTTTTCACTGCTCTGATGAGACCCGCATTACGGTTAGAGATAAGACACATCCCAGACCGTCGTCTTATAATATGTTTGCTCAATATTTGAAGAAACCAAGTCCAAGATGCTTCGAATTCTTCATCGACAATAGCAAACGCAAGAGGAAGTACCTGTTGATTCCCATCCATGGCAGCTGCAATCAACATTTTGTGCTTGTACTTTGTGTATAAATGTGTTCCATCGACACTGATGACATTGCGGCAGTATTGGAACCCATCGATACACGGTTTGAATGCCCAGAAGACGTATTTTATCACGTATGCATTGCTTGACCGCTGAAAGTATTTATGTTCCCATTCAACAATCGTCCCTTCATTATACTTTTGGAGAGCTCCCATGAAGTTTGGTAGCTTTCGAACTGAACTCTCTCATGTGCCATAAACGGTTTCACGGGCCATCTTCAAACTGTACCATGCCTTTTGGTATGTTATGTCGAACCCTGTGTGGTCCTTCATAGTTTGTATGACATGCTTGATTCCATATGAGGGGTCGCATTTTACCTGCCCTAATAATAAAGAAGCAATGTACCTTCTGTCTAAATTGCAGTGTTCGAGGGACATATCGTTAATAACACATGTGTGGTCCCCTTTATATTTTGTTATCTCCCAATGGCCCTTTCTCAGTTTTATTATTCCACGTAGCTCCCATCTACACCATACATCTGGAACGTGAAAAAAAAAAAAGATGAATACACTTTCTAATAAAATTGTGATAGACAATTATACATTATTGATACGTACCTGGGGTGCTATGTTTACAGACGACCTTCCATTTTTTTGTGGTACTCTCAAGTACCACATACTCACGCCGTGCATGTCGTATCGAGTGATCTTTCACCGCTCGTATTAAATGATCTTTATTTTTTAAAATCATTCCCACATCAAGTCTCCCTTCATTAGCATCATAAAATTTTGCATACTTTGACGGAACATCAATGGAGTCAGCAGGTATCTCCGGGAATGTACGATCAAAAATGGTATGAAACGGTAAAATATTTCCTCATTAGTGTTATTTGGCATAGACGGTTCATTGGTTGGTGACATACCTTGAGAGTGGGTTGCAAATGTCTCAGCCATGTCATTTATGTCAGCCTCGTTCTCAGGATCCTCAGGTGGTATTGGAAATGCAGCTTCATCTGGTTCAAACATATAATATGGGGACTCCCAATAGACGGACTTGCCGTGACCGGCGTGGATCGGGAGAGATCTTGGACAGAATGGCAAGAATATTGTGCTCTTTATTTGGGTTTCACGCCAGACGATGGGGAGCTTAGGGGTTCGCGTGTGTCCATAAACGCAATTTTGCGTCACATTACACCGATCAGAATTGATGATAACACACCGTTCCCTAATATTGTACAATATGCACGTTGTATGGCATTAATTCTTTTCGGTGGGGTGATGTTCCCTCATTCATCTGGGCATCTGGTATCATTACTATATGTCCAGAAATTAGAGGATATCGACGCCGTCCGAAACTATAGTTGGGGCAGTGCTATGCTCGCATTCTTGTACCGTGAATTGTGTAATGCCAGCACCAAAGGCAAAGCCTAAATTGGTGGCCCGTTGCAGTTACTGCAGGTAAAATTAAATATTTATATTTCTCATTAACTAACTTGCTGCAATATTTTATTTTTGACACAAGCTTATTATTTTACAGATTTGGGCTTGGTCGCGTATCACACCAATAACACCCGGTCTTGGTGATGAACGTGTAACGATGGGGCCAATACAAACTTATAATAATCGGCTCCTTCCAATACCACCGTACGGTGCAACGTGGAACAAAAAACACAACTTCACCCGCACTGTATGGTGGACGGTCCGGGTATTTAGAGATATGCTAGATAGCATGACGGCTGATCAGGTAAACAAGACTCATCGTTATGCATATTTATTTATGAATATTAATTACCCACTAATTTAACATATTTGCTTTTATTTCAGTTTCTTTGGCAGCCGTACAACATGAATTTGGAGAACATTCTAGCCTACTCAGATGAGTTCAAGCCCCAGTTGTGGACATCAATATGTCCCCTAATATTTTATGCCATTGTGGAAATGCATCATCCCGAACGGGGACTTCATCAATTCGGAATGAGGCAAGACATTCCACAGGGTACAGATAGTCGGGAATTCAGCCTCCATAACATTTCCCATAGAGCACGTGGGGGCACAGACTGGGAGACTCATCACGCGATATACGTTAGTAGATGGGGTAGACGAGATGAAATGATTGTGCGGCGACCACCCATTTCCAACGGAAGACGTGTGGAGAGTGGCTATCAACCTGGACATGCACCAACAATACAACATGTGGTATGTTGTGCAATAAAACTTGATTCATGTTACACCCATTTTTCTCTTAGATTTAAATTCATTATTTTAAAATTGGTGCAGGAGCAATATGCAGAGACCCTTCATCTAAGTGTTCAATCTCCACCAACCAATTTCGAACAGGCTTTGCAAATGCATCAACGGTTTATTGTCGGAATGATTGAACTTCGTGAAATGCTTTCTCATTTTCCGAGGGATAATCAGCCCGAACAACAAGCAGAGCCACATGATAATGCTCCGTCTACGTCCCACAGACAAAGGAGAAGCAGTAGTAGAATGTCTACAAGTTCACTTAGAGGTGATGATACTATTGGGGCAGATATAGCTGGTCCATCCACAGTGCATACACCTCTAAATGTATATGAAGATTGCTATGTGCCTCAACCGCCCCAACAAAGTGATTGGTTTGATTCAGCTTCATACATGCCAAGCCAACATCCTTATTATGGACAGGTTGATCTTGACCTTGGGCTTGGCACGAGTCAAACATATGCACCAGAATATAGCATCTCACCAATTCCATTTCCAGCATTTGGTGCATATCGTGATTATGGAGAGTCTAGTTCTGCAACATCATCAAGTCAGTTGCATATGAATGCAGATAATGATGATAATGTTGAAGATGAACCAATACAAAATATGGGTGAAGAAATAAGAAGACCTCGGCGCCAACGGCACCGACGCACTTGTGGGATGGGCGGTCATTTTTAAGAATTGTAATTATTATAATTAATTTTTAAAATTATATTTTTTAATTTAAATATAATTTTTTTGATGTAATTATTTTTTTTACATTTATATGTGTAGTAGGCTTAATAATAATAATAATAATAATAATAATAATAATAATAATAATAATAATAAAATTTAAAAAAAAGTAGAAGTCGAACTCTGAGAGTTCGACTTCAAGTTGAACTCTGAGATTGAAGTCGAACTCAAGGAGTTCGACTTCAAGAATTTAAAAAAAAAAAAAAAAATTTAGGTAAAAGTCGAACTTAGCATAGTTGAAGGACAAAAATAATATTTGCCCGAAGTTTCACGCTTTGGCATGGATACCCTTGTTCAAAACTTAATTTAGTGATAAAATTATAATTTTATTTAATACGAAATAAAAATAACAAAATTAGATAAATAATTTATTTGGCGTGCGACATTGGCATATCATTATTCAATAAATTATCTTGATAAATATTATTATATTTTCAATTTGATTTGATTTATAACAAAAAGTCCAATATATATTTATCCTACCAAAAAATAAAATAAAACTAGAGCTTATTGTTTATTGTTCAAGTAGTCATTATCAATTTATATTCTATTTGATAAATCAATTATGTTTCTTTTATTAATTTAGTTTAAAAAAAATAAAAATAGAGAGATACTCATCATTCAAAGTTTTGAGGGAAAAAATAAAATTAGTTCAACATTAATTTGAGAAATAACCTCTTGAATTATGAGGATACAAATTACAATATAAATTGATATACAAATTATTGAAATGGACTCAATGATTTAAAAAATAGAACATTAATTGTTGTGGACTTGTTTTATATTTGAGCGATGAATGATAACAAATTAATCTACTAATTGTCCAAATTATCAAATAAAAATATTAATAATAACTCAAAAATATTAAAAATAATTATTTATGTAATAAATGATTACATGTAATGTTGGATTGTTACATCAATAATTTATCTTAATTATTTTTTATTAAGTAAAGTTATATTTTATCCTTAAATTTAATTATTTACTAATGATGGACTATGAGAAGAGGTCCTTGTGTCAAAATATAAAATGCAAAATTTGGAGAGGTTGTGTGAAGAACCCTATTAGACAATTTTCATTATTAGAGAGAGAGAGAGAAATGTTGAAGAAATAGCAATAACACTTTTTTCAATATTAAGTTAATCCTTTTTTTAACATTGTAACTTACTTTAAAGTGTATATATATATATATTAATTTGGAAAGAGAATACATATCAATCAATTATTGTGTAACACGAATGATGTGATACGTTAAAGAATAATGAGCTTATAGTAAAAGAAACTGTAAGAATACATGGTGATATAACCATTTGCATGGAAATTGACTATGAATTTCGGGGTCTAGTTGTTTGGGGGTGGGGTGTTAATTAGTCAAGTCCAATGTGGTTTTAATAATATATATTCAACCAATCCCCATTTTCCCACGTCAATTTGCAGTTCACTTTCCATACCCGACTAACCTAACTAGTTTTCTTTCTTATCTCCCTTCTTTCCTCAGCTTTCTCTAACTTCACATCATCAATTTCTCCACTCCACTCCCATCGCAATCAATCAATCTCCGTGGCATTTTTGCTTCTCCTCCTCCTCCTCCTCCTCCTTCTGTTTCCTGGGCAATCTCACGCTAACAACCCTATGTCAACAACAAACAACTCAATTGCAATCAAAACAACTCTCGGCTTCGTCTGCAATGGCGCCGCCCCTCTTACCTCACTTTTCGATCCACCCCCATTTACAAGAGCCCCGCCACCATCGTCCGTCTCCTCTAGCCGATGCTTTTCGGATCGCCTTTGCCAATAATATCTTTGATGTTGACTTACTCCCCACCGACACTCTCGTCATCGTTCCCGTCAACTGCTCCTGCTCTCCAAATTATTATCAGTAGAATGCTTCCTACCTTCTCAAACACCAAGGAGAGACCTACTTTAATGTTGCCAACGACACATACCAAGACCTCACCACCTGCTAGGCCATGGAATCCAAGAACCTTTACAACTTCCGGGACCTGCACCCCGGCTTCAAGCTCAATATTCTGCTCCGATGCGCTTGCCCCACTCACAACTAGACTATTGCCGGCTTCAAATTCCTACAAACCTACCTTATCCATTAGAGAAACATTTACAAGTCTATTATTGGTTCTTTCACTGTCGCCGAACGCATCCTCGATGCCAACCACCTAATCTTCTTCTTCACTCCAATTTTGGTACCCTTCAAAACTGAGCCCTAAAGAAAACATTTATGCCGTCCCTTTGCCTCCACCACCCTTTCCCCCTTCCTTACTTTCCACCATCCCGATTGCCGGCTAGAACAACATTTCAAATTCCCGGAAGTAGGTTTTCATCGGTGTGCGAGTTAGACCTATGGTCTTGGTTATGTTTGCGTCAGTCCTTGTGATTTGGTTCTTCTTCTATCGGCATCCCCGCCTCCACGAGTCTCGTTGCTGCCTCCAAAGCTTGGTCAATCTGGAGATGCAGTAAGACCATTTTCTAATTGGTTTGTGTCGTCTGAAGGTGTTCGGAGTGTCACAGAAACTTTGACGGTCTACAAGTTTGAGGATGTGGATAAGGCCACATGATCATTTTCAGACTCCAACAGAATAAAAGGGATCATCTTTGTACCTCTCGGGTTTTTCAAGGGAGATGTTGTTGTGTGAAGATAATGAAAGGGGATGTTTCGAGCAAAATTGATGCCTTCTGCTTGCATCAGGGCATCACCTACCTTGTGTATGAGTATGCCAAGAAAGGGTCCCTCAGCGAATGGCTGTGTCCCGCTAAAGATTCTGTTCATAGTGAAAGACGGTGATGGCTTGATTGGAAACAGAGAGTCCAGGTTGCGTATGATGTGGCAGATGCCTTAAATTACCTCCATAATTTCACCAATCCTCCCTACATCCATAAGAACTTGAAGAGCAACAACATCCTTCTAGATGGCAACTTGAGACGCAAGGCCAATTTCAGGCTGGCCAGAATTCTAGATCTTGATGATCAGACCGTGATGACAAGTTATGTTGTTGGAACCTATGGATATATTGTTCCTAAATACATAGAGAATGGATTAGTTACTCTAAACTTGATGTTTTTGCACTTGGGATGGTAATGTTGGAGCTCTTATCCGCAAGGGAACCTATTGCTAACGAAAAAAATGGTGGAGGTGATCATTAGTTGTTGTTTTCTGAAAGCATACACGGGGTGTTGGGTGGGGAAAATGTGAGGGAAAATCTCCATGTGTTGATGGATTCATGGTTGGGAGAGGAGTATCCGTTGGAGCGGGCATACTAAATAGGTCAGCTAGCTAGGAGTTGCGTGGTTCACAATATTGATGCCCATCCGCCATTAGCTGAGGTCTTCATGGCTCTACCAAGCTCTTATTGTCCTCCTTGGATTGAGATCCTTCTCATGAAACATCTCTCAATCTCAACGATTAGGATTTATCATAGGAGACTTCTCTACATTTCCAGTGAAACACACAGTTAATAATATTCCCCACTGCATAAAAAAGTAGCTCATTTAAAATTATGCTTGGTGCAACCTTAGCAAGGTAGCTCCATGTTATGGATTTCAGTAAAGGTTGTGGAACTGATATCGGAGTGCCTGTTTACCTGGATGAATACTGTACAAGTCATGACAACTTAGTTTTATATGATCTTCATTTTTCATATAAATAATCATGTAAGAAAGAAATTTGTCATTGGTACTTTTGGTCTTTCATTTACATACAAAAACTCTCTATATTTCTTTATCGGAGGTCATCACCTCTAATTGTGGCATTGGTGTATAGAATGGACATTGGATTTGGGGAACTGAGATCATTCTCTCTAAAACTTCCACCCACCATTTTTGTTGCTTATCCCTAATATATCTTGTTCTGTAGAGCAGGGGCGATTTCAATATGATTGCAGAAATGACAAAGATATCAACAACGCAAATCACCTGCAAAACTTTGACATTTTTTGATTTTATAAGGCGCTTGACCTGGACAAAGGCCTCCATTCATTTTATTCTTTTGAGTTTAATGCTTTATATAAATTCTTTTGCATCCTAATGAATTAAATAAAAATAAAACTACTATCAATTTTTGATGTGGCATAACTCAAATGGTATGGTCAATCAAGATCAGAACTAGAAATTGTATCTTCAACTCCTGACCAGCAACTGAAACATACACTACATTGAGATTAATTTTCAGTAGTTGCAACATTTTGCACAAAATCACTGAGGAACAATTCCGTAGTATAGAAACAACACAATGTAAATCTATCAACCAGAACTAGAAATTAGACATCCTAAGTTCCTGACTAGGACATCACTTGATAACATAGAGCTATTCTGCTCTACAGGATTATGAACAAAGAGCTTGTATCATAAGCAATTTATGCACTGGAGAAAATTGGTTACATCGTCTCAGCAATTAAGAAAAATTTAAAAAATAATAGGTCGTCTGCCATCGTATTTGGTAAGCTAACAAATCAAAACACTAAAATGATTTCCCAAACAAAATCAAGGACTATACTAGTACATCCTCATTTTGTTGCCTGGGCAATCATATTCTTTATTGAACTTGCTTGCTCCTTGGCATCCTCCACCATAGAATCCTACCAATAAATAGTAATGTATTTCAGCTACAAATAGTTTAAGAATGATGCGTTACAAAACTTTGATTTGCATACCTGTGCACCTATAAGACGTGCAACAGCCTTCTTACTTGATTCTTGAAGTTCACCAGCTAACAAAATTTCCTCCAATATATAATAAGCCTGCATTACGTTTGTCAGATATTAAAATGAAGAAACAATGAAAAGAGTAGTTCAACAAAATGCCTAAATGGAGTTGGAAATTTTATCCGTTGCTCTGAAACAGTGTTCTCACAATTGCTTGGTTAATGGGAATCCATAAGCTATGCAAAAAATATACGTACAATACTAAAAATGGCAAAATCACAACCTAATCATTAATCAAACAATATCTTCAAACAGAAGATGTAGGTTTTCTAGAATCAACAATAAATATAGAATAGTGAAATTCTTTTTCCTTCCCGACTAACTTATCCTTACCTTCTAGCACACAATGAAATCAATCTAGAGAACCCCCCAAAGTCCAAATAACAGTCCCTCAATCCAAAGGTAATCCTACAAGTTTTCAGTTCTTACTGACCGATAGGTGAACTAGAGTATCAGGAAATAAATAATGCACAAAAAAGTATTTTCCAGAAAGAACATAGAGAATGAATCAGGGTAGTTTTTAAAACACTTCTAAGTGAAAAAGCAATCAAGCTCTTCCATTTTAGAAATACTTCAAGGGACTGTTTGGTGGGAATAACCACGGCTTCCAGAGGACCAGGACTAATTCACCACAAAAATCTTAACTGGGAATGAGAACCAAAGGTAAATAATTGATTCCCACAAGAATAAAACTAAGTTTAATTGCCCAGGGCTTATTCATTTCTTAGTCCAAAAGGGGAGGTGAGTCGACAATTGGAAAACAGAGGAATGCTCCCAAATTCATTCATGGCAGTAATAAAGACTAAACTCTCATATTCATTAGAGATCCATGGAGTTGCGGAACTTGAATTAAAGAATCGCGTTTGATAGTATGTGATACCACAACAATTAAATTATGAGGTATCCTCATATAAGACTAGAGTACTCCTATAATCAAATAAAACACAAAAATAACCATCTACGGGGACCCTACCGAGCTTGATGAAAATGATATAGAAAACACAACCTAAAATCTCTTAAGCATCATGAATGATGAAATAGAAGAATCAAATAGAACCTGAGAATGGAAACCTTAATTAACTATTACAGAGAATATTTCCCACCTCAATATCCATGGAAAAGATAAGCATGTTGCAGAAAATATTATAAATACAATAAATAACTGAAATTAATATGGGATATTTATGTCTTCCATCAAGTTGTTTCAGCTCAAAAATAGCAGTAACAAAAAGCTTTATTGGCAAATAAATGTAGCAACATTAGCTAGGTAACTAATAAGCCCATAGACCTGGCCTTTTATGCTGCAAATATGAGAAAAAGGACAACAGAGTCTGGTGGACTTCTGGAAACAAGGTTATTGCAACCGTACTGACAAAAATGGATAATTCATCAATTATCTTACTCCTACCAAGAGCCACAGGCCAGAATGACAGACAGTTTAAGGCATAAAAACCTGAAATAGTATCTGAACATGTTCCACCTCATCCACTATATATGATGCAATTGTCGAGAATTAAATTGCATAACTTTAGGTACACAACATTAAGTTTATTTTCATTATAGTAAAACAAAAAACCATCTACGTAAACCTTCCAAAGCTATAAGAATCAATTTAGGATTAGAAGCCATACCTTGTGGAAATTAAAGATCAAATCCAGTTCACAAACCTAAAAGGAACAAAATAAATGAAATTCAACATGAGATCTTGAAGTAATATAATTATAATTGAATTAATATCAAATTTCTCAGGCCTCACACTTCCGAAGTAGCGGTCCAATATCTCGACATACTGATGGATAATTTCAAGGATCTCCAACTCGTTGTCTTCCTGGTTAATGCACATGCAGAAATAAAGGCTGGCATATCTGCAGAATATTCAATAAGAAACAAATATTAACTACACGTACAAATGAGCAAGCAGGAAAAATTAATTTTGTATAGTAAGCTGAATCATATTGCAGGGATTGCAGCAAATATAAAAGGAATATTACCTTTTGTAAACAACTTTGTATCCCCTCCACTCCACAAAATTGCACAGCTTGGGGCCCCGAGTGAGAATCATACCACTAAGCTCCCGGAGAACCTTTTACAGTATGCGACCAGACATTGATAATTCAAGATTAATCATGAAATGCAAAATTACTCGATATGTCATGGTCCATCAGAACAAGAAAAGAAAAATATCAACATCATGCCGGAAATAACAATACCTTTGCTCTTTCCTTTTGAGAATAAGGTGAATACCATTTTGTCAACCTGACTTTGCCTTGTCTGCTGATGAGAAGAACAAAGTGAATCTGAAAGAATGCAAGAAGCTTTAGTCAATCAACTGTATGAGAAAGGAATATATCCATGTTATTATTAGATTAATAACTACAACCGAAAACTCAATTAATAGGACAATAAGCCTGCGATTTGAATGTCCTAATTAGATATGAAGCTATCTTTGAAAAATGAACTTAGTGGAAGAATAATGGTGGGACCATTATTAGAGAATTAGTAAGAAAATATCTACTAGTAAAACCTACTAAATAAGGTTCTCTCTTATTGCAATACGAACTCCATCCTCCAGCTAAAACTAATTAAAACACAACTTTCACAGTATAATGGTTGTTTTTTCACAGCCTCACTATAACTACCTTATCTTCTTTGGGTTGATATTAGCTAAACAATTTACTAGCATCAATCAGGGTGCACTTGGATAATAAAACGGCAATGTCGGGTAGCAGCAAAATCCTTCTTAATCTCAAATTTTAGTGGGGGTATTCCATGATTGGAGCATATTTTTCCTCAGAAACTAGCTAATACAACGTTGAAAAGGCTTTCATTATCATAAATTCCTCATTATTTCTGTGAATTAGTTGAAGCAAAATGAATGGATACTGATGGATCCAATCTACCCAAGTATATACAAACGAAAACTGATAAGTACAAATAGATCATTAGAACCAGGTGGAGTGGGGGGGTTGCATGGATCTGATCAAATTCAAAAGTTGGAAATTCGGTAAGATTAATGAGCGTTGTTGCATTCAAAGAAGTATGCAGACGTATTAATATGAAAATTAGAAAATCAGAATTCAAAATACCATGGCGGTGGTTGGTGGCTGAGCGAAATCCCACCTCCTCTGTGAGAGTGGTTCCAATTTGAGGGTGAGTGAAATTAGCAATTCCTTCTCTTTCAGTTTCAACAGACAACTACACTTACTCCTTCATAAATCTCTCTATTTTTTCTTTCTTTTTTTCGATAGGGAAATGCCTAGGCATTACGAAGGTTCACTAGGTGGAATTGTTTGGGTTTCTATTTTTAATTTTTACTTTTTGAAAAAATAACTAAAGTGAAAAAACATGTTTATTTATTCATGGTTTCATTGAAAATATATTGATTTGGTACCACAGTTCAATATAAAACACAATATCATTAACTATTTCAAATATATTTGTATTTCACACGAAAATCTATACAAAATTAAAAATACATATTTTTCACCGCAAATTAAAAATCATATCATATTGTATTATTTAAAATGAAAACCAACAAATGTATCCATTTGTTTCTTATGTGGCATATGAAGTGGACAAGTTGGTTTTGATCTTATTTGCCACATGCACTTATTTATGTAAATATAAATTTGTTATTTACAATAACTTTTCATTAATTAGTCTCTCTTATTATTATTTTCCTACTTTTTTTAGTTCTCCATCTAGTTAAATTCTTAATTATTTTTATTATAAATTACTTTTTATTTTCAAATATTTACAATTCTTTCAAATGACATCAATTATCTTTTATAATTTAAGTAATCTTTTAAAACAAACTTTCACAACTCAATAAAATAAATAAATATCTGAAATCGTTAAATTAGTGTTCTATTGAATAAAATAGTATAAATTCAAAATTTGATTAGAAAACTTATTTTTGCATTGTCTTTAACCGAACACCACCGAAAATAAAATGATTGCAAAATATCTTTATTTTTGTCTCTAGAACATTTGAATTTATTTATATATTTAATTTATATTTTTTAATTTGCATACTCATGTCAGGTAATATATTTTTTAGGCAAAGGTAAATTGCATAAAATGGAATGTAAAGTAACAACTGGATACAACATTACGCCCAATCATGATCACAATCCTCAGCTATCCCTAATACCACAGGAATTTTCCAAACCCTATACAAAACTAAGGCTTGCAATGAATAAGGCAACTCCTCCCTCAAAATTCGTTGTTTAATTTGCTCTAACACCGACCTAGCAACCTGTTAAGGTGTATTAGATTGCTGTCGAAATTCCCTAAGGTTGCACTACTTCCAGATGTGGTAGACCAAGCAAGCACCACTCTATGCTGCTTCGACAATGTGGTTCCCTTGCCATCGACTCTGTGCGCATTGGATGCCCCTACTCCATACTGCAAATGGCCATTGGAATCATACCTCCCTACAAAGAATGGTCAGACATTAAGTGGGGAACACATAGAGAAAGAACAAATGATCCACCGTTTCTAGGTCCAGGTTATTGAATAGTACACAAAGACCCTGTCCATGTGGTGGTGTTAGCCATGGCTTATCTATGGTGTAGAGATGGTCAAGGATTTCTAACCACAGGATAAAATAGTTCCTATGGATCTTCAACTTCCCCTGAAGCAGGACGCTCTAGTCTACTTTACTAACATGCAGGAAAAAAAAGGTTGTAAGCATCCGCAAAAGAGAAACTGTTAGTAGTATATTTCCGTAGGATGGTATCTTCCCTTGGTGAATAAGAGGCATAGTATTCATCATGGTCAACTCCTCAGGTGGCAGCTCAGTTGGCCAATTCCAGAATCCAACACTAATAACAACATTCAACGAAGCATCAGAAACCAAATCCATAAAGTGAGGAGCCCTAGGAAGTTGCTGGAGCAAAGACATATGCCGAGCTAAGGGTCATGCCAAAGAAGAAATTTACACCCGTTCCCAGTTCTGCAATCCATCAATTGCACCTAACATGCCCTAAGTTTCACAATCTACTTCCATCTCCATGTTCTACTAGTAAGACTAATAGTCAAAACAGACTTCCTTCTCAACATGTAATGTATTACCCATTGAACCTAAATAGAAGCCTCATTCCTCATCACCATTTTCCCCAAGTGCTTGCACGTGAGGGCTTAATTTACCTCACAAATATCCTAAACTCCCATCCCACATTCCTCTAAGGGGAGACGAACTTTCCTCTAGAAAACCTTGGCATAGCCTGCACCAGTATTTCTCTGCCAAAGGAATCTTCTCAACTTTGCCTTAATAGCTTTATTAATCCATTTAGACAAAACAAAGGTCGAGGCCCAATACTGGTGCATGGCAAAGAGAACTGATTTGATGATTTGCAATCGTGCCACAAAGGACAACTATACAGTCCCCCAACCAACAATCTTCCTGTCAAGCTTCATCAAAAGAGGCTTACAATCACCAATAGTCAATCTAGTAGACACCGGCGAAAGGACCAAATATTTATTTATAGGCATAACACCTTCTGAAATTGCAAAATTTGGAGCAATGCCTATTTGCTTGTAGCTGCAACTTTTGAATAAGTTGGCTTTTAGAGGGATTAGCCTACAAACCAAAGCAAGTAGCAAAGTGCTGAAGAACTTGACGGAGGCTCCAGATAGAAGCCTCCTCTGCACTACAGATGACTAACAAATCATTAGCAAAACATAACATTGAAGCTACAAATCTTGGCATTCCAATGATAATGGAGTCGGTCATACTGGTGCACTGCAGGTTTCAATATAGTGTGGAGAACCTCCATGATAATCACAAAGAGGTACAAAGACAAGGGGTCACCTTGCCTCAATCCCCGAGACCCTTTAGAAAACCCATGAATTCCACCATTCAAACCAAATGAGAAGCTCACTGTGGTGACACATTTGATGATCCAAGAAATAAAGGCATAATGGGAACCAGAATAGTTGTAGAGCCGCAGTAAGAAATCCCCAGTCTTTATATCATACATATTTCTCAAGTCTACCTTGAAGCACATTTGGGGGGTATATGCTTCTGATTATACCCAACAAGGAGTTCTTGAGCAAGTAAAATGTTGTTAGTAATTTTGTGTCTCGGCATAAAAGCATTTTAGGAGGGGTGTACCACTTTATTCATAACACTCTTCATCCTAGAAACCAAGATCTTTGCAATGACTTTGTAGAGCACGTTACAACATTCAATGGGCCTATAGTCTTCCACCAGAGCAGGCATTTGAACCTAGGTATCAATGCAAGTAAGGTAGCGTTGATTTGCTTGAGTAATCTCCCTGACGTGAAAAATTCCAAGATAGCATCTGTAACTTCCGTACTAACAACCGCCATGCAGCTTTGAAATAAGTAGACGAGTAGCCATCTGGACCAGGAGTTTTATCACCTGCTGAAAATTGCAACCTTGACTTCCGCCCCCTGTACCGAGCTCATCAAACCATTGGCCTCCTCTTGTGTAAGCTGATATTACAGTCGAGGTCTAAAGTTGTTTAAAGAATCATATTGTCTATGTTCCCCTAATAAGCCATGGAAGTAGTCCACAAACTCATGTTGAACATTAGAACCTTATGTTAGAACATCCCCTTGGGCATTCTATATCTAGACCACCTTTTGCGTTAGTCTTTGAATTCAGGCTTTCCTGTAGAAAATTCTAGAACACTGATCTCCCCTTTTAACCACTACAGCTTAGCCCTCTGCTTGAGCATGGCTTGCTCTTGATTCACAACCTTGGTATATATAAAAGGTCAGCATCTAGTAATCTCTTACAACAACACATATTGTCTATGGGAATGCAATAATCCTGAGCAGTTCGAAGAAAGTCGACAACTAATTTCACATTTTGGGCCAAGTCACCCTTCTTCTTCCTAAGAGCCCGGAACACTGGCTTCAACCGTTTTAGTTTAGTCACCATGCCATACATGGTCTTCCTATGTATTTTTTGTTGCCAAATTCAACCTACTTCCTATACAAACCCTAGATCCTTAACTAAAAAATTGTCAAAGCGAAATACACCCGGCCTCTGACTCCTCTATCCCCCTTGAAGAATAAGAGTATAGTGGTCGGATGTTCTAGGATGTGAGGTGAGATAATAGTTGTCCGGCCAGCACGCCAGCCAAGCTTCTTTAACCAATATGCAATCTAACCTTGACCACGTGGACCCTCACTCAGATTAGACCAAGTAAACAACATTCCCTTCATAGATAAAGTCACTAGCCCTACCCATGACACACTCTTGAAACTCCTCTATTTTGTACAAGAAGAAGAGCTACCACATACCTCACTTTCATCAAACACTGTATTAAAATCCGCCATAAGTGCCCACGGCTCATCCTCCACACTCTATGAGAGGCATGAAAGGGTTTCCCACAACACCCGTTGAGGACTAACCTCATTATCTCCATAGACAACACTAATAAAACATGTAGAGCACAATCTCAACATTGTAACTCTACACTACACCAATTGCATACTAGCCTCCAACACCTCAACCCGCAAATCATTCTTGTCCTATGCGACCCATATGAGATTACCAACAGTTGCATAATCCACAAACCATTCCCAATCCCTTTGCATACTAACCTGAATAGAGGTAACATTGGGCTGAGCCACTCGCGTTTCAAGTAATCCATAAAAAGAAGATGGAATTCCTGCAATAACTCCATCATCGGGACTTGGTGGTCCCTCCGGTTGAGACCACGGACATTCCACACGACCGTCGGAATCATGAGTCCATCACCATCGGGCTGCGTTTTTTAAGGCCCGTCGCAACTTCTCCTTCCCGTTTCCATGGGTAGCACCTAAAATAGATTGTAACATACAATTTTCTTACCTTTACAAATCTCAGCAAGTGGCCCAAGATTTTGCACTCTTCACTTAAGTGGCTCCAACGCAGGAGCTGAAAGAATCGGTACGGCCCGGGAACGCGGCGGAAGCGTAAAATAAAATAAATATAAAAACAATTTCAAAGGGGTGTTCCCTTTGAATTCTGGGGCGTTCGGTGTATTCAAAAAAATAATAACATACATAAAAATATGCTTGAACATGTGGCTAGAGGAGAAAACAAAAAAGGTACAACAATTTAAATCGAAACATACCTTTTTCGTTTCATATGTACAACGGCAACAAGCTTTGATTCTATTTTCGTTCCTTTTCCGTTCACCTTAGGATTCAAATTAGAATCCCTCTAATTTGTCCACACCACAGCAATGGAAAAAAATCTACATCTACTGCTAGGTAGAAGCTAGATCAAGGAAGAAACGAAAAAAACTTATTACACTATTGATTAGTGTATACGTATTTTTCATGTTCTCATCTTGAATCCAATTCAAAGAGAACTCAAAAGAAGGAGAAAAAAAGTTGGAAATTTTCGTGGCTTGTGTGCTAGTTGTAGGTAGTTTCCAAAACCACCTACACACTAATGCACAACTTGTGCTCAACCTCCAACCATGTTAGCACAATATGTGGACCACCTAGCCATCATGGCAAGCCACATCATTGCTTACATGGAGGACTTTCAACTCCTCTTAAACTTGCATCAAACCTTTGAGCTTTGATTTCAAGTCATGGACCGGTTTTGACCGATCTTGATTTAATCAAATTAAATCAAGTGATCCATGGGTTTAAATAAATCCAATTAATTTTAAACCTTATTGAAATCCAAAATTTCATTTAATCCAATTAAATAAACATAAGCTCAAACACTAATTAATTGATCCAATCAATTAATTAAATGAAACCCAATAAATTAATCCAATTAATTTAATGGTATTAAGCCCAAAATTTTAATCCAATTAATTAATTCTTGGGCCATCCATCCAATGGATTTTCCCAATAAATGATCCAATCATTTATATTCTCCTTGAATTAATTTAATCCAATTAAATTAATTCACTTCTTCCAAAATTAATTCCACTACTTCCATAGTGATTTGTGTGTGACTCTTTAGGTTCAGCCTCAGCTAGACTTGGACTTGTGTCCAACACAATTAATTAATTAAATTCAATTTAATTAATTATTTCTGATTAACCATTAATCAAAAATGCCCGTTACCATAGGTGGCCGTCTAGCAACGGTCCATGGCACTAGAGACTAGGTGAATGTTGACGTGAACATTTAGGCTCCGAATTCCATACAGGTACAGTCCTTCTGTCGACCATCTCCCGGCCTTAGTCTAGGGCATGGAATTGGGCGTCGGTTTCCATCCTGGACTAGGAAACTATGCTACAAACTCGAGACGCGTTTACTCTATTGATCAACCTAGGGAACCATTCCCTACTCGACCAATCGCTACGGCCGTAGACTTAATGAGTCGAAACCATCTCAGAGCGCATAGGAGACATAGCTGTCAAATATTGACAGGGGACATATTCTCTATTGGAATCCACCGTCCTCACTACATACTCTGACTGCACTGGACAAGGCTTATAATGACCATATCAAAGACACGGTCACCTCTCGCCAAATCCAAGATACAACCTTCATATGCATGCGACTGCAATGATTCCTCAAGTTCGAGGACTAATCCCGTACTATTGGAAACGGGAATTCCAGTTATACCGACCAAGCCTCCAAGGCTTCCACATGACGATTCCCGCGAGTCAGTTCAGTCAGTCGACTATCTTGCCAACTAATCCACTAAAATTGCATAGACGACCTACGTTTGGCACCGATGAAACTCGGCACTCACCCAGTGAATGCAATACTTAGTGCAAGTCTCTATAGGACACTCGAGGCCTAGTCTCGAGGTCCTCGACTTGGAACGTTTCAGACCGACCCTCAAGGAGTTGGTTTCATAGCCGCCAACCTATGCGTAGCTCAACTCAATGGGTTTAACCAATCAGTCTGTGGGCATTTGTTGTGACATTGAAACAACATTCAATGTAAGTAGTAAGCACAACAAACACATTTTGCCAGTGATGAATACTTACTTTATCCATCAGTATAATATTACTTTGATAAAGATCGACGAATAGTTCCCAGAACAACCAATCCAATTGACTTTCTGGTCACTTATTCTAACAGGAGCCACATGGTCTTCTTGTTCTTTGTCAATAACCTTGGAGTTAGTGCCAGCTCACGCCCCACATCAGCACACTGGTCAAGAATTGACCGCTTATCCTTCATCACGTACACTTTCACTTGCTTCCCAACTGGTTGCTTATTGATCGGATAGGTTACCTGAGTATGCCCTAGTGTTTTTCAGGTCATACACCTACTCGGCACCAATCATAGTCGACTTCAACCTTACACGGGGTGCCACGCCCCCCCTGCTGGGACCCATAACAACCAAATGCTTAGGTAGTTTGGAGTTATAGTCTAACATAACGCATACCCTGGCATAATCAAGCTAAGTACAAGCTCTAGTAATAGCATCTTGATAAAGGGGATGGCCTACACCACTAACCACCACATTCAGCCCCTTTGTCGTCCATAACTCCATTGGTAAATGTCAAAGTTATAGGCACTTGAGTACGGCTATGCTTACGCAAAGACATCCCTAGCTCCCACCTTAGTAGCATGATAAGCTGCCTGATACAACCATGGGCCACCTTCAATTATCTCTTCCATAACTGCAACCATTTTGAACTAAAAGAAATAAAAGTCGTTGGGCGTCACTGTGACCTCCCTAACACCCTGCCATGTAGAGCCTACAAATGCATTCAGTTGGTGAAAATAGGGTTTCTTCCCTAGGAAGTAGCTTACAGTTGTCCTTTCCCATCATTTAGATCCAATAGAAATAATGGCTTCAGTAGGCCGGGCAATAATTTCCCCATTCTGAATTTCTAGGGGGACAAACTGTAGTGTTTTCCTGAAAGATTTATGAAATTCCGCTACAATCCTATCCCTAACAAGATTGTCATTGTGCGCCTGCAAATGCACGTTCCCAGTAAAGATCTCTTGCTGCTAAGCGAGAAGAGGGGAAGAGCAAGAACCAGATTCTTGAACCACTTTCCCTTTATCCTCATGACCCAGGGGGGCTCATGCATGACAGGGGGCGTACCATGCATGGCCCTTGACTAGGGTTAGAAGTAATGGCCAAATCTTGCACTGAATCTTGATGTGTACTAGGTGCAAGACCAATCCCCGACCCCAATTTCACCTCCCTGTCAAACCTAGCCGTCCACTCTTTACGTAACTGATCAAGAATAACAAAGAAATCCAAGTCGCCATGATCGATTACACGCTCCGCCAAGGAAAGAAACTATGTGGAGTTGAATCTTGTTGGAATAATATCCTCATCCTCCACCCCGTCGCCTTCCTCACCGGCCTTCGCCACCATCACTCTTGGTACTAGGGCAAGGGGGAATACTCACGGGTGTGTGTGTAGTGTGTGAGAGAGAAAAGAGAGAATTTGGTTCCGTCAGGAATCTATCAAAGTAACTATTCTTTGGTGGTAATGTTTCTTTCCAAGCCTCATAAATCATCACTTTCTAAAGTATATTTTTAATTATACAAATATTTTAAATATTAAGGTATATTTTTAATTATACAATTCATATATAGTAGCTAATACAAATGAATAATTTGTCTAAGAATTTCAATTGCCAAAAATAGTCAATACATGTAATATCTTAACATTTAAAAAATTAATTAATTCAAATAAAATTAAATAATTAATATTAAATATTAAATAATTTTAATTAAAACATAATATGTCCGTGCAACGCACGGTTTCGAACTAGTTGAAAATGAAAACACAAACAAACAGGCCTAAATCTCTCAATTTGGTTCAATAGAAATTGATTGATCGATTAATTATTCTGGGCCCAACCTTACTCCCCTTCAACTAAAATGAAAACAAAGCCCAATCACATGATTCTAATTTAACAGAATAAAAACTAACTCATGCAGTTAGAAGAGAAATATTGCATTTATTATATGATTCGCGTTAATTTTGCCTTTTGTTAATTTAAATTAATTGAAGTAATTACCTAACCCTCCCTTATTAATCAACATGGTTACCAACTTTTCCCCGACTATTGTTGTGACACCCCCTCCGTAATCACATACCATCTCATAATTACTTCATATTTAATCCCAACCAGATAAATCATCTTATATCAATATTCTACATAAACCTCAATTGATTAAATACATCATTAAAATCTTTATATAACATACTTCACTATAGCATATGAAAACGACAAAACCTGGAGTTTTTAGCTGTTACAAAACTTAAGATACCAATCCAGTCAGAGTTTAATATTCTCATAAATATATAGCTAACTCTCACAACTAATGATGACACTTCAGTGCTGACCCACCTAACAAGGCTAACAACTGGCTACGAGATACCTAGATGAGTCACTGTAATCTATCTGCTAAAAGAGTACATGGCAAAGAGTGAGTTTCCAACTCAGTAAGTATAGCTAATTAGCTATATATATATATATATCCACATATAAGCAAATATACCAAAGATAAATTTTTATGCATTAACACCAATCAATCAATCCATATTCATTATGCAGTAATCGTAATATCACGATGTAATTAATAACAACCATCACTCGGGAACCATTATCAGAATCATGCATCAGCCATAATATAATACACACACAATTATAGTTTATTATCTTAGGGCCCTACTTAACCTAGCTGGAGTATATTCAATGGTTTTGTCATTGTAACATCCTTGAATATAAATACATGATTATCATTTATTAGCATAATGAAATGGATAGAAATGTGATGATCTATATGATATTTGGTGCTTAATTAGAAATTTATTTGATAAGATTTATCCTTGGAAGTACTTGAAGATTTGAAACAATACAAGTTGTGGGGTCAAAATAGAAATTGCAAAGATGAAGGGGGGGATATAATATCTTTATATATATATACAATATATATATATATGTGCTATAAAACCACTTGTATCAGCCATAAAAAGTTATATAATGTGGTTGAAACTAATTAAAAAAAAGGAAAAGAGATGGATGAGGCGGTGGAGTGTGAGACAAAGGCAATACACATATATAAGACTTGATTTGTTCATTTATATTCTTTCTTTCATTCTTAAAGAACTCAAGCGTAGAGCCTTCTACGCCTATATTGGTAAGAAATCTGTTTAATTTTGAGTTTTAGATTAGATTTATGTAGAACATGGAAGAAATGGAGGAGTTAAGCTAGATACATGGTAACAGAAGCTCTGTCCGAACAACCTCAGTTTTTTCAGAACATCTCGAGTTTTAGCGGACCAAATTTAGTGATTTTTTTGTCTATGAAAACTTTATGATGTCTTCTATATTTTTATAGTTTTTATAAGAAGATAAATCTTTCGTTTTAATGGCTAAATCGGAGAGAACATTCTGTTGCCGTGCTTCTGTGGTAATCCAGACTGAGTGTATTAAAAACATTGTAACATAAGTTATAATGGTTCAATTTGTATGATTCTCTCGTAAATGAAACTAGAGATATAGTATATCATATTATATAAATATGATAATTTTTTAATGAGTATAAGAATTTTGGGAGAATTTTGAAATAGAGGCTATGAGATCTGTGACAGTCAGAACAGGTTGTGCTAAAACCTGAATAACTTGCTATATACAAATATGATTTGTATGATGCTTGTTGGAAATGAAACTAGATACGTATGAGAGTATTTGTAGTTAAGACAATGCATTTATAAATTGTACTTTGGTCTGGACAGAATTTATAAGCTGGTAAACAGATTCTGTCAAAGAAAACCATGAATAGGAATAAAAGAGATTATTAACAAATTTATTCCTATCATTTAATATACATATGTAAACAAATTTTTGTGTTCCTGAATTTATCGAAACAAAAAAATATTACAAATAAATTTCTTGAATTGATTGAATATTTGTGGGTGCGAAATCTCTACTTGAAAACCTCTGATTCTTCTCTTCGAAAACGTGATCTTTGACTTCGAAAACTTCGGAGGTGAAACTCGACGTTTGATCTTCTTTGATGTTGACTTTGACTTTGAATAACGTTAATTCGGGGGTCATTGACTTATTCCCGGATCAAACACTGTGAACTTGGAGATATTTGACTTGAACTTGGAATATTTCTTGGAGGATTTGAGACTTTGATCTTCCGCCAAGGTGGATTTCAGTTTTGATAACGTTAATTAGCCGGTTTTTGAACTTCTTGTCGAATTAAACGCTGATCTTAGACGATTCCCGCTACGAACGCCTTGAATCTTGCCTAGAACGCTGTAGATCTTCCTTGATTTGTGCTTGAGAGGATTTCGGGACTTCTTGAATGCTCTCTTGCTTGTGTGTGTATTTTGAATGAGTTCCAAGGACCCCTTTATATAGTTGTCAAAGAGGTAGAGTTGTGGTGAACTTGAACACTTATTTTGTATTACCTCTTAATTTTAATTTAAAGAAATAAATACATTAAATATTTGAGAAGACATGATTAGTCAATTTCGATATTATCTCTTTAATTTTTGTATTTTTCAAAGAGATAATATAAGAAATATTTGTCTTCATTTGATTGGCCGAAACACCTCAATTTGACACGTGTCGACCGTTGATTTGATGACAAAATATATATTAAAATATCAATTATTTTAACTATTTATATTTAGAATTAATTTAGTAAATTCCAAAATATAAATAGAAAAATAGAATATAATTGATAAATAATATATATTTTTCACTTGTCATCATTTGATTGGTTGCAAAATTTATTTGCCTACAAATGCCCCCTCGAGACTCATTTACAAATATATATTTGAAAATATAATTTTCGAAGTGAATGAGTCGCGAAAATATATATCGAATTTTTTTGGGCCTCAACGATCATGGATTTGCTTCAAATGATATCCATATTGAATTTATCTGTGGGCTTTGTCCGCATTGGGCTGGGCCTTATTTTTTTGAAATGGCCGAGAGTCTTGGAAGACATCACATGCACAAGTCAAGTTTTTCCTTAAATCCCATTCTTTAATTTTTTTTTAATTTGTTTAGTCAAGGTGGGGCCCATCTTGGTGTTGGTGAACCAAAGGCATGGTATTGGTACCAATTTCCTTCTCCCTTCTGCTCCGTGCATAGCTTTGCTACTAATTTCCTTTTGAAGACAGACTTTCTCCGTTCCGGCAATGAAGACCCATCACCGCAATGTTTTTGAGGCGTAACTAAATTCGACTTCTTGCTTCTTGTTAATTCGACCAGAAGTAAAACTCTGAAAATTTCGGATTAATTTGAAGAAAGAACGGATGAACAATCAACCAATTTAACCAAAACTCTATGATATACTGAGTTTAATTTGAACTAAACTTCTTGAATTGTTGTTATATAAAGGGCTTGGCTTCTCATTAATCGAACATTGTGAAAAAAGTTGATTGTTGGAGGATTTTGGTATGCTTCATTGGCCAAATATGTTTCGATCTCAATTTTCTGATACGCACATCAAGTGTTTACTTTAATGCTTCTATGAGCTGATGTTGAAAATTTTCTCTTTTTGCAGATTGCACACGATTCATCGTGGCTTTCCAGCGTGCTTCACTAATTCGAATTGCCGAGTTTTTTTTAATTTTGATTCTACGTTCGCAACAATCGATTTCGCCAAATTGTATCAGTAGATTTTGGAGCAGTTACTGAGGCAATCTCTAAAACGACTTTTGGAACTTCTCAAAGTCTCCATTGTCGGCGTCGACTGCTTCATTGAAGGTACGTTGTGAATCCTTTCCTCTTCTTTTTTTTCTCAGTATCAAATTTCATATATGAGAGAGTTTTTGTTCTTATACTCGAACTTCGCGTGAATCACCGGATACGAAATATAATAACTATCACCGGATATTTTAATGTGTATATGTCCAATTAGTGATGAGGTGATCTTAATCGAGGTGCAGTGATAAATAAATAGTTCTGTTGGAGTAGTGTTTTAGCTTTCATCTAGAAGAGGTAAACACTGGACTACATGCCTCGAACAAGAGACAAAAGAATTACATAAGTTCAATATATCCTTTGTGCTTTCTCTTTTTTTTTTTCTTTTTTTTTTGTAATTCCTTTCTTTTGATAAAATAGAAACTTCTCCATTCTCGATGATCTTTTAATGCATAATTTGGCCGAGCATATAAAAAAGCTGTAGATAATCTAGCCCAATGTTTGTAGTGAATCAGTATGCTTCTCTGTTAATTTTTTTGAACGAGATATTTCATCAATGTGAATTTGGGCCAAACATAAAAGAGTGTC
The DNA here is from genome assembly GCA_034509735.1 of Sesamum alatum. Lineage (NCBI taxonomy): Eukaryota > Viridiplantae > Streptophyta > Magnoliopsida > Lamiales > Pedaliaceae > Sesamum > Sesamum alatum. Next base: position 374,969 of record JACGWO010000004.1, read on the forward strand.
GAGACTTATAGAAACCTTCACTTTCTAATTTGGCTAGGCAATTAAATTCCAAACCCTTCACCAATCTTAGGTAGTGCTGCTCCACAGTCCATAAAAAGAGTCTTGGTTCGTAAATTCGTGGCTTTGAATTATCTCCTTTGTGAATCCATGTGTTTTTTTTAACTTTAATTTAATTGAGTCTCTTTATTTCTTTTTTTTTTTTTTAAAAAAAAGAACTCAATTAAATTCTTTCTTCTTGTTTTGATAGCTTGAAATATGGTTTACTTCAAAGACGAGTATTTTTCCTCCGGTCAACAAAGCCTGATCATTCTTGACGATGAAGGTCAATCCGTGGAGAAAGGGACAACTTTGACGACTCACACATCTCTCATCGGTCGATATGCAAAGCAATGGCCGAGATTAACGCATCCACTTCACACGGAGCAATGGTCTCGAGAAGTTTTTTTGGACAAGACTTCTAAGGTGTGGTCTTTGCAAGCGACCCATCACCATTGTTCTGACGAACCAAATGTTCTACCAACATTAGGCCGTTGTATCATCGAAGGGAAAGCCAAGTGGGCAGACAACATTCATTTCGCCGGCGAGTTCTGCTTCATTAAAGAGTTTTGGGAATGGACGGAAGACGTACTCAGTCGGTGCTAGGACAAGCTAGTCGCAGCTCAAGTATATGATGTTGTATACGCCTCACTGTTTACCTACGACCGCAATTCCGACATCGTCAAGGCATTTTGCGAAGCGTGGTGCCCATCCACTAACACTCTTCTGACGTCCTTTGGAGAGTTGTCTATTTCATTGTGGGACGTGCATACCCTTGCCGGACTTCCTACAGCCGGACTCTTTTATGATGAAGTCGTTCCAAGTGCCAAGGAGCTTAATGGAGTTGACGAGACAGGGCGGAGACTTGTGCCTCGTTCTTGCAAATTCCTACTCCACGCCTACCATTTATTTTGAAAAAGTAATAACGATGGCCAATCCTCTCAAGTTTCTGTCGATAAATGAGTCAAGTTTTGGCTTAGAAGGGCGACGAAATACTGCGAGCCCCCCTCCGCGTAAAGGAAAGAAGGTCGTTCTTCCTAAGTCAACCCATAATCCCTCCGGGACCTTTGGGGTACATGGCAAGTGGTCCACGACGGACAAGGCTTTGTTCTCGAGGCTTGGTATCGAAAGGAGTTCAAAGGAAGAGACATTCTTGGCGGCGTATTTGGCGTGTTGGCTCTGTACCTTTGTCCTTCCCATTCAAAATGTTGGTTTAATACGCCCAAGTGTTTTCAAGGTGGCGAGTGCTATGACAACCGGTCGAAGGATTGGTCTTGCAGTTCCCGTCGTGGCTAGCATTTACGGAGGTTTGAATAAGATCTCTAACTCCCCAAGGCCAACTCGCGTACACTCTCCATTTCCAATTCACTTTGTTTATATTTGGATAGCTTATTATTTCAAGACTCATTATCAACTTGTGCAAAGCGTTCGTGGGCCCAAGATGACGCTCTTTTCAGGCGAAGGAGGCGCAAAATACTACGATCCGCAAGAGGCGAGAAAGCGGCTACACAGAGGCGATTTTATCTCTTGGACTTGCAACATGATCATAAGGGACAAGGATTTTTCATTCACAGACGATGGGCACGCCACAGAATCTGAAGAAACCTATTTCATGGTCGTCCGTTCGAACTACCTCCCTCTGCGGCAAGGCGATCATTTCCTTGTTGAGCCCTATAGCCCTCATCGATTTAATCGTCAATTTGGTTTCTTCCAAGAAGTGTTGGGGATTCTTTCGCAAGACGTTCGCAAAGCCTCTTTAGAGGGTGGAATCTGTTATTGGCGCTTGTGCATTTTGTCTAAGACCATGGAAAAAGTGTTGTTCCCTTCCATGCCCCCAAATATGAAGAAGTTCCCCTCTGAGGCATACAAAAGGTGGTGGCTCGGAGTTCACGGTGGCTACTTTGAAGAAAACGTGGCGAAGTTGCTTGTCTTAGGCCCAAGTCAAGCCTCTCCAAAAGGCAAGAAGTGTGGTGAAGGAGTCACCCAAGATCAACCTCGCGAGCCGGCTACTTTCCATCTCAAGCGAAATTCTCAAGTGGTCGAACCCCTTGAAGTGAATAAGAAGCAAAGTGCTCCTCGTTCCTTGGAATTAAGTGGGAGTAGCAACCCTGATCGTCATTGAAAGAGGCCGAAGAGGGATTCAAAACCAACAAACATCGACGTTGATGGTGAAGGCTCAAGTCATGAACCATCGATGTTGAATTTTGTCAAGGAGGTTGTTTTTTCCTTATTCTTTCTTTTTTTGGTGATAAGATCTTCTTTTGTTTCTAACTCTAGTCGATGTATTATCATAGCTCGAAGCTGAAGTCATAGTCGTTGAAGATAATGAAACTTCCCAAGACAGCCAAAGGTCGACTCTTGGGCCTAACTTGTTGGCTACGACCCATCTTGGAATGGGTCTTAAGAGAAAACAACCCTCTTGTCAAGCCGCGGTGTCGGTATTTGAAGGCGAGAGGTTTGTTCTTAATCATCAAAAGGAGTTCCTTCAAAAGCTATGGTGTGATCTTCTCGTGAAGATATCGAACACCCAAATTGATTTCATCTCATCAATCAAAGACGACGTTTACTTTGTTCTTGAATCTATAAAGAGCTTTCAGAATTTTGACATCTCAAACGTGGAAGAATCAATGAACACATTATTTGCCAAGGCCGCTGCTTATGATGAGGCGAGGTCGTTGTCTTTTGAAAGGTTATCCAAAGATTTTTTCGATCGGCAGTTAAAGAAAGCCAACGATCGTCTTCAAGAGGCCCGCGCTAAATAAAGTGGAGAGGCTTCCGAGGTCCAATCTACTATGGACAAGTTGAAGCGTGTTGAGAAGGAGCTTGCGGATTTGAAAGAGCAAAGGAAGAACTTGTGTGCTACTCTGAAGGAAGAAAATCAACTTTTTCATAGTGCCCAACTTGGAGTTCGTGAAATTATGGAGGAAATTGTAGCGCTTGAGTATACCATCCCCCTCAACGATGAAGTAATTGCGAGTTTGGAGGCTTCAAGAACAAATTTGGAAACCCTCAAGGAAGAGTTGAAGGACTTGAGTCCCTTTGCCTGAGATTTGCTTAGGATCTTTTATTTTGTTGCGTTTGATTCCCTTTTTCTTTTGTTCCAAGTCATGAACTCCAATGTTTTTTCTTGAGATTACATAGTAGAAGCTTTTTTTCTTTTCCTTTTATCTTGCAATCTTTGAGCATGTTTGAATACTTCCCATCTCGATGACTTCATAAGAGAAATAAAGTTCATTTAAATGTTATGACTGAACTTAGAATATCTAAGATGCCTATATACCTCATCAAGAGGATCAAGTCAATTCGTAGTTTAGGGGTACAAAATATTTGTTTGGAGACGGGAGGGCCGTTCATAGTTTATACTAATGCGGGCTAGGAGTTTTTTTTTCTTTTTTTTTTAGTTTTTTTTTGTTTCTGCTTTGTTTTTCTTTTTTTTTTTCCTTTTGTTTTTTTCCTTTTTTTTAGGCATAATAACGCTTCAAGAACTTCTTATTTATCGGGCCTATCCTCAAGTCGTCTTCAACAACCAGCTTATATGCACCATTGTGTAGACCTCTTTGACAACATACGGACCATCCTATTTTGGCAAGAACTTATTTCCCGTATGATGCGTTGTGATTGTAGGCCTCCTCATTGTGAGTACTAGATCACCAACTTCAAAAGAGCGAAGGCAGACCTTCTTATTGAATGCTTTGGATAGTCGAGCTTGATAACACTCGAGCCTTTGTTGTGCTTCCAATCTCTTCTCATTGAGAGCTTCTAGCTCTTCAAGCCGTATTCGAGCGTTTTCTTCTTCAGTAAGCCCTTCTTGTGTTGCCATCCTTAATGAAGGGATTTGTTGCTCAAGTGGGAGGACTGACTCAACTCCATAAACCAGGGCATAAGGAGTTGCTTGCGTAGGCATTCTGACAGTTGTTCTATATGCCCATAGAGCTTCTCCAATTCTCTCATGCCAATCCCGTTTTGACTTGGTCACCACTTTCTTCAATAGGCTGCACAAAGTTTTGTTAAAATCTTCAGCAAGGCCGTTGGCAGCGGCATAGTACATAGAAGAGTTTCTTTACTTGAATCCAAACTTCTGACACAATTTGTCTGTCAAGCTGTTACAGAAGGGTTTTCCATTATCAGTGATGATATACCTGGGCACTCCGAGCGATATATGATGTGTGTATGGATGAAATCAGCAATATTTTATTTCTTCACTTTAAGGGGGACTACTTCAGCCCATTTAGAGAAGTAGCCAATCACTGCCAAGATATATAAGTGACCATTGGAGGACTTTGTCATGGGTCCCACGACATCCAAACCCCAAGCATCGAAGGGCCATAAAGCTACAGTAGGGTGCAATGGGTCAGGTGGTTAGTGGATAAGTTTGGCGTGAATTTCACAGGCTTGACATCTCCGTGCATAGTCCATGCAGTCCTTAACCATTGTAGGCCAATAATAACCCATCCTTTTTATACGAAAGTGCAGCTTTGGTCCGGATTGGTGGGCACCACAAACTCCAGAGTTGGCTTCTTCCATAGCTTATACTTGCTCATCATCATTTAGGCAACGTAAGAGAATACCATCAAAAGAGCGTCTATAGAGTGTGTCTTTGAAGTAGATGAAGTGAGACGCCCTTCGCCGAATTTCGGCCCTTCATCGTAGATCGTCGGGTAACTTCTTGTACTTCAAGTAATCGACAAGTAGTTGTCTCCAATCTTCCTCTTCAATTTCGAAAACCTCCATAACATGATTTTCTTCTTCTTGGAATGTGTCATCCTCATCGTCATTGAAGACCGGTGGTATGACCCAATTCTTACATATCAGTATGAGCGTTTCCTTATTGGTCATCGAGAGGGTTGAAGCAAGCTTGGCCAACGCATCAGCTTGTTGATTATCCTTTTTCGGCAGGTGCTCAAGTTCTACATCTGCTAGCCATCCTATCAGCCTTCTTGCGTAGTCATAGTATGGAAGCAACTCAGGCTTTTTGACTTCGTAGAGACCGAGGAGCTGATTGATCACTAACTGAGAGTCTCCATATACTTTGAGGTATCGTTGCTTTATGTCAACTGCCATTTCCAATCCAAGGATTAAAGCTTGATATTCCGCCATATTATTTGAACAGTTTTGGGTTAAAGTGAAGGAATAAGGCAGGACTTCCCCTTCAGATGTGACAAAGACTACCCCAGCCCCGACTCCTTCTCTATGGGCAGCTCCATCAAAGTACATTTTCCACGGGGGCGTAACTTCAATCAGAAGGAAATCCTCATCAGGCAAGTCATCAAACAATTCCCACTCGGCAGGCATGGGGTGATCAGCTAGAAAGTCTGCTAAAACTTGTCCCTTCACAGCCTTTTGAGGAACGTATGTGATCTCGAATTGTTGCAGCTGAAGATACCATCTTGCGAGTCTATCAGACAGCACTGGCTTTGCCATAACATATTTCAGAGGATTTGCTTTTGAGACCAGATGGACACTGTGTGACTGAAAGTAATGCTTCAACTTTTGGATTGCGAAGATGAGCGCCAAACATAGCTTTTCGATGGGTGAATAATTGAGCTAGTTTGGTGTTATCGTTCTGCTTAAATAGTATAAAGCATCCTCTTTCCCCTCATTATTTTTCTGGGCAAGTAAGATTCCCACGGAGTGCTCTTGAGCAGCGACGCACAGAATTAAGGAGCGTCTGGGGACGGATGCAACCAACACCGGAGGCTTCATCAAGTAGGATTTTTATGCTTCTGAATGCTTTATCACAAGTCTCATCCCATTCGAAGGGCACATCTTTCTTCATTAGGCGACTGAATGGTTGACAACGGCCTGTCAGATTTGAAATGAATTTCCGAAGATACGCGAGCTTTCCTTGAAAACTCTTGAGCTCATGGATGTTTCAAGGTTCCGGCATTTTTAATATAGCATCGATCTTGGCTTGCTCAATTTCTATACCCCGTTGGCGGACGATGAACCCAAGAAACGATGTCACCCTGAACGCACGTTTGGAGGGATTCATTGTTAGCTGGTATCTCCTCAAACGTTCGAAGACCTTCCTTAGGTTGTGAAGATGATCCCCTCGTTTCTTTGACTTCACTACCAGGTCATCAACATAGCATTCTACATTCTTGTGGAGCATATCGTCGAAAATATTTTGCATTGCCCTGTGATATGTAGCACCGACATTTTTTAATCCAAAAGGCGTGACTTTGTAGCAATATATGCCTTTAGGAGTGTGAAATGCCGTCAATTCTTCATCTGCCAGCGCCATGCGCATTTGATTATATCCAGATGACCCATCCATGAAAGATAAGGCTTCATGACCCGTAGTAGCGTTATCATCATTTCAGTAATAGGTAATGGAAAGTCTTCCTTGGGGCATGCGTGATTAAAGTATCTGAAGTTGACGCATACTCGAATTTGTCCATTCTTCTTTCTCACAGGGACGATACTGGAATTCCACGTTGGGTACTTGACTTCTCAAATGAAATCGACTTCGATAAGCTTGTTTACTTCACATTCAATCAGTTGGATTAGCTCAGGTCGGAATCTCCTTTGGGCTTGTTCGATAGGATGAGCCCTTTTCTTCACCGACTGGTGGTGCACAACTACTTTTGGGTCTAGCCCGGGCATTTCTTTGTAGGACCATGCAAACACGTCTTTATACTCCTGAAGTAGCGCGACATAAGACATATTGATTGTTGGTCTTTCTATGCACCATTCTTTTACGTGGGCCAAGTTTGTTGAAGACAGACTCTCGTGGATTTTTTTTCCTTTGGTCATCTTCTGTTGAAGAGAGACTTTCGCTGACATGGTTGCTGCTGGCCCTTTTTATGGTGATGCGGATAGGATTAGGAGGGATAAAGCCAAGACTCACACGTGAATCTGGGACCGCGTGCCCTTTTTTCTTTAACATCACTTGGGTGGCGTTGATTCCATGGAGCTTCGTGTTGGTGGCTTCAGGAGAAAGCTTTCCAAGGGCTAATCTTTCTTGTGGATTATACCCGGCTTTAACTAGCAGTTTGAAGGCCTTATGATCATACCCTTCTCCATCTATAGCCAACGCTTCATGTCCTTCTTCTTCTTTTTGGGTTGAGGACACAAATCCTTCGAGTGGCGGTTTCGATGGTTGCTTCGCGTTAACTTGAGTCAATGGTAAAGTCAGACTCTTTAAAAATCCAGCCTCGACAGCGGGCTGCTCATTTCTCCTCATGCTTCGATCGTCATGTGACTTTGGTTTCTCTGAGGGCGAAATCTCTTTTCCTCTTTTGGCAGTTTCAATGTAGTACTTAGCGTCGGCGAAGTGCGACTCAGCTTGGATAAAAGGTTTGGTATCACTAAGTACCCTTTTCACTACACCATTGCGGTAGTATTTAAACATTGATGCCATGTCGAGGGGACCACAGAATTTTCATGCAACCAAGGGCGGCCAAGAAGCATGTTGTAAGAAGTCTTGGCGTCTATAACATGAAACAGTGCGGTTGACGCCATATCGTTCATCAACAATTCTATCCTTATAATGTTCTGTCCTCCTTGATTGAAGCCTTGAATCATGAGACGGCTGTTTGCGAGCTCATCCATCTGGATCCCCAAGTCTTTCAAGGTTCGTAGGGGTAAGATATTGACTGCAGAGCCTCTATCGATCAATATACTATTCACCTTTTGTTCACGTGCATATCCAGCGACGAACAGGGGGGGGGGTTATGAGGTTTTTACCCAAGAAGAAAATCTTCGTCGATGAAAGTAATGGTGGACATGCATTTGTCAATATTAGAGGAATCTTCTTTTTTAAACAGAGCGTCCTCATTGATCGCAATATCGTTCTCGTGTGTGGTATTGCAGGAGGCTTCACTGTCGAAAGACCCACACTTGACCGAGGTCACATTTGCTGTTGCGGTATCTTCTACAAGAGAGATCTTACTTTAGCGAGCTAACTGCATAACCTTGTCTTTGAACATAAAGCAATCTTGTACCGAATGCCCAACTAAACGATGGTACTTGCAATATTTTGGGTCATTTGTTCGTTTGGCTTCTTCAGGTCATTTTGCTTCGGGTAGTTCGATGAGGTTAGCCTCCAACAAGTCATCAAATATGCCAGGGACATTGGAATCAAGGAAAGGATATTGCTTTGCTTGCATTTCTTTCAAAGTCAGCTTTCTGTGCGGTCTCTCGTAAGGAGCGTTTTGCTTCGGGGTAATGCTGTCTTTTGTTGCACTCCTAAGCTTGAGTGGTGCTACATTCACTGCCATTGATTCCTTGCTTGGAGGTTTTGAAAAAGGTTTGCCCCCTTTCTTGATTTCTTGCCTTTCTTTGGTTATGCGGGGTTCTTGAGCAGGTGGTCCTTCTACTCCACTTGCTACCATACTTAACCCCATGTCATGTGCTCGAGTGGCTAAATCCTCAAATGATCTGGGTAGGATTCCTTGAAGAATATACCGAAGACCCCAATGCATCCCTTGAATACACATCTCAATGGAGGAAGCTTCAGATAATCGATCTTTGCAATTGAGGCTTAGATTCCTCCACCTATTGATATAATCGATGACCGGCTCATCCTTCCATTGGCGGGAATTCGTAAGCTCAATCATGCTAACAGTGCACCGAGATGCTATAGAAGCGATTCAGGAATTCTTGCTCTAGTTGTTCCCATCCATCAATTGAACCAGCCTCCAAACCAGTATACCAATCAAATGCATTGCCTTTCAGTGATTGGACAAGCTGTTTAACTAAGTGATCCCCATATGTTCCAGCATTGTTGCACATTTCGACGAAGTGGGCGACGTGCTGCTTAGGATTGCCTTTGCCGTCAAACTATTGGAACTTCGGTAGTTGGTAGCCAATCGGCATCTTCAAGCTATCAATTCTTGGAGTGTAGGGCTTGGAGTAGGTAAAGGATGACCTTGATCTTCCATCAATCTTGCTCCTGATGATCCGTTCAATGAATTCTTTCAGTTAGTCTACAGGAATCAATCCATCGGATGAGACTTGAAGCTCTTTTGCAGGTTTATCCTTCCCGATGTAGTTATCTTTAGTGGATATTTCTACTTCATCATGAGCCTCGACTTGTTTTCCCCGAATATGGCTTGTCTCAACATTGTCTGGCTTGTTGATTAACCTAACGATTTGGGCATCTTGCTCTTGGACATGCTTGGTGAGTCATTCGATAGCTCTTGTCAGGCTTGCGATTTGCTCTTCTAAGGCGTGGCATTCGTCACCATGACTAGGGCCACATTCGTTGTGAAGGAGTAGCTAGACTTGGAGTGAGGCGAGGAGGGGGGAGATTTAACTTCGTCATCTTCGCTTGCATGGTTAGGCACAAATATGTCCTTCCGAGCAGACTCAATTAGAGGAGTCATTTTGAAAGATTCCTTAAGTTTCTTCAACATACCCCTCATAGTAACACCGAGACTCTTGGTACTTGAACTTGAAGACTTCGATGTGGCGAGTTTAGAATTCACCGTCTTCATAGCTTTTCTTTGGGCGTCCATTGAAATACTTCTGATTTTGTTGAAGGGAAGAGATGAGAGGTAGAGATGTCCCACTGCGCGTGCCAAAATTTCTAACAAATTTTCGTGTTCCTGAATTTATCGAAACAAGAAAATATTACAAATAAATTTCTTTAATTGATTGAATATTTGTGGGTGTGAAAGCTCTACTTAAAAACCTTTGATTCTTCTCTTCAAGATCGTGATCTTTGACTTCGACAACTTCAGAGGTGAAACTCGACGTTTGATCTCCTTTGACATTGACTTTGACTTTGAATAACGTTAATTCGGGGGTCGTTGACTTGTTCTTGGATCAAACACTATGAACTTGGAGATATTTGACTTGAACTTGGAATATTTCTTGGTGGATTTGAGACTTTGATCTTCCGCCAAGGTAGACTTCTGTCTTGATAACGTTAATTCGCCGGTCTTTGGACTTCTTGTTGAATTAAACGTTGATCGTGGACGATTCCTGCAACGAACGCCTTGAATCTTGCCTAGAACGTCGTAGGTCTTCCTTGATTTGTGCTTGAGAGGATTTCGGGACTTCTTGAATGCTCTCTTGCTTGTGTGTGTATTTTGAATGAGTTCCAAGAACCCCTTTATATAGTTGTCAAAGAGGTAGAGTTGTGGTGAACTTGAACACTTATTTTGTATTATCTCTTTATTTTAATTTAAAGAAATAAATACATTAAATATTTGAGATGACATGATTGGTCAATTTCGATATTATCTCTTTAATTTTTGTATTTTTCAAAGAGATAATATAAGAAATATTTGTCTTGATTTGATTGGCCGAAACACCTCAATTTGACACGTGTTGATCGTTGATTTGATGATGAAATATATATTAAATTATCAATTAATTTAACTATTTATATTTAGAATTAATTTAGTAAATTTCAAAATATAAATAGAAAAATAGAATATAATTGATAAATAATATATATTTTCCACTTGTCGTCATTTGATTGGTTGCAAAATTTATTTGTCTACAACATATTTTATGTCATTGGAAATTCTAGGATGTATAGTTTATCACACTAAAACAGTTTTTAAGTTGAATTAGATAATTCGAGTTATGACTTAATTAGTGATCAGTGTTCATGCTGGCAGGATTCACAGGTTAAGGGGCGGTAAAGCAAATTCTTCAAAAAATATAAACACTGACTTAAATATAGCAAGATATATACTGATGGAAAGATAATCGAGTCTACTTTATTTAAAAGAAAACGGATTAAGGATCTTAATTTTTTACGACAAGATATTAAAAGATAAGTGAGAAGTGTCTGAATATTTCCCAATGCATTATTAAGGAATTACAATATTATCTATTCATTGACTGTACGTCTTATGACTCACACAATAAAAAAAATATGACATTTAACCATGGTTAATTGCCATCGTCAATACTAAATGGCAGTAGCGAATAGTGATTGACCACTACCATACAACAGTTATAGGCCGTGGTTTTTGCGAGGGTGGCTAAAACATTTGTCATGGCTAAAAGCCATGGCGAATGTTTTTACCACGGCTAAAAGCCATGGAAAATAAGTTTTTCATGGTGGAAAAGCTAATTTTTGCATCAGTTTTTATTTAACCTTAGTTAATAATAGTTATTTACCGCGGTTTTTAACCATGGTCATTAAAAATGTAGCTAATATTGATTTTTTTCTAGTGTCATTATAGGATACGAAAACAATGTACGAGACTGAAAATGTCATTTTACTAAGTAAATAGTTGTGGAAATGAGGTAAGTATAGTTAATTGGATATATATATATATATATATATATATATAAGGATGCATGGTTATGTGTAATCTTGTTTGTAAATTGTCACATGTTAAACTGGATTATGTGGTTGTCTTGTGAAATTTTTTGTTATGTGTTATGTCTATGGTTTGCTGTGATGTACATGGTAGAATACTTGTAATATACTTCGATTGTGTTGGTGAACAAAGATGAATGATGGAGTGGTTATGAATGATTGACATACTTCTATTTTATTATTGATTGGAGTTGAATTATGAAGTCGTTAAATGTGCAGATGGTAAATTGAAATGAGAAGATGGCTTACCTAACTTGGGGCATATTTAATGGTTTATGATGATGTGATTGATGATGAGCTGTGTGTTGTTATGATGATGTGATTGATAATGTGATATGTGATAAGAGAAAATGAATATACAGGTAGGTACCACGGGCGAAGGGTACTAGGGTATTTAGGGTAGCGGGGATATCCTGTGCTGACGGCTACACACTGGGGTGGTGTGGGGATGCCATGTTCGGTGTGATTTCCTGTGATCAGGTAGCTACACACTTGGCCAGTGTGGGGATATCACATACGATAGGTATCCTGTGCCGGCTATTATACGACATTGATTGAGATGATAAGAGCTGGTAAAACCATTGAATATACTCCAGTTAGGTTATGCAGGGCCCTAAGATAATAAACCATAATTGTGTGTGCATTTTTTTGGCTGGTGCTTGATTCTGATAATGGTTCCCGAGTGATGGTTGTTATTGATTACATCGTGATATTTTGATTACTGTATAACGAATATGGATTGTTTGATTGGTGTTATTGTGTCAAAATTTTTCTTCAATACATGTGCTTATATGTGGATATATATAGCCAATTCGTTGTACTTACTGAGTTGGCAACTCACTCTTTGCCATGTACTTTTTTAGCAGATAGATTGCGATGACTCATCTAGCTATCTCGTAGCCAGTTGTCAGTCTTGTTAGGTCGGTGAGCACTGAAGTATCATCATTATCGGGAGCGTTAGCTATATATTTATGAGAATATTAAACTCTGACTGAATTGGTATCTTAAGTTTTGTAATAGCTTAAAACTCCCTGTTTTGTCGTTTTCATATGCTATAGTGAAGTATATTATATAAAGATTTTGATGAGGTATTTAATCGGTTGAGGTTTATGTAGAATATTGATATAAGATGATTTATTTGGTTGGGGTTAAATGTGAATTAATTATGAGATGGTATGTGATTCTGGAGGGGGTGTCACAAGTTTAGAGTAGTCGTCCTACATGAATTGGTATCAATATCGAATTTCGGTAAAATCCGCTTCCTCATAAATTAATTCAACCATTTAGAATTTCTCATATATGATTGGATTAACTTTCTATTTCCTCCTACAATTGATTTATGATTTTTTTTCTTTTGGCAATTAATGATATGCCTGTTTTGTTACATAATTATTGGAAAAATGTTCTCTTTTCAAGTATTAAATACTCCCAAACATGTGATGATTTTTGCTTTCAATCTCTTTTTGGGTGAAATATAAGTTGCATTCATCCATGAGCATTTACAAGCTACTTCGGGCATACCCGGAGAGGGACAAAAATTCTAAGTTGTGGATTAAGGTGCGGTCAATTCGTGTGGAAAAAGTGCCAAAAGGAGCCTATACACTGTAATTTTAATAGAAATTACAAGACCCTCTGGATATGGTGTTGTGGCTTCAAAAATGATTTTGTTACGGTGCCTCCAAAGGCTATAGACCGTGCATGCCAAAGCGAGAAGTCGCGATTTGTTCTGCACAAAAGAGTCAATCTTATCTTTCTTGAGCCACTTGACCGCAGTGAGGAGGGTGGACATACGTCAACTAATGCCAAGATATTGCTGGATATGTGACCAGGCAAAATCACTGAAGGGCACTAAAAAAAAGGTGCTTGGCCGATTCATGGGTATTGATGCACATCGAGCATGATGGTTCCTCCTCTAGGAAAGCAAGTCGGTCGTGTGTAGCCAGTCTTTCCTGTAGTCCAAGCCACAAGATGAATGAGTATTTTGGCGGGATAAATGCCTTCCAAATTGCAGTTTTCTAAGGCTGCCTTGTGAATTTCGGCCTGAAGTACTCATAGGCTTTAGACGTCTCGAGTCCCTTAATGTTAGACCATTCCGTTATGCGTTAGATTGTTGCCTCTGATGAGCCGAATGCAGTGACGACTCTGTTTCGGATGTCGGCAAGTCGTTGAAGGAGTAGAGAGTCACCCTTGTTTGATTGCTAGTCCCAAATTGAAACGCCTCTAAGGTAGACATCATTGATCCACTTTACCCACAGTGTGTCTGCCTTACGATGTATGTTCCACAAAACTCAAGCAAGGAGGGTAACATTCGAGGACTTAATGTGTCGGATATCGAGTCCACCTCTTCCTTAGGGTGGCAAATTTCCTCCCAGCCAACTGGTGCTCTCTTTGAGTTCTAGAGAAAACTCCTGCAAAGTCGGTGGATCTTCTCAATGACCGCTGCTGGAAGTGGGAAGACTTGGAGCCAGAAGCATTCCACACGTTGAATAACTGAACAGATGAGTTCTAGCCGGCCCACAAAAGAAAGGGACTTTTGCCGTCCATTTGGAAATGCAGTTAGCAATCTCGTCCACAAGCAGTGAGAAGTTAGTGACCGAGAGTCATTGAGCCGCAAAGGGAATGCCAAGGTACCGAACAGGCATCTCTCCTCTAGCAAACTCTGTCCTTGCAAGAATACTGGCAAGCTCATTGTTTTGAATACCTATCATAAAGATGCTCGATTTGGTCGTATTGGTGGCAAGGCCAAAAACGTCCTTAAACTCTTGGAGACATTCCATCAAGATGTGAATAGATGGAAGGTCACCTCGAGAGAAAAAGTATGAGATCGTCGGCAAAGAGGAGGTGGGAGATCTTCAGCTTCTCACATTTTAGGTGGAATTTGAAATCAGAGTTAGATGTTTTCCTATTGATCAAACGCGAAAAAAACTCCACGCAAAGAAGGAAGAGAGCCGGCGACATCGGGTCTCCTTGCCTGGAAAAAAACCCGTGTATTGAGCCGTTCTAGGCTACTGAGAAGGAAGGGGTGGAAACACATTCCTTAATCCATGAAATAAATAGTGGGGGGAAGCCATACCCATGGAGGACCCGGGAGAGAAAAGTCCATGAAATTGAGACAAAAGCTTTGCGCAGGTCGACGTTAATATTACATCGAGGTGAAATTCGCTTTCTCGAGTACTGTCGGACTATTTCCTGAGCCAAGAAAATGTTGTCGGTAATGTTTCATCCCTCAACAAAGGCTGCTTGGCAATGGTCAATGAGGTGTTCCAAGGCAGTGGAAAGCCGGTCTGCAATGATTTTTTGTAATGACTTTGTAGATCACATTGCAACACAAAATGGGTCGGTAGTCCGCCACTGAAGGAGAGTGCTCAGATTTGGGCACAAGGGCAATAATTGTGTGGTTGAGTTGCCGTAGCATCCGCCCACTCCCAAAAAAATCCATCACGACCCTACAGACTTGGTCTCCTACAACGTTCCATGCTTTCTTCGAGAAGCATGCTGAATACCCGTTTGGCCCGGGTGCCTTGTTGTCACTAATCTAAAAAACAGCTTGTTTGATCTCTGATGGTGACTACCCTACAAAGCTCCACAGCATACTCAAAAGAGAGCTTGGGGCCCTATTCAAACACATCATCGTCAACTGGGAGGGTCTGAACCTCAGTACCCAAGAGTGAAATGTAGAAGGCAATGAATTCTTGGGCAATATTCGTAGCTGAAGTGAAAATGGAGCCGTCGCTTTTTAGTAACTGCTAAGATGGAGTTTCTGGTTGCATTCCTCTTCACCATGTCATGGAAAAACTTAGTGTTTTGGTTCCCCATTTCATTGTTCAAAAGTACCCGGTCTGGAGCCATTCATTGTTCAAAAGTACCCGGTCAAGCTTGCTCCAAACGGGGTTGCTATTGTTATTGGAATACCAAGTGTAGTAACAGCCCGTTGTGGGAGCATCATGTAGTCCAAGTGTAAGGCAACAATCAGCAAAGTCCTTAAGTTCATACCAAGTTAGGGCAACACCAAGTCGCTTCTCCGCAGGAGATTTCACACAACTGAAATCGTCTAGTATGAGCCACGGCATACTCAACGGTTGTCCCAGTTCCAAAAGTTTTCCCCACATGCTCCTTCTGTTCACTATAGAATAAAGGCCACAAGTAAATGAAATATAGAAGGAGAATTGGAAAGACTTATTCATAACACGACAATGGATCACTTGTGGCGAAATGTCTTCTAGATGAAGATCAATGACTGCAGGATTTCAAATGACAAGGATACATCCACCAGAGATAGTTTCAAAGTTGTTGGTTTGGCACTATCTAGAGAATGATTGGTTGAGAATTCCTGGAATAATCGGTGTTGCAAGAGTTTTCTCCAAAATGCCCAAGAGGCAAAGCTGATTATTCTTGATGAGGTGGGCCACCCCCATTGTGTTTGAGAGGCTGGTTAAAGACTCTCACATTCCAGAATCCAATCTTCATGAGGATTGAGGAGGGGCCTCCCCTCCCAACTTCTGTTTCAGTTTAATGTCATTCTGAGCCATGATGGTTGTCATAGTCCCTGGCATGAAATGTTGAGTTGATGTCGGGGTATCCGGCTTGTTGGAGGAACCCAACGAGCCTGCCGATAATGTGCCTCAATTGTAATCTGTCAGGGGGACTTTTGCATGGGTAGCTCTTGCCCATTCATGCTCAGCTATGGCTTAGACGGTCCAGGCCGTCCCTGTTCATGTTTGCCAACTGTTGGAATGTCTAGCTGCTGCACACACATTGTCAGCTTGGGAGTTTTCCCAGATGCTAGTTGGGCCCATTATGTTGGTGCTTTTGATCGCTCTTCTGTCGTTGTTGTAGCAGGGTCCACTCGGCGGGTTGCACCTTCTTCATAGCAACTGGCTTAACGGTTGCGATAGGAGGTGATGTAGCAACAGCGGCTGGCGGCTGTGAGCTTTGGCAAGAATCCCTCAAGTGTCCAAAGCGTTTGCATTTTGTGCAAAATTTAGGTGTGAACTCATAGATAACCGGTTGCTTTCTAGTCACACCATTCGATAGAATGAACTCCACTTTGTCCACAAGTGCCCTGGATGCATCGACTTCGACCAAGATATGGGCATTAGAAACTCGTTCCATCCTCATTGTCAATGAATCCTTGGTAATTGGATTGCCCAATCTAGATCCAATCTTGCCAAGTGTGTTAGGATGCCAGCATTCAGTGGGAAGGACGGAAGGAGGGCCCAAGCCGAAGTTAAGCTAATATCATCCTCCTTGAACTCAAAACAGTCCAGCATGTTTTTTAGTTGGAGCGGTCGCCCAAAGACAAAGTAGGGGCCTCCGGCTAAGATACGTTGCCTATCTTCATCCCTTGCAAATCTGAAGACGAGCTACCTACTATCGTGTTCTTGGAAGGAAGCCCCCTCATGATTGAGCCAATGCACCAATGGCTTTGAGCCCCGAGAACTTGCTGGCAATGTAACTAATAAGACAGTATCCCAATTTAATCTGACCATGAACCAAGTCATTTGACCCAAGCTTGAGAGTTTCATCATCGACCATGAATTTCTTAAGCTTATTCTCATCGTTGAGCTTGCGGTTATTGCTAAAGAGACCCGCAAAGGAAGTCTTCTTCATACTTGCAGCTTCTGTTTTGGCTTCCTTATCCGGCTATGTCTCCTCTATCCGGGGGCCAGAAATGTTGGGAGCACGGGCGGTATTTGCATCATTCCTAGCAGCAAAGGAGGGGGAGGCCTCCAAATCAGAAATAGAGCCATGAAAATCAGGTGAGCCAACCTTGGCTTTGTCGGTAAACTGTGCAGTTGCCTTGACGGAAACTGGGGCAGTGATAGGTTGGGCAGATGCCTTGGCCAAATGACCGGTACTTGCAGCTGGTTGTTTGTTTTTCTTAGCTTTAGCCATGGTGAGAGCTTGCTAAGGCAAAAGGGGAAAACCCAACAGCTGTAGGTGTGGCAACCCGCTAGCATAGAAAAGCAAAGGGGCAGGATGCTTGAGGGTGACAGGTGCAACAAATCAACTCAAGTTGTAGGTATAGTGCAGGGTGCCAATGTTGAAAGAGGAAAGTGTAGTTTGGGAAACAGTATAACAGGTTGGTGCAGGTGGCCAAAACTGGCAAAACTTCACCAACCTCCGGGCAACCGAAAAACAGCCGAAGGACGAAGAAATCCAACCAGCAACAAAGTAGTAACGTTCGGAAGGGCTAACAAGCGAGCAAGAGCCCTGCAAAGTGCTGGGAAAGGTCCATTGCAGAGAGGTTTCCAGCGGACAGAGCCAACAAGAACCACTTACCGGTGGGAGATGTCCAAAAGACGGCCAAAACTCACTCAAATCCACAAAACTGAATGGTAGCATTGTTGAGCAGCATCAGTAGTCTTGATTAATCATAGTCAAACTTGCAGAAAGTTGAAGGAAATCATTAAGGAGCAAATCTATGGTGTGGCACTCTAGAGAGAAAAGAGCATTCTTTCTAGAGAGAGAAACCTCTTAACCTTTGCTGAGAGCTCTTTCTTATGCTTTCGATCTTGAAAAGACTTAAAAGTATTAAATAGAGAAATGGAGCCAATAGAATAAAATGGAAGACAATTCTAGAGGGAAGAAGACTATGACAGACTTGCAAATTCTGTTAGACGTGCCCACACCTAATACAAACAGAGAGAATAGACTATGGTAAGGAGTGGACAAAAATTCTATAAGGATGGTTGATTCTTCCGTGCATTATGGCATGTGTTGAGATTAGGAATCCTTCTTTATTTAGGAAGTTTATTAGGGCTAAGAGTTTTGGTTGATTAGGACTAAGAGTATTAATAGGAATCTTCTTTCTTCTAGAAAGGAAATAAGTGTCTAGGTTAATTAGGAAATAAATTAGCATAAATAGGAGATAATTTGAAGACATTGACATCTCTCATTCACCGTGCTTTATCAATGATATTCTCTTTTTTCTATTATGTAGTTTCTAGTTAACAACTCGGCAAATTTCTTTATTTCTAGTTAAAGATACGATGAATGTTTGATACTCATATATTGTGAAATCTAATTTGTATTTTCTACTTTCATTCATTAAGACCCGTTGTTCATTGTCAAGGACATTTGCCTAGTCAATTCGACTTTCAAATCCGTGATTGTTTGTTTAGTCCAATAATTAGTGGCAACATATCATAGTTCATTATATCATAGTATTCAATTATGTTGTGGGGAATATACAATTTCGCTTAAATGAATTTTTGTAGGAATTCGTTGGTTAGAATTAGGCATTTCCATTTCTTAATGTTGTTGGTAGATTACATATTGAGGATGTTCTAATGTTGTTTATTGATTAGAGGAATAGCCAACGGACATTCCTTGGCTAACAAAAAGGTAAGAAAATGTGAGGTTGTTGGGCCGTACCAATGATCATAATCAATTTATCTGGTATGAATAAATGTTATATTTGCATTGATGATCAACAGTGGAATTGAGTTGGATCATGTCTTTAATTGGAAAGCTCTTCACATATTTGTTTCTCATTTGAATTTTATTTTCTAAATTTTGGTTTCAACAAAACCCCTTTTCATCTGAATAAATTGATTAGAAACCAATCCTCTAAGGATTCGACCATACTCACTACCTTTTACAAGTTTTAGTGTAGGAATTTATTTTTGTTCGATTCGATACCCATCAATTAAGTATCTTTGTTCTCATGACTCATTATGGTTTTTCCAATTCTAGTTATCCACTTTTTGTTTGGGACCAGTTCGTACTTTCATACATTTCAAAGATGTGGTAATAAAGTTGGTAAAAGTGTTATTCATTATTCTAGTTCGGTAAATATTGTGACTTGCTTCATTTTTTCCCAACTTCCACTTTACCCTTTACTCCATCCAAATTCTTATTGGGTAATATGGTATGGTATAAAAAGTTTCCAAGTTACTGAATAATTTTATGTACTTATTCAATTTGGTAGATATTCAACTCATATTTTTTGTGACGGGTTTCTCATTAAATTTGTTTATGCTTTGTTAAAATATCCTTGAATGACTATCATTCATACTCAATATTCTACACAACTTAATACTGGTTATAAATCTTTCCTATTAAACTGATGTAGAACAAGAGGTAGATGCATTTGGGAGGAATTAGTTGCGTGGTGACCAGTTGTCTAAGCTGTTAAAATTAATAATTTATTCTAAAACTGCATTAGTAGTAAAACTAGGTCGAATTCCTAGGGAACTAGCAATTAATTTCTCAATCTAGTTGTAGTAACAAAAAAAATGGGGGAATTGTTAATTGATAATTAACTACTAAT
The DNA here is from genome assembly GCA_034509735.1 of Sesamum alatum. NCBI lineage: Eukaryota > Viridiplantae > Streptophyta > Magnoliopsida > Lamiales > Pedaliaceae > Sesamum > Sesamum alatum. Next base: position 394,567 of record JACGWO010000004.1, read on the forward strand.
CATCATAATTATATTAAAAGCAAGAATAAATAACTAAGATGAAATCAATAGAGAGAAATTTCAATTCAAGGGAGTGTATCACCCAATCGTTAAGTCTATTATAGCTCTCAAATAATTAATTTGACAACCAAACATTCAACTTTGGAATCTATTAGGATAGCTATAATAAATTTATGCTTTCCTACTGTAATTGATTTGACTCAAGCATCTAAATCAAATCTTATTATCTCAAAGACTGGGCACCATAGTGTTCCATATTAATTCAATAATAAAATTTGCATAAGTGAAAACAGTTGAACCTAGATTAAAAAATTGAGATAGTTGCAATTATTTAACCTAGTTTTCTTGTCCCTACAAATAAATCATGCATAACACATAATTAATTTGCATGCTACTCACACCAATCATTCATGACAATTATGGATCATTGAATTCATGAATAACAGTAGAATAATTAATATTGAGTCGAATTTTCATATCTATTAATAATAATTATTCCATAAATAGTAAATCAAGATGAGAAATAATCGGTGAAACCAGATAAAATCAAGACCTCAAAAACTAACAATTGTATTTAATGTTTCCGTTGAATCACATGTTCATAGAAAAATCAAAAGTCCTAAATCCAAACATAAACTAGAGAGAAAGGGGAAGATAAACTAATCGACGGGGTCGACATCTTTCAACTCCTTGCTCCATGCTCCAAAATAATGACCTCTTTTCTTTTGTGCTTCTCCTTTTAATCTTCAACAAGAAGCGCATATTTTCCTTCCTTTCACGTTTTCCCAGTAAAAAGGAAGGAAATCTTCACCCAAAAACTTTCCAAAAAATTTCTTTCTCGCAGACAGCCTTGTACATTGAATAGGGCGTGATCACGCCCTATCGATTGCTCAAGTATGTTTTTGTCTCATCTTCCCCTAATCACTTTCCAGCTTCATTTGGGGAGCGAGCTTTGACTCTCTTTTCTTCACAACGGGTCGATATCAATCCTTTACTCAGAAGATGCATAATTCAATTATCAATGCAACGAATTAGTTCTAAAAATACTCAAATTAAGCATGCATTTTAGTGGTGAAACACATCCTATCAAATTCCCCCACACCAAAACCATGCTTGTCCTCAAGCATGTCTTAATCCAAAATACATGAATTATCCAAGTAGTCAATCCCAAATTTTCTTTAATGTACGTCTAGTGTGTCCGTGACCAATATGTCTTTATAGTTTAAGAGGAGATAGAAATATTGAGAATAAACACTAATGGCATAATTTCAACAAACAAGTATCCCATTGATTATATAGAACTTAAATGAAACAAGTCTCAACACTCCTCACAAGGATGTCACTCTAATAGCTCGGACCGTGTTTAAGAAATTGGCTCGCACTAAAATCAAAATATTAGAGTGTCATTGCCAAATGTTGGCTTGTGAATCAAATCTCCACCACTGCAAAATGCGAATCAATGCATGAATCAAAGAGTCTTAACATGTTGGACATGGTGTGGCAAGAAGAAGCCAAATTTGTGGCTTATGAATTCAAAAGGATGATATCAACCTAGTTTCTTGCTTTTCCCAACTCATTTTGTTTTCTTCATCTTTATTCAAGTCCTTGGAACAATCAAACACTTCAACCTTTTTTCTCTTTTTTTAGTCATTAAGTTTTTTTTCTTTTTTTGAATCTTTTCCTCTCTTTTTTCCTTCTCTTCTTTAACTTTTTTTTTCTTCATCATCTTTCTTATTTCTTTCTTGTTTTGTTTGTCCTTTTTTTTTGGGGGGGGGGGGGGGAGTTGTGGTTAGCAAATATGTCCCCGATGTGCAAAATTAATTCATTTGCTCGTTCGCCTATCAACTCACAAGCAACCAAACCAATATCATCTCCTTGAAATGGTTCAAAATTTTTTTTAGGAAATAACCAAAAAAGGGGATAATTCAACTTAAAACACAGTTTAACCAAGAAAAGAAAGGTCAAGGCTTAAATGAGTTTTCTAAAGATGAATTTCAAGTAGGCCCTTTTCAAGGTCAGCCGGCTATTCCTAAGTGCCTTTATCATTTTCATACACCAATCTGCAAGAATGTGCTCTCAAATGTATTACATAAGTAAGTTCTAGATTACACACACAAAGTTTGATGCCCTAAATTAAAAGAAATATATGAGCACTATTAAATGCAAGTGCTTTGGCTCAAAAGCTCACACATAGGGCTTTAGTACTTTGATTCTTAAATATTATTCGTTGATGCAACCGATGGAACATCCTTCACAAATTTTTTACATGCCATTGGTGTTAATTCTTCCTATTAATCTTGACTTAAACCACAAATTTTTATCAGTCTCAGGGTTATACAAGACAACATTTAGGGAATTCAGTTCAAGTTACAGGATAATCCACACATTCTATTTCAAAACAAACTAATTTCAAGCACAAATTTCGATCCAAAATTATTAACCCCCAAATGAATAAATTTGCTCCACAGAAGGTGACTCCCCCAACAATATACTTAACACATCCATCAAAACACAACCTTTAAAAAAATTAATCATGTCTCCAACTAATAAAATAAACATTCAACAACACAACATACCACCACAAACCTCAAACCTCCCAACACCAAGTACCCACATTATTCTCAATGTATGCATAAAACACCACACATATCAAGTGATTGACAAGTAAAAGAGAGAAAGAGAGATAGAGAACATCCCTGAAACGTGTGGTGGTGCCAAGCTGGCTAGATGGAGGGTGGTGAAGCAGATAGTGGTGGTGGGCGTTATGGCACAGGCTCGGTGGTACGATGTGAGACAAGTGGTGGATGGCGGCGCCACGGCTGTGGAAAAGTGAGAGGGATGAAGTTAGAGTTTAATTTGCAATTAGGTATAGGGAGAATACTATGGTCCATTAATCGATTTTGAACCTATTTTCCTTTTCCTCTTTTGTTTTTAAATAATAATAAGAAGAAACATCAATCTAAAATAAAAGAAAAGAAAAACTTAAAGGTCCATTGCGGACTGCATTGGGCCCTCTTTCATACGTGGTCACGCCTAAACAACCCCTCAAATCTGTTATCTCAAGAAGGCTGGATTGTTGGGCAGTGACAACTTCAGGCAGAATAGATATTAGGATAAGGTGTGATCAAGCGCTATCTCTCGATGAAATCTATTAGGGCCAGAAGCAGAGGACTGTTTTCGGCTTTAGACAGAGCATAGCCGTGCCCTATATGAAGGTTAAATCTGCGAATTCCAAAGAGCTATAACTCATAAGAATTGAAAATAAAGCAAAGAAAAGAGTCGGGTTTCCTCCCAACAAGCGCAATTATTTAAGTCGTTATGCACGACTGAGGACCTCATTATCCATGCTTAAACTGAGGAGGTGATGCTAATGCACCATCAACTAGATTTCCAACGTCATCACCATTGAGAAATGATTTCAACCATTGAAACTTACCTTGAATATTTTTCCCGTGTCTAAACTTTGAAGTCTTGCTACACAATGAGGGACAATATTAATAACTTCAAATCGGCCACGCCAACGAGAACATAACTTACCTAGAGTGAGCTTTAAGTGAGGTTTATAAAATAACACCTTCTTTCCAACATCAATCACTTTCTCAACACCATAAAATCACGAAACCTCTTAGTTTTCTCCTTTAAACCTCTCCAGACTTCTCCACCAAACAACTTTAGTACATCTTGCACGTTGAACAGTGGTTTGAAAATGATGGTAGATAATGTTTCTCGTATACCTACACAAAAACAATATAGGTATTTGGGCAAGAATAAATAACTAAGATGAAATCAATGGAGAGAAATTCCAATTCAAGGGATGTGTCACCCAATCGTTATGTCTACCATAGATCACAAATGATTAATTTCACAACCAAGCATTCAACTTCGGAATCTATTAGGATAGCCCTAATAAATTCCCATTTTCCTACTGTAATTGATCAAGTATCTAAATAAAAACTTATAATCTCAAAGACTGGGCGCGATAACATTCCATATCAATCTAATAATTGCATTTGCATCAATGAAAACAGTTGAACTAGATGAAAAATTGAGGTAGCTGCAATTATCTAACCTAGTTTTCTCATCCCTAAAAATAAATCATGCAAAACACATAATTAATATGCGTGCTACTCACATGGATCATTGAATTCATGGATAGCGGTAGAATAATTAACATTGAGTCAAATTATCAGATTTATCAATAATAATTATTCCATAAATAGTAAAATTAAGACGAGAAATACTCGGCGAAATCAAATAAAACCAAAACCTCAAAACATAACAATTAGGTTCAACATTTTTCTTGAATAAAAATGGGATTAGTTACACCACATGTTCATAGAAAAATAAGAAATGCAAACATAAACTAGAGAAAGAGGGGAAGAATACCTAAACGAGGCCAACATCTTTCAACTCCTTGCTCTACGCTCCGAAACAATAAATCCCTATTTTTTTTTTTTGTGATTCTACTTTTAATCTTCAGCCAGGAAGCACATATTTTCCTTCCTTTCACGTTTTTTCAGTAAAAATAAAGGAGATCTTCACCCAGAAACTTTCCAAAAATCTTCTTTCTCGCGAACAGCCTTGTACATTGAATAAGGTGTGATCACGCCCTATTGCTTGCTCAAGTCTGTTTTTGTCTCATCTTCCCTTGATCAGTTTCCAGCTTCAGTTGGGGAGTTTTGACTCTCTTTTCTTTACAACGAGTCGACATCAATCCTTCACTCAAAATATGCATAATTCAATTATCAATGCAACGAATTAGATATAAAAAAATGCTCGAATTAAGCATGCATTTGAGATAAAAAACATCCTATCACGTGATTTGGTGGTGCTCCAAACGCCCATAACTATTGACTCGAAAGGAGTTATGAGGCTATCACTTCGATCATTTCTCGAGGAGAAGGGGCCACCGTTTGTCAGAGAAATTCTATTGTTGCGACCATTGTTCGAAATTTTGAATTTTCTATTTTTTAATTGACTTAAGGTAATTTTCATATTTTTTCTATAGTTGTCATTTGGCCTCATAATTTACCAGATTATTGTTAGGATGTTAGGATATTTTTGTTGATTCATAGGTTTATGAGATAGTTCAAAATTTAGCTCATTTCAGGCTTGTTTTTACCTAGGTTCGGACTATTTCTTTTACATGTTTGCAAACTCTATTTATGAGACTTCATTCAGCCAAAAAATACTTTGCTTCAATTTCAAGCTCTTAGAATATTGGTGACGTATTTTCCTCCATTCTTTCTGCAACATCCTCGAAAGTAAATTCATGGCTTATAATTTATTATCATAATAAAATAGATATTTATGTGATGATTTATATGATATTTAGTGCTTAATTATAAATTATGTGATAAGATATATTATTGAAGATACTTAAAATTTGAAGAAAAAGAAAGTAGTGAGGGTTTAAATAGAAATACTTGTAAAGATGAAGGGGAAATAAATAAAGTCTTACTACTATACAATATATAAATATTAGCATTATATAATATACCTAATATGTGTATATGCATTACACAACATAAGAAAGATATTACTACACTAGAAAACAAAACAAGCAAACTTATCAACATGTGTCTTCAACATAATATTTATATATATACTAGACCTACACATCAACACACCTACATACTTAGAGCTATATAGGCACTTATGTTAAAATATAGTGAAAAATCATCAACTATAGAAACTTATAGAAGAGAGTAGAAGAGAGAAAAGACACAAGAGAGAAGAGGGAGGCGGTGAAGAGAAAGAGAGAAGAAGAAGAAAGAAGAAGAAGGAATTGGGGGATTCCTCCATATTCATCAATCTTAGGAATTTTCACACTGATTTGATAAGTATTTTCATCTCTAATTTTCTGAAATTTCTAGTTTGAGCTAAGATGAAGGCTGAAACCAAGAAAAGAATGAGTTAAGTTAACATGCATGGTAACAGAGTAAAATCTGTCCGAACAGTCTCGGTTTTTCAGGAAAATCTTGAGTTTTATCGGTCCAAAATTGGGGATCTTTATATCTATGAAAACCTTAGGATGTCCTTGGTAACCTTCTAGTTTTGAGTAGAAGCTAAATCGTTCATTTTAATGGTTAAATCGGAGGATATATTCTGTTGCCCTGTTTCTGCGGAAATCCAGACTGAGTTTAGTAAAACCCCTGTAACTTGAGTTATAATGGTTTAATTTATATGATTCTTTCTTAAAATGAAACTAGAGACATAATATATAGTATTCTATAAATATCATAATTTTTTAACGGGTATACGAGTTTTTAGAGAATTTTGAAGTAGAGCTCTATGGATCTGCGACTGTAACGAACAGCTTGTACTAAAACCTGAATAACTCATTATATACTGATACAATTCGTATGATTCTTGTTGTATATGAATCTAGGAACGTAGGGAAGTATATGTAGTGAAAATAATGCATTTAAAAGTTGTAATTTGGTCTGGGGAGAATTTATAAGTTGGTACACAGATTCTGTCCGAGAAAACAATGAACAGGAACAGTAGATATTATTAAAACATTTATTCCTATTATTTAAAATACCTATTTTATACCATTGGAAATCCTAGGATGTCTAGTTTATCATACTAAAACAGTTTTTAAGTTGGATTAATATAATTATATTTATGATTTAATTAGTGATCAGTGTTCAGGCTGGCAGGATTCACAGGTTAAGGGGCAGTAAAGGAAATTGTAAAAAATATAATCACTGATTTATACATATAGCAAGATATATACTGATGGAAGATAATCGAGTCTACTTTATGTATAAGAAAATGGATTAAGGATCTGAATTATGTAGAATGAGATATTAACAGATTACTGAGGAGTGTCCGAATATTGTCTAATGTACTATTAAGGAATTTCAATATTTCCGATATGTTGACTATACATCTTACAACTATTTATAGGACATGAGAACAGCATACAAGAGTGAACACGTCACTCTACTAACTAAATAGTTGTGGAATTGAGGTAAGTATAGTTAATTGGATATATATAGATAAAATGATGCATGGTTATGTGTAATTTTGATCGTAAACTGTTATATGCTACACTGGATAATATGGTTGTCTTGTGAAATTATTTTTATGTGTTATGACTATTGTTCGATGTGATGTACATGGTAAATACTTGTGATATACTTAAATTTTGTTGGTGAATGAAGATGAATGATGGAGTGGTCGTAAATGAATGACATGCTTCTATTTGATTATTGATTGGAATTGAATTATGAAATCGATAAATGTACAGATGATGAGTTGAGATGAGAAGATGGCTTACCTAAGCTTGGGCATATTCAATGGTTTATGATGACGTGATTGATGTCGAGCTGTGTGCTGTCATGATGATGTGATTGATGATGTGAGATGTGATGGGAGAAAATGAATATACAACTAGGTACCATGGCGCGAAGGGTGCCGGGGTATTCCGGTAGCAGGGAATATCCTGTGCTGACGGCTACACACTGGGGTGGTGTGGGGGTGCCATGTTCGGTGTGATGTCCTGTGATCAAGAGCTAGACACTTGGCCAGTGTGGGGATATCACATACGATGGGTATCCTGTGTCGGCTATTATATGATATTGATTGAGATGATGAGAGAGCCTGCAAAACCATTGAATATAATCCAACTAGGTTAAGCAGGGCCCTAAGAGGATAAAATAATATTGTGTATGTACTATGTTGTGGCTAACGCATGATAGTGATATTGATTCCCGAGTGATAGTTGTCACTGATTACTTCGTGATATTGTGATTACTGCATGATTGTGTTGATGGTGATTCTGAGATTGGTTTCCACATGATTGTTCATACTGATTACTTGGAGATATTGTGGAAATTGTATAATGAACATGGTTGACTGGTGTTATTTCATAAAATTGGTCTTCTTTGTATGTGCTCACATGTCTGTGTATGTATAGCTAATTAGCTATACTTACTAAGTTGGCAACTCACTCTTTGCCATGTACTTTTTCAGCAGATAGATTGCAGTGACTCGTCTAGCTAGCTTGTAGCCAGTTGTTAGCCTTGTTAGGTAGGTCAGCATTGAAGTGTCATCATGAGTCGGGAGCTCTAGCTGCATATTAACGATAATATTAAACTCGGACTGGAGTAGTATCTTAAGTTTTGTAATAGCTAGAAACTTCACTTTTGTCGTGTTCATATGCTATAGTGAATTATGTTATATAAAGAATTATGTTGAAGTTTTTAATCGATGGAAGCATATATAGAATGTAATTATAAGAAGATTTATCTAAATTGGGTTAAATGTGAATTAGTTATGAGATGGAATGTGATTACGAAGGGGGTGTCACTTTAACAGTCTTGAGTCTAGACATAATACATTTTGCTTAATATACCATTAGATTTGAATTCTAATTTGATTTCTTGTGTGGAGATCAAATGGCTTACCGAGACTATTCCAAGTGTTGTTTGGTTTTTGCCTTTGATGACACAGGTTGTCGACTCATTTTGAGGGAGCATGTTCTTCTTGATGAATTTCTTGGTTTTAAGTGTTATACAAATATTACTCGTTCTCATCCCTTACTCGTTCCAGTTGGTGCTAATTGTTACCCCACCTTTTAGCTACTTTTCAGCTTTGCTACAGACGTCTTTCAATATTTCGTGCACCAATGCTTTCTGGAGGAATTTTTTTCTTAATTGGGGAGAAATAATGGGAATCGAGAAGGAATAGAATAGGAATAATAACAATAATAAACAATATTGATGCGTAACGAGATCCAGCAGAATTACAATGGTCAAAGGATCTTCAACAAAATCCTAAGATCAAAGGAGGACTAACCTGAAAAACGAGGGTTAGCATTCCGATTCTTAAGTTAATAATGATTTTATTGAATAAATAATGGGAAAAATTGAAATGATGTGAGAATGATGGTTGAATATGGTGAAATTCGTGTGGAGTGCAAAAGTGAGCAAAAATCGAGAGAGAATGAGAGTAAGAGTATGAGAGACTTGTCTTTCAAATTGACTGCACAAAACCTCTATTTATAAGCAGTAGTTAGGAAAAATGATATACCTTTATAAAGTTGCACATGTTAGCTAACTAACAAAAAAATCGGTTTGAGATCGGACTTATCTAGACGAAGATATGACCTATTGATCGAGTTTGGCCCAGTCAATTGTAACACTATGTGGATCGTCCCGAGAGAGGGCGCGTACGGAATAGGGGTGGCAGACGAGTCGAGCCGGCTCGCGAGCTTTGCGAACTGGCTTAATTTTTGAGCTCGACTCGAGCTTGAAAAATTCGAGCTCGAGTCGAGCCAGCTTGAGCTCGAGCTTCAGTTGAGCTCGAGCTCGAGCTCAATTCTCTCTGTTCGTTAAGCTCGTAAACGGCTCGCGAGCTTTTCCCCCTTTTTTTTAATTTTTTTATATATTTTTTATTTTTAAAATTTTATATGTTTAGTTTCATATTCAATACTTTATCAATTTTATACTAAAAAATTTACCATATATTGTAATTATTAATCAATATGATACATTTTATTTTAGATAATAATAAACTATGGTATTAGTACTTTTATTTATACATTTAACTCTATAATTTATAAAAAAATAAACTTAATCAATAATTTAGTAAATTTTAATATTTTTTTAAAATAATTATTTAATATGAAACATATATAAATTTTATGATATATTTTAATATCTATCTATAACCTCTTATACTTTTTTAAATTGACAAGTCCTAACAATTAACTTATTATTTTTTATATCTATTTGTGAGTTTTATATTTATATCAAAATACATAGTATACATTATATAATCTATTAATTTTACTTATAAATTTATGTCAAAACTTAGTGATTTTCATGAATTAATCTAATAATAATAATAATAATGAAATCAACAAATTTAATGAACAATTTAGTAAGTTTTAATTTTTTTTTAATATGACACATATAAATTCTATGTTATATTTTAATATTTATTTGTAATCTCTTATACTTTTTAAAGTTGACAAGTCATAACAATTAATTTATATATATACATATTCTATACTATTATAATTTATAATAATATAATTTTATTCAAAAAGTATACCAATAATTAAAAAATATACAAAAAATTATACCAATAATTATGAGCTCGAGGAGCTTGAAGTCAGCTGGAGCTGAATCTAGCTCGAGCTCGAGCTCATTGGGCAAGATTCGAGCTCGAGCTTGAACTATAGGAGCTCGTCGAGCTTGAGCCATGCCACTCAAAATCGAGCTCAAGCTCGAGCTCGCCAAAAATGGTCGAGCTCGACTCATTGTCACCCCTAGTACGGAAGCGTGATGTATTAAAACGTAAACGTAAGGAGGCCATAGGGTTGGAACGAAAAGTGATACTACGAACGATACTTACCCGTTGTAGACTTCTGCGTTCGGCTACATGCGTTGTTCCACGTTTTGCTACCAAGATCCCAATGTAGGAATCCTCTAAATCGTCCACGCAATTTGCCGGATCTTGATTCCCTCGTGCTAGCAAGAGATCAAGAGGAAAAGGGAGAAAAAAATCGACCAAACGCTATTAGGTTAACATGATCGATTGTTAAACGTTTCCTTGTATCAAAGATAAGAGAACTTGAAAAACTTTGAAGTGTGGAGAGAGAGAGAGAGAGAGAGAGAGACGGCCATGTGTGTGTATGTGTGAGATGAGAGTAGTAGAGAGTTAGTATGTGTGTGTGTGTGTGGAATGAGTATTTATAAGGAAGCCTTCTTCTTAATCCTACTCAAATTCTTCAAAAGAGGCACTCCTAACACAACTAGGATTTTGACCTAGTCAAATCCTAGTCAACATAGAGTTTGATTAAGTCAAACTTAATCCTTGCCCTTCATCTCAACTAACCCCAAGATTCGATCTCGTTCGTCCATCTTGATGGGCTTTGTGGAATGGACTCTTAAATCCTATTTAATAGTCCAACAATTCCTAATGGGCTAGTAAATATCAAATAAATACCTAAGCCCAAAATTAATATTTTTATCTTCATTCTACCTAAAGACGGAAATAGCCCTACTCTTTAATTCATAAATCTAATTCATGAACCAAACCTAATTATTTCAATTAATATTTAAAGGCTTGAAACTCCAAAAGAGAGCCAATTTAATCTAATTAAATTATTTGACCTCCCGGAATTAATTCCTCCATTTTCAGTGAATTGAGTGTGACTCTTTAGGTTCACCTTCAGCTAGAGTTTGGCGAATATCCAATCATCTTATGAGAGGAGTTCGTCCGTTACCATGGGTGGCCATCTAGCAATGGTCCATGGCACTAGAGACTAGGTGAAATTATGGCGTGAACGTTTAGGCCTTGAATGTGTATGAGCATTGTCCTTTCGTCTACTATCTCATAGTTATTAGTCTAGGGTATAGATGTTTTAGGACGTCAATACCCATCCCTGACTTAAGCCAATACTCGTTTACCCACTGAAATGTCACTGGGATCTTATCCCACTGTTCAGTCACTGTGGCCACAGATTTTATAGGGAATGAGTCTTAGAGTATAGGTGAGACACTACTATCAATCATTTGACAGGAGACGGATTTCGTCTTGGGCCCTACTGTCCACATTACACATCTTGACTGCAGTAGACAGGACTTATAGCAACCAAGTCTTTCGTCTTGATAGCCTCTTGCCAAACTTAAGATACAGGCATGGTGTGCATGTGACCACAGTAGTCCCTCAAGTTCGAGGACCAATCTCGTACTATCGGAACCGGGAATGTAAGTCACACTGACCAACCTTACTCAAGGTTTCCCCATATGACAATTCCGCGAGTCACCTCAATTAGACGTCACCAAGCCGGCTAACCCACTAATATTGCATGGACGATCCTCGTCACTCGTCGATGAAACGCGACTGCAATCATTTAGGGAAAGTCTCAAATGGACCCTCGATACCCAATTTCGGGATCCTTTGACTTGGAGTATTTCAGAGCGATCCACAAAAACTGATTTCATGATTGTCATCCTATGCCCAGTCCAGTTTCTTGGATTAATCTTTCCGGTCTGTGGGCTTTGGTTGTGCATTTGAATAATTATAGATATCAAGCAGTAAGTGAACACAATCAAAGTATTAATGTCATAACTGAACATCACTCTTATTTAGAATAAACTTATTTACACCATGAATGTCAGAATTAGGTTACATAAGCCTAACAAGATTGACTTTACGGTCACCTATTCTAACATCAACTCGAGAATCTGAGAATTTGTTTACCTCTTGCTTGATGAGTTGATTCCAATCAATTTATGTGGAATTAGTTGGAGACTTTTTGGTATGACGTATCTTATGATATCATCTATACTATTATAAAAGAAACCTTTTGGCTTACCAACTTTTGAATGCCTAAATTTACCCTTCATTTATTTTCTTTCCTTAAAAAAACTATTGGTCAGAAAAGTATTTTTATTGTTTTTTCCTCTCAACCCACTACTTCACGTTTCTCTCACCTCACGCCATGGTTCTTTCTTTTTACTAACTTCTTTTTCTTATTTCTTCACAAATTTCTTTCTTGTTTTCATCTCACACCACAGTTCCTTTATATATGCTCGTGGAAACCGCGTGCAACAACTAGTAAATATAAGTGACATGTCGTCCCTCTGTATGATGAATCGCCTTGTTGGATAGGGCTCATTTTTGGGCCTGCCAGTTTGAAAGAATAGTATACCACGGGCTTCATACCTTATTCATGGACCAATAGGGTCAGGTCTGCTGGACTGCTTGATGGGGGCCTACGTTCTTAACGTTTGGGCTTTGGAAAAAGTATTTGAGAGGAAATCAAATATATATTGAGATGGGAATATTTATAGTAGCTTATATTAAGAAGGATTTTATGTTTTAATTTAATTTTATTAGGGATTTACGATGTCAACCTACAAATATACAAGCTAACCTCTCAATATATTTTTATTATTGAATGAATATTTTCTGTAAAAATCATTAATTTTAGCATAATTAGTTTAGTTGAGAATAGCTGTGTTGCATCAGTTTAAACTTCACCCTTTCATAAATATATTTAACCCTTTGATTTATATTTTGTGTTGAAGATATGATAATTTTCTTGATTTATTAGAGAGTAAGTTGGAATATATCCAAGTAAGTTGCATGGAGACTTATTTGGAATCTTGTTGAATTGAGGCCTGAGGGTGCTTGATTTACTGGGCCAATAAGAATAGAAGGCCGGGAAAAGGGAAGGGGATGAGAAAGTGGACGCAGATATTTTTTATTGGTTGTAGTTGTCCGGCCCACTACAGTCGCGCTTGCCTCTCATAATCTATATTTTGGTCACAGTTGGGACCATCAAATCTTTATGTGATATGAACTAGCTACAACAATCCATCATCCCAATTTACTCATTCCAATTGTAATAATACTTCTTTCGTAATATATATTTGGTTTAATTACATTTAATATTTAGGGTTAAAATTGCCCCTGTGTTAATCAAAAAAAGCAATTACCCCTATGTGAAAAAATAACTAGCAATTTACCCCTCTGTGTTATTCAAAATGCAACAAACAACCCCCTCAGAAGGGGTTTTTTGCTCCATTTTTAGCGGATTTTTTGCTCCATTTTTTTTAAAATACAAGAGGTAAATTGTTATTTATTTTTTACAGGGGGTGCTTGCACATTTTTGCATATCACAAGGAGAGTAATTGCATTTTCCCATTAATTTTATAATAGACAAGGGCATTTCTAGTGATTAAGAACAAATCATTAGTGAGAAAATAATAAAGAGAGACTTAATTGGGATGGTTAGGTTTGATGGTTGATGTGATATATACTTGATCCGAAAATTAGTAATAATAATTGTTGACCTCCAAATTTTGAAGTTAACAATTAAAAGTCCAAGATAACTTGGCTAATGATTTGCTTCCAGAATAAAATTTTAGCTTTATATATTTTCATGATAAAAATTCACAATAAGTTCATAATAAATTTGTACCTTATACATTTATGATGGACTAATCCAAGATAAATACAAGATTATGGATTGATCTAAGATAAATATAAGATTATTTTTTTCAGTTTAAATTGGCTAAATGGATCGAAACATGTTCATGTACAATTTGTTGGTTGATAGATTCGTATCAAAGCCTATGGTGTTCAAATCAAATAAAAATTACCCCATTTTGTTAAGCCTTGTTTATGCCTATAAAAGAATTAAAGGTCTCCACACAACACATTACAGAAGACAATGAGATAGAACAACACATATCAAATCCAAAAGACTCAAGTTCAAAGCAAGTCTCTCTGCCATGATAAAGTGTTGCAACCATGAGGTTTCACGTTTTTCTCGACATCAAATTTTCAAGCCTTCGTATCATATTTCAAGGTGACATGTACTTTGCTCCACAAAATTGGAGGATATTATGCATCCACATTCAATAATACGTGTCAAGCCCTTGGATGGACATTTGGAGCGAAAAATCAGAGGATAATTTTCACTGTAGAGAGTGTAACACTTTTTATTTAAATTTATATAATTCATTTGTTTAGATTTTATTCTTCTAATTTGTTTTTGCAGACTCAAAATTTATGAGAATAATAATAATAATAATAATAATAATAATAATAATAATAATAATAATTAACATCTACTCTATCTTTCACTCACTTTGCACACGAAATTCTCTCTCTACTTTTCAGCATATCATCACACAACAAATCACTTTACCATTATTCTCATCTTCTTCAAGTTTCCCTTGATTTTATTCAAGTCGAACATTACTGACTTAAGTATCGGAGTTCTAACCCCTCTCTGTAGGTTATTCTCCCCTACAATCTTGGGATTTTTGTGAAGAACCCTCGATATTTTGTGGTGCTGCTGAATTTTAGTACGCATCATTGGCGTCGTCTGTGGGAAACACTTGAGCTTTGGCGTGAGAAATGGCTGACTCGCATAATGTTGGATCTTTCTCGGGAGACGCCTCTCTCCTCGTTGCAGTAGGATCCACCATCCTACCTTCTTAACAGATGAGAAGCGCCGCCAGCGCTCCCGCTCTAGCTAGTAACCCCGCTCCAACGGGTGGTATCCCAGTTCCAGTTGTCGACTGCCTTGCTCCAGTTGCGGCTTTCCCTGCTCCAACCGGAACCCTCCCTGCGCCAGCTGTTGTCTTCCCCGCTCCAGTTGGTGCCGCTGCTGCTCTGGGCGGTGACCTTTCAACCCTGGCGTCCAACCCCGTTGCTGCTCCTGTTGTCCTGGATTTGCTCCTGTACGAGCATCTCCGTCGGTTCATACTGGAGACCATTCACTCAACTTTCTGTGGCTCCCAAGCAAGTGGCGCAGGACCCTCTTCCCAGTGGTAGCGAGGAGAAACGCCAAGAAGTCAACTGATGGATGAACAGGCCCTTGCTGGGCAACAGCAAGACAAATCTCTCCCTACTGGCTCCGCCAACAAGGAGGAAGCCCATTTTTAGCCTTCTGAAATTTGGCAAGTCCTCGGGAAGGAGGTGGTTGAGCTTCGCCAGTAGGTACCCAAAGAAACTTTACCGTCAGATCGTGGCATTCCTTTCAGCTAGGACATCATGGAGGAAGAGCTCCTCGCTCACTTCCGAGGACCTTCCCATCTACCTGCCTACAATGGCACTACTGACCCAGCTGAGAACATGCGTAAGTTTGAAAATGTAGCCCTGCTACACAGGTATACCGATGGTATTAAATGCTGTGTTTTTCTTACTACACTAACCGATTCTGCTCAGGAATAGTTCGACCACCTCCCAGCTGGATCAGTTAGATCTTTTGCAGAATTTAGCTCCCTTTTCCTACATCAGTTTGCTAACAGCAAAAGTACCAAAAATCGGCTATCAGCCTCTTCAGAGTCAAGCAGGAGGAAAAGAACATGCTAAGAGCCTACGTGCAGCATTTCAACAATGTTGTCTGGAAGTCCCTACTGTCCACCAGGAGGTGTTGATCAGTGCACTCACCCAGGGACTCCGAGTAGGACCACTCTTCAAATCCTTGGCAAAGAAACCTGCAGCTAATTTCCATGAAGTACTAGCTTGTGCAGAGAAGTACATGAATCTTGACGATGCCCGGCTGGTCAAGAAGAGGGACAGCAAGGACCGAAAGAGGGAAGGAAAACCCTCCGCGATCCAACGGAGCAAAGGGGAGCCTCAAGGGCGGTTCAACCCCCTCGGCCTAAGGAATGAGAACTACACCCCACTGATCACTAGCCCAGCACGGATGCTGGTGGCCATAGACCGCCATCCTGCTTTGCAATGGCCCAAAGGCTTAGAGGAAGGCCCCCAAAAGCCTAAATCTAAATACTTTGCAGGTACCACAGGGAATATGGGCACGACACTAACAGGTGTCGCCAGCTGAGATAGGAAATAGAGCGGCTCATCTAAGCTGGCTACTTGAAGGATTACGTCGACAAGAATCAACGTCGTGAACAGAAAGAAGAACACTCCCACCATCATAGCTCCCGTAGCAACGAGGAGCAGGTTGTTGATCCACCTAGAAGGGAGCACAAAAAGGCTAAGTTCCCGGCTGAGGAACAAAGCTCGGAAAATACCCCTGCCAAGGGGGTAATTCATATGATTTCAGGAGGACCTACTGATGGGGACTCCAGCAGAGCCCGACGTGCTCATGCCCATGCTGCTAGAACAGTAATGGAACTTGACCACAAATCACCAGCAGGGGATCCTATGATCCACTTCGAACCTACTGACATACAGGGAGTTTATTTACCTCATATTGATGCGCTTGTTATTTCTGCCCTTGCTAACTACACTATTCAACGTATTTTGTGTGATTCCGGTAGTATGCAGATATTCTCTTTTACAAGGTCTACCGGCAAATGGAGCTTGGTGATATCCCGCTGGAGCCGGTAGACACTTCGTTGTATGGCTTTGCAGGGGAGGTTGTGCATCCCTTAGGTCAAATCTTGCTCCCCCTCTCCTTAGGGGTAGAGTCTAACAGGAAGACCAAAATGATCTGCTTCCTTATAGTGGACATGCCCTCAGCTTACAACGTCATTCTCGGACATCCCGCTCTGAACGCCTTCCAAGTTGTTATCTCCACCTATCACATGAAGTTGAAATTCCCTACCAGAGCAGGAGTAGGAGAAGTCATTGGGGACCAATACACTGCCCAAAAATGTTATGTTGAATCTATGAAAGGAGGTAGCAGGAAAGACATGGAGATACATCCTCCCCAGCCCAGCAGGGAGAGGGGAAAAGAACATGTGCAACCTGATGAGCAAGGGAATGAGGACCCTACTCGAGTCTAGCCCGCCGAGGAGCTGCTGAGTATTCAACTAGTACCTGGAGTGCCGAACAAAACCACCAGGATCGGCTCCCAGCTGAGCCCCGATGTAGCAGAACGACTAACCATCTTTTTTGTAGGAAATCGTGGATGTCTTTGCATGGTCAGCCTGGGACCTAGTGGGCATTGATCCTAGCATTGTCGTACATAACCTGAACTTGGATCCAGCTTTCCCTCTTGTGAAGCAGAAGAAAAGACATTTCGATCCTGAGAAGGACAAGGTCATCCAAGAGGAGGTAAGCAAGCTCCTTGATGCAGACATCAAGGAGATCCAATTCTGCCAGTGGTTGTCTAATGTGGTACTTGTCCCTAAACCAGGTAATAAATGGTGCATGTGCATCGATTTCCGTTATGTGAATAAGGCATGCGCTTCGGGTTTCTATCTCTTACCTTGTATAGACCAGCTGGTAGATTCTTCCTCTGGTCATGAACTACTAAGTTTAATAGATGCCTCGCAGGGTTACCACCAGATTATGCTTAACCCCGATGACCAGAAGTGAGTAAGCTTCATCACGTCAGCGGGAACATATTGCTATATTTTCATGCCCTGTGGGCTAAAAAATGCAGGTGCTACGTACCAGCGCTTGGTGGACTGCATGTTCCCAAAACAGCTCGGAGGCAATATGGAGGTGTACGTCGATGACATGCTGGTGAAGAGTCGGCAGGTAGACCAGCACATCACAGACCTTGCTGAAACCTTCAACATTCTTAAACACCACATGAAGTTGACCCCGACCAAATGCGTATTCGGTGTTCGAAGTGGATGATTCCTTAGTTACATGGTGACAGAGAAGGGCATTGAGGTCAACCCAGAAAAGATACGAGCAATCTAAGAGATGAGGCCTCCTGCCAATCTCAATGAAGTACAGAAACTTGCTGGCTGCATTGCTGCCCTCAGCAGGTTCATATCCCGCTTTGCTGAGCCCCGCCTTCCTTTCTTCAAGGCTCTAAGAAAGGCCAAAGACTTTACCTCGGACGAAGCTTGCCAGCAAGCCTTCCTCGACCTCAAGGTCTACCTTGCTGAGCTGCCTTTGCTCACCAAACCCTCGCTCAGAGAAATCTTGTAGTTATACCTTGTTGCAGGTCAGCATGTTGTGAGCTCAGTACTCATCAAGGAGGAGGACGGAGTGCAGAAACCCATATACTACGTCAGCAAGGTATTACGTGGCGCTGAACGACGCTGCCCTGAGGTAGAAAAATTGGCATTTGTCCTGGTAACAACTGCTAGAAATTACGTCCTTACTTTCTATTGCATTCTATAATTGTGCACACTAACACCCCCTACGAACTACACTAGGGAAAGCTGAGACTTCTGGCAGGATGACTAAAATGGCTATTGAGCTCAGCGAGTATGACATTGCCTACCAGCCTAGGACGGCTACAAAAGCCCAAGCCCTTGCTGATTTCATGACTGAAACTGCACCTGTCGAACAAGATGAAGGAACATGGTTAGTCCATGCGGATGGCTCCTCCACCTATACGGGTAGTGGAGAAGGAATTGTGTTGACTAACCCGGAGGGAGATGAGCTAGAATTCACCTTGAGGTTTGACTTCAAGGCCTCGAAAAATGAGGCCGAGTACGAAGCCCTCATAGTAAGCATCAAGATGGCACTGGATGCAGGAGCAAGGAATGTAATCGCTTACTCCGATTCCCAGCTGGTAACCAACCAAGTAGGAGGCACCTACGATGTCAAGGAGGACTGCATGAAGGAATACCTCTAAAAAGTATGGGATCTCAAGGACAAGCTGAAGAGCTTCCAACTCCACCAAATTCCCCGCACTGAAAACACCAAGGCAGATTACCTTGCCTGGCTGGCTAGTTCCCTAACTGACTGCAGCACTCGTACCATCACTGTAAGGACCCTTACTAAGGTTACTCCTCATACTAACGTGCACATCTTGTAGATTAACACAGATTGGAGGACACCCCTCCTTGATTACCTACAGGAAGGAATCATTCCTGCTGATGAAAATGAAGCAGCCCGCTTAAGAAGCCAAATAGGTAGATTACCTTGTTGGGAGGAATCCTCTACAAACGAAGCTTCTCCCAGCCCTACCTCCGATGCCTATCAGCTAAGGAGGGCAGAACTGTGCTCCAGGAGATTCACGAAGGATCTTGCGGATCCCATATAGGTGGCATGGCCCTTGCAGGAAAAGCCTTAAGAGTTGGATATTTTTGGCCCATTCTCAAGAAAGATGCAATCAACTAGGTTAGAAGGTGTGAGCAATGCCAGAAGCACGCCCCCCTCATCCACGTGCCAGTTGAGCCCTTCAAAACACTTTCAGCACCTTGCTCATTCTCCCAGTGGGGGATGGACATAGTACGTCATTTCCCAGCCGCACAAGGACAACGCAAATTCCTGCTGGTAGTAGTGGATTATTTCAGCAAGTGGGTAGAGGCAGAGCCCCTGGCCAAAATCACAGAGGATGAAGTGATTAAATTCCTATGGAAAAGCATTATATGCATGTATGGCTTACCTCGTGTTCTTATTTCTGACAATGGTCGCCAGTTTCAGGGCTGGAGAATTCAGGATTGGTGTGCCGACATAGGCATCCAGCAACGTTTCACTTCCGTAGCCTACCCCCAAGCTAACGGGCAGGTAGAAGTCACCAACAGGATCCTGGTGCAAGGTATCAAAACCAGGCTGGAGCAAGTAGGAGGGCAGTGGGTAGACGCCTTGCCCAGCGTGCTATGCTCTTACAGGACCACTCCCAAATCTACTACAGGAGAGACTCCTTTCAACCTAGTGTAGGCTTAGAAGTCGTAATCCCTACTGAAGCAGGACTAGAATCCTTCCGGATACAACACTACAAGCAACAGAGCAATGACACCCTGCTGCATCAGCCTGGACCTCATTGACAAAATTCGAGATGACGCTCGAACCTGCATGGAAATGTACAAACAGAAGGTAGTTAATGCCTACAACAGAAGGGTGAAAATAAGAGAATTCCAGGTGAGAGACCTTGTGCTGAGACGAGTCAGTGTCTTGAAACCAGTACGAAAACTGGCTCCCAACTGGGAAGGCCTTTACAAAGTGAGCCGGATTTGTCAAATTTGGAGCCTACGATGTGCAAGATGTAGATGGCAAAGAGCTCTCCCGACCTTGGAATGCATACAACTTCATGAAGTTCTACTCCTGAACACCCTACTTTATGCTCATTATCTTACTACCTGTTTAATCATCACTTACTGCTTGAATAAAAGAGCAATCCCTGCTCCTTTGCTACACTCTGCTTTACTGACAGGTTAATCTCTCTTACTGGCTTCGAGCCCTAATAAGCGCCCTGCTGGCGCACTCTTACTGGCTTCGAGCCCTGATAAGCCACCCTGCTGGCGCACTCTTACTGGATTCAAGCCCTAATAAGTCTCCCTGCTAGCACACTCTTACTGGCTTGGAGCCCTAATAAGCCGCCCTACTCGCGCACTCTTACTGGCTTTGAGCCCTAATAAGCCGCCCTGCTGGCGCATTCCTACTAGCTGCAGAAGCCCGAATAAGAACTCCTAAAGGGCACATCCTTGCTCATTGTATAGACTGAAAGTCTTAATAAATTGCCTTCAACAGGCATACTTATCTAGTTGTGATAGCTCTTACTTAATAAGCACGCATATGCTTACTTATTTCTCGAATTATCCCCCTACTTGCTATTTTCTAGCACTTGTTTACCGCTCACTACAGCAGGTCTTATTCTGCTCCTGTTGGATGAAGCTACTAATAAGAGGCCCCCGAACCAGACCAGCACCTGCCCTACTGACGACAGGAGGCTGCTGACCAACTTACTCCATCAGCAAGGGGACCATACACAAAATGGCCATGGGCCAACATTCAGGTCTATTGTCTTGCTGCAACAAGTGCCTTACTACCTATGTTGGAGCTTCCTAGCAGGTTATACCACTCTATCACTTACGTGCATTCCTGGTCTGAAATATCTCTTTTTGACAAATTGGTTTCTATCGATGCCTTTGCTTACAACAGACTGTATGAATAAAATTTACTTTTAAGGCTAGGGAAGCCTCCTCTCTTCAGTACTTACCTATAGGTGAACACTAGTGCTGGGCATACTAAGCCAACAACTAGCTAATAAGTTGGGACATTCCCAGCAAAATTATTTCACTAACCTGCAGAAAACCAGAAACACGGAATAAACCAATAACTTTAGCAGAAAAGCAAAAATATTCATAAAAACAAGGAGGGGGGGAAGCAGAATTCTTGGGATCAAAGTGCCAGCAAAAGAAAGCAAAAAATATTCAAAGCCCATACCCGGGAACTTGCAAAACCTTGCGCAGGAGGTACCAAATATTCAGCAGAAAAAGTTTAAATTATTCTTCCAACAGATGAGGGGACAGATTCAGTTACCAGCAGAGGGAGGCACACTTCCTTCACCAGTTGCAGCAGGAGGCTCCAATCTCAAGGGGGCTACATCCTCTGCCACCTGCCCAGTGAGGTCCAAAGACATAGGGTCATCCTCAGCAGCAGGGACCTCTGGCACTAGTGCAGGCCCATCATCGTCTGGGTCTGGGGTTGTGGCCAAGCCTGCATTTTGGTCCAGGAAGTAGGCATCAGCACTGGTTGGAGGATTGCCAGCCGCAGCAAATTGTTAAGTGCAGGTCTGGAATCCGTGGTAATAGTACTTTAGAGCTTTATCCACCAGCAGGGTCTGGAACTCCGGAGTCTTGGTATATTCAGCCAGGCGACTCCACCGGATACCCTCCAGCATATCTCGACCCTCCTCGGTTTTGGGGTATCGGCGGATCAGCTCTTTCCTTTCCTTCTCGGCCTACTGGACCGTCTGCTCAGAACGGACGTGCAAGGAAATGACCTCCTCCCGCATATGACCTAGGCTGGCAGCATCCTCCTAGCGAGACTCATCTCTCTTCTGAACGGCTTCTTTTCAGCCTTCGGTTAGCTCCTCCAGCTCTTCCACCCGCTTAAGGGAGCCCTCGAACAAGGGACCTCCCTACTCCAGCCAGCTGAACAAGCTGCCCCTCAGCACACAAGTCTGCACGGCAAAAATAAAACAATCAGGTTACATCACTCTTTTCAATTAACTATCATGCACTAATTTGTTTGGTACAGGCACTTACCCTACTGAGGTGAGTAGCAAAGAGACCGAGGGCCTGAGCTCAGGGCAGGTTGTCTGCATAAGTTTTATCCTGGGGTAGCCTAATCCCCTTCATAAATTCACCAGCCCGGCTAGGCTCTCCCTCACCCAACAGCAGGGACTAGTCCTCCTGCAAGGTCCATTCAGAGGAGAGCTTCCTTCGTACCACCTCTCATCAACAGGGTGGGGAGTTCCTGCTCGTGTAGCCGGGCGAGGAACAGGTGGTGCCAAAGGACCTGGCTGGCCCTTAGCCTTCTTGGAGAGGGTTGGGATGGGTCGGCAGAGCGTTTTCCTTTAGGGTCTCCAGTGGAAGCCGAGCTTGCAGGGGTGAAAGGAGGACTCTTGATCAGAGTTCGTCAGGCAGAAGATCCAGCACCAAGAGTCGCCTCCGCCTTATCTTGCAGCAACTTTTGAAACATTCTTCCTGCACAGAGCAGGTAAATACAAAAGCAAAAATATGGCAATACGCATTTTTCTAATCTTTCCTTCGCAGCAAGCAACAAAACAGGCTGCAAAAGCATAATACCAGCAGTAGGATCCATGCTTGCCACCTTAGAACTCAGGCCAAATTGGTGAAGAATAGCAGGGTAGACTATCTTGCGAGGATCGAAAGGGGAGGCATTCAAACGTTCAAGCAAGGAATGGAAAGCAGCAGGGCGATTGCGGGCAGAGTATTTCAACTGATCAGGGGGGTTTACAACCCACACCTGAGGAAACCGCCAAGGCTGAGGAGAGGAGATAAAAAAGTAATCCCGCTTCCACTCCCTCACTGAGGAATCGGTGGACAGAAACCGAGCTTTCCCTCGCGAGGTGAAGTAGAACAGGCCGGGACTAGCTCTCTTGAGCATGAAAAATGAATGAAATTGGGTAGCAGAGAGTGTCTCCCCTAAATTTCTTACCAGGATAAAGAAGCCAGACAACAGACTAAAGGACTTGCGAATTAGTTGGTTCAGAGGAATGTTAAACAAAGTTGCCACCTCTTAGAAAAAAGGGAGGATAGGGAATCAAAGACCTGCCTCTAGCTGGGCAAGATAGAAACACAGAAAGCCAGCAGGAGGGGAATTGGGACGAGCCTCAAGAGCAGGGGCCTGGATCACGTAATCACTAGGTATCCCGTACTTATCTCGGACCCCTACCAAATCATGTTCAGTCAACCTAGACCTATAGATACGAAAGGCGGCGGTGCTGGTCGAAACCAGGAGGTCCTCCGTCCACTTCTTGATCCCCTCCTCCTTATTGTTTCCCTCCTTCTCGCTCTCACCCCCATGGTGGGAAGCAGAGTCAGAGGGCGTGGGATTGTCATCATCTTCATTTCCGAAAGGTTCTATCAGATTGATCAATACATCTTCTATGGCATCTCTATCTATGCTACCCATAGACATGGCTATCAACAAACGGAGGGGAGCAGGAAGGCATACCTAGTTTCAAGCAGAGGGAAGCAGGGGATTATAGAGGAAATCCCTAAGAAATCACGAAACCTGCAAAACCAGAATTTGCGGACAGGAGATTTCTTGCAAGAGAGTGTAGGAAATATTCGCACAGAGGAAGAAGAAAAAACTTACTCAGTTCAAATCGGAGTGGTGAGAAAGGTAACTTCCCCAAAAGAGGGTTTTATACCCCAGCAGACGGAGAGTCCCATCAGCGCAGGGCTTAGCCTCTCTCCTCCTCATTTGGCGGCCACGCCCCAATCGCAAAGCGCGTATGTTGACACGCATGGTAAAATCGTTCCTTCCTTTCCTACTTTGTTGCTATGATTACTCTGCTAATTCTGCTGCAGATAAAGTTCAAATCTTTTCAAAAGTATGCCTGCTATCATGCAAAACAACATAGCAGGAAGTAAACAGCACAGCAGGGAGAAAACAGCATAACAGGGTATCTCCCGCTGATACAGCCAGGTATATGGCTCTTGTGCTAACCTTTGCAGCGCTACTTACTTCTACTTCACCAGTCCGATAGCAAGTCTCTCGCTACTGGAGTAGGGGGGAGTGATGATGCCCCCTCAAATCCATCGGGCTAGTTCAAGAGCTAGGAGCAGCCCAACAGGCCGGAATCGCCAGGTCCAAAACAGTAAGGTATTTTCATACACAAGCCCAGTTTTAAGTACTAATCTGGTAGGCCCACGGAAAAGGCTTGTACAGCAAGCCTAGTCATCGAACAGCTCGAATTCCACATCACACAGCTAGCCAGCACCTAAATCCACGTCATGTTAAAAGATCTCGTCCAGATTCTCAATAGATTGGCTGGAATCTGGATCTTTCTCAGCAAGTAACTGTTTTCCTGGAAAACATGACAGATGTGGCAATGTCAACTTAAACGGCTATATCTTCACCAATTCAACTCCGATTCGTGCAGAGTTTATTGGGTTGAGAAGCTAACTCTTCAAAGTTTCAAATGGTATATGGAACTTAACCAAACTCCTCCGAAATCAAGTTCAACACCAGCTATAAAAGGAGCACATTGTGCAATTATTTGGGACAACTTACATCTGGCATTTTTGCAACTCTTAAGTAACATCTACTCTATCTTTCACTCACTTGGCACACGAAATTCTCTCTGCTTTTCAGCATATCATCACACAAAAAATTACTTTACCATTATTCTCATCTTCTTCAAGTTTCCCTTTATTTTATTCAAATCGAACATTACTGACTTAAGCATCGGGGCGCTAACTCCTGTCTACAGGTTAGTCTCCCCTACAATCTTTGGACTTTTGTGAAGATCCCTCGATATTTTGTGGTACTGCTGAATTCCGGTACGCATCAATAATAATAATAATAATAATAATAATAATAATAATAATAATAATAATAATAGTAATAAGAAGAAGAAGAAGAATATGTGTCCCCTCAAGGAAAATTAAAATAGTTAAAAAGTGTTTTTTTTTTTTTTTTTGGATGAATAAGTTGTGTGGTTAATTATCTATAGTAATATAAAAAGAAAAATGCCTCCACATTCACGAAGAGCGGCTAATAACATCGCTGCATTATTTTTTTGTGAAGCTAAAAATGTCCTTCAATCGATAAGATAACTAACTTTATCAACTTCAAATTTTACATTAATTGATAAATTAGTTTTTTTTATTTCTTTCTTTCTTTTTAATATAATATATTGATTTCATATATTTTACTCTTATTTATTATAATACATTGTAATGCGTAAAAACAATATTTATTATATGAACGTAAAAATCACTTACCACAACGACTAATAATGAATGACTAGTAATAATATAAAGAAGAGGAAATGGGAATGGAAGATGAGAGATGGATGGTGATGAGGAATGGGGAGAGGGGTCCCTCCAGAGTCAACCATCAACAGTAGAGGGAAGACCAGATTCCAATACCAACAACAAACCAACAACAAACGTTTCAAGCAATAGCTTCTAATTACTTCCCCACCACCACTACCATATACTATATCACTCGTGTGCTTTACATGATTTCTCCTGTCCTATATATCATCAAATTATCCCTCACCTTTCTCTCCTCTGCACACATATATTTACACACACACGAAGAAATGTAATAAATTATATCCATCCAACATGCAAACATCAAACCCACGTGCATGCAAACCCTTCTTTTTTTCTTTCTCCTATTGAGAATTGAATTATTGGTGGGCGCCCCCGCACGCCCGCATGCTCACCACCGCCCCAAACCCCCCCCCCCCCCCCCTCTAATTATAATACCATTACCACATTAACTTCGTTATCACATTCTGAGGGGGAAAAATGCAATTACCTCCAATATAATATCAAAATGTGCAAAAAATCCCCTATGAAAAAATAAATAGTAATTTACCCCTTATGTTTAAAAAATAGAGCAAAAAACCTCCTATGAGGGGATTATTTGCTGCATTTTGAATAACACAAGAATGTAAATTGCTAGTTATTTTTTCACAGGGGGATAATTACTCTTTTTGATTAACACAAGGAGACAAATTACATTTAACCCCATTCTGATGAGTGTTTTTTTTATTGTATATTACACTGTTACATTATATTTTACATTTTCTATTTAATATATATATATATACAAAATCTTCACTTAAATAATATAAATTTTGTATATGTAGTGTAGAATTTGGAATAGTACATATGCATCATTAACTTTATTAAAAATAATAATGTGATATCACAAATTATTATTTCCGTCACTGATATTTGAGAATAAAAAGGGAACAGTATAATTTGCATGTAGTGGGACTGCCCTGGATCGAAAGCTTTCGGAGTATACTTTACCCTTTGAGACCCGAATATGTTATATCTAATAAATAGAGAATTTGGTGTCGTTCATATGAATTTGTATGCATATAAATTGTGAATCGTTGAATTAATACATAATGCTGATATCGTATATAAGTTACCGATTAATATCTTATGTGAGTAATAACCCACACATAAGGCATTATCAAACCCCTAATAAAACTTTGGACTAATTAATGAACAATCATCAACAAACTTTTGCTTTTGTGACTCTTCTTTGGGACTAGTTTAATTAAAATGAGACAGTGAGCCATAAATGACAGATCGAAGTGGACTTTTTAAGTGTACTGTAATTTGCGACTTTAATAATTATCCTAACTACATAATCAATATAATTAATTAATGATCATCTCAAGTACTGTCACGACGTAATTAGATCTTATTAATGGTGATTGATCAGCCAATTAATTAAAAACTTAAATGATGGATATCTTGCTATTAGTTGATGGAGAGTTATAGTTTGAGAATCCGCTAATTAGAACTTAAAAGTACGAAGTACAGTTGAGGTGTGTATTCTGGAGAATATATATATATATATACACAAATTAATACATACAACCGAGTTGTTCCTGCCTTACAATTCATCATATAAATAACCTATAATAATCATCATCATATATATATGCCGAAGGAGAATTTTAATTTGATTTTGCGGCTCTGGAAGTTAATTAAGACCTCAAGAGAAATACACTGAGCTCTTGGCCGGAGCTTCCCACCGGATTTATCATATGAAACGACTCCGAGTCCGCCGACCCTATTACTCGATCGAAGCTGGCTCTCAGATACATGAGCTCACCCTCCACAACCACATCCTCTGCCTTTGGCAGTACCCCAGCTCCCACCGACACCGACTGCATTAGCTTCAGCACCGCCGCGTCTCCAGCCGTCATCTGCCGCCTCACGGCGAAACCCACCTTCCTTCCGTTGCAGTACATGCACCAAACGGGGACCTCGTAGAGGGAGCAGGGCCAGCCGCTTTCCTTGTGGCGGCGTCGGTCGCATTCAAGGGCTATACGGAGGAGGCCGTGCTGCATCTCCCTGGCGAGATAGGAGGTGGGAACGGCAAATTCCAGGAGCAAGAGAGGGGGGCTTCTGGTGTCGTCCTGGATGCAGAAGCTGACTCTGCCTTTGCGGTGGCCGAAGAAAGTGCCGGTGACGGTGGAGGCAGATCCGCCGCTGTGGACGGAGTCGGTGTCGTTAGAGAGGGTGTCATCGGAGGAGGGAGGGAAGGCGCAGCAAGCGGGGACCATGCACTCAACGAGAGTGCGGAAGGAGCGGCGGAATCTGACTTCCCGGCCGCATTCGACAGAAGTGGGAGTGTGGATGATGTGGAGAGGACTTCTTTGAGCGCTGCCCAAGTCTATAATCGTCCTCATATCTTAATTAATACAAGTGCAACTAATAAGTTACAGTAGTAGCTAGGGTATATATGAAAGATGGAGGATACTACTATACTACTCTAGCAGCAGCAGGTTATTGGAAGGAGGACATATACTAGTACTACTATATATATATATATATAATCTGCAGGTAGTAATGTATATATGTCTGAAAAAGAGAGAGAGAGAGAGAGAGATATGGAGAGTGTAGTGGAAAGGCGTAGAGTATATATATTATCTATGGCTTTGGGTATAAATAAATGAAGAGGGAGGTGGCGATGACAATTTTGGGGTCCACAGTAGTACGTTGTAAAAATCCTTTATTCTACACACATATACAGTACCAACATAGCGTAAAAATCCTTTTTGTACATACATATACGTATACAGTACCACGAGTAGTATAAGTGCACGCACAATTTTTTTTAATAGTTTAATTTATTTCACAACCATTAAATTTTATCTAATATAACTGATTGTTCAAATTTTATTTTTAGTAATCTACGATTTTGATCAAATCTGACTTAAATTTATGGCCAAGATTTTATTTTTTCAAATCAATGATTTAAATTTATTTTCACATATATATATAATAATTTATATATAAAATTTACAAAATATAAACAATACAAATAATTAAAAAAATAATAGAAAAAGAAACGTCATCTTCTTCCCGCCTCTACCTCCGTCCCCTCCTTCCCCTACCTTCTTCGCCTTTGTCTGTTGCACCGCTCCTCCCCTCTCTATCTCGCCTCTCTACCTCCGCTTCTATGTCGCCTCTCGTGCCGCCACTTGGTGTCACTTCCCTAGCCTTTTTCCCCTCCCCCACCTACACCACCACCCAGCCCCTTTTCGTCTTCCTCACCTCTGCCGACTCCCCCTTCCCCTCCCCCATTTCAGATCGATGGTTACCTCTCCCCCACCACCCACATACGTCGCCATCTCCCTTTTTTTTTTTTATTTTATTTATTTATTAATATTGTAGGTATATTTTATATATCTATATATGTGTTTTTATATATTATTTATAAATTTATTTTTATAATTTTATAATTTGTACAAATTTGAGCCATTAATCTAACTCAAATGGATGTGAGTTGTTGATTTGTATATCAAATATAAACCGTTGAGCTAAATAAGAAAATATGTAGACATCGATGTATTTAGTAAATTTGAACCAGTGATATTATATATATATATATACAATAAGATCTAATAGTTTATAATGAAGGGCATAGGGTTATTTTACAACTGAGTAAGCAAAATCCCAGACCTAGCACGTGCGACACACCACCCAAGTGATGGGGGTATTTTGCACATTTTTTAAAAAGTGAAGGGTTTTTTTTTCATGAGGGTTTTTTTTTTTATAACGAACGCCGCCGGCATGGCGGGGGGTTAGGCAGACCCCTACCCGTTTATTCTGGAAAAAACCTCCAGTATATTTACAATTTAGAATAAAGAATCACTAACCCCCTAGTCTATTTAAAGCGAAAACTTGGCAGCTCATCTAATTGGAGGAGGCGCCCTAATTGTCCTTGTGCCGCGATGAGGACGCCGCTCGATAATAGGTGACATGCCCGGTTAGCCAGATAATCTATCAGTTGATTACCCTCTCTATAAATATGAGTAAATCTGGTGGTCTTTTGTCGGCGCAGCAACCGAAGGCGCGTGAGCAAATGCTGCAGCCGCCGATCACCCGTGTCCCGGTAGATGATGTGAAGGACGACCATTGCATTAATCTCCACCCAAACTTGCAAGCAACCAATTCTAGGGCGAGTTGCAGTCATCGAACGACTCCTAGTAATTTAACAAAAGTGTTTGTTTCAACGCCCAGGTAATCGAAATAAGCTATGACCAAACCACCCCCAGCATCTCAGAGTGTTCCTCCCGCGCCCGCCGGCCCCAGATTTCCCTTGGAGGCCCCATCACCCACCCGGGACCAGGCCTCAACCAGCAGACCATCTTTGGAAGAGGTTGCGTCTTCGTAGCGAACAGGAACCCCAACTTACGGGCCACATGCAGATCCCCCCTCCAGGTTTCGACTTTCATCCCTTGCGCTGCATAAAACTTCACAAATGTGCCCACACCCTTCGAATTATGACGGCAGGAGAAAACCGCACACCATTAAATTTGGCCTCATTGTATAATTTCCAAGTGAACCAGAAAATTAGCACCGAAATAATGGACCGGACATGTCCCCGTGCAGCGAATGGAGAGGATATACGCCTAGCATGAAACTTGGTGGAAATGTAGTCTGTTCGTGGAGGGGAGAAATGGAACAAGGCTCCAAAATAATCCCAGACCCGACGGATAGGATGACTTTAAAGGAACAGATGGCGTACAGATTCAGATTGTCGACAACATTGACATTGAGACACAATGGTCAGGCCCTTGGCATGAAGTCGCTCATCAACTGGAATGAAACCGTGAAGGAGGCACCACGAGAAAATCGCCATAGATGGCACAATTAGCCGATGTTTCAAGTCATCGAACAACGGGCGCCAGGTTGCAGGCGAACGAAGTAATTCCTGGGCAGATTTAACAGAGCAAACCCCATCCGGCCATGCCTTCCAGCAGGCCCTGTCCGCAGATCGTCGATCGAAAGGCACTGCTGCTACTGTGCGCGCAACAGTCGGCGGAAGGACCCAGTTCAGTTTGTCCAAATCCCATTCCTCACCCTTCAAATAGTAGTGAACACGCTCATGTGCCGCAAAGATCGGGTGGACCACTTCGACAAGGGGAAGTTCCCCTACCCAAACATCATGCCAAAAGCACAACTCGCCTTGCCCGAGGGACCAGAATATGTACAGTTCTGCGAGCTCCTGGGCACGCTTCGAACATCGCCATTGACGGGATGAGGTCGGATGGGCCCATGATGTAACCGGGCAGGAGCGTGAGCAAATCTTCCGCTGCAAGAAGGACGCCCATAAGAAAGAGCTCGTCCAAAATCGCCACTATAGCTTGATAGAGAAGGATTCAACCGAGTTAACAAGCCGCCGAACGCTTAATCCTCCCTCATCCACTGGTTTTTATAGCCGCTCCCAAGAGGACTAATGCATCTTTTTCACCATTCCCACCGAACCCCAGAAGAATTCATTCAACATCCGATCAATGCGGAGCAAGACTCCATTAGGGACCTTGCGGACAACCATTGTATATACCAGCATCGCAAAAAGGATGGATTTAATGAGCTCAAGTCTCCCACCAAATGAGAGAAGTTTCTTCTCCCATCCCCCAATCTTGTCCGACAAAGCTTTATGAGGGGGTTGTTTGTCTATTTTCTATATCACATAAAGTTAGATTGCAATTTGACCTAGAATATGTAGTAGGACTAGGGATGAGCTCGATATATTATTATCAAAATTAGAAATTAGGAATGGATGAATTAAACTAAATTGATGTATCACTACAAAAAATTAATAATTTAGTGGAATGATTTTTGTAACGGTCATGTTTTAATTTTGGAATAGATTCGTAAAATTTGGAACGAATTTTGTTGCGGAAGAGCTACCATTGCTTTAACAGGAGTTTCAAAAATATTGTAATGGCTTTGCAATAAGCCATTTCAATTTGTAACGGCCATTGTACCAACCCATTTAACCATTACAAGAATTGATTGATTGGCGAAATTGGCATTGACACTCATTTTGGAACGGCTGAAAATAATTTATTTGATCTGAATTTAGAACAGTCTTTGTAAAGCTCTTTGTTTTACTTGTATATTGTTTGTGGACGGTATTTTGAACCACCGATTTTTGTACCTCCATTTGTAATACAGTCTTTCACATTTTTTGTAACGACTTTTGTGACTACATATGTAAATGTTTGTTGGAAGTTTGTAACGACATTTCGAGCAGTTTCTGTTTGTGTTTAGTAACGTTGTTTTAAATGGATAACATCTGTCGTTTATTTCTATTTTTGGTACGGTTGTTGCAACGGTCCTTGTAACGTCTTTTAGGTACTATTGGAATGGCTTTGGACTTGTTTCTTGGTATTTTGCTAATGTAATGTGCTCCAAAAAGCGTTATAGAAGTCGCTATAAATTTAATATAGTTTTTCTATAAATAATTTATATTTTAATTATTATAATATTCATTTTTTATAATATTTTGTTTAATTTATCGTTTTAATTTTTCCTTTTTTGTTGAATAGGAAACATTTTATAAACTATCTCACAAAAATATAATAACAATATAATTTACAAAATTAAAATTGTATTTAAAAATTGTATTTATGTACATACAAATTTAAAAAGAAATAAAAAAAAACAACCCTAATTTAGATCAGGCCCCCAGTCGGCATCGTGCGCATCGTCTTTTGCCTCAGCATCGAAGCCGAGAGATCAACTGGAGGCTGTGACGGTTGGGCAAGTGGAGGGGGGGCCTAAGTGGTCGCCCAACGCTCCAGCAACTCCTTGATCCTCGTGAAGCGCGCATCCAAGTCTGGGCGTTGGGGATATGGTGGCTGGTGGGGTGGAGCAACGAAAGAGCACTTGGGCTATGATGGTCCAACAATGGTGTGGTCGGCCCTGAAACCGAGACAAATACATGGCCTCTCTTGCGGCCGCCCGCTGCCGATATCCACATTTGTTGCTCGATCAGGGCCACCGGGTTCTGAGAGGATGGCGTAGGATATTCTGGATGACCCATTGGCGGGGTATGTTGTTCCTCCATCATCCTCTGGAACGTCTCCTGTGCAACATAATAATTGATTAGTAATAATAAATAAGTTAAATTCACATTTAAATAAATAGAATTAACAGAACAGCCTTACCGGGACCTCCGTTTGTTAGAATAGGTGGCCGTGAAGCCAATCTACTTAGGCTTATGTAACCTATTCCTGACATCCGTGGTGTAAATAAATTCATTTTGAATAAAAGTGATGTTCAGTTACGGCATTAGTACTTTGATTGTGTTCACTTACTGTTTTAATATTTATAACTGTTCAATGCACAAGCAAAGCCCACAGACCGAAAAAGTTAATCCAAGAAGCTGGACTGCATATAGGTTGGCAGTCATGAAATCAGCTTTTGTGGATCGGTCTGAAATACTCCAAGTCAAAGGGCCTCGAGATAAGGTATCAAGGGTCCATTTGATACTTGCACTAAATGATTGCAATTGTATTTCATCGACTAGTGACGAGGATCGTCTATGCAATATTAGTGGGTTAGCCAGCTCGGTGCTGGCTGATTAAGGTGACTCGGGGGAATCGTCACACTCAATTCATCGAAAATGGAGGAATTAATTTGAAATTAATTTTGGGAGATCGAATAATTTAATTAGATTAATTGATTCTCTTTTGGAGGTCAAGCCTTTAAATATTAATTGGATTAATTAGGCTTGGTTCATGAATTAGATTTATGAATTAAGAGAAGGGTTATTTCCGTCTTTAAGTAGAATGAAGATGGAAATAATAATTTTGGGCGTAAGTATTTATTTGATATTTACTACAAGCCCATTTGAAATTGTTGGACTATTTATATAGGATTTAAAAGTCCATTCCATAAAGCCCATCAAGGGATAGACGAATGAGATCGAATCTTGGGACCAGATGAGATGAAGGGCTAGAATTATGTTTGACTTAACCAAATCCTAGGTTGACTAGGTCAAAGTCCTAGTTGTGTATAGTGTGCCTCTTTGGAAGAATTTGAGTAGGATTAGGAAAAACACTTCGTTATAAATACTCAAGCACGCGCACACACACAAGACTCTCTACAACTGTCATCTCTCTCACACACAAACACACCACTGGCCACCCTTCTCTCCATCTCTCTCGTCCTTCTCTCTCTCACCACTTCATAGAGCTCTCATGTTCTCTTGTCTTTGATACAAGGGAATGCTTGAACAATCGATCACGTTAATCAATAATGTTTGGTCGATTGTTTCTCATTTTCCTCTTAATCTCTTGCTAGCACGAGGGAATCAAGATTTGGTGAATTGCGTGGACGATTTAGAGGAATTCTACATTGGGATCTCGGTGGCAAAATGTTGAACAACGCGTGTAGCCGAACGAAGAAGTCTACAACGGGTAAGTAACGTTTGTAGCGTTCTTGTTCCAACCTATGGCCTCCATGAAATCAAGCATGCTTATTTTTTTATTATTCATGAGATACACCGAACGCCCGGGAGATTCAACGGTACACCCCTTGATTGGTTCTTTAATTCCGTTGTTTTATGCATGTTTACTTTACGTTTATGTTTTAATACATCGCGCTTCCGCACGCCCCCTCTCCCAAGATGATCCACGTTGCGTTACACTGCTGCCCTCGGGCAGTTCCACTGTCCCTCGTCCTTCCTTTTGTATACCTTGGAGAAGACCTCCATCTACTTGACAGGATGACCGAGCTGTGCCTCCTATCGAAGATCCGAAAAAGAACTATAATTAATATTTATTATAAAAAACTTAAAGAAAACATAAAGAAATAGAAGATGCTTACCATCTTTGTTTTGTGCATCCCAATGGAGGATGATCTCCCACGGTACATCGTCGCTGCCGTCACCAGGTTGGCCGCCGGTTGGCCTTATTCTTCGCTGAGGCTGCCTTGAAGTCTGCGCTCGCCCAATACTCCAGCAACTGTTGCCAAATCCGCTCGGCTAACCACACGGCCTGGACAACTGTGCTCGGGCGTCTGCGAACCACTTCCGCAGGAACCTCTCGACCTGCCACTTAAACACTTGGAACATGCTCTCGTCATCGCAGTCCCACCAGTAAGTAATCTACAAAACATCATATCAAAAAAAAATGTCAAATGTAATGTTAAAAAATTACAAAAATGTACTTCCCCTACAAAAAATTAAAAAATTTAAACAATTCTTACCTTTAAATTGTCAAACCATAAGAGCATGTGCTCTTGTGGGATCTACAATGTACTTTCCTTACGGATGAGGATAATGGTTTCCCACAGTAACATAGATAGTACTGTGAAAATCTCGATCCGATCTAGAAAAAAAATCCAGACAAAAAAATAAGTTGATAATAATTTAATTAGTACATTTTTACGTTACCTCCCATCCTGGAGGCTGATAAAGTTACGACTAGAAGGTGGTGGCACTGGTGGTGGTGGTGGTGGTGTATCCCACGATCGGGGCAGGGGGGCTTGTGAACTTCTCGCCCCCGCGTCAGATGTCCCCGCTGTGGGCAGATCCACTGGCGGGATATGTGGCACCGATGCTGGCTCTGGTGGTGTGCCACGAGGTGGTGGTGGTAATGCTTCCGCATCAAAGCCGAGAGTAGTACTAAGGGGGGACGACCACAACCAAGTCTTGGATAAGGGGGGACCACCGGTCAACATGGACCTATAACTGTCTACATTTTCTTCTCATACATCCATTTTTCAACTGCCTTAAAATGATAATCACTACATATACGCAAATATATATATATGATTATATTTCAACTTGCACAATATAAGAAAAATATAATAATTAAACTGCATTTTCTTTAAGGTAAAAAAGTTAAAGTAGTTACCTGGACAACCAACTCAACAGATCAACGGTATAAAATGACGCAAGTCTAGCACTGGGAGATGTATATGCACGGAAATTATAGAGAGACTGAAAGTGTGTGGTTAATCAGTTGTAGAGCAAATGAAAACAACATGAAAATCACACACACACACACACACATATATATATATATATATATAAACGTATTTGGAATGGCTGTAGAAATGGCCCAAGAGTATACAAAATTTAGCCGTTTAAATATGACCGTTAGACTGACTATTTAAATTATAGGAACGACTTTATCTGCGAGTAACTATCCATTATAGCCGTTAGACACAGTAAATATTGGAATGGTATTGAGAACAGAAGTTAATTTCTAAGAGAGGCCGTTCCAATTGGAACCTTTTTTGTACTAGTTTCTTTGTAGTGCTATTTCATACGATTTTTCAAACGAAACTGGAACGATTTCTCTCATCATTCTTAACAGACTCTAATTGTACCCAGTCATCCCAAATACGTTGCAAGTTTAAAACGATCGGTGCTTTGTAACGGCTTTATGAACACTTTGTCCTTTATTACGGTCTTTATAACGGTTAGGCCGTTACAAAATTTTTTAAATTATATTTTTGATGCGAAATGACGTCAGCAAATAGTTTTCGTTCCAAATTTATTACAAAAAGAGTTATTATAAAAACGGCCTCATGGTCGTTCCAAAATGACTGATATAAATTGGCATTTTTTTAGTGTATATATATATATATATTTCATGAATTAATTAGTTGAATTATTTCAGATATGTGGGGTGAACCAAAATTAGAAGGGCAGTGCAGTAATTATAACCTTGTAAAAGTGGGGCAGCTGCAGGATCATAATTAACCTGACACGTACACAAAATGCTAATCATAAATTATGATTAATAAGAACATTCAATTAGGATAAAGTGTTAATTAAATTGATCTGCAATTAATGATTAATATATTTTAAAAATTGGCAGGTGATCATGAGTGCTTTATCCTGATCACCCACCTAATCTAGATATGCAGTAATAAGGTTTGATGATGTGAAAAATAATATATAAGTGAAAGGGATAATTAGCCCCCTACCCTAAAGTTTGGTGTGATTATATGTAAATTCCCTGTGATTTGAAAAATTATATTTATTATGTATGAGGTTTGTTTCTGTCTAACAAAGTTAGTCAAAATTTACTGAATTTGTTGATATTAGCAAAAAAAAAAAAAAGAATGAAAATCGATATTTACAATCAATTGACCTATTACTGAACTATTGAAGATCAGACAAATCTTTTATGATCAAACTAGCCTTATACATCTTTACACATTAATGTATATGAGGCGGTATGTTTCACTGTTATAAAAGTAGTTTAGTTAAAAAAGATCTGTTTGACCTGCAATAAGTTAGTAATAAGTCAATTGAGGATAAAGATTGATTTTCATCTAGTTGTTTTTTTTTTTTTTTTTTTTGTTAACATCAACCAATTTAATAAGTTTTAACTAACGAAAGGACCTATAGATGCAACTTTTAAGAATATTAAATATAATTTTTTAAATTACGAGAATTTACTTATAATTATATTAAATTTTAAGAAAAAAAATATAATTATCCCTAAGTGAAAAGGTGGGCGCACGTGTATGAGCGTGCATCGCAGGCATTGAGAACAGCAATAATTCTGCCAACCCAACACACACCGGCTATCATACCCTCACCACACATTCATTTTGGATGATCAACAAATTAAACAAGAAGAGAAGCTGTTGGAATTTTTAAGTCTTTTGTAATTAACTTACTATATGTATTATGCATAACAAATATTTATTATATAATTATATAGTAGAAGATCCGTATTTGAGGAGAAATTAGCTAATGTAATTGGAGTATATGTATATATATATATATATTCTCATCACTATTGAATAGTATTTGTGTTAAAAAAAATGAAAAAGGAAAAACAGAAAGGGAATGACACAGTAGTTTTGGTGCGGGGAATGGGGAAGGCGTGGTCTGCTCTGCAACTGCTGTTGATTGGTACAAGAATATTTGTTTGGTGTTGGTGTTGGTGTTGGTGTTGCATGCTCAATCACCACTTTGCTGCGTGCAATGTTTCAAATCATTGTCTTTCCTCGAAACAAGAGAAAAGACCCTCTCTCTCTCTATATATATATACATGGCTACTGCTCTCTTTCGCAACTACGTAAGTTGCACAGGCGGCTTTAGGGAACACCAAAAAAATATTCTAAACTACCTACGGTTTTTTTATTTAAGTCTGTGTCATATATATATATATATATATGCTAGTAATTTATACGTGTGTATAGTTCTGTAATATTTTTTAAAACAAAATATTTATAAAATATTTATTGTTTAATAAAGTACATCCAGAATAGTAAGCTAATATTAAATTTATAAAGAAAAGGTAAAAAACAAGCATGAAAATGAAAAAAAACAAAGATATAACTATCAAAAGATTGTGGGGAAGTGAGAAGTTAGATGAAAAACATAAAACAATAAATTAAACATTAAAACAACAGACCTAAAAAGAGAGAGATAACAAAGAGGTGTTTTTCCTTAATATATAATTAGTAATTTATGGCATATCTTATGTGTGCAACTTTTATCATACTATTTAAAATATAATATTTATAAAATTTTATATTTGATAAAGTATATACAAAGTAATAAGTTAATATTATATTTATAAGAAAATGTGACAAAAAAGATGAATGAACATTTAAAAGAAAATAACTAGTAAAAGATAATGGGAGAACGGGAAGTTAGATGAAAAAATAAAATAAATATAAAAAATAGTCCAAAAATGGGAGAGACACCAAAGTGGTATTTTCCCTTAATATATAGTATAGAAAGATACTAGTTGGAATAGTACACTTGGTATGTTTGCAAATATAATAATATTTTCATTAAACTACTAATTTATTATCAAAATGCAATTGCTCAAAATAAAACAAAGAGAATAAATAGATAAAAGAAAATCTATATATAAAGAAAAATATAAATAAGTGGGATAATAAGTGGGAAGAAGTAATTACTTGAACATAGAAAATAAAAACAAAATAAAAAAAATAATTTAAAAATAAAAATAAAATAAAAATGACATACCAATAAATTGAAGACAACAATAGTGTATTCTTCAATTATATAAAAATAAAAAATATAAATAGATATAGATAGATGCATGTAAATACAAACCTCATCCATCAATTTATAAATTCTAGCATTCATCATGCAACTCATCATCATTTTCACATATAATTGTATTATTTTGCGGTCGAACATTAACTTTTTTACATAGCCCATACACATTAATTATGAATAATCATATATAGAACCTAATTAAACCGCTTGGTATCGATTTTACCATTAATTAATTACGTACATGAAAGAAAGCAATTAAGTCAAACATGCATCAACCGCCCAGTCCCACACAAAATACTAGTGAGATAGTTAATAACATAATAGACTGTACAATTTTATTTGTTTACTAGAAGAATTTTTTGTTGTTTTCTTTGATTTACATTTAAAATTTATATGTGGGATCGTGTGCGGTGATCGATAGTATATATATATATATATATATATATTTAGCCGGTATGGCACGTCGTTCCTGCATGCATATAATAAATATTTTTTTATATTTTAAAATATATTATAAATAAAAATAAAATATATAAAATAACACATCATATTAAAAAAAAAAAAGAAAGAAAAAACTAATTTATCAATTACTATAAACTTTGAAAAGTTGAATAAATTAGTTATCATATCAGTTTAGGGTTATTTTTAACATTACAAAAAAGTAGTGTGACGGTGTCATTAACTATCATTTATGAGTAAAAAAAGATGTTTCTTTTATATAATAACTAGTCGGCGTGGCACGCCATCCCTGCGTGCATATAATAAAAAATATCTCATGTTTTAAAATATATTATAACACACTTCAAAAAAAAAAAAGAAACTAACTTAGGGGTATTATTAACATAACAAAAAATTGGTGTCGTGGTATAAGTAATCGCCTTTTGTGAATGAAAATGGTGTTTTTTTTTTATATATTAGTATAAATATAGATATATAGAAGAATATATGTGGAATGATAGGAGAGTGATAGTGGGGCTGCAGGGGCCGCTGATTAATTGAGCCAACCTGCAGGTTAATTAGCACGCCTTCAAAACCCTAGCTTGTACTACTCTTTATATGTATATACATGCTCATTCATATATATATTAGTAGGTGTGACACATTTTATATATGTGTATAATTTTTAAAAAATATTTGATATAAAATATTTTTATAAAAGTTAAAAATGACCTAAATCTATACTCTATATATTTATGTGAATACTCAAGTTGTTTGTTCCCCATTATAAAAAGACAAATATACCCTCATTTAAATATTATTAATTATTATATTACAGATTTTGGAATTTT
This sequence comes from Sesamum alatum, assembly GCA_034509735.1. Lineage (NCBI taxonomy): Eukaryota > Viridiplantae > Streptophyta > Magnoliopsida > Lamiales > Pedaliaceae > Sesamum > Sesamum alatum. The sequence continues at coordinate 434,487 of JACGWO010000004.1, forward strand.
TAACAATTTAGAATTCTAAATATTCTAAACCTCCTCCATATAAATTTAGGATAAAAAAGCTAAACCGTGATTCATTAATAAATACAATTATACAGAATTTTAATAACCTGTTTTTAATCGTGAATCATGAATGAGCCCAATTACATAGACCTGTCAAGCATTAAATTTTAATAACATTCACAAAAAATTATATTATAAAATTAGTTATCAAAAAAATAAAATCCTATAAGAAAAATATTTAAGAGTCTTAATTCCTCTAAACTACTTAGAGAATGAATAACATATTCAACTAAAAAAAATTAATATGCCAAATAATATGTCAACACAATTACTTTGCTAGAAGAAATCTTAATTATATTAAGAAAGTTTTAATTTACCATGACATATTAAAATTTAAAATAAACTACACATGAATAATATATAAAATACTAATCTAAACTTAAATATTTATATATAATAACGAATAAATATCAAAATTTAATGACAAATTAAAATTAATACATGGATATGATATTATTAAATTAAAATTGCTTGTGAAATTCAACTATTCAGTGAATCTCTTAGTTTTGATTTTTTTTAGTAGTAAAAAATCCTGAATATATTTTACTTTTACATCTATTGATTTTTTTATATTAATTAATAGAATAAAAGTATTACAACAATAAATGTGACATAAAAAATTAAGTTGTAACATAATATATTATTGAATAAGAAATAGATTATACCAATCGGTGCATATGAAAATAAGATTAGAAGTTAAACTAAAAGCATATAAAATTAAAAATTATAATATAAAGGCAAAAAATAAAATTTTGTACAATAATATTTCAAAATTTAGAAGGTAATAAAGCACTTACATAATACTTTGACAATATTTAAAAGTTGATACCGAAATATAATTAACATTAGGATCTTACAATACAACATATTGGTAATATTGTCCAATTAAATTATATTTTTATAATAATAGTCAATAAATAATTAGTTTGTAATCATTTAGTGTCAATAAATTAAAAATCAACGACATTCAAAATATAGAAAAAGAAAACATATTACATACACAAACATAATATAGCAAAATCAAATAATAGCAAAGAGACACAATAAAACCTACGAATAAAAATTGATCAATTTTATTAAAATGAAATTTCTTCTAAAATGGAATAAAGAATAAGTATCAAAATTTAATTACAAATAAAAATTATCAATCTGATTAAATTAGAAGTGTTGTTGAAAATTTTAAAAGAACTAACTAATTGATTTTATGTCAATATTAATAGGCTAAAAACACCATGTCTCCCTCCCCTTGCACCCTCAAGACATTGACATTGAAGAAGAGTATAAATAATAACATAATAAATAATTTAATTAAAACCTTATCTTATTGAGTAGTAAATTAACTAACATAATTGTAGGTCCTAACGAGACATATATAACTATTTTTATGCTTTAAAAGGTGCATAAAAGTTGTAACATTTGGTCCACTTATATTATTCTACACTTAACTTTCACATGTCACTTTCTTTTAAATATCTAGAGGGAAAAGTGTTATCAAACCAAAATTGCTACTTTTAAATATTTACGGGATCGAAAGTGAGAATCCCAAAATCAATTGACCAAAGTAAAATGGAAAGGACCTAAGTTACGGACTGAAAAATTCTATTTTCCCTTGTGAAAATAAGAAAAGTCAAATGGTGAGTAAACATTAACACAATAACAATTAAAAATATAAAATTTTAAAATAATTATATACTAACACATTAGTACAATTACATTTTCATATTAAGAAAATTAATAAATTTTGAGAACAAACTTAGTACAATAAAATAATAAATAAAAACTGAGTTGATTATGTTGAAATTAGAAAAAAAGGTGATAAATAAATAACCAATGAGATTAATATATTTTTCCAATAATAAATTTATAAAAATAACTTAAAAGTTTAAAAAGCATGAGTACTAAAGAGAATAATAATTGCTATATGAATAGAATATTATTAAACTGAAATTGCTTATGAAAATTCAACTATTGAGTGAATTTCTTAGCACTTGATTTTTTAAGTATTAGATAATCCTTAATGCTTTACTTTTACATCTATTGTTTCTTTTATAAAGGTGAAATATAAAATTTTATACAATAATATTGCAAAATTTAGAAGCTAATAACGCATGTAAATAATGCTTTGACAATATATAAAAAAAAGTTGATACTGAAATATGATTAACATACATTATAGGATCTTACAATACAAATATTGGTACTATGGTCCAATTTGATTATAATTTTATAACAATAGTCAATTAATAATTAGTTTGTAATAGTGCCAATAAATTAAAAATAAATAACATTTAAATATAGTAGTACAAGAAAACATACAACACACACATGAAAAATGTAACAAAAAATAAAATAAAATTAAACAAAAGAAAATAGGCATAATAAAACCTACAAATAAAATTGATCAATTTATTTTATTAAATTGGAACTTCTATCCAGGATAAGGAGCTTTGACTAATTATATTTATCTTAATATTAATTTTTTGAATATCATTATTTGATATTTTCATATTAATTGGTTTGATACATAATAATGAAATAATCATTAGTGAATATACGAAATACAAAATTTACATTTTGGGGAATATCTTTTTATTCAATAGTACCAATTACATTTAGAAACTGAATTACAAATAATAGAATTGAATAGTTTCCTTTTCAATTTAAATAATTATTGTCAATTTGTTTGAAAATATAATTGTATAATACTAAATATTTCAAAGGGAAAAAATATGAATAATATCATGAACTTAACATAAATAATATAATTACTTCTAAAAATATATTTATATATGTGCATCGCACGTCATGCTTTCGAGTTAAGATGAAATGCATGAAGAAAAAAACTACCAAAAGTAGTTATGAAAGGTCATGGGAAAGTTAAAAATAATTGATTATTTTAAAATTTTTAAAAAAATGGCAGACCAAATATATTTGAACACCAAAAGGGTCATCTCCAATCATAATAGAATATATTTATTAATTCATATATATACATGTGTGTATATATATGTAATGGAAAAAATGCAAGCAACCCCTCTATGATATTGTAAATGAGCAAATTAACCCCTTATGAAAATTAAAAAAATAAATTTACCTCTCAGTGTTTTTTAAAATTAATCAATTAACCTCTTCGTGTTTTTTAAAATGAAGCAATTTATCTCCCAATTTAGGTAGGTAAATTGCTCTATTTTAAAGAATATAGAAAAATAAATTGCTTTTATTTATTTATAGAGGATAATTTACTTATTTGCAATATCATATAAAAATAAATTGCATTAAACCCCATATATAATATTACATATACAGCCAAGCCCACCATTCCACCACCACCTTCAAAAGCCTATTTTCTCTCTAAAGGCCTCTTCTCTTTCTCTTTTTCTTATATTTCTTTTTCAGCTATATATCGTGCAATATATATGACGGGGATTATTTGGTAAACCCCCCTAAAAACCCCGTTTATCACTTGAAAAGAAGAAAAAAGGGCTAATATCACCAAATAGGATGAAAATCTAATATCTGACTTGACCAACCCGAAATTGTTTGATGCTTTCTTAATCTATATGTCACGTGGTCCATACGGTCTAGTATATTTGACATTTATAAATAAGGTTTGTTTTCATTTATTAAGTATGCATTAATTGTCAAGAGGTCTAGCTCTGCATCCCTGACTAATTACCTTTATAATTTATTTAATTTAGACATTGAAGAGTTCTAGCTGAAACTATTCCAATTAGTCTAATGATCTATGTTGCAGGCCAACCCAAACACCCTTCCAATTTGAGGATTACAAGAAAATCGAGCCACTCTATTGTGGTTGCCAAACCACTGTCAACCCGAACTCGAAGCAATATAATTTTCTTTATATTTATAGATATATATCATATGTTACCATTTATGAGGGTTTAGAGTTGAGTCCACTATGCTTTTGTGTTGAAACATCCAATAAAATGAATCATATATGTGAGGATCTTTTCTTGGCAGAAATTAAAATAGATATATCGATTTACCCTTTTAGTATTTAAATTATTCAATCCTAAATAATATATATATATATATATATTTATAATGATACATTGCTATCATTGTCGACATACAGTAGTACGTAGTTCAAATCTCATTTTACTTGTTATTATAATAAAAAAAGATTAGGAATGCATCTCACCTTTAGTTTTCAACAACATTAAAAATGACCTAACAATTCACTTTTGAAATAATTTTGGGTGGCAAAAGGTTGCTTTATTGCGTTCCCTAAGGCTTTAATTTGCTGCATATGCATCCCATCCCCTTATTTATTTTAATTTATATAATCAATTACTCGCCAGGTACGTATGATTTGTAATTAAAGGTAGTCTTTCCTTTGACTTCCATCAATTTCCTCCACCCGCCTGCTCCCATTCTCCCTTTCTTCTTCTTCTTCTTCTCTTTTCTTTTCTTTTCCTTTTTTCCCTCTTATTTTTCATGTCAGACTCTGATCTTGGGTAGAATATCTTAAGGCCCCGTTTACTTTGAAAATAGAATTAAACGAGTGATAAGATTATCTTGAACTAAATGAATGATTAAAAGCCCTGTATAAATTGTAAGGTGTTTACTTACCTGTACCATTAAATTTTGATAAAATCTGTTATGTGTTTACTTTCTTGTATTTACTTGTGTTGGATGACAAAATTACCGATTAGCCCTTCACTCATGCCATCTACCACAAATATGGAGGGTAAAATGGAAATTTGCCTCAAGCATTTATTGTTGTATTATTCACATGATAACTTATACCACCTCCTTTGGTGGTATAAGTTATGCAACCGTAACAGTAAATAATACAAAGCCTTGTATTTGTACAGAACCCCTATATATAAAAATAAACAATATATTATCCTATATTAATTTTCTTATTTATGCCAATACATCAAAGTAATCGGGGCCTAAAGGTACATATTATCACGATGTTGAGGTTTTGGAAATAATTTCGTACAATGAATAGTACTGTGGCTGTGGCCCAAATTGATCCTAGCCTACCTACTACATCTTTACTGGACCAATTTGAACAAATGTCTGTAGTTCCATGAAATAAAGATATTATCATCAATTGTTTTTCTTTTTTTAACAGAAAATAGAAATATTATATTACTACAGATTTAATGTCATTACATAAGGGGAGGACGTAGTCTTAGTACAAGCAAAATAAAGATCAGATAGTAAAAGTGGTTCAACAAAAAATGACATTTGCAAAAAAGATCTGCCTCGGTGATTCAAAAGTAGCTGCAGTACATGCCAAGAGATCAAGTACTCTATTACTTTCCCTATAGTCAAAACGCATTTGCACCGCATCCTGTTTAGTTAAAAGATGCCGGGAATCCCTGATTAAAGGGATGAAAACCTTCTGAATCGGATCCTCCCTATCAAAAAGAGAAAGTAAAAATTTAGAATCAATTTTATTTATAACTTGTCGAATGTTATGTTTAATGACAACATCCAAACCATCACGCAGAGCCCTACACTCAACCATAGTATTAGTAGTATATCCAATATATTCTGAAAAGACAACGACAAACATACCCTCAGCAGTACGAACAACACCACCACAACTTGATGGTCCCGGGTTACCATAGGAAGAATCATCAATATTAAGTTTAAACCATGTAGGGGGGAGGTATCCATTTACACAATAATTATCATCAATTGTTGTGATCTACTAACTAGGTTGAAAGTTGTTACTTTTACGTAACAGGTTCAATTTTTTATCAGATAGAATCAAACGTATATTATAATCTGTGTATCAGTTCTCAACTTCTCATACAGTTATATTTTGATTTTTAGCTACGGACACGTAAGTCATATAGAACTTTAGCTGCGCAACAACATGCAACTAGGGGTGGCAATCCAACCCGAACCCGCCCCATTCCAAAAAATTGAAGACGGGGCGGGTAGCGGGTCTGGGTCCTTAAGGACCCGCCCCGGACCCCCCCCCCCTCCGTTTAGATATGTATATATATATATTTGTTATGATAGAATAAACACTAATACAATATTATATTATTTAATTTAATTATTGTTAGGTACATGTTCAATAGTTGATTAATTAAAAATTTGTCCCATAATACTTAACGATGAGAAAGACAAAGAAGTTGTTACTAATGTATAATTAATAATTCAATATGAATTGTTTGAGTTGTTCTATTATGAACAATTTTATTTGTACTTGAAATTCTTTTTCGACTTGAATTTGAGTTAGATTATGAACAATTAATTTTATTTGTAATTGATATATTAAATTTTATTTTTTTAATTTATAGAACAAATAAAAAATAAAAAAAAATTAAAAAAACCGGGTCTACCGGGTTAGACCCACCCCAGCGGGTTTTGTAGCGGGGCGGGGCGGGTCCCGGGTTGAAAAATAACCAGGGCAGACGGGTCCCGAGTCCTTCCCGGAGTTGGCGGGGCGGGTCCCAGGTCCACCAAAATCCGCCCCATACCCGCCTCATTGCCACCTCTACATGCAATCGTCTTATTTATTTATTTATTATTTCTTAACTGAAAGAAAAGGAAAAAAAAAAATATGAGCCGGTGGGTATTTTTACTTAGCTATCCACCTTTTCGGCAATGATTATACTCATTTCATCCCATTAGAAACAAATATGCAGAGTATATCTTTTGTTGTGTTTCCTTCCAAACTATGAAAAAGTTTTCATTTTATAGAAAGAAAAATAGTTCATAATTTAAAATTATCTAGTTTTTTTTAAACACTCAATTTTTCTTAATTTTTCTATAAAATCTTTAAGTTTTCTAATATTTTTTTTTAATTTTCTTAATTTTTTTACGAAATATTTATTTCATTCTTTGAGGCTTTGAGCTACAAATATATAATTTTTTGCGTCACACATATCTATTTCAGTTAATGATAAGTAGTTTTATTTTATATTAAATCAGTAATATTATACCAATGTAATAAAGATATTTTATAGCATATAGTTAAAAGAATAAATAATATATTATTGTGTAATTTTAATAACAACTACATCAAATAATAATTCCAAATATATAATCATACTACATGAAAATAAATTATTTTAGTTGGTATAAATTATATAGAAGATTAAAGTAGATATGCTTGAATTAAAAAGAAAAAGGTAATATGTATAGATTTTATTTTTATGACTATTATTTATATTTCTTTAATTTTTTTATTTTTTTAAAAGTTTAATATTTCTTAGCTCGCAAACGTGTTAGAAAAGAAACTGTAATTCATAATCGAAAGGCGTTGCCAATTAATGGGCTTGTTTTTTTTTGAAATGGAGGTAATATTATATCAAGAATTTAGAAAATCAGACATGGCCAAGCGAGCCGTCTCTGTTGGTAGATTGGAGGTGCCCTCCAGTGTACTAACAATAGATTTGGCTAAAGAGTGTGCCACAACATTACAATCTCGTTTCACAAGGCTAAAATCACAAGACTCAAAACAAGAGGCTAGTGCTAAGATGTTTGCCACAATTGGGCCAACCACTGAAAGATCAGCGCACGGTGACTGGAGCTTTGAGATGAGGTTAACATAGTCAGTTTCAAGAATCACCTCTCGCCATCCAAATTGTAGTGCCATCTCCGAAGCTTGTCGAGCCGCAAAGTATTCAGCAAGTTCACCATCAACTCGTCTGCATAACCGAGTTGACGCCCAGGCGAGGCAAATACCCCTTCCATCACGAGTAATAGCACCCAAACCCACTTCCCGTCCACCATCAAAAAGGGCCCCATCCGAGTTAATTTTGACCTTGTTTCCAGCAGGGCGGCGCCAATTCTGCGGAGGCGTAACTGAGGGCCGAGGGTCAGCAACTTTGTTCTGGCGTTGAAAAGATCTAAGGTATTGGCTTGCAAAGCAGACAACTTGGTCAGGAAAAAGAAAGTCTTTTTGCATGAGTTTATAGTTCTTGCTCCACCAGATGGTGAGACAATACTCCAAGTCCCACCCCTTCAGACAGTCAGCAACCCCTCGAGCCCAGCTGAGCAAGTCCTTTGTGTTCCAATTGATCACTGCCCGCTCAAGTTTGAGAGACTCCATACCTGCCTGGCAAAGGAATAATGAAATAAGGCATGTGAGACATCCTCCCGAGCATCGAAACAGAACGGGCAGGAGAATTGTGACACCGCAATTCATTTACTCAGATTTAATGATGTTGGCAGGGCGTTTGAGCATGCCTGCCACACAAAAACTTTTATCTTGTTCGGAATATTTGCCTGCCACAACACCCTCCACTAGTCCTCATACTGACGCGGGTTGCTCGACGAGGGGTTGTCTTCGAGTGAGCAAGCCAAATGGTAGGCGCTACGAACACTAAAGATCCCGTTCCTTGAGAAGTGCCACACAATTTGATCATCAAGTTCCAATCTGCTGAGTGGGATGTTGAGGATCAGTTCACTGTCAACCGGCCAAAAGAGCTCCCGCACCTTTGTCACGTTCCAGTCTTTCGTCGAGGGGTCAATCAACTCCGAGACTCGAACATCTGCAGCGTCTCCATCAGGTCGTGAAATAGGACGAAAAGTGGTTGGCCTAGGCAACCAAGGGTCCTGCCAAGCCCTGATTGATCCCCTCGATCCCACTCGCCACCTGCAACCCGCAACAAAAAACCTTATGCGCCGCCATAATACTTCTCCACGTGAATGAAGGCCTTCGGCCGACAGAGGCCTCAAAGATATCACAATCCGGGAAGTATCGTGCTTTCAAAATGCGGGACAACAATCGATTGAGATGGCTATGAATCCTTCAAAGTTGTTTGGCAAGCATTGCGAGATTGAAGAGATGGAGTTGACGAAAACCCAGTCCACCGTTCAATTTACTGTCACATAGTCTTTTCCAAGAAACCCAATGGATTTTGCTTTGTCCCCGATTATTCCACCAGAAATTCGAGATCATGCTATGGATCTCCTTCAGCAATGTCGACGGTAACCTGAAACAGCCCATAACATACGAAGGTATGGCTTGAATAACCGATTTAATAAGGATTTCTTTAACTGCCTGTGAGAGGGTTTTCTCGTTCCATCCATTAATTCTTGACCAGATTCTGTCGCGGAGTGTCGAGAAGAGTTCTCTTTTCAAACGAGATGCTTTGGTAGGGAGACCAAGATAGAGCTCCATCTTATTTTCCGTACGAACTTGTAATTCATGGGCTACCTCTTGGCGAATCACGGCAGCAGTATTACGGCTAAAGGCCATGGATGATTTCTGGAAGTTGATTTCCTGCCCCGATGCTCTTCGGTAGATATCCAGCACTTCCTTAATATGTCGAGTGCTTTGCAATGAGGCCTCGGCAAAGATGAGCGTGTCATCGGCGAACAAGAGGTGTGAAATGCGAGGAGCTCCTCGGCGAACGGAAATTCCGCTAATTTTGTTCTCCGATTCAGTTGTCTGCAATAACGAACTAAAGCACTCTATACATAAAAGAAACAGGTAAGGGGAAAGGGGATCGCCTTGACGAAGCCCCCATTGAGGAATAAGATAGCCAAATTGTCGGCCTCCAAGCATGAAAGAATATGAAACTGATGAAACAAAAAGCATAATGAGACGAATAAAAGAGGGTGGGAAACCAAGTGTAGACATAACCTGTTCCAAGAAAGCCCACTCCACTTTATCATATGCCTTGCTTACATCAAGCTTCATCGCCATGAATCCCTTCTTACCTGTGGTCTTAGTATTAAGAAAATGATTAATTTCAAAAGCAAGGAGGATATTATCGGTAATCAGGCGGCCCAGGACGAAGGCCGATTGGGTTGGTGAAATGATGCGGTCAAGCATGGTTTTTAACCTCTTAGCAACGGCTTTAGATGCGATCTTATAGATTACATTGCATAGGCTAATGGGTCTGAACTGGTTAAGGCTTTCGGGGTTTTTGCACTTTGGGATAAGTACAATATTGGTATCATTAAGTTTAGGAGGCATATCAAAGGTGTTAAGGAGCCGGAGAACACATGCAATAACATCTGAGCTTGCAACATTCCAGAACTTTTGGAAAAAAACAGGAGACATACCGTCTTTTCCAGGGGACTTGAGGGGTGCCATTTGGAAAAGGGCTTTCATAACCTCCTGTTCCGAGTAGGGCCTCGAGAGGTCTGAAGCCATTTCTGAGTCCACCACACGCCGTAGCGAGGAAGTCCCACGGGCAATATCGATTGGATCCGGCCTACTCGAAGAGAACACCTCCGGGAAATGTGTCAAGATACACTGTTCAAGTTGTTCTTCCTCATGAACCCAAATCCCATCCTGTTTTTTGAGCTTTGTGATCAAGTTATTACGAAATTGGTGGCTAGCCCTTTGGTGGAAAAATGTAGTGTTTCTGTCGCCCTCTTTGAGCCAAAGAGCTTTGCCCCTCTGTTTCCAAAAAGTCTCTTCATGGGCTGCAATGCGTACCAGCTACTTGCAGATTTCGGAAGCCTCCTTACCCTCATCGTGCGTGATAATACCCCCTTGGATAGTACGCAGATGCCTTTCAAGTTTTTCAATGGTCTCTTTGTCTCTTCTAAACACGCTGCTACTCCAGGAATGTAGCTTCAGTTTACACGCCTCAAGTCTGCTCAGTAATCCACCCGATCGTGGACTTCGGTCCCAGCACTTCTGGACCATATTTTCACATTCCTCTAGCTGAAGCCAGGCTGCTTCAAATTTGACCGGCCGAAATTTTCGAGCAGCGATGTATGGTGCTTGCTGAAGCTTGATTAGTAAAGGAGACTGGTCGGAGCACTCGGCCAAGAGATGAGTTACAGACACGTTCGGAAAAATGGCTGTCCACTGTAGGTTCGCACATGCCCGATCTAGCCGCTCCTTCACCATATGAGGAAACTCTTGACGATTTGTCCAAGTGAAGGGTGAGCCACAGTAACCAATGTCCAACAGTGTACACATTTCCAATGCCCGTCGAAAGTTCCGAATTTGCCATAGCAGCCGGGGTGGCCCTCCATCTTTTTCAGTTTGCGTCAAGATCTCATTGTAGTCGCCCGCACACAGCCATGGGTGCTTTGATTGGGCATGCAGAGTAGAAAGTAGCTTCCAGGAGGTGTCTCGCTTGGATTTTGGGTGGCAAAAGGTTGCTTTATTGCGTTCCCGAAGGCTTTAATTTGCTGCATATGCATCCCATCCCCTTATTTATTTTAATTTATATAATCAATTACTCGCCAGGTACGTATGATTTGTAATTAAAGGTAGTCTTTCCTTTGACTTCCATCAATTTCCTCCACCCGCCTGCTCCCATTCTCCCTTTTTTCTTTTTTTCTTTTTTTTTTTTCCTTCTTGTTTCTCATGTCAGATTCTCATCTTGGGTAGAATATCTTAAAGGTAGATATTATCATGATGCTAAGGTTTTGGAAATAATTTCGTACAATTAATAGTACTGTGGCTCTGGCCCAAATTGATCCTAGCCTACCTACTACATCTTTACTGGACCAATTTGGACAAATGTATGTAGTTCCATGAAATAAAGATATTATCATCAATTATTTTTTTTTAAACAGAAAATAGAAATATTATATTACTGAAGATTTAATACCATTACATAAGGGGAGGACGTAGTCCTAGTACAAACAAAATGGAGATCAAATAGTAAAAGTGGTTCAACAAAAGATGACATCTGCAAAAAGATTTGCATCGGTGATTCAAAAGTAGCTGCAATACGTGCCAAAAGATCAGCTACTCTGTTACTTTCCCTATAGCCAAAACGCATCTGCACGTATCCAGTTTAGTCAAAAGATACCGGGAATCCCTAATTAAAGGGATGAAAACCTTTTGGGCCGGACCCTCCCTGTCAAATAGAGAAAGTAAAAAATTTAAAATCAGTTTCAATTATAACTTGTCGAATGTTATGTTTAATGACAACATCCAAACCATCGCGCAGAGCTGTACGCTCAGCCATATTATTAGTAGTATATCCAATATATTCTGAAAAGGCAACGACAAACATACCCTCAGCATTATGAACAACACTGCCACAACTTGATGGTTCCGGATTACCACCAAAAGAATCATCAATATTAAGTTTAAATCAAGTAGGGGGAGGTATCCATTTACACAATAAATATAATCAATTGTTGTGATCTACTGACTAGGTTGAAAATTGCTACTTTTGCATAATGATTTCAATTTTTTATCAGATAGAATCAAACGTACATTATAATTTATGTGTATTAGTTCTCATATGGTTATATTTTGAGTTTTAGCTACAGACATGTAAGTCATATAGACTTTTAGCTGCGGCACAAGATGCTACCATCTTATTTATTTATTTTATTTCTTAACTAAAAGAAAAGGAAAAACAAAATAAAGATATCAGCCGGTGGGTATTTTTACTTAGCTATCCACCTTTTCGGCAATGATTAAACTCATTTCATCCGATTAGAAACAAGTATGCAGAGTATATCTTTTGTTGTGTTTCCTTCCAAACTATGGAAAAGTTTGTATTTTATAGAAAGAAAAATAGTTCAAAAATTATTTAGTTTATTTTTATTTTTTTTAAAAAAATTAATTTTTCTTAATTTTCCTATGAAATCTGAGTTTTCTAATAGTTTTTTTGCGAAATATTTATTTTATTCTTTGAGCTACAAATATATAAATTCTTGCATCATGCATATCAATTAATGATAAGTGATTTTATTTTACATTAAATTAGTAATGTTATATCAATGTAATAAAGACATTTTATAGCATATAGTTAAAAAACTAAATAATACATTATTGTTTAGTTTGAAAACAACTATATCAAATAATAATTCCAAATATATAATTATACTATATGAAAATAAATTATTTTAGTTGGTATAAATTATATAGAAAATTAAATTAGATATGCTTGAATTAAAAAGAGAAAAGATTTTATTTTTATGACTATTTTTATATTTTTTTAATTTTATAATTTTTTTAAAGTTTGATATTTCTTAGCTCGAAAACGTGTGTTAGAAAAGAAACTGTAATTCATAATCGAAAGGCGTTGCCAATTAATGGGCTTGTTGGGAACTATCTGAATATGGTTGTGGCCCAACCATGCAACTACCTGTACAGTCCAAATTTAAAGTTCAATCGACTGCACCATAAAGATTTAATGTCTCGGCGTCCCTTTCTTTTTTTTGTTTTTCCTCGCCGGGCGGACGGAGGCTTGTCATTTAAATTAAAAAATAATTAACTTGATGGCGTAAATCAAATTTAGAAAAGTTTTTTTTAACATTAAAAACTTTCAATCTCTATTAATGCAGATTAAATGTCATTACAAAAGGGAAGGATATTTATCTAGTACAATATTCATTAATATCAGCTATAGTAAGTTGCTGGATTCAGGATGACACTTCCCAAAATATCTGCATATGAGATTGAACTTGAGTAACCCTTTTGGCCAAAACATCAGCTACTCGATTCACCTCCCTATAATAAAAATCAACCCTCACTTCATCAAAATTGTTTGCCAGATTTCTACAATCCCTAAGTAAAGGGATGAGTTTTTTTCGATGGCCCTCCCTGCACAACAATAAAAGTAGGGTTTTAGAATCTGATTCCAATCATTAATTTTCGAAGGTTTTGTTCCCGTGCAATACTTAGACCTTCCCTTAGTGCTCTGCATTATGCCATGTTATTAGATTGAAATCCAAGGGAAACCGAAAAAGCCACCAAGAAAGAGCCTTCACAATCCCTTATAATACCTCCACACCCTGCGAGTCCTTGGTTGTCTAACAACGATCCGTCGATGTTTAGCTTAAACTACGACGGAGGTGGGGGATTCCATTTACACAAAAATGTGTATGTGGGTTTAGCTGAGAGCCTCCGACTCTAAGTAAAGGAGTCATGGATTCCACCATTCTCCAAATCTGGTAAGTATTGATAGCTCTATTTCAAAAAATGGCTTCGTTTCTGTATTTCCATATTATCCACAAAGTATTCGCAAAAAGTAGTTGTCTATGTGGATGTGCTTTAAGTTTATGTAGAATCAGGGTTACATATGTGTTTTTTAGCGGAGTTAATTTTGGGAATTTACTGCGTGCAGTAGAGACAAAGACTCTACATTCTCCAAACATGTGTCCTATATCTTCTGAGTTTTGTTGGCATAAGGTACATATGGGTGAGGATAGTTGTCTTTTATTAAAAAGTAGAAGTGAAGTTGGGAGACCCTCATGACTTAAACTACCACAAAAAAAAAAAAAAAAGAAAAAGAAAAAAGAACCTTTGGTGAAGCTTGAAGTTTCTTTAATGTAGCCTAGGGTAATTGGGGTCCTTGATAGTGAGCAACCTCATTTATGGTCCTAGCAAGCCACGCATAAGCAGTAGATAGAGAAAACTCCCCTGATTTTTCCCAGTTCCAAACCTCTATATCTAACTGTGAAGTGATGGATATACGAGTAGATAGAATAGTTTGAAAAATATGTTTAGGAAGATACTGTTGGACTAAGGATAAATCCCATTGTTTATCCGCAGTTAATAGCATATTGACAGTCAAATTCTGTAAATACAGGGGTATATTATCAATTTGGGAGTCTATAGAATAAAATGAAAACCAGTTATCTTTCCAAAACTTTATAGACTCACCATTCCCCATATTTTTTCTGATCGAGGCCTTTACTAGAGGTATGGTTTTATGTAAATGTCTCCAGATATAACTTTAATGAGGTTTTGATAAAGATTTTGAAAATGAAGTAGTGGGGAAATATTTAGATTTAAAAAGATGAAAACATAAGGATGAGTCAACCTTATGGAATCTCCATCCCATTTTTAATAAACATGCTTGGTTAAGAACTCTGAGACCTCTCACACCCAAGCCCCCCACATGGTTAGGGGATGCGACAATTCACCAAGGTACATAACTAACTCTATGACCACTAGCTAGACCATTCCACAAAAAAACGTTTACTCATATTATTAATCTTGTCAAAGAGTAGTAACAGGTAATTTGAAGACATTCATATGATAAAGTGGTGTAGTATTTTATACATACTTTAGTAGAACACTCCTTCCTGCATAGGATAACGTCTTGTTATACCATGCTGGAATAAGATTTTCAATTTTTATAATAATATGATAAAAATCCTTACGAGAAAGCCGACCCATAACATAGCGGAAATCCTAAGTATCTGTCAGTATCATTGCTAAATTGAATATTTTGAATATCTGCAATATTTTTTTCAGAGAAGTTGGGCAATTAGGGGATAAAATAAATTTAGATTTTTCTCAAAAAATATTTAATCCAGAAAAATAGCAAAACTAAGTAAAAATATCACAAAGATACGAAATCGATTTATGGTTTGCCTTAAGGAACATTAAACAATTGTCAACATAACAGATAATAGGGATTTTAGGCCCTCCTTTAGATGAAGCCATAGCTTCAACAAAGCCTTTATGCATGAAAAGTGATTTTATGTAAAAGAGGTTGCAGACAGAGAATGAATAAGTATGGTGATAATGGATCACCTTGCCTAATACCCTATTTTGTACACCATTGTTCTGATTGTATTCCATTAATATACGAACAGAAAAAGAAACAGTCTCTACGCAACTCATTATCCATTCCACAAATTGATTAGGAAAATGAAAACGTTTCAGACAAAATTTGATATAATTCCAATCAATTTTATCATAAACCTTCTCCAGATCTAACTAAAGAACCATAAAATATTTTTTACCTTTTTTACTTTTCATAGTATGTAACATTTCATGAGAAATCATAATATTATATGATATTAATCGTTTTGGCAAAAAAACATTTTGTAGAGGCGATATATATTTCCCCATTAAAGGCTTCATACGACTAATCAATATATTAGAGATAATTTTATAGACGGTATTGCATAAACTGATAGGTCGGAAATGAGTATGAAGAGTAGGGTTTGGTCTTTTCGGGATGGCTATTAAATTACTTTGATTGCAGTAATTTGGCAAAACTTCCGTTTTGAAAAAATCAGAAACCATTGCAATTATTGTTGGTTTGATATGATCCCAATATTCAATAAAAAAAAATTGAGTTTAATCCATCTGGTCCATGAGATTTTGTTGGTCTAATTCTCTTTAGACCTTGTAAAATTTCAACATCCGTAATGGGTTGAATTAAAATATTTTGCTGTTCTGCATCTAGACTGGGAGAGTTCCCATAAAAAAACATATCAGCTTCTACGTGAGAAAAAATTGGCCTATTTGTGGCATTAATATTATGAAAATGTTTACTAAAAGATTGAGAAATATCTGTAGGATTATATAACCATTGATCATCCATTTTGATTCTAGTAATAAAATTTTTGCGTCTATGATAGCTCGCATATGAGTGAAAAAATTTGGTATTTCTATCTCTGTCTTGTACCAATGAGCTTTAGCTCTTTGAGCCCAATAAGCAGTTTTTTTGCAAAATGAATTTCTTTAACTGAGAATTAAGATCCTCTATATGCTTTAATAGGTCGTCAGAAACATTAGATTGTAATCCATGTTGTAAGTTTTCAAGCTTGGAGTTAATATCAGAAATCTGTTTATCAAAATTTCCAAAAACTATTTTCTTCTAGTGTGCTGTTTTAGCAATAAGTTTGGACCAGTTAGTAAGATACCCATTATCCCTAAAATGGATATTAGATGCGTCCCATGCATGAGAAACCACATCCCTATATCCCTCATGCAAACTCCAGCAATTTTCAACTCTAAAACATCGCCGAGGGCGATTAGAATAAGGTTGTAAAGTTAGCATAATAGGAGAATGGTCAGAGAAAGGAGAAGATACGTGTATGACAGATGCCTGGGGGTAACTATTACTCCATTGAATATTAGTAAATGATCTATCTAATCTTTTACGAATAAATGACCGACCAAATTGTTTATTAGACCAAGAAAATGGGTGATCCACAAAACCAAGATCAGGTAACTGACAATAATTCATGCATTTTTTTAAATAAAGAAGTTTTCATGGTTAAAAAGCGTCCTCCTATTTTCTCATGTGGATATAGAACATTATTAAAATCCCCACTAATAACCCATGGATCATTATTAACAGTTTCGGAGAGATTATTAATAGTATTCCAAACCTAGTTCTGCAGATGCACTTGTGGATAATTATACACCGTAGTCATAAGCAACGGTTAATTCAGCTGGGGATTTCCACCTCCATATGGATAGTACGAGGTGAATAATTAAGTTGACGGATCTGAACGTCATCACAGTTCCAGAGTACCCATATTCCACGAGATAAGCTCACAACTGGAACTATGGTGGAGGAAGTGTATGGTAGACGTTGAATAATGGCAAGGGCACGCTCCGCTTGCACTCTCGTGTCCATCATAATGAAAATGTGTAGCTGGTAACGAAAAATCATTTCCCGCGCAACAATGACAAATTCAGGGTGAACCGCACCTCTACAATTCCAGCTCATGATCTTCATGGAACGGAGAATGTGGGATGAGGTATCCACTGAGGAACCAGGCAGGTTTGGATCCAGTAGGTTTGCAAATCCACTTCCCAAGTGAGTGTTCAATAGGGATTGGGGACGATCTCTTCCAAGAGGATTGAGATACAGTTTGAAGTGACTATCTCGATCCCGACGAAATCCTTCGCGCTCCTGTTCTATCTCTAGGAGAAGAGCGTTCTCAAGGTGTGGACCAACAAAAAGATGTGGTGTCGTGTGAAAAGGCTGGACTAAGTAGTTTTTTGGTCCTAGGTGTAGTTGCTGGTGTTGAATGGCCATCGGGGATTGTACGTGAGAGGCTGGACTTAACTGCATGTGATCCATGATAGTCATGGTTGGACAAGGGTGGTCGATGAGGGGATTGGAATTGAAAATCCTCGAAGGGAAAGTGGGAGAGAGTTTGCGTGAAACAGGACGTGAAGGGGGTTGAAACTGAGCCATTTGGAGAGGAGACAATGGGCCTGATGAAGGGGAGTTTGGGGAATGATGCTCGTCTTGGGCGATGCCGAGTTGAAGGCGCTCGTGGAAGGTGCGGGCCATATTGGAAGGATAAAGTTTCAAACTGGAGTGAAGTGAAAATCTAGGTAACTGATAAGGGGTTTAAATCAGGTGAAAAAGGGGAAACTAAGGTGGTAGAAATCAGGTGGTGAGAAAGTGGTAAATCTGTGCAATTGACAACACAAGTTTGAGTCGTTGACAAAGGGGGGGGGGGGGTGTGTTGTTTGACACTTGTGAGTTTTCCTGCATGCTTGAGACTTGACAGGTGCATAAACATAATGCTTTGGGCCTGTTACTTGGGGTTATGTTGTGTGAAATGGGACTAAAATTAAGGCTAGATGATGGCAGAGAAAGTGGCTCCTTATGGAAAATCTCAAATTTGGACATTAGTTGTGACGTGGTTAGAGTTTGAGAAAACTTACCTGGACACATGGGTTCCACACTTGTTGACATGGTTGTCTGCATTTGAACGTCCGACAAGGAAATGTCTAAAGTCTGATTTAGCTCCGCCAGATTGTTTTCGTCTTCGTTATCTTCTTCCGTATTGATTTCCGGTGAAAGGCTATTGAAAGTATTCGTAAGAGTTAGATGTGTGTGCATATTTGGTAAGTTGACTTCTGTGTTTTTCATTAAATTTTTTGGGTTTTTGGATCGCTTATGGCATTCATTTCCATTTGTTAGGTTACTTATATCCTTGTTGGATGATCGATTCACCTCTGTGCGTGTAGGTGTCTGGTCTCCAGTATTATTTGCTTGTTTACGACGTGAACGTGGACAGGCAACCTCTCATATTTGGCCTATTCGGGAATACGAATCAGGCATAGAACTTGTATTATTGTTGTTATTCTTGTTAACAGACGAATGAGAGGACCCCCCTAGGTGCGATGGTGGAGGGAATTGAGGGGGTGGTGATTGATTGGAATCTGGATCTGTTGGGATGGAAGGATCATTCGGATGTTAGAATAGGTGACCAGAAAGCCAATAGGTTTGGCTTTTTGTAACCTATTTGACAACTTGATGTATTAATATTATGTAATGAATAAAATGAGAATCCATTACCTTTGGTATTCTCTTTGTTGCACTCATTTTCCATATGCTAAAATAGTGTTTTACATATATCGCAGCAAACCCCACAAACCACGATTAACAACTCATGCAGTTGGGCCACACATTGGATGGTGGTCATGAAATCAATTGATTAAGAGTTGGGTCTGAAACGTTCCAAGTCGACGACCTCGAGATAGGGCATTGAGAGTCCTATAGAGACTTGCATCAAGAGTCATGTTCATTGGATGAGTGCCGTGTTTCATCGACGATAGGCGTGGGACGCCTACATGATCTTGATGGGTTGGTCGACTGGGGTCGTGCCGACTAGACTGACTCGCGGGGATCATCATATGAAAGCCTTGGAGGCTTGGTTGGTATGATTGGATTTCCCCGGTTCTGATAGTACGGGAGTAGTCCTCAGACTTGAGGAACCATGACAGTCACGTGCACAGGACGGCTGTATCTTGGATCTGGCGAGAGGTGATCATTCTGTAAGATGATCATGTGTAGCGAGGACGGTGGGTTCCAAGAAGAGGATCCATCCCATGTCAGTATGTGACAGAGGTATCTCCTATGCACTCGGAGACACGTTCATGCTGCTTAAACCTGTGGCACAGTGGTTGGTCGAACAGGAAATGGTTTCCTGTGTTGATGCAATGAGGCATGCGTAGTTTCGAGTATTAAGCATAGATTCCTAGTCAAGGATGAGAACCGATGCCCAATTCCATACCCTAGACTAAGGCCGGGAGACGGTAGATGGAAGGACAGTACCCGTATGGAATTGGCTCCTAAATATTCACCCCAACATTCACCTAGTCTCTAGTGCCATGGACCGTTGCTAGACGGCCAACCATGGTAACGGGCTCTTGTGGGACACGGGCCCAAGTCTAGCTAAGGGTGAACCTAAAGGGTCACACACAAATCACCGAGAAGGTGGAGAAATTGACTTGGAGTCAATTTCGGAGGATGAATAAGTAATTGGATTATTCAAGGGATTGTCCATTGGATGGACGGGCCGATATTGTATCGGGCCCTTGTTTATTCGGTAATTGTGATTTATTGATTAATATGAAAAGTTGAGATGTTGGATCTTTTAATTGGATTAAAAGATCAACGAGAATTATTTAAGTGGACATTAAATTAAATTGGATTTAATTTTGGGTTCGTTGTAATTGGATTACAGTGGAACCCGGTCCGTTAAATTTTGACCCAAGAGGTGTGTTAATTCCATTTTTGGAATAGGAAGAAGTTGGAATTCTTCCTTAAATGAGCATGGCGAAAACTTTCTACCTTGGAAGGAGCAAAAATCGATCATGTTGGATGCTAGGTGTAGTTGACTTGTCTCTTTTGGTAAGAGACAAATCAACTCCAATCAAGCCTCTCCCTTTTGGTACGATTTAATCGTACCTTAAGAGATGGTGGGCTTGATTGAAGAATTGATGGTGATTGATTGGGATGTATCTAGACATCCTTGGATGAACCTAGACACATTCCAATAATCACATTAATTATGCATATATATATGAGTATATACGAACACCTAAGTAATAAAATTCATTATTCATCTTTTCTAGGAAAAGAAGAAAAAAAATCACACTCTCTCCCTCATAACTCTCAGCCTCTCTCCCTCTCGCCATACTTGTGTTCTTCATTTGATCTAGGATCATTTGAAAGAACAAAGTGAGTTTAAGAACAACACTAAATTGATAGTGTTCATATTCTTAAATCGAGTTCTTCTAGATTCGTTTTCTTTCTAGCAAGGAGAACAAGGATCTCTTCCGGTATGGTGTGGATCACCTTTGGAGAGTTCATATGTTTGAACTTCGTGGACATTCTGGAGAGGAACAACACAAGTAGTGGCACACGTGAAAAACTACAAAGGTAACGGCTTATACGCTTTCGTAGTTTATTTCAATTCTATGCCCTATGTTCGATATTCATTTTATGTTGATACATCCTACATCGAACGCCTAGTTGAGCACCCAAGGATAAACCCCTTGGGATTTTATGATTATGCTATTTAAAATTTTAATATTGCATTCTCACGCTTCCGCTCACGCTCCCGGGCGGATCCGTTTGTCCATCATCGGAGAAGCAGGAGGTGAAGGATATGGACAATTAGCTTGTAAATGTCCAATCATACCACACCGATAGAAAAAAATAGTATTAAGTTCATATTGAATTTGTTGTGTATGATTTTGAATGCAAAGGGAAGGTGGAAGTGGTTCAGAAGTATCCACTTCAACACATAGTCTTGCAAACTGACAACGAACGTGCTAAAATGTGTGAGAATCCATCTTAATTGGTCTCCCAATCATTTTTGCAATATGAAATAATGCATCAAAATCATAATATGCAACAGGGAGATTTGGTAATTGAGGCTTACAAATAGTGATGAGGGAATTTCCTTAGAAGGAACATAGTTAGGTTTCCATTGCTGAACATGTAAATAATGGTTAAAGAGAATCCAGGGACCTCCAACTATTGCCATGAAATAGTCTTCCTGTGAAGAAACTTTAAACAATTTAGCAACCCTCACCTAAAATTGTACAAGTCACCCGGATTTTATGTTTTCCACAACCTCCGAAGATGAATGTCTAGATTATAATAGGTCAGTGAAAATTCAGAGTTCGAACTATAAGCGAACGTTTCCATGGTTGATAAAGTCGGCGTAACATCTGGGAGGGGAAATTAATGAAGTGGTGAGATCCCTGATTATTGGAATCAATGACAGTTGGTTCATCAGGAATTGTTTAGGCGGATAGATTCCAGTCTTGAATCCATGTAGGGAAATAAACATACTGGGTATGAGAAGTAAGTTTTTCTTTATACGAATCAGAAGAGGTCTCTGAAGCATTTCCTTATACATGATTAGTTGCCATAGAAGATGATGGGATGGAATTGTTGCCAGTACCGTGTAAGAGTGGCTTGTTTGCCGGCAAACTCTAAGGAGGTTTTGGGGATGGAGCAGGTGGTATCGAACTAGAGGGAATTGAAGTCTCCGTCATTGAGTCTCCAACACAAGTTCCACTTTTTATACTAATAAAAAGAATATTAGATCTTATGTGAATAATTGAGTCGATCCCCAATTTCTTGGAAAAGTTTTGTATAATTAATTAACTTTAAGTAGTATAACACGTGAATCCGATCAAGCGATTAGGGTTGACCGTTTCAACTTTCTGTAATTATATATTTACTCCATAATACAATATGTTATCATAAACGAAATATTATGGAGATTAAATGAAATTAAATTTATAAGATAATTACAACAGTACCCTATCATGAGCTTTGGTCGTAGATCTTATGGGTTTAGGAGATTATATCTAATATTTCTATTATTTGTTATTATTTAACAAATAGACCGAACCGTTAATGATATTAACGGAATTGAATGAAAATATAATTTTATCCTCGAGTTGACTACTTCAATTAATTGTTTGATTATTACATACCCCCTCTAAAGTTTGAGTTAATTGAAAATACATTCCTCTAAAAATTTTAAATTTCATATATATACCTTTACTAATATTTTGTCATCCTACAATAATCTTAACCAATGCGTACCGGGATCTAACAACACCATTAATCGAGAAAACCTACTATTCCAAGAAAAGGAAAGAGGAGAGCCTTCACAAGAAAAGCAAAAGTCAAGACCTGCCAAATTAGTAAAATGTGTCAAATTACCCTGACAACCCCGACAGATTAATCTTAGCCATGTAATCGGGTAGGTAAGGGGTAAAGTAGTACTTTTTCCCTACCTCGCTTAATTAGCATATTTTACCACTAGTATAAATACCCCTTCATCTTTCTTGAGACCTACTGTCCACACTATACATCTTGGGCGCACTAGATTGGGCTTATAGCACCCACGTCTCTCGACTGTTAGAATAAGTGACCAGAAAGCCAATTGGATTGACGATTTAGGGAACTATTCGTCAATCTTTATTAATAGAATATTATCATAATGAATAGAGTAAGTATTCATCACTGGCATTGTGTTTGTTGTGCTTACTACTAACGTTGAAAAGCGCTTCAACGTCACAACAAATGCCCACAGACTAATTGTATAACCCATGTAGTTGGGTTGCGCATTGGATGACAGCTATGAAACCAACTTCTGAGGGTTGGTCTGAAACGTTCCAAGTCGAGGATCTCGAGACTGGGCATCGAGTGTCCTATTGAGACTTGCACTAAGTGTTGCATTCACTAGGTGAGTGCCGAGTTTCATCGGTGACAGACGAAGGTCGTATATGCAATTTTAGTGGGTTAGTTGACAAGGTGGTCGACTGACTGAACTGACTTGCGGGAATCATCATATGGAAGCCTTGGAGGCTTGGTCGGTATGACTGGAATTCCTGGTTGATAGTACGCGATTAGTCTTCGGACTTGAGGAATCATGGCAGTCACGTGCATACGAAGACTGTATCTTGGATCTGGCGAGAGGTGATCATTGTGTAAGATAGTCATTATAAGCCTTCTCCAGTGCAGTTGGAGTATGTAGCGAGGACGGTGAATTCCAAGATAGGATCTGACCTCGTCAGTATATGACGGTGATGTCTTTTATGTGCTCTGAGATGGTTTAGACTCTAAAAGTCTATGACCATATCCATTGATCGAGCAGGAAAGGATTTCCTACGTTGATCGATAGAGTAAACGCATCTCGGGTATGAAGCATAGTTGCCTAGTCAAGGATGGGAACCGACGCCCAATCCAATACCCTAGACTAAGGCCGGGAGACGGTCGATAGTAGGACCGTACCCGTACAAAATCGGCGCCTAAATGTTCACGCCAATATTCACCTAATCTATAGTACCATGGACCGTTGCTAGACGACCACCCATGGTGACATGCTCCTGTTGGACACGAGCCCAAGTCTAGCTGAGGGTGAACCTAAAGGGTCACACACAAATCACCAAGTAGGTAAAGGAATTGACTTGGAGTCAATTTCAGAGGATGATAAGTAATTGGATTACTTATGGGATTGTCCATCAAGTGGTATCAGAGCTCGGTTCAATGTAAGGGGCGTAGATCTATGTGCTTGTGATCGGTTGTCGAAGCCGTCAAATATAAATACTGATTCTAAACTGTAGTAGCGTGGAACCAGGTCGAGTCCCTAGGGAATTATTAATTGATTTCTCGATCTAATAATAGTAACAAAAAAGGGAGGGTTATGAATAGAGTACGAAATATGAATAAACTAAATTAGCAAAAGCAAGAGTAAATAACTGAGATGAGATTATAGATTGAAAAGTCCAATTCAAGAGAGGTTCGTCTCACCAATTGTTATGTTTATCGTAGATCACTAAGGGTTAATTCCATAACCAAGCATTCAACTCTAAAATTCATTAGGATAGCCGTAACAAATTCCCGTTTTCCTATCGTAGTGGATTTGACTCAAGCATCTAAATCCAAACTTATTATATCAAGACTGGGCACGATAGCGTTCCATATCACATCAATAATAGAATTTGCATCAATGAAAACAGTTGAATCTAGATCAAATAACCGAGATAGCTGCAATTATCTAATTTAGTTTTCTCATCCCTACAAATAAATCATGCAAAACACATAATAAATTTGCTCGCTACTCATACCACTCATTCATAACAATTACGGATCACTGAACTCATGGATAGCAATAGAATGATTAATATTGAATCGAATTGTCAGATCTATCAATAACAATCATTCCATTCATAGTAAATCAAGGCGAGAAATACTTGACGAAATCAGATAAATTCAAGACCTCAAAACATAACAATAGGGTTAAACGTTTCCCTTTAATCGGAATAGAAAATTAGCTACTAAACATGTTCATAGCAAGACAAAATATTCTAAACAAAAGCATGAATTCAGAGAAGGAGAGAAAACAACGATGATCAAAAGATGATTTTTCTCTGTGTTCTAGTCTCCCTTTTATAATTGAGAGTCCTCTTCCTACGCAACTTCAGAGTCCTCTTTTCGTGCCAACTTCAGAGTCCTCCTTTCGTGCCAGCTTCAAAGTCCTCTTTCTGTGCGTGTATCTTTTGTAAATTCAGGAAAGAGGTCTTTTCAAAACTCTTATTCTCTTCCCGCGCAGACTCGGATGTTGGATAGGGCATGATCACGCCCTAGTGGTTGTTCAAGTCTGCTCATTCAAAACTCTTCTTCTCTTCCTGCGCAGACTCGGGTGTTGGATAGGGCGTGATCACACCCTAATGGTTGTTCAAGTCTGCTCATGACTGTTTTGTACTTGATCACTTTTCTGTCTTCATTTGGGGCTTTTTAACTCATTTTCTTCACAACGGGTCAATCTCGATCCTTCATTCAAAATTGCATAACTCGATTAAAAATGTGAAGGAAACCTTTAAAAACCATTCGAGTTAAGCATGCATATGAGAGATGAAATGCGCCCTATCAAATTCCCCCACACCTAAATCATGCATGTCCTCAAGCATGCCTTGATTCAAAAAGCATGGATGATCCAAGTAGCCATACCCAAATTTCCATTTATGTTAGTCAAGTGTATCCCTTAGTCAACATGTCTTCACAGTTTAAGAAAAGATAGCAATATTGAGAATAAACACTAATGGCATTAATACAACAAGCACGTATCCCATTGACTTTATCAAACGTAAACGGAACAAGTCTCAACACTCCTCACTAGGATGTCTCCCAAATCACTCAAAAAGTGTTTAAGGACTTTTGTCACACTCAAATTAAGACATTAGAGTGCCATTGCCATAGGCTTGCTTGTGAATCAAATCTCCATCACTGCAAAATGCTTATCAGTGCATAAATTAAAGGGTCTTAACATGGTTGTAACGAGGCTAGGGTCAAGGTGTGTCAAGAGAGGTCAAATTGTGGCTCATGAATTCAAAAGGATGATGTCAACTTAGTTGCTTGTATTCCCAGCTCATCACTTTTTTTTTTCTTCCACACCCAAGTGTTTGAAGCATGCACACTTTCAAACATGATTTTTTTGTTTTCAGTTTCACTCTCCTCTTTGCATCTTTTCCTCTTTTTCTTTCTTTTTTCTTTTTCTCATTCATCATTGATCAAAGTCTTTGATTCTCTCTTTCTTTTTTCGTTGCATCCCTTTTCTTTTTTTTCTTTTCTTGGGTCTAGCAACATGTTTCTCATATGCCCCCTTGAACCACTTCTCTAGCTCTCTTTCTCATCGACTTACAAGAAATCATATTAACATCATCCCCTTGAAAGGGTTCAAAATTTCTGCAGGCAATAACCAAGAAAGGGATAATCGGCTGAAAATGCGGTTTAACCAAGAAAATAGAGGCCAAGGCTCAAATGAGTTTTCTAAGGGTGAGTTTCCGGAAGGCTCTTTTCAAGGTTAATTGACTATGCTTAAGTGCCCTTATCACTTTCATACACCAATATGCAAAAATGTGACCTCAAAATGTATTACACAAGCAAGTTCTAGAATGCACACACTAAGTCTGATGCCCTCAATTGAAAGAAATATACGAGCACTATTTGAATGCAAGTGCTTTGGCTTAAAAGCTCACATAAAGGGTTTTAGTGTTGATTCTTGAACATTGTTCGTCTAATGCAATCAATGGGACATCTTTCACACACAATATTTTTTTTATGCCACTAGAGTTCGTTCCGCCTACTAATCTCAACTTAAACCACAAATTCCTATTGGCTTCAGGGACAACACAAAACAACATGCAAGGAATTTAGTTCAAGTTACATGACAATCCACACCTTTCGTTTCAAGATCAACTCATTTCAAGCACAAATTATGGTGTTCATGACATGTAATCAGTCCCAAAACAACAATTTCACCCAGAAATTTCACTCCACAAAAATCAATCCCCAACACCAATATTAAACAATGCCAGCAACACAAAATCTCAAGAAGTATTAAGCCCATAACTACATTCATCACCATACCAACTCATGCACAAACCTCCCCCACACCAAGTACATATATTGTCCCTAATGTATGCACATAAAACCACATATAACAAGGGAATGAAGAGAGAGAGAGAAATAGAGAGCATCCCTGAAATATGTGGCGACGGAAGAGCGGGTTAGGCAGGGGGTGGTGGGGGTATAGATACCCCCAAAGTAGTCAAGGCCGCGTCAAGCTTGCGGTACAGCCACGCACCAGAGAGTTCAAGCCGGGTCAGTCGGCCTTCGATGGCGTCCGGAGATGGGGCAGGCGGTGGCTGTGAGCGGCGGTTTGGGCGTTTTTCAGGGTCAAGGTCGGTATAGCTCATGCCACTCGGGGCCTCGTGATGATTAAAAATGTGCATTTTGTGCAAAGTCGCCACATCCAACGGCTCCTCATCGCAAGCCAAATGTAAATCATGATTGGACAAGTTCAAGACACCCAAATTGACCGCAAGGTGTGTAATTAACGACCCAAGGCAAACATGCTTAGACGAAGTGGCAACAGTTTAAAATTGAGAAGCAAGCCAAGCACCTAGATTCACATGCACCCTATTGATCATGCTCCAAATGAAAAACAATTCAACCTTAGAACATGTACCCACAGTGGCCCGACGTCCAGAAAAAATTAAAATAAAGCAAACGTTGCATATATATCCATTCAAATTGGCGTAAGTGACGTGCCTTGGACCGACTAGGGTGGTATACCCAGGAGTCCTTGGACAACTCTCTCCACACAGAGATGGGTTCAAGAACCCCATAATCAACCAAAGTCTCACGGTACTCTTGTGAAGCTAAATATTCATCATGCACAAAACCCATGCCAGATTGAAATCATTTATGCTCCTTTTAAAATCTCTACCCAGCAATCGAAAACGAATAACGTTAGGTGCAGTGAGGGTAAAGGGGTCCGGTTTGTTGAAAACGAAAGTAGTATAGAATTCACGAATCAACTCAACAAACACAGGCATACGGATATGCGCAAACGCATGCCATTGCATATTAAAGAGAAAAGCATCAATACTACCACGGATACCCAATGCATCTAACGGTAAATGTAGAGACTTACCGGGGTTGAGTGGCCGAGTTTTAATAACAGAGTACATTTTTTTGTGTTCTCTAGAGGTGAAGTGGAGGTGACCTGCGAGGTGCGTCTCGGTCGTGGATGGAATGCCGGCGGTGGAGCTGAATCTGCCCCGTTTTCGGTAGGTGTCGCGGAGGGGTGCGGCCGAGGATGGTCCCGACGCGTTAGAATGCGGGGCCGCGGAAGAAGTAGTGGTTGTCGCTGGCGCAGGTGGTGATGGTGGTTCTGTCGGAGGACTCGCCGGCGGCGACAGTGGTGCAACAGGGGCAGGGGTGTTAGAATAGGTGACCATCAAGCCAATTTATTGGCTCTTAGTAAGCTATTCTATACGATCTTTTTCAATAATATGTTAATTTAAGAAATGTTCTTTGGCCATATTCATCATATGATTTTAACATTATATTTATATGAGCATTTGGTTGAAGCCCTTAGATCAATTATGCTAGGGGGTTGGCTCGCGCATATGATGGCGACCATGAAACCAACCTCTATGGTTTGATATAAAATATTCCAAGTCGATGAATCGATCGAGATAGGGCATTGACCATTCCTTAAAGACTTGCACTAACTGATGCGTTCATATGATGAATGTCGAGTTTCATAGACAGAGACGTATGACGTTTGTGCACTTTAGTGGGTGCTTGATAAAGAGTTATCAAGTTCATTGAATTGACTCGCAGGAGTTGTCATATGGAAGCCCTATATGACATGATCGGTATGACTAGAACTCCTAGGCTACGATAGTGCACTAACTAGTCCTTAGACTTGAGGTTCCATAGTAACCTTGTGCATAGGACGGCTATGAGTTGATCATGTACAATGTGGTCTCAGGTTTCATCCTGAATCACTATACGGTCATGTTTCAGACATAGTTGAAGCATGCATGGAGGTTGGTGAGTTCCAAGATAGGATCTGCTACTTATCATGAGATGATAACGAACCTCCTATGTTCTTTACATTATGCGTTCCTCGAAGCCCATGGCCGTGGCTGTTGATCAAGTAGGAGAAAAGGATTTTTCCTATATTGATAAATTAAAAGCATAACTTGAAGAGATGATACATAGACATCAAAGTCGATAATGGGAACCGGTAACTAATTCCATGCCCTAGACTTTGATCGGGAGGTTAGTAATGTAGGGACCGTATCTGCATGGTACGCGTAGCTCACAGGTTCACGCAATAAATTCACCTATTCTCTAGTACCATAGACCATTGCTAGATGGCCACCCATGGTGATGGGTACCCTCCAATTAAGGAGTTAATAGAGGGTGATTAATTATGATCAGATCTAATTAATCTAATGCAAGTAAGTTGCTAATTAAATTGTATATGTGATAGAAGTCCAAGTCTAGCTGAGCGGTGAACCTAAAGGGTCACACAAAAATCCATGATGGAATTCTTGAAAATAATTAATTGGATTAATTATGGAGAAGATGAAGAAGCAAAGTTCAATTTGTCTTCTTATGAGGAAGCAAAGTTGGAATTGTCTTCTTGAAGAAGCAAAGTTCGATTTGTCTTCTTGAAAGACGAAGAAGGAAAGTTTGATTTGTCTTCTTGAAAAACGAAGAAGAAAAGTTGGATTTGTCTTCTTGAAAGACGAAGAAGCAAAGTTGGATTTGTCTTCATAAGATGAAGAAGCAAAGTCGAACTTCTCTTCTTAATATGACAAAACAAGTTTGTCATATTGTAAGAAGAAGAATCAAACTTGTCTTCCTCTTTGCAAGATGAAGAAGCATAGTTGAACTTCTCTTCTTAATATGACAAAACAAGTTTGTCATATTGTAAGAAGAAGAATCAAACTTGTCTTCCTCTTTGCAAGATGAAGAAACAAAGTTGAACTTCTCTTCTTAATATGACAAAACAAGTTTGACATTTTTGTAAAAAGAAGACTCAAACTTGTCTTCCTCTTTGAAAGAAGAAGAAGACAAGCTGAACTTGGCTTCTTCAATGGAAGGTCTATAAATAGAGACTTTGGTTGCCATTCAAGACAACTTTTTGGAATTCTTACTTCTTGCTCTCTTGCTCTCGTCCCTTCTCCAAAAGAGAAACAAGTTTTCTTGTCTTCTCCGTTGATCAATCGTTGATCTACCGTAATCCTCTAACGCCTACTAGCATAGGGTTAAAGGAGATTCCGTCATAGGTGGTGTGGACTAACTTTAGAGGGAAGACACTTGTGTTCCTACCATGGACAATCGACGTAACGTTCCACCATTTGTAAGGTAAGAAACCGTTCTTGAGACGTTCAAGTCGTCAACATCAACCGGAGTACTAAAATGTTGTTTTCTTTTAACTGTACAATTGACATTCTTTTATGCATGAGATCCACATCGTTATAGCAATGAGACGGGCGATTTGATCGCTAATTATAATATTTTTTGTAATTAAACTTTTAATTTTCACTGCGTTGAACGTCTCAGGACTTATACGAAACTAACAAGAGGGTGGAGCTCGATGGCCGCTGGTTCCTCTTCGAGTGGAGGCCATTGTGAAGAAGGTCGCGGAGGGGTGCGGATAGCAGTGGCGGCGTTGTGGTGGCGCGACTCAGACCGCAGCAGCGAGAGTGGAGCAGCAGCGGCTGTTGTCGGCGGCTTGGCTGTGCGTCAGCGGCGGAACGACAGCGGCGGTGCGGTAGTGGCGACGGTGTCGTTGTGACTAGTGGTGGCTGCAATGAAAGTGGGGAAATTAGGGTTTACGAGAGGAAAAGTGGGGAAATTAGGGCTTTCCAAACATATATACATATATAGTTTTTTTATATATTTTTTTGGTTTTGAAATAGGAAGAAAAATAAAAAAACTAGAAAGGAAAATTAATAAAAAAAACAAAGAGGATTCAGATTTGTCCCCTCTTTTAGGCGTAATCACGCCTAAACAACTCCTCAAGTCTGTACGTCTGGTGGAAAATCGCCGAGCTCGTTGTCTGCTTCAGACAGAAGACACAGTGGGATAAGGCGTGATCACGCCTTATCTCGCTGTGAGGTCTGTCGGACCAATTAACATGGTGCTGCATTTGGCATCGAACGGGGCGTGACTGCGCCCTATATGAACGTCAACTCTGCGGAGGTGAGAAGTAAAATCCTAAACTAAAAGTTCAAAATAAAGCATATAAAATGCCGGGTTGCCTCCCGACAAGCGCAATTGTTTAACATCGTCATGCTGGGCGGATGATCTTATTATCCTTGCTTGGACTGCGGGGGTGACGCCAAGGCAATATCCACGGGGTTACCTAAATCATCACCTCGGAGAAATGGTTTCAAATGATGGCCATTTACCTTGAATATTTTTCCCGTGTCCAAACTTTGAATTTCCACTGCACCATAAGGAAAAATATTAGATACCTCAAAAGGACCAATCCAACGTGAACGCAGTTTACCTGGCATTAGTTTCAGCGGAGAGTTGTAAAGGAGGACCTTCTGACCCACGTGAAAGTGTTTTCGCAGGATTTCATTATCATGAAACGCCTTTGTCTTCTCCTTATAAATTCGCGTATTTTCATATGCATCCAACCGCAGTTCCTCTAACTCTTGCAGTTGAAGCTTACGCTCCATCCCAGCCTTGCTCATGTCCAAATTGCACTTTTGCACTGCCTAATATGCTTTGTGTCCGATCTCTACGGGTAAGTGACATGCCTTACCAAACACTAATCGATAGGGGGACATCCCTATGGGGGTTTTATACGCCATCCTATATGCCCATAAAGCATCATCCAAACGTAAGCTCCAATCCTTCCTTCCCGGACTCACCGTTTTCTCAAAAATGGACTTCACTTCTCGATTTGACACTTCTGCTTGGCCATTCGTCTGTGGATGATAGGCGGTTGCCATGCGATGGTGAACGGCATACTTCTTGAACAAGGCCCCCACTGCTCGATTGCAGAAATGACTCCCTTGGTCACTGATCATTGCTCGTGGGACTCCAAACCTGTTAAAGATATGGGTCTTTACAAAACCTATGACAGTAGCAAAATCATTAGTCTGGATGGCCTCTGCTTCCACCCATTTCGAAACATAATCCACAGCCAAAAGTATGTAAGAAAACCCACAAGACGATGGAAATGGACCCATAAAATCAATACCCCAAACATCAAATATTTCAACAATCAGAATTGGAGTTTGGGGCATCTCATTCCTATGAGACACCGTCCCCGTACGTTGGCATCTATCACACCGTTTACAGAAGTCATAAGCATCTTTGAACAAGGTATTCCAATATAACCCACAATCCAATACCTTCCTAGCCGTGCGTTTAGGACCAAAGTGACCCCCGCATGCAAACTTATGACAGAAATTTAAGACAGAGTGATGCTCATCATTAGGTACACAACGCCTTCTCACTTGATCCGAACAAAAACGCCATAGATAAGGGTCATCCCATACATAATATTTTGTCTCACTCTTGACTTTATCTATCTGAGCTTGACTATGATCAGGGGGTAATGCACGAGCGACTAAATAGTTGACAATGATAGAGTACCAAGGGACCATACCTTGCACCTTGAATAAATGCTCGTCAAGAAAAGAGTCGGAGATGGGTAAGTCATCCTCCCCTCTTACCAATCGACTTAGGTGGTCAGCAACCGAGTTTTCTGAGCCCTTACGGTCTTTTATGATCACGTTGAATTCTTGAAGCAACAAGATCCACCGGATCAATCGAGGTTTAGATTCCTTCTTGGATAGTAAGTACTTGAGCGCTGCATGGTCAAAAAACACCACAATTTTAGAACCAAGTAAATAAGACTGAAATTTATCTAGTGCAAAAACAATAGCTAGAAGCTCTTTTTTCCGTCGTGGAGTAGTTGCACTGCGCTGCGTCCAAAGTCTTTGAGGCGTAGTAAATCACATGATGCCTTTGTCCAAACTGCTGCACTAAAACAGCGCCCACCGCATAATTGCTGGCATCGCACATGACTTAAAATGATAGGTTCCAATCCGGTGGTTGAATGGTGGGGGTTCTTGTTAAAGCTCTTTTCAACTCGTCAAATGCCTCTTGACAGTCTCGACCAAAGTCGAATTGTGCATGTAGCACCCTCTAACGGCACTACGACTACATCTTCCCTAAATATCACACTTAATGTAAAACCTGACTATATGTATAATTAGGCACATAATCTAGTCCCTATTGAGTATATATACACATAATTTCATCATCACAACAAGAATATTTGTCATCTCATCCGCAAGATCATATATACATATATCAAGTACGACAAAAATGGAACCATTATAGTTAGTTCACATGCCATTCTATGAGACTTCTATTTCTATTTACAATGAGGAGAAAACTGCATACTGGCCCGACCTGACTGGAATGTAAAACGTGAACCTAGTTGTCATGAATAGGCACAGGAAAATCTCTACCTGAAAAATATTAGTAGAGGGATGAGCCTGCAACTCAATAAGTAAATAACCGGCACTAGCTATACACGCACCTCAATTATATCAACAAGATAAAAACAAGCAACGTATATAATATATAATCAACTTGATCAAGCACATTTCATTTCATTTCTCCACGTAGTTATCTCATAACATAGTGATCAATTAAACTTGTCTTTTCCTAGTTGGCTTACCAGAAAGGTGATATAGTGGTTTTCTCCACCAACTCAACCTCACTATTCATTCATATATATACATGAATCCCCTTGACATGCCACACAGGCTCATCAATCTCATTTAGTATCATAGCTCTTTTCATTTCACATCATAGCTCTTTTCATATCGCATCATAGCTCTTTTCATTTCATTTTGCCAGATAGGCTATTCAACAACATCAAGGGGTATTCATATCATAATTACATTCAATTTCCATCACTCCCTCAATTCCACATATCACTGTTCTTGTAAGCCAACTAGCCACATAAAACCACATAGCCACATATTTCACGTACAAGTACATAACAGTGATATCAAACAACCAATGACATATATCAATAGGTTTCCTCATTTCACTTTCACGACATAATCATTTCAAGTAATCATCAACTACTCATACAGTTCAAAATAAATTAGTGCTAGCACGAATCATAGGCTCACATAAAAGTAATATCACCAAGAAATGAGGAATATGTAGATAATACTTAATTATTTACGTACACAACCCTAATAGAAAAAAAGGAACATATATAAGCAGCACTAATTATTTACTTACCTCGACTTACAACGATCTAACTTGTACGTAGGGAGTTGTTCAATTCACCTTATCCCTCTTGTCATATAATAAGTTATAATGCATATAATCAACTTATCAAAAGTATCATAATTTCTAAATAAAATATTAAATAGTAATTATATATATTTTTCACCAATATCTCAATATTTCATTAAACCCCTCATCCTATTATAGCTACCATTCATAATAACAATTCTTGGATTGTATTTATCACCAAAACATCCTCATTTTTAGTAAATATAACATTTTCAAATATAATTCTATAATATTTCTCAAATAAAATTTTCAACCCGATTAAACTAAGCCAATCAATTGTAGAAATTATTAAATCTAGTAAATTATGTAGTTTAAGCCATTAATTATAACACCCCTAATTCAATTGAGACATTTAACCAGACACTAATTATAAATACTCAATTTCATAAAATTTTCCGGTTAAACACTAAATCAAAGAGTATAAATAACATTTAATAAATGCAATTGCTAAATAATATAATTATATAAATTAAAACTAATTAAATTAAAAATTATTTCTTACCGAGTTTTTCTCGCCGAATTCTGTTCGACTTTGTGTGTTTAGTATATGAGTTTTAAATTAATAGTGTGTGTGTGTTTATAAAAAGTAAACTGATGGGTGCGTCAACACCCATCTTTATCCAACCTTTTTTATTTTTTTTTGAGTTTTAATAAATATTTCTAAATACCCATTACGTCATTTCTAATTTCTTAATTAATATAATTTACTCCCGAATATTATATAAAGCTCCAATTCACTCCGTTCAAGTCTTAATATGATCATAATTTAATCTATAATATATCTACTAATTAACTAAATTTCTTAAATAATTATCAATTAACCCCTTAATTATGTATAAAAATTTATCAATTAGCCACAAACTCTGCAACATCTTTCTTCATGGTTGGCCGCCAATAATAGGGTTTCAGGTCTCGATACATCTTGGTACTGCCAGGATGCATCACATACGGTGCATAGTGCGCCTCGTGCATAATCTCCATTCTCAATTCCTCTATATTCGGCACATGCATACGCTTCCCATTTAATAACATACCATCTTCTTGTACTACAAATTGATCGTTCTTTCTTCTTGTACATTGGCTTTCATTTTCTGCAAGTATGGATCACTATTTTGTGCATTCTTAATTTTGTCCCTAAGGGAGGGCTTCACTTGAAGAGTGGCAAGTAAAAGATTATCACCATCGCTAAAACTCACATTCATTGCTCTGAGGGCAGCTAAATACTCCATATTATATCAAATCATACCTGTTAGTTGGTCCACCGTGTTTCTACTCAAAGCATCTGCAACTACATTTGCTTTTCTGGGGTGATAATCAATAGTACAATCGTAGTCCTTCAACAGCTCGATCCACCTTCTTTGCCTCAAATTTAACTCTTTCTGTGTTGGAATATACTTTAAGCTCTTGTGGTCGGTAAATATTTGAAATGTTTCTCCATATAGATAATGCCTCCAGATTTTCAATGCATGCACAATAGCTGCCAGTTCCAGATCATGAGTGGGATAGTTCAGTTCATGCGACCTCAATTGCCTCGAAGCATAAGCTATAACCTTTCCATGCTGCATCAAAACACATCCGAGTCCTTGCCGTGAAGCATCAGTATATACCACATATCCTCCATTCCCAGATGGCAATGCAAAAATAGGTGCTGAAGTAAGTCTTTTCTTTAACTCTTCAAAACTCTGATCACACATGTTGTTCCAGTTGAACGGCACATTCTGCTTTAACAAATTTGTCAAAGGTTTTGCAATAACATAAAAATCTTTCACAAATCTTCTGTAATACCCAGCCAATCCCAGAAAACTGCAAATTCCGATGCATTTTTAGGTGGCTCCCACTCTAAAATAGCCTTAAATTTTGCCGGATCAGGTTGTACCCCTTGCTTCGAAACAACATGCCCTAAGAAAGCAATCTCCTCCATCCAAAATTCTCATTTGCTAAAGGAAAAATTGCATATGACACCCCTGTAGTTTATTAAAATTGCTAAAAACCTACCTGTAGTTTCTAAATAGCCTAAAAAGCTCCCCATAGAATTTAAAACCTTGCAAAAACACCCCTTTTTATTAAAAAAAATGGGGAAAGGGTGCATTATTTTTCAAAGTAGAGGGATCTTTTAGCATATTTACAAATCACAGGGTAGTATTTTGCAAATAAATGAAAGCACATTGGAGTTTTTTGCAATTATCCCTTTGCTAAATTTAGCATACAGTTGCTTTTCTCTCAAGATTTGTAAAACTGTCCTTAAATGTTGTTCATGTTCCTCGTGACTAATGGAGTATATCAGGATATCATCAATAAACACAATCACAAATTGATCAAGAAATGACTGTAAGGTTTTGTTCATCAACAACATGAAAGCAGCAGGGGCATTCGTTAACCCAAATGGCATAACAACAAATTCATAATGACCATATCTGGTTCGAAAAGCTGTCTTTGGAATAGACCCTTCTTCGATCCGCAATTGCCAATACCCTGATCTCAAGTCAATTTTAGAAAACACTGTTGCACCCTTGAGTTGGTCAAGCAGATCATCTATCCGTGGCAGAGGATACTTGTTCTTAATTGTGATCCGATTCAACTGTCTATAATCAACACATAATCTCATACTCCCATCCTTCTTCTTTACGAATAACACTGGTGCTCCCCAAGGCGAAATACTTGGTCGTATAAACCCCTTATCCAGTAATTCTTCTAATTGCTTCTTTAATTCTTTCAATTCTAGCAGAGCCATTCTATATGGTGCAATCGACATAGGTGCTGCCCCAGGAATAGTTTCTATTTCAAAATCCACTTCTCGATGAGGTGGTAACCCAAGTAATTCTTCTGGAAAAACATCAGGAAATTCCTTAACTACTGGAACATCTGACACACCCGGACTGACCTTCGTAGTATCACGTACACTACCTAGATATGCTTCACACCCTTCTTTAATTAAATTAAAAGCAGTCATAGCAGAAATTAAACCGTTAGGTATAACTTTTCTTTCTCCCACTATAACTGTCTTCATTTGCCCATTGATTTCTACAGCAACCTCTTTTGTTTGACAGTCCACCAAAGCATGATTACCAGATAACCAATCCATCCCCAGAATAACGTCAAACTCCCTAAGGTTTATCACAACCAAATCTGCATATAGTATGACACTATCTACTACTATTAGACAAGATCTCACTGTTGTGTTAACAAGTATAACCCCACCAGCAGGCATAGATACACATAAGTCATGCCCCAACGATTCAATACTAGCATGCACACATGATGCAAAATCATGGGATATAAATGAACAAGTAGATCATGGATCAATTAACACATGCGCACCAGAATTGCAAATAGAAAAGGAACCAATAATAACCTCAGGTGCAGTAGGAGCTTGTTCCCTGGTGATGGTGTACACCCTTGCTTGTGGTTGAGATTGACTCCTTTGTCCAGTCGATGTTGTAGAAACAGTCTCGCTACCTCGACCACCTCTTCCTTGAGCCCTACTTGTACTAACCCGTTTCAAATTTTCCCCCACACTACTTGGTCCTGAAATATGGATCCACTGGCGTTAACTCTCCACGTAGGACAATCCCTGACAATATGCCCCGGTTGGTGACAATGATGACACACGATTGGCTGGACTCCCCAACATTCACCGGTATGTTTCGTACCGCAATTCGTGCACAAGGGAATAGATCTTCCACTAAACGATTTGGTTGGACCCTGTCTTCCCCCAAATCCGACTGAGGTAGATCCGCCTCTACTTGACGACACTGATGGAGACCTATTAGTTTGACTCATTCCTCGGCCTCTGTACCCATCTCTCTGAAAACCAGAACTCTTAAAAGAAATTGCACCGCTTGGCCCACGTGTAAAGTTAGGTTTACCTGTCCACTTCTTCCGTTTAGATCCAGCAGAATTCCTCTCTATGGATGTCTCTTCGGCTCTCAACACTGCTTTCAAAAGTGCACTATAACTCGGAGGTTTAATTGCTATCTTCTCTCGTATCTCAAGCCTCAGGCCTGTCTCAAATCTGTCTCGGCTCACTTCATCAGTACTTACCTCTTCTAGAGCATACTTGGACAATCTCACAAATTGTAGCTCATATTCGGCAACAGACAAATCATTTTGCTTTAACTCTAGAAATTCAACTTTCTTACGGTTTCTATAGACCGGTGGAGTGTATTTCTCAGCAAATTCCCTCAAGAAATCATTCCATGTTAAAGTGATTGGTCAATTCTTACTCCCTGGAATAGTTTTCCACCAATCCAACGCATCTTTCTCGAATAAAGACACTGCATACCTTAATTTTTGTTTCAAAGTGCATTCGA
Source organism: Sesamum alatum (assembly GCA_034509735.1). NCBI lineage: Eukaryota > Viridiplantae > Streptophyta > Magnoliopsida > Lamiales > Pedaliaceae > Sesamum > Sesamum alatum. The sequence goes on from JACGWO010000004.1 coordinate 472,972, forward strand.
TTCGGTCTAGAACTCTCTCTGTATTTCTCAACCATTCTTCTGCTTCTGCAGGATCAGTTGTACCAGCAAATACCTTCGCACACTGCCTTCTAACTATCTCATAGTTTTTATCAATGACTACATCTTATGGTTGGGGTTGGGGTTATGGTTGTGGAGCCATCCTCTGCATAAACTCTAGGAATTGTTGCATAAAAAGATTTACTTCTGGTTGGGGGACGTTTCTATTCTAGGTTTCTAACCCCTGATATTCAGATGCATGATCAGGACCCTGTACAGACTCTAATGACTCAGTTGGGCCAGCAGCGTTTTCACCTAACGCTTCCATCCTATATGAAATGCATATGTATAATTAGACTCATACTATATATTTTACGTATAATACCACATATCATCAAATACCCCTAGAGAATCTAATCCTTACTCTGATACCACCAAATGTAGCACCCTCTAACGGCACTACGACTACATCTTCCCTAAATATCACACTTAATGTAAAACCTCACTATATGTACAATTAGGCACATAATCTAGTCCCTATTGAGTATATATACACATAGTCTCATCATCACAACAAGAATATTTATCATCTCATCCGCAAGATCATATATACATATATCAAGTACGACAAAAATAGAACCATTATAGTTAGTTCACATGCCATTCTATGAGACTTCTATTTCTATTTACAATGAGGAGAAAGCTGCATACTGGCCCGACCTGACTGGAATGCAAAACGTGAACCTAGTTGTCATGAATAGGCACAACAAAATCTCTACCTGAAAAATATTAGCAGAGGGATGAGCCTGCAACTCAATAAGTAAATAACCGGCACTAGCTATACATGCGCCTCAATTATATCAACAAGACAAAAACAAGCAACGTATATAATATATAATCAACTTGATCAAGCACATTTCATTTTATTTCTCCATGTAGTTATCTCATAACACAGTGATCAATCAAACTTGTCATTTCCTAATTGGCTTACCAGAAAGGTGATATAGTGGTTTTCTCCACCAACTCAACCTCACTATTCATTCATATATATACATGAATCCCCTTGACATGCCACATAGGCTCATTAATCTCATTTCGTATCATAGCTCTTACATTTCGCATCATAGCTCTTTTCACATCGCATCATAGCTCTTTTCATATCGCATCATAGCTCTTTTCATTTCATTTTGCCACATAGGCTAATCAACAACATCAAGGGGTATTCATATCATAATTACATTCAATTTCCATCACTCCCTCGATTCCACATATCACCGCTCTTGTAAGCCAACTAGCCACATAAAACCACATAGCCGCATATTTCACGTACAAACACATAACAGTGATATCAAACAACCAATGGCATATCTCAATAGGTTTACTCATTTCACTTTTACGACATAATCATTTCAAGTAATCATCAACTACTCATACAGTTCAAAATAAATTAGTGCTAGCACGAATCATAGGCTCACATAAAAAGTAATATCACCAAGAAATGAGGCATATATAGATAATACTTAATTATTTACGTACACAACCCTAATAGAAAAAAAGAAACATATATAAGCAGTACTAGTTATTTACTTACCTCGACTTACAACGATCTAACTTGTACGTAGGGAGTTGTTCAGTTCACCTTATCCCTCTTGTCCTATAATAAGTTATAATGCATATAATCAACTTATCAAAAGTATCGTTATTTCTAAATAAAATATTAAATAGTAATTATATATATATTTTTCACCAATATCTCAATATTTCGTTAAACCCCTCATCCTATTATAGCTACCATTCATAATAACAATTCTTAGATTGTATTTATCACCAAAAACATACTCATTTTTAGTAAATATAACATTTTCAGATATAATTCTATAATATTTCTCAAATAAAATTTTCAACCTGATTAAACTAAGCCAATCAATTGTAGAAATTATTAAATTTAGTAAATTATGTAGTTTAAGCCATTAATTACAACACCCCTAATTCAATTGAGACATTTAACCAAACACTAATTATAAATACTCAAATTCATAAAATTTTTTGGTTAAACACTAAATCAAAGAGTATAAATAACATTTAATAAATGCACTTATTAAATAATATAATTATATAATTAAAACTAATTAAATTAAAAATTATTTCTTACCGAGTTTTTCTCGCCGAACTCTGTTCAATTTTGTGTGTTTAGTATATGAGTTTTAAAATTAATAGTGTGTGTATGTGTGTTTATAAAAAGTAAACTGATGGGTGCATCAACACCCATCTTTATCCAACCTTTTCTATTTTTTTTTGAGTTTTAATAAATATTTCCAAAATACCCATTACATCCTTTCTAATTTCTTAATTAATATAATTTGCTCCAAATATTATATAAAGATCCAATTCACTCCGTTCAAGTCTTAATATGATCACAATTTAATCTATAATATATCTACTAATTAACTAAATTTCTTAAATAATTATCAATTAACCCCTTAATTATGTATAAAAATTTATGGGCGTCACAATGCATCTTTTTGCAGCAGCTGAGATAGAGGTTGGTGATCTTTGCAAAGTCTTTTATGAATCTTCGATAGAAACTTGCATGTCCAAGAAACGAACGAACTTTCCTAACGCAAGTAGGGTAAGGTAAGTTCACAATTAAGTCAATTTTTGCTTTATCTACCTCAATGCTTCTTGATGATATTACATGCCCTAGAACAATGCATTGGTCTACCATAAAATGATATTTTTCAAAATTAAGAACCAAGTTAGTTTCTATGCACCTCCGAAGGACCTTTGCAAGGTGACCCAAACATTCATCAAATGAACCACCGTACACAGTAAAGTCATCCATGAATACTTACAATGCATTTCTCAATGTATTCCGAAAAGATACTCATCATACACCTTTGGAACGTAACTGGGGCATTGCACAACCCGAAGGGCATTCGTCTAAATGCGAAGGTACCGAAGGGACATGTGAAGGTTGTCTTTTCTTGATCCTCTTGAGCTATGGAAATTTGATAATATCCTGAAAACCCATCAAGAAAACAAAAGTAAGATTTTCCCGCAAGCCGTTCTAACTGAAAGAATCGGGTACGGCCCGGGAATGCAACGGAAGCGTAAAAACGTAAATTTAACACATAATTTAAACCGAATTCAAAGGGTGTTCCCTTTGAAGTTCCCGGACGTTTGGTGTTTGTCAAAGCATAAACAACAAAATAAAACATGCTAGATATGTGGCTTAAAAGGAGAAGAAGAAAGTTATACAAAAATGTAAAAAGGAAACCAACCTTTGTTCGTTTATGTAGAACGGGTTCGTGCGTTGTTCCTTTCTTTTCTTTCTTCGTTCGTCTACTTGAGAGCTCAACGTAGAACTCCTCGAATGCGTTCCAAACCACACTATGGATTTATTTCTACTCTATTGCTAGATAGAAATTAGAAACAAAGAAGAAGAAACAATTCCAAAGAAAGCACTATCGATTAGTGTACCTTGGAATGTTTTTGTTCAATCTTCTCTAAGAAGTATGAACACTAAAAGAGAGAATTTTCAGAGAGTATTTGGCTAAAAAACTCCAGCAAAAAGTGAAGCAAGTTAAATGAATTGTGTCTAGCAAAGTAGTTTTGTGTATGTAGAATGTAGTGTTTAAAAACCACCTACATAAGTAACCTCCAAGGCAACTTCCACATACACACACTTCTAGCACATCCACTACACATGATAGCAAGAGAAAACCACCCACAAATCAGCAAATTTTCGTGCTCATCATGTTCATATGTGGAAGAGTTGAAACTCCTCCTTAACTAGCTTCAACTTGCATGAAAAAATGGACTTGGACCTTCATGGTTTTTGGACTTGTATTTAATCAAATTAAATAAAGTTCAAACATGTATCCATTGGGCATTAATTAATCTAATTAATTTCAATCCAATTGAATCCCAATTATTTATTAATCCAATTAAATAAACATAAGTCCAAATTAAGAATAATTGATCCAATCAACTATTCTAGCCAAAACCCAATAAATTAATCCAATTAATTTAAAGGTCCTTAGTCCAAAAAATTAACTAATCCAATTAATTAATTCTTGGACCATCCATCAAATGGATTTCTAAATAAATGATCCAATCATTTATTTTCTCTCTTGAATAAATTTAATCCGATTAAATTTATTCGCTTCTTCTAGAATTAATTCCAAATTAACTCCGCCAAATCCAAAGTGATTTGTGTGTGACTCATTAGGTTCACCCTCAGCTAGACTTGGGCTTGTGTCCAACACAATTGATCAATTAAATCCAATTTAATTAATTGTTTTTCCGATTAACCATTAATCAGAAAAAACGCCCGTCACCATGGGTGGCCGTCTAGCAACGGTCCATGGCACTAGAGACTAGGTGAATGTTGCGTGAACATTTAGGCTCCCGAGTTCCATACGAGTACGGTCCTTCCATCATCCGTCTCCCGGTCTAAGTCTAGGGTATGGAATTGGGCGTCGGTTCCCATCCTGGACTAGACAACTATGCTCAGTAACTCGAGGCACGTTTACTCTATCGATCGACGTAGGAAACAATTCCCTACTCGACCAATCGCTGTGGCCACAGACTTATAAGAGTTTAAACTGTCTCAGAGCGCATAGGAGACTCGACTGTCATATACTGACAGATGACGGATCCTATCTTGGAATCCACCGTCCTCAATACATATTTCGACTGCACTGTATAAGGCTTATGATGAACGTATCCCAGATACTGACATCTCTTACCAGATGCTAGATACAGCCATCATATGCATGTGACTGCCATGATTCCTCAAGTCCGAGGACTAATCTCGTACTATCGGAGCCGGGAATGCAAGTCATACCGACCAAGCCTCCAAGGCTTCCATATGACGATTCCCGCGAGTCAGTTCAGTCAGTTGACATCCTTGTCAACTAACCCACTAATATTGCATAGACGTCCAACGTCTGTCGCCGATAAAACACGGCACTCCTCTAATGAATGCAATCATTTAGTGCAAGTCTGTATAGGACTCTTGATGCCCTGTCTCAAGGTCCTCGACTTGGAACGTTTCAGACCTAACCCTTAGAAGTTAGTTTCATAGCTGCCATCCAATGCGCAGCCCAACTACATGGGTTGTTCGTTTGGCCTGTGGGCTTTGTTGTGATGTTCAATGGAATAAACATAAATAGCGAGCACAACAAATGGAACTGCCAAACATGAATACTCACTTTATTCATATAAGAATATTACAATTACAATGACATTGTCAGAAATAGATTACATCAAGACCAATCTAATTGGCTTTCCGGTCACCTATTCTAACAATCTCCCACTTGACCCTAAAGCCAATCACTCATGACCCTCAAACCCATCTTCCCAAGATGCTGAGTATGAGCAACCTGCGACACTGGTTGGTCAGCGAATCTGCTGTATTTTCTGCCGATGTGACTCGGTCCATCCGAACGTCACCTCTCCCACCATCTCTCTAAGCAGATGGTAGCGTCTAAGAATGTGTTTGGATCGGTGATGAGATCTCGGTTCCTTCGCTTGCGCTATAGCCCCGTTGTTATCACAGAAGATAACTATTGGCTCGGCAATGCTAGGCACTACACCCAACTCTTGGATGTAGTTTTTCATCCAAACCGCCTCCTTAGCTGCTTTCGAAGCCGCTATGTACTCAGCTTCCGTGGTGGAATCAGCTGTAGTATCCTGCTTGGAACTTTTCCAAGCCACCACACCACCATTCAGCTTGAATACAAACCCAGATTGAGACTTGGCATCATCCTCATCAGACTGGAAGCTAGCATCGCTGTAGCCTTCCAGAATCAACTCTCCACCACCGTAAACCAAGAACATATCTTTAGTCCTTCTCAGGTACTTAAGAATGGTCTTGACTGCAGTCTAGTGAGCCTCACCGGCACAAGCCTGATATCTGCTCGTAACGCTCAAAGCGAAAGCAATATCGGGCCTTGTGCACTGCACAACATACTGTATGCTGCCTACGGCTGAAGCATAGGGGATGTCCAACATCCTTCTAACTTCCTCATCAGTCTTAGGAGACTGCTTCTTGACAGTTTAACCCCATGCCTCATAGGAAGGAATCCTCGTTTGGAGTTTTCCATCTTGAATCTCTTTCAAGACTTTCTCAACATACGAGGTTTGGGTCATTCCTAACATCCTTTTAGATCTATCCAGGATAATCTTGATGCCTAGGATGTAAGAAGCATCACCTAAATCCTTCATGGAGAATTGTGTGGACAACCATGCTTTAGTGTCACCTAACATCTTTACATCATTCCCAATGAGTAAGATGTCGTCCACATAAAGCACTAGGAACGCAACTGAGCTCCCACTGACCTTCTTGTATACACAAGGGTCAAACTCGTTCTTGATGAAATCATAAACCCGTATGACTTCATCAAAAACGGATATTCCAACTTCGGGAAGCTTGTTTGAGACCATAGATGGACCTTTGGAGATGGCAGACCTTCTGCTCTTCCCCAACAGATGTGAAACCCTCCGGCTGATCCATATAGATCTCTTCCTCAACAAATCCATTAAGGAAGGCTGTTTTCACGTCCATCTGCCATATTTCATGGTCATACCATGCAGCTATGGCAAGCATAATCCGAATGGACTTAGCCATGGCTACGGGCGAATAGGTTTCCTCAAAATCGACCCCAGGCCGCTGAGTATAACCTTTTGCCACAAAGCCTGGCCTTGAAGTAGTCACCTCCCCGTCAGCTCCAAGCTTACGTTTGTAGACCCATTTACACCCGACGGGCTTGACACCCTTGGGTGGATCTACTAAGGTCCAAACCTTGTTTGAACTCATAGAGTCCATTTCAGATTTCATGGCCTCAACCCATTTTCCCGAATCAATGTCCGACATTGCTTCTCCGTAGGTCTTTGGATCATTGTCCAACTGACCGGTCACACCTAGAAACCCATACCTATCAGGTTGATGGGAAACTCTAGTCGACCTTCGGATGACAGGAATATCGTCAGTGGGAACTACAGGTGCAGATGATGTCGTTGCATCCGTTTGAGGTATTGCCTCACTTGATTCCTCAATGAGCAATTCCTCACGACGGGTATTCGTTGGAAAACCCTTTTCCAGGAACACTGCGTTTCTCGAGACAAAAACCTTTTGCTCGGAAGGATCATAAAAATAATACCCCGCAGTTTTCTTAGGATAACCCACGAACCTGTACAAACTAGACCTCGAGTCCAGTTTGTCTCCCACTAGTCTCTTGACGTATGCAGGGCTACCCCACACTCTCATGTACTTGTAGGAAGCAGGCTTGCCATGCCATATCTGATATGGCGTCTGGGCCATAGTCTTAGAAGGCGCCATGTTTAATAACTTGGCTGGTGTCTCAAGAGCATAACCCCAGAAGGATAAGGGCAGTTCAGTAAAACTCATCATGGATCGAACCATGTCCAACAAGGTTCGATTCCTCCTTTCAGAGACGCCGTTCAGTTGTGGCGTTGCGGGAGGAGTCCACTGAGAGAGAATCCCATTCTCTTTTAAGTAATCCAAGAATTCCCCACTCAAATACTCACCACCTCGGTCCGACCGAAGGGCTTTAATTTTGCGACCAGTTTGGTTTTCAACTTCAAGCCTGAACTCTTTAAACCTTCCAAAGGCCTAAGACTTGTACCTCATAAGGTAAACATAACCATACCGTGAGTGGTCATCGGTAAAAGTTATGAAGTAAGAAAAATCCTCCTCTGGCCTGTGTATTTAGTGGCCACAGACATCTGAATGGATCAAATCCAACAGACCAATGGCAAGCATGCTTTGTCCAACAAAGGCTTCTTGGTCATTTTCCCTTTTAGACAAGACTCGCAGGCCGGTAGATGGTCCAAATCATCTATTTCTAGACTCTTTGAGTCCACCAACCTCCTAATCCTGCCTTGAGAGATGTGACCTAGCCTTGCATGCCAAATCTGTGCGTTTTCTTGATTATCCATTTTCCGTTTGTTTTGAGCAGTCATGATCAAATCACGCTGTTGAAGAATATAAAGACCATTATGAAGTTTACCTAGCAGATGTGAAGAACCATTCTTCATCAAATAAAAACCAATTTTTATTGATCATGAAATCAAAAACCAGCATTGTCCAACAATGGTATTGAAATGATATTCTTGATCATGCTAGGTACATAATAGCAATCTTTTAATTCTATCCTAACTTGATCACTAACAACTAAGTGGACTAGACCTACAGCTTCAGCAGCAATAGCCTTGCCATCACCAAGCCTCAGCACGACCTCGTCCCTACTTAGCTTTCTGCTTCTTTCCAGCACCTGCAAATCATTGTAGATGTGAGCTCCACAACCGGTATCCAATACCCAAGAAGCAGAATTAGTAATCATGTTAACCTCAATAACAAATATACCTTGATTGGAGAGGAGCTTGGGCAGTCCCTCTTCTAATGCCTTCTTCCATGGCAATGCATGCAAACATCATTTGCCCTCGATTGCTGCGGTCCAACCTTTCCCTTTCCTTTGCCCATCCCCACTGGGGCAACAGGAGCGCTCTGAGCGCTAGCAGCGGCTTTTGCCTTTTCCTTCTTCCTCTTCTAGCGTCCGACCCTCTTGCCTTTCGCCTTAGAGGTCGAAGCCTCCCCAACCAGTATCGCCGGCGCAGACCTTTTGGTCGTTGCTTCGAACTGGGTCAACATGTTAATCAACTCGTGTATGGACTTCTCAAGCCCATTCATGTTGTAATTCACGACAAAAGGGTCGTAAGAGGGAGGAAGAGACTGTAGGATCACATCTATATATGTATCATTATCAAGCCCAACTTTGAGATCCTCGAGCTTTTCCACAAGAGAAAGCATCTTGATCCCATGTTCATGTACAGAGGATCCTTCAGTCATCTTGGTGCCGAAAAATGCTTTTTGTGGCGGCATATCTAATATGCCTATCCGGAACCGCATACATATCCTGTAAGCGGAGCATTATCGCGTTGGCATGGTCCAGCCTATCATACTGCTTCTGGATCTCATTGGTCATGGATGCCAGTATGATGCTGCGTACCTTGCGGTCATCCTCATGCCATTTTTCGAACGTCAAACGCTCTTCTGGCGAGGAACCTTTCGGGCAAGGTTACGGGAAATGGCTTATCCAGAACATAAGCCTGGTTTTCGTAATCGAGGACAATCCTCAGATTACGCAGCCAATTATTGTAGTTCGTTCCATTAAACTTATTAGTCTCCATAATCATAGTAACGGGTTCTTAGACATCTACATTCAAAATGTAAAGGCAGAAATTAGCAAACGAATTGTAATATTAATTCAAGTTTATGACATGGTCTTTAGTCATTAACCCTTCCCACTATTTCTACGAAAGCCCACCACTCTCAAGTGGGGTTTCGGGAAACCATTTCCTAGTGGGCTTGGATCCACAAACGCAATTCTCCATGCCCCGCTTTTACGATTCACATAGAAAAAGCTTTGTGGGAGGTATCCAATACCATTCTCATCCAATGAGATTCCCAAGATATTTTGCCTCACCTCTTTCACATGATTCCGAGGACTCCAAGCGAATTATGTTACTTCGGCGTTAGGCCCAACCCATCAACCAAATCATATCTCAACTGTCGCCCCCCACGACTCGTGAGACAGGGAAACAAGAGCATATTCCTTTGTTCGTAACAATAATGCAGCTTTCTTTCATTCCAAAACGTGCCACGACTCGTGAGACCACACTTTAGAGGAAAGTAGCTTCCTCATTACATTATTACGGATGGAAGGCTTGGAATAATCAAACCATTTGATTTAATTCCATTTTGGGCCTAATATTACTTGGACTATCCAAGTGAGAGTTCATCATTTTATTAAGACCGAGACCTCATCATTGTTAGTATTTTGCATGCTCAAGATTTATACATATAATGTAATAAGATGCATTCCAAAACTCACCATACATCAAAGCATAAAAAACTTAAGCACATGCAAAGTAAGCCTAGCACGCCCCATGTTAGGATGATCACAAGCCCATTCCTAAAGTGATCTACTGAGCCCGCAGTGGATCTATGGTCAAACTAGGGTAGACCTACACTATTACAATATTTACATCCCATTATCATTCTAATGGGGCCTTGTAAAAATTCCTCCTTTGTTCTTCTTGACCTTCCATCATGGGCTCCATCCACCGGACCTTCATCTCCTTGGAAGCTTACAATTAATAAATTAAATCCTCACAATCTAATCTACTCTCATTACAACTTAAAAGAAACCCCAATCATAAGTCGGGGGGAGTACATTAATAGAGAGGAAGAAAGCCTTATTATTCCAAGGCTAAAAAAACGATAGAGAGAAGAAAAACAAAGAGGCACGCAGGCCTCACCCAACAATAAATTAAACCATACATAGGCTAAAAAGGGCTAGTGATCATCCTTATTGTTTATCAAATAAACAACAACAACAAAGCACATTTACATCAAATATAAATATGCCAACACATAAATACATACCATGTATTTATAACAAGATATCCAATATCTAACAATAAACATAATTAAGTGCAGAAAATAATATATTAATAATGCAATTGAAAAAAACGGATATCACCCATACATCCAATGTATAAATCATTTTAGTTTGGAAACCATTTCCAAAATAATCTAAGGCATCAAAAATAATTTTACAAAAAATCCAATTTAACTAAAATTAAAATATGCCAAAATTACTCACATTCAGAAAACAGCAGAAATCAGAAAATTGAAATTTTCACGAAAAAACGATGCAAAACGGCCCAAACGTCCCAGACCCGGCCGACGGCCGGCCGCACGCGCGCGCGGCGCGGCCAGCGCGCGCAGCACTGCGCGCCCAGCGCACAGCGCCTGCGCGCAGGCCACTGCCCGCGCGCGCGCCTGGCCTGCGCGCAGGCCACTGCCCGCGCGCGCGCCTGGCCTGCGCGCCTGCTGGCCCAGTGACTGGCCGGCAGGCAGCAGCAAGCAGACGACTGCTGAACATTTCCAATTTTTTTTTTTATATCTGCTGTAAAACTGAAATATAAATATGCATTTACAGAAAATCAAATTCTCATAAAATGCATAGATATCCATAATTTCAAAAGCAAAATTAACACATATTTTCATACATATAATCATGCTAGAAAAAACTGTAAAACATGCTTTCCAAAAGCATTTTAAACATGTTCAACATGCTTAACAAATTATAACATGTAAATCCTTAAAGCCACAACATCGAACCGGGCTCTGATACCACTGAAAGAATCGGGTACGGCCCGGGAACGCAACGGAAGCGTAAAAACGTAAATTTAAGACATAATTTAAACCGGATTCAAAGGGGTGTTCCCTTTGAAGTTCCCGGGCGTTCGGTGTTTGTCAAAGCATAAACAACAAAATAAAACATGCTAGACATGTGGCTTAAAAGGAGAAGAAGAAAGTTATACAAAAATGTAAAAAGGAAACCAACCTTTGTTCGTTTAATGTAGAACGGGTTCGTGCGTTGTTCCTTTCTTTTCTTTCTTCGTTCGTCCACTTGAGAGCTCAACGTAGAACTCTCTAATGCGTTCCAAACCACACTATGGATTTATTTCTACTCTATTGCTAGATAGAAATTAGAAACAAAGAAGAAAAACAATTTCAAAGAAAGCACTATCGATTAGTGTACCTTGGAATGTTTTTGTTCAATCTTCTCTAAGAAGTATGAACACTAAAAGAGAGAATTTTCAGAGAGTATTTGGCTAAAAAACTCCAGCAAAAAGTGAAGCAAGTTAAATGAATTGTGTCTAGCAAAGTAGTTTTGTGTATGCAGAATGTAGTGTTTAAAAACCACCTACATAAGTAACCTCCAAGGCAACTTCCACATACACACACTTCTAGCACATCCACTACACATGATAGCAAGAGAAAACCACCCACAAATCAGCAAATTTTCGTGCTCATCATGTTCATATGTGGAAGAGTTGAAACTCCTCCTTAACTAGCTTCAACTTGCATGAAAAAATGGACTTGGACTTCATGGTTTTGGACTTGTATTTAATCAAATTAAATAAAGTTCAAACATGTATCCATTGGGCATTAATTAATCTAATTAATTTCAATCCAATTGAATCCCAATTATTTATTTAATCCAATTAAATAAACATAAGTCCAAATTAAGAATAATTGATCCAATCAACTATTCTAGCCAAAACCCCAATAAATTAATCCAATTAATTTAAAGGTCCTTAGTCCAAAAAATTAACTAATCAATTAATTAATTCTTGGACCATCCATCAAATGGATTTCTAAATAAATGATCCAATCATTATTTTCTCTCTTGAATAAATTTAATCCGATTAAATTTATTCGCTTCTTCTAGAATTAATTCCAAATTAACTCCGCCAAATCCAAAGTGATTTGTGTGTGACTCATTAGGTTCACCCTCAGCTAGACTTGGGCTTGTGTCCAAACACAATTGATCAATTAAATTCAATTTAATTAATTGTTTTTCGATTAACCATTAATCAGAAAAACGCCCGTCACCATGGGTGGCCGTCTAGCAACGGTCCATGGCACTAGAGACTAGGTGAATGTTGGCGTGAACATTTAGGCTCCCGAGTTCCATACGAGTACGGTCTTCCATCATCCGTCTCCCGGTCTAAGTCTAGGGTATGGAAATTGGGCGTCGGTTCCCATCCTGGACTAGACAACTATGCTCAGTAACTCGAGGCACGTTTACTCTATCGATCGACGTAGGAAACAATTCCCTACTCGACCAATCGCTGTGGCCACAGACTTATAAGAGTTTAAACTGTCTCAGAGCGCATAGGAGACTCGACTGTCATATACTGACAGATGACGGATCCTATCTTGGAATCCACCGTCCTCAATACATATTTCGACTGCACTGTATAAGGCTTATGATGAACGTATCCCAGATACTGACATCTCTTATCAGATGCTAGATACAGCCATCATATGCATGTGACTGCCATGATTCCTCAAGTCCGAGGACTAATCTCGTACTATCGGAGCCGGGAATGCAAGTCATACCGACCAAGCCTCCAAGGCTTCCATATTGACGATTCCCGCGAGTCAGTTCAGTCAGTTGACATCCTTGTCAACTAACCCACTAATATTGCATAGACGTCCAACGTCTTGTCGTCGATGAAACACGACACTCATCTAATGAATGCAATCATTAGTGCAAGTCTATATAGGACTCTTGATGCCCTGTCTCAAGGTCCTCGACTTGGAACGTTTCAGACCTTACCCTTAGAAGTTAGTTTCATAGCTGCCATCCAATGCGCAGCCCAACTATATGGGTTGTTCGTTTGGCCTGTGGGCTTTGTTGTGATGTTAAATGGAATAAACATAAATAGCAAGCACAACAAATGGAACTGCCAAACATGAATACTCACTTTATTCATATAAGAATATTACAATTACAATGACATTGTCAGAAATAGATTACATGAAGACCAATCTAATTGGCTTTCCGGTCACCCTATTCTAAACACTATCATTTGGTCAATGAAGGGTAACGGGAAGTGATCCTTGCGTGTTGCTAGATTTAGCCTCCTAAAGTCTATACACATACGCCAACCATTTTGCACTCTCATCAGCACCAACTCGTCATTTTGATTTTTTAACGCCGTCATACCTGTTTTTTTTGGTACCACGTGCACCAGACTCACCCAAGCACTATCAGAAATAGGGAAATATATACCTGCATCCAAAAGATTTAAGATTCCTTTCATTACCACTTCTTTTAGTGTTGGATTGAGTCTCCTCTGTGGCTGCCGTGATGGTTTAGTATTGTCTTCCAAGTGGATTCGGTGCATGTACATTACCGGGCTTATACCCCTGATGTCGGCTAACGTCCATCCAATCGCAGTTCGATGTTCTCGGAGAAGCGTCACCAACCCCTCTTCGTGTTCTTCCGGCAACTGAATCAATCATATCAACATGACAGAGCGCATGCAATTCATTTGGGTATTTCATAGCCTCAAAGATATTAAATTTTACAATTTCCCCATCAAATTTGACAGATAAAGTGCCATCATCTACATCAATCTTTGTTTTTTGCAGTTTTCATGAACGGTCGCCCCAACAAGATAGATGCAGAGTTATTAAGCTCCTCAGCCCCCATTTTCAAGATGTAAAAATCTACCGAAAATAGTAAAATCATTCACTTTCACTAACACATCCTCAACAATACCAATGGGACGCACATAAGAACGATCAGCCAACTGAATTATCACATTTGTTTCTTGCAAAGTGCTCAAGTTTAAAGCTTGGTAAAGAGAATACAGCATGACAGTAATGGATACTCCTAAATCAAGCATAGCATGCTCGATTCGTCTACTACCAATTGTGCAAGGGAGTTTGAACATACCTGGATCCTTGCATTTTTCCGGTAACTTACGATTGATAACAGCTGTAAGAACTTACCGAAAATCACCCTCTCCTTGTCTTTCAACTTCCTCTTGTCAGTGCACAGTTCCTTCAAAAATTTGGCATACTTCGGGATTTGTTTGATTGCATCGAACAATGGTATGTTGATCTCTACCTTTTTAAAGGTGTCCAAAATTATCTCCTCATGCTCTTCTTCCTTTGACTTGGACAACCTGTTGGGAAAAGGAAGGGGACAAGGGTTAGACGACGAGGGTGTGATTAAATCAGATTTTACCTGCTGGCTCTCTCCTCCAGTGTCTTCACTAGCCTCCTCATCTCTTTTAGCTTTCTTCGATGCTGGTTCAATTGGTTCAAGCTCTTTACCACTCTGAAGTGTTATAGTACTAACATTCACCTTTGGATTTGTCTCTGTTTGTGATGGGAGCTTCCCGTATGCTTGAGCTTCAACCTACTGACCGATGTGTCGCTAACTATGTAACCTGGTTCCCCAAGTGTTGCAAGCCGACCTCTATTTTTCTTAAAACTATTGAGTAGACATAGCTAGGGATTTGACGATATCCTCTAAAACTCATGCTGGAATTTGATGCTTGAGGTGGGGCTTGTGTAGGTGCCGGCGGGAAGTCGGTTGAAGAATTGTGGTTGTTGCCTTGATTGCTCCTCATGACTCCTATAGCTGAAGTTTGGATGGTCTTTCCACCCCGGGTTGTAGAAATTGGAGTAAGGATCATACTTTCGTTGGGGTTTTCCGGGAAATCCCCCTACGACATTCACTTCTGGCAACGCTCCTTGCTGCAACGATGGGCATGCGTCGGTCGGATGTCCATGCCCCGAGCATATCCCACAAACCATTGCCCCTTGAACCTTTCCTGCAGCCATTTGTTGTACAAGAACAGTTAGTTCAGAGAGTTTTTCCTGCTAATTTGTTGGTGCTTACTGCATTAACTTTGGGGACGCCTCTCCCCGTGTGGTAGCCAAACTGCCTTTACGTTTCCTCCATGGTAGAGATTAAACGGTGTGCCTCGTCTGGGGTCTTGTCAACGAGGGCTCCACCGCTTGGAGCATCTACCATCCCTCTATCATTTCCAGAAAGCCCTTCGTAAAAGTATTGAATGAGGAGTAGTTCGGTAATCTTGTGATTGGGTAACTCGCAACAAGTTCCTTGAATCTCTCCCAATACTCATACAAGGATCCGCCATTTAACTGTCTAATTCCGCAAATCTCCTTCGAATATGAGTGGCCTTGGACGAGGGAAAGAATTTTTGCAAGAACTGTGATTGCATGTCTACCAATGTCTATATGGATCCTGATGGAAGATAGTACAGCTAATCTTTAGCCTTGTCCTCAGTGAGAATGGAAAAGCTCTCAGTCTCACTTGTTCAGGCCGTCACTCCTTGGGGTTTCATTCCTGAGCATACCACATGGAATTCTTTCAAGTGCTTGTGCGGGTCTTCTCCTGCAAGACCATGAAAAGAAGGAAGCAAGTGGATTAATCCAGATTTTAACTCAAAATCAACATCATCATCATGAAATGGAATGCACAAAGGTTGTTGATTAGGATTTGGTGCATTAATCTCCTTTATAGTTCTCCGGTTATTAACCGCCATCTCAATCTCAGGTTCATCAAAAGTAGATTCTCCTCCAGCAATTGAATCCGCGTCGAGTCTCGCCTGAGTCCTCTTTTGCTTGGTCTCTTTCCTAGCTGTCGTCTCGATTTCTGGGTTGAACTGTAATTCACCTGTTCGAGAAGAACGCGGCATAAAAAACAAAGAGATCAACAAATTAGGATGAGCACAGCAAGATCAAGAAAATTAGAATAATTCCCCAGCAACGGCGCCAAAATTTGATCGGTTGTCGAAGCCGTCAAATATAAATACTGATTCTAAACTGTTGTAGTCGTGGAACCAGGTCGAGTCCCTAGGGAATTATTGATTGATTTCTTGATCTAATAATAGTAACAAAAAAAAGGAGGGGTATGAATAGAGTACGAAATATGAATGAACTAAATTAGAAAAATCAAGAGTAAATAACTGACATGAGATTATAGATGAAAGGTCCAATTCAAGGGGGGTTCGTCTCACCAATTGTTATGTTTATCATAGATCACTAAGGGTTAATTCCATAACCAAGCATTCAACTCTGAAATTCATTAGGATAGCCGTAACAAATTCCCGTTTTCCTATCGTAGTGGATTTGACTCAAGCATCTAAATCCAAACTTATTATATCAAGACTGAGCACTATAGCGTTCCATATCACATCAATAATATCATTTGCATTAATGAAAACATTTGAATCTAGATCAAATAATCGAGATAGCTGCAATTATCTAATCTAGTTTTCTCGTCCCTACAAATAAATCATGCAAAACACATAATAAATTTGCTCCTATTCATACCACTCATTCATGACAATTACGGATCACTGAACTCATGGATAGCAATAGAATGATTAATATTGAATCGAATTGTCAGATCTATCAATAACAATCATTCCATTCATAGTAAATCAAGATGAGAAATACTTGGCGAAATCAGATAAATTCAAGACCTCAAAACATAACAATAGGGTTAAACGTTTTTCCTTGAATCGGAATAGAAAATTAGGTACTAAACATGTTCATAGCAAGATAAAACATTCTAAATGAAAGCATGAATTCAGAGAAGGAGGGAAAAGAATGATGATCAAAAGATGATTTTTCTCTGCGTTCTAGTCTTCCTTTTATAATTGAGAGTCCTCTTCCTACGCAACTTCAGAGTCCTCTTTTCGTGCCAACTTCAGAGTCCTCCTTTCGTGCCAACTACAGAGTCCTTTTTCTATGCGTGTATCTTTTGTAAAATTAGGAAAGAGGTCTTTTCAAAAACTCTTCTTCTCTTCCCCGCAGACTCGGATGTTGTATAGGGCATGATCACGCCTTAGTGGTTGTTCAAGTCTGCTCATTCAAAACTCTTCTTCTCTTCCCGCGTAGACTCGGGTGTCGGATAGGGCGTGATCACGCCCTAATGGTTGTTCAAGTCTGCTCATGACTGGTTTGTACTTGATCACTTTTCTGTCTTCATTTGGGGCTTTTTAACTCCTTTTCTTCACAACGGGTCAATCTCGATCCTTCATTCAAAACTGCATAACTCGATTAAAAGTGTGAAGAAAACCTTTACAAACCATTCGAGTTAAGCATGCATATGAGAGATGAAATGCACCCTTTCAGCTTGGCATGATCTACTTGCTTTTACAGCTTTTATAAGCATGTATGATTGTATGAATATGTGAATAAATATGATTGTTCGTTTGTTTAAATTTGATGAACATTATGCATCTGATTTATTTATGATTGGATCTTAAAAGTGCATGTTTATTTTCAGTTTATATTGTTAATTATATGCTGAAAAAGAAAGGTCGAAAAAGCATCTAAAACGGATAGCAACGACAGCGGTGGCTGCCGCCCCTACTGGCTGGCCACTGGTTTGGGGGCGCGCGGGCTCACACTAGCGCGCAGCCAGGCCGGCATGCCTGCCAGCGTGCGTGCTGGCAGGGGCGGTCGCGCACACTGCGCTGCACTGGGCTTCGGCCAGCGTGGCACAGGGCACGCGCACGCAAGGCGCGCAGGCTGGCTGCCTACACGCGTGCGCGCGCACGACCTTGTGCGTGCGTGCGGGCGGCCGACTGGTACAACGGCTAGACCGTTTTGTGCCGTTTTTCGACGTTTTTTTGAAAAATTTGAATTTTCTAGGGATTTCTACACATTATTCTGAAAATGAATTAATTTTGCATATTTGGTTTTGGAATTATTGAATTTTTCATTGGATCAAATTTTCTTAATTAATTTGGGATTAAATTTGATGCATTGTATGTAATGTTCATTAAATTTGAAATTTGAACTTTGCATATTATTTATGTATTTGTACCTTGTGATGTTGGATATCACTTGGATATTTTGAATATCCATGATTTTGCATAATTATTTAGAATAATTGTGTTATGTGCATTGATGGAATCACATGGGATGATCACAAGAGCCCTAGACCTTGTGTATGGATGTATGTATGTTATTTACATTTCTGTTGGGTGGGGTCTGCGTGCCTCTTGTTTTGGGACTATTATCTCCGGTTATTTTTAGCCTCGTGATGTTAAGGCTTGTTATTAATTTTACATGTATTACTTTCATTTGTACTGAGAGTAGATAGGTTTGGAGAGGTTTTTAATTTTTGACAAGCCCATGTAGTCGGAGACCAAAGGTGAAACATCAAGGGTGAAACCAGAAGAGTCACAAGGCCCATTGGAATGACAATAGGTATATTATTTTTGTAATAATATAAGACCACCCTAGACAGACCATAAACTCACTGCGGGCTTAGTGGGTCGCATAGGTTGGGCTTGTGATCATCCTGACAGGGGTATGCTATGTTTTATGCATGCGGCGTATTTATTTAAACGCTTTAAATATTGGATATTTATGCATGCTGAAACACTTATTGTGATGAGGTCTCGGTCGTTTAACAAACTCTCATTTGGTTGGACCAAATTAAATATTAGGCTCAGAACAGACTTGGATCAAAATGGTATTTTGGTCTGTCCGAGCCTTCCATCGACAACAATGTGGTGAGGAAGCTACCACTACCCAAGTGTGGTCTCACGAGTCGTGGCACACTTGGACTAGGAAAAAGCTGCACCATTGTTGTGAACAAAGAGATTGCACTTGCTGTTCCCTATCTCACGAGTCGTGGTGGGCGACAGTTGAGGCATGATTTCGTCGATGGGGTCGGGCCCAACACTGAGTAACATGGTTCGCTTGGAGTCCTCAAAACCATGAAAATAGGTGAGGCAAAAATCTTTGGAACCTCATTGGATGAGAATGATATTGGATATCTCCCATGAGGTCTTCTTCATGTGAATCATAAAAGTGGGGCATGAAGATTATGCTTGTGGATCCAAGCCTATTAAGAAATGGTTTCCCGAAACTCCACTTGAGAGTGGTGGACTTTCGTATAAATAGTGGGAGGGTTAAAGACTAAAAAAGACCATGTCTTCAATTTGCACAATAATATCACCATCATCTGCTGATTTCTGCTTTACATTTTCTTATAAATGTAGATATGTCTAAGAATCCGTTAACCATGATACTTGATACTAATAAGTTTAATGGAACGAACTACTCAGACTGGCTGAGAAACCTGAGGATTGTCCTCGGTTTTGATAACTAAGGCTACGTCTTGGATGAGCCGCCGCCGAGCGACTTACCGGAGGGGTCCACGCTAGAAGAACGTTTGACGTTCGAGAAATGGCATGAGGACAACCGGAAAGTACGCAGTATCATATTGACTTCGATGTCTAACGAGATCTAGAAGCAATATGAGAGGTTGGACAACGTCTCCGCCATAATGCTCTGAATAAACGAAGTTTATGCGATTCCGGACAAGCATATCAGATATGACACCACAAAAGCAATCTTTGGCACTAAGCTTGCTGAAGGATCGTTTCTACAGAGTCATGGGGTTAAGATGCTCTCCCTAGTGGAGAAACTCGAGGACCTTAAAGCTGGGCTTAACAATGAAACGTACATTGACGTGATCCTCCAGTCACCTCCTCCGTCCTGTGACCCGTTTTGTTGTAAACTACAACATGAACAGACTTGAGAAGTCTATTCATGAGTTGATCAACATGCTGGTCCAATACGAGGCGATGACCCACAAGTCGGCGCCGACGGTATTGATAGGAGAGGCTTCGACCTCCAAGGTGAATGGCAAGAGGGCCGGACGCTGGAAGACGAAGAAGGGAAAATCAAAGACAGTTGTAGCCCCTGCTCGCACTCAAGGCGCCCCTGTTACCCCGGTGGGAATGGGCAAAGGGAAAGGGAAGGCCTGTGGTTCTCAGCAGTCCAAGGCAAATGATGTGTGCATGCATTGCCAAGGAAAGGGGCATTGGAAGAGGGAGAGCCCACAACTCCTCTCCAACCCAGGTATGTTTGTGGTTGAAGTAAACATGATAACTAATTCTGCTTCAAGGGTATTGGATACCGGGTGTGGTGCTCACATCTGCAATGATTTGCAGGCACTGAAAAGAAGCAGAAGGCTAACCAAGGATGAGATAATCTTGAGGCTAGGCGATGGTAAGGCCATTGCTACGGAAGCCGTAGGATCAATGGAATTAGCCATTAGGAGTCATGTTAGGATTGTACTGAATGTCTGTTTCTATGTACCTAGCAAGATTAAGAATATTGTGTCAATTCCGATCCTTGAAAAGAGGGATATTCTTTCACCATCAATAAAGATGGTTTTTATATTATAAATGATGGTGTTTCTCATTTGCTTGGTACATTGGTGAACGGTATGTACATACTTCAACAATCTAATTGGATTATGACTGCGGAACACAAACATAACACGATTATCAAGATAATACACAGATTTAGCATGCGAGGTTAGGTTATATTTATAAAGATAGGATAAGAAGGTTGGTGGACTCAAAGAGTCTAGAATTAGATAATTTGGACAACCTACCGACCTGCGAATCCTATCTGAAGGGAAAGATGACCAAGAAACTCTTTATTGGACAAAGTACGCTAGCCAATGGTCTGTTGGATTTGATCCATACAGGCGTCTGTGACCCACTAAATACTCAGGCTAGAGGTGGGTACTCATACTTCATAACTTTTGCCGATGATCATTCACGGTACGGTTATGTTTACATGATGAGGTACAAGTCTGAAGCCTTTGGAAGGTTTAAGGAATACAGACTTGAAGTAGAGAACTAAACGGTTGAAAGATCAAAGCACTTCGGTCGGACCGAGGTGAAGGGTATTTGAGTGGTGAGTTTATTGATTATCTAAAAGAGAATGAGATTCTCTCTCAGTGGACCCCTCCTGGAACACCACAGCTTAATGGTGTGTCTGAAAAGAGGAATCAGATCTTGTTGGACATAGTCCGATCTATAATGAGTTTTACTAAACTCCCTTTATCCTTCTGGGGATACACTCTTGAGACGAAGGTCAAAATTTTGAACTTAGCGCCATCTAAGAAGATATCCCAGATGCCATATGAGATATGGCATGGCAAGCCTGCCTCCTACAAATACTTGAAAGTGTGGGGTTGCCCCGCATATGTCCAGAGATTAGTGGGAGATAAACTGGACCCCAGGTCTAGTTTATGCAGGTTCATCGGGAATCCGAAAGAAACTGCGGGGTATTAAGTCTATGATCCCTCCGAGCAAAAGGTTTTTATCTTGCGAAATGCAGTATTTTTGGAAAAAGGTTTTCCATTGGATAGTCGACGCGATGAGGTACTCCTTGAGGAATCAAGTGAGGTACCCCATGAGGCAGCAGTGACATCTGAGCCTGTAGTTCCCACTGATAATGTTCCAGTCCTCCGTAGGTTGGCTAGAGTATCCCAACACCTGATAGGTATGGATTTCTGGGCCTGGCCGGTCAGTTGGATAACGATCCAAAGATGTACGGAGAAGCGATGTCGGACATCAATTCGGATAAGTGGCTTGAGGCTATGAAATTTGAAATGGACTTGATTGATGCAAACCAGGTTTGGACCGTAGTGGACCCACCCAAAGGGGTAAAATACGTAGGGTGTAAATGGGTCTACAAACGTAAGCTTGGAGCTGACGGGGAGGTTACAACTTCGAAGCCAGGCTTGTGGCGAAGGGTTACACTTAACAACCCGGGATCGATTTTGAGGAAACCTACTCACCTGTAGCAATGGCTAAGTCCATTCAGATACTACTTGCCATTGTAGCATGGTATGACTATGAAATATGGCAGATAGACGTGAAAACCTCCTTCCTCAACGATTTCATAGAGGAAGAGATCTATATGAATCAACCAGAAGGTTTCACATATGTTGGAGAAGAGCCAAAGGTTTGTCGTCTCCAAAGTTCCATCTGTGGCCTCAAACAAGCTTCCCGAAGCTGGAACATACGTTTTGATGAAGTCATACGGGGATATGATTTCATCAAGAACGAGTCCGATCCTTGTGTATACAAGAAGATTGGTGGGAGCTCGGTTGCGTTTCTGGTGCTTTACGTGGATGACATCTTGCTCACTGGGAATGATGCTAAGATGTTGGGAACCCCTAAAGCTTGGTTGTCAACACCATTTTCTATGAAGGATATGGGCGAGGCATCCTACATCCTTGGCATCAAGATCTACAAGGATAGATCTAGAAGGATGTTGGGAATGGCCCAGTCCTCATACATTGAGAAAGTCTTGAAAAGATTCAAGATGGAGAACTCAAAACGAGGATTACTTCCTATGTGGCATGGAATTAAGTTATCCAAGAAGTAATCTCCTAAGACTGATGAGGAGCTTAAACGGATGTTTGACATCCCCTATATTTTAGCCATAGGCAACATTCAATACGTTGTCCAGTGCACTAGACCTGATGTGGCTTTCGCTTTAAGCGTAACTAGTCGATATTAGTCGTGTGCCGGGGAGGCACACTGGAGTGCGGTTAAGACTATCTTGAAGTACCTGAAAATGACTAAGGACATGTTCTTGATCTACGGTGGTGGAGAATTGATACTGGAAGGCTATAGCGACGCTAGCTTCCAGTCGTATGACGATGATGCTAAGTCTCAGTCTGGTTTTGTATTCAGACTAAATGGTGGCGTGGTTGCTTGGAAGAGTTCCAAGAAGGCTACCACGGCGGACTCCACCACAGAGTCTGAATACATAGCAACTTCGAAAGCTACTAAGGAGACGGTTTGGTTGATGAGCTACATCCAAGGTTTGGGTGTAGTGCCTAGCATTGCTAAGCCTGTAGTTATCTTTTATGATAACAATGGGGCGATAGCGCTAGCAAAGGAATCGAGATCTCATCATGATCCAAGCATATTCTTAGACGCTACCATCTGCTCAGAGAGATAGTTAGCAGGAGTGACGTTCGGTTGGACCGAGTCAGCTCTATAGAAAACATAGCAGATCCACTTGCTAAGCCCGTGTCGCAAGTTGCCCATAGGTCAATGGGTGATTGGCTTTAGGTCAAGTGGGAGATTGTTAGAATAGGTGACTAGAAAGCCAATAGGTTTGGCGTTTTGTAACCTATTTGACAACTCGATGTAATGTAATATTATGTAATAAATAAAATGAGTATTCATTACCTTTGGTATTCTCTTTGTTGCCCTCATTTTTCATATGCTAAAATTATATTTTATATATATTCGCAACAAAGCCCATAGACCACGATTAACAACTCATGCAATTGGGCCACGCATTGGATGGTGGTCATGAAATCAACTGGTTAAGAGTTGGGTCTGAAACATTCTAAGTCGAGGACCTCAAGATAGGGCATCAAGAGTCCTATAGAGACTTGCATCAAGAGTTGTGTTCATTGGATGAGTGCTATGTTTCATCAGCGGCAGACGTGGGACGCCTACACGATCTGGATGGGTTGGTCGACTGGGGTCGAACCGACTGGACTGACTCGCGGGGATCATCATATGGAAGCCTTGGAGGCTTGGTTGATATGATTGGATTTCCCCGGTTCTGATAGTATGGGAGTAGTCCTTAGACTTGAGGAACTATGGCAATCACGTGCATAGGACGACTGTATCTTGGATCTGGCAAGAGGTGATCATTCTGTAAGATGATCATTATAAGCCTTGTCCAGTGCAGTCAGAATGTGTAGCGAGGACGGTGGGTTCCAAGAAGAGGATCCATCCCCTGTCAGTATGTGACAGAGGTATGTCCTATGCACTCAGAGACACGTTCATGCTGCTTAAACCTGTGGCCACAGTGGTTGGTTGAACTGGAAATGGTTTCCTGTGTCGATGCAATGCGGCATGCGTAGTCTTGAGTATTAAGCATAGATGCCTAGTCAAGGATGGAAACCGACGCCAAATTTCATACCCTAGACAAAGGCCGGGAGACGGTAGACGGAAGACCTTACCCGTACGGAATCAGCGCCTAAATGTTCACGCCAACATTCACCTAGTTTCTAGTGCCATGGATCGTTGCTAGATGGCCACCCATGCTAACGGGCCCTTGTGGGACACGGAACCAAGTCTAGCTAAGGGTGAACCTAAAGGGTCACACAAATCACCAAGAAGGTGGAGAAATTGACTTGGAGGATGAATAAGTAATTGGATTACGTAAAGGATTGTTCATTGGATGGACGTGCCGATATTGTATCGAGCCCTCATTTAATCGGTAATTGGGATTTATCGATTAATATGGAAAGTTGAGATGTTGGATCTTTTAATTAGATTAAAAGATCAACAGGAATTATTTAAGTGGACATTAAATTAAATTGGATTTAATTTTGGGTTCGTTGTAATTGGATTACAGTGGAACCCGATCCGTTAAATTTTAACTCGAGAGGTATGTTAATTCCATTTTTGAAATTGGAAGAAGTTAGACTTCTTCCCTAAATGAGCATGGCCAAAAATTGCTACCTGGGAGGGAGCAAAAATCGGCCATGTTGGATGCTAGGTGTAGTTGACTTGTCTCTTCTGGTAAGAGACAAATCAACTCCAATCAAGCCTCTCCCTTTTGGTACGATTTGATCATACCTTAAGAGATGGTAGGCTTGATTGAAGATTTGCTGGTGATTGATTGGGATGTATCTAGACATCCTTGGATGAACCTAGACACATTCTAATAATCACATTAATTATGCATATATATATGAGTATATACTAACACCTAAGTAATAAGATTCATTATTCATCTTTTCTAGGAAAAGAAGAAGAAAAATCACGCTCTCTCCCTCATAAATCTCGTCCTCTCTCCCTCTCCCCACACTTGTGTTCTTCATTTGATCTAGGATCATTTGAAAGAACAAAGTGAGTTTAAGAAGAACACTAAATTGATTGTGTTCATCTTCTTAAACCAAGTCCTTCTAGATCCGTTTTCTTCTAGCAAGGAGAACGAGGATCTTTTCCGGTGTGGTGTGGATCACCTTTGGAGAGTTCATACGTTTGAACTTCGTGGACATTCCGGAGAGGAACAATGCAAGTAGTGGCACATGTGATAAAACTGCAAAGGTAACGGTTTATACGCTTTCATAATTTATTTGAATTATATGCCCTATATTCAATATTCGTTTTCTGTTGATACATCCTACATCGAACGCCCAGTTGAGAACCCAAGGGTACACCCCTTGGGATTTTATGATTATGCTATTTAAATTTTTAATATATTGCATTCTCACGCTTCCGCTCGCGCTCCCGGACGGATCCGCTTGTCCATTATTGGAGAAGCAGGAGGTGAAGGATATGGACAATTAGCTTGTAAATGTCCAATCATACCACATTGATAGCAAAAAATAGTATTAAGTTCATATCGAATTTGTTGTGTATGATTTTGAATGCAAAGGGAAGGTGGAAGTGGTTCAGAAGTATCCACTTCAACACATAGTCTTGCAAACTGACAACGAACATGCTAAAATGTGTGAGAATCCATCTTAATTGGTCTCCAAATCATTTTTGCAATATGAAATAATGCATCAAAATCATAATATTCAACAGGGAGATTTGGTAATTGAAGCTAAACAAATAGTGATGAGGGAATTTCCTTAGAAGGAACATAGTTAGGTTTCCATTGCTGAACATGTAAATAATGGTTAAAGAGAATCTAGGGACCTCCAGCGATTGCCATGAAATAGTCTTCCTGTGAAGAAACTTTAACAATATAGCAACCCTTACCTAAAATTGTAGAAGTCACCAGATTTGATGTTTTCCACAGCATCCGAAGATGAATGTCTAGATTATAATAGGTCGGTGAAAATTCAGAGTTCGAACTCTAAGCGAACGTTGCCATGGTTGATAAAGTCGGCGTAACATCTAGGACGGGAAATTAATGAAGTGGTGAGATCCCTGATTATCAGAATCAATGGCAGGTGGTTCATTAGGAATTGTTTGGGCGGATAGATTCAAGTCTTGAATCCATGTAGGAAATAAACATGTTGGGTATGAGAAGTAAGTTTTGCTTTATGCGAATCAGAGGAGGTCTCTGAAGCATTTCCTTATACATGATCAGTTGCCATAGAAGATGATGAGGTGGAATTGTTGCCAGTACCGTGTAAGGGTGGCTTGTTTGCCGGCAAACTCTAAGGAGGTTTTGGGGATGGAGCAGGTGGTATCGAACTAAATGGAATTGAAGTCTCCGTCATTGAGTCTCCAACACAAGTTCCACTTTTTATACGAATAAAAAGTATATTAGATCTTATGTGAATAATTGAGTTGATCACCAATTTCTCGGAAAATTTTCGTATAATTAATTAATTTATGTAAATCAGATCAAGCGATTAGGGTTGACCGTTTCAGCTTTCTGTAATTATATATTTACTCCATAATACAATATGTTATCATAAACGAAATATTATGGCGATTAAATGCAGTTAAACTTATAAGATCTTACAAGAGTACCCTATCATGAGCTTTTGTCGTAGATCTTATGGGTTTAGGAGATTATATCTAATATTCTATTATTTGTTATTATTTAACAAAAAGACCCAACCATTAATGATATTAATGAAATTGAATGAAAATCCAATTTTATCCTAGAGTTGACTAGTTCAATTAATTGTTTGATAACCACATATCCCCCCCTAAAGTTTGAGTTAAATGAAGATACATTCCTCAAAAAAATTTAAAATTTCATATATATACCTTTGCTAATATTTTGTCATCCTACAATAATATTAACCAATGCGTATCGGTATCTAACAACACCATTAATGGAGAAGACCTACTATTCCAAGAAAAGGTAAGAGGAGAGCCTTCACAAGGAAAGCAAAAGTCAATACCTGCCAAATTAGTCTAACGCGTCAAATTACCATGATAACCACATCAGATTAATCTAGCCATGTAATCGGGGTAGGTAAAAGGTAAAGTAGTACTTTTCCCCTACCTCGTTTAATTAGCATATTTTCCCACTAGTATAAATACCCCTTCATCTTTCTTGGGACCTACTGTCCACACTACACATCTTGGCCGCACTAGATTGGGCTTATAAGAACTCTTGACTGTTAGAATAGGTGACCAGAAAGCCAATTGGATTGACGATTTTGGGAACTATTCGTCAATCTTTATTAATACAATATTATTCTGATGAATAGAGTAAGTATTCATCACTGGCATTGTGGTTGTTGTGCTTACTACTAACGTTGAAAAGCATTTCAACGTCACAACAAATGCCCACAGACTAATTGGATAAGCCATGTAGTTGGGCTACGCATTAGATGACGGCTATGAAACCAACTTATGAGCGTTGGTCTGAAACGTTCCAAGTCGAGGATCTCGAGACTGGGTATCGAGTGTCCTATTGAGATTTGCACTAAGTATTGCATTCACTGGGTGAGTGCCGAGTTTCATCGGCGACAGACGAAGCTCGTATATGCAATTTTAGTGGGTTAGTTGACAAGGTGGTCGACTGACTGAACTGACTCGCAGGAATCGTCATCTGGAAGCCTTGGAGGCTTGGTCGGTATGACTGGAATTTCCGGTTCCGATAGTATGGGATTAGTCCTCGGACTTGAGAAATCATGGCAGTCATGTGCATACGAAGACTGTATCTTGGATCTGGCGAGAGGTGATCATTCTGTAAGATGGTCATTATAAACCTTGTCCAGTACAGTTAGAGTATGTAGCGAGGATGGTGGATTCCAAGATAGGATCTGACCCCGTCAGTATATGACGGTGATGTCCCCTATGCGCTCTGAGATGGTTTAGACTCTGAAAGTCTCTAGCCATATCAATTGATTGAGTAGAAAAGAATTTCCTATGTTGATCGATAGAGTAAACGCATCTCAGATATGAAGCATAGTTGTCTAGTCAAGGATGGGAAGCGACGCCCAATTCCATACCCAAGACTAAGGCCTGGAGACGGTCGACAGTAGGACCGTACCCTTATGAAATCGGCGCATAAATATTCACGCCAACATTCACCTAGTCTCTACTGCCATGGACCGTTGCTAGACGACCACCTATTGTGTCGGGCTACTGTTGGACACGAGCCCAAGTCTAGCTGAGGGTGAACCTAAAGGTTCACACACAAATCATCGAGTAGGTGAAGGAATTGACTTGGAGTCAATTTCAGAGGATGATAAGTAATTGAATTACTTTTGGGATTGCCCATTGGATTGATGGGCCGATATTGCATCGGGCCCTCGTTTTATCGGTAAATGGGATTGATCGATTAAGTAGAGAATCAAAGCGTCGATCTTTTAATTGGATTAAAAGATCAATGTAAATTATTTAATTGGACCATGAATTAAATAGGATTTAATTTTTGGGCTTCTTGTTATTAGATTATAATAAAATCCGTTCCACTTAATCTTGGCCCAAGAGAGGTGTTAATTCCACTTTTGGAATTAGAAGAAGTTGGACTTCTTCTAAAATGGGATGGCTGAAAATGACTTCTTTAGGAACTACTAAAATTGGGCATGAAGGTCTTTGATGACAAGTTTGACTTGTCTCTTTTGGAAAGAGACAAATCAATTCCAATCAAGCCTCTTTTACTTGGTATGATTAAATCATACCTTATGAAATGGTAGGCTTGATTTATAATTAATGGGGATTGATTGGAATATATCTAGACATCCTTGGATGAACCTAGACACATTCCAATAATCACATTAATAAAGTATATATATATATATATATGTGTGTATATACTATCATCAAAGATAAGAGTTTTATTCTTCATCTTTTTCTAGGAAAAAGATGAACACTCTCTACATCCTCCTTCTCTACTCTCTAAATCCTCTTTGTTGCTTCATTGATCTAGGATCAGTTCAAGAATAAAGTAAGATCAAGAAGGAACACTAATTTGATAGTGTAATCCCTTCTTCGATTTCATCCCCTAAATCCATTTTTCTCTAGCAAGAAAAACGAGATCTCTCTCGGTGTGGTGTGGACGACTTTAGAGGGTCTCTATGTTGGGACCTTGGGTGGATGAACGTCGGGAGGATCAACGCGTGTAGCCGATAGAAATACAAGAATCGAGAAAGGTATTCCGACTTACATTTTTGCTCTCGATTTCTTCTTTATTCCATAGCCACAAACGCTTGTTTATTTTATATGTTTATATTTTTGCTTTTATACACCGATAGCCCGGGAACGTTCAAGGGAACACCTCTTGAACGCGATTTAAATTCTTTTATTCTGCATGTTTAATATCTCCACCGCGCTTCCGCCGCATTCCCGGGCTGATCCGCTTTCCTTCAAGTGGTATCAGATCCCAGATCAGTGTATGTGGCTACGGATTACATGTTTTACGTGTACAAGCATGTTCAACGTGTTTAGATCGGCTTTAAAAGCATGTGTTTATTGCTTTTAATTTTCATAATTATTTGTTGGAATTTGCATGTTTAATTATGTGATTAATCATGGATATTTGGGTGATTTTAAAAAATTGAATTTTTGAAATCTGGGTATTTACTTCAATTTTTTATGTGCAGAATAAATTTAAAAAAAATGTACATGGGTTGTACGAGGCTTCTAATATCCATTTTTAATTGTATTTTTGACATGTATTTTTCTGCATTTAATTATGTTATGGAATGGTATTGGATGTCATTTATTTAATACATGGTTTGTATTATTTGGAGCATGATTATATTGTATATGTAATTATGTTGTGTTTTGTTAATTGGATTAACAAGGGATGATCACGAAGCCCATTGACCTGTATTGGTCTTAAATTCCTTTTGAGTGGGGCCTGCGTGCCTCTTATTTTGGGACTATTATTATCTCCCACTTTCGCCTCATGATGTTAAGGCTTGTCTTTTTCCTTTTATTTTCCATGTATTCCATTTATCTTGTAATGAGAGTAGTTAGGAATTTTTTGGTGAGGTTTTACATTTTTATGTATAATAAGGCAAGCCCACGGAGAAAACGGAGGCCCAAAGTGAGACATCAAGGCGAAACAAATAGAGTACAAGGCCCATTGGCATGACATTGGGTTAATTTGTTGTAATAGTTTAAGAACACCCTAGACAGTCCACAGACTCAATGCGGGCTCAGTGGGTCGCATAGGTTGGGCTCGTGATCATCCAACAGGGGTATGCTAGATTTACTTGCATGCGATGCATTTATTTAAATGCTTTATAATATTGGATATTTATGCATGCAAAATATTAATGTGGTGAGGTCTCAGTCAATAATTTCGAACTCTCACTTGGTAACCGAGTTGAAATATTAGGCTCATGATGGACTTGGATCAAAATGGTATTGATCTGTCCAAACCTTCCATCTATAGCAATATCGTGAGGAAGCCACCGCTACCCAAGTGTGGTCTCACGAGTCGTGGCACATTTGGAATAGAGAAAAACTGCACCGTTGTTGTGAACAAAGAGTACGCTCACTATTTCCCTGTCTCACGAGTCGTGGGGGGCGACAGTTGAGGTATGATTTGGTTGATGGGTCGAGCCTAACATCGAGTAGCATGATTCACTTGGAGTCCTTGGGATCATGTGAAGAGGTGAGACATAATATCTTGGGAATCTCATCGGTTGAGAATGGTCTTGGATACCTCTCACAAGGCTTTTCCCATGTGAATTGTAAAAGCAGGGCATGGAGAATTGTGCTTGTGGATCCCAAGCCCACTAGAAAATGGTTTTCCGAAACCCCATTTGAGAGTGATGGGCTTTTGTAGAAATAGTGGGAGGGGTTAATGACTAAATGACCAAGTCTTAACTTGAACATAATATTGTTATAATATATTGAATGTTTTTCTGTTTAACTGTTGATGTCTAAGAAACCACTAACCCTTATACTTGAGACTAATAAGTCTAATGGAACATAATACCATGCCTGGATGTGAAATCTTAAAATGGTCTTAGATTTCAAAGAACCAGACTTATATTCTGGATAAAGTTTTTCCTAAGACCTAGTCAGAAGGGTCATCACCCAAAGAACGTTTGACGTTCAAGAAAAGGCTTGATGACAACTAGAAGGTCCGCAACATCATACTGGCATCCATGGATAATGAGATCCAGAAGCAGTATGATAGGCTGGAGGATGCTGGCTCGATGATGCTTTGATTGTAGCAAGTCTATGCGGTCCCAGACTGGCATGTTAGATATGCTGCAACAAAGGCATTCTTCGGAGCGAAGACGATAGAAGGATCGTCGGTACAAGACCATGGAGTAATGATGCTATCTCTTGTAGAAAAAGCTCAAAGACCTCCAAGTTGATCTCGAAAGAGTGATGTACATCGACGTGATCCTTCAGTCTCTTCTCCCCCACTCGATCCATTCATAGCCAACTACAACATGAATCTTGAGAAAGACATTCATGAGTTGATAAAATGTTGGTCCAGTACGAGGCAACGATTGAAAAATCTGCGCCGACGGTACTAGTGAGGAGGCTTCAACCTCTGAAGCGAAAGGCAAGGGTGCCGGACGTAGGAAGATGAAGAAGGCTCAAAAAAATCAGCCGCTGCCAACACTTTGAGTGCTCCTATTAAACCGCTGGGCGGGGGTAAAGGAAAGAGGGAAAGGGTTTGGCAGTCAGAGGTTTCGAATGATATTTGCATTAACTGCGAGAAAAGGGACATTGGAAGAGGGAGTTTCCTAAAATCCCCGTCCAATGAAGGTGACATTTGAATTGAATATCAACATGATCATTGTTCTGTTCTTTGGTATTGGATACCAGTCATTCATAACATGTGAATGGTTCGTAGGTGATGATGAGGAATAGAAAGCTAAAATAGACAATCCTTAAGTCTAGCAATGGTGAAACTGTTGCTGCAAATACTAAGGACTAGTTAGGCTTAGTAGTGATCATGTTAGGATTGTGTCTGTGAGGATTATGTAACCTAGCATGATCAAAATGTGTTCCATTTATTGTTGGACAATTTTGGATAACATAATTTGATCAATAAAATTTCTTTTATTTGACAAAGAATGGGGATTCGTGTCTGCTACGTTTGGTACATAAACACTTGACACTGTCCCAATTAGATTATGAATACTCAAAACAAATGACTAAAATGGATAAAATCAAGATGAACTTACAGATTTGACATCCAAGACTAGGTCAGCTTCCTTTAGGTAAGGATGAGGAAGTTGGAAGATCCAAAGAGTCTAGCAATAGATGATTTGGGTCTGCTAGCTTGCAAATCTTCTCTAAGAAGGAAAAAGACTAAAGAGCTATTTTGTTAGACAAAGTGGGCTTGCCAATAGTCTATTGGATTGGATCCAAACTGGCTTCTATGGATTACTGAATACATAGGACCAAAAGAGGGTTCAAAAGTCTAAAAACCTTTGGTAGGTTCGGGGAATTAGACTTGGAGTGATGAACCAAACTGTCCACCTTTCGATTAGATCGAGAGGGTGTGTATTTAGTGGGAGTGCTAATAGCCTATTGGATTGGATCCAAAAAGGATATTTGTAAGGTTGTTGAATACACATGACTAAAAGAGGATTCACAAGTCTAATAACCTTTGGTAGGTTCGGGGTATTAGACTTGGAGTGGTGAATCAAATTGGTTATCTTTTGATTAGATTAAGAGGACGTGTATGCAGTGGGAGTTCTCGACTATCCGAATGAGAATGGAATTCTCAATCAGTTAAGTTCTTCTTTGAAGTGGTCATGGTTGAATGGTCTCTGATAAAGGAGAAAACGAACCCTATTGGACTTGGTTCGCTCGGTATTTCACTGAAGTTACCTTAATGGACTTGAAAGTTGCCAGGTTGAGAAACATGGCACTTTCTTAAAGTCATGATCTAGTTACCATATTGGATATGGTTTGGAAAGCCTACATCCTACAAAGTTCTTGAGTATGTGGGATGGTCCTGCATACGTCAAGGGACTAGTAGGAACATAGACTAGACTCGGTGTCTGGTTTGTGCAGGTCTAGTGCAAACTAATGCAAACATTAGGTTATTTCCCACTAACTATATTCCACTCCTCATAGGGACGATCAGAATACCTTGGATACCTGATGGGTACATGTTTCTGGGTCCGACCGGTCAATTGGAGCATGATCCAAAGGACATATGGAGAAGCAATGTTGGAAATTGGGGTTGGATCAATGGCTTGGAGCCGCGGGATCTGTCTTGAAATTCAAACTGGGTTTGAGATTTCATGTAATTGGAATATTCGTTTTGACGAATCCATACGATGTATGACTTAGTCAATAACGAGCATTAGGGTCAGTGGGAGTGTGGTTGTGTTCCGAGTGTTAAGTGTGTAACGTCTTATTCATTTGGGATGAAATTAAGATGTTAGGAAATACTATAATCACGAGTATTGTTCACGCAATTCTCCATGAAAGGAATTTGATTCCTATTCATTGGGCCAAGCTATCCAAAACTTAGTCACGATTAACTAATGAGGAAGCTGAGATGTTTTACATCCCCTACGTCTTTGCCAGATGCAACATGGGTATGTTGTTTGTTACCCAGGGCCTGATGTTGTCTATGCATGGTACATAACAACGGATATTGTGTGTGTACTGACGAGGCAATAGCCAACATTGAGAGCTGTCTTTAAGACCTAAATAAGGGTTAGAGAAGTGTTCTCGATGCACGGTTTATTGAGAGTTGATTCTGGAAGGCTATAGCGATACTAGCTTCTAGAATCATGTGAATAATGTTTAGCCTCAATACCTAAATATGTTCGGAATTAATGGTAAGTGTGGTAGCTTGGAAAGGTTCCAAGCAGGATACCACGATATTTCATCATGAAGGTCAAATATATGCCAACTTTGGAAGTTGTTTCTGGAAAGTGGTTTGGATGAAATTAGCATCCATTGGATGGATGTAGTGCCTAGCACGGCCGAGCCAGTAGTTGCCTTGGAGGTTGACAACTGGCCTATGGTAAAAGCCTTTTGAGCCCGAAATCTCATCACAAGATCCACGGAAAATTCTTAGACAACCACCATCGGCAAGTAGTGATGGTAGGAAGAGGCGAGATACGGTTGGACCATATTACCTCGGGCAGAAAAATAAAGTAGACCTGCGAGATTGAGCCAGTATCGCAAATTACTCATTCTCAGAAGGTTCTGAGAGACATGGGTAATTGGCTTTGAGGTCAAGTGGGAGATTATTAGAATAGGTGACAAGAAAGCCAATTGGATTGACGGTTTTGAAAACTATTCGTCAATCTTTATTAATACAATATTATCCTGATGAATACAGTAAGTATTCATCACTGGCATTGTGTTTGTTGTGCTTACTAATAACATTGAAAATCGTTTCAACGTCACAACAAATGCCCACAGACTAATTGGATAACCCATGTAGTTGGGCTGCGCATTGGATGGTGGCTATAAAACTAACTTCTGAGGGTTGGTCTGACACGTTCCTAGTCGAGGATCTCAAGACTAGGCATCAAGTGTCCTATTGAGACTTGCACTAAGTACTGCATTCACTAGGTGAGTGCCGAGTTTCTGTCGCACTAAGTACTGCATTCACTAGGTGAGTGCCGAGTTTCATCGGCGACAGACGTAGGTCGTCTATGCAATTTTAGTGGGTTAGTTAACAAGGTGGTCGACTGATTAAACTGACTCGGGGGAATCATCATATGGAAGCCTTGGAGGCTTTGTCGGTATGACTGGAATTCCCGGTTCTGATAGTACGAGATTTGTCCTCGGACTTGAGGAATCATGGCAGTCACGTACATATGAAGATTGTATCTTGGATCTGGCGAGAGGTGATCATTCTGTAAGATTGTCATTATAAGCCTTGTCCAGTGCAGTTGGAGTATCTAGCGAGGACGGTGGATTCCAAGATAGGATCTGTCCCCCGTCAGTATATGACGGTGATGTCTCCTATGCGCTCTGAGATGGTTTAGACTCTGAAAGTCTATGCCATAGCAATTGATTGAGTAGGAAAGGATTTCCTACATTGATCGATAGAGTAAACACATCTCGGGTATGAAGCGTAGTTGCCTAGCCAAGGATGGAAACCGACGCACAATTTCATAACCTAGACTAAGGTCGGGAGACGGTCGACAGTAGGACCATACCCGTACAAAATCGGTGCCTAAATATTCACGCCAACATTTACCTAGTCTCTAGTGCCATAGACCGTTGCTAGACGACCATCCATGGTGACGGGCTCCTGTTGAACACGGGCCCAAGTCTAGCTCAGGGTGAACCTAAAGGGTCACACACAAATCACCGAGGAGGTGAAGGAATTGACTTAGACAATTTCAGAGGATGATAAGTAATTGGATTACTTATGGCATTGTGCATTGGATGGATGGACCGATATTGTATCGGGCCCTTGTTTTATCGTAAATGGAATTTATCGATTAAGTAGAGAATCAAAGCTTAGATCTTTTAATTGGATTTAAAGATCAACAGGAATTATTTAATTAGACCATGAATTAAATAGGATTTAATTCTTGGGCTTATCGTAATTGGATTACAATAAAATTCGGTCCATTAAATCTTGGCCCAAGAGAGGTGTTAATTCCACTTTTGGAATTAAAAGAAGTTGGATTTCTTCTAAAATGGGATGGTTGCAAATTACTTATTTAGAAAGTACTAAAATTGGCCATGAAGGCCTTTGATGACAAGTTGACTTGTCTCTTTTGGAAAGAGACAAATCAATTCCAATGAAGCCTATTTCACTTGGTATGATTAAATCATATCTTATGAAATGGTAGGCTTGATTGATGATTAATGGGGATTGATTGGAATGTAAATCATTGGATGAACCTAGACACATTCCAATAATCACATTAATAAAGTATATATATGTGTATATACTATCATCAAAGATAAGAGTTTTATTATTCATCTTTTTCTAGGAAAAAGATGAACACTCTCTACATCCTCTCTCTCTACTCTCTAAATCCTCTTTGTTGCTTCATTGATCTAGGATCAATTGAAGGATAAAGTAAGATCAAGAAGGAACACTAATTTGATAGTGTAATCCCTTCTTCGATTTCATCCTCTAGATCCGTTTTTCTCTAGCAAGAAAAACGAGATCTCTCTCAGTGTGGTTTAGACGACTTTAGAGTGTCTCTATGTTGGGACCTTGCATGGATGAACATCGGGAGGGATCAATGCATGTAGCCGATCGAAATACAAAAATCGAAAAAGGTATTCCGACTTACATTTGTGCTCTCGTTTTTTTTTTTTTTTATTCCTTAGCCACGAACGCTTGTTTATTTTATATTTTTATATTCTGCGTTTATACACCGGTAGCCCGGGAATGTTCAAGAGAACACCCCTTGAACGCAATTTTTAAATTCTTTTATTCTGCACGTTATTATCTCTACCGCGCTTCCATCGTGTTCCCGGGCTGACCCGCTTTCCTTCAAGGACTTGGTAGCCTCTTGCCAAACCTAAGATACAAGCACGGTGTGTATGTGATCACAGTACTCCCTCAAGTCCGAGGACCAGTCTTGTACTGTTAGAACCGGGAATTCAAGTCATACTGACCACCCTACTCAAAGTTTCCCATATGATTATTCCCGCGAGTCACCTTAGTCAACCGGCACAGAGCTGGCCAACCCATTAATATTGCATGGACAACTTTCCTCACTTATCGATGAAATGCGACTGCAATCACTTAGTGCAAGTCACGAATTGATCTTCGATACCCAATCTCGAGGACCTTCGACTTGAAGAGTGTCATACCGGTCCATAGAAACTGATTTCGTGACTTGCCAACCTATTCGGAGTCTAGTTTCTTGGATTAACCTTTCGGTCTGTAGGCTTTGGTTGTGCATTGAATAGTCACATATAAATTAAAGCAGTAAATGAACACAATCAAAGTATTAGGCCATAACTGAACATCACTTTTATTCAGAATGTATTTTATTCCAACACCTAATGTCAGAAATAGGTCACATAAGCCCAACAAGATTGGCTTCAAGGTCATCTATTCTAACAGCATACACTTCAATTCTTTGTGTATGTGTTGACGAGGTTGTCAAAAAATTGAGTGGGGGAGAATGTCACCTGCCGCTCCTTAGACAAGAGTGTCGGTAGTGACTTGCGGAGGACGTCCGGGCGGCAAGGGGATGCCGGCCGGCACGCAAGTGCACAAATGGCAAGTGAGTAGAGACTCTTACCTAATGGAAACTTTCTTCATGTTTGAGGATGCTATCCGCCAAGCATGAAGTCATTCCATGGACGTTTGTGCATGGAGGTATAAGGGCAACTATCACGCGCCATCTTGCACACAAGCAGGAGATTGACGAGTGAAGCAAGGGGCTTTATCGTTTGAGTTTACGGAAACTATTTCAATGGTGTGTTCCATGGAGTATTAGGAACATCTCCACCAAGTTTTAGAGTTAGAAGGTTCCTATTGAGTAGGAAACAACGATGATGTGGAGTCTACCAGTGTAGTAGGGGGACGACAGTTTCAGAATATTGTGAGGGCAATTCCATTACAATGGATGATTGGATGGGGCTGAAATGATGGGGTTGTGATGTAAGAGTCATAAGCTACACAACAGTTCAAGCAACACGTAATTTGAACCCAGACGAGGAAGATGCGAAAAAAGTGCGCTTCTCGCCACTTTAATATCTACTGTTGGAATAAGGAAAATTCTTTATAAGCCTGTTATAAGGATGGGACATGCAGTAGTGAGCTCCAACCAACCCTCCCCGTGCAACAAGGCACTGAATGAGAAATTCCTTGGGGGCATATATGGGGCCCTTCAAGGGTCGGCTTTAGGTAACTCAAAGGGACTACTAGAGTGCCCGTACAGGATCGCTACCGAATGGGCAGCGTGCAACCAGGATGGCCCACATTGGAGAAGACACGAGCCGAGAGGTTCTTTGTGAATGCGAGGTTGCCTCGCGGGCTGCGGGGAATCAGGGGAAACACCTCTAGGTTGAATGAGCGAATGAAGCAAGCATCGCAAGGCCTCGTGAACTAACCTGTGACATGGGCTATTGGGTTCTAGCCATGCACGGGGATTCGTTGGCTAAGATACGCGGTCGTGGGGTGACGCCGCGCTGTAGGCAAGTGTAGAAGCCACGCCAAAAGGCAAGAAGACATGTTGGACATGCCGTGTGGGATCAATGCAAGATGTTGGCATATTGATTGGCCTTAGACATTCGATGTTGTCCTACTCGGCGAGGCATAGAAGACGGGCATGGCGAAGACATGCTCCGATGGTGCACCGAGTGAACGTTGGGGATGCGAAGGGCGTTGTTGGCATAAGAATGGCTTGCAGTGCTGAGATGGAGCGAGGATGCTCTGATCCATTGCGAGATGTATCGAAAAGACCCGATATTGTAGGATATATGCATGATGGACATGAACATAAGCAAGGCGTGTGAGTCCGTGCGAACATGGGCATTTCGGATAGGCGAGTGCACGGACACAAAGTGCCGCACAAGGATGCATCGAATGTCACAATGGTGAGCTGCGATTGTTGACGACACACGACAGGGCATCGTTAAGACTCAACTGGACGAAGGCTGGTCAGTGGTTAAGTGTAACCTGAGATGTCGCACGGGCAAAAAAGATTATTCCGCTGCGAGATAAAAGAGTTCGCCCGTAACACCACGTCTGGCAAGTGCGCTCCATGCGCCCGAATCCCAAGGCTGCCTACGCCCTAGCCATCATATCCTGTCTAACAAAGGCTACCGAAATCCAAGGGGGTCGTTTCCCCTTGCTTAGGGAAGAAGAATACTCATTTGAGAGGGATTTTTTCTAAGAAATTCGTACCAAGCTAGCCCTACTGAGAAGACTCCTACACTGAGAAGGATTGAAGGTATCCACTCTTCTTCCTCAGAGAGGAGGGGGCTGAATGATGTGCCAAAAATAACTTGGGCCAGAGTCAAGCCCAAATTACACAAAGGCCCTGTTGAAGGTCGAAAAGCATCAAGGACCAAAATAGATGGCCCAAAACTCCTTGCTCTGCAAGACATGTAGA
Source organism: Sesamum alatum (assembly GCA_034509735.1). Lineage (NCBI taxonomy): Eukaryota > Viridiplantae > Streptophyta > Magnoliopsida > Lamiales > Pedaliaceae > Sesamum > Sesamum alatum. The sequence goes on from JACGWO010000004.1 coordinate 512,130, forward strand.
GGAAGAAGCCCAAGAACCTATAACCTAGCCCAAGGGTGATCAGGACTAGGCCCCCTCGAATGCCAAGGGGACAGTACTCGTCCCGGTGGCAAGAGAAGGCCTGATGTGGTCCTCCAAGTTGAGTCCAAGAGAGATGGGCCAAGTCATCCACAACACTCCGCATGATAAACCAGGGACAAGAGCGTCTCGCCCTTATCCGCTCAAGACAAGATTTCCCCTGAAGATCTTGTCTTAATGACCCCCGGATTCTTAGGGGACATAACCCCACGAAGCTACGAGAAGGCATATACACTCGGACTCTAAGGAGACATATCCCTCCCAACTACCTTCCTAAATTGATGGGGACGAGACTCCTCACTCACCAAGGGACTTACTCTATAGATACGAACCTGTTGGTTGGTATAGGGTAACGAATCTCTATCTGTCAAGCTCACAAATAGTTCACACTACTGCATAAAGCAAATTCGTGTTCAATTCATATTTTCTACTCAATTTTTGTCATTAATCTTTCATTATTTTTATGCTTTATTTCTTTACAGTTGTTTACTGACTTGAGTTTTGGAATGCTAGCGTATTTTTTTCAAATTCCATTTTCTGACTTGTAGACATCTAAGCCTAATCCACTCAAGCCAAAATCACTTTGTGAAAGCGAGCTATTTTCGGCTCACATCAAGTATGAATTTGAAAATTTTGCTTTGTATGTGGTTATTAACTTATTTTTAAATAATATTAAAGTGATAATTATATTACATCCCCTTACCTATTGCCTTTTTACACAGACTATTGTTGTCTTTGAAAAATAATTGAAACCACCCCTGGTAGCCTTTAAAACCCAAAAATGTCCTTGTTGACTCATTTAAACTTTAATATAATTTTTCAAGGACAAATGCCCTCACGAGTATTTTTGTAATTACCAAAAGGTAGAGGAGGTGTCAAAATAATTTTTCTCACAATGAGTAATATGCCCCCATATATTTTTTTGTTATTCATACAAAGTTCTAATTTATGTTTAAATTATTTATTTAACTTTTTTATTGAATTTTTATATAAAATTGCACTGTCTAATAATTAAAATATTAAATTATTCAATTAATATATTAATAAAAATTAGTTACTAGGTATAAAAATCTAATTCAAAAATTCTAACACTTGTGTAAATCTAATTCAAAGATTCTTAAAATTAAAGAATTTTTATCCTCTATTTTTATTTATAACTAATTCTCCTAAAGTTAATAAATTATACATATATATAAAACAAATTTATGGTTAACTAAATTGGTTTAGTTTTGATCAAATACTTTTTTCTGGTATTTTTTGAATTTTTTAATTATGAAAAAAATCATTGGTTATAAAATCTCGTTTATTTTAAATTAAGAATTTAATTGTACTTATCTCAAAATCATCAACACAATATTTAATTTTCCAAAATTAATACATATCCATACCAAATTCTATCTTCAAGATTAGGATACTAATTCAATTTATATTTATCTGAAAAAAATCAAAATTTTAGAGGATTTCATATTATCCATTCAGAATATTATTTATCTCATTACTATTTTATTTTAATTTTAATCATATACTTTATAATCTCTCATTCATTATTCCAAACTTACGTCATTCTTGGTATATACTCTAATATATAAGTTTTAAATTTTAATCCTATAAAATAAATATTTTATACAATATAAATATTTCATTAACATATTTCTTCTCCTTTTTTTCCAATTTTGGTAAGTTTGAATATTTTAATAAAATACAAAAAATCTAATTGGTGAAATATTTATTATTAATTTGAATTTCAACTAATCAAATCAAATCTCTCAATCCATATCTTGAAATCATCATATCACACAATCTTAGCAAAAAAAAAAATTCATAAAATCACACAAAGGGAAAGATCCTATATATGCATGTTGTGATGGAGTGTTGGACTCTGATGGCTGAATATTACGAAAGGGTTAAATGCAATTTGTCCCTCTGTACAATTACTCTCTGTGAAAAAATAAATAGTAATTTACCTACCTGTGTTATTCAAAGTGGAACAAAAAAACACCTCGCAGGGGGTTGTTTGCTCCGTTTTTAGGGGTTTTTTGCTCTATTTTTTAATATACAGGGGGTAAATTACTATTTATTTTTTCATAGGGAATTTTTTGCACATTTTTCATATCACAAGGGGGGTAATTGCATTTCTCCCTATTACGTAACCCAAGCTACTCAGCAACGAGGGTTGAGGGTGCACACAAATTAGGGGATGGTGGCTCATTGAGTTGGGTGCGGTATGTTAAATGGTGTTGTATGGTTTTTTTTTTAAAAAAAAATTAAACTACCAGAGGGTGGAGAGCTTTTTGGGGTCTCATTCCCTTCTCCATTAATCAAAAAGAGCAAAATTATATATAATGGGGAGTACTGACTCCCTAATATAGTTTACGAAAGCATAAATAAGGAGTACTACTCCTTTATGAAAGTATCAAAGTAAGTGTAAGAATGGATAAATAAGGAATACTACTGTCTTCCAATGAATAAGGAATGAGTAAACAAGGAATACTACTCCCTTACAGGCTTACAACAGTGAAAGAGATAATAAGAATCAGTAGCAGCCCTGCTGATCAAAAGTATTGGTTTGAATGAATAATATTTGAGTGTCAAAAAATTCTTTCCAAACAGGTCCAACATCCACCATGTTTGAGTGTTGTATGGTGGGGTTGTTGATTCTTTGTTCAAATTGTCATTTATTATCATTTCTTTGTTTCATTCTTATTCTTCTTTTTTTTTTCCTTATACACACATTTTTATTTGATCATTTTATCGACGTTTGATTTTTGTATTTTTGTATTCACGTGCTTTTATTTTTTCTTTTTTTTTTTTTGGTCAATTCATGATTTTATCTAAGTGAATTTTGATTTTTTATTTATAACTTTTATTTTTTTAGTTTATATTTGATTGTTTTGTTTTTTTTCAATACGGGAGCATGATTTATCCATTTAATCATTTAATTAATGAGCATTTACACTACAAAAAAATAGCTAAATAGCAACGAAAATATTTATTGCTGAAATCAGCGTTGAGCTAATTAGCAGGTAAAATTCTCGTTGCTAATCTACACTACTTAATATATATTTTAAACAATTCGTTGCTAAATTTGTTAGCAAGTAAATTTTCGTTGTGATGGTGTGTGATTCGGGAGATCGTTAATCTAAGCACATTAACTCAAAATGACGTCGCGAGGCAAATAATTCCAGAACTTCTTCAAAAAGTATATTTCCAAAAATAGGAATGAGATGAGTTTACAAAGGACTTCACCCCCATTTATAGTAAAGGAAATGGGGTATAAATACGACATTATCCCTCAACCGCCTTCGATCTAACGGCTGAGATTTAATATGAGGGGTCGCCTTGGTAATTTGGCATTACCCCACTAACCACTACCTATAACTTCCTTCAATGGCATAAATGAAAATTCTTTTACATCATGAGGGCATTTTGGGGATTCGCCTATTCTAATTATTTTCTAGCCCTATCAGTAGACCCCCAACTTCCAAACAGATAATCTGATTCTGATGCAGCTTCATCTTCTTGATAATACTCTTTTCGATGCAAAGTCTTTTTCTTCGGGGACTCTGTCTCTGGCATGAGTCCTTCCTCTACTAGGGCTCTTCTATCTTTTTGTTCCATTCCTTCTTTTGTTAGGACTCTTTTGCCTTCTATATAAACCTAGTAGGACATTCCAAATTCCTCATCTTGCCTCATTTTATCTGCATTCTCGGTCTCAATTATCTTCCAGAAAAATATCAAAACATGTCGGCTCGGGTATTTAGCTCTTCGTCTTTTTTCTTGCAATAGTTTCTTTTTTCCATCTTCCAAAAATCATCCCTCGTCAAACCAATGATAGAAAACAATCACGTTACTCCGAAAAAATCTTTAGAATGTCGAATACTCAACAGGGTGCTGGAGGGAGCACGTGGGGGAACACCTGGACGCCGGGTCGAGGCATACCTCGACTCGCAGCTAGTCGAGGCACTCCACCTTGACCGGAATCTGGTCGAGGCGAGGTGCCTCAGCCTGGAGCTGGCCAAGGCACCATTCCTCGGCTGGACCCCGACCGAGGGCAGCCTCTCTCATCTCCTTCCGCTCCTCTCGTCTGTCCGGACGTCATGGACTTTGATCACGAGGTGATTGAAGCAATCCAAAATCTCCCTGTGTGTCCTTCGCTTTCACCAAGTCCTTCTCTAGGGCCGAGCTCAAAAGAAACTCCCCCAGTTCTGTCTCCCCTTGTGGTTGATTTAGATGATTCTGGTCTTGATGGAACCGAGTCTTCCTCAGCCCCCCACTCTAAGTCTCGTTTTCGAATTATGGACGTTGAGAACTGCCATAGTTGCGTGAGTCCTGAAGAGTTCAGTCTTCTCGAGACTAAAATTAATGCATCTTCCGAGTTCACCCTCCTTCTTCCCAGCGTCGACGATAGGATCAAACATCCACCCTTAAGGTTCTTCACGACCTATCTGTCTTTCTTCGCTTCTGGTCTTACACTTCCTCCTCACCCTCTATTACTAAAGATCATCACCTGCACTACTTTGAGTATCAGCTAGTTTACCCCCAACTCCTTTGTATGCTTTAGGGGGTTCCTCTAGCGTTTCGAGGACCTCAACTTGACCCCCTCCCTTGAGGCCTTCTACTCTTTATTCATGGTTAGGAAGGTTCCTAACGACTCCTACTTCTACTTCTAACCCTGAGGGGGTTGTAAATTCCTTGAGGGTGGTGCTTTTTCGAAAGGTCCCTGGAAAGAGAAATTCTTATATGTAAAAGACCTAGCCTGGGGGTTGGCGGCTACTTGGGGGGAGTCACCCCTTGTGCCCGACCCCGTCCCCGATCTTCGTCTGTCCTTTATTGGGGTTGGACTATTTGATCAACTCTTTTATGTCAAAACTTTAGTGTCGACTAGTACTTGATTCTGTCTTTTATGCACCCTAACTTGTTTTTGAAAAATTTTCCCGTGATCTCACTCCTTCCTTGTTGATTTCTTGCAGGAAAGAAAATTTTCCTTCATGACGTCCATCGCTTCCGCAAGAGGGAAAATGCTCCAAGGCCTCGCAATCCTCCTCCGCCCCCCTCGAGGATGGGGGAAAGCAGTCGTCGGCGTTCTCCACCTGCTTGAGCTAGGGATCCTCCTGGCAGCTCAAATCGCCATGAAGGGCGCTCCTCCTCCCCTCATGAGGGCAGCGGCTCTAAATGTTACCGAGAAGGTAAAGTTGACCCACTGCGCTATGGAGCAGGAAAAGGCCTTTTTGCTTATGGGACGAACAGGCAAGGGGACATTTCATCCTTCTGGGATGCTGCTGACTACGACATTGCTTACAAGAAATCGAGGGATATGGTGAGCCCTTATAACGTAACGCGCCTCGGTGCGCTCTACAGTGGCACTCTTACTATGCTTCTTCAGGTTGAAGCTGCTAGGGTATGCTCCCTCCCTTGTACCTTATGCTCTACCTTGTCTCCTTAATCTTTAAGTGTCTTATTGAGGGGTTTCCTGTGTTCTTAGGTGATCAATTTAGCTGAATCCACTGAAATGCGTCTAGGAAACTACGAGAAGGAGATTCAGCAATTAAAGGATTCTCTTGAGGATGCAAGGAAAGATTTAGGGCATTGCCAAGAAGAGCTAAAAGTTGCTCAGCGAGCAGATCAAGTGGAAGGATAACTTTAACTGGGAGATCACTTTGGGGAAGACCTTCTTGAAATCCGAAGTCGGCAAGGTCTACTTGGAATGTGTATGGGATGACTTCAAGGAGAAGTATGTGGGCTCTAAGGAGTTCAACCAAGTTGTCCTTAGCAAGGCAAGCGAGATCTATGATCAAGTGATCAGGCAATGTCGTGCCACATTGAGGAACAGTCGATGCTATGGCAATGAAGACTTCATGTTCCTTGATCCCAAGGTTCTTGATGAGGATGGAGATGAAGACGGGGAAGGCGAGGTGGCTGACAACCTTCACGAGGATACTCCCGCCAACAGGGTCCGTGCCTCCGTCGCCGATAAGAACTAGACTTTAGCTTTAGAATTGTTTATCTTATTTCTTTAAATTTTTTTTTCGTAGGTTCAAAATTTTTAGGACTACTTATCTTAGTTCCTTGAATTTGAATTCTTAGGATGCTTTTCTTCCATTTGAACTATTAGTTCTTAATAAAAAAAAATTATTTCTTCATCACTTCGCATGTTTAAGTTTCATGCTACTCATTGATACCTATACGAGGGGTCACTCCCTTTTCTCTCATAATTTAAAAATCCTCACTGTATGGGATAATCCCCCTTTTTTTCACAATAATAATCCACAAGTGAGGGGCAATCCCCCTCTTTCTGGTGAAGTTTTAAGTGTGAGGGGCAATCCCCCTCTTTCAGGTAAAGTTTTAAATGTGAGGGGCAATCCCCCTCTTTCAAGCGATGTTCTTGATGTGAGGGGCAATCCCCCTCTTGACAAGAAAATGATGTGAGGGGCAATCCCCCTCTTGATAACAAAACACAAACGTGAGGGGCCATCTCCCTCTTCCAAAAAAAACAAAATGCGGTATTTAACGACAAACTCATCATTAGAAGCAGAACAATAGCATTTTATTACTATAACTGAAGGTTACAAAAGCTCTTAAAGTAGAAATATATACAACTCTTTAAACAAAATATTAAACGAAATATTTCTTTAAGTTAACCACGTTCCATGTGCGCGACTTCCTTCCCATCTATCTTTGTAGGCGGTAAGTTCCTTTCCCCACTATCTCAATTACTTGATATGGTCCTATCCATTTGGCATCAAGCTTCCCAATGTTTTGTGTCGCATCAACTCTTCTTAACATGAGGTCGCCTACTTCAAAACCACAATGCCGCACTTTATCATTGTAAGCTCTTGCCATCAATGTCTTGTAAGCTTCTGTCTGGCGTTTGCGTTGCTCCTTAGTTCTTCTAGAAAATCCAGGTCAACCCGTTTTTCACTATCATTGCTAGTCGGCTCGTACTGTCTTACCCTGAATGTTTCCTCACCTATCTCCACCGGGATGACAGCCTCAGTCCTATAAACCAGACTAAATGGGGTTTCTCCCATACGTCGTCGTGGGGTGGTCCGATATGCCCATAGGACTCCCCAAAGCTCTTTCACCCAATTACCTTTGGCGTCTTCCAGCCTCGTCTTCAAACTTTGGAGGATTATTCTTTTGGTTAACTCTACTTGTCCATTAGACTGGGGGGTTGTTACTAAGGCATAACATTGCCTTATCTTCAACTCCTGACACCACTGTGGAAATTTGGCCCCCTGAAATTGCGTGCCATTTTCCATCACAAAAGCTCTGGGAATGCCGAAGCGACATATGATGTTCCTCCACACAAACTTTATGACCTCTTTCTCTGTGATTCTACTTAGTGCTTCTGCTTCTACCCACTTCGAGAAGTAGTCCACGGCTACGAGCAAGTACTCTCGCTGGCCTGTCGCTCGGGGGACTTTTCCCATATATTCATTCCCCACTGATCAAATGGGCAAGGGTTGTGCAATGGTTGTATGTCTGCCGCTAGGACGTGGGTGACATTGGCATGTTCTTGGCCCTTCCAACATTTCTTCACTAGGCTTCCAGCATCCGCTTGCATGGTTGGCCAGAAGTACTCTTGTCGCAGGGCCTTCCACGCCAACGCTCTTCCTCCGGAGTGAGTGCCACAACTCCCTTCGTGAATTTCTCTCAGGACGTAATCTGCCCTGTCCCTGTCTACGCACTTGAGATACGGTTGTGAAAACCCTCTCTTATACAATTCTCCTCCTATGAAAGTGAACCTGGCAACTCTTGTGCAAATTGCCCTTGCTTCCCTAGGGTCCTGGGGCACAACTCCGAATTTCAACTATGCCTCCAACTCCTCTTTCAATCCCGACGAGGCTCCCTTTGCTGACAAGACTTCATCTTCGTCTATATCCACGCCAGGTCGCTCCTGGTTCAACAATGTTATCTTTCTGCTTCTCAGCGGGGCCAACGAGCTGGCTAGTTTAGCAAGTTGATATGCTTCCTCATTGCCCGCTCGTGGGACTTGCTCCAAGGTGAACTCATCAAACTTCTTTCTCACTGTCTGAATATTTGCTACATATTTGGCCATCTGCTCTCCTTTGGCTTCAAAATCCCCGTTCACTTGCTTGACCACAAGCTGGGAATCACTATACCCCTTTACATGCTTTGCTCCGACCGCGAAGGCCAACTTCCCCCTGTGATGAGTGCTTCATTGTTAGAGGCCATGAAACCAAGCTGGATGTCATAATGCAGTATGTCTCCTTGCGGGCTCTCAATTACTATTCCCGCCCTGCTACCTAGGGATGTAGATGAGCCGTCTACGAACATTCCCCACCATTCCCTTCCTTGCGTGCTTTCCTCTTCTGTTAACTCGGAAATAAAGTCCGCCAATGCTTGTTCCTTGATTGCGGGCCTAGGTTGATATTCGATCCCGTGTTCACTCAGCTCTACTGACCACTTCACCATCCTCCTAAATGTGTTGGGATCCGTTAGCACCCTCTTAAGTGGTTGGTTTGTCAACACAACCACGGGATGTGACTGGAAAAAGGTCTCAACTTCCTAGCTGTTGTTACCAAGGCCAAGGCCACCTTCTCTATATGGGCGTATCTTTCTTCTGGCCCTTGCAGGGCCTTGCTAGCGTAATATATTGGTCGGTGTTCTCACCCCTCTTCTCTCACGAGAACTACACTTACTGCCCCTTCTGACATTGCTAAATACACGAACAGGTCTCCCCGAGCTCCGGCTTCGTCAACAGAGGTGGCGAAGTAAGATATTTTTTCAAATCCTCGACGGCAGCCTGACACTGCTCCGTCCTAGAGAACCCTTCTATCTTTCTCAAAACCTTGAAGAATGGGAGTCCCTGTTCCGAGGACTTCGAGATGAAACGATTGAGGGCTGACATTCGTCCGTCAGTTTATAGATCTCCTTTATCATTGTGGGAGGTTGCATTTTCATGATAGCTTCAATTTTCTCAGGATTGGCCTCTATCCCTCTCTGAGAGACGATAAATCCCAAGAACTTCCCTCCTTTAACTCAGAAAGTGCACTTCGCGGGATTCAGCTTCATCCCAAACTTCCTCTAAGTGCCAAAACACTCTGCGAGGTCTTTCACATGGTCTTCCTTCCTGCGACTCTTGACCAACATATCGTCTATATACACCTCCATATTCCTTCTTATCTGCTCCTGGAACATGCCATTTACCAACATCTGATATGTGGCACTTGCGTTCTTCAATCCGAAAGGCATAACTTTATAGCAATATGTCCCCCATTCGGTAACGAAACTTCTCTTCTCTTGATCTTCAGGTGCTAAACAAATTTGGTTATACCCTTGGAAGACATCTAGGAAGCTCATCAACTCACACCCCGAAGTTGAATCAATAAGCGCATCAATCCTTGGTAGGGATATGAATCCTTAGGGCATGCCCGATTAAGGTCGGTGAAATCAATGACACATTCTCCATTTCCCATTGCTCTTTGGCTAGAACCACATTGGCCAACCACTCGGGATAGTGTACAGGTCATATGTAGTCGACTTGAAGCAGCTTTTCGACCTCCTCTCTAATTATCTTGTTTCTCTCTATCCCAAACGCCTCTTTTTCTGCCTTACCGATTTTGCCTTTGGGTCTATGTTAAGCCTATGGACCATCACTTTGGGGTCTATCCCCATCGTATTCGCCATCTGTTAGCTTCGTATAAGCCCCAAGATGTTAAACGCAACGAAAATTAAGATTTTAATTACAAAATAATATTATAATTAGCGATGAAATCGCCCGTCTCGTTGCTATTATGATGTGGATCTCATGCATAAAAGGATGCCAATTGAATGGTTAACAGAAACTAACCTTTCTTGCTGTCCGGTTGATGTTGGTTACTTGAACTTTCTTAAGAACAACCTTACCTTAAAATTGATGGAACGTCAAAACGGAAGCGCCTTTAATTGTTGTTCATGGTAGGAACACAAGTGTCTTCCCTCTAAAGTTAGCCTGCACCACCTATGATGGAATCACCTCAAACCTATGCTAGTAGGTATTGGAGGATTATGGTAGATCAACTATTTATCTATGGAGAAATCAAGGGAATTCTTCTCTTTTGGAGATGAGAAATGAACATAAGACTAATGCTAAAGTGAAAACTAGACTTTCTAGCTTTGACGGAGAGAAAGTCTAAGAACTAGAGAGCAAAAGGAAAGCAAGAGTTTTTGTATCTTTGTATGTATAAAATTGGTATATTAATCTCTTGCTTTGTACCCCTTTTTATAGGCTTTCCTTTGCACTAGTTACAATGAATGTAGACAAGGCCTTTTGTCTTGCTCTTAGAACACTTGTCTTCTTCATAGACAAGTTCTAGCATGACTCATCTTTTCTCCTTTTAGACTTGTCTTCTTTATAGACAAGCTTTAGCATGACTCATATTTTCTTCTTCATCTAAAGATGAAAACAAGTGATGTCTATGTTCAATGAATCTTACCTTGTGGGCTTGTGAGCTTGGGCTAAATCTTGGGCTTTATATTAATTTTTCAATTGGATTAAGTCCAATTTTAATTAATTCCCAAATTATTTAGCCCATGATATTTAATTCCTTAATTAAATATAAGCCCAAATCAATTAATCTAATTAATTGATTTTCAAGCTCACATAGATTCATCTTAATTAATCTATCACAAGTCTTACTTAATCAAATTAATGCTTGTGAATTTAGACTCCAAATTAAATAATCACATTATTTAATATTCCCACCAAATTATTTCATAAATCATTTCAATCAATTTATTAAATCCTTAAATTAATTGATTTATTCTCCATAATTAATTCTACAAATTAATTCCAATAATTCCATCATGGATTTGTGTGTGACCCTTTAGGTTCACTATTCAGCTAGACTTGGGCTTGTATCATATATACAATTTACTTAGCAACTTACTCGCATTAGATTAATTAGATCTTATCATAATTAATCTCCCTCAATTAACTCCTTAATTGGAGGGTACCCGTCACCATGGGTGGCCATCTAGCAATGGTCCATGACACTAGAGAATAGGTGAATTATTACGTGAACCTGTGAGCTACGCGTACCATGCAGATACGATCTCTCCGCTACTAACCTCCCGATCAAAGTCTAGGGCATGGAATTAGTTACCGGTTTTCATTATCGACTTTGATGTCTATGTATCAACTCTTCAAGTTATGCTTCCAATTTATCAATGTAGGAAAAACCCTTTCTCCTATTTGATCAATAGCCATGGCCATGGGCTTCGAGGAACGCATAATGTAGAAAACATAGGAGGTTCGTTATCATCTCATGATAAGTAACAGATCCTATCTTCGAACTCACCAATCTCCATGCATGCTTCAACTATGTCTGAAACATAACCGTATAGTGATCTAGGATGAAACTTGAGACCACATTGTACATGATCAAGTCATAGCCGTCCTATGCACAAGGTTACTTTTGAACCTCAAATCTAAGGACTAGTTAGTGCACTATCGTAGCCTAGGAGTTCTAGTCATACCGATCATGCCATATAGGGCTTCCATATGACAACTCCTGCGAGTCAATTCTGTGAACTTGATAACTCTTTATCAAGAACCCACTAAAGTGCGCAGACGTCATACGTCTCTGTCTATGAAACTCGACATTCATCATATGAACGCATCACTTAGCGCAAGTCTTTAAGGAATGGTCAATGCCCTATCTCGATCCATTCATCGACTTGGAAAATTCTAGATCAAACCATAGAGGTTGGTTTCATGGTCGCCATCATATGCGCGAGCCAACCCCGTAACATAATGGATCTAAGGGCTTCAACCAAATGCTCATATAAATATAATGTTAAAAGCATATGATGAAGATGGCCAAAGAACATTTCTTCAATTAACATATTATTTAAAAAGATCGTATAGAATAGTTTACAAAGAGCCAATAAATTGGTTTGACAGTCACCTATTCTAACAATCTCCCACTTGAACTAAAGCCAATTGCCCATGTTCTTTAATCCCAGTTTCTCAAGATGTTGAGAATGAGCAATTTGTCATATCGGCTTTGTAAGCGGGTCTACTATGTTCTCTATTGATGCAACACGATCCACCCGCACGTCACCTCTTCCTACCATTTCTCTAATTAGATGGTAGCGTCTAATTATGTGTTTGGCTTTGTGATGAGGTCTTGTCTCCTTCGCTTGCGCAATAGCCCCGTTGTTATCACAAAGTACAACTACAGGTTTGGCAATGCTCGGCACCACACCCAACTCTTGGATGTAGTTTTTCATCCAAACAGCCTCATTTGCAGCTTCAGAAGCTGAAATGTACTCGGCTTATGTCGTGGAATCCGCTGTCGTGTCTTGCTTTGAACTTTTCCAACTGACAGCTCCTCCATTCAATCGAAATATATAACCAGATCGAGACTTAGCGTCATCCACATCAGATTGGAAGCTGGCATCAGTATACCCTTCCAATATCAATTCTCCATCACCATACACCAAAAATAAATCCCTAGTTCTTCTCAAGTACTTAAGGATATTCTTTTACAGCAGTCCAGTGATCGTGGCCGGCACATGCATGATAACGACTCGTAACACTTAGAGCGTAAGCTATATCAGGCCTCGTACATTGAACAACATATTGTATGCTGCCAACGGCAGAAGCATAGGAATTTCTGACATTTTCTTAACTTCCTCATCAGTCTTGGGAGACTGAGTCTTGGAGAGTTTAATTCCATGCCTCATGAGAAGAAAACCCCTTTTTGATTCATCCATCTTGAACCTTTTCAAGACTTTATCAATGTACGAGACTTGGGTCATTCCTAACATTCTTTTAGATCTATCTCTGTGGATCTTATCCCAAGAATATAGGAAGCTTCACCCAAGTCTTTCATGGAGAATTGAGTAGATAATCATGCTTTAATGTCACCTAACATTTTAACATCATTCCCGATGAGTAAAATATCATCCACATAAAGCACGAGGAACACAATAGAGCTCCCACTAACCTTTTTATATACACAGGGATCATATTCGTTCTTGATGAAGTCATAATATTTTATAACCTCATCAAAACGAATGTTCCAACTTCGGGATGCCTGTTTGAGCCCATAAATGGACCTCTGGAGTTTACAAACTTTTTGCTCTTCTCCTTTAGATGTAAAACCTTGTGGCTGATCCATATAGATTTCTTCCTCAATGAATCCATTAAGGAATGAAATTTTCACATCCATTTGCCATATCTCATAGTCCTAATACGCAGATATGGCAAGTAAGATCCTTATGGACTTGGCCATAGCAACGGGCAAATAGGTCTCCTCAAAGTCCACACCAGGCCTTTGAGTGTAGCCTTTCGCTACCAATCGGACCTTAAAGGTTGATACCTCTCCATCGGCTCCAAGCTTTCGCTTATAGACCCATTTGCACCCAACGGGCCTAACTCCCTTGGATGGGTCCACCAAGGTCCATACCTTGTTGGAGTTCATAGAGTCCATTTCGGATCTCATGGCCTCAAACCATCTACCCGAATCAATGTCAAACATCGCCTCTTCGAATGTCTTTAGATCATTTTCCAATTGACCAGTCAAGGCTAGCATACCATATCTCTCAGGCTGTTTAGAGACTCTAGCCGACTTTCTCAGAGGATGTGTAAAATCAAAAGGTTCATCGTGAGGTAGTACGGGTGTCATTTCTGCCATAGGTGATGCATCACTCGACTCTTCGAGTTGCACCTCTTGTTTTGAGTATCCGAAGGAAAACCCTTTTCCAAGAACACTCCATTTCTCAAAACAAACACGTTTTTGTTTCGAGGGATCATAGAAGTAGTATCCTACAGTTTCTTTCGGATATCCAACAAATCTACATAAGATGGATCTCATATCCAACTTATCTCCCACTAGTCTTTTGACATATGCGGGACACCCTCATATTCTCAAATACTTATAAGAGGGTGGTTTATCATGCCATATTTCATATGGTGTTTTGGGTACAGCCTTAGATGGCACCATGTTTAATAACTTGGCCGCCGTTTCTAATGCATAGCCCCAAAAAGAAAGACGTAATGTAGTAGAACTCATCATGAAACGAACCATGTCCAACAAAGTTTGGTTCCTCCTTTCAGCCACACCATTAAGTTGTGGCGTTGCAGGAGGAGTGCACTGAGAGAGAATCCCATTCTCTTTTAAGTAATTCAAGAATTCACCACTTAAGTATTCACCTCCACGAGCAGATCGAATGGTCTTAATTTTTTGTCCAGTTTGATTTTCAACTTCAAGTTTGAATTCTTTAAACATTTCAAATGCTTCAGACTTGTACTTCATTAAGTACACACCCAAACCGTGAGTGATCATCGGTAAAGGTTGGGAAGTAAGAAAATCCTCCTCTAGCTGGAACACTTAAAAGTCAACAAACATCTGTGTGGATTAAATCCAATAGTGCAGCGGCACGGCTACTTTGTCCAATAAATGGTGTTTTGGTCATTTTTCCCTTGAGACAAGATTCACAAGTTGAAAGAACATCTAAGTTCTCTATTTCTAGATTCTTAGAGTCAATCAACCTCTTCATCCTATCCTTGGAAATGTGACCTAATCTAGCGTGCCATATTTGTGCATTTTCTTGATCATCCAATTTTCGTTTATGTTGAACGTTCATAATCATATTTGTTGTTGGATAGTATATAAAACCATTTATTAAAGTGCCAAGTAAAACAGAAGAACCATTCCTCATTAAGTAGAAACATTGTTTTGATATACAAAATTCATACCCCTCTTCATCAAGAGTGGGTATATATACAATGTTTCTTATCATACTTGGTACATAATAACAACTATTAAGTATTATCCTAACATCCTTGCTAATAGCTAAGTGAATAGTTCCAACGGCTTCAGCAGCAACTTGCTTGCCGTCTCCAAGCCTGAGGATCACATCCCCTTCACCCAACTTTTTGCTTCTTCACATTACCTGCAAATCATTGCAAATATGAGCTCCACAATCGGTATCTAATACCCAAGAAGCATTATTAGCAACCATGTTAATTTCAACAACGAAAATACCTTGGATTGTTGCAAGAAACTTCTTGCAATTCCTCTTCCAATGGCCTTTTTCGTGCTAGTGATGACACTCATCATTTGTTGGATTGGCCTTGATTATCTTTTTTCCTTTGCCCTTCCCTCGACTGACCTTATTGCTTTTCTTCATTCCCTTTCCATTTCTCCTCCATTTCTTGACCCTTTTGGTCATGGAGGAAGATGTGGATGGGGTTTCTAGCATTACTGGTGCAGGCTTCTTTATAGTAGTCTCGTATTGCATAAGCATATTGATCAATTCAGGAAAAGTCTTCTCAAGACCGTTCATATTGTAATTAACAACAAATTGACCAAAAGACGGAGGTAATGACTGTAAGATCACATCTATGTAGGAGTCATTATTCAGGCCTGCGTTCAAAGATTCTAACTTCTCAATGAGAGAAAGCAGCTTGATGCCGTGGTCATGAACAGACGACCCCTCAGTCATCTTTGCCCGATAGAACTCCTTTGATGCTGCATATCTTATATGCCGATCTTGTACCGCAAACAACTCTTGTAAGCGTACAAAGATCTCAGATGCATGCTTAAAGTGTTCATGTTGCTTCTGCAGTTCATTGCTCATAGAAGCCATCATAAGGCAACGGGCCTGAAGGTCATCATCGATCCAACGTTGGAACGTCACACGTTCTTCATCAGTTGAATCCTCGGGAAGCTCAGTCGGAGGACAAGATTCCAACACATAAAAGCGTTTTGCGGAATCCAAAACAATTTTGAGATTCCTAAGCCAGTCAGCATAGTTGGTTCCAATAATTTTGTTTGTCTCAAGTATATTAGCAAGTGGACTTTTAGACATTTTCGATCTACAAGAAAGAAAAGAAGAAACAATGGAGATTTTAGCATTCTTTCAATCAATGTTAATTAAATTTACGATATGGTCTTTAATCATAAATTGCTCCCACTATTTCTTCAAAATTCCATAAACCCCCATGTGGATTTTCGGAAAATATTTTTCCTAGTGGGCTTGAAGTCCATAGAACAAATTTCATACCCCGCTGTTACGATTCGCATGAAAAACAATTCTATGGGAGGTGACTTTCACCATTCTCATCTTATGAGATCCCCAAGGTGTTTAACCTATTTTCACATAATCCCAAGGACTCCAAGTGAATTATGTTACTCCACGTTAAGCCCAACCCATCGACCAAAAGACCTCCCACTATCACCCTCCACGACTCGTGAGACAGAGTGATAGTAGGTAATCTACTTGTTCATATTGATAATACAACTTTTCACTACTTCCAAATCATTCCACGACTCATGAGACAATGAATTGAAAGGCGATAGCATCTCATATTTTGTCATTATGGATGGAAGGTCTGGATTATCAAATCTAATTTGATTTTATCCATCACAGGCTTAATATTTTAACTTGGACACTCCAAGTGAGGGTTTAAACCATTTGTTTACGCAAGACCTCATCACGATGTTTTATTCTTGTTTGTTTGTTTATCATATACAATAAATAAAACCTAGCATTCCCTTGTTGGATGATCATGAACCCATAGTCATCCCATATATTTATTACATAAAGATATCACATATCATGTATGCAAATAATATCATGTATATATATTTAGATCCAATAAAATAAAAGAATTTAATTCCTTAGGTTAAATGACATGATGTTTTCCATGGAATTAAATTGAATTTAATTCATGGGCACTTGATTCATAGTGTCAAATTAACTAAGACTTTCCAAGAAATTGTCCTAATCATATTAGGAGAATATGTTGAATTTTCCTAATGAAATGGAAAGTGAAAATCCAATTTTCTTTCTCAATTTATATCCATATATAAATTAAGAAAATAATATATATATATAGGCGGAAGAATCCGACCATGTAGGCGGAAGATAAATCCGGCCATGTAGGCGAAAGAATCCGACCATGTAGGCGGAAGATAAATCCGGTCATGTAGGCGAAAGGTGAAATACAATAGAATATAATTTCAACAATTGAAATATGCCCAAGAATTAAATTCAACACATCAAGAGATTAACACATAAAATTAATCGTTAAGCAATTTAATCCGATTAAATCACATCAAATCAAAATAAATTCAATTGACTTGCATGACCGGGCTCTGATACCACTGTTAGTTTCGTATAAGCCCTGAGGCGTTAAACACAATGGAATTTAAGATTTTAATTACAAAATAATATTATAATTAGCGATCAAATCGCCTGTTTGTTGCTATTACGATGTGGATCTCATGCATAAAAGGATGTCAATTGAATGATTAAGAGAAACTAACCTTTCTTGCTCTTCAGTTGATGCTGGTTACTTGAATTTTCTCAAGAACAACCTTACCTTAAAATTGGTGGAACGTCAAAACGGAAGCGCCTTTAATTGTTGTTCATGGTAGGAACACAAGTGTCTTCCCTCTAAAGTTAGTCCACACCACCTATGATGGAATCACCCTCAAACCTATGCTAGTAGGTGTTGGAGGATTATGGTAGATCAACTATTGATCTATGGAGAAATCAAGGGAATTCTTCTCTTTTGCAGATGAGAAATGAACATAAGACCAATGCTAAAGTGAAAACTAGACTTTCTAGCTTTGAAGGAGAGAAAGTCTAAGAACTAGAGAGCAAAAGGAAAGCAAGAGTTTTGTATCTTTGTATGTGGAAAATTGGTATATTAATCTCTTGCTTTGTACCCTTTTTATAGGCTTTCCTTTGCACTAGTTACAATGAATGTAGACAAGGTCTTTTGTCTTGCTGTTAGAACATTTATCTTCTTCATAGACAAGTTCTAGCATGACTCATCTTTTCTCCTTTTATACTTGTCATCTTTATAGACAAGCTTTAGCATGACTCATATTTTCTTCTTCATCTAAAGATGAAAACAAGTCATGTTTAGGTTCAATGAATCTTACCTTGTGGGCTTAGGCTAAGGTCTTGGGCTTTATATTAATTTTCAATTAGATTAAGTCCAATTTTAATTAATTTTCAAATTATTTAGCCCATGACATTTAATTCCTTAATTAAATATAAGCCTAAATCAATTAATCTAATTAATTGATTTTCAAGCTCAAATATATTCATCTTAATTAATCTATCACAAGTCTTACTTAATCAAATTAATGCTTGTGAATTTAGACTCCGAATTAAATAATCATATTATTTAATATTCCCATCAAATGATTTCATAAATTATTTCAATCAATTAATTTAAATCCGTAAATTAATTGATTTATTCTCCATAATTAATTCTACAAATTAATTCCAATAATTCCATCATGGATTTGTGTGTGACCCTTTAGGTTCACTATTCAGCTAGACTTGGGCTTGTATCATATATACAATTTAATTAGCAACTTACTTGTATTAGATTAATTAGATCTTATCATAATTAATCTCCCTCAATTAACTCTTTAATTGGAGGGTACCCGTCACCATGGGTGGCCATCTAGCAATGGTCCATGGCACTAGAGAATAGGTGAATTATTGTGTGAACCTATGAGCTACGCGTACCATGCAGATACGGTCCCTCCGCTACTAACCTCCCGATCAAAGTCTAGGGCATGGAATTAGTTACCGGTTCCCATTATCGACTTTGATGTCCATGTATCAACTCTTCAAGTTACGCTTCCAATTTATCAATATAGGAAAAACCCTCTCTCCTATTTGATCAATAGCCATGACCATGGGCTTCGAGGAACGCATAATGTAGAAAACATAGGAGGTCCATTACCATCTCATGATAAGTAACAGATCCTATCTTCGAACTCACCAATCTCCATGCATGCTTCAACTATGTCTGAAACATAACCGTATAGTGATCCAGGATGAAACCTGAGACCACATTGTACATGATCAAGTCATAGCCGTCCTATGCACAAGGTTACTATGGAACCTCAAATCTAAGCACTAGTTAGTGCACTATCGTAGCCTAGGAGTTCTAGTCATACCGATCATGTCATATAGGGCTTCCATATGACAACTCCTGCGAGTCAATTCAGTGAACTTGATAACTCTTTATCAAGCACCCACTAAAGTGCACAGACGTCATACGTCTGTCTATGAAACTCGACATTCATCATATGAATGCATCACTTAGTGCAAGTCTTTAAGGAATGGTCAATGCCCTATCTCGACCGATTCATCGACTTGGAATATTTTAGATAAAACCATAGAGGTTGGTTTCATGGTCACCATCATATGCGCGAGCCAACCCCGTAACATAATTGATCTAAGGGCTTCAACCAAATGCTCATATAAATATAATGTTAAAAGCATATGATGAAGATGGCCAAAGAACATTTCTTAAATTAACATATTATTGAAAAAGATCGTATAGAATAGTTTACAATGAGCCAATAAATTGGCTTGACGGTCACCTATTCTAACACCATCTCCCATGCAAACACCTCAGCAGACTCTTGTAAGAAACTGACATTGATGTGCTCCAACTGCGTGCCTAGCAATGTTCCAATCTTCAGCGTTTTTTCGCGGATCCTCCAGGAGCTCCACTATTTTAATCTCCTCGAAGGCCTCCATTCTCTCTTCTTCAACTTTCCTCCGTTTAGCTTCCCTTCGGGACTCCTCTCTCTGCCCCTCTTGGAAATTTTCTCTACTTAGCTCACCAGGGTTCCCCTTAGGCGACCCCCTCATTGTAACCATGCTTCCGCCCCTCGATTTTCCCCTCAGGGACCTCCACTGGCTTCCTCAATATACTCTCATAACATCTTGTCGCTTGCTTTCTATCACCGACCACTTCCCCTACACCTTCGAGTGTTGGAAACTTCACCTTCATATGGTATGTAGATATCATAGCCTGAAAGAGATTCAAACTCGGCCTCCCGAGGATCGCGTTGTAAGCAGAAGGTGCATCTACCACCAGATTCTCGACAAATTTTGTCACTCGCCTGGGGTACGTCCCTATTGACATTGGCAGTGTGACCTCCCCCAATGGCACAACTATATCCCCGCTAAAGCTGGTCAACGGTGTATTGACTGACGTGAGTTGCACGTTACCAATCCTCATTTGAGAGAAGGCTTTGTGAAAAGGGATATCTGCTGAGCTCCCACTATCTACTAAGATCTTTCTCACCCAAAAATTAGATATCAAGGCATCCACAACTATCGCGTCATTGCATGAGGAAAAACTCCCCTCTAAGTCTTGGTCATTAAAAACTCTCTTCTGCAGGGTGTACTCGAGGTATCCCCGTAACCTCACTATAAGCCACGTGGTTGGTAGCGTATCCCGCTGCTCTCATAACAGCCTTCCTAGCTCGCCCCGAGTCTCCTCCTGCTGGCCCTCCTGAAATAACTCCAATCACCCCAACGGTCGGAAGGTTATCTTTACTTTCCTGCTCTGCCTCCACTTTAACCCCCATCTCAAGACGGGGTGTCATCTGCTTGCTTTCAAGGGCAGCCTCCTGGGGACCTTGCTTCATTTTCCCCACGAATTCCTTCAAGTAGCCTCGTCTGATGAGTTTCTCAATTTCATTTCTCAAATGGTGGTACTCCTCGGTGATGTGATCTCGATCTCTATGGAACTGGTAGTATTTATCAGATTTCATTCTCTGAGGGTTGTCCTTCATCGGGTAAGGCCATCTCAACAACCCTTGTTGTTTAGCCACGGCAAGAACTTGAGCTCGCGGAGTATTTAACGGAGTGTACCGCACCAAATCCCCGGGCAGCATGGGCTTGCGTTCTCAACTATCCTGGGGGAAAACCTCTTCTCCTCCTCCTCAGCCCTCCACTTGAGGGGATTTGCCGGCCGCACTCCTATTATCTCTTCTATCCTTATGTACTTCTCTGCTCTCAGCAGTAACTCTTCCTAAGTCCAAGGAGGCTTCCCCGCAATTGACTCCTTAAATCGCCCTCTCCTCAAATTTTGCTGCATGATGCTTGCCAGAAGTTCAGGGTTCATGTGGGGGACTTCCAACACTGCTTCTGAGAAGCGCTGCACATACTCCCTCAACTCTCATTCTCCCGCTGAACTATTGTAAACAAATATGAAGCGGTCTTGGGATACCGCCCGTTTATCGTGAAGTGGTGCAAAAAGCACTGAGAGAGTTGTTCGAATGATTCTATAGTTCCTGGGGGTAGCTGGTTGAACCACGCCATTGCCTTCCCCAAGAGGGTAGTCCTAAACAACTTACAATAAGTTGCGCCGCTAATGTCCAGCAGATCGGCCCTAGCCATGAAGCGATCAAAATGATCCTAAGGATCCCCAACTCCATTATACTCATTCAAGCTTGGGACCTTGACCCCTGGATGGATTGCTTCTGCTAATATGTGGGGAGCGAAAGGACTCCAACGCGGGGGCGCTACTGCCAAAGGTCGCGCTCGGTATCCTAGAGGCCCCAAAGGGTTCGGGAGAACATGCGGGGAGGGACTCCCATCTCGTGGTATCCTTATTCTTACACCGGCGGCATCTCTTCTCGGCGAGGAGGTGGAAAGTAGTTGTCCTCACGTCCCCCTAGCGGTGGATGTGGGAAGCAGTCTTCTTCACCCGCGCCCCTGCGAGGAGGTGAGGGGTAAAAGTTATCCTCTGGTTGCGTGGCTCTACTGTTGACTTCCTCCTCGTAGTCCACGCCTTCGCAGGTGTCCCCCGCGCGTCCGGCAATGTATTGGGCCACGGCCCTCTCTGCGGCTTGGGCAGATGCATCCTCCACCAACTGGCGAAGAGCCTCAGGACTCATCTGAATAACTGGGGTTGGAGGTAAAGCCTCGGCCTCCTCCTGCTGGTTGTGCGCTGGTGGATTCTCCAAAGCGTGGCCTTGCTCATGCTCTTCCTTTCCTCTCTCGGGTTCCTCCTGCCCCGCGTTTGCACTCCTCGCTCTTGAACGAGTATTCATCTTCAATGCCTAGACCAGATTTCCCACAGATGGCGCCAAGCTGATGGTGTGTGATTCGGGAGATCGTTGATCTAAGCACGTTAACTCAAAACGACGTCGCGAGGCAAATAATTCCAGAACTTCTTCTAAAAGTATATTTCCAAAAATAGGATTGAGATGAGTTTACAAAGGATTTCACCCCTATTTATTGTAAAGGAAATGGGGTAAAAATACGACATTATCCCTCAATCGCCTTCGATCTAACGGCTGAGATTTAATCTGAGGGGGCGCCTTGGTAATTTGGCATTACCCCACTAACCACTACCTATAACTTCCTTCAATGGTATAAATGAAAATTCTTTTACATATGAGGGCATTTTGGGGAGTCGCCTATTCTAATTATTTTCTTGCCCTATCACGTTGCTACATACATTAGCAAGTATATATCTTATATTAAATAATATATTAACAATGGGAATTTTACTTGTTAATGAGCTCGAAGTTGATTCTTTTTTTGTTGCTATTGAGCGTTTTTCTTGTAATGTTATACGAAATAGTTCATCGAAATCAATTCTAGTTTCTAGTTTTGGATTTTAGTTAAGGAATCTTAATAAATGTTTGCAGTTTTTGGCCTCCGTCATATGAAGATATATGTATGATCGATGAATTTGTTTTTTAGTATAAGTTCAACATCAAGCTCTTTAGTTGATAATAATAAAGAACTCAAAGGTATGAATATTTCGTTCCCATTTTTTTTTTGTCTATATATAGTTTTTAATGAAATCGTGAGGCTTCTCATTATATGTCTAAACATTTTTGTGTATTCAGTTCAAATAAATTATTTCAAAAATTATACTTATAGTTTTTTATTTTTTTTAAAAAAAAAAAACCTGAGTTATTTCAAATACCTTTTTAATTCTTTTCTTGTAATTGCTTTGGCATTTTCTTTTCTTTTCTTTTCTCATAATTCTTTTGCCACTACATGATAAAGCAATTTGATGAAGCAGTGCTAGCTATTTTCACTTGATGCATTTCCTAACAATCTCTTTCATTCTTTTACTTCTTATGTCCAACTTTATATCTCTTAAAGTGTATTCTTCTTTGTTGTTTAGTAATATTCTTTCCTTCTTTTTTTAGATATTATTTTTAAAGTTATATTTTATGGCTTATCTACTATGTAGCGTGCTTCTTTATTTCTTTAAAGTTTTGATGTTATGTAATTTCTATATTTGCTCTTATTCTTAATTTCTGAGTGATGCGAGTAAAAAATGTAGTGCTCGATTCAGTTAGAGTGCAAAATAATGCAGTAAAATACAAAAAATAAAAGAGGATAAATGTATGAATTGAGAGTGTTTATTTCGTGTTGGTCGTGTATAAATGAGAGATTGATGTTGAAATCAAGCTCTAAGTGCGAATTACAAATGTTCCTTCAATCTAAAGTGGAAGCATGAAGATTAAAGTCGTAGAATATGTGCTCAAGTTGTAGTAGAAGGGCAAAAAACCTATTTTTCGGAGGGAAGAACTTGTGTTTGGAGGAAAAAACTTCTCATATGAGGGAAACCTTCGTCTAAAGAGGCTGAAAACTTGTCCTCTCCCGCTGGGGGAAGCCTCTATTTATAGGCAACCTTCAGTTTGTTGGAGAAGATCATGAATTTAGGGGAGCACGACCTCAAAACTGTTAGATAATATTGCATCTCCCCCAGATTCGGTGGAGACTCCCTGGAGAATGCAGGATCCCCCCAAATTTTCAGGGAGGCAGTTGAAGTTTGCTGACCTTCCTGGATTTTCAGGGAAGCAGTTGGGGTCTGTTGACCTTCCTGGAATTTCAGGGAGGCAGTTAGGGAGACGTCTTTCCCTGCTGGAGTCTAAACTTTTAAGGTTTATTGCTCTTCTCCAGGGAAGCGCCATGTGTCCCTAAAAGGGCTATTGGTCCTTATCCGATTTTATGAGGAGCGCCTCCCGAGATCCTACGTGGATGCCACCTAAATCACTTGTGGATGTCATGTGAGGCCTTTGACTTTGGTTGGTGGATTTCGAGTCTTTCAGCTTCCTTGTGGGCCTACGAGGCCTTCTTGGATCAGGACCTTCTTGGATTTGGGTCGATTGGACTTCTTGTGGCTTAATTCACTTTCTAGGCGGGCCTAGCAGGCTTCTTGGTGGACTTGGACTGGGCTTCCTGGAGGATGAATTGGCCTCATTGGGGGGGTACTTGAGCCTATCGTTTCTTTCGGGTTCGTACGATCACTTCTTTCTTTTGGACTGTTATCTTTTCTTAATCTACACATATGCATATATTTATACTATTCTCTTGATATATCTCATTAATAAGTTTTAAATTTTAATCCGGTATAATATTTTTTCTTAGAAATTTATATATTTCATCAATATATGTTTTGCCATTCTTTTTATTGATTCACTAATACTGATATATTAAGTTTTTAATTTCTGGCACATTGACACTTTTTTCCTTAGTTTTTTTCAATTAAAATTTCTTTTTAATCTTACATTGTTGTCTCGATTGTAAAATCGAATGTCACTCCCTTGTTTAAAAATAAAAAATTGAGGTTCTATCTTCCAAATTTGTTTAATTTGATTTCACCTACTGATGTGGAGAAGAATAACTAAAAGAGAGAATTTACAAGAAGGCCCCAAATTTTATAAATATTTCACAAGAACCCTTGATGGAGGTTGAGAGGAGTTATAAGGAAGTTAAGAGGGGTTGAAGAGATGGAGGTTGAAAAGAGAGTGGGGCTAGTGAAATGACGGAAGTACCCTCACCTGTTTAATTTAGGTTGTAGGATCAAAGGACGACATTGTAATTTCACCCCCTAAAATTTACTATAAATAGGGGGTGAACTTTATTATTTGTGATACCTTTTGAATGAATAAAGAAAGTTTACTCTTCATTTCCTTGTTTTTGTTAAGCTTCTTGTGTTTGTTTGATGCACGTGCTTAGGCTACGTTTCTTCCCGAATTTCACCCCATCAGCTTGGCGTCGTCTGTGGGAAACCAGTCTAGGCATCAAAAGATGAACACCAGATCGAGGGCAAGAAGCGCGAACGTGGGGCAAGAGGACCCTAAAAGAAGAGGAGAGGAGGAGCAGGGCCACGCCCTGGCAAATCCACCAGCACCAGCGCAAAGGCAAGAAGACCGGCAGGAAGAGGTTGAGGCCCACGCCTCCGAGAGTCCACCGGCGCACTGCCAGGAGGAGGAGAGGCAGGAAGAGGTCGAGGCCCACGCCTCGGAGAGTCCACCTGCGCACCCAGGAAGAGGTCGAGGCTCCCCCCAGCAGGAGCGAGGCCCACGCCTTGGAGAATCCACCTGCGCACCCAGGAGGAGGAGAGGCAGGCAGAGGTCGAGGCTCCCCCCAGCAGGAGCAAGGCCCACGCCTTGGAGAATCCACCTGCACATCCAGGAAGAGGAGAGGCAGGAAGAGGTCAAGGCTCCCCTCTAGCAGGAGTGAGGCCCACGCCTTGGAGAATCCACCTGCGCACCCAGGAGGAGGAGAGAGGCAGGCAGAGGTCGAGGCTCCCCCCTCCCCCTCCAACAGGAGCAAGGCCCACACCTTGGAGAATCCACCTGCGCATCCAGGAGGAGGAGAGGCAGGAAGAGGTCGAGGCTCCACCTCCACCCCCAGTTATTCAGATAACTCTCAAGACTCTTCGCCAGTTGGTGGAGGATGCATCCGCCCAAGCCACGAAGCTGCCGGAAGGGCCATAGAGGAAGATAAAGGGTCCCCTTAGGGCAGAAGGAAGTAAGCATGAACGTGGACATGTGCCCTAGGGGGATTTAACTCAATACACCCCCCAGACCTCGCGGACTCAAATGCTCGATGCAGCCAAGCAACAAGGATTGGGATCAAGACCGTAGCTCAGAGGAATGCCACTACTTGAAGAAGGAGGTCGAGGAGTTGATCCGAAGAGATTACTTACGAGAATTGGTGGGACAAATGAAACAAGAGCTCACGGAAACCGCTTCTGGAGACAGGTACGTGGTATGTGGGAGTGAAGTAGGAAGCAGAATGAGCTAGCAGGGACAGCCTCCCAACCGCTTGAGTTATGAGGGTTACCTCGGGAGACCCAATAGGAAGAGATACGAAACAAGAGTCGCTCAGAGAGCAAGGCAAGCTGAAGGAGTTGCGGTGAGAGCAATAGGACGCGATGCCAAACCGTATCATCTTTGGCTAGAAGGCAGCAGTGTCGCCAGTAAATCCAAAAACTAGTCGGAGTGTGATGCGCTGAGCAAGGGGAGAAAAGCTGACTTGCGTCGCAGAAGCGACACATGCAGGGGGAGAAAGCTGACTTGCATTGCAGGAGAGACATATGCAGGGGGAGAAAGCAGGAGTGGCATATGCGAAGGCGGATAGCAACTTCCAACTTGTGGTCAAGCAGTAGGAGGAAGGCTGCGAAGCTAGGGGAGCAGATGACCAAGTACTTACCAGACATCCAAGAGTTAAGAAGGAAGTTCGGTGAGTTCATCCCAGAATAAATCCCGTGGTCATGCAAGGAAGAGACGAACGGACTCATTAAATCAGCCAGCTTATTGCCTCTTTCAGAGAGCGAGAGAATAACCCTACTGAGTCAAGAGCGACACGAAGTGGACGTAGTGTGGGAAGAAGCCTTGATGGTGAAGAGCGTTTCATCAAGCTGGGAAGAAGGTTTGAAAGAAGATTGAGAATTTGGGATTTTGCTTCAAGAGTCCAGATAACCCCAAGGAACCTCAAGGAAGCAAGGGTAAGTCAAGCTAGGTCAGCGGAGCTCATGTTCATTGGAAGTAAGCTGCATAAGGGAGGCTTTTTACAAACCACATCTTGGATACGTCGGCGAGGATTAAGCAGAGTAGAAAGAGGAAGGCTGCATAATCACTCCGGAGGTAGAGTGCTAGGATGCCAGGCCCCGAAGCGAGGACATTCTGGCCTACAGAGCGTAAGGATGCAGGGAACTTAGTGAAAGATTCTAAGGATGCCAGGAGCATGCCAACATCATTCACGCCCTAGCGGGAAGTATGGACCTTTGCAACATCTCGTTCCGACGGGCAGGCGGAAGTAATCAGCAGGGTAGTTTTCCAATATTTGAAGACGATAGAAGATGCCAAAGGCAATTGGGTAGAGGAGCTTCCGGGAATCCTATGGGCATATCGAACCACCACACGTCAAAGCACGGAAAACCCATTTAGTATGGTCTACGGGTCGGAGGCCGTTATCCCAGTGGAGATTGGAGAAAAGACACCCAGAGTGAAGTGATATGAGCCGACTAGCAACGAAAGTAAAAGGAGAGTCGACCTGGATTTTTTGGAGGAGCTAAGGAGCAGCGCGAATGTCAGGACTTAAGCATATAAGACATTAATGGCGAGAGCTTACAATGACAGAGTTAGACATCGAGGCTTCCAAGTGGGCGACCTCGTGTTGAGGAGGGCCGATGCTACAAGTAACATTGGGAAGCTCGACACCAAATGGGTTGGACCATATCAAGTAATCGAGATTGTAGGGAGAGGAACTTATCGCCTACAAAAGTTGGATGGAAAAGAAGTACCACGTACATGGAACGTGGTCAACTTAAAGAAGTATTTTGTATAAATTTTCCCATTTTAAGATTTGTATGAAGCTGTAGTTTAAGAGTTTTTTGTACCTCTTATTATGATAATGAAATATCTTTTTGATAAGTTTTTTTTCGCTTCTGTGTTTTATTTTATGCAAGAAGGGGATGATCCTTCACATATAAGTATTATTGATAAAAGGGGGACTGCCCCACGTAAATGCCCAACTGTCACGAGAGGGATTGCCTCTCATAGGGGGATTGCCCCTAACATCGAAAACATCATCTAAAAGAGAGGGATTACCTCTCAGAGGGGGATGGCCTCATAGGGGGATTGCCCCTAGCACCTAAATATCATTTAAAAAAGAGGGATTGCCTCTCATAGGGGGATTGCTCCTAACATCAAAAACATCATCTAAAAGAGAGGGATTGCCTTTCAGAGCGGGATGGCCCCTCACATTAACATTCTATCTGAAAGAGGGGGATTGCCGCTCAAATTGAAATTCTGTCCACGAGAGGGGGATGGCCCCTCACATTAATATTCTATCTAAAAGAGGGGACTGCCCCTCACATTAATATTCTATCTGAAAGAGGGGGATTGCCCCTCACATTAATATTCTATCTGAAAGAGGGGGATTGCCCCTCAAATTGAAGTTTGATTCAAAAAGAGGGGGGTTACCCTTAATATTTAGTTAGCTCAACACTTCGCTTATAAGGTATTTAGTTTTGATATTTTATTTATAAAAGGGGGATTGCCCTCACATTGATATTTAGCTTAAAAAGAAGCAACTTAACGTAATAAGCAATAGAGAAACAAAATTTGATAACATAGTAAAAAAGAACCCTTGCGAAATTCCAAAAATATTTTGATAAGAAGAACTCTTAAGAAGTTCCTCAAATGACAAAGAACTCCCGCGAAGTTACAAAGTGTCCCAACCAAGGGAACTCCTATAGAGCTTTCGAAGAGATCAACATGATGCGTCGCGATGCGAGGTGATCTAAATGTGACGCAACGCAACACAATTACAACAACCATCAAAGGGGCAAGGTCCCCCTCGCCTCCACGGCGGCATACGAGGTGGCAGAGGATGAGGGAGCGAGCAACCACATCTCCCTTCCTTGACGAAAGGCGAGAACAGACTCGCTAATTGCGCTTGTAAAAACAATACACCAAGCCTCTAGAAAAAAAAAAACGTTTACAACTGCGGAGAGGAAGGGATAGAAGAACGAGTTCTTAACAACTCTCCCAAGGATGAACAAAATATCGAAAAGTCACAAGAGAGGAAGTGGAGCCAAGATCCCGCAAACGCCGGAAGAAACTCTTCGAAGTACGCGAAAGGATAAGGAGCGGAGTGGCTGATGCACGACCTCGAGGTTTGAAGCAGGGGGCTTGCGCTATCGAAGGAAATCGAGGAGTTGTCAACTTTTTTCTGACTCTAATTTCTGGAAAATATCTAACAAATTAGATGAACGTTCCTAGTGCCCTGAACGGAAATCACTTCGTGATCGAAATTGACCACTTCAGCAAGCAAGAGAGAAAGAAGGAGGGGCAACAAAACACCCTCAACTGAAATCCGACCGAGGCGGGGGGCCACGGCCAGACTCTGGCTGAGGCGTCTCGCCTCGACCAAGACTTGGCTGAGGCACGCGCCACTGGCCGAGGCATGTGCCTCGGCCACGTCCAGGCCGAGGCACACGCCTCGGCAACGTCCAGGCCGAGGCATGTGCCTCGGCCAGGTCATTATCCACCATCGATGGATCCGCCATTGACGGACCCCTGACGACGCCTCCTTGGACATTTCCTTGAAGTGCGTGACATCTTAAAAATCTTTCAAACTGGCAAATCATTTCTGTTTCTTCCAGATTAACAAATGATGACTTTTGGAAGTCGAACAACGAAAACTACTGCAAGGAAAGAGATGAAGAGCCATATACTCAAGCCAACTCGTTTCGACATCTTTCTGGAATGTGGCGGAGACCAAGTAGACAGACCGAACAAAACAAGAGGAAGAAAGTCAGAATACCCCACCAAGTGTATACATAGAAGACAGGGTATCCCAGTCAGGGAATGAGTTGAACCAAGAGCAGTCTCGAAAGAGAAAGAGCCTATATGAAGAAGGGTCCCAAGAAGGAAGAAACCCGTGGCAGAAGCAGAAGGAACAAGAAGGAAAAAAGAGCTCCAGTAGAAGAAGGATTTGGGCCAAGAGGAATCCCAGGAGAAAAAAGACTCTACATCAAAAGGGAGCATTATCAAGAAGATGAAGATGAAGATGAATCAGAATCAAATTATCTGTTAGAACGTCCAAATTTTCCAGAAGCATTTGGAAGTTGGGGGGCTACTGATGTGGAGAAGAATAACTAAAACAGAGAATTTACGAGAAGGCCCCAAATTTTATAAATATTGCACAAGAATCCTTGATGGAGGTTGAGAGGAGTTATAAGGAAGTTAAGGGGGGTTGAAGAGATGGAGGTTGAAAAGAGAGTGGGGCTAGTGAAATGACGGAAGTACCCTCGCCTGTTTAATTTAGACCATAGGATCAAAGGACGACATTGTAATTTCACCCCCTAAAATTTACTATAAATAGGGGGTG
Source organism: Sesamum alatum (assembly GCA_034509735.1). NCBI lineage: Eukaryota > Viridiplantae > Streptophyta > Magnoliopsida > Lamiales > Pedaliaceae > Sesamum > Sesamum alatum. Next base: position 542,133 of record JACGWO010000004.1, read on the forward strand.
AACTTTATTGTTTGTGATAGCTTTTGAATGAATAAAGAAAGTTTACTCTTCATTTCCTTGTTTTTGTTAAGCTTTTTGTGTTCGTTTGGTGCACGTGCATAGGCTATGTTTCTTCCCGAATTTCACCCCATCACCTACTATCAAAATCCAAAATAATTTTGACATCTTCTTTCATGAAAATATTTCTTTTTCTTAGTGAATGATTTTATGAATATTGCGTTATCAAAATTTTAACATAAAATATATTATGAGTTTTGTAGCTTTGTATATATAATAATATAAAAAGATTTTCATACTTGATTAACGTATGGGTTTTTATTTAATTTTTTTGTTTATATTTTCACTTTTTGGAACGGAGCAAGGCTTCTAAGTATGACCGTACAAATTTTGATTTTTGTGTTTAGTTCAAATTAATTATATTTTAAAATTATAGTTATAATTTTTAATTTTTTTAAAATTGAGTTACTTTAAAAAAATAATTTTTCTTTATAATTGGTTTAACCCTTTCTTTTATTTTGTCTTTTTACAAATCTTATGCTATATACATAATAGATTTCATTGGTGTGAAGAGCAACTTAACATAATAGTACTAGCTTTCTTTCCTTGATTCATTACCCAACCTTTTTCTTTTCATTATTTTCTTTTGTGATGTTCAAATTCTCAATTCATGTCTCTTCTGCGATTTCCTCTTTATTTCAGCAATCTTTTTTTTTTTTTCATCTTTTCGATATTAATTTTAGTTTTTTATTTTGTGTTGAAGTCTACAGAAATGAAGTGTTCTTCTTTGGAGTTCTATAGTTTTAAAATTTATGTGTTTGATCTTATTATTAATTCATCACTATTTAGTAACAACTAAATGTTGTTTTTCATATATTTTAAATTATGATTCTTCTCAATTATTGTATAGTTAAGCTAATTTATCGCTTAATAATTTATTATTAAGATACTTATTTTGCATAATTAGTGTACCTAAAATTTAATTTGCAATAGTCAATCTACTTTCAATAATTTGCGTTGTACAATATGATCCACTCAATCAACACATATTCAACAGTTTTAAGAATATATATTTTTCACTATTTTCTAAGTGGACTAAATACTTAAGTTTATACAAATAAAACATATAGACTTTATTTTTTTTATTTTTCATTCAAAATTTAAATATTTAATATCTTAATCTGTGCATAGCATGGGGATTACACTAGTATAAATATATAAGTATGTATATATTTATACATATGTATTTATATGTATATATTTATACATGTATATTTAGATGACGGACGAACACAAAAGAAGGTGAATGCTACACGGCAACGAGGGCTAGCGTAGGCGGATGAGAGGTTGGGCGCATGCAAAGAGGCAATGAGAGGGCGCAAGCAGGCGAGGGCATGACAGTAGGGGTGGGGGTGGGGAAAATGCGTTTTTTAAAAAATAAATAATTTAATAATTTAAAATATTTTTTAATTAAAAAAAATATTTATTTTAGTAATTTTAATGTGATTTATATAAAATATATAAATTATTTTGAATTATAATTTATTAATTTTAATAAAATTTAATTATAAATAAAAAATATAGGATAAATAATCTTTTTTTAATAATTTCAAATAATTTATACAAATATGATGATTTTTTAATTTAAACTTATAATGTAGTAACTAATTTTATTAATATATTAATTGAATAATTTAATATGTCAATTATTGAGAAGTGTCATTTTATATAGAGATTTAATTAAAAAAAATTAATAAGATAATTGAAAATTAATTTAAAAACTGATATAAAAAGGATGTCCGTTCTCGAAGTTGTCAATTTTCTACTCATCCCCCGATACTATGGACAGTGGTAGCCGTCTTGTCGATACAAGGATTTAGGGTATTCCGCTATATATATATATATATATATATTATTTTGACACCCCTATACTTTTTGGTAATTACAGAAACACACCTAAAGACATTTTTGTCATTGAAAAATTATATTAAAGTTTGATCAAGTCAATAGGGACGTTTTTGAATTTTAAAGGTTGTCATATGGGTGGTTTTTAAAATTTTTTAAAAGATAGGAGTGATTTGTATAAAAAGACAATTCTTTTATTCTGAAGGGGGCAATTGTTAAGAAAAACTATAGGGAAAGGATATCTGTATACTTTAAAATGAAGGATAAAAGGTAATTTTATCAAGTATATATGTTAGGACTTTTTAATGGTTGTTAGTGTCAGGAGAATAGATATGATTTCTTAAATTGAAGGTATTTAATTGTAATTAAATTAAATATCAAGGAAGGCTGTTGTAATTTTATACATGAATTTATGCTAAGCATGGACTTTTGTAACGAAAGAATGAGAAATTTGTTGGAGAAGAAGAATATTTGGAGTTTTCAAATCAGGAAAGGAATTAAATTAGTAAAAATTGGTTGATGATGGATATGCGTAGTACGTTTCTAGAATGGGTATAATACGTGGACGGCTGAATCAATATCATCATCAGCAGCATAAATAGTAGTTAATTTATATTGTTTGAAGTTTGAAGTTGGGAGTTTGGAAGGGTAAAATGCAATAATTCTCCCTGCATTTTCGCAAAGTTGCAAAACAACTCCTTGTATTAAAGAAATAGGCTAAAAACCTCCTATGATATCTATATATAATAAAACAGAATCATTGAGACTATCCAACCAAGCATCACGTATGCGCAGATGTGGATAGTCTCAACGAGCTCTGTTCTGCCAAATGGAATTTAACTATTTTTTAGATAAAAGAGAAAAAATATTAGTATTTATCCAAAAGAATCTAATCAATATTATATGTTTATATAACTTTTTTAAGTAAATAAAAATATGTTTATCCAATATATATGTATTTATCTTATAGATCACATACAATAGTTTATCCACAAAAGAATTGCATTTTCTAAAAATTAATTAAATAGAACTATATATAATATTCTTTTAAATATAAAAATAAGTAAATAATTAATATATTAAGAATTAAGTTAATAAGCATAAAAATATGAAAGTATATTGAACACAAAAATGAATTACTAACTATTTACCTAAAAAAATGAGTGAGTCTTTTGGATAAACAAATAATGGTACACTTATCTAAATTTAAATATCAGATACGTTATAATTTTTTAAGCTCCAAAATATCTGAGTAAGTAAAAATGACAAATAATTCAAAATTTAAAATAAAATGAGTAATTGACAAACAATTCAAAATTTAGAAATAAAATAATTAGTCAAATTTAAAAATATAAGACTCTTTTTTAATATGAAAATCAATTTTAGATTAATTGTACCCCTGACTAATTTATCTTTTGGATACATTCAAATCATTTATCGACACTAAATAAAAACAAAATATTTTCTTACATAGCAAAATAAAATTCAAAGAGACACCGGAGAACTATGGTTTATAAAAGCTAATAAAATAAAAAATTATAAATAAAGTAAATCTATATATAGTAAAATAGAATTAATGAGACTATCCACCTAAGCGCCACGTATGCATAGATGTGGGTAGTTTCAATGAGCTCTGTTTTGCCAAATGGAATTTAAGTATTAGTATAAAAGAGAAAAAATATTAGTATTTATCCAAAAGAATCTAATCAATATTATATGTTTATATAACATTTTAAGTAAATAAAAATATGTTTATCCAATATATATGTATTTATCTTATATATAACATTCAATAGTTTATCCACAAAATAATTGCATTTTCTAAAAATTAATTAAATAGAACTATATATAATATTCTTTTAAATATAAAAATAAGTAAATAATTAATATATTAAGAATTAAATTAATAAGTATAAAAATACGAAAGTATATTGAACATAAAAATAAATTTGAATTATTTTACTAACTATTTACCTAAAAAAATGAGTGAGTCTTTTGGATAAACAAATAATGGTACACTTATCTAAATTTAAATATAATTTTTAAAGTTCCAAAATAACTAAGTAAGTAAAAATGACAAATAATTCAAAATTAAAAATAAAATGAGTAATTGACAAACAATTCAAAATTTAGAAATAAAATAATTAGTCAAATTTAAACATATAAGACTATTTTTTAATATGAAAATCAATTTTAGATTAATTGTACCCCTGACTAATTTATCTTTTGGATACATTCAAATCATTTATCAACATTAAATAAAAATGAAATATTTGAAGAAATAGCAAAATAAAATTCAAAGAGACATCGATGAACTATGGTTTATAAAAGCTAATAAAATAAAAAATTATAAATAAAGTAAATTTTTATATATAAAAAATTAAAATTCAATATGATAATAATCACAAATAAAAAAAATATTGAAAGATGTAAAAGTAAATTTGAATTTTAGATTATATCCCTAACCAATTTACCTGAATAAATTTCTAAATCTTTATAAAATCAAATAATCTAACATTTATCTAATTTTAATAAAAATAAAATATATTTACTAACAAGGTAACTAAAATTCGAAGAGACACCAAACTGCTTTAAAAAGTTAATAAAATAAAAAATATAAATAAATTTAATTTTATAATTTAACAATGACTAATGATATAAAAATTAAAATGTAATATGATAATAATAAAAAACAAAAAAAAACTAATAGATATAAAAATAAATTTGAAGAATGTTACTTATTCATTTATTTAAAAAGATTATAAATCTTTTGGATAAAGACAAATTATTATACACTTATCGGAATTGTTTATTAGTTATATTTTATCTATATCTATATATAATAAAACAGAATCATTGAAACTGTTCACCTAAGCGTCATATATACGGAGATGTGGACAACCTCAATGAGCTCCATTCTGCCAAATGAAAATTTACAAATTTTTAGATAAAAAGAAAAAAAATATATTTATACTTATCCAAAAGAATCTAATCAACATTATTTGTTTATTTTTTTTAAGTATATAAAAATGTGTTTATTCAAATATATATATATATATATTTATCCAACAAATAAAAGTTCATTTGATTTAAAATATCATTAATATAAATATCAATTATTGTTCATTATATCCAAAAATATGAAATATTGTCTGAATTGATTATTCGTTATATAATTATAGTTTCTTATAATATAGCCATAATGTTTGATGTTATGATATTTTGTATAAGATCCTATAGGTGATATGACTACTGAATATTTGATACATAATAAACTACAATATCTAAATATTATGTGTATAACTATAGATTAGTATATATAAAAAAAATACTACATTTATTGACAATATATATTATAATTTCTTCTTTTATAATTATTCGTGTTTATCCAAAAAATTCTAATCATCATAGGAGAATCACTTCATGATTATCAACTAGAAAATTTAAATATTTTTAAAATTCTCATTAATGATAAGATAAGTCAATTTTATAAAACTTATCTACTATTGTCTTTTGAAATTCAAAATTACTCAAGATAAAAAGTTTGTAATATTATAAATAATCGGTCTGCAGAAGCAGCACAAAAGTAAATCGCAAGGCTGTGAAATTTTACGCTACAATAGCATGTAAATTTCTCTTTCCACCTTCATAATTTTTCCTTTACTTATATTTTTAGTGAGAATTTCAAAATTTGACAGAGTTATTTTTTGCAATCGTCGATGAAATAAGTATGTACATATTCATATCAATGGTAATGCCAATGATTTTTAGTTTTTTTTCTATAATGAGCGATGAACTATTAATTTGAAAGTACAAAAATATTTCTAAAGCGACCAATTGCTATTACAATATTCAATGCACAGTATAACAACATCCATTCAGTCCACGTCATAATAAAAAATCCACATCTACCAACACTAATCAAAGGAATAATACAAAATCCTACAAATTAACAACTCCCTACATTCGTAGTACTCGAACGCACAACTTCTTGGTTGTGGGACCTCAACCTTACCACTAGGGCAAGGGATCATCGGTAATGCCAATGATTTTTAATTCAATCATTGACAAGTTCAGTATTTATTCTGCATTTTTATGTTTCAATAAGACACAATTTCTCTAATTTTAATTATTTTTTCCTGAATATCAAATATTATTAATTTGTTTTGTTAGTTATTGCACCGCGAAATGCATTAATTAAAAAATTATTAATCAAGAATTTGTTATGACATTTCAAAAATCACGAATTCCTCCTATTTGTCCTCTTCTCTTAATTATTTTAATTTTGAATTATTTATTAAATACTAATGTTGTTTTAAAATTAAAATTATTTGTACTTTTTATTTATTTATTATTAAAGCACATGTGTGCTCTATGATAGCCTTTTTTGAATTTTCTTTACCACTTAATGAAATAACGTATTTTTTATTAAGATAATTATTTACCTCATTTATTTTTATTTTGAAGCACATATTCATTATTCATTTTAAAGCACATATTCATTGTTTACCTTTATTAAAAAAAATCACTTATCATTTAAAATAATTAGTTAGTAAAAGGTTTAACTTCATTTATATATTGAATACACGTTCGTATGTTTTCTACTTATTAATTACTTTAACTTTAAATTTTAAATTCTTTATTGTTTATTTATTTTTATATTTTAAATTTTAAATTATTTATAAACTTATTTCTTTATTTATTGAAGATACAATTCTCCCGTGCCTTGGCACGGGGTACTAACTAGTATATATATAATTCAGCAAAAAAAACCCATATCCTCAATTTTTAACGGAGAGTGGGATTCACTCACGGAAGTGAGAGTGGTAGAGTTTTTTTTTCAGCTTTTCATCCACTTTTGGTAGGTGAAAATGTCCAACTTGCCCTTATTTCTAATATAAATAACACAAATGGTATTTTAACTTCAATAAATGCAATTTGACTTAAAATAAATAAATATATTATAATATTTTTTATTACAGGTAAATAAACTTACAAAAGACTATATATTTATATAAATAAAAATTAACTTTTAGATTATAAATATTATTTTAATTTTTAAATTATAATTTTTAATTTTAAATATAATATATATATATATATATAGAGGGGACGGTAGTCGTTGCCGCCGCATCTGGACAACGGCGACTACCGTCGCCCAGCGATTAGAGAAGGGGCGCGCCGCCCCTTCTCCTTCTTCAAGTTGACGGCGACGTCACTCGAATCTGGGCGATGTCGCCGTCACCCTTCTCCATCTTCTGGGCGACGTCGCCGTCACTGGATTTAGGGGGCGACACCAACAACCGTTGTCGCCGTTAAGATGCGACGGCGGTGACAGCCGTCGTCTGTATATATCTATAAATATATATATATATATCATATTTATATATTTACTATTATTTATTTTTATATGTAATTGTTTAAATATATTATTTATTTTTTATAAATTTATATAGTATAAAAATATAAATTCAAACTTTTTAATGTGGACCTTTGATCTTAAAGAATTTATGATTCGAATGTTGTTATTATTCATTATTTTTCTATTATATTATTTAAATATAATATTTAAATTTAAAAAATTTTAATCTTGACCATTGATTCCTACAATTTAAAATCTAATAGTTGTAAATAGTTGATTAAATCCAACGGTTGTGATTGATTTAACACAGATCAAACGGTTATGAGAAGTGAGGGCATAACGGTCAAATTATTAAAAAACTAACGGTGTTAGTGTCATTTAATGGATAGGGACAAGTGTGCAACATTTTAAAAAATATGAGGAACCTATTTTCTCATCACAAGAGGTTTTTTACTTTTTCGCTAAAATACAAAAGGTTTTTTAACATTTTACACAGTTTGGAATTGGTGTGAACGGGGAGGTTGGACGTACGACTTTGGTGATATTCCGTTAAAATTTGTCAACATAAAGCTTCGTTTGTCTCCATTGACTATTCCCAACAGTTTCAGGTTGACGCGCTATCCACTTTCCACCCTTCCTGCGACTTTTGACCAATTCATTTTTCAAGTAATAATATATATATATATAGTAAAAACATCTCACCACACCTTTTCCCACTTTTCTCCTCTATAATTATATATGCACATTCATATCTTCTTCTTTTTTGATATATACTATACTATATTATTATTTGGGATAAATATAATTTACCCCATTTGACATAAGAAATAAGCAAAAAATTCACTTGTAAAAAAATAATTAGCAAATTACTCCTTATCAAGGAAAAACACATATAGATAATTTGCTTCATTTTAAAATCATAAGGAATAATTTGCTAATTATTTTTTTATAGAAGAATTTTGTTCATTTATTATATCATATTGGATAAATTGCATTTATCCCTATTATTATTGTATCATTTGAAGAATTCAAGCATTCAGGACAGACAAATGAAAACGGATGAACAGAATCCTGCATTCATTCCTTTCATTTGTGGACAACACTATTCAAATCAAACAAATATTCACAAAACTCATCTCTTTCTCTCTTTATCTTTCTCTCTCACTTTATATATATATATATATATATATGATTTCATAATAGTATGAACAAAAGTTAAATGCACCATTAATATTTCATCACCATATAATTTATGGTTAATCAATTGTAATCACAACTGATACGATCAAATAGGCGTGCATTGATGGGAACACGCATGCACCTACATACATACATTGCGTTAAATATATATATATATATATATATCACTTAATTTATGCAAATTAAGTTTTTACAGCACCAGAAATAATGAGAATTCCTTTCTTCATCTAAGAAACTCACACAAATTAATAAGAAAAATTTAATAAGAAGAAAAGAATTAACAATTTTAATTTTATCAAGGAAACGCCATCCATCCATCCATACTATTGTTGGTTCATTAAACAATTAACTGCTGCTGGGGAGGAGCATGCACGGATCCTTCGTATATGGTGCTCAACTTATTCTTGAACGACCGAACCGCCAATTTTGCTCGTCGAGAAGAGTATCTCGTTAACTTCCTCACTGAACCCGACCTCAATACCCCTGATGACGACGACTTGCTTTTGTAATCAGACTTAACCATCCCACTACTCATCATTTTCTGATTTACGGTATGATTTGATTGCGGATCCTCCCCCTCCTCTGACAGTACCAGAACCGGTGAAATCCGAGTTTTTCTCTTCCGGCGACGATTGGAATTAGCGTTGATCTGCTGGATCGCGCCGCTGGCCTTGACGGCTAGGGCGGCCATGTCGGAGGCAGCGAGCCGGTACTGAAGCTTGGATGTTGGCAGCAGGAAGTAGATCTGAGACGCCTCCAGTTCCTCATGGGGGGCGAGAGATGGTATGTAATCGTCGAAATACAAATTGTCGGAGTTGCAGAGGAAGAAAGCGTCGGGAGATGAATTTTGGGAGTGGAGAACTTGAGAGACAGTTGTGGGGAGAAAGTATTGGCGAAATTCACCGTTGGCTAAAACAACATTAGCAGAGGGCTTGAGATGGCGACTTGAATCGCCGGATTCAGAAGACAAACAACCACCCATCAATCTAATTACGCCCCTTAATTTTGACGATTGTTTAATTCCGACGTATGAACAAGAATTAATCTAATTCTGAAGAGGCACACGCAGGGCCGACGTTGAATATTGAGGAGGAGAAATAGAGAATGGGAATGATGAGAAATTAAGAAGTGATGTATGAAATGAGGGAGTGAAAACGTTTAAAAAGAGGAAGAGAAAAAGGGGTGTGGGGAAGGCGGAGTTAGTTTGACGAAAGCGTCGCCGTCAATGAGGAACAGCGCCGTGTTTTGTTATAATAATAATAATTAAAGCGAGGGAAGGAGGGAGATGAAAGAGAGAGTTGCGACCGCCCGGAATTGAATTGAGATGGCGTTTGCGGACAGTGCTGCTGGTTCTGGTTTAATAATATAAGCGCTGACGTTTCATTGCTGACTCAGTTTTCTCTAGAAAATCACGCGCTCTCATACTCTTTCCCCTACACTCATACGCTTTACTCCCCTCTTCTTCCAGTCCACTCATTCCACTTCTTCTTATCTATCTATCTATATATTCCAAATCATTTTAAAAATAATATATACCTCTATGGATGTATTTGGATATTCCAATCCAACTTCATCCTACTATTTTTGGTAACCTTAGTTTTCTTTCTAGTAAATTTTAATTGCAATATTACTGAATGCCCATTCATTATTATCCAAATTTTCCGATATTTGTGTATACCAACCTAGAAGAAACTACTTTATTAATGTTTTATATTGAAATTACATCTAGACCACCAACTTGCTACTCTTGTATCTATCTGATGATGCTAAAATAAATTAGCTTAGCTAAATTATCAAAATACCCCTAAATGTACAATTATTTATGAAAATGTCATTTAGTGGAAGTTATTAGTAGAAGTTATAGGTAGGTTAGTAGGGTAATGCCAAATTACCAAGGCACCCCCTCAGATTAAATCTCGGCCGTTAGATTGAAAGCGGTTGAAGGACAATGTCGTATTTTTACCTCATAGCGTTTACTATAAATAGGGGGAAAATTTCTTTGTAAAAGCATCTCACATTCATTTTATAAAAATTGACTTTTTCCTACTTTTGGAAGAGTTTCTAAGAGTTGTTTGTCTCGCGATGTCGTTTTTATTCACCGTGCTTAGATCAACAATCTCCCCAAATCTTACACCATCACTATCTAATTCTTCTTTTTTATTTTTATTTACTACAATTATCTAGTCACTGTAACTGAACTGAACTATACTATTTCGATGATCTTTAAGAAAGAATTAGTTATCATATTTTAACATGGATAAGAAACTAGATTTTTATCACACTGACAAATATTACAATAACAAGAATAACCAAATAAACTTTCAACGAGAAATTGGCCTCTATGGACTCTCTCTCTTCTCTCTCACACACTACTACATGCACACACTCAGACTCAAACCCTAACCCTAGTGATCCAGACCACGAGGAGCCACCGTCGAGGGCAGAGAAGGCCAGCGATTCGGACAAGGAGGGCGGGGATGATATTACCACTAGCTTCAACTTTGCTCAGTTCCTTAAATTGGCAGAGAGGGTCATTGATCATGGGGACTTTGAGTCCCTCGCCATCCTTCAACGCATTCACTACAAAAAATACGGGATTTGGAACGGGTTTAAGAACAGTTTTGGAACGAGTTTTAGTAGTTGGATACTATTGGACTGACATTTGGAACGACTATGGAACGGGAGTCCTCCGCCGTAATAGATGGCGTTCCTAATTATTTGGAACAGATGGGTGGTCATCGTTCCTAATTAGTAACGGATTTTGTACCACTTGTTCATAAATCGTTCCTAAATACGTTTGACTATCTAAAAATATAAATTATTTTTTGGAACACTTGTTTCTATTTGGAACGGTCATTGTAACACTATTTTGGAACGAGCATTAGAACACAGTTTGAATCTTCCATTGGAATATACTTTGGAACGGTTGCATCATTTGTTTAGAATACATGTTTCGGATTGTTGTAGGATTTATTTTGGAACGGTTTCTACGATATTTAGTCATTAAAATTTGGAACAACATTTATTATTCACAAACCGTTCAAAAGCCCGTTCCTAAATTATATATTTAATAAAAAAATATTTTTGTTAATTTTGAAATAATAATTTTATAATTATAATTAATTAGTAATTTAATTTTAGTTCAATTAATTAAATAAATATTGAATAATGGAAAGCAATTAACATAAAAATGAATAATTACGGAAAAAAAATTATTATATTAATATAAAAGATTTATATTTACAAATATAAAAAAAATTCTAATCTACACCCCAACCCCTCATCACCATGGTCCTGCATCGGCTTCATCATACTCATCATGTCGACCATTATTGTCTCCAACCGAATTATCCGATCGTAAAATAATCTGAAATTGACATAAAATTTCCAAAAAATTACAGAAGTAAAATTATATCAAATTTACATAAAATTCCCAAAACTACAGCAAGAAAAATTATTTCCTTGTTCCCAAAATTTGCAGAAAATTACATAAAATTTCCAAAAATTAAGAAAAATTATTATTTTCAAAATTTTATACAATGAATTCTACACTAATTTCATCAACAATTAAACATACAATTAACCAATTACTATATCAGCACTAATTAACCCAACAATTCATATCATAAATGCATTTTTAATATTTAATATCAACAATATTTAACCCAACAATCAGAAAATTGTAAAAAAAAGAAAAAAGGAAGCTGCAGAAAATGGCAAAAAAATGCATTTATGAAAATTTCAGCATTTCAGGGAATATTTCAGAATATTTCTGAAAATTTCAGAAATATTCTGAAATTTCAGAAAATATTTTAATATTATAATTTTCAGAAATATTTCAGAAAATTGTAATATTTTAGAAAATATTTCAGAAATTTTTTTAATATTTCATAAAATTATTAAATACAAAGAAAATTAGAAATTTTCCAAAAAAAAAGTGCATTTTTAAATTAAAAAAAATTGCCAAAAAAATTGCATCTTTAAATCAGATTTTTTTTTAATACAAAATGTATTTTTAAATATAGAAAAATCAGAAAAGTTGCAAAAAAATTCAGAAACTCGCCAAAAAATCACGAAAATTCCACAATATGCAGTTTGAAGAAAAATGTCCATCCACAATATGCATTTTTGAAAAATATCCACAATATTCACAAAAATCTCAATATTTACAATATTCACAAAAACTTGCAATATTCACAAAAACTATAATATCGACAATAATACTAATGTTTAGGAGGGGTTTCAGATGTAGGCGGAGACGGAGGCGGAGGCGGAGGCGGAGGCGGCGGTGGAGCAGACCGCGGCGTCGACGGGAACAAGGGGGTGGCGGAGGCAGGAATAGGGGGAATTTGAGAGAGAGAGAGAGAGAGAGAGAGAGAGAGAGAGAGAGAGAGAGAAAGAGAGAGAGAGAGAGAGAGAGAGAGAGAGAGAGAGAGAGAGAGAGAGCGAGAGAGGAAGGAGGGGAGTTGAAGAATGAAGAAAAATCTGCTAAGTGCCACTTTTATATTAACTTTTTGGAACGGTTGTTTTTTACCAACCAGATCCTATGACCGTTCCAAAGCTAACCAAATGGCACCGTTTTGTCCAACCTATTTTTCAGAAGACGCCAAATGAAATTATGTTGGAACTCTCTTTGGAACGGTCAATTTGAAATAACCGTTCTAAATTTTAATTTTCCCACCTATTTTTCAGAAGGCGCCAAATGAAATTATATTGGAACTCTGTTTGGAACAGTCAATTTGAAATAACTATTCCAAATTTTAATTTTTCCTCCTATTTTTCAAAAGGCGCCAAAATGAAATTATGTTGGAACTCTCTTTTGGAATGGTCATTTTGAAATAACCGTTCCAAATTTTAATTTTTTCAGGCCAAATAAAATTATGTTGGAACTCTTTTTGGAATGTTCAATTTTTAGCCAACAGTTCCTATTACCATTCCAAAACTAAGAAAATGACATCGTTTTATCATAAAAACGATTACGTATAAAGATCCGTATTACAAAATCGTTCCTATTTGAGTTCCAAATAATTATTTATTTTTCAAGAAAATAAATAAAAACTAATAAAAACTCGTACCAAACATGTTAATGAGCGAAGAAAAGTATACAATATGTGGATTAAAACAATTAAAAACATAAAATATTTTTCATGAGATTGATATAAGTTCATTATGAAGTATATTTGTATATTCTAATTTATTAGTATTAAAGAGATGTAACTAGCATCTTATGGTATTGTACTTCATCGTTTAATCAGACCATTAAAATTTTGATCAGACCGTTAGATATGATTAAATAGACAAAAAACTATATTCGATGAAGTTTTGGACATTTTTGGTATACGGATATTGAGATATCGTATTTGGTTCGTAATAAGCGAGATTCAAAACGGTGCAACCTTCAATTAGGCCATATGATTTTAAATCAGACCATCAGATATATTCAAATAGACAGAATCTTATATGTGGTTAAGTTGGAATTAATCTGGTTGGCGGATGTTGAGATATCATAATCGTAACGTACACTAGATATTTTTTATGCACATTTTGGAACGGTTTTGAGTAACATTTGGAACAGTCTATAGAGTTAGGAACAGTTATTTAAAAATATAATTAGGAACGATTTTGTAACATATAACTAGAACGTAGTTGGAATGGGTATTGTAATACAACATTTTCTATCTATTAAAGCCATTCCAAATTTTAACTCACTTAGGAATGGTCCTTGGGACGCATATTGTTTTTCACAAATACCATATTTAGGAACGGGTATTGTAATACAAGTATTTCTAAGTACTTAAACCGTTTCAAATTGTACCTCATTTTGGAACGATTTTTTCAACTGTCCATATTTCAACGGACGTTGGACCTCATTTTGGAACAGTACGCATCTTACCCATTGGTGGGCCGTTCCAATGGTTATAAAAGTGTTCCAAACCGTATACAATATTTTACTATTTCACTTTTGAGACGGTCGTAGGAACACAACTTGTAACACAAGAATTGGACGGTTTTGGGAATGATATGACCGTTCCAAAAACAAAGGATCGAATATAGGAGGAATGTGACGTCAGCGGCGTGATTTCGTTCCTTAATAGTTCCATAGACCATTTCTAATAGGAACGGACATTGGAACGGTCATAAAATCCGCTCCAAATCCCAGTTTTTTTTGTAGTTATTAAGGAAAAGCGGGAGGAGCGGTTTGGCTTGGTAGAACCAAAAAAGGGAGTCTTACCATGCCAGGTGTTACACTGAGCCCTAACACAACGATGGGTTCTCCTGCATGGCATAATATTCCGCTTATAGTCCCCACCAAGATTCTAACCTACCGGCTAGCGCTCCATCTCAGTCCTGCATTGAAGCTTTGCCTAGGGTTTTCAATAACCTTAATTTGCACGTCACGACAAACCCTAACTCCCCTAGGGTTGCTGCAGGCCCATGTAATGCTGGACATGTTCTAGTCGTTGAGCCTTAAGGTCAAGCTCTTTAGATTTTTTTTGGAAATATTCCATTGAATATGCACTTTGACAGTAGGCATACCCTTGGACAAAGTGGTCGAGGGTTTCTACCAATTATCTTGTAAAACCTTGGGCTATATTCCCTTGGCGACCCAACAAGGTGAAATCTTCGACCGACCTTGGCTATGATGGAGGAGGGTTCCAAGCGTTGGGTTGCAACCACGATTCGCTTATCCTTGGCAAAAGGTCCTATTACCACCATTTAGTTGCAATTGTCAAGTCCTCTTGGCCTGGAATTAAGACGGTAGCAGCTACAACTAATGGGTTTTTCTTCTTCCAATTTCAGACTGGGACTGTTATGGATGAGGTGATTGAAGGGGGCCCATGGTTAGGCATTTGCTAGTGGAATTTTGGATGTCAGAGGGGTTAAGCACAGTGACCAGTGGGGTCGGTAAGCCTCTATACCAAGATGTAGTAACGAGGGACTGCACGCGTCTGGACTACACTAGGGTCTCTGTCATGCTCAACTTCAACTTGACTTACTTAAGCACATAGTTGTAATGTTTCCTAGTGCAACTCGTGGAATGAAGTGTCCTGTAAGGTTGACATTGAATACGAGTGGGTTCCTGCTAAATGTAAGAACTACCTTATTTTGGGACATAGTGCTAATTTGTGTCCAGTGACTCTCAAACAGGGCCGGCCTATTCAGATTTATGTACAAAAGAGTCGATCAACGCCTAACATTGACTTTGACGCCCAGGTGGCGGATGACAGGGCCCAACATGTGGTAGATGACCTGCCATGAGGAAAGGAAAGGATGTGTGTTTTGAGACCCCTGTTGATCCCCCGACCCAGCTTCAGCCTGGCTTTTCTTCCCAACTCAGCTCACCACCAAAATAAGAAAAGTGACTTTGCCTCAACCTCATCAGACTGGAAAAATAAGCTTAATTAAATGGCTGTGAGCTGGTGATTCCAAGCTCTTAGATGAAGGATGATGATATTATTCTACAGGCCCTAATTTACGCAGCCCGGAACAGGGTGTCCCATGATTTCGGTTGTGAGCTGGAACGTCGGGGGGCTGATCCGCCATGACCACCAGCAGGCGGTGACATCCATAATCTACAACTTTAAACTCATATTTTGTGGTCTGGTGGAGACGAGGGTGCGCCAAAGTCAGGTTAGTCATGTTCAATCAGCTATTCACCTTGGTTTTACTTGGTTCTTTGATTATTTAGGCCCAGGGAACCACATCTAAGTTGAGTGGCATAGCTTTGAGTTGTTGGTGGAGATATTGGAATCCCATTGCCAGGTTGTTCATTGTAAGGTTTCCAATCTCCATATGCACACGACGTGTTTGATGTTTGTCGTCTATAGGGCCAATGATGTGATTTCTCGACGCGAGTTGTGGCGATTTTTGTCTCAATTTGCTTTGAGTATTAGTGATGAGTCGTGGCTATTATTTGGTGATACTTGATGCTGGACCATAGCGAAATCAGTGGTCACTCGGCTGAACAAGGCCCAGCCATTGAGGAATTCCAACAGTGCTTGATTGAATTTAAATTAACTACCCTGCCTATGCAAGGTGCCCAATTTTCGTGGCATAATCAAAGTGAAGGGTCTTGAAGCGTTTGGAAGAGGCTTGACCATGTCGTAGTGATTAATGAAGGTTAGTTGGAGACCTAGCCCTCTCAATACTATTTGTGCAGGAGACCGTGAACCTCAAACCACTCTCCCTCAGTCTTGTATTGTGCTGAGCAACAGGTTAGGCCACATTCTATCTTTTAATTCGATAACATTCTGACCAATGCCCTTGACTTCCTACATACAATTATAGGTATATGGAAACATCAAATTGTAAGGATTGGAATGTATTCTATTGGGTAAAAAGTTGAAGTGCTTGAAACTTGTCTTAGGCGTGTGAAGCAGTGCAAACGTGACTTGCATGAGAATGTCTAGCAAGCTGCTGCATTTTTATCTTAGGCTCAGCCACGAGCAAATATCATTTTTGGTCCCATATGTTAGGCCTTGTTCAATTATGGTCCCATTCATTATAAAGATCCCAACTCTAGGACAATATATTTGCATTTGTCTCAATTTTAATCCCAGCGTCAAATATTAGACGAAAAATGTTAAGTGTCGTTTGAAAAGGCATGTGCCTCTCACATGATGCTATTTTAGGGAAAAATAAGTACATGGATTTACATAAAAGAGGGGGAAAAATCATAAATTAAGCTTCATCTACCATTTTCTCTCTTCCAAAGACGCCCAAATCCAACTTTCATTTATGAGAAAATGGTCTCCACAATAACACATGAGAGTTCTAATTGTAGAAGTTGAATCACTTGTTTACGCCATTTTTTCAGAAATGGAAGCTGGATTTAGGTGTCTTTGGAAGAGAGAAAATGGTAGATGAACACTAATTTATGATTTTTCCCTCTTTTGTGTCAATTCATGTACTTATTTCTCCGCAAATACGCATCATGTGAGAGGCAACATGCCTCTTCAAACGCCCATTAATATTTTCGATCAATTATTTGACGCTGGGACCAAAATTGAGACAAATCAAAAGATATTTTCCTGAAGTTGAAATTTTTGTAATGAATGGGACCAAAATTAAACAGGATCTAACATATGGGACAAAAAATGAGATTTACCCGCTCAACAACTATTGCAGCATTTCCTGTTGATTGCCCTGGAAGATTGTTGCAGGCTTTGTTTATTCAAGTTTGTACTACAGGAGCAAAGCATGCTCAAGAAACGTGCTAAGCTGACATGGTTAAAAGAAGGGGATATGTGCTTTAGGGTCTTTTTTAGAAAGGTGAAAGCTAGGAGGGCCACCCACAAAGTGTTCCAAATTCAGAGTGCTCAAGGACATATGCTTACTGAACAGGTAGATATCATGCAAGAATTTGTGTCTTTCTTTCAACACTTACTTGGATGGATCACTTGAGTCCTTGGGTGAAGCAATTTATTTCCCCTGCACAGGGTGCGAGGATGGAAGCCCCAGTTATTGATGAAGAAGTGAAACAAGTTGTATTTAGTATCGCAGTGGACAAGACCCCTGGCCAAGATGGTTTCCCCCAGGCTTTTTCAGGGCTGCTTGGTTGTGATTGGTAGGGATATTACTACAACCGTGCAAGCTTCTTCACCTCAGGGAAGCTGTTAAAATAGGTTAATGCAACTCTTCTCACCCTTGTTCCTAAGGTCCAATTTCCTTCTGGGATGGTTGATTATAGGCCGATAGCCTATTGTAACACGTTATAAGGTTATTACAAAAATTACGTTGAATGTCCTCTGCAAAAGTATTCATGTAAACATACAAAGGTGAAGTGCTTAAATCCCCATACACAACTCCTAAACTCTGATAAGCCAATGCCAATACAATTTGCCAAGATTCTTTCTGCAACAAAATCACAAATTATCTTAAAACTTAAACCAAGAAACTAACTTTCAATTTCCCTTTTCTTCTTCTTTTTCTGGGGTTGAAGGTCTCACCTATATAGGATAATCAAGGCTCCAACTCTCAATATCCATCACGGCCCTTTTCAAATCATGAGAAAAATCACATCTGAAGCAAATTACAGACAAACCCTCTTGAGCTCACACTCAAAACTAGTCTCTTACACAAGAACACTCCAAGAAAACCACAAAACAGAAGAAAAAGAAAATAACCCTTTTAAAATAGGAAAATTTTGAGGAGCAAACACGCAAATCTACAGAGCAAACACCAAGAAAATATTGTTGGGAGATGCACTATGAAGAAAAGCTGGTTGAGAATACTGCTATAGAATATCGCATATCATCATCATCATCATCATCATCTTGTCTAAGTGCTTCTTCATCACCAGTCGTTTCGCATTCTTAAAAATTGTCTTCTTCCTCTTCATCATCTTTCGTTTCATTATCCTCATCAACAAAAATTTGTGTGTCGTTGATATTATCTAGAGGTTGAATTTCATTTTCAATAGTAACCACTGGAACAAATTCGACTTCATCCTCTTGAAATGCGGCATCAATCCACCTTGACTCAACAGTTCGTCTAACTTTTGTTCTACATACAACCATCCAATCAACTTTATCTCTTCTTAAACTAGGATATTGAGCGTAGTACACATTGACTCAAATGTTTGTCTTCTTTCAACCGTCAAAAAAAAAGAAAAAAATATTTGTCTTCTTTCCAGAATAACATACAACCAGCTTTACATGCGTCAATTTTCTCAACAGGTAAACCCAACTCTCTTATCAACCTTTTCATATTATAATAATCATTAGGTAACATGTGATTTCGTGGCAACATCTCCCGTGTTACTTGTAAATACTGATCGTGACAACTCTGTGATACATTGTGTTCAGATTTGATGTTTACTAACCTCGCTACCGCAGATAACTGAGAATGAGTTTCGCTCCCAGCATATAATGGTTGATCTGCAGCACGCACGACATCAAAAAACTTTTCAGACAGTGCTCCTAGATTGTTAGCCTCATCATAATTAGAACTCGAACCAACCTCGTTTGCATATGATTGATCAATAGGATATGTCAAATCATTGAATACATCCCCTTGTGGATGAGATACAAGACCAGCTGCATCAAACACCAGCCACTGATCTCAATTCAATTGCTCATAGTTCTTCCAATTTGTCGTTTGATCTGCAGAGTTGTCAGCTGATATTGGATGCTCACAATCCATCTGTATAGGCTTACCATGAGATGTACAATTGTAGTAATTTTTCTTAAAACCTTTCTTATAGACGTTGCATGTCACCTCCTCCGTGGATTTGTACTTACGATTTTTACATACACTACATGGACAAAGATCAATTAAAAAATCGATTGTGTAAATGGAATGAGAGAAAAGGAAGAAGTTATTGGATGATTATAAAATAAGTGTGAACTCCAATGAAGGTTTTTTATATTACGGATTTTGCAACGGATTTGCAACGGACTTTATAACAGAATGATATTTTCATTGCAAAACATAAAGAATATCAAAATAATGTATCACAACTGACACAAACATATTGCAACGGACGGATCCGTTGCAAAAATCGTTGCAAATCCAACGGCTCAATAAATTAATGTCTACAACTGTATGTACGAGTTGCAAAATGTCGGCAAATTTTGCAACGAGAATTATCTGTCGCTAAATCTGTTGCAAATGCAATATTGACTTTGCAACGACACGTTTTCATTGCAAAGTCCGTTGCACATTTTTTGCAACGGATTTAACTAGAATCTTCATTGCAAAGTATGCAACAAAATATTTTTGTTGCAAAAACCGTTGAAAG
The DNA here is from genome assembly GCA_034509735.1 of Sesamum alatum. Lineage (NCBI taxonomy): Eukaryota > Viridiplantae > Streptophyta > Magnoliopsida > Lamiales > Pedaliaceae > Sesamum > Sesamum alatum. Next base: position 562,340 of record JACGWO010000004.1, read on the forward strand.
GTTGCAACGGAATTTGTCGTTGCAATATTTTGCCACGACTTTTGCAACGACTTATGTTAAATGTGGGACATTTTAAAGTTGGCCGAATTTTGCAACGGAATATTGCAACCAATAGTCCGTTGCAAAATATTTTTGTTAATTTGCAACAGAAGTAGCAACGAAAATATAAAAAAATCAGAATCCGTTGCAAAATCTAGCAAAAGTCGTTGCAAAATGTCCGTTGCTATAGCCCTGTTTTTTTTGTAGTGATTGTGTAACTTTTTTGTTATATATATATTTGTCATGTTGAGATGATTGTATATATTTGTCCTATATATATTAGAGATGCTTTATATGTTAGTATACAATATAGATGTTTTATTTTCTCTTTACAAAAATTTATTAATTTTTTTTAAAAATTATTTCATTAAGCTAATCATTATGATTTCTTATTGAATTTGGGATCGGTATAAACTTATAATTCTTTAACGTTTTCTCTTCAATTAAGTTTTTCAATTATTTCATTATATTGTACATACGAAGTTGACTACGACAAGGTAAATACATGGGAATAGTACTACTTGTTTTTAGCTTTCCTAGACGCATTAGGGAGTTAGTACTATCCATTGTAATTTTTCTCCATTTTTTAATTCAATAAAGAAGGGACGAGGATCCCAAAAAGCTCCCCACCTCCAGGTGATTCTTTGGGGGGAAAAAAGTAGATGCATGAATTAATAATCAAGTTTCTTTTCTACATTGCTTTTATATTTTCTTTGTATATTTTTTCGAGAAAAGTAACAATAATAATTTTGATAGCAAATTGAAATACATGTATTGCAATTTTTTCAACTTCTAGTGGTACTATATTTTTTTTTTTCTTTTTTGTTCTACTTACTATTTGACTTCATATAATTTTTTATTTATTTGCAAATATGTTAGACAACGATTAGTTTGTCATGTTCTTAAGTATTGCGTGACACCGTTCCTAAATATATGAAAGTAAGAAATATTAATTTAGAAGTGTTTTTGTAATGATGGTGGTCGGCCTATATCATGTCCAGAAACATAAACCTCTATAAATTAATAACCTTGGGATCATGAAATTTTATTAATTTAAAGATATATTAACTATAAATTAATATTTTATTAATTAAAAGAGAGACTTTTTATATTCAGCAAATTTAGTACATATGTATTGAAAATAAATGAATTCATATATGTTTCATTTATTATATTCATGCATCAACCAATCTTTGTAATTAAATAAATATATTCATGTATAATATTAATTCATTGTATACAATTAACTATTATATTCATGGACGCATGTATCAATTTATTGGAATTACTTAAATATATATTTACATTAATTCGTTGCACTTAAATAACTATTATAACCAATTAAATATCTTCATGCATGATGAATGAAACATATACTATATAAATTTCAATATGGAAATAAAATAATTCATAACACCCAATTGGTGGACTATCCGGGTGAAAATGATGAATGTTCAGTAGTTCAAAGTTTAGAGGAAATTGTTGCTGATATTATTGAAGATCCTACTAATGATGAAGCTGAAGATGATTCAATACCGTTGGAACCAATCACGAGAAAGGAGGCTTTGAGCGCGGCAATAACTCTTCACGATTGTTTATTGCAGCTAGAGAACACGACACCGGAACACTTGGCTGCAATTAAAAAAGTTAGGGATGAAATCCAAGTTGATTTAAATTTTAAGAAAAATCAAGTAACAATAGATTCATATTTTAGCAAATTACAATAATATTTATAATTGTAATATTTATGAATTACTAATTTAGAATTTTAATGGGACCTAATGTTTATAAAGGGATTTTTTCAAAAAAAATATTATCTTATTATCTTATCAAATTTGATGATTTTTTACAAAGGCCCAAGTTGGGGCCGGAAGATTTTATGATTTTAGAGAGTTTATTAATTTATAGAGTATTAATTTATAGAGATTTACTGTATATAGAGTGCATATGGTAGGTATTATTAATTTGTTGTGGGAATCTGAAACTATATATATCCAACATTAATATGCATGTAATTGTCGACCAACCCTCATATGCATTTGGTCATCTAGCTATTATCACATTTACTTGGCTAATCAATGAACATGACGTCTTGAACTATTTAGTCGGTCGTATAGACCAAGACAATAGTTCCCCCACAATACCTTCTCTAATATTTTTGGTTCTCACGATTGAGTCCATTTTGTCCCTGGACATCATCTTGGATTCATAAGTGTTTTACATTTGAAGTGGCTCATCTTCACAGTTATATAGGTGATCTCCTATACTGTACATGACTTAGTATAGGAATCATTAAAAGCTTATAGCTTAACCTCTACCCTTGAGCACTAAATGTCATAGGAATGAGAAGGAGTAAAACTCCTAGTGCTTTTCACAATCTTTATAACTTAGTTGTCCTATTGAACCAAGATCTTGGGATCTCCAGTCAAAAAAGTTGGGTTACCGTTATAAAGATTTGTTTGTTGGGTTTTAAACAATATACTTAATCTCTAGAAAGGCCTTTTGTTAATGAATCAACTACATTATAATTTGACTTAATATAGTTAATGAACATGATTCTACTAGAGATCCACTGTCTTATGATATTATATCTTCGACATATATGTTTGGATTTACCACCATACATATTCCCTCGTGCCCTTCTCATATCCAAGTAACTATCACAATTATATCATAATTGCAGGCACATGTTTGTCCAACAAGGAATGTCTTGCAAGAAATTATGAAGTCATTCAACTTCTTCTCCAGCATTATTTAGAGCTATAAACTCGGATTCCGTTATAGAACAAGTGCATTTCCCAATATACATTAATCTACCAATCATTCTTGAAAATTCAATTTGACCTTCGTGTTCACCTTGATTCTTTGCTAAGTGTAGATTTCGATCCACAAGAATCTTACCGGGTGGATTGTCATAAACATTGAACTTACAGTCCCAACATAACGAGACTACGATAAGAAAAGTCTATCGCGTTTAGATATCTTAATCCCTACTTTCTTGGTAGAGATTGTTTTCCGTTATCAACATGTCATTCACATTAGAGAGACTATGACAAAGGAGTTGGAAGTGCCTTTAGACACATTTATTACATTCGTTCACCTTAAAGTCATGTGACAACATTCTTTGTCAAATTTTCCATATCATTTATAGGAGCTTGCTTATCCCATATAATGACTAGACAAGTCTACAGACCTTATTTTATTGGTCAAGAACGGCAAACCCTTCAGGTTATTCCATGTAGATCTTTTAACCTAACTCACCATATAAGAATGATGACTTAATGCCCATTTGTAGTTTTCCTCTACGAATTCCCAAAATTTTTTGCAGTCTTAGTTGGACTATATACGTTGTTTAGTGTATTACACATATCATTGATGATATCATTTTTGCATAGGAAATAACCATATCTCCATGAATCTAGAGCAACCCTCTTTTGACATTAGTTTTTCCTTCAGAAATGATCGGGGCTCCCTCACTTTAAGAACTTAGTTCAAACGTAGTGAGGTAGAACGACATCTTTCAATCCTATTTTTAAAGTTGTTGTCGGAAAACTTCTTCAGCCTCTACCCTTGGGTAGTAATTTATTGTACCACCGGAGGTTAGACAACCACAAAAAACCAAAGTAGAAACAACTAACTCAAAAACCAGATAACGCAATAGCAAATAATTGTCATAAACTTATTGGGAGAAATGAGGGATATGCAAGAATTGTGTATTATGAAGTCAAGGCAAGAGTTAGACTTTTTATCTTTAAGATAATTATTATCCCGCTCTGGTGCTAATGGAAATGGCAATTTGTCTCCAAGATACAAGTACTTACAATCTCAAAGTAGCAACAGTACAAACTAGAGAAACGACGATCCAAACAATATTTTGGAACTTTCTTACTAAACTATACTTGTATAATGTTTTTATTGCTTAAGAATGCTATGGAATGAATTTAATCAATGTAATAACTGAAATGAAATAGGAGGGTCTATATATAGAAGTTGGAAAGGTGTCATTGAATGGACATGTCCAATTAGAAAAGATGCCTTTGCAAAGTTATGACTTTTCATCCATATGGACGCATCATTTCAGCAAAAGGACATACATTTTCACACAAATCGACGCATCATTTCCCGAAACATAGCTCGTCTCATTGGCTAGCTAGCTCATATGGAATAGGTCTTTGGCTTGCTTCTGTTTGTTCTTTGTTTATCGGGTCTCACCCAATGGACACATCATTTCAACCAAAATATACACATATTCGGTTGATTAGACATGGTTAGATGATGATTAGGCGTCATTCACCATCATCCACGTATCACGATCTTGTTGTGCATCGCACATCGTAACCAATCACTTGTCACGATTTAATCCGATAAACATAAATTTGTTAAATAAATTTATTTTTTAATTTATCATTCACCATTTCTAACATTATCCATATGCAATTTATTTGTATAGCTACAATAGTTAATATTCGATATATCATTTGGAAGCGAATTTGAGAGTAAAACTAATGATGCTGAATTTGATAGGATAATATTGTATTTGTAGGTGGCGTGGAGATAATTATGTTTTTTTTTTTAATTGGAAGCGATGAATTTTATTAATCGAAAGTAAAGTGGTTACATTCAATCCTATCGACTATCAATATCGAAAAGAGACAATTACAAATAATTAAATCAATAATATCACATGAACTAACATCTAGCTTTTACAGCAACAAGTAATACCTACTATACAGTAGAAATAACATCAACCCACGCAGGGGTTCGAACTCATGACCTCTAAAATCATTGGGTCTCAGCTTCGCCAACTAAACTAGACTCCTAGAAGATAATTATGTTGTTAATATGTCCAAATCTACAACCTTAATTAACTGATTACCAGCTGCCGCAAATTAAGTGAAAGAGTTGTATATGTTGTACTAGCTAGCTAGCTACTATAATCAGTCTCAACATAAATATAATTAATGGGTTAATTATAGTTAGACCCCATTTGAAATGTGAAATTACACTCCCCAAAAAAATTTCAAAATTACACTTACACCCCTTCTAAAAATTCCCTGTTGACACCTGATCCCCTTCCATTAGAGTTTGGACGGAAAATATTTACATCAACAAAAAAAATTACATATATTTTCATTTTTGCCCCTCATTTAACATTTTTATGAATATTTTTGTACTTATAAGGGGATAAATGTAATGTATATATAGAGTGTGAGTTAACATTATTATATTATTTTCCATCTAAATACAAAATTATTACATGAGGATGTTAAATAAGGGTAAAATTAAAAATTTAGGTAATTTTGTTTGCTAATGCTAGCATTTTTCGTCAAAATCCCAACGAAAGGGGTTCAGGTGTTTGGAAGGGTGTAAGTGTAGCTTTAAAACTTCTTCGAGGGAAAGTGTAATTTCACATTTTTAGAGAGGGTTTAAATGTAATTAACCCTATAATTAATTTATTACTAGGAAACACATATAGGACCGGAAATTACTAATTAGCACTGACACGACGCATGCATAAGCTTGCAAATTAATATTCAAAATCTTCAGTTCAGGTAGAGAGAGGGATGCACATGAAGAAATGAATTAAAAGCTCTACTAGAAACAGCGGCCGGCCCCTCCCTCCTCAATTTAATTAAAGCTTCTACATCATATCCACCAATAAACTTGTATTGCCAACTGATGATGCCCCCTAAATATTCACATTATAAGTCTAAGAGCAAGAAATAGACTATCGAGCAAAAAACCCAGCAAATCAGGCTCATTTAGCCCAAAGCAGCAAGATATTCACACATAAGGTCCCTTTTGTAGTCACTAACTTAACAGGGCCACGAAAAAGCTTTGTATAACAAGCCTAGTCATCATACAGCAGGGACTCCACAACGTACAGGTGGCTGACATGTGGGGGCACATCATATTAAAAGATCTCATCCAAATTTCTACGGGGCTGCCCGGAATCCAAATTTTTCTCAGTAGGTCACCACTTCTCGAAAAACATGACAAACCCGGCAAGATTAAGTCAAATGGTCTTATCTCCTTCAATTCCTATCCAATTCTCTCACAGTTTGTTGGAGAAGATAGCTGGCTCTTCAAGCTTTCCAACGGAACATGGATCTCAACAAAACTCCTCCAAAATAGGATGCACAAGCCCCTATAAAATGATTAACTGTGCAGTCATTTTTTAGGTAACTTCTACTCCACTTTTGCACTTTAGCACACTGAATTTTTTCCATTTTTCAGCTAATCAAAGCTCACTTTTACACACATCAACATTTCACAATACCACTTCACCATTTTTCGCACATATTTCAAAATTACCCCTTTGATTTTATCAGTAAGAACATTACTGATTTAAGCATTGGAACGCTAACCCTTAGGTGCAGGTTAATCCCCCATTAATTTTAAAATTTTCATGAAAATTCCTCAACTTTTATGGTGCTGTTGAGTTTCCATTCGCATCACCAACATTAATCACTACTATTTTATTACATGCATGCATACATCGCCGTCGCCAACGAATCGTAGAAAAATGGGACTTAATCCCAACCATCTATTAAGACTATATGGATTAATGGGCCCAGGTTTCATTACTATTATATCTTATCAGACATCAGTTAATAGATGAGGTACCAATGTGAGTGGGCTCTATCCTCATGGGTTAGCCCAATCCAATTTTTATTTCACTAAACAACACTATCCCTGTCCGCCCACCTCATCTGGGCTACACCTTCAAGCCCATCAGTAAAGTGACGGCGGATGACGAGACCGTCATTTTTACAAATGAAGTCTGTCGTGAACAATTGAAATTGGTCTCATATATGTCCAAGTCGGCTGCTGCTGCTGCTGCTGCTGCTGCTGCCGCTGCCCTGCCCTGCCCGTGCGTAATCAGTAGAAGTTCATGCGTTTCTGTTATATAATTATTGTTGTTGTTGCAAGTTGCTGGTGATACCATAAATTGAGTGACAAGTTACACGAGGGCCAAGGCGCAGAGGGTTGAATAGAAAGCAGAAACGTGTCGAGTGCAAGAGAAGCTGTGGCAACAGCGCCACCTCCACGCCCCCATCCAAACATGCCAACGCACCTTCACTTCCCTATCATTATCCTCTCTCTCTCTCCCCCTTAATTTGCTAAAACTGCCCACTTTTTCTCTCTCTTCAAACAAAGACAACCAAAATGTGTAATAAATCTGTTGAACAATTAGTACTAGCACACAGAATTAAAAAAAAAAAAAGGGTATTTCGTACGTCATTGTTTACAATAATGCTGAATTATATATGAATTTATTGAAGTGAGAATAAAGCGAGAGGACCAAATGTCCGCGGATTCGTCACGACTCTTTCACCTCCACTTGGAATAGTCGCAATATTCTAGTAACTCCTCCTACTCTTCTTATTAATTTGAACAATAACAATATTTACAAATAATAAAAATTAAAGAAAGAGATAGACAAGAAGAAGAAAAAGAAGAGATAATGGTGGTGTAAACATCTGGAGATTAATAAATAATAAAGGCAGAGAACAAGAGAAGGTGTCGATGTTTGAGGTCGCTGTCCATTGGTGGGGCTGTTACGTGTACTCCTAACCCTCTTTCGACATGAAATTCCTATGATTTTGCACCACCCAAATTACAATATATTTATTCATATTTTCCCATACTAAACCCCTCCTATAAATCAATGTCCCCATCAATATCATCGTCATCACCTGTTACCTAGCAACTGCATTGCACCACTTGATCAGTTCCAATCTTAACATCTACACTCCATATTAGCACACACTTGTCCTTCATTTCATAACGCCATTTCATTTGTCCTCCTTCACTTCAAACTTTTCTTATCCAAATCCCCTAACTCACACAAGCCAAAAAGTTCGGAAGCACGTGTCCTGCTCAAACTAAATTGAATCAAATAAAACTAATCACACAACAAATATAACATACTGATAATAAGATTTAAACCAACTAATGTATGCATGTCTAATATCCTACTGCAATATTCCTCCCATCCGAAGGATTTCAACTCATACCTTTCAAGCTAATTAATTAGGCTTTCCATAAGCCAAGTGTATATATATATATACATGTACACAAGATACCCAACTATATATATATTATATACAAACGTATACATTCTTATTTTCTTGCTCCACTAAAATAATTTTATGTTCGTATGCTTCTTTGCTATTTTCACAATAACTACTAACTTCCTAAACTTTAAAGCATCATCAAACCTTTTGTGTATAGACAACCTTAACTTTGATTATGGGCATTCATTGGATGCTTTTCACCATATTGTATGTAATCAAAATGGAGCACGGTGTGGAATGCCTTTCCTCCTGCTGGAGTTGGTGTGATTGAATAATGGAGGAGTGGCAGGGGAGATACTGTTCCCACCCTCATCATCCCCTTCCCCTGAACTACTTGAACCCGACAATCTCTCGTACGATGAAAATGTAGGCCCGTCCACTGAGAATCGGTTGAAAATGTTGGCCCGATGAATCTTCCTGGGCGTCGATGATTCGTAGTCTGAATCCGACTGATCATGATCATGGAACACTACTTCCCTGTTGTGTTTAAGCTTCAAGTTAAATGTGAGCTCTGTATCGCCTCTCTTCATACCATTCAGCTGTTGATTAGACAGAAAAGAAATCGATCAAATTGGGACTGAGACACGTATACATGTTTGAATATTCATCAGCTTAATTATGGAGAGATGTCAAAAGAAGGGGTGCAGGCAGATCACATGTTTCAGAGGGAAGCAAAGCAAGTCAAACAAGGATCAATTAAAAAATCACAATTGAATGGTGTGGAGGTTGAGCAACTCCCAAGATAACAATCAATGAGCCGAGAAACATGGGAGAACAAGTCATAAACAGACTAATCTCATCATCATCATCATCATCATCATTATAATAATAAAATAGAAACGAAATATACCTACATTCTTACAAAAAATTACATTCAAGAACGTTGAATGAACCCAAGAACAAGAAACGAACATGAACGAGGGAGCAAGAAATGACCTTGCAGCCAAGTGAACAGAATCTGAAGGAGTCAGGAAGGCCTCTGGCGCAGATTTCACAAGTGTAGGTGACTCCCTTTCCCGGTCTGGGCTGCGGTCTTTCATTCAGGAAAACAATCTTGGCGCTGTTGATTACATATGTCTGAATGCAAGATATGTCTATATACTTTTGAATTTCATTCACTCTCACCACATTGTGATATGAAGAACGCCTTATCTGCAATTCATTTTACTCACTCCTTCAATTACTTATACAACATTCTATAAACCTCAAACCCAAACACAACTTTGCTTCTACTCATTCTTCAATAACAATAATAATAATAATAAGAGAAGTTGAGAATTGACCTGAAGCAAACGATGGTCCTTGTGTTGGATTAAACAGTAAGAGCAAAAGGCATTCCCCATGCAGTCCAAGCAAAACATATTGCATTCGCTTTTATTGGAATCCAAATGAAGCGCACAGGGGATGAAGTAATCAGCTTTGAGCATTGGTTTCAACCACGGAGGTCCCATCTCCTCGTTGTTCCGCATTTGCACAATCGGGCTCACCTGCATTACCATTTACACCCAACCAACCAACAAAAGCAAGCAAATATTAATATTCATTATTCACATAATAATTACATATAACCCAAAGATACTCCTCCTCTGTTAAATCAAAACGAATAATCCAAAAATCAATGGGGGCTAAAAAAGTTATAAGCTTTTTTGTTCTCAAAAAAGGGGGGGGGGGTTCCATAAGGAAAAGATAAAAGGCATAATATTAGGGTGGTGGTGTGAGGTGTGGGGTGTTGATGAGTAGAAGTTGGAAAATACCATGGGTTTCTTAAGTGTTAAGGCAGGCGGGGTAGAGCAAGAAAAGACAGTCTGTTTCCGGCGTCAAACAAGAATCTGGGAATGAAAAGAGAAAGGCGCATTAGAATGAAATCAATATGTAAGTAAGTTAGGCGGCCAGGAGACATACATAGAAGAGGAGAAATATGTAAGGAAATGAAAAGTGAAAGAAAGAGAGGAGGAGGAGGAATATATAATACCTGCAGGTGGAAGAATGAAAAGAGCATAGTAATAGTAATAGTAGTAATATAGAAGGAAGAAGAGTGGTTCTTGTATATATGTATGTATGTATGTAGTCTTGATTGAGGGGGAGAGAGAGGTCCTTCTGGTGTTAGACGGTGAGGTGATGAGGGAGGGAGGGAGGGAGAAGAAACAAGTAGAAGGAAAAGGACTGCCGGGGAAGAAGTGTTTATAAGGCGGTCACATAAATTAGTAGACAAAAAGTAATTATATAAGAATCTTTTTATTTTATGATGATAAATAATTATAATATGTAAGGAAGGAAACGTGACACCACCGGATTTAATTACATGGCGAATATATCTTCCACACACTACCCCCAAACACTTCTCCATCCATACTCCTTTATATATTTTATAAATAAATAGAAAAAACAGCCCATCAATCCTCCATTTATTTTTTGTTTCTATAGAATCTATACTATTTATTAAAAACTAGCTCCTCAAAATAATTATTTATAGTTGACAAAATATGAATTAATTAAAATACCTAACCATTATACTTATTTGTTTCATAAAATCCATCTCTTTTATTAATTACTTTTATTAATACGCATTTAAACCAATTTATTGTTTTTTTTTTTTGGGTTAGTTACTATTTTATTTTTCTTTTTTATTTAATTAAAAAATAGTAAAAATAAGAATTAAACGTTGCAAAAAGCGTAATTTAAGATAATAATGCAGCGTGACAGTGCTTCGTATAACATTGCTTTGTACAGGAATGCTCGAGATAACGTTACGCTTTACCTAGGGGTAGGTCCCCTTTTTATAGCCCCCACCTCCTGTCGCCCGAGGGAGTCTAGTGCCCTAAGGACTAGCGGAGGTGGTTACTAAGAAATAGATTTCAGTTGTTTGGAGGAGATTTTTCAATATTGATCGTTGGGGCCTATCTTCCAAGATCATAAGCCTTCTCACAGAATAAGTTTCTCAAATTCCTAGGGGGTGGCTAAACAAGTCCAACAACATCCCTAAATTCTAGGGGCCTCCACCATGGCCAAACAACTATCATCCATCCGAGCTGTTCGACTGGAGCTCAACCATGTGTAAGCGAGAATGTTTTTATGTCCAGGTCGTTGCCGTCAACGTCCTGCCTTGGTCTTGCACGGGCTTTCCAAGGCCTTCTTGGGCTTCTTCGTTTAACAGACTCCTCCCAAAAATCTAGGCTTGGGATCCTTTCCCTACTTCGGCAGCGTGTGACTTTAGGTCATCTTTGGGCCTTTTTCATGTTCGGTTCCTTCTTGGGTAGCGTATGTTTTTTGGCCATCATTCAGCCCCCCCCCCACCCTCCTTCTTTAACACGAATTGGTCCCCTTCTTGGGCTTTATCAATCTGGCATATTAGGTTGGTGATTCAAATTCACAAAGCCCCCAATTCGCGCTCAACCCAAGTAGCAGGTCATGTTCATATAACGTTGGTTGGCTATTTGCATTCCTCAGGTCACGAACCTCTTTATCATTCTCAAGCCTAAGTCGTGAAGATCGGGCAACCCATGATCGATACCATATCAGTCACAATCCCCCTACAAGTGGTCACCCGGTCAACTGTTACACCTCTTCCTCCTCGTCCCCCTCCTATAGGTTTGGGGAACTCCTGCCCCAGGCACCAACGCTTCACATATGAATGAGGGCTCTCACTAGCTCCCTCTTACGGTGTTATGTTTTCAGTGACTTTTAATTTTTTGTAAATTATGTTTCTATTTCTAAACATGCTTCAGAGCCTACAAAGCTCTGTATTTTTGAAATTAATTTCTACAATTCTGTTTATGTTTTAAACAGAATTTATTTTCTGTAAATTCTGTTTTTGTTTTAATTTTGCAATTTGGTTTCCTGGTTAGAATGACTATGTGAGAAACCTACAACACAATGGTCAATGTCACATTTAACCCATTCCCAAAATGTGATATTTTGTTGAACAACTTGTGTGAATCTTTCAATAACCGTATCTTGAATGCAAGGCAAAAATTAATGCTGACCATTTTAAAGTGGATGAGAGAGTATTTGATGACAACAATGCAACATAATAGGGACATACCAGCAAAAAAGTGGGGGAAGGGGGGAAAACTGTCCTAAAAATTAAGACGATTGTGCAGAAGAACATGGACAGGATTGCAAATTGTATTCCAATCAAGGGAAATGATTGGAATTATGATGATGGATACAGATACACTGTTGTTTTGAGATCACACACATGTTCATGTAGAAAAAGAGAATTGTATGGCATTCAATGCAAGCATGGGATGAGTACTATATGTGCTCAAATGCTCAATCCAATTTACTTTGTGCACTCAAGCTACCATGTGCAAACTTACTACAAAGTTTATGAGCCATATGATGCATATGAACAATTGTACGTACATTATGGGAGAAGTTCCACCATTACCTCTTAATTTTTGGAGAAAAAAAAAAAAGGAGAAGACCAAAGAAGACATGAAAGCCCTCTGCAAATGAAGACCCTAAAGAGAAGAAGAAAAGAAACAACAAAAAAAAATGGAAGTCAAGATGAAGAAACAAGGATGGAAAATACATTGTAAATTCTGTGGTGGTACAAGGAATAACAAGGAAGGGTGCGAATGGAGAAAATATGTAGAAGGATTTCCTCCAAATAAAGGAAACTGGCAACAATCACAACCACAAGAGGAAATGACACAAACAGAGATATTTCAGTGCTGGAGTTGGACACTCAACCTAATCATCTTGTCCAAACTACTCAGCTTCACGTTAAGTCAACTGTAAGTGAATTGGTACAATTGATTCTGTCCAAGTGTAGCTTTTTAAATGCTTTAATTGTTTCAATTATTTGAATCAAGAAAGGGAAAGAACTCAAAGTGGGAACAAGAGGATAAAAATTACAGAGTCTCCAAATACTTTAGTGAGTTTTTTTTTTCTTGTTATGTTTCCGATGAGTTTTAACTGTTTGTAAATTATGTTTCTGTTTCTAAACATGCTTCAGAGCCTACAAAGCCCTTTCTTTCTGTTTTGAAATTAATTTGTGCAATTTTGTTTCAGTTTTAAGCATGATGAGCTGTAAATTCTGTTTTAATTTCTACAATTTTGTTTCCTGTTTATTTGACCACGCTATCAATCTACCAACTAAGCGTGGGAAGAAGGGTGGGGTGAATGCTCCTTGAGGAAGGTTGTGATGATGTAGTTATATAAAATTAGTGGGTAAATATTTAATTGGACTGTAGACATTATAACCAACAAATTAGAGTTTATTTAATCTATTAGATTCAGTCGTTGTTATAATGGATTTACTCAAATTAATCGGATTTATTAACCATATACATAATTATATGTACTAAAGTTTAAATAATTATTATAATAGTGAAGAATTGGCAGCAATTAATAGGAATGGTAGAAAATTATGTTTGAGAAATATTAGGAAATTATATTTGAGAAATATTATGCTTATTAAAAAGGAAAATAGAATTTTTGTAATAATTATATTTAGGGATGTTATAGAGAGTGATAATTACAAAAATATGAGGGATTTGATAAAATAAGCTCTTATGAGTTAATAAATAAATAAGATATATATATATATATATATATATATATTCAGAAAACTTAGTATGTCTAGTAATTTAGAAGAAAATGAAATGAAGGTTTGAATTCCAATATAAATGAAATATTAGAAAATTGATGGAAAATGAACAAATATTATTTATTATTTTATCTAGAATTTATAATATTCTTGATATAGCGATTATACGTATTATATTCTATTATAGGATGTGGTGATAAATCAGAGAGCTGAACTGTTCATTCTACCAACATAATCATTTTGAGATTGAGGTAAGTATAGTTAATTAGATCTATATAAGTATATATGATGATACTTGTTTGTCATAAACATGGCTGACATTTGTAAATGCTTATTTGGATTACGTGGTTATTCTGTGAAATTGTCTCTATGTGTTAATTTATTTGTGATTATTTATGTAATATAAAGATTGACGGGTGATTGCTTTATATTATATTTTTTATTATTGCATGATGTTGAACGAAGAAGTCAGTTATGAGGATATGGTTAACTTGAGATAACGAGATGTGTAACACCCCCTACAACATTCCACCTAGTTACTACTAATTAATCTTCCATTTTCCTAATTTCAACTCCTTCCATAACGTAAGATAGATTATATTTTACCAATATAACAAATATATATATATATATATATATATATACGACCTGAGATAATCAACATCGCCAAAACCTTATATATATACTCCCCACTAATATACATAACTTAAGAAAAAGATAACCAACGTCCAATTGTCCAAAATCTTACAACAAGCTCTACAATACTAGGCTATTTTGATTACATAACCCAAAAACTTCCACCTCCGATGTCACGGCTGACCCACCTATTTAGTGTCACAACACGACTCAAGATCCAATGGTATTAGTCCGTACGACCTATCTCCTGAAACGTATGTGGCAAGGAATGAGTTGCCTACTCAATAAGTATAGCCTTTCGGTCTATATATAAGTATACGAGCAACCAATCAAGTATAAAACAAGTATACCATCACAATCCAACATACGACATACATTACAGCAGATAAGAAATTACATAGCTACAATAATATATTAACTCAAGACATAATAGAGGCATTTTAGTTGTTTGCTTTGGGCCCTGCTTATCAAACCTGGAGTGCATCACTCAATGAGCTTAGCCAGCTATCACCATCATCATCATCTCAATCACAATACTCCTTCTTCCACTCTCTTTTCTTTTCGGATATCACACAGCACACAGCTTGTGTGTATCTCATCCTCACTTATACCACACAGCACACATTTCGTGTGTATCCCATCCTCACTGATATCACACAGCACACAACTCGTGTGTATCCCATCATCTCCATTGATCAATGACAACACACAGTTTGTCATTGATCGTATCATTCTAAGCCATTGAGTATGCTCCCCAGTTAGGTAAGCCATCGTTTCATTTAATAATCATTCACTCGTCAATACCATTCCTATTTGATTTCATATCACAATCAATTATACAACCCCGCAATCATTTAGCCAACATCCGTGCAGCACAATCACACTTTAGCACATAATAGCAATTCCACAGATATAAAGATAATCTTAATAACAATCGACATCCATGATCGAGTATATAAACAATCCATATTTATATTCATATAAATATATCTATACATATCCAACATTCAACATAAATACTCGCATAAACATATAAGTATTTATATATATAACTCTAACAAATAATATTTATATTCATATAAATATATATATATATATAAACCAATTAGCTATACTTACCTCAAATTTCAAAATGGTCTGTCACGTCCTATAGTAAATTATAATTTATACGATCAATACCTCATAAATATCATAAATTCTAATTAAGATATTATATAATATTCGCATCGTTCTATTTATATAGAAATTCAACCCTCCGTTTCATTTTATTTTAAATAACTTATCTTTCTACGCTTCTTAGGTATATTTTTAATTTATCAACTAACTCATACAACTCCATTTTATATAACCCTCGTATCGTTATAAGTACCGGTGTTAATAGTATTTCTAACTTAAATTATTATAAAAATTGTATATTTTCTTAAATAACTTTTCAATAATATTTCTATCAATTCATCGCTATTATATAATATGATTAAACACCAATATATATATAATTAAGTATTTAGTCAATACACCCGATGAAATTGAATACATTAACTACAATAGTGATTAAATCTAGCAATTCTAGTAATTTAGTTACCCAATTATAGCAATCTTAAATCAAATGTGATATTTAATATAACACTAGTTTAACTAGTCAAACACATAAATTTTTTTGATTAAATAGTAAATCAGTCAATATAAACTACACTTAGTAAATGGACTAATTACATAATATAATTATATAAATTAATAAAAATTAAAATTTAAAAATTTTCATACCTTTCATCGTCTTCCTGAGAGAGAAAAATTGGGATTGGAATAGTGAAGTAATAATGTGTTTATATGTTGATTTGTGTTTTAGTGACACATACATACATACATATATATATATATATATTATATTAATTAGTGGTGAGGTGGTGGGGTGACTCCCACCCCTCTTTCACTATATTATTATTATTATAATATATATTTATATATTTTTATAATTAATATAATATGCTCCTAAATATTATAATGAGTTTCAATTTACTCCGTTCAAGATTTATCATATTTCAATTTCAACCTATAATTTATTTATAATTAAAACAAAATTTTCTTAATAATTACTAATTAAATTCTCAATTATTTAAAAAATCTTACGAACGTCACAATTCTTCCCTCCTAATAAAAATTTCGTCCTCGAAATTTAACTAACTTACCCGTTCAATTGAATAAATAGGGATATTTGTCTCTCATATGCTCCTCTATTTCCCAAGTCGCCTCTCTCGGAGAATGATGACTCCACTTCACCTTCACCATTGATATCTCCTTATTTCTCAATTTTCTTACACTTCTGTCTAGAATCTCCGTTGGCTCTTCCACATATGTCAACTCCTTCGAAATCTCTATCTCTGGTTCACGAATGACGTAGCTAGGATCAAATCGATATTGTCGTAGCATCAAAACATTAAAAACATCATGTATCCGTGACAATCTGGTGGCAATGCTAGTCGATACGCTAGTGGCCCAATTCTTTCAATAATTTCATACGGCCCAATATATCTCAGACTCAACTTTCCTTGCTTGCCAAATCTCAAGATCCCCTTCCATGGAGCTACCTTCGGAAAAACCTTATCACCTATTTCATATTCTATCTCCCTTCGGTGTTTATCAACATAACTTTTCTGTCGATCTTGAGCTGCTTTTAGACACTTTTTCACTATCTGTATCTTTTCCACAGTTTCTTGCACCAATTCTGGACCTTCCAGCTGTCGTGATCCCTCCATATCCCAACATACTGGACTGCGACATCTCCTTCCATATAATGCTTTGTACAGGGCCATACTGATACTAGAATGAAAACTATTGTTATACGCAAACTACATCAACGGTAAATGATCATCCCAGTTGTCCTTAAACTCTATTGTACAAGCCCTCATCATATCTTCCAGGGTCTGAATTGTTCTTTCTGATTGTCCATCTGTCTGAGGATGAAATGCAGTACTGAAATGTAAATTTGTGCCCATTCCCCTTTGTAAACTTCTCCAAAAATGTGAGGTGAATTGAGGATCTCTGTCTGACACAATAGATACAGGCACACAATGTAATCTCATGATTTCAGAAACATACAACTCGGCTAACTTATCCAGAGAATCACCAAGTTGTATCGGCAAGAAATGTGCTGATTTCGTCAGTCTATCTACAATTACCCAGATAGCATCATGCTTCCTGAGTGTACGTGGAAACCCTACGCCAAAATTCATAGTAATCTTTTCCCACTTCCATTCTGGTATGGATAAAGGTCGAAGTTTACCTGTTGGCGCCTGATGTTCTGTTTTTACCTGCTGGACATGTCATACATTTGGCCACAAATTCTGCCACATCCTTCTTCATTGTCTGCCACCAATAGTATGGTCTTAAATTGCGATACATCTTTGTAGTACTAGGATGCATGGAATATGATGCATTATGAGCTTCTCGCAAGATCTCTCCTCGTAACCAATCTACATCGGGTACACAAATTCGTTCCTTGTTCACTATCACTCCATCAGCTCTTATCGAAAAATTTGACTTCTTACCGTATTTCATTTTCTCCAACATCCGTAATAAGAAAAGATCCCGAGTCTGTGCTTCTTTGATTTGATCCACAAAGTCTGTCTTAAGTTGCAAGGCTGCCAACAATCCCGTCATTTTATCAACTTCTAATCTCGTATTCATAGATCTCATGTCCAGCAACAATGTCAGATCGTAACTCCCAAAACTGGCTAATGTACTTGAGCTCTTTCTACTCAAAGCATTTGCTACCATGTTTGCCTTCCCTGGATGATAATCAATAGTGCAGTCATAATCCTTCAGCAGTTCTATCCATCTCCTTTGTCTCAAATTCAGTTTCTTTTGAGTCAAAATATACTTCAAACTCTTGTGATCAGTGAAAATCTAAAATTTTTCTCTATACAAATAATGTCTCCATATCTTTAATGCATGCACAAGCGCGGCCAACTCCAAATCATGTGTGGGATAATTCAACTCATGAGTCCTCAGCTGACAAGATGCGTAGGCAATTACCTTTCTGTTCTGCATTAATACAATACCCAAACCCTGCCTTGAAGCATCCGTGTACACTACATATCCACCAATACCAGACGGCAAAACCAAAATCAAGGTTGAGGTCAATCTTTTCTTCAACTCATCAAAGCTTCGTTGGCACTGTTCAGTCCACCAAAATACTACTCCCTTCCTCAGAAACTTTGTCAAAGGACCGGCAATTATGGAGAAGCCCTCGACGAATCTCCTATAATACCCTGCTAACCCCAAGAAACTTCGAACTTCCGTCGCATTCTTCGGTACTCTCCATTCCATAATAGCTTTCACTTTTGAAGGGTCGAGCATAACCCTATCACCCGATGTCACATGCCTAAGAAAAACCACCTGATTTATCCAGAATTCACATTTTCTTAGTTTAGCATACAACTCTTTCTCCTTCAAGATCTGTAACACTATCCTCAGATGTTGTTCATGCTCCTCCCGGCTCCTCGAGTACACCCAAATATCATCTATAAAAACTATAACAAACTAATCCAGGTAGTCATGGAATGTACGATTCATCAATGCCATAAACGCTGCTGGTACATTTGTTAACCCAAATGGCATTACCAAGAACTCATAATGACCATAACGTGTGCAAAAAGCTGTTTTTGGTATGTCATTTTCTGCTATCCTCAACTGCCATACCCAGACCTCAAGTCGATCTTTGAAAATATTGTAGCCCCCTTCAATTGGTCCAGTAAGTCATCAATCCTTGGCAAAAGATATTTATTCTTCACTATCACCCTGTTCAACTAACGGTAGTCGACACACAATCTCATACTACCATCTTTCTTCTTCACAAATAGCACTGGTGCCCCCCTACGGTGAAGTACTCAGTCTGATAAATCTTTTCTCCAACAATTCTTCTATTTGTTTCTTAAGTTTTTGCAATTCCACTGGGGTCATTCTATACAGTGCAATAGAAATCGGAGCAACTCTTGGAAGAGTTTGTATCGTAAAGTCCACTTCCCTATGTGGTGGCAAACCTAGTAAGTCATCAGGGAACACTTCAAGAAAATCTCTCACTACAGGAATTTCCTCCAACATGAGATTAACTTTCTTTGCATCTATCACATGAGCTAGATATGCCTCACATCCTTCTAGCATTAATCGTCTTGCCTCCATGGCTGATATTACACAAACTGGCACTACCTGTCGCTCTCCCACGAATACTATTTTTGGCTGGCCGGAAGATTCAATCGTCACTTCCTTTTTATAACAATCAACCACTGGTTTATGTTGTGCTAGCCATCCATCCCCAAAATTACATCAAACTCCTTCAAATTCATCACTACGAGATCTACGGGCACATTTTCATCTCCAATCCTCACCAAACTCCCCTTCCTAACACTATTCACTACTACACCCCCTCCCACAGGTAGATAAACCATCAAATTATATCCCAAAGGACTATTCTCACCTAGTATTGTTGATGCAAATTCTGATGATATATATGAATGCGTAGAGTCAGGATCAATCAAAACATAAGCCTCAACCTCAAATAACAATATCGTACCTGATATCACGTCATTCGAAGCAGGAGCTTCCTCTCTGGTCATGTTGTATATTCTTGCTTGGGTCTGTCTCTGAGGGACTTGTGCTCCGGACCCCCTCGCACTCCCATCAACAGTGTGGTCACCATCTCTGTTACTGGTGCCTTTACCCCTGCCTCCGCCTCTGCCTCTCTCAACTCCTCGGCCACTGCTCCCAATACTACTTTGACTTTGGGTTCCTATGGACGCACTTCTACCTAAACTCGTTGTCTAACTAGGACAATCCCTAGATATGTATCCTCTACCTCCGCAGCTATAACAAATCCTGGGTATAGCATCTGGTCCCCAACATTGTCCTAAATGTTACCTCCCACAAGTAGAACAACTAGAAGTGAAAACTGACCCCCTGCTATAACTCTGTCCAGCTCCCCTACCTGATCCAATAGAAGGCATAGTAAATGAACTGCGCTCGATCGAACCTCTATTGAAGCCAATTGGTCCACTGAACCTCGGCCCACTACTTCCCCATAAAGCAGGACCACCACGCGGAAAGTTCCCTCCTCCTGCAAAAAATGAACGACCCGTTCCCTCTTGGTTAACCTACTTGACTCCCCCACTGCATATGTTGATTTTCTCTTTTCGTCCATGTTCTTCTTCTCTTCGGTTACAGCCTCTTCCATTTGAACCACTGACTCAACAAGAGTTTTGAAATTCGTAATTCTATTTGCCAGACCCTTTTTATCTCCGGTCGTAGCCCCTGCTCAAAACGGTAACAACGGTCCTCCTGTGTCGCTATTGCTTCTGGTGCATACTTGGCTAATGCAACAAAACGGAGTTCATATTTCTGCCACTGTTTGATCATCCCCTTGCACTAAGTTTAGAAATTCCATCGTCTTCTTATCTCGGTGCATCTTGGGTCTGTATTTATCATCGAACTCGCTCTGAAACTCAGCCCAAGTTATCTCTCTAGGCTCATATGCCCTCTTTACGAACCTCCACCAAATCAAGGCATTCCCCACGAACAAAGAAACAACATACTTAAGTCGATTCTCCGGAGTATAGTTCACTAAGTTCAGCACGTGTTCAACCTTTGCCCACCATCTCTCAGCAATCTCAGGATCTAAGGTACCCTTAAATTCAACAGCTCCCATCTTTCTGATTCTTTCATAATTACGATCAATTGTAGCAACTGCTAGTGTTGGCGTTGGAGCGGGTGCATGCGCCTGTGCAAGAAATTGTGCTGGGGCCTGGAGGGCCATCTGAAGAATCTGTGCAAATTCTGGTGCTAACCCTACCTCTGGAGCACCACCAGAAGGAATAGGAGCATCACCACCAACACCCTCTCGACCTATCTCCACCCCACCTGCACTCGTAGGTGCAGTCGAGCCCTCTTCGGACTCCTCTGAAGCTTCCCTACCAACTACTAGGTCAGCACGTGCACCTTGAGAAGACATCCTACACTAGATAATTCAGTCATTAGACACATCTCATACCCAACCAATCACCCAAAAAACGTAGAACCACCTAATGTAACGGCCCCTACAACACTCTACCTAGTTACCACTAATTAATCTTCCATTTTTCTAATTCAACTCCTTCCATAATGTAATATAGATTATATTTTACTAATATAACAAATATATATATATATACGACTTGAGATAATCAACATCGCCAAAACCTTATATATATACTTCCCACTAATATACATAACTTAAGAAAAAGATAGCCAACGTCCAACTGTCCAAAATCTTACAACAAGCTCTACAATACTAGGATATTTTAATTACATAGCCCAAAAACTTCCACCTCCGATGTCACAGCTGACCCACCTATTCAGTGTCATGGCACGAGTCAAGATCCAATGGTATTAGTCCATGCGACCTATCTCCTGAAATGTATGTGGCAAGGAATGAGCTGCCTACTCAATAAGTATAGCCTTTCAGTCTATATATAAGTATACGGGCAACCAATCAAGTATAAAAAAAAGTATACCAACACAATCCAACATGCGACATACATTACAACAGATAAGAAATCACATAGCTATAATAAGATATTAACTCAAGACATAATAGAGGCATTTTAGTTGTTTCCTTAGGGCCCTGCTTATCAAACCTGGAGTGCATCACTCAATGAGCTTAGCCGGCTATCACCATCATCATCATCTCAATCACAATACTCCTTCTTCCACTCTCTTTTCTTTTCGGATATCACACAACACACAGCTCGTGTGTGTCTCATCCTCACTAATACCACACAGCACACAGCTCGTGTGTATCCCATCCTCACTGATATCACACAGCACACAGCTCGTGTGTATCCCATCATCTCCATTGATCAATGACAGCACATAGCTCGTCATTGTTCGTATCATTCTAAGCCATTGAGTATGCTCCCCAATTAGGTAAGTCATTGTTACATTTTATAATCATTCACTCGTCAATACCATTCCTATTTGATTTCATATCACAATCAATTATACAACCCCGCAATCATTCAGCCAACATCCGTGCAGCACAATCACACTTTAGCACATAATAGCAATTCCACAGATATAAAGATAATCTTAATAACAATCGACATCCATGATTGAGTATATAAACAATCCATATTTATATCCATATAAATTTATCTATATATATCCAACATTCAACATAAATACTCATATAAACATATAAGTATTTATATATATAAATCCAACAAATAATATTTTATTTCATATATATATATAAACCAATTAGCTATGCTTACCTCAAATTTTAAAATGGTCTGTCAACACGAAAAGCTGCTCAACCCTCCACTCTATCGTCACGTCCTATAGTAAATTATAATTTATACGATCAATATCTCATAAATTACGTAAATTCTAAATATGATATTATATAATATTCGCATCGTTCTATTTATACAGAAATTCAACCCTCCCCTCCATTTTATTTTAAATAACTTATCTTTCTACGCTTCTTAGGTATATTTTTAATTTATCAACTAACTCATACAATTCCATTTTATAAAACCGTCATATCGTTATAACTACCGGTGTTAATAATAGTTCTAACTTAAATTATTATAAAAATCGTATATTTTCTTAAATAACTTTTCAATAATATTTCTATTAATTCGTATCAATTCCTCGCTATTATATAATATGATTAAACACCAATATATATAAATATATAATTAAGTATTTAGTCAATACACCCAATGAAATTGAATACATTAATTACAATAGTGATTAAATCTAGCAATTCTAGTAATTTAGTTACCCAATTATAGCAATCTAAAATCAAATGTGACATTTAATATAACACTAGTTTAACTAGTCAAACACATAAATTTTTCGATTAAATAGTAAATCGGTCAATATAAACTACATTTAGTAAATGAACTAATTACATAATATAATTATATAAATTAATAAAAATTAAATCTAAAAATTTTCATACCTTTCATCGTCTTCCCGAGAGAGAAAAATTGAGATTGGAATAGTGAAGTAATAGTGTGTTTGTATGTAGATTTGTGTTTTTGTGACACACACACACACACACATATATATATATATATATATTAATTAGTGGTGAGGTGGTGGGGTGACTCCCACCCCTCTTTCTCTATATATAAATTATTATAATTATTATTATTATTATTATTATAATTATATATATTATATATTTATATATTTTTATAATTAATATAATTCGCTCCCAAATCTTATAATGAGTTCAAATTTATTCTGTTCAAGTTTATCATATTCCAATTTCAACCTATAATTTATTTATAATTAAAACAAAATTTTCTTAGTAATTACTAATTAAACTCTCAATTATTTAAAAAAAATCTTATGAACGTCACGAGATGACTTACCTAGTTAGGGAACATAGCCAATGGTTTATGATAATGTGATTGATGGCTATGTGATATGCGAAAAATGAATATAAGCTAGGTACCTTGGCGCGTAGGGTACCGGGGTATTTCGGAAAGTGGGGATTATCCTGTATTGATAGCTACACACTGAGGTGGTGTGGGGATGCCATGTTCGTTGTGATGTCCTGTGCTGATATTGCTACACACTCAGATGGTGTGGGGGTATCACATTCGACGGGTATCCTGTGTTGTATACGATATGACATTGATCGAGATGATGATGGCCGGCAGAACCAATGACTGATGTACTCCAATTAGAGTAAGCAGGGCCCGAAAATTATAAACCATGATTTTAGATATTGTATAGTGGATTGATGCATGATTGTGGCATTGATTTCTTTGTAGCTTTCTTGTTGATTGTATATTGAATATTTATTGGTTTGTGGCATGACGTGTATCTTGCATGTATGTAGGCTAATTAGTTATACTTATTGAGTAGGTAGCTCATTCATTACCACACATTTTTCAGGATATAATCACAATGACTAGCTGAATTGGATCGTAAGTGGTGCTGTCAGTCTTATTAGGTGGGCCAATAGTGACACATTGAGTTGGGAATTTAGCTATATACCTACAGAGATATTAGACTTTGACTGAATTTGTATTTCGCAATTTATTGGTTTTAATAGGAATTTCTTGTAAAACAGGTTTAATTATGGAGGGTGTATTATAATTCGTGGTATTAAAGCGTAGTGATGTAGAGGGCTACATTGAGTAGTATCAGAGCAAGGATTAGATTCTTTAAAGATATTTGGTGAAGAGTAGTGTTATTTAGTGATGTAGGTTTAATGAAGGATGGGATATCAGGTAACCACGCTGCTGACCAATTGAGCCATTAAAGTCTATACACAGTAATATAGATAGATATTAAAGTATGATATATGTTTATATGTGAGTGTTGGTGGGGGTGGTACTAGCTAATATTGTAGTAAGATCTTGTTCAGTGGAGTGGATGGTGTTGCACTAATACAAATTTGGTTCTGATAAACCTTAGAGAATTTGATGTTATACTGGGATTGGATTGATTGTCTCGTAATGATACTATTGTTGATGATGAAATAAAGAAAGTGGTTATAGAAATCAATAGGCAATGAATATGATAATTATGGGAGATGAGGAAGTCATATCCAACTATTTAATTTCTGTTCTGACTGAGTTTAATTTAATTAAAGAAGGATGTGAGACATATTTAGATAATGTATATGATACTAGATGGTTAATTTGGATGTATAAGTTGATCCAATAGTTAGAGAATTTCCTGATATTTTCCGAAGGAATTGTCGGGGTTACTACTTCTTTGATCAGTAGATGTTGAAATAGAGAATATTCTTAGGACAACACTAATTTCGATTGCACTGTATAAAATGACTTTAGTAGAATTACAACAACTTAAAAAGGCAAATAGAAGAATTTTAGAGAAATAATTCATTAGATTGAGTACCTTACTATGAGGGCACTAGTATTGTTCATGAAAAGAAGGATAGTAGTATGAGGTTGTGCATCGATTACCGCCAGTTGAATAAAGTGACAGTGAAGAATAAATATCCATCATCGAGAATTAATGATATGTTAGACCAGTTGAAAGATGCTACAATCTTTTCAAAGATCGGTTTGAGGTCTAGTTATTGGCAATTGAGGATAGTAGAGAAGGATATACTTAAAACAACTTTTCACATTGCTTATGGTCATTATAAGTTTGGTGATGCCATTCAGATTAACGAATGCATTGACAACGTCTCGAAATGGATGAATCGAACATTAATATCAAGAGAGCTTGAATCAATTGTGATTGTATTAGATCTTTGAGTATTCGAGGAATAGGGGAGATTATGAATGACATTTGAAAATAGTGGTTTACATCTTGAAAGAGAAAGAGTTGTACGCTAAGTTAAATAGGTGTAACCTTTGGTGAATTAGGTAGTTTTCTAAAACGTGGGGTACCTGAAGATGGGGTTAAGTTTGACCTTGTAAAGGTGAAAGCTATTAACGAATAGAGAATACCAAAGAATGTGACTAAAGTCCGAAGTCTCTTAAGACTAGTTGGGTGTTATAGGAAATTTGTGGAGGGTTGTCCGTAAGTGTTGATCTTTTGACAAAGATATTCAGGAAGGGGTAGTGTTTCACTGGATTGAGTAGTGTTAACAAAGTTCTGATGAGTTGGAGAAATGATTATGATCAAATCTGATTTTAGTTTTATGCTGGTAGTGGTGGATATGTGGTGCGTACAGATGCTTTGAAATAAGGTTTAGGGTGTGTACAAAATATGAAGGTGATTTCTTATGATCTCATCAATTAAGGACCCACTAGTTAAATTATCTACGCATGATTTGGAATTAGCAACAATTATATATGTAATGAAGATTTTAGGCATTATTTGGATCATAAGACTTTGAGATATGTTTTGACACAAAAAAGAGTTGAACATGAGAAAAAATATTTGGATAGAATTGTTAATATATATATATATATATGATTTTATTATCTATTATCATCCTCGGAGGGCGAACGTAATAGCTGATGCCTTAAGTAAGAAAGTGCAATTATCTTAGCTAATTTTGAAAGTTATGATGTGACCTTGTTATTAGAAATAAGACTAATAAATGTGAAACTAGCAGTTGATCATTTATTTGTCAGTAACTTTGGAACTTAAGTTATCTACTGTTTTGGATACTATCTCCGAACCTAAGGTGTAAGTTAACAACTGAATCAGAGTAGAGGTTTAGAAACTTCATTTGTTTTGGGATTTTTGAGTTGTTCAATGCTAAAATGTGAGGAACCATTGTTGGGAAATCGATCAATACATAATTTATTATAATTGGAGTACTAAGCCGAGAAATTATGTTACTTGCCTTGTTGTGTTAGTTTTCTTTAAGTTATGACAATATTAAAAGTTTGGTTCAATATTGGTTCTCAAGTTGATGAGGAACCTTGGAGACATACTATATTTTATATGTGAAAAGGAGTTTGTGTAATAGGTGTGATATTGATTGTTTGACAAAGTTTAGATATTAGTAACCATCAATAGTAATGGTCAATTTGTAATGGTTGTCTTGAGATTCACGAGTTACCAATTAATGTTAATATTATTAGGATGCCTTAAGAGATGATCCAAACTTCTAGGAGCATCTATTAGATAAATGAGATAACATTGTTAGTGCTCAATAAATTTTGTAATGCTAATATATATAAGAAATATTTGGGGTTAGAGATGATAATTTGGGTGAAATTATATTGATGAGATATAAGAAAAACGAATGTTGAGGGGAGAGCTAACTAATAGAATTCTTATTCCTGGATGATTCTTGAGGTATGAGAGGGAAATGATGAAGTGAGTTTGGATGTATATAATTTTATTATTCATACATTGGGACTATATCAATAGACTTGGATAATGTATCGTACTTGCCGCTTTTATAGTTGGGAAGAATATCTTGAAGCTTGATAGGTAGTAGAAATAAGTAGTGATGGAACTATTAAGATCCAATTGGATCCTTCTTAATACAGACGTTAGGAAAAATAGACTAGGGTAAAAGGTCAAATTGTTAATAAGGACGGATGGGGTGATAGTTATTGTGTACATGATATGGATGGGTTACATGATGAGATCATATAGGAACTCTACAATATACCATATCAAGTATCTTGGTACTTTAAAATATATCGAAATTTAAAACCTTACTACTAGTGGTAGATGATGAGAAAGGATATGGCAGGAGTTGTGACTAAATACTTAACTTGTCAGCAAGTAAATGCATAATGTTAGAATAGAGGATCAAAAGCTTGAATAATTTGGGACTTTTGGGTTGTTCAATACTAAACTGATATGGAACACTGTTGGGGCGGCCACCAATATGTGATTTATTAGAATTGAAGTACTAGCTTTAGAAATTTTATCCTTGACCATATTAGTATAGGTCCCTTAATTATGGTGTCGTGACGATGATAAAAGTTTGGGTTGGATATTGATTGAAAATATAATAAGAATTCTTTGAAAATATAGTGTGTTTGATACGTTGAAATGAACTAATGTGACAAATAAGGTATTGACGGTTATGACTAGAATATCAACCACTAGCAGATAAGTTTCAATCTTTATCTATCCTTGGATGAAAATAGGAAAAGATCATTGTGAATTTTGTCATTGGATTGCCACCACTAGAAAATAAATCACCATTACAAAAAAACAGGGCTATAGCAACGGATTTTTTTGCAACGGACCAATTCGTTGCAAATTTGCAACGACCTTTGCTACGACTTTGCAACGGATTCTATTTTTTTTTACATTTTTGTTGCAATTTCCGTGGCAAATTAACAATGATATTTTGCAACGGACTATCCGTGGCAAAATTCCGTTGCAGAATTTGATCAACTTTAAGATGTCCCACATTCAACATAAGTCGTTGCAAAAAGTCGTGGCAAAATATTGCAACGACACATTCCGTTGCAAACTTCCAACGGTTTTTGCAACGGACGTCTGTCGTTGCATACTTTGCAAAGAAAATTATAGTTAAATCTGTTGCAAAAAATTTGCAACGGACTTTGTAACGAACCCGTGTCGTTGCAATTTGAATATGTGATTTGCAACGGATTTAGCGACGGCACATTGTCCATTGCACAACTTGCCAACAATTTTGCAACGGAGTTGCAACGACCTTGGAAGTCGTTGCAATCCGTACATGCAGCTGTAAGCATTAATTATTGAGCCGTTGAATTTGCAACGATTTTTGCAAAGAATTTGTCCGTTGCAATATGTTTGTGACAGTTGTAACCCACTATTTTAAAATGCTATATGTTTTGCAACGAATTTTGCAACGGTAATATAAATCCGTTGCAAAATCCGTTGCAAAATCCATAAACATGCGACCTTTATAAGAAAGGTTTTAGGAAAGATTACTACAATTGGACATCTCATGGTGATAACGATCTCCCGTGGCTGATGATTAATGTGGTACGGCTAGGGGTGGACGCAAGTGTGAGGTACTGTATTGGCATTCTAAGCTGCGTTCCCCGGTAGCTGAGGAAGCCCCTTCTACGTTCTCAATGTCCGCGTCGACCCTATCGTCGCGTAAGGTGAGTTGACCGTCCATTGACAGAAGTTCGTAGGCTTTTTAAGGAGGGATAACTAAACAACGGCCAATACAGATGGATTATGAGCATTCAATTTCAGCTGATAACTCTGTAGATCAAACGACAAATTGGAATAACTATGAGCAATTGAATTGGGATCGGAGGATGGTGTTTGATGCAGCTGGTCCTGTATCTCGACCTTCGCCACGCATTATTTTGAACCCGATGTTATTTGCAAAAGGCGTAGACCTGGGAGGAATGACTAGTGATGGCAACGGGGCGGGTCTGGTACGGGTCCGCCCGGACCCGAGACCCGCCCCGCTTACAATTTAATATTGTAGAAAATATCTATTTTCTGCAATAATGCAATTGAAATACATAAAAATATTTATAGTTGAGATTGATATGTTCACAATATGCAATAAATTTGTATATTTATAAATGTTAGTATTACATTTGATGTAACTATCATCTTATATTGTTGAACAACATGGGTTAATCGGACCGCTAAAATTCAGACCAAACCGTTAGATATGATCAAACTTAGAGAAAAATACATTTGGTAAAGTTTTAGACTTATTGGGTATACGGATGTTGAGATATCGTACTCGTAACAAAAGAGTAATCATTTAAGACGGTGTATCGTTGAATCAGACCATGTGATTTTAAATCGTACCGTCTAATATGGTCTAATGGACACATACTTATATATATTAAAATTTAGTATGAATCGGGTGGTTGGATTTTAAGATATCGTAATTGTTAATTAAACTTTTTGATGTACTTATATAATATAATATATATCTAAAATGAATTGTATAAGACAAATAATATGTTTATCTAAATTATTAATCTTCTCTTCAAGTAATATCATTTTACAATTTACAATGAATTATATTATACAAGGAATACATTAAACTAATATTTTATTTTTTAATAAATAATATCAATTTAGATTTAAATAACTCAATTTAGATTTAAATAACTTAATATAGACTATATAATGAAGAAGATGATGATGAAGATGATAATGATTGTTAATTGAACATAATGTATTGATGATTTTGTTATGATATTTTATCTCATTTACTAATTGAAGAGTATATCTTAAATCATTTATCCCATATCATTTTAAAAAAAGTTATTAATTATAAAATATTTTATCATTTATTAATTAAAACTATATCTTAAATCATTTATCTCATTTAATTTTAAAAATAATTATTAATTTAAAATTATTTTTTACGATTTACTAATTGAATAGTATATCTCATTTAATTTTAAATAAAATTATTAATTCAAAAATAATTTAACTTTTTACTATACACTTTCCCTCCCCATTTTTACATCCTAATTTTTCCCCCCTTTCCCTCCTCTATTTTCTAAACCCTAATTTTTCCCCCCTTTCCCTCCCTCTTTTCCCCCTCTCCCCCTTCCCCATACATTTTCACCACAACATTTCTCTCCCTCCCTTTCCCTCCCTCTTTTCCCCCTCTCCCCCTTCTCCCTGCCGCCGCCGCCGGTCGCCGCTGCCACCGCCGCCGGTTGCCGCCGCCACCACAAGGTATGCTTCTCCTCCTTTCCTCTCCTCTTTTCTTTCTTCTAATTTTTTTTTTCAGTTTTTGTTGAAGTCTTCGCCGCCGCCCGTCGCTGCTCGCCGCCGCCCGCCCGCCGCCGCGAGGTATGCTCCTCCTCCTTTCTTCTCCTCTTCTCTTTCTCCTCTTTTCTTTCTTATATTTTTTTTTTTCAATTTTTGGTGAAGTTTTCGCCGCCGCCCGCCGCCTCTTGCCGCCGCCCATCGCTGTTCGCCGCCGCCCGCCCACCCGCCGCCGCGAGGTATGCTTCTCCTCCTTTCTTCTCCTCTTCTCTTTCTCCTCTTTTCTTTCTTATATATATATATATATATATATTTTTTCAGTTTTTTACTTTTTTTAGAGCCGCCCGCCGCCGCCACCCGCCGAGGTCCTCCACTTTCTTCTAGTTTTTCATGTCCAAAACCCTTTTACTTCTTTAGTTTTTCATGTCTAAAACCGTTTTACTTCTTTAGTTTTGTTTAATTTTTCATGTCCAAAACCCTTTTACTTGTTTAGTTTTGTTTAATTTTTCATGTCCAAAACTTCTATATGTTATATTGAGTATTCACTAAGTCATATTTTGTTCATGTGCAAAATTGAGTATTTTGTTCTATTTTATTATAAAATGCATATTGAGTATGTTATATTGACTATGTGTTGGTATAAAATGTATATTAAGTATGTGTTTAATATAAAATTGTGTATGACAATGTAATATATTGAGTATTTGGTTGATATATTGAGAATGTGGTTGGTATATTGAGGTGAATGGGAATGATAATTGTATTGATGAGGTTGGATGAGTGTTGTTGGTTATGATTGTAGATTAGGATTTTTATTAACATAAACTCATCTAAACTAATGTACCTAAGTTATATCACAAGTTAAAAATTTAATTAAACTAATTTAACTTGGTTATATCACAAGTTAAAAATGCAACTAAACTAATGTAACTTAGTTAACTTTCAAGTTAAAATTTTCAATTAAACTAATTTTACTTAGTTAACTCACAAGTTAGAAAACAAACCCACTAATGTAATTTTGTTAACTTTCTATTTAAAATCTTTAACTAAACTAATTTAACTTAGTTAACTCACAAGTTAAAATCAACTAAACTAATGTAATTTTGTAAGTAATGTAATTTTGTTAACATTCAACTTAAAATCTTTAACTAAATTAATTTAACTTAGTTATTTCACAAGTTAAAAATGCAACTAAACTAATGTAACTTGGTTAACTTTCAAGTTAAAATCTTCAATGAAACTAATTTTATTAGTTAAATCACAAAGTTAAAAATCTAACTCCACTAATGTAATTTTGTTAAATTTCAACTTAAAATCTTTAACTAAACTAATTTAACTTAGTTAACTCCATTGAATGTCATTACTCCGGCGGATATCATGTAAGGAAATTTAAAATATTTGATTGTTTTAAAAATAATTTAAAAATGTTATATTATATTTGTTTTTATAATTATTTATTTGATACTTTGTAAGGATTCGAAAGTTCAAGAGGTCATCAAGGAGCGACTCTGAAGATAGTCCGGGTGATATCCCACCCGACCACCCACCTTCACAACATTGTGAAAATGAATTTGATCCCCCTCTTTAAATTTGTATGCATTAAAATTGAATATTTTTATTTTGTGGATTGAAATGTTGAATTATCTTTACTGTAAGTATTTTGCCTTAAATATATTGTCATATTTGAATTTTCTTGTTAGAGTTAAATTAAATATATTTTTATTATTGAATATAAATTATGAAATTGTCGTTGTAAATGAAAATAATTTTGCAATAGATTATTATTGCAATTATCGTGGTAAAATTTGCAATGGATTGTCATTGCAATTGTCGTTGTAAATGAAAATTATTTTGCAACGAATTGTAGTAAATTATGTCGTTACAAATTTTGCAACGGAATGTCGTTGCAAAAAAATATTGCAATAGCAACGACTTCCATTGCAAATGTCGTTGCAAATAAAATGATTTTGCAACGAATTATAGCTAAATATTTCGTTGCAAAATTTGCAACGGAATGACGTTGCAAATATTCCGTTGCAATATTGCAACGACATTTCGTTGCAAATGTAGTTGCAGTAAAACCCGATTTTGCAACGAATTGCCATCATCTTTGCCACGAATATACCATCGCAAAGTCGTTTCAAAATATAAAAAGTCAACTTTTAAAATAACGAAATTTGCAACGGACTTTTGCAATGGATAAAAATTCGTGGCAATATTTTGCAACGACCAAAAAATTCCGTTGCTATATAGCAGTGGTACCTATAGCAACGGAAATTTTTCGTTGAAAAAGTCCGTGGCAAATTTATTTTGCAATGCATTTTTCATGAAATCCGTTGCAAAAATCCGTTGCTATAGGTCTGTTTTTTGTAGTGCACTATTGGCTACATTTTAATGATTATATCTAAAACCGTAGTGGATAACTATTATTAACTACGATTGAATAAAAATTGATGCAAAAACTAGCTTTTTCACCATGAAAAACTTATTTGCCATGGCTAAAAGCCATAGTAAAAACATTCGCCATGGCTTTTAGCCATGACAAATGTTTTAGCCACCCTCACAAAAACCACGGTCGACAGCCGTTGCGAGGTCGTGGTCAATGATTATTTTCTATGGCTATTTAGTATTAACCATAGTTAAAGGTTATATTTCTTCTAGTGCACGTACATTTAGAAAACATGATGTTATTTGGGTAATTGTGGATAGAGTGACAAAATCAACTCATTGAGGGTGACTTTGGTGAAATTTAGTTAAGTTGTACTTTTTATATATTGTAAGATTTCATGGTGTGTCTATTTCCATAGTGCTTGATAGAGATCCTCGACTTATTTTATATTCTGAGATTTTGAAAAAGGCATTATGTAGGGAATCACATTCCGACATGGTATTTTATCCTTAGATAGGTGGACAATTAGAAAGGACGAATCAGACTCTGGAAGATATGATAAGCGCTTGTCTAATAGAGTTCAGGGGCAATTGGGATAATCACCTATCACCAATAGAATTCACTTATAATAATAGTTTCCGTTCTAGCATCATATGTCCCTATATGAAGCTTTACATGGAAGAAAATATTCAAGCCTAGTATTTTGAGATGCTAAGGAATTGAGACAACTTAGAGGTCCTAAATTGGTGCAAGAAACGATAGGAAAAAAAAAAATAGTTAAGAAGTATTTGGAAAAAAAACATAAGATTGAAAAAAAATTAAAAATTACTTTGATAAACACCAAAAAGAGTTGAAATGTGAGATAGGTGAATTTTTTTTTTTTTTTCCTAGAGGTATCTCCATTAAAAGGAATTTTGAAATTTAGTAAATAAGAAAATTATGTCCGAGGTATATTAGCCACAAAGTTACGGAAAGAATTGGAACACTAGTGTAGCGATTAGCATCACCAATAGAATTATCATAAATACATGAGGTGTTCCAGGTTTGGATGCTACGACAATCCCGATCTGATCCTAGCCAAGTTGTGCATGAATCAAATATAGAAAATTTCAGAGATATTAATGTATTTGGAAGAACCAATAGAGATTTGGATAGGAGTATAAGAAATGGATAAATAAAGAGATACTCATGGTGAAAGTAAATAGATTATCCAAAGCAAGCCACTTGAGAGGTTGAGTGAAATATAAATGATAAGTACCTATTCTTGTTAGGAGGGGAGAATTGTAACATCCAAAAACTTTTGTACATAATTGTGGGATTAAATAGTAAGTATTAAAGAAATCTAAATTTATTAGTAAATAAATTATAAGTTGAAATTTGAGTACATTAAAACTTGAAGGGATTAAATTGTAGTTTCATAAAATATTTTGAGTCAAATTGTATATATATAAAAGTAGGGGATTAAATTGTAATTTATACAAAAGTATAAAAAAATAAGGAAATGGACCATTGAAAAACGGGAAGGAAGCATGTTTCCACCGCCTCAAATTTTACTATTAACTTGTATTTATAACACTTTAACACACACACAACAATTTGCTTAACACACACATCCACCCACGAATTCACTTTCTCTGTTGCTTTCTTTTCTTCGCCGAACAGGTAAGTAAATGATTACTGAAATTATTATTAATTTATTAAATATATTATTTACTTAATGCATTTATTAAATATGCTTTGTACTATCCGATTTACTATTTAATCGAAAAGTTTAATGGATCCGAGTAGTTATATAAAATTAATGATCGGGTAAATATTTAATTGGACCGGGGACATTATAACCAATAAATTAGAGTTTATTTAATCTAGTAGATTTAGTCGTTGTTATAATGGATTTACTCAAATTATTTGGGTTTATTAACGAAATACATAATTGTATGTACTAAAGATTAAATAATTATTATAATAGTGAAGAATTGGCAGCAATTAATAGGAATAGTAGAAAATTATGTTTGAGACATATTAGGAAATTATATTTGAGAAATATTATGTTTATTACAAAGGAAGATGGAATTTTTGTAATAATTATATTTAGGGATGTTATAGAGAGTGATAATTACAAATATATGATGAGTTTGATAAAATAAGCTCTTATGAGTTAATAAATAAATAAGATATATGTATTCAGAAAACTTAGTATGTCTAGTAATTTAGAAGAAAATGGAACGAAGGTTTGAATTCCAATATAAATGAAATATTAGAAAATTGATGAAAAATGAACAAATATTATTTAATATTTCATCTAGAATTTATAATATTCTTGATATAGTGATTATACGTATTATATTCTATTATAGGATGTGGTGATAAAGCAGAGAGTTGAACTGTTCATTCTACTAACATAATCATTTTGAGATTGAGGTAAGTATAGTTAATTAGATCTATATAAGTATATATGATTATACTTGTTTGTCATAAACATGGCTGGAATTTGTAAATGCTTATTTGGATTACGTGGTTATTCTGTGAAGTTGTCTCTATGTGTTAATTTATTTGTGATTATTTATGTAATATAAAGATTGACGGATGATTGTCTTATATTATATTCTATTATTGCATGATGTTGAACGAAGAAGTCAGTTATGAGGATATGGTTAAATTGAGATAACGAGATGACTTACCTAGTTGGGAGACATAGTCAATGGTTTATGATAATGTGATTGATGACGATGTGATATGCGAAAAATGAATATAAGCTAGGTACTATGGCGCGTAGGGTACCGGGATATTTCGGGAAGCGGGGAATATCCTATGTTGATAGCTACACACTAGGGTGGTGTGAGGATGCCATGTTCGTTGTGATGTCCTGTACTGATATTGCTATACATTCAGATGGTGTGGGAGTATCACATTCGACGGGTATCCTGTGTTGTATATGATATGACATTGATCGAGATGATGATGGCCGGCAGAACCATTGACCGATGTACTCCAATTAGAGTAAGCAGGGCCCGAAGAGTATAAACCATGATTTTAGATATTGTATAGTGGATTGATGCATGATTGTGGCATTGATTTCTTTGTAACTTTCTTGTTGATTGTATATTGAATATCCATTGGTTTGTGGCATGACGTGTATCTTGCATGTATGTAGGCTAATTAGCTATACTTATTGAGTAGACAACTCATTTCTTGCCACATATTTTTCAGGATATAATCGTAGTGACTAGCTAAATTGGATCGTAAGTGGTGCTGCCAGTCTTATTAGGTGGGTTGATAGTGACACATTGAGTTGGGATTTAGCTATATATACCTACAGAGATATTAGATTTGACTGAATTTGTATTTCACGATTTATTAGTTTTAATAGGAGTTTCTTGTAAAATAGGTTTAATTGTGGAGGGTGTATTATAATTAGTGATATTAAAGCATAGTGATGTAGAGGGTGCATTATCACTAGTAACAGCTCTCCGAAAAAGTAGGCAGACCTGACATTTCTCGATCAAACAGGTCTATCTCCTTTGATAATGGAATCACAAACGGATTCTTCTAGAGGATAGCCAAGTTAAAGGGCTTTTCAGGGGTATATGACACTCATCAACTAACTTTCGAATTTAGCTCCATAAACGGCTATAGATTGACCCCTTTTGCAATCATTAGGGGTCAAGTTACGTAACATCATTTCAATACTCTCTCTTTGATAATTATACACTCTCACACTCTTTTTTACCACTTGTTAGCTAGTTTTAGCTCACTTCTACACGGATTCTATCACTTACATGGATTATCCTTCACCATTTTTGCACAAATCACTATTGTTCTCATTTTTGTTTCAGGTTTCCTTTCATTTTTGCACTTTACTGACTTATGCATTGGAGTGCTAAGGCTTTCTTGCAAGTTAGTCCCCCCAAATCTTAGGATTTACATAAAGATCCTTAAAATTTGCAGTACCTCGGAACCTAGGTATGCGTCATTGGCGCCGTTTGTGGAAACTTGAGTTCAAGAAGTGAGAAATGGCCGATTCAGATATTGGATGCGACAGTGGATCTTTTAAGGGAAACACTTCCTTCCCTGCTACAGCTGGATCTACCATCCCACCTCCAGATCGGGCTTTGGGCATTGCCAACGCCCCCCCTCCAACTGATGATTTCCCAGCTCCATCTATTGACCTCCCAACTCCAACAGGTGATAACCCATCCTCTTGTTGTCGATCTGACAGTCGGTCCTGTTGTCCTAAACCTCCTCATTTGCGAGCAACTTCTCTAATTTATAGTGAAAACCATCCATTCAACCTTTTGTGGCTCCCAAGCCAGTGTGAGCAGGACCTCTTCACAGGGGGAACGAGGAGGAACACATGAAGTCGGGCTATCGATGAACAGGTTCCTACTGGAAAAGAGCTGGACAGATCTCTCCCTACTGCTTCTGCTAGCAAGGAGGCAACCCCCATTCCTCCTGTTGAAATTTGGCAAGCCTTGAGGAAGGAGGTAGTAGAACACCGTTAGCAGGTAACCAGGGACACCTTGCCAGCAGAACGTGGCATCCCTTTTAGTAAGGACATCATGGTGGAAAAGCTCCCTGCTCATTTTCGGGAACCTTCTCACTTGCCCGCCTATGATGGCACCTCGGATCTAGTCGAACACGATCGTAGGTTTGCAAAAGCAGCTTTGTTGCACAGGTATACAGACAGTATTAAACATGGTGTGTTCCTTACTACACTAACGAATTCTACCCAAGTTTGTCCGGTTTTTTCTCGGGAGGTAACCACTTCATGGAAAAGGTGGCAGACCTGGCAAGGTTCAGTCAAATGGTCTTATCTACTTCAATTCTCATCCTATTCTCTCGTGATTTGTTGGAGAAGATAGCTGACTCTTTAGGATTGCCAACGGCGTATGGCCCTATACAAAACTCTTCCGAAATCGGATGCATGAGCCCCTATAAAATGACTATTTATGCAGTCATTTTTCAAGCAACTCATTCTCTACTTCACCACTTCACTATCACACGAACACTCTCTCTCTCTGTCTCCTTTTCAGCTGTCTTCAACTCACTCACACGTTCTATCACTTCACAATATTATTTTACCATTATCAGTAAGAACATTACTGACTTAAGCATCGGAGTGTTAACCCCTCATTGCATGTTAGTCCTCCCTCAATCTTGAGATTTTTGTGAAGGTCCCTTGACTTTTGTGATGCTGTTGAATTTTGGTACTCATCAATATATAATTAATATTTTTCTAAATATAGATACATGTATTGTTATAAATAATAAATAATATTAATATAATATAAAATTATATATTTATATATAATAATATTTTATTCTTAAAAAGGATTAAAAGCGGGTAGATGGCACGTGAATTGCACAATCATGTTTAAGGGGGTATGTCGCTTCATTTTAAATATTACAAGAGAATAATTTACTTTTCTTTTTTTTCCACGGGATTAATATACACATATTGCATATCACAAGGAGTTATTTTGTATTTTTTCCATTAATATAGTAGTAAAGATTTCAAAATTTATTCCTGCACTGAATTGGTTGAGATTGGATGAGGGTGCCCAGCGGTTTGCAGCTTTCATGAAGTCTGAAGTCGCTCATGCTCAAGAAGCTGCTTTGAGCCGCTTCACATGCAACTTCCAGGGGTGGAAGGACATTTCCTTTCCAAAGCCCATATACTTTTAGGGCTTATTTACTTTAAGTGATGGGATTAAATTGTGATAGATTAATAATGAATAAAATGTAGGATGAAATTAAATTATACTATTAATATTTTTATTTAAATTATTTATTTACCTAAATGTAAGTAAATAAGATATTGTGTTAGATATCAAATCCAATCCTCACAAGTAAACAAGGC
Source organism: Sesamum alatum (assembly GCA_034509735.1). Classification (NCBI taxonomy): domain Eukaryota; kingdom Viridiplantae; phylum Streptophyta; class Magnoliopsida; order Lamiales; family Pedaliaceae; genus Sesamum; species Sesamum alatum. The sequence continues at coordinate 601,036 of JACGWO010000004.1, forward strand.
CTTAGTACATTCTTTAGAAATAGGGTAAATTACAACCATATTTCTTGAGATTTAATATAATTATAAATATTTTTTTATTATTTGAAAAATTACAAATACTCCCTGACTTTAGTGTTCGTTTAACAACAAGTTCATTTCGTTAGATTTCTATCCAGTTTTTGTGATGAACTGGCCAAAATACCCTTTTGGAATATAAGTTGTAATTCTATATATTTGCTGAAATATTTTTATGGAATAATATTCTCTATAGATTATTTTTACCCACTCTCGGATTTTTTTATATTCTTTCAGACGTTGTTCTTGGAAAAAATAAAAAATTCAATAAGTAACGTAGTATTTTTGACATTTCATTTAAGGACTACATAATTATTTTTCATTTGAGGGAATATTTATAATTTTTCAAACAATGAAGAGGTACTGTAATTATGTCAAATTTTATGGAGAGTAGTTGTAATTTACCCTTATAAATAATGATGTTACAAAGGGAACATGTATCTTTTAGCATGGTATGGAGAAGTTCAACTTGTATAAGAAGAGCTCGAATCATTATCTCCAACCGTTGGTGCATCTTTTCTGCTTAAATACACTCATCTTCTACCATTTGTTCACCTCTGTTGTGTTTCCAGATTGAAAAGAAGAAAGAAACTGTTATTTTGACGCCAAAATCAAGTAAACCGTTAGTTTCTAACGGCGCACTAACAGCAAGGACCAATCCGATCGCATTTTAAAACGTTGAGGATTCAATGTGATGGAAAGTTAACCACTGGGACTAAATGCAAATCAGTGGTACACTTGAAGGACGAAAAGTAAAATAATCCCTCTAGAATTACTTGTGAGAAATACTTGTATGTGGGCGGAGGAAATACTCTCTCATCAGTGTTTTAGTTTTCTGTAGTTGGGCCCCAATTAAATTGATAAAAATTTGGGCCCAATAAAAATTACAGGCCCATCATAACACCCAATCTCTTTCTCACTGTTAGTTAATATTGATAAATTTCCATGTAGGTATTTCAAAATCCCTAATAATAAATTCTTTCAATTTTTTTGGTCAATTTTACAATGGAAAAGTTTTCAAATCCTTTAATTTCATCTTGAATTATATATATTTTTAAAATATTGATGAATTTGAAATTATTTTTACACACAGACATTTAAAATTCTTCCATAAAATGCAAAAGCTTCTAGCCAAATATTAGGGTAAAAGACTTCCATCTCGCGTGTCCATTGATTGAAGAATTCGGAGTTATATAAATTCTTAAATTGTAAGTTTTAAGAATGTAGAAGACTAGCACTTTTATTTGTATATTGCATTCTGTATTTAAAAGTGTCACTCACTTACTATAGCAATTTGTTGTAGTAGCACTTTTCTTAGTAGAAGAGCAACTCATTACGTCAGCACGATGGTTAGCTTTTAGTTACTCTTAAGTTAGTAGATAACACCTACCAAATTCAGTTTCTTTGATTCTTCTTCATTCCATACAAAAAAAGGGTTTTCTCCAAACTTCCGCTCATGGATTCAATCATTTTTCAGATTAAATTCACTTTCTACATGGTATCAGAGCCTTCAATTGAAGGTCTCTGTGTATCGAGGCAATTCCTGAACCCTACCACTGTTTTTCTGCTGGGTCGTGGACATGGCGGAAGGAGTCGAGATGCATGGAGGACATAGGCACCAAATCCCTGAGGCGTTGCAGCTGCACGGGTCAGATCACCCTGAAATGGTGATTGTGAGTACATTTCTCACCAAGAACAACTACCTTACCTGGAGCTTTGCGATCAAACAAGCTCTACGCGCCAAGATGAAAATAAGCTTTGTTGATGGTACATTTTTGAAGCCAACACCAACCAATCCTTTCTTCGAATAGTGGATTCACATTGACATCATGGTGACGTAGTGGATTTTGAACTACATTTCGAAAGAAATTGCAGGAGGTTTTCAACATGCGAAGTCAGCTAGAACATTGTGGCTGGATCTGGAATAGAGATATGGACAATGCAGCGGACCAGTGCTATATCAGCTACAACGAGCAATCGCCTCCTCGGTTCAAGGTATAATGTCTGTTGTGGACTATTTCTCACGACTGCACACGGTCTAGGATGAGCTGGATGAGTTGATGCCTACTCCACAGGCACATGTGGAGGATGTACCTGTGGAGTTTCTAAAACAATTGTTGGTCAAGGTTGATACAGTTTCTTATGGGGTTGAGTGAGACTTTTGATCATATGAGAGACCAATTGTCGGTGATGGATCCAACACCCTCAGCGAATAAGGCATACTCCATGGTGCTTAGGGTGAAGAAGCAAAGAGAGGTCAATTTGGAAGGGGCAGGAAGTACTGATACCACTGCGATGCAAGTAAGGACAGGAGGTAGGAAGGACTACGAAGCTAAGTGCGGATATCAGCATAGGACTATTAGAATAGGTGACCAGAAAGCCAAATGGATTGGCGGTTTTGGGTACTATTTAGCAATCTTTATTAGAGTAATATTGATTTGATGAATATATAAGTATTCGTCCGTGGCACTATGTGTTTGTTGTGCTTACTGATTACGTTAAACGACATTTTAACGTCACAACAAATGTCCACAGACCAATTGGATAACCCATGTAGTTGGGTTGCGCATTGGATGGCAGCTATGAAACTATCTTCTGAGGGTTGGTCTGAAATGTTCCAAGTCGAGGACCTCGAGACAGGGCATCGAGGGTCCTATAGAGACTTGGACTAAGGATTGCATTCATTGGATGAGTGTCGTGTTTTATCGGCGACACGTCTATGCAATATTATGGGTTGGTTGATAAGGGTGTCAGCTGACTGAACTGACTCGCGAAAATCGTCATATGAAAGTCTTGGAGGCTTGGTCGGTATGACTGGAATTCTCAGCTCCAATAGTACGAAATTAGTCCTCGGACTTAAGGAATCATGGCAGTCACATGCATATGATGGTTGTATCTAGGGTCTGACAAGAGATGTCCGTATTTGGGATACGTTCATCGTAAGCCTTATCTAGTGCAGTCGGAATATGTATTGCGAACGGTGGATTCCAAGATAGGATCCGTCACCTGCCAGTATATAACAATCGAGTCTCCTATGCACTCTAAGACGGTTTAAGCTCTTTAAATCTTGGGCCACAGCGATTGATCGAGTAGGAAATGGTTTCCTACGTTGATCAATAAAGCAAATGTGTATCGTTTTATTGAGCATGGTTGTCTAGTCCAGGATGGGAACCGACGCCCAATTCCATACCCTAGACTTAGACCTGGAGACGGATGATGGAAGGACCATACTCGTATGGTACTCGGGAGCCTAAATGTTCACGCCAACATTCACCTAGTCTATAGTGCCATGGACCATTGCTAGACGGCCACCCATGGTGATATGTGTTTTTCCAATTAATGGTTAATCGAAAAACAACTAATTAAAATAGATTTAATTGACCAATTGCATTAGACACAAGCCCAAGTTCAGGTGAGGGTGAACCTAATGAGTCACGCAAATCACTTTGGATTTGGCGAATTAATTTGGAATTAATTCTAGAAAGAGGGAATAAATTTAATTGGATTAAATTTATTCAAGAGAGAAATAAATGATTGGATTATGTATTGAGAAATTCATTTGATGGATGGTCCAAGAATTAATTAATTGAACTAATTAATTTTTGGACTTAGAATCTTTAAATTAATTGGATTAATTTATCGGGTTTTGGCTAGAATAATTGATTGAATCAATTATTCACAATTTGAACTTATGTTTATTTAATTGGATTAAGTAAACATTTGGGCTTCAATTGGATTGAAATTAATTAGATTAATTAATGCTCAATGCATACATGTTTGGACTTTATTTAATTTGATTAAATACAAGTCCAAAACATAAAGATCCTAGTCCATGCTTCATGCAAGTTGAAGCTAGTTAAGGAGGAGTTTCAACTCTTCACATATCACATGATGTGCACGAAAATTAGCTGATTTCTGGGTGGTTGTCTCTTGCTATCATGTGTTGTGGATGTGTTAGAAGAGTGTGTATGTGGAAGTTGCTTTGGAGGTTACTTATGCAGGTGGTTTTTTGAACTCTACGTTCTACATACACAAAATAATTTTGTTAGATATTATTCACTTAACTTGCTTCATTTTTGCTGGAGATTTAAGCCATAAATACCTCTGAAAATTCTCTCTAATTTTTCTTTTCTTTTGGAAAGAAAAGAACTTAAATTTTCTAAAGATCACTAATTGATAGTGTTGCTTTGGAATTATATTCTTCTTCTCTTCCCTATATTTTATCTAACAATAAACTATAGTTTGAATCCTTTGTGTGGTGTGGACAATACTTAGAGGAGTTATAAGTTGAGCTCTCAAGTGGACATACGATGAAGGAAAAGAAAGGAACAATGCACAAACTCGTTCTACATAATCAACAAAGGTTGGTTTTCTTTTACGTTCACATGTACCTTTGTTCGTCTCCTTTTAAGCCACATGTCCAGCATGTTTTCTTTTGTTATTTATGCTTTGAAAAACACCGAACGCCCGAAAACTTCAAATGGAACACCCCGTTGAATCCAGTTTAAATTATGGTTTAAATTTACGTTTTTACGTTTCCGTTGCATTCCCGGGCCGTACCCGATTCTTTTGAAAAGCATGTTTTACGGTTTTTTCTAGAATGATTAATTGTATGAAAATATGTGTTAATTTTGCTTTTGAAATTATGGATATCCATGCATTTTATGAGAATTTGATTTTCTATAAATGAATGTTTATATTTCAGTTTTACAGTAGAAATTTAAAAAAAAAATAAAATAAAATAAAATTGGTGAAAATGGGTACCGGCCGCCTGCGCGAGCAGGCAGGGGCGCCTGCGCGTGGCGTCCGCCCGTGCATGCTGCTGGGCGCCTACTACTGCACGCGCGCGCGTGCGGCCTGTCGTCTGCCGACCTGAACGGCTGGGCCGTTTTGCACCATTTTTCTTGAAAATTTTAGTTTTTTGATTTCTGTTGTTTTTTGAGTGTGAATAATTTTGGCATATTTTAATTTTAGTTTAAATTGGATTTTTCTAAAATTATTTTTGATGCCTTAGATTATTTAGGAAATGATTTTCAAACTAAAATTGTTTATACATTGGATGTATGGGTGATATCTATTTTTTTCAATTGCATTATTAATATATTATTTTCTACACTTAATTATGTTTATGGTAAGATCTTGGATATCTTGTAATAAATTCATGGGATGTATTTATTTTGTGGCATATTTATATTTGATATAAATGTGCTTTGTTATTGTTGTTTATTTGATAAACAATATGGATCATCACAAAGCCCATTGACCTATGTATAGTTTATTTTTTGTTGGGTGAGGCTTGCGTGCCTCTTGTTTTTTATTCCTTCTATCGTTTTTAGCCTTGGAATAATAAGGCTTGCTTTCTCTCTTTAAATGTACTCCCGCCGACATCTAATTGAGGTTTCATTTTAGTTGTAATGAGTGTAGATTAGCTTGTGAGGTTTTATTTATTTTTTAAAATAAATATAAGCTTCCATGGAGATGAAGGCCCAAAAGAGGTCCGTTGGATGGAGCCCACAACGGAAGGCTCAAGAAGAATAAAGAAAGATTTACAAGGCTCCATTAGAATGATAATGGGATGTAAAAATTGTAATAGTGTAGGCCTACCTTAGATTGACCATAGATCCACTGCGGGCTCATGGATCACTTAGGAACGGGCTTGTGATCATCCTAACAGGGGAGTACTAGTCTTATTTTGCATGTGCTTAATATTTTTTATGCTTTGATGTATGGTGTGTTTGGAATGTATCGTATTACATTACATGTATAAAACTTGAGCATGCAAAATACTAATAATGATGAGGTCTCGGTCTTAATAAATAATAAACTCTCCCTTGGATGGTCCAAATAAATATTAGGCCCAAAATGGAATTAAAATCAAATGGTTTGATTATTCCAAGCCTTCCATCCATAGAAATATAGTGAGGAAGCTACTTTCACCCATTTGTGGTCTCACGAGTCGTCGCACGTTTGGAATGGAAAAAAGCAACGTTGTTGTTGTGAACGAATGGAATATACTCCTATTTCCCTTTCTCACGAGTCGTGGGGGGCGATAGTTGAGATACTAATTTGGTTTATGGGTCGGGCCTAACGCTAAGTAACATATTCGCTTGGAGTCCTTGGGATCATATGAAAAGGCGAGGCAAAATATCTTAGGGATCTCATTGGATGAGAATGGTATAGGTTACCTCCCACAAATCATTTTTTCGTGTAAATCGTAAAAGCAGGGAATGGAGAATTGCGTTTGTGGACTCCAAGCCCACTAGAAAATAGTTTCCCGAAAACCCCACTTAAAAGTGGTGGGCTTTTTGAAACAATAGTGGGAGGGGTTAATGACAAAAGACTAAGTCTTAACTTGAATTCAATATTATTATAATCTACTAAATTCTGCTTTACATTTTGAATGTAGATGTCTAAGAATCCACTCGTTGTAATTCTTGAGACTAACAAATTTGACGGAACAAACTATAATGATTGGCTGTGAAATCTGAGGATTGTCCTCGATTTCGAAGACCAGACTTACGTTCTGGATAAGCCTCTTCCTCGGGTCTTGCCAGAGGGGTCGTCATCCGAAGAGCGTTTGACGTTCAATGAATGGCAGGAGGACAACCACAAGGTCCGCAGCATCATATTGGCATCCATGATTAATGAGATCCAGAAATAGTATGATCGGCTGGATGATGTCATCTCGATAATGCTCCGCATGAAAGACGTTTATGTGGTACTGGACCAGCATATTAGATATGCTGTGATTAAGGCATTTTTCAGAGCTAAGATGACAGAATGGTCGCCTGTACACTAGCATGGAGTGATGATGCTATCCCTAGTGGAGAAGCTCAAAGACTTCCAAGCTGATCTTGAAAAAGAGACTTACATCGACATGATCCTTCAGTCTCTTCCTCCCTCCTTTGACCCGTTTAACATTAACTATAACATGAATGGGCTTGAAAAAGACCTTCATGAGTTGATAAACATTTTGGTCCAATACGAGGCAACAATTGAAAAGTCTGTCTGTATTAGTGGGGGAGGCTTCGACCTCAAAAGCGAAAGGCAAAGGGGCCGGACGCTAGAGGAGGATGAAGGGTAAGATAGAATCAGCCGCTGCAAGTGCTCAGAGCGCTCCTATTGCTATGCTGGGCATGGGCAAACGAAAGAGGAAGGTAGTTCGGCAGTCAAGGATTGCAAAAGATGTTTGCATGTATTGCAGTGAAAAATGGGCATTGGAAGAGGGAGTGCCCTAAACTCCTCTTCAACCAAGGTACATTTTGATTGAGCTTTAACATGATTACTATTCTGCTTCTTGGGTATTGGATACCAACTGTAGAGCTCATTTCTGCAAATGGTTTTCAGGTGATGGAAAGGTGTAGAAGGATAAGATAGAGATGGTTCTAAAGCTAGGCAATGGCTGGGCTATTGCTACAGAAGCTATAGGTTTAGTTAGGCCTAGCTATTAGTGATCATGTTAGGATAGAGTTGATAAGTCACAATTATGTAACCTAGCATGATCAAATTATGTTTTCCTATTGGTGGACAATTAGAATTACATGTTTTTCATCAATGAAAGTTTCTTTTATTTGAACAAGGATGGTTATTCTTGTCTGCTAGGTTGTTTGCATAATTGTTTCAATACTATCCCATAATTAGATTATGAATGCTCAAAAGAAATGATAAAATGGATAATCAAGATAAACTCACAGATTTGGCATGCAAAGCTAGGTCATATTACTATAGATAGGATAAGAAGGTTAGTAGATTCAAGGAGTCTAGAAATAGACAATTTGAGGCTGCTAGCTTGCAAGTCCTTCCTGAGCAGGAAGATGGCCAAGAAGTTCTTTGTAGGACAAAGTACTTGCTAGTGGTCTGTTCGATTGGATCCAGTCATACATCTATGGGTCACTGAATACACAAGACCAGTAGAGGGTTCACAAGTCTAAAGGCATTTGGAAGGCTCAGGGAATTAGATATGAAGTGGGAATCATACTGATTACAAAATTAACCTCCGATTGAATCGAGCGGTGTGTATTTAGTGGGAGTTCTTGATGTATCTAAATGAGAATGGAATTCTCACTCAGTGGAATTCTTTCTAAAGTGCCAATTGAACGGCGTCTCTGATAAGGGAGGAATCGAACCTTGTTAGACATGGTTCGATTGGTGTTTCACTGAACTACCTTGGCCCATCTGGGCGTGTTCTTAAGACAGTAGCCAACTTGTAAAACATGGCACTTTTTAAAGATCGTGGCCCAGACGCCATATTGGATATGGCATGGCAAGCCTGTATCCTACAAAGTACTTGAGTATGTAGGATGGTCTTGCATACGTCAAGGGACTAGTGGGAGGCAAACTAGGTTTGCACAAGTTCATGTGTTGTCATAAAGGAAATTGGCTTTCAGAGGATAACCCGTGTGAGGAGTAGCTCCTTGAGTAATCAAGTAGAGAAACACCTTAGTACGCTATAGCAAACATCATTTGAAATCAAGTTTGCTCACTGACTATATTTCAGTCCTCCTAAGGACGACCAGGATATCTTACATACCTGAGAGGTATAGGTTTCTAGGTCAGTCCAGTCAATTAGATCAAAATCCAAAAGACATAAGGAGAAGCAATGTTGGACATTGGATCGAATCAATGGCTTGGAGCCGTGTGATTCTACGTGGAATTCAAACTAGGTTTGGAACTCCATGTAACTAGAATACTCATTTTGATTAGTCCATAGGGTGTATGACTCGATCAGTAACGAGCTTGAGGGTCAGTGGGAGTTTGGTTGTGTTCCTAGTGTTTAAAGTGTGTCACGTCTTATTCATTTGTAATGAAGTTAAGATGTTAGGAAACACTGAAACACGAACGTTGTTCACTCAATTCTCCATGAAATGAATTGAATTCCTATATATATAGTTAAGCTATCCAAGACTCAGTCAAGGTTGACTAGTGAGGAAGCTTAGATGTTTGGCATCCCCTACGTCTTTGCCGTAGGTAGCATGAGTATGTTGTTTGGTGCATTGGACCTGATGTTGTGTATGCTTTGGGCATAATGACGGCAATCGGATGTGTACCAAAGAGGCAATAGATTGTTGTTGAGAATAGTCTTTAATAACTGAATAAGGATTAAAGAAGTGTTCTTTGATGCATGTTCTATGGAGAGTTGATTCTTGAAGGCTGTAGAGATACTAGCTTCCAGTATCATGTGAATAATATCTAGTCTCAGTATAAATATATATTTTGTCTTAATAGTAAGGTGATGGCTTGAAAAGGTTTCAAGTAGGATACCAAGACGGACCATGAAAGTTGAATGTATAGCACCTTTAGAAGTTGCTCCGGAGTGGTTGGATAGAAATCCACATCCAATGGTTAGGTGTAGTGCCCAGCACGACAAAGCCAGTAGTTACCTTGGAGGATAACAACATGGCTATAGCGCAAGCTAAAGGACCGAGATCTCATCACGGATCCAGAAAAATTCTTAGACAGTACCATCTACTTGGAGCAATGGTATGAAGAGGGGAAGCGCAGTTGGACCGCATCATCTTGGCAGAAATAAAGTAGACTCGTGAGACCGAGATAGATATCGCACGTTACTCATGCTCAGATAAGTCGTAGCGACATGGGTGATTGGCTTTAGGTCAAGTGGGAGAATGTTAGAATAGGTGATCAGAAAGCTAATTGAATTGGCGGTTTTGGGTACTATTTAGCAACCTTTATTAGAGTAATATTGACTTGATGAATATAGTAAGTATTCATCCATGGCATTATGTGTTTGTTGTGCTTACTAATTATATTAAACGGCATTTTAACGTCACAACAAATGCCCACAGACGAATTGGATAAACCCATGTAGTTGGGTTGCGCATTGGATGACAGCTATGAAACCATCTTCTGAGGGTTGGTCTGAGATGTTCCAAGTCGAGGACCTCGAGACAGGGCATCGAGGGTCCTATAGAGACTTACACAGAGTATTGCATTCATTAGATGAGTACCATATTTCATCTGCAACAGATGTTGGACGTCTATGCAATATTAGGTGGGTTAGTTGACAAGGGTGTCAGCTGACTGAACTAACTCGCGGGAATCGTCAGATGGAAGCCTTGGAGCCTTGGTCGGTATGACTAGAATTCCCGACTCTGATAGTACGAGATTAGTTCTCGGACTTGAGGAATCATGGTAGTCACATGTATATGATAACTATATCTAGGGTCTGACAAGAGATGTTCGTATCTGGTTACGTTCATCATAAGCTTTATCTAGTGCAGTCGGAATATGTATTGCGGATGGTGGATTCCGAGATAGGATCCGTCACCTATTAGTATATGACAGTCAAGTCTCCTATACGCTCTGAGACGGTTTAAGCTCTTTAAGTCTGTGGCCACAGCGATTGGTCGAGTAGGGAATGGTTTCCTACGTCGATCAATAGAGCAAACGTGTCTCGAATTATTGAGCATAGTTGTCTAATCCAGGATGGGAACCGACGCCCAATTCCATGCCCTAGACTTAGACCAGGAGACGGATGCTGGAAGGACCGTACTAGTATGGTACTCAGGAGCCTAAATGTTCACGCCAACATTCACCTAGTCTCTAGTGCCATGGACCGTTGCTAGACGGCAACCCATGGTGATGGGTGTTTTTCCAATTAATGGTTAATTGAAAAATAGTTAATTAAATTAGATTTAATTGACCAATTATGTTGGACACAAGCCCAAGTCTAGCTGAGGGTGTACCTAATGAGTCACACACAAATCACTTTGGATTTGAGCAAATTAATTTAGAATTAATTCTAGAAGGAGCAAATAAATTTAATTGGATTAAATTTATTCAAGAGAGAAATAAATGGTTGGATCATTTATTGAGAAATCCATTTGATGGATGGTCCAAGAATTAATTAATTGGATTAATTAATTTTTGGACTTAAAACCTTTAAATTAATTGGATTAATTTATTGGGTTTTGGCTAGAACAATTGATTGGATCAATTATTCACAATTTGGACTTATGTTTATTTAATTTGATTAAATAAACAATTGGGCTTCAAGTGGATTGAAATTACTTCGATTAATTAATGCTCAATGGATACATGTTTGGACTTTATTAAGTTTGATTAAATACAAGGCCAAAAACATAAAGATCCAAGTCCATTTTTCATGCAAGTTGAAGCTAGTTAAGGAGGAGTTTCAACTCTTCACATATCACATGATGTGCACGAAAATTAGCTGATTTTTGGGTGGTTTTCTCTTGCTATCATGTGTAGTGGATGTGCTAGAAGTGTGTGTGTGTGTGTGTGAAAGTTGCCTTGGAGGTTACTTATGCAGGAGGTTTTTTGAACTCTACATTCTACATACACAAAATAACTTTGCTAGATATTATTCACTTAACTTGCTTCATTTTTGCTGGAGATTTAAGCCATAAACACCTCTGAAAATTCTCTTTAAGTTTTCATTTCTTTTGGAAAGAAAAAAACTTAAAACATTCTAAAGATCACTATTTGATAGTGTTGCTTTGGAATTATTTTCTTCTTCTCTTCACTATATTTTATCTAGCAATAAACTATAGTTTGAATCCTTTATGTGGTGTGGACAATACTTAGAGGAGTTCTAAGTTGAGATCTCAAGTGGACATACAAAGAAGAAAAAGAAAGGAACAACGCACGAACTCATTCTACATAACGAACAAAGGTTGGTTTTCTTTTACGTTTACATGTTCCTTTGTTCTTTTCCTTTTAAGACACATGTCCAGCATGTTTTCTTTTGTTATTTATGCTTTGACAAACACTGAATGCCCGAGAACTTCGAAGAGAACACCCCTTTGAATCCAGTTTAAATTATGCTTTAAATCACGTTTTACGCTTCCGTTGTGTTCCCGGGCCATACCCGATTTTTTTCAAGGACAACTATAGACAAGAAGGGACAACACTGTGATCATTATGATAAACCGGGACACACAAGAGAAACCTGTTTTAAGCTCTGGGTACTCCTGACTGGTACAAGGAGCTGATTGATAAGAAGAGAAGAGAAGGGGGACTGACTAGGGGATACAGTGCTGAAGTCGAGGATAAGAGGCCTTCACAACACAAAACAGATACTAAAGAGGCTCTGGTACATGAGTTGATTAAGTTTATGAAAGGAAACGTGTAGCAAGTGCACCCACAAGAGGACCCCCTATAGGCTAATTTTGCCCAGCTGGAGGATTTTGCTGGTAAGAACCGAGTTTTTGCTAGCTTTGATGATAGTACCTTTGATTCTTGGATAGTTGACATTGGTGCCACAAATCATATGTGTGCACATAAACACAATCTCATACATTCTTCATCTCCCTCACACACTATTGCCGTTCATCTTCCTGATGGAACCACACAACTTGCTACACACATTGAAAATGTCAAATTGCATAAAAATTGTACTCTTACGGAAATCCTGTACGTACCAAAGTTTAAATTCAACCTTCTATCTGTCTCTAAACTATGCTCCACCTCATCTATTTAAGTGAGTTTTCATTCGACTTATTGTCTCTTACAGGACCAGCGGACTAAACGGGTCCTAACGGTAGGAAGGCTCCAAAAGAAGCTTTATGTGTTGGACAGACATTCTTTTGTTTCTCATACTATAAGTTTTTTTAGTTCTATACAACCAGTTAATGTTGTCATTCTTCTACTTGTAATAATACATTGTGGCATAGAAGACTTGGCCATCCTTCTATGACAGTACTCAAACATATTCCAGTTTCAAATTCATCTTGTGCATCTGATGTATATATGGTTTGTCCTCTGGCGAAATAGAGTCATCTACCTTTCCCTACTAGCACTATACAATCCTATCGTACTTTTGAACTTATACATGTGGACCTTTGGGGACTATATAAACCACCGACCCTTAATGGCTGCAACTATTTTCTTACAATTGTAGACGACCACAGTAGGGCCACTTGGACATTCTTGCTCAAATATAAAACCCAGGCTTGCCATACACTTGACATATTCCTGAAAATGGTACAAACACAGTTCAACTCCAAAGTGCAAAAGATCATGACTGACAAATGGGACAGAATTCGTAAACTCCAATTGTTCCTCCCTATTCAATTCCCTTAGTATACTACATCAGCGATCATGCCCACACACCCCTCAACAAAACGGTGTTGTTGAGAGAAAACATCATCATATCCTCAGCATTGCTCGAGCCCTTCTATTTCAGTCTAACCTTCCAAATAAATTTTGGGGGGAATCCATCTTAGCTGCTACCTACTTGCTAAATAGACTGCCCACTCCTCTTCTAAAATGGAAATCACCCTGTGAAATCCTTCATCACCAGCAACCCTCCTACTCCCATTTAAAGGTTTTTGGGTGCCTTTGCTTTGCATCAAATGTATTACCCACTAAACAAAAGTTTGACCCTAGAGCTCATAGGTGTCTCTTTCTCAGCTACAGTCACTTTCACAAGGGTTACAAGGCCCTTGACTTGGATACAAATTTGATGTTTCACTTACAAGAATCGGGTACGGCCCGGGAATGCAACGGAAGCATAAAATACGTAATTTAAGGCATAATTTAAACGAATTCAAAGGGGTGTTCCCTTTGAAGTTTCCGGACGTTCGGTGTTTGTCAAGAGCATAAATTAAAGAGGAGAAGATACTGGACATGTGGCTAAAGGAAGTATACAAAAGATTACATAAAATGTAAATTCAAACCAACCTTTGTTCACTACACGTAGAACCGGTTCTAGCGTTGTTCCCTTTTCGTTTCTCATTCGTTCACTTCAGGATCCAAATTAGAATCCCTTTAATTTATCTACACCACACTATGGAATGTATATCCTCTAATTTATTGCTAGATAGAAGTAGAGAAAAGAAGAAGAACCACTTCCAAAACAACACTATTATTTAGTGCCTTTTGAGATGTTTTTAGTTCAACCTTTCCAAAAGGTATGAACACAAAAAGGAGAATATTTTTACATATTAGTATTTTGATGGAAAAATTCATGCAAGATATTTCATGCAAGTTATGTGCATTATTTTTGTGTATGTAGGAAATTGAATTCAAAATTCAACCTCCAAAATTAACCTCCAAGGCTAACTTACATACACATGCACACTATCTCTCCATGAACCATCATGGCCTTCATATGTGGAGGAGTTAAACTCCTCCTCAACTTGCTCCAACCTCTAGAGCTTGACTTCAAGTCATGGACCAATTTTGATCGGTTTTGATTTAACCAAATTAATTCAAGACCAACCAAGATCCGTAGGTTCCAAATTAATCCAAATAATTTTAAACCTTATTGAAATCCAAAAATTTATTTAATCCAATTAAATAAACATAAGCTCAAACACTAATTAATTGATCCAATCAATTAATTAAACCAAAACCGAAAAATTAATCCAATTAATTTAAAGGTTCTTAATCCAACAATCAATTAATCCAATTAATTAATTATTGGACCATCCATCAAATGGATTTCTCAATAAATGATCCAATCATTTATTTTCTCCTTGAATTAATTTAATCCAATTAAATTAATTTGCTTCTTCTAGAATTAATTCCAAATTAATTCTACCAACCCCATAGTGATTTGTGTGTGACTTATTAGGTTCACCCTCAGCTAGACTTGGGTTTGTATCCAACACAATTGGTCAATTACATCCAATTTAATTAACTATTTTTCAATTAACCATTAATTGAAAAAAGTCCGTCACCATGTGTGGCCGTCTAGCAACGGTCCATGGTACTAGAGACTAGGTGAATGTTGGCGTGAACGTTTAGGCTCCCGAGTACCATACAAGTATGGTCCTTCCATCATCTGTCTCCCGGTCTAGGTCGAGGGCATGGAATTGAGCGCCGATTCCCATCTTGGACTAGACAATTATGCTTAATAACTCGAGACATGTTTGCTCTATTGATCGACATAGGAAACCATTCCCTACTCGACCAATCGTTGTGACCACAGGCTTAAAGAGCTTAAACCATCTCAGAGAGCGCATAGGAGACTCGACTGTCATATACTGACAGGTGACGGATCCTATCTTGGAATCCACCGTCCTCAATACATATTTTGACTACACTGGATAAGGCTTATGAGAATGTATCCCAGATACGGACATCTCTTGTCAGACCCTAGATACATCCATCATATGCATGTGACTACCATGATTCCTCAAGTCCGAGGACTAATCTCGTACTATTGGAGCCGGGAATTCCGGTCATATCGACCAAGCCTCCGATGCTTCCATATGACGATTCCCACGAGTCAGTTCAATTAGCTGACACCCTTGTCAACTAACCCACTAATATTGCATACACGTCCAACATCTATTGCCGATGAAACACGACACTCATCCAATGAATGCAATCCTTAGTGCAAGTCTCTATAGGAGCCTCGATGCCCCGTCTCGAGGTCCTCGACTTGGAACGGTTCAGACCAACCCTCAGAAGTTGGTTTCATAGTTGTCATCCAATGCGCAGCCCAACTACATGGGTTATCCAATTGGTATGCGGGCATTTGTTGTGACATTAAAATGTTGTTTAACGTAATCAGAAAGCACAACAACACATAGTGCCACGGACGAATACTTACTATATTCATCAAGTCAATATTACTCTAATAAAGATTGCTGAATAGTACCCAAAACCGCCAATCCAATTGGCTTTCTGGTCACCTATTCTAACAATCTCCCACTTGACCTAAAGCCAATCACCCATGTCGCTCAGACTTAGCTGAGCTTGAGTAACCTGCGATATCCGGCTCGGTCTCACGGGTCTACCTTATTTCTGCCAAGATGATCCAGTCCAACCGCACATCACCTCTTCATACCATTGATCCAAGCAGATGGTATTGTCTAAGAATTTTTTTGGATCTGTGATGAGATCTCGGTCCTTGAGTTTGCGCTACAGCCATGTTGTTATCCTCCAAGGTAACTTCTGGCTTGGTTGTGCTAGGCGCCACAACCCTACCATTGGATGTGGTTTTTCATCTAAACCACTTTACAGAGCAACTTCTAAAGTTTCCATACATTCAACTTTCATAGTCCGTCGTGGTAACCGCTTGAAACCTTTCCAAGCCACCACCTTACCATTAAGCCTGAATATATGTTCATACTGAGACTAGATATTATTCACATGATACGGGAAGCTAGTATCGCTATAGCCTTCCAAAATAAAAACTCTCCATAGAACGTGCATTGAGAATACTTCTTTAATCCTGATTCAGGTATTAAAGATTGTTCTTAACAACAGTCTACTACCTCTATGGTACACAACCTATTTCTGTCATAATGACCAAATCAGGTCCAATGCACCAAACAACATACCCATGCTGCCTATGGCAAAGACGTAGGGGGTGTCAAACATCTAACCTTCCTCATCAGTCAACCTTGATTGAGTCTCGGACAGCTTAACCCTATATATAGGAATCCAATTCCTTTCATGGAGAATTGCATGAACAACATTCGTGTTTCAGTGTTTCCTAACATCTTAAATTCATTCCAAATGAATGAGACGTTACACACTTTAAACACTAACAACACATCCAAACTCCTGCTGGCCCTCAAGCACATTACTGATCGAGTCATACCCCGCATGAACTCATCAAAATGAATATTCCAGTTACATGGAGTTTCAAACTTAGCTTGAATTCCATGTCGAATCACACAGCTCCAAGCCATTGATTCGATCCAATGTCCAACATTGTTTCTCCTTATATCTTTTAGATTATAATCCAATTGATCAGACTGACCCAAAAACCTGTACCTATCAAGTATATAAGATATCCTGGTCGTCCTTAGGAGGACTGAAATATAGTCAGTGAGTAAACTTGATTTCAAATGATGTTTGCTATATCGCACTAAGGTGTCGCTCTACTTGATTCCTCAAGGAGTTACTCCTCACATCGGTTATCCTCTCAAATCCAATTTTCCTTAGGATAACACATGAACCTGTGCAAACCTAGTTTGCCTCCCACTAGTCCCTTGACATATGCAAGACCATCCTACATACCCAAGTACTTTGTAGGATACAGGCTTGCCATGCCATATCCAATATGGTGTCTGGGCTACGATCTTGAGAAAGTGCCATGTTTTACAACTTGGCTACTGTCTTAAGAACACACCCAGATGGGCCAAGTTACTTCAGTGAAACACCGATAGAACCATGTCCAACAAGGTTCGATTCCTCCCTTATCAGAGACGTCGTTCAATTGTGGCGCTTCAGGGAGAATTCCACTGAGTGAGAATTCCATTCTCATTTAGATACATAAAGAACTCCCATTAAATACACACCATTCGATCCCATCAAAAGTTTAATTTTGCAACCAGTTTGGTTCCCATTTCAAATCTAATTCCCTGAGCCTTCCAAAGGCCCTTAGACTTTTGAACCCTCTACTGGTCTTGTGTATTCAGTGACCCACATATGTCTGACTGGATCCAATCCAACAGACCACTAGCAAGCATACTTTGTCCTACAAAGAGATTCTTGGTCATCTTCCTGCTCAGGAAGGAATTGCAAGCTAGCAGGCTCAAATTGTCTATTTCTAGACTCCTTGAATCTACTAACCTCCTTTTTCTTATCTAGAGGAATGTGACCTAGCTTTACATGCCAAATCTGTGAGTTTTTCTTGGTTATCCATTTTACCATTTGTTTTGAGCATTCATAATCTAATTATGGGATAGTATTGAATTAATTATGCAAACAACCTAGCAAACAAGAATAATCATTCTTTGTTAAATTAAAAGAAACTTTTATTGATAAAAAAAACATGTAATACTCATTATCCAACAATAGAAAAATATAATTTTGATCATGCTAGTTACATAATTGTGACCTATCAACTCTATCCTAACACGATCACTAATGGCTAAGTCTAACTGGTCATATAGCTTCTGTAGCAATAGCCCAGCCATTGCCTAGCTTTAGAACCATCTCTGTCTTAGCCTTCTACTCATTTCCATCACCTGCAAACAATTTGCAGATATGAGCTCTACAGCTGGTATTCAATACCCAAGAAGCATAATAGTAATCATGTTAAAGCTCAAATCAAAATTTACATTGGTTGGAGAGGAGTTTAGGGCATTCCCTTTTCCAATGCCCCTTTTCACAACAATATATGCAAACATATTTTGTAATCCTTGACTGCCGAACCGCCTTCCTCTTTCCTTTGCCCATGCCCAGCATGGCAACAAGAGCGCTCTGAGCACTTGCAGCGGCTGATTCTGTCTTACCCTTCTTCTTCCTCCAGCGTCCAGCCCCTTTGCCTTTCGCTTGTGAGGTCGAAGCCTCCCCCACCAATACAGATGGTGTAGACTTTTCAATCGTCGCCTCGTACTCGACCAACATGTTTATTAACTCATGAAGGTCTTTTTCAAGCTCATTCATGTTATAGTTAACGAGAAACGAGTCAAAAGAGGGAGGAAGAGATTGAAGAATCACGTCAATGTACGTCTCTTTTCCAAGATCAGCTCGTTGCAGCATATCTAATATTCCGGTCCGGTACTTCATAAAAGTCTTTCATGCGGAGCATTATTGAGCTGACATCATCCAGTCGATCATACTATTTTTGGATCTCATTAGTCATGAATGCCAATATGATGTTGCGGACCTTGCGGTTGTCCTCCTGCCATTTATTGAACGTCAAACGCTCTTCTGACGAGGACCCCTTCGGCAAGACCCGAGGAAGAGGCGTATCCAAACATAAGCCTGGTCTTCGAAATTAAGGACAATCCTCAGTATTCGCAGCCAATCGTTATAGTTTGTTCCGTCAAATTTGTTAGTCTCAAGAATTACAACGAGTGGATTCTTAGACATCTACATTCAAAATATAAAGCAGAAATTTAGTAGATTATAATAATATTGAATTCAAGTTAAAACTTGGTCTTTAGTCGTTAACCCCTCCCACTATTTCTTCAAAAAGCCCACCACTCTCAAGTGGGGTTTTCGGGAAAATCATTTCCTAGTGGGCTTGGAGTCCACAAACACAATTCTCCATGCCCTGCTTTTATGATTTACACGGAAAAATAATTTGTGGGAGGTAACCTATACCATTCTCATCCAATGAGATCCCCAAGATATTTTGCCTCGCCTCTTCACATGATCCCAAGGACTCTAAGCGAATCATGTTACTTAACGTTAGGCCCGACTCATCAACCAAATAAATATCTCAACTATCGCCCCCCACGACTCGTAAGACAGGGAAATAGGAGTATATCCCATTCGTTCACAACAACAGCGCAGCTTTCTTCCATTCCAAATGTGCCACGACTTGTGAGACCACGAATAGGTGAAAGTAGCTTCCTCACTATATTGCTATAGATGGAAGGCTTGGAATAATCAAACCATTTGATTTTAATTCTATTTTGGGCCTAATATTGACTTGGACCATCCAAGTGAGAGTTTATTGTTTAGTAAGACCGAGACCTCATCATTATAAGTATTTTTGCATGCTCAAGTTTTAAACATTCAAGGTAAACAGATGCATTCCAAACACATTATACATCAAAACATTAAAACATTAAACACATGCAAAAGAAGCCTAGCACGCCCTTGTTAGGATGATCACAAGCCCGTTCCTAAATGATCCACTGAGCCCGCAGTGGATCCATGGTCAGTCTAAGGTAGGCCTACACTATTACAATTTTTACATCCCATTATCATTCTAATGGGGCCTTGTAAATCCTTCTTTGTTCTTCTTGGGCCTTCCATCGTGGGCTCCGTCCAATGGACCTCTTTTGGGCCTTCATCTCCATGGAAGCTTACATTAATTAAAATAAAACCTCACAACCTAATCTACTCTTATTACAACTTAAAAGTAGCCCCAATCATAAGTCGGGGGAGTACATTAAAAGAGAGCAAGAAAGCCTTATTATTCCAAGGCTAAAACGATAGTTGGAATAAAAAATAAAGAGGCACGCAGGCCTCACCCAACAATAAATAAACCATATATAGCCCAAAAAGGGCTAGTGATCATCCTTATTGTTTATCAAATAAACAACAACAAAGCATATTTATATCAAATATAAACATGCCAACAAATAAATACGTCCCATGTAGATATTCATAGATATCCAATATCTGAACCCATAAACATAATAAAAATACAAAAAATACCATATTAATAATGCAATTAAAAATATAGATATCAACTATACATCCAATTTACAAACTATTTTTTTTTTTTTTTGTTTGGAAACCATTTCCAAAATAATACAATTGCATAAAATAATTTTAGAAAAATCCAATTCAACTAAGTTAAATATATGCAAAAATTAATAATTTCATAAAACTAGCAGAAATCAGGAAAATCCAATTTTCTAGAAAAACGGCACAAAACAGCGTTGTCGGCCGGCCGTCCCAGACGACCGCGCGCGCGCGCCCAGCGTGCACGTCAGCAAGCGCCCGCACTCAGCAGCAGACGCGTGCACACACGCCCAGCAGTGCACACGGTCGGCCGCACACACCTAACAGTGCACACGGTCGGCCGCCTGCGCGCAGGCAGGGGCGCCTTCGCGTGAGGGCGCGCGTCTGTTGCCCCTGTCGGGCAGCCGACACCTTTTTTCACCAATTTTTTTTTTGAAATTTCTACTATAAAAATTAAAATATAAACATGCATTTACAGAAAATTCAATTCTAAAAATGCATGGATATTCATAATTTCAAAAATAAAATTAACACATATTATCATGCTTTAAAACCATAAATCATGCTTTGCAAAAGCAGTTTAAACATGTGCTTCATGCTTAACACATAACAACATGTAAATCCTATTGCCACAACACCGAACCGGGCTATGATACCACTGCAAGAATTGGGTACGTTCCGGGAACGCAATGGAAGCATAAAATGCGTAATTTAATGCATAATTTAAACGGATTCAAAGAGATGTTCCCTTTGAAGTTCCCGGGCGTTTGGTGTTTGTCAAGAGCATAAATTAAAGAGGAGAATTGTTGAACATGTGGCTAAAGGAAGTATACAAAAAATTATATAAAATGTAAATGAAAACCAACCTTTGTTCACAACACGTAGAACCGGTTCTAGCATTGTTCCCTTTTCGTTTCTCCTTCGTTCACATGGGGATCCAAATTAGAATCCCTCTAATTTGTCCACACCACACTATAGAATGTATATCATCTAATCTATTGCTAGACAGAAGTAGAGAAAAGAAGAAGAAACACTTCCAAAACAACACTATTGTTTAGTGCCTTTTGGAATGTTTTCAGTTCAACCTTTCCAAAAGGTATGAACACAAAAATGAGAATATTTTCAGAGATTTTGGAGAGTATTTTGATGGAAAAATTCGTGCAAGATATTCCATGCAAGTTATGTGCATTGTTTTTGTGTATGTAGGAAATTGAATTCAAAATTCAACCTCCAAAATTAACCTCCAAGGCTAACTTACATACTCATGCACACTATCTCTCCATGAACCTTCATGGCCTTTATATGTGGAGGAGTTGAAACTCCTCCTCAACTTGCTCCAACCTCTAGAGCTTGGACTTCAAGCCATGGACCAATTTTGACCGGTTTTGATTTAATCAAATTAAATCAAGACCAACCAAGATCCATAGGTTCCAAATTAATCCAATTAATTTTAAACATTATTGAATCCAAAGTTTATTTCTCCAATTAAATAAACATAAGCTCAAACACTAATTAATTGATCCAATCAATTAATTAAATTAAACCAATAAATTAATTCAATTAATTTAAAGGTTCTTAATCCAACAATTAAATAATTATTGGACCATCCATCAAATGAATTTCTCAATAAATGATCCAATCATTTATTTTCTCCTTGAATTAATTTAATCCAATAAAATTAATTTACTTCTTCCAGAATTAATTCCAAATTAATTCTACCAACCCCATAGTGATTTGTGTGTGACTCATTAGGTTCACCCTCAGCTAGACTTGGGTTTGTGTCCAACACAATTGGTCAATTAAATCCAATTTAATTAACTATTTTTCAATTAACCATTAATCGAAAAAAGTCCGTCACCATGTGTGGCCGTCTAGCAACGGTCCATGGCACTAGAGACTAGGTGAATGTTGGCGTAAACGTTTAGGCTCCCGAGTACCATAGAGTATGGTCCTTCTTTCATCCGTCTCCCCGTCTAGGTCGAGGGCATGGAATTGAGCGTCGGTTCCCATCCTTGACTAAACAATTATGCTCAATAACTCAAGACACATTTTCTCTATTGATCGCCGCTCTGTCACCGATTTTGCATTTTTCTGGGCTCTACACTTGTCTCATGAAAGTCAAAGAAACAGGCTATTGTTTCACGGTCATCGGTGGAGGCTGAATATCGGAGCATGGGGGCCACTGTCTGTGAACTTCTTTGGCTCTCCTATTTACTCCGCGATCTTCAGATTCCATTCCCCACGTCGGTGCCCTTCTGGTGTGATAACATGGCTGCCATCTACATCACCCCAACAATTCTTCCATAAACGCACCAAGCACCTTGATATTGACTGTCACCTTGTTCGTGACCCGCTCAAGCTTGGGTTTATCAAACCTGTTCAAGTTCGTAGTCGGGACTAGTTGGCCGATCTCTTCACCAAGTGTCCTCCGGCAACTGACTTTGCTCGTCTTTTCGTCAAGTTGGGCTTGGCCCCCCAAGCTCCACCTTGAGGGGGAATGTAGAAGACTAGCACTTTTATTTGTATATTGCATTCTGTATTTAAAAGTTTCACTCACTTACTATAGCAACTTGTTGTAGTAGCAGTTTTCTTAGTAGAATAGCAACTCATTACGTCAGCACGATGGTTAGTAGCTTTTAGTTACTCTTTCAGTTAGTAGATAACACCTTACCAAATTCAGTTTCTTTGATTCTTCTTCATTCAATACAGAGAAAGGGTTTTCTCCAAACTTCCTCTCATGGATTCAATCATTTTTCAGATTAAATAGCACTTTCTACAAAGAATAAATATGAAGAGATAAGTGAGAAACAGAAAGAAATAGTACATGTGTTGTGGTGGTGTGGTTATATATTGTTGTAAGGTGTGGTGAACATTGGAGTGGTTTTGTGTTTGAACCAAATAATAAGAGGATTCTGACATATTAATAAATGGATATATAGTATAGGTTGTAATTTAATTATGAGTGTATAATATGTTGCATGCATTATTAATGTGAAGATGAAGAAGAGGCCTCCCTCACCCATTGGGCTATTGGAATTGGGCTGTATTTATTATCAAAAAAAAAAAAAAAAGAAAGGTGTGAGTGTGGGTATGAATTAAAAGCGAAAGGCAGGGAGGTGTGAGGGTCTGCTCATTTATACCGATCAACTCCAACTCCAACTCCAACGGCTATAATATCCCAGAATGAGAGTGTGCTGGCAGCAAACTACCAGTAACTCCTTTTTGTCCATATCATCAGTTAGCTCAGCGTTTTACATATTGAGAAATGGGCTTGTTTGGATGGAGCTCAAATGTTTCACTTAATTACAGACGACACCTATTATTATTATTATTATTATTGTAATAATAATTCCCGATTCCTTTCGTCAGCACCCACATTACTAATTTACTCCTAACTCCCAACTCTAATAAGTTTTTGTAATAAGAAAAGAAACACAAATAATGAAAAAGGACATGCATGCATGTGATGTGCCTCTACCTCTGTCTCTGTCTTGTTCTGCCTTCATCATTCAACCCTCCACCCCCATCTATATTATTATTATTATAAAAAAGAAAAGAGAAAAAGTGGGAGAGAATAGCTTCCAACAAACATCAATCATTGATGCACATGCCACTTTCACCATTTCCTTTCCTTTCCTGCCCAACAATCTCAACTAATTCTAACTAAAATATATATATATATATATATATATATATATATATAAGTAGAATTATAACAAAGTAAAAATAATGTAAATGGGAAAGGAAAGTGTATTGGCAATGGCAAGTAGGGGTGGGGGTGCCAGTTGCCAGTTGCCAGTTGCCACATATCTATTCATTTCCCATTATCTCCTCTTCTTCCCTGAGCCTGTGCCAGCGGTCGTGGTGGTGGTGAGGAGGGGAATATGTAGTGGGACACCCCCAACTGGGGGAGGCGCATCCATTTCCATTTCCATTTCTATTTTACAGTACTAAATATTAACATTTAATTTCTTCTTAATTATTAATAATCAAATAAATGCCCACTTCCACCCTCGACCGACACACACACTATATTAACCCCACGCGTCCCGACCCCTCCAGAATATAATACCACCTCCCTACCACACACCACACCACAAAATTAACATTATATATGCATGGGGTCCCGAATCAATTGCTAGCTCCATCAATCATTCTGTCGGTGCCTCTGAGGCTTTGCCTGACCTGGGGCCTGGCGGAATTCGGTGGTCCTTTTTCTTCGGAAAAAATTTCATCACAAATTATGGGATTAAAAGCAAAACTAGTAGTAAAGTAAAAAAGATGAACTTTTTTATACACTGAAAAATA
This sequence comes from Sesamum alatum, assembly GCA_034509735.1. Classification (NCBI taxonomy): domain Eukaryota; kingdom Viridiplantae; phylum Streptophyta; class Magnoliopsida; order Lamiales; family Pedaliaceae; genus Sesamum; species Sesamum alatum. The sequence continues at coordinate 625,489 of JACGWO010000004.1, forward strand.
TATTAATGGGATTATAACTCAAAAAATGAATTTTACTGATATATTAGCTGGACTAGAAGAATTACTTTATCAAGAACGCTGTGATCCCACTCCAATGGTGTTCCGCTCGAATTGCTTGATTGTTGGGACGAGTTTCCTCATGTTGTCGTCGTACACAAATGGGATCTTGTCCAGCCAGGTGGTGGCATTCTTGGCCGAGGGTGGCAGCAGGTTGCGGCAGAGCTCCTCATGCACCGTGATAGTGTTGTGGTAGTGGTAGTATCGGATTCTGGTTTCCGTTTTGTGAAGGGTTCCGCCAATCACATTCTCCGACATGTGCACCCCTGTTGCGTATGCATTCTTCGCTTGTATTGCATACTTGCGATCTCTCCTTATCCTTGTCCGGGAATCCCTGAACACCAACTTCTCCAAACCCCATTGCCTGATCATCAATCATCATACTAACATCATCAATCACATCTCACAAAGAAACCAACAGACCCAATTAGCCCATGCTATCCAATTCATTTTCATTTTCAGTTTCCTATAACATATCCCACGAATGATACGAGGGTTCAAATTCTTACAATTAATGACGCAATGGTTTGCCACATTAGGATATAATTATGACATATACTACTACTAATCTATATGCTGATAAAGAAACCTTGACAAACAATCAAACAAACAAACAAAGCTCTGCAATGAAAAGATTGTAAAACCACATTAATTGCAACGGGAAAGAAATTGGATTAACACTAAGGGAAGATTAATTACCTGGAATAACCCTGAGGAGAAGAATCATTCAAGCAGAGGACACTGGACATTGCATTTTGCTCAATGGTGAACTGCGTGTTATTGGAGAAATCTCGGAGGACGGATTCCAATGTGTTTCCATCTGGAAGGTAGATATACTCATCCACATCGAAATAGAAAGTCCAGTTGGCGGCGTGTCGGTACCGGTGCAGGCAATCGTTCACCACCAAGAACTGGTTGTAGTAGTACCCATCATACTCCGCCTGATCCCTTATGTCCTGCAGCGTCACCCTCCCACCTCTAATCCACGGTTCCAGCACCGCCCTTACCTCCGCCGACACTCCGCCCGCGTCGTGGAAAACAAAATGCGAGCTGGCCCCGAAGAACCAAGCGTGATACGCCATCCATTCTCTCATTCTCGAAGCGCTCAGGTTCCCGTATAAGGATGAACCGCAGTAGAGATACTCGTACTTGTGTGGCGGTCTGTACTTGGACTCGTCGTAGGAACCCGGCGCCTCCTCCAAGGCGGTGAATTTCTCGTACTTGCGTGGAGACTCCCCGTAGTAGGCATACACCATCAGCTTGCCTCCGCTGTTGTCGGCATTCGGGTTCTCGGAAAAAGTGCAATTGACAACGACGACGGTGTAAACACGGCCGTAGCCCCAGTCCGGGAGCATCTTGTAGGCCTTGGCCCTGATGGAGGAATTCCCATTGTTGGGGATCCACTCACATTTGTACCATGGGCGGCCGAAGACATGAATGGGTTTTGAGGCGAGACCCACCACCGCAAATGTCTTGGGGCCGCCGCGATAGGCACCCATTTGAACAAAAAGAGCGGCGGCGTTGCCATAGGCTTGGAAGGTGCGCTTGTTGGGGTCTGCAGGGGGACTAACCAGCTTCTTCTCGGCAAGAGGGGTGACGCCACCAAGAGTAGTTGATTTAATAGGCAGAGATTCGGTGGAGGAGGAAGAGGAGACAGAAGTTGCGGCGGAGCAGCGGGAGGTGGCAGAGATGAGGTTCTCGTAGTAAGGCTGGAGATTCCAGACGACCATAACGAGGGTAATAGCTAGCAATGTGGCGAGGAAAGGCTTGGTTTCGAAGCAGAGGAAGATCTTGCCGATGGGGTTGACGGCGGAAACGGGCGGCGCTCCGTCCTTCCTCATTGGACCGACAGGAGTGTGTGTGAGTATTGACCACTGCCCTGGTGAAGAAATTTGACCGACAGCACAGCTTTGTGTGTGTTGTGAGTGAGTGAGGTGAGAAAGAACTCAAGAGATGATAAAGATTTAAGATTTATTATTCATTCCGCTTTTCTTTGTTTTTTGCCTTTTCTTCTTCCGCCACTAACAACTGTGCCCCTTGATCTTTACTTATTTACGGAAATGCACTTGTCCTAAATGATTGCTCGGCTCAACAAATTCATTCAATTATTGGTATTTCTAAATATCATCAAATTACAAGCAAATAAAAATTTAAATGCACTGGAATTTAAGAAGAAAAAAAAAAAAAAAGTAGGTTGTCTCATAATTGAGAAATTTACGAAATAGAATTAGGTTAGGGGGAGGAGGAAGAAGCCAAATCACTGTTTTTTACCAAACAAAATCAAGAATTCTATTTCCAGAGGACTTTTTCTTATTGCAACTTGTCAATTACTGCATCTTAACCAATCTATGTAGTGTGTTACGTGACATGTCTAACTCTAATTTCAATCAATTTTGACCTTAAAATTATATATAATGTAAAAATTTTCTAATAGAAGGAGTTTTATATACTTTGCGTTTGAATTTCTCTCGTTGAGATAGTAGTTCAAACGAAATATATTTTTCTATAAAATAAGTTATGAGACTAAATCAACTGAAGTTAAGCACATTTGTAATGGTAGATTTATAACTTGATTATATTGAGTGATTTTTGTTTATTTTACATTTTGGTGGGATCGTGATGATGATAAGTTCACTCTTATAATAATAATTACAGTACAAAATGGATATTTTACAATAACAGATCCAATTTTTTATAACATGTTCAAAAAAGATGATTATGATGATGGTCCCCATCTATTTATTACCCTTCTCTCTCTCTCTCTCTGTCAAACAAGAAAAAAAAACAAGTATGTTTCACCACATATATCTCAAGTTAGTGGTTAGAAATTAATTATGCTAAACTTGTTACTATTGCCACATTTATTACTTTTCGTCTTGATGAATAAATAATGTTAATAATTGATGTGCTACTTTAAGTTAACAGAACTAGTTAGATTTCTCGTATTCATATTAACATAATAAGATATATATATTTTAGAAACGACATAATATAAATATATTGTTTCTTTCCAGCTATTTCATAAAGAAATTAAATAAAAATTAATGGCTAAATTATATTTTTTTGTCCCATAAGAAAAGAACTTTTTCAATTAAGTCCCATGCTTTACGGGATTCTTAATTTGATCCCATTTTTAGACGAAAAGTTGTCAGCTTAGTCCCAAACCCCATTTTTCGTCAAGTTTTAATGGAAGGACGAAGACCCCATTAAATGCTATTAACATTGGAGGAAAATTACACACGTCATTCTTACGTGATTTGTCTGCTCATTCCACCCCCAAATCGAACATCAGGTCATCCCCCCCCCCCCCCCAAAAAAAAAAATCTCTTCAATCATTCTCGATAGTGAACATTGGCAGATGTGAATATTGGCAGATTCGCGACAATGTCCATGAGGCCCAGCCATCTGATCGATCAAGTGAAGATAGTGAACATTATCAGATGTACTCAACTCGATCAGATGGTTGTGTTGCAAGGACATCATCACGAATCTGTCAATGTTCACTATCTTCACTTGAGATCTTGTGCTTTTCTTGAAATCAAACCAGTAATCGCAAGCGATTTGGAAGAGAATGGCTGAAGAGATTTTTAGGGTTTAGGGTTGGGGATGACGTGATGTTCGATTTGAGGCTAGAATGAGCAGACAAATCACGTGTGTAATTTCTCTCCAATGTTAACAGCCATTTAGTGGGGCTCTGTCCTTTCGTTAAAACTTGATGGAAAATGGGGTTTGGGACTGAGTTGGCAACTTTTTGTCTAAAAACGGGACTAAATGGAAAATCTCATAAAGCATGGGACTGAATTGGAAAAATCCCCTCTTCAGTTACAAGACTCTTTCCCCTCCGATCCGTGGCTAGCTTTGCTTGCTTCCCCCTTTCTCTGGAAAGACCTTGATTCAAAGTAAAGGAATAAGAATCGGCTTTTGAATAAGCTGCAAAAAGGGTCTTCTGATCGAGCAAACTTTCCTTTTATAACCACCTCTTGAAAGGAAAAAGAGAAACGAAAGAATAGAGAAGGAAAGAGGATGGCAGTAGCTCCGGTGCTATCCCATTGGCAGCCGGTAGTCGAGTCCGAGTCTTTATTTTCACTTCTTTATGATGACCCCGAATCCTGTTGTTCTTCCAGCGAATCCGTCTTTGATAGAGCACTTGCCCGAGAGATCTTTGCTTTTCGTTGGATGAAAAAGGTAATTTAGCCCAACTGTACTTAACGGAGTCTCAATTCTTCCGTTAAAACTTGATGGAAAATGGGGGTTTGGACTAAGTTGGCAACTTTCGTCTAAAAATGGGACCAAATCAAAAATTCCGTAAAGCATAAAACTGAATTGAAAAAGTCCCTTCGTTATGGGACGAAAAAAGTAATTTAGCCAAAATTAATTATAATAAAATACACAAAATACTCCTGATCAACTGATAATTGAACACATCACATTAATGTTTTTTGCTTTTCCTCCCTGATCAACCAATTTGATGTAGTAATTAATTAAGGCCAGAAATGAAAAAAGGAAGAAAAATAAAGACATAAGAGTATTCTTGTTTGGACACTTATGAGAGAAGAGAAGCAAATTTGTTGTTGTCTTATTTTGGTTATGATGCACAGCACAGCACTGACGGCCACGGGTTATTGCAATTTGTTCACACCATTTCTTATGCTAAATAACAATCGACAAATTAATGAGAAAAGAAAAATAAAAACACGCACATTGATGGATACAGAGAGATAGAGAGAATACAGTTCGATATGATGGTGACGCGGAGTGTAGTGGTTGTTTGAAAGGTCACAACAATATATGGTATTTGTTTGTCATAACTCCTATAATAATATTGTTAGTATATATATGTGTTGTTTTTATTTTTAATTTTCTAAAACGTATCATTTACTTTCTTTGGTCATTATTTCTTATGTGTGTGGCCCCATAATAAAGAAGAATCTACCTACCATTTCCTCTGCAGTCAAAATATATGCTTTAGTTGGAATAAAATTATCTAGCCTATATAGAAATATATAAGGGGTGAACGTAGAAAAATAAAGTCTAGAGAAACATTATTACAACTCTCAAGAAAGAAACATTATTACATGCAACACCTAATCCTGATCTGAGTCGAAAGTCAAGGTCACTCCGAAAGTAGTTCAGATCGAGTGTTTGGGAACTTAAGAAGGAAAATAAATCATTAGGCTCATTAGGTGGTCCTCAACAAAAATTTTTCGATCCTACAATCAGTTCGTGAGGTCGGAATGAAATATCAAATGCTGGTGTGAACAGTACATAAGAGGATGTTCAACAAACAGAAACAAAAGAAGCATCCTAGAGTGTATATCCATGCTAAAACGAATGTCTGTCAAGAAGAAAGTGCACGGCAGAATTGTGTGAGTGTGAGGGGTGAGCATGATAGATAGATAACAACAGCATAGATTGATACAGAGTAAAAGCAATAAGTGGCCAGCTGAGATGCAGAAGAGACAAGGCCATCAAAATAGTACCAAACAGTTGCAGTCTCAAAGAGAAACTGAAATTGGTGGTACTATTTTTTTGAAAAGCGAAAAGATGGGAAGCCAAGTGCATCAAGGCGAACAATACCTGTTATTTTACTCCTTAGTTGGTCCCCTGTGAAAATGTTCAAGGTCTCTTCTATACATGCCTGACTTGCCAAGTGGTTTGCCGCTTGATTTTCCTCCCTAAAGATATGAGAGATTTTGAATTCCAACTGCTTTAAGAGGCCACTAATCTGTTGGAGAATATGCTGAAACATCCATGCTCCTTTGGTTGAGGATGAGATCATTTGGATAATGTATGCAGCATCAGTTTCAATCCAGATCCTATGGATACCTCTTTCAAAGCATATTTGCGATCCTTTAAACAGTACACGCAATTCTGCTTGAATGTTGGTAGAGTAGCCAAGAGGCTCTTGGAATGCAGAGATGACTCGTGCAATATGATCTCTTAGGATATCTTCAGCACCTGAGAGCCGAGGGGTACCTTTGGACGCCCCATTTGTGTTAAGTTTCATCCATCCAGGTTGAGGTTTCATCCATGTCACCATTGTGATGTGTTATTGATTTTTCTTAGGGTGGACATAGATTTTAAGAGAGTTGGTCACCAGTGCATCTCCTTGTAGATGTTCAGCTTTGAGTAATTTTCTCTTATGGAGTAAGTGTAAGTGCATCAGAATTTTGCAGATGATAGTGTCATGCTTGAAAACAACGCCCTCATGTCTCACCTAATTCCTAAGTTTCCAGGTAAACCAGCAAATAAGGGGAGGGAGAATGTCTCTAATGTGGACCTGGGTTGAACTGGATCTTTTCTATGCAAGCAAGAGTATTTGGATGTGATCCGTTTGAGGGAGGATAATTTGAAATTTCTCAGCAAAGAAGTTCAAGACCTGTTGTGTCTCAGCACATTGCATAAAGAGGTGATTTAGAGTCTCCTCCTCATTGCAGCTCCAGCATTTAGATGCAAGGTTGATTCCTTTTTGTTGTAGTTTTTTCTCGACTGGAAGCCATTTGTTGAGGAGTCTCCATATGAAAATAGAGATGGACGTTGTAAGCAATGGTGAACACAAATTTTTGAGGAAAAACTGGCTGGTAGGTGTTCTCTATATTGATTCCAGGTTGAAGAAGTGGAGAATGTGCCAATGCAAGTAAGTCTCCAGTACATATGATCCACCTCATCCTGACTGATTGGAACTGTAGTAATTCTATCAATCAAGCCAAGGGGGAACCACTTGCTGCAACTTCTCCAGCCCTAGATTTTGTCTCTCCAAAACCATTTAACAGGGATATGAACCGAGTTGAAGTTCCTTGTAAATTCCATAAGGGTGGGCTTCTGTAATCCACCAGTCTTGCCAGAAGCCTGCTTCTCCCATGCCCAAGGTCCTGAAGATGTTTTTTTATGCCATCCTCTGACCTTGCACATTATCTTCCAGGTTGAGAATCATCTTTGGTGACCTTGGCATGGCTGGTGAATCTCTCTTGTTGTATTTGGTGGTTAGATATTGTGCTCAAAGGGAGTTGTTCGATCTAACTCTCCACCAGAGTTTATGAGAAAAAGCCAGTACCACATCTTTCAAGTCTCTGACCCCAAGTCCACCTTCATCAGTGGGAAAGCATATGTTGCTCCACTTAGTCCAATGGATTCTTTTGTGATTTTCATTTGAGCCCCAAAAGTATTTTGCCATCAACTGTTCTATCTTCTAGATAACTCCAATGGGAGGGTTGAGGACTTGTACAAGGTAAATTGGCATGGGTGAGAGCACACTCTTAATCAGTTGTAATCTTCCTCCACATGTAAGAACTCTATGCTCCCAACCTGAAATTTTAGACGAACTTTGTTAGTGAGATCATGAAATAATATATTTTTTTCGTTACCTTTGTAGAGAGAGGTATGAAATTGTTGGAGTTTTTAGAGAGAATCCTGTGATGTTTTTGACCCTTTGTGCAGTAAGGTTGGCTTTTTTTTCAGAGACAAATGAGCTATTGGAATAGTTTATTTTTTGCCCCGAGGTTGTCTCATATCTCTGCAAAAAGTCCATGAGGTTAGTTAAACTGTGTTCTTCACAATTGGTAAACAAAATAACATCATGATCATATGCTAAGTGAGAAATTTTGATGCTACTCCCTGTTTGATAATACATCTCTGGGTTGCATAGGAAGAGGTAGTCCAGTCCTCTTTGAAGAGCTTCAGTAGCAATAAGGAAGAGTGCAGGGGAGATAGGATCTCCTTGTCTTAGACCTTGAGTGGACTCGAAAAAGCCCAGGTTTCTGTAAGGAGCGGATCGGCCTGGGAGAGGCGCGGCGGAAGCGCGGGAGGCGTGTGATATTAAAATCAAAAGCGATTAAAATCGACGGAATTAAAGCATACATTAAACATGCATAACGAATCAAGGGGTGTGCGCTTGATTCCCCCGAGCGTTTTGTATATCTCATGTTCAAGAAAGGTACACAACATGGAGGCCATAAAATTTGGAGGAACAAGAAACATGAAAGAGGAAACTTACCCCCGTAGTTTTTTTCTTTCGGCTACACGCATTGTTCCCCATTTTGCCACCAAGATCTCAATGTAGAGACCCTCTAAAACATCCACACGCTTCACTAGATACCAACGAACTCTCATGATAGCAAGAAATCATTTAGGGGAGAATGGATATCGATACAACGCTATTTGTTAACGCTATCGATCTCTCTGATGTTCTACCTTGAATGAATCAAGAAGAACAAAGGAAAAAATCTTGGAGAGTAGGAAAAAGGGTGGACGAGAGAGAGATGGCAAAATTGTATGACTAGTTCATATAATCCTAGTTCAAAATTGTATTTTTTAGGAATGTCAGGTTTGGGAGTCCTTGCGAGAATTTGCCCACCAAGGCAAATTCAATTTTTCTGCAAGAGCTACAATTTCTTCTTTGGAGAAGGCAATGCCAGGCTCACCTTTGTAGGATGCAGCAACACCAAAAGCTAGGTATTCTTCATCATGGAGAGTTTTCTTAGTTGTACGTACAGCGTCACACTGGAAATGGGAGCTTGAGGGGTGTTGTACTATATTAGAGTATGTTCTTTTTTGTGAAGGCACAACAAGGGGGGGAGGGGGGGGGGAGGGGGAAGGGAGGATGTGGGAGGTTCGCCTATTTTAGATGGCCATTGAAGGAGGAAGGTCAGGGGTGATTCCGCCGACGACACAAAGGAGCGCCGGAGGAGAGGGAAGGGGGTGAAGGGTGAAGCCGAAGGGTCGTCTTAGTGAGAGAAAGCCAGTGGTGAAAGGAAAATTTAGGCGACGGGGTCAAATCGCCGGCAAACAGAGGAAGGGGCGAGAAAAAGGGGGGTTAGGGCAGGTAGAGGAAAACGGTGCATGAGGGAGTATGGATAAAAGAAAAATAAGTCTGTTCAGAAGCGAAGGTTCGCCGGAGGGTGGGGAAGGGGGCGGCGTGGTGGTTGGCGGGGAAGGTGGCTGAGAAAGACGACCGGTGAGATGTGCGTGAAAATCACACACTCAAAATGAAATCACCATCTTTGAGAGAGAAATTTTGTTTTCACTGACATGCATATTGGCCACGTGACGTGATCTTGTTCTACCTGTTGTCAGTCGATCCACGGCTCAGAAGTCAAGTCGTTGGGGTTGATCGAGTGTTTCCCCACTTGAGCGAGAAAGACCCAGATCTTCGTCCTAAATAGGTGTTTTGCTTTTATAAGGGGTATTTTGGTTCTTTCAATATTAGGTCTGATGGAGTATCTTGACCATTTATAAAAGAGAATTCTATTTTGTGTCTAAAATGACAGTTTTTTTGTGATTTTTACATAAACTACCCTTTACTTTTTGTATAATACATTTGCTTATTTCTTTCTATAGAATGAAATATTATTTTATGGAGGACAAAAATAAAAATTTGATATCATATTGGTAGTTCTCATACCAATTTTACAAACTACCAATTATGCCCTCAAGCCATAACCACCTATGTTCTCCCACCAACTTTTTCTTTCTTTCTTTCTTTTTTTTTTTTTTTTTTTTTTTGGTCTAAAAAACCCAATTAAAAGTCTAAAACCTCTCTCACAATCTAATATGTTAATATATTTCTCCAAAATTTGGTCTTAATAAGAAACATGTAAAATTAATATGTTCTTTATCAACCCTAAAAAAAAATCGGATATTGAAGATAAGAGTGTATTAAATAATTTGAAAATATCGAAAGAAAAATCAATTAAAAGAATGAATATATATAAATAATATTATATTTAATATTTTAATTGTGAAGTGCAATCATGGTACCTTAAATTAAAAAAAAATAAAGCTTAATGAATAATTATAGACTAATTAATATTAAGAAAGTAAGACATAATATTCTCTACTAATTATCTATATTTATTATAAAAAACATACTTTTTTATGTCTAGAATGAAAGTTATTTTAGCATTTTATATATTTTATCCTTTGTTTTGCATAATCTATTTTCATATTTCTTTCTACAAAGTGGAATTTATCATTGTGGAGGGCAAACAAATTTAACACAGTTTCGGTGTTCTCATACCAATTTTTAAACTACCTAATTGCCCTTTTTATGAATCCTTATTTTTAAAAAGAAAAAAAAATTCATGTTCTCATCTTCATTTCCATATTTATTTGATTTATTACTTTTTTTTTGTAATATATAAAACTGTAATATGACATGTGAAATGAAGTATTCACCAAATTCTTTATTTAAATTTTCATTAATCTCTTTACAAATATCCATTATTTCTATTAAATATTTTGCAATTGAAATTTTTTGTAAACAATTTCTTTTGCCGCCCACTTAAACCCAAATTTTTAACTTTTATTTTGGATCCCTTTCCTATGTCTCTTTCGTCGATTGAAGGGAGCTGAGAAAGGATTAAGAGAAAGAAAGTAAATAGAAGAATCCATTTTTGTGTTTTTTTTTTTTTTTTCTTTAAAAAACAAAAAGAATAAAGTTATGAATAAAGAATCAAATAGAAAAGTCATTGATTGTTCACCAACAACATAATATTGTATAGGTAGTAGGTGCTCTATGTGAATTCATTATATCTATAAATGAATAAATCATGTCACAGTATAATGGATATATAATTTTATTTTATTTATAATTAAAAGAATTTTATATTTATTTTAACTTACATTTAAAATTTTGTGCACACGAGGATTGCGTGCAGTGACTACTAATTTAAACAAAAGTGTGATAATAGTCAATCACACACACTGACTGATGATTGAACGTGACAAAATTCGTCGCCAACCCCAATCAATTACATGTCCTAAACAAAAACAAACGATTAGATGGACCAAAACTTGCATACCATCATCCAATTATTTCAGTAAATTCTAAAATCTTCCACATCTTTCCTAATTGGAGGCTCTTACAATAACCCAACACCTAATTTATATGCCCCCCTCTCTCTCTCTCTCCCTCCCTCTTACATAAAACATATCCCGTGGGATTTATTCGGTGTTCTTTTTTTCTGTTCTCTTTCATTCATAGAAAAGATTGATTACTTATTTGATCATATATATTATAAATTAATCAATGTGTATCAAAAAGCTTGAATCAAAACATACCACATAACTAAGTTTGAAATCAAAGCAGCTGCGTAACAGAGTGAAATAAGAAATAAACTAATTTGACTCGAATTCATCAACTTTGTGAATACAAGAGTTGTGGGTGAAGCAACACAGTCCAATCCAAACACCCTTAATTTCTTGGTATATTATACACGTATTATCATAGTATAAGACTAGGGCTAATTTGAAAAACACTCTCAACGGAATACGAGGTAGTATTATTATGCGGCCAACTACTAAGATGTGTGGGAAGCAGAGGTCATCCTACAATTACAAATTCAATACAATACTATTACTACTACTGCTATTACTAATGAATTGAATAACATTATGTAATTGACGAGGTACATTATGGACGTCCAACGGCTATTGTTGCCTTTTCCTGTAGAACTGAACCAAATACACCGTCTGCCCTGTTGTAAATATTTTAAAGACCATTCACGACCGACGTAATATTAACTTAACTCGGCCCGTAGCCCAGGTTCTCCCACGCAAATGGGCCGACGCAGCCGATATACGGGTGTCCTCTTAGGAACACGCACACACAAACACACACAGCAGCAACAAGCAGCATTGAATGGATATAAGGACGCTGAAGTAGCCCGTGCGAACCTGGAAACCTCTCTCTGTATCCATATGCTGCAACAATTGCACATCTCGTACAAGATTTTTGCTTTTCATTCAAGTGGGAGATGGTCCTCTTATCTTTATCCATCTCCAACTCGAATTGCCCAACTTCATCGTTAACTGATACAGAGATTTGACAATTATTCCTATCTGCAAGCTTCCTAGCAACAAGAGCATTGTACGAATGGTTATTCCTCATTAAGGCATATGCATATGGAGAAAGCCCATTTGCGTCAAGAACGGAATTCCAACTGCGTAAGCCCACCTACAGAAAGAAAGGAAGATTGATAAAGGTCAGAAACCAAGCAGAGGCACACCATGGCAGGCTACCAATTGGCATCGCACAAGCGAGCAAGCCAATTTGCATCCTTCATCATTAAAATCACACAAACCCATAAAATTAAAAGTTCAAGAGATTTGCCCCTCTAAAGAGCCAGAAAATTCTCAGAGCCATGAGGCTTTAAAGTGAAAAGTACCTCCTGTGGATCACTTGTCAGAGCATCAACCATTTCATCTGAAGATGATGTACAAGCAGCCAAATGTAAAGGTGTGACACCACCAGGTCCAGCCATATTGGGTAGGAAAATAAATTTCTGAGATGTGTCAGTAGAATCAACAATAGAGTAATGGACCAGCAAATCAACCATGCTCCTACACCTCCTTTTGACAGCCCTGTTCAATAGGTGAATTTCTGATAGCATCTCCAAAGAATCCCCTGCTAACCCGGTCCTACCTAAGTTCAGTTCTAGCAGAATGTCCAGGAGAGTTTTCACCACAGCACAAAAGTCATGCTCAACGGAAAATAAAAGAAGAAATTTGAATCGGGTCAGCCTATAATCTGGGATTCCGAACAAGGACGAGTTATGTTTTCTTTGAAACAGCCATCCAAGTTCATCCAAGAAATGCAGAACTTCTTCCCTGGACCTGGGCGTCCCTGTATTCTGAATATTATCAGCTAAAATACCATCACGTGCTTCTGCAGTTCCATTAATCTCAGGCTCAAGGAGTCTCAATTCTTCGCAGATGGTGTTATCTGCAATAATTACTGGAAAACTGGTCCCTCTGACACTGTTTTCAACCTGTGAACAAAAAAGTCAGCAATAATTTTTTTTTATATATATATAAAAAAAAAAAAAAAAAAAAACAAAAAACAAAAGCCTAATCCAGTTCTTTGAAATTGAATGTGACAAATTGCTACCTCAATGAAACAGCGACCAAGTACGCTAGATGCTGCCCCATCGACCTTAAAGCTAACCAAGCTTATCTCTTCATATGCACTGTCTCGGTGCGACGACCCTGGGACTTGCCTTATACTATACTCAGCTGCATGCGTGCAGTGAATCCTGCATAACAAACAAAGAAAATTTCCTGAGAAGAGAAACCAATAACACAAAAGGGTTCAGATAATTTAAGTATCAAACACATACTTGGTGCCTGGAGCCCTCAAACTTCTCCCCCTCAATAGAAGAGAAGTCTCTTGTCCACTAACAACAGCCAAAGGAGAGACCGAGATCAGTTCGGGTGTACTCAAGGCTCTCCATGATTTGCAGAGTCGAATCTTTCCTGTAGATCAATTACATTAAAGGAAGATTGACAACAGACCACCACAAATTATGGACCCAAAAGACTAAGCTCGTCGAGGAAGCATGATGAAATAGCCTTCAGCTAATGGACCCAAAAGTACCAACAAAAACAGCAATTCTTACCATCTTTATGGGAAGCCATTTGTCTGTCTGTATGAACCAAAAATCTTCCATTTCCCCAAAAGTCAACATCAATATCTTCCACTAAAGCCTTCACATAGTTAAGAAGGTTTTCTTCAAGCTGCAAAATACAGAAAACACACAGAATATGGTATATCAATATCTATAGCAACCTCATGTACTTCATAGAAGTGCTTAGCTAAGTATCTGTACTTCATAGGAGTGCACTCACGTGATCCCAGACAAAAGATGGCATTGATAGATACAGGGATAGAACTATACAACCAGGCCTAATATAACTCTCCATTTCCGATGGACTGTTAGAAAGCCAATTGTATATCTGCAAACAGAGGCAGCATAATCAGGTCCCAGATATTAGAGAGGAAAAATCATCAAGAGGACAAAGAAACCAAAGCATCAGGATTGCGCTGACCTGACTCCGCAGTGACCCAGGCAAATGGCTGGGATCCTTGTCAAATAATTTGAAAATTATTCGACCATTACGATCCTAGGAGAAGAAAGCACATTTAGACCATTATCCTATGAAAACTAGGATGAAGAATATACAAAGACATGATAACATAAGGATATGATTAAAAATTATTGTCAAATAAAATGGGACAAAAGTGTCGCAGGAGTACCCGAGCATCGGAATTCAGGCTGGATGGTGAATGATCAGATCCAGATGAAGACATATACCCGGCTCGGTATGGAGAACTGTGATTCGAACCATTTTCAGTTGCTAGCGTTGAGTCTCTGAAAAGCTGAAGAGATGTACTGCACTCATTGCTCATGGTTTCTTTCACAATTGTAATTTCACCTTCACTATTAGACAAATGATCATCCTTCATTGTTTCCCTCGAAGTCTGCATTGGGAACAAATTATGTACAACAGGTGGTGACGACAGGGGCGACCTCTCCTCTAAAGGATTACTGCTGCCAGAAGAAAGGAAGTTTCTGTATGATGGCGATTTCACTGCCCTATAATCTTCAGGTGAGGGAGTAAACAGCTGCAAAGGCAAACTTGGAGATGTCTCTTGCACATGAAAATCTATTTCTTCCATGGGAGAATCATAACTTGTGCTAGTTTTCTCTCCTCCAACAGCGGGAAATTCCATCATAGGTCCTCTTTGCAAATTGAGAGATGCAGCTTGGTCAACACACAATGACTTGGTTTTCTCAGAGTCACTTCCTTCGGTGCTTGGTTGAGATTGAATTTCAAATGCATCAGAAGAGGGTGCTCCTGGAGTTGCTGAAAGAATAGCAAGCAAGTCCATGGTTGTGGGGGAAGAAGCATTCCCATTCATTTGGTTTTGCTTTTCAGAGGATATAAGATTGGGGATACTTCCTTTCAGCCTGGCTGCCAAGTCGGCTGGCAAGGGCAGTGAACTTATTTTACTAAGAATTTGTATCATCTGATCTTTATCAGGTATAGGTGCGACCTTAGCACTCCTGTTCTCAGCGTTCCCTGTGATAGCAGAATTGTGGATTTTAATATAAAATAAGAGCATGCTTGTGTGAGTTTCTGGATGGTGACACATGAGCATAAGTGCAGCAGCTTGCTGATCACAAATGTAGTGAACTTTATTTTTTGAACTCTTTCTTTTTAAACACTTCCAATTTTTTAAGCAATAAACGGCTTTACTCTTCCCTAGTAATAATTACATGATGCGTCTAAGGCCAACACACGAGCTTGAACCTATACTAGCTAACTTGATACCTTGTGCACGAGTTAACACCGCCAGTAATTTGACGATATCAATATTGTTGTCATTGCTGCCAGGAACTAACAACCGTGTCGTACTATCTTCTGGCTGAGTTTTCCTCCTCCTCCTGTTATGCCCAGCAAGTCTGCGCCTACAACTTCTCTTCCCCTCATCAAATTCTGAAAGGGGGTGGAACCTGGAAAATGGAATAAAGTCATGCTGAAGTACGGGCTCCAAATTGTACATTAGAAAAGAAATTTTTACTACATATATATATATATATTTAAGTACAAGTTGTTCATATTATTTTTTTTGTTTCTTCTTTTCTGAAGACATATATATTCCTATATAAACAAGACTAGAATAGCATGGGAGAATGGTTAATAAGTAGAATAACCCTATCAACAACTATATGACTCCCTCCCAAAAAAAAAAAGAAATGTTACTTTCATGGCTCTAGCTAAGAATAACTCAATCACATTACACACAATTTTACTTGAAGGATAACAGTAAACAATGAGTAATCAAAGATCCATCTATCGAATAAGGTGGCAGAAGCCTGACAGAGATTCTTGGATCCTTTGCTTCCAATTTCAAACTACTTGAGTGAACAAAAATAGTGTTGGAAATGGCTAGGCCCAATCTCTTCAATTCGGTCTGGCTTCTTCAATTGAGTACACATCCTAGTAGATATTGGATTTATAATTTATATCTAGAATTAAGGGAGTCCATATCATATTTCTTCAAGAGAGAAGAAACAACGTCGGAAGTATTGTTGTGAGCCTAATAAGAAGCAAACTTTGAATTGCTTTATGGTTGCTGACTATATTTTCACAAGAAAAAAATGATCTAAACAGGCTTTTCATACAGGTTTGAACTTCTTTGAGAAAACTAAATTAAGAAATAACAATTAGACACAAAGAGACAAATTTTCTCCTTTAACTAACTGCAATACACAGACAAATAAAATTGGATTCGATGGAGAAGAATGTATCAGGTGATTAGACAAAGAATTGTGAACAAAATAAAGCTACATAAGACGGATTCGTGCGTTTCTCTAATCAAATAAATTATAGACCAGACATAGTATATCATTAATAGGGAATAAATTCCCTATTCTCCCAAAAAAATAATTAAGTTAATTTAGCTTTCGAATTGGATTGAGAATTAAAATAAATCACATTACTAGCTCATCTCAAAAATTATGTTTAGGTTCTGGATGGCTATTAAGTTAAACCATCCCTAGGAAATCATTTTATTGAGTCAATTTCACTAAAACAATTGTTGAAAGTGAGACTGGTGTCACTCAAAAAAAGATAAATAGCAAAATTTGAAATCATGGAGCTTTTTCTTGTTTTTTCTCTATATTTGTCTTGTTAAAATTGACATCCATTTCTAGAGCTACTCTTAGTTGTAAACAAGAACTATATTTAAAATGAGCTGAAGATATTAGAAGACATTTTTCCTTATCGAGAGTCCTTAAAAATTGCAAAGAATGCAGATAGATTTGGATATGAAAAGGCGAAGCCAAAACATAAATCTGAGTTACCTGGGAGATTACAATTAAGAAACAGTTAATTATATTCAAAAAGGCAAGCGCTCCAATTAAAATAAGTTTCACATCCTCATAGGTACAGTTTTCTGAACTCATCCGTGAATAGGACAGTGAAAAGACAGAAAACTTACAAGAGATACAAAAATCTTAAAAGTTACATAATTCTGAAAATCACAAATTAAGAATCGAATCAGCGTAACCATATATTTCTCGACAGTTCTACTAAACTTAGAAAAATAGAAAAGTCCTCAAAATGATGTGGAAATGGCTAGTGCCAGTCTAGATGCAATCTTCCCTTAAACCAAAGCAATTAAACCAACACTAACATAACATAATACTACATATATAGTTCTAGTAAACTGAGAAAACCTAAAAAGCCGCGAGATGAAGTAAACATGGCAAGTGGCAACATAGACATAATCTTCTCTTAAACCATGGGGAAAAATCAACAATAACCAATAACACAACATAATAATACACTTATAGTTCGTAATGAAGAGGTTGGGTATACAAAACCTGCTGCACTGCTGGCAGAACCTCTGCATCTGTTTCCCCACTAAGGCCTTACCAGCTTTGCTGTGAACCTCACAAACCTTGTGCCGACGGTGATAGTCCTTGGCAGTAGACAGATCTTCATTGCAATTATCCACTTGACACACCGGATAATTAGCACCACCAGGCGAGCCAGATCGTACTCTTTTATTGGGCCTTGACACTGGCTGCGGCTCCACTAAATTTACAACCCCACTGCTGCCGTCGCTTCTAGCTCCGTCTCCACCTCCAAGCTTCAGTCTAAGATTTTCATGATCTTCTCCAGCGCGATCGGGCTTTCTAGGATTATGAGCATCATTTTGTAACTCTTTCCTCCTTGGCAAGCCCGGATGAATCTGAGTGCCATTTCCCTCATGGATTTCATCACATTGCAATGGTTTGGCAACAAACCTCGAACTATCCCAATCCCACGACTTAGGATTCCAGTTATCAGAAACATTTTGATGAATATAAGTTGAGGAATGGAAAGGTAGACCTCGTTTCTTGGCCATAGGATACGAATCACAAAATCTTCCAGACAGGGATTGGTGGATGACTGTGGGGGCAACTACTTGGGCGCCCACCTCCTCCATCATCTCTCCTCAAGATAAAAACTTTGCAAAATCCCAGAACAAAGAGAAAAACCTGGTGGACATCGGAAAATGAGGAGAGTTGGAATCTAACGCGGTTTCAGAACAAATAACAAGGAAATAAACCTTTTACTTCCCCCAAAAGTTCCAGATTTATACACAGGCATCCAAAATGTAAAGAGTAGTACTGAAATAAAATAACATAACCACCAAAAAATGGAAGGGAATAGAGACATAAGTAAAGGATTTGGCAACCATAAATTTTTGTTATTAAACCTTGACCTTACTCCAGCTAAACTTAAATCTGTTGTCAGTAATTAAATACCATGCTGGGGAATCCAATTATTACAGAAATCATCAGGTCAATGAATTACCACCACACAGCAGCCGCCACCACCACCACCACCATCCCAAAAAAAATAAAAATAAAAACAAGAAAAAAAAAGGAAAAGCATAAGGCAGCCGCACCTTTATCTGTGAAGAGATTTCATCTGTGGAAAGAGTGGAGTGTGATGCCTCTCTCAAATACACAAAAAAACCGATTTCTTCTCTTCTGGTCAGCAAAGCAGTCCAATTCTGATTCAGCTTCTTCTTGTTCTTCTTCCCCAGATAAGAGAGCGGATTGTCAACGGGAAAACATGAAGGGGATTGATTATTAACAAAATTAAAGAAATCTGAGGAGAAAATATAGATAAATAGGAAAGAGGAGATCTACGGAAAAACAATATAGAAGAAGAAGAAAAGGAGTAGAATAAGAAATGAAAAGGAAGGAGAGGACCCAGTCTGTCTTCTACTCTCTCTCTCTCTCTCTCTCTCTATATGTAATTTGTATTTGTATTTGTATTTGTATGTATGTGTGGTGCAGTGCAGTGCAGAAGCACAACTCCAACTATCTTTTACTTTTCTTCTCTGTACTTTCTTCAACAAACTTTTCCTTCGTTTCACACATTTTACCTTCTCTTTCCTTTTTCCTTTTTCTCTTTTTTTATATTTTTCTTTTAATTTGACAGCTATCCTATCTACTACTATTCTATTTAGTACTGTAGTAAAAAAACCAACCTAATCCTATAGTAAGTACGGATATGATCTATACATAAAAGTTTCAAAATTCAATGAATAATAATATCTCTACCATAACTTTGAAAATTCATTCATAAACTATTTATTAATAATCCCATTATTATTAACTAAAGAATCCGGGTATAAGTAGTTACTAACTAAAAATCAACATCCTCTTTATTCAATTACATATCTATTTGTGCTAAATTAACCAACTTTCTGAAAGTCGACATAATTACGAATATTTTTCGTTGTTTGAAAAAGTATCAATACCCCCTAATAATTGATGAAGTTATGTAATCCTTGACGGAAGTCTGATATTGTTAATTTTGTCGTTGTTTTATTTTTTAAAAAACTAAAAAAATATTCAAAAAACGGATGAGGTGGATGGAAAATATTTAAAGATTGTAAAAAAAATTATCAAGTTAGTCCATAAAAAATTTTAAAACATTTTAAAAAATATATAAATTTTAATTTATAGTGCACAAAGACATCAGTTTACTATAAAAGATTGATGGAAACTTAAAAGCAATTTACAAATTGAACTAGTTCTTAGATGACCATTAAAATTAGAGATGATTTTTAATTCATCAAATAATGAGGAGGTATTTATAATTTTGTCAAATCTCATGGGATAATTATAATTTAAATTTATTTTTAAATTATTATGAAATCAACACGAAACTCAAAAATATATTTAATCCAATTTGTTTCTGAATTACTCTAAACATTTAAAAAAGAATTTTGTGATCTGAAACTCCAAATTTGTAAGGAACCACAAAAACATTACTTCAATTATTAAGCAAATAAAATAAGATTCTTTAAAGAAAAACCTTATATATATATATTAATAGAACTCGAATGCATTAATTTTTGGATTAAATATAATTTTTGTCCTGTATCTTTTGCATTTTGATATTTAGTCCTTTATCTTTCTAGGGTAGCAAATAGATCCTATAATTTATAAATTTTTCGTGATTTTGGTCCTTCAGTCGGCGGAGTTTGCAAATATCCCCGGAAATGTTTTTTAATTTGGGGCTTCTATTTTCATTGGTCAATTTAATGGACCAAAAGCGCGAAAAAATATAAGTTACATGACCTATTTGCTACACTAGAAAGATAAAAAGACAACACCAAAATATAAAAGATATAGGACAAAAATTTGGTTCCATGTTGGCAGTACTTTGCCCAGTGGGAACAAAAGCCCCAAATTAAAAAAAAATCGATAACATTTGCAAACTCCAATAATTGAAGGACCAAAATCACAAAAAATTAAAAAATTATAGGACCTATTTACTAATTTAGAAACATAAAGAACTAAATACAAAAGATACAAAACAAAAAATGCATTTAAACCCTACATGAACAAAAAAAAAAAAAAACAAAACAAAAGCTCTTAAATATTTTAATAAATGAGTTGAAAAATGAAATAACTATTGAGTCATCTTCTTTTTGTTTATAGAAATTTGATGAAAATATTAAAGTAAGAAATGCGCGTTACGTAAAGTTGAGGAAAATGCCTCCACATCCACACCATCTTATAAGAAAGTTTAAAATAAAAAATAAACAAACCCAATTGAAAATCCATAATATAATATATTGGTATTGTAATATTTTATTTGTACCTTAACTTTGACTTTTTCTTTTTTATTTTCCGTCTCCAATCAAATGACCCAATTACCCTACCCGGCTACCCCTACCGGCCACCCATTTCACATTTCGAGCTCATCATCCAAAAAAAAATAATAATAATAATTTTGATTTTGAGCTTATCTCTTGGATGGATGTTACAGCCTCCTCACTTCACTTGTTATATATTGATGTCATCCCATCCTTGTTATATCATCATTTCTTTATCCTTCTCGTTCTCGTTCTCGTTCTCCTCCTGTCCTATCCTCTCTCTCTCTCTATATATATATATATATGAAAAAATGCAAACAACTCCATATCAAAAGATTACATGCAAAACACCTTCTATGAGCAGAAAAATAGTAAAACATCTTTTTGTATTTTTTAAAAGAATTTAATGTAATTTACCTCCCTGTAATATTGTCAATGTACAAATTATTATTTTATTAAAAAGAAATAATAATTTACCTTCCTGTGTTCCTTAAAATGAAGCAATTTACTTCCTTGTCTAAGGAGGTAAAATGCTCCATTATGCAAAACACAGAAAGGTACATTGCTATTTTTTTTCTTCATATTAGCTAATTTATAATATCACAAGAATTGCTAACATTTTTCCCTTTTTAAAAATGAAGCATTCATAGACAGGGATACAAATTTCTCTATTCTAGAAAAGATAGGACAATAAATTATTATTATTATTATTTTTTTATAGAATGATAGTTTGCTATTTGTTGTATCACAAATGATAAATTGAGTTAAACAATGATATAAATGCTTAATTTTATTTTCAGTTGATGATTAGTAAGTAAACAACCTAAATTACCATTATGTTCTGTTCGGATTACTCATATATATATATATATATATATATCCTCTCTTTAAGAAATTTAAATGAAACGAAATTTTCATCTTTCTTTCAATAAACTTTGGAGAGTTGGCATGCAATGAATACATATATACATATGGTCAAGAAAAATGTATGATAGAATTACAAATTTAGTGGAGGGACGTCCAAGGTTGATGCATCTGGTCGGACATGACATATGTATTTTAGGTTAGAATCACGTTGTTCTTGTATTTCTATTTCCCCCCTGCTACCCCTACCTGCTGTGTTTTAAATACACTGTTTCTCTTTTCTTTTTTCTTTTATTTTATTTTTTGGTTGCGGTCAACTGGATACTAGTCTGACTAAAAGGTTAAAATTAATATATATATATATATATATATAATGAATTTATATGCATTGATATTTTATTTCATGAAATATTCTCATATAATGGAAGTAATAATAGGGGGTCAGATGGGGCACCACTTCCCCTCTTTCCCTACCCCAATCTATTGTTTCAATTCTTACAAGATACATCCAAAAAATGTTAATATTATTAGAAATAATTTACATAAGTACACGAATTATAAAGATATAATTTGTAATAAATAGATTATAAATTAAGTGTGTAAATATAATTATCTCCAAAATATGTATGTATGTATGATGCATGAGATACAAACTTTTATTCCTTAAAATTTTAAATAATTTATTCTTTATATAAGTCAAAATATATTAATTTGTAGCCCATGACTAGAATTGCGAGGCGGGCGGTGTGAAACCTAAAAGTGAAGTAAAGAGTTATTTTAGGTGCATGAACCTCCTTATTTTTCAAGAACTAGTTCTCTACTTGGTAGGGTAACACCAATTGCAAACCAGAATTTTACATCATTGTGAAAAATGCAAATTAACATCTACTTAATACCTTTTACAAATACTTTTGTAAAATTTAATTTAATTTATTTAATTTTGTACAGTTAAAACGTCGTATTTTGATTATAATTGATTGTACAAAAAATAATCGGGGGCAATTATTAGAAAAATATAAATAATTGCATTATAATATATCTCTCTTTTTCTTCCTTCTAGCGAAATTTATATAGTGGTGGGTTATTTATTCCTGTATTGATGAGGAGTTTGAATTGCGTTCCACTGTCTACTTGAATTTGAACGTCTTTTTTAAGTTTCATACATTATCCTCTTGAATTTGAACTACTTTTTTTTTATAGTGTTAATCTTTTTTTTTTTTTTTTTGACTTCTTTCATGTTTCAGCACATTCTATTCCGAGATTGACAACATTTCCTTCTCTTGATTGGTTTTTCCCTCCCTCAATAATTCTTTTATAAGAGCAATTATATATTTCTCAATTTTGAAAATTTCTTTTTTTCCCTGAGTTTTGCAAAAATAAAAGAAGGAATCCACGTGGGAAAAGGGTGGGTGTAGATAAAGGACAATGAGAGGCCTAGCCGTAGCCGCCTAGGCCTACCCAACCCAAATGCTTATCCGAATCATCATCGTACATACGAGGGTAAGAATTTGATTTCCTTTATTTATTCTTTTTTTTCACACAAATTAATAATAATAATAATAATAATAATGTAGTAATAATCTATATGATTTCATTTCCCCCTCCTATTAAAACCTCTCCATTTTCGCTAATTATATTTTTAATATTTTTGTTTTGATGTAAATAGACACTATTGTTAAGTACTTTTACACCACAATCAGCATCGATCCTATTATTACTTGGAACATGTTGATTTCGCCACTTTATTATATTTATATATATCCTGCATCATACTCTGATTTTCATCTTAATTCTAATTTCATTTTTATGTTGAGATTAATATTCTATTTGTAAACTAGTGGATATTTATAAAGCTAAAAAATAAGTTCAAGATCCTTCAATTTATTTTTTCTTTTTTATTGTTTGTATTTCTTTTTAAAAAAAAGTATAAATTACATGTACCTCTCCTGAGGTTTGGCATAACTACAAATACCTCATCGTTGTTTGAAAAATTACAAATACCTCCCTAAGATTTGTAACTATCTAACAAATAACTCATTTCCATCAATTTTTATAGGTGAACTGACCAAATGCCCTTATGCACTGAATTATTTTTATTTAATTCTTTAAATTTTTTGGACTACAATGTGCAGGGAGAGGTTTCTTATATTTTTTATATAGAGGAGCAACAATACAATTTGTCTTGGCCGATTTTTCTATAATTTTAATAAAAAATTCAAGGGCAAAATGATTTATTTCAGACATTTGATTAAAAATTACAAACTTTAAGGGATATTTATAATTTTTCAAACAACGAATGAATATTTATAATTATACCAAATCTAAAAAAAAAAGCAGATGTAATTTATCCTTAAAAGAAAAGGAAAAGAAGAAGAAAAGCATAGAAGTAGAAGACAAAATTCCAAGAACGGGTGTGTAGGGCAGCAAAGTTAGGGGTATGGGTGGGTAGTATGGGAATGGGAGGAAAGTGGGAGTGCCAGCTGTATATTGAAAGGCAGTAGTACATTAGCGATGGGACTACTCGCACACTCCGTACACCTCCACGTACTCTTCTTCTTACATCTCACTATTACTCTAATTTACTATTATTATTATTATTATTATTATTATTATGCACACACAGATAACCATCCCTCAGCCTCACGCCCACACCCCACTTTATTCTTATCTTTATTATTTATATTTTTCAAATAATTTCTATTTTTATTTTAAAAATAAATTGTGTGGAAAATTATAAATTAAGTAATAGTAAAATTGTAAGCGTTTAATATCAAGGTATAAGAAACTGCTCTTTATGAATAATAAAGTTTTTGTTTGTTAGTTTTTTTATATATATTAGTATAGATATCATTACATTATATAATGCTTACCTATAAATATATTTGCCTTTTTGAAAAAAAGAAAAAAGCACAAAACCTTATGATATCCCTAATAGAAGTTACATATAGGTCATGTCTATCAGACCGTATTGTATTAGGTTATATTATAGTAGGTCCATACTATTTGTTATATTAGCCTGTACAATATTATCTCATAGTTTGTTTACTTTGCATTAGTTATATGGGTAATAGTTCGGATATAAAAAAATTTGAACGTTTCAACCACTTAATTCTGGATTGAGCATGCAATTACTTCTTTGCCCATTGCATTTAATCACTATCACATCTGACGATGTGATGCAATAAATGGTGCACTTGTGTGTTTTTATAAGACTAATACTAGAAGGTCATGCAAAGCAATAAATGTTCACATACCTACAATAAATGCCACCTTCCACATTTAAGAAAATTAATGAAGATTGTCAATGCAATTTGATTCAAATTGAGGGACAAATTAGACTTCATATATACACTTTATGAGGACAATAAAGGAAACTAAAGTTAGTAGGAAGTGATGTGGGTCCCACATTAAAAATATAGAACCTGAAAATTGAATTGATGTAGTGCAAATAGTATGGCCTAGTAGCGGGTTTCGACTTTTGCAAGTAAATAAGTGACATGCCCCTATTAACCCGGATATATGTACTAATACGATTCGATAAACACAACCATAGTATTTTGTGAATTAGGTACTATATATATATATGTCAAAGAATACATCATTCCGTGAGTACATAAAACATTTAATGCAACATTGACAAAACATTTACCAAACAGATTAAAATTAGACTAAACTTCAAATATTTGAGATTCTAACCCTAATCCTGAATTACTTAGATAGGATAGGATTGGAGAATGGATCCTCACCAATATGGCCATTGCTCAAAAGGTACAAGAATTTCTGCATATACACGTGATGCATCTATTCTCAATCAAAGATCTAGCACAATACATGTACATAGCACCAAAAGAAAAAAGGTCCAATATAAACATTATTTGAAGTTTTCTTGCCTCCCTCTATCTAAATATTTCTTACGCTCCTTTTCAGCTCTTCCATGTACGAAGACCGACTCAATATTGATGGTCAAAGGTCTTGAGTGGTGACTGTTGATATCAAAATTTTACAGCAAATTACCAACTAAAATTCTAAATAAATTTATTAATAATTGAGTTCTAAAATAGAAGATCATAATTGATGTGGTAGTGGTGTTTAGTGAAGGATTAATCGGGAAAATTGCCTCGGCACAATTGCACCCCAAGTCTTTAGAGAGAGAAATATTCTATGAGTTGTCAAATCAGTGAATAGTAACTTAGCATTAAAAAATAATATATCTTGTATTTATAGTGATTTGGTTATTTTATGGTGTGACAGGGTACATACTTTTTACCATGTGGTAGACCCCGAAAGTTACTCTTATGCCCTTGTGAGTAAATTGTAATTACTATTATATACATCATACAGCCCCCTACTCTTGGACAGAATACGTTGGACGAAATTGTAATCTGGGCGAGAGTAGTTGCCGCAGCAGAAGAAGTGTGGAGCATTGAAGACTTGCTGGTGGGTGGGTGGGAGTTCATTAATTAGTCTCCCCCCCTCTTACCACATTCATTCTTTCCCCTCTTCAAGAGCAAAAAACCTCAAATAGCACTCATGGCATCCAAAGGTAACTTCTTTCTCCTTTACTAAATTCTTACATGTGATCCTCTTCCATATTTTGTGTTTTGTAGAAGTATATTGCATTGCCATGTCTAGTGACGAGGGTTTGGGAGGGGGTAGTGAGGCGACACACTATGAGTGGGTGGTGGTGGGTCGTCGGACGCGTGGTTTGAGGGTCCGAGGAGAGGGGGCGTGGCCCTCCCCCAGCTCGAGGCGTCGCGGCCTCGAGCTGGGGGGAGGTGCCCCTCCAGCCCGAGGCCATGCCTCGAGCTGGGGGGAGGCGCTCCTCCAGCCCGAGGTGGTGCCTCGGATTGGGGGGGGGGGGGGGCGTCCCCTCCAGCTCGAGGCCATGCTTCGGGCTGGGAGGGGGTGTCATCCTCCCCTCCGATGCCTTTTCTGTCGAGGAGTGATTTTGGTTCCTCAGAAAATATTTGGGATGATTTTCACTGTGCGATGACGAGGGACTTTCCCCCGTGTCCTGTCGGCTCTTTAGATGACTTGGAGAATTTGATTGATTTTGATTCACCTAACTCAGATGGGTTGAACATTGGTCGCGGCGGATGGGAGGCCGATGATTATGAGCGCGATGATAACGACCAGAATGAGGGTGAGAGCGATGAAGTTAGTAGTGAGAGGGGAGAACATGAGAGTGAGGGGGAGGACGAGGAGTCCGAGGTTCTTGATGTACCTGGGCGTCCGAGTGTCATTATGGCCCTGGGAGCTGAAGGCACGACACGCCCGCGGGCGCGGGGTGGTCGACGACCCCGAGTGGTGGACGTGGGGACATGCGATAGCGTCCTCACACGTGAATGTTTAGCCTTTATACGGAGGGAGTATAGGGTGCCTTCCGCACATAAGTTTGTTCTTCCTTCTCCCGGGCAGGGGATTAGGCACCCCCACGATGGGTATTTCACCGTGTATTCGTCGTACTTTGCTTGCGGATTCTCGATTCCTCCCCATCCCCTCTTGGTAGCATTGATCAAGAGTTATGGGGTTTGTGTTAGCCAGCTCGCGCCCAACTCTTTCATGTATTTTGAGGCGTGGCGGCGGCGTTTCATCGAGATAGGACTTCCCCTGTCGGTAGATAGCTTTCATGCTCTGTTTAGCCTCCGTCGCGTGCCCGAGCCATCTTCCTCTACGGATGATGGTCGGTATTTTTACCTGAGTTTCCGCATGGGGTGTACATTTTTGGACGGGCTCGTTTCTTCTAAAGGCCCTTGGTAAAAAAAGTTTTTTTACGTCCGGGACGATGGTTGGGGTTTTGCTACGGAGTGGTGCAGTTCGCCGATTTTGCATGGGCATTGTGCGGAGTTTGGTGAACTCCGCGAGATGTTTTTTGGCGGCGGGGTTGTTTAGTCGCGTTATACACTTATCGCATTATTTCCCCTCCGATATTGACGTCTCTTTGTGTTTTCCTTTATCATATGTTTGTTTTTCCTTTCTATGTATTGATTCTCTCCTTGTTTTTTCTTCGGCAGGTAAAAAGATGGACGCCGATACCGTTGCGTTGCGGAGGGCTGCCGCAAAGGAGAAGAAGCGTAGCGAGCAAGGCCCGGCTCGCCCACCACCTGGTGTATCTGCGAGTTCGGGTGGAGGTGGGCTCCCCTCTTCCTCTTTCGGCGCCTCCGACTCTCGGGCCACGGGAGTTCACTCCGGGGTTTCTCCCCGCCAAAGAGAGCGAGGGATGTTCCTTCGGCGTTGTCTCCCGCGGGTGTGCCACGGGGTGGCATTTTCACCGCCGGCGTGAACCAGGCGGAGGGCAGACAATCATATTGGGACACTGCCGATCTTTCCTTGGCTTGGAACCGCACGAGGGATGTAGTGAGCAACGTGAAAGAAAATCCGGTGGATCGTCCCGGGAATTGCGCGAATGCGGAAGCGCGGTAAAAATAAACATATTAAAATAAAAGGCATGGTTTTAATTTAAAGAACACGCTCAAGGGGTGTGCCCTTGAGGTTCCCGGGCGTTCGGTGTATCTCATGATCATAAAATAATTAAATAAATCATGGAGGCCATAGAGTTAAAAATAAAGAGGGACGAAAATCTTAAACGAGACCTACCCGTTGTCGTTTTCGTCTTCAACTGCTACTCGCGTTGTTCCCCGTTTTGCACCAAGACCTCGTTCTTGAGATCCTCCAAATCGTGACACACGATCCACCCACGTATCTTGCACGTCGTGCTAGCAACGAACAAGTATTATTTTTGGAGTGGACGAATCAATAACTCGTTATCAATTAACGGTATTGGTTCGTCTAAGTTCTTGATGTTCCAAGAACAAAAAGAACTAAGAAAAATATTTTCTTGCTAGAGAAAGAGAGAGGGGGCGGACGAGAGGTAGGACAGGGAGAGTGTGTGTTGTGTGTGTTTTTCAAGAATCATCATCCCTTAAATGTTGGAAGCTAGGGGTTTATATAGAGGAAGAGTTTAATCCTCCTTAAATTCAAACTCTAAGTAACCTAATTTGACTAGGATTTTGACCTAGTCAAAGTCCTAGTCAAACTAGTTTTGACCTAGTCAAACGAATCCTAGCCTTCCATCTCCCTTTTCCATCTCAACCGTTGATTTTAATTTAATGGAATATTTAAATCCTATTAAATATTCCAAAAGGCTAAAAGAATAAATATAATATTATAAATAAATATTATTATTTATTCTAAGCCCATTAAATCAACCCTTTTAATAAATCCTATTTATTAATTTAATTCCTTTTATCAAATAGAAGGAATTAATTTCTCCAAGAAAATATAGGACCCGATTAAATCTAATTTAATCATTCCTTTACTCCAATATTTAATTCCAAATTAAATACTAAGTGTGTGTGGATAGTGTGTGACTCTTTTGGTTCACCATTCAGCTAGACTTGGTCGGATTCCTAGAACCCGTCCGTTACCATGGGTGGCCATCTAGCAACGGTCCATGGCACTAGAGACTAGGTGAAATATTCGGGGATGAACATTTAGGTTCTAACAGTACACTTGTCCTTCTGTCTTCGGTCTCATCACTTAGGGTCTACGGCACGGAAGATGCAGGTACCCATTTTGGACCTAAGTGTCGGTCTGTCCTTACTAAACGCCGCAAGGGAAACCTTTTCCCTTCTGTTCAGTCACTGTGGCCACAGATTTTAGGGACAAGACGCAGAGCATATATGAGACTCAACTGTCAACACCTTTTGACAGGAGACAGATCCTTTCTTGGAAACTACTGTCACTTTGTACACCCGAGTTGCACTAGACATGGCTTATGACTACTCAAGAGTATTTTGGCAATCTCTCACCATATCTAAGATACAGACCTGATGCATAGGTAAACTCAGCAGTTCCTCAAGTCAAAGGACTTGGCCTGTACCGTTGGAACCGGGAATACACGTCATACCTTGCTGACCATACTCAAGGCCCTCCGTAAGACGGTTCCCGCGAGTCACCTCAGTCAGCTGCTTCCTAGCATGCTGACCCACTAACACTGCTTAGACGACCTTCGTCACCCGTCGATGAAATACGACAGCAGATGCTTAGTGCAAGTCTCAAAGGGAATCCCGGTACCCATTTTCGGGATTCCTTGACTTGGAGATTTCCGGACTGATTCGGTAAGACTGATTTCATGGGCCTACCTCCAAGCGTAGTCCCAGTCCCCGAAATCGTTTCTCAGTCCGTGGGCTTTGTTTGCGTAGTGAACAGAAATGTAAATGCAGATAAGTGAACGTAAACAAAGTATTGCCATATGAATTTTCACTTCTTTATTCATACACATTTTATCAAATACCAAAGAATTGTCTAGACATAGGTTACATATTCCTTCCAAAATTGGCTTACATGGTCACCTATTCTAACAATCTCCCACTTGACCTTTAAAGCCAATTGCCCATATGCTTAATCCCCATCTTCTCAAGATGTTGCGTATGAGCGCTCTGCGACATAGGCTTTGTCAGCGGGTCTGCTGTGTTGTCTGCCGAGTTGACTCGGTCCATCCAGACGTCACCTCTTCCTACCATTTCTCTAAGAAGATGGTAGCGTCTAAGAATATGTTTGGAACGGTGATGAGATCTCGGTTCCTTTGCTTGCGCTATAGCGCCGTTGTTATCACAGAAGATGACAACGGGCTCGGCGATGCTAGGCACCACACCCAACTCTTGGATGTAGTTTCTCATCCAAACCGCTTCCTTAGCAGCTTCTGAAGCTGCTATGTATTCAGCCTCTGTGGTGGAGTCAGCAACGGTTGCTTGCTTGGAACTTTTCCAAGCTACTACTCCTCCATTGAGTTTGAACACGTACCCCGATTGAGACTTGGCATCATCGTCATCAGACTGGAAGCTAGCGTCGCTAAAGCCTTCCAGAATTAGTTCTCCATTGCCATAGACTAGGAACATTTCCTTAGTCCTTCTTAGGTACTTAAGGATGCCCTTAACAGCATTCCAATGTGCCTCTCCTGCGCAGGACTGATATCTGCTTGTTACGCTCAAAGCGTATGCAATGTCAGGCCTAGTGCAGTGGACTGCATATTGTATGCTACCTACGGCGGAGGCATAGGGGATGACCTTCACCCTTTCAAGTTCCTCATCAGTCTGTGGGGACTGTTTCTTGGATAACTTGATCCCATGCCTCATTGGAAGGAATCCTCGTTTGGAGTTGTCCATTCGATATCTCTTTAGAACTTTCTCCATATACGAGTTTTGGGTGAGTCTTAACATCCTTTTAGATCTGTCCCTGACAATCTGGATGCCTAGGATGTAGGAGGCTTCACCCAAGTCCTTCATGGAAAACTGGGTTGACAACCATGCTTTTGTGTTTCCTAACATTCTGACGTCATTACCAATGAGCAAAATGTCATCCACATAAAGCACTAGGAACACTATTGAGCTCCCACTGACCTTCTTGTATACACAAGGGTCGGATTCGTTTTTGATGAAGTCATATCCCCGTATTACTTCATCAAATCGAATGTTCCAACTTCGGGAGGCTTGTTTGAGGCCATAGATGGACTTCTGGAGGCGACAGACTTTCTGTTCTTCTCCAGTGACCGTGAAACCCTGCGGCTGATCCATATAGATCTCTTCTTCAACGAAACCATTGAGGAAGGCCGTTTTCACGTCCATCTGCCATATCTCATAGTCATACCATGCTGCTATGGCGAGCAGAATCCGAATGGACTTAGCCATGGCTACAGGCGAGTAGGTATCCTCAAAATCGACCCCGGGTCGTTGAGTGTATCCCTTAGCTACAAGCCTAGCCTTAAAGGTTGTGACTTCTCCATCAACGCCAAGTTTGCGCTTGTAGACCCACTTACAACCCACTGGCTTAACACCTTTCGGTGGATCTACGAGACTCCAAACTTGGTTTTCGCTCATGGAGTCCATTTCGGCTTTCATGGCCTCAAGCCATTTCCCGGAGTCGATGTCAGACATCGCTTCTCCATAAGTCTTAGGATCGTTATCCAAAAGATCGATCGCACCTAGAAAGCCATATCTCATTGGAGGTCTGGACTCTCTAGTGGACCTACGGAGAACGGGAACGTCAGTGGTGACTGTGGGCGCTGACTGTATCGGAGCCGGTGGTTCAGGAACCGTGGCTGGCTGTTCCTGAGGCTGTCCTTCATGCCTAGCATGTTGGACTTCTCGAGGTTGGTCAGCCCTTCGGCTGTCTATCCTGAATCCTCTAAGTGAGGGTTCCGCGGCTTCTTCTGATGGCTGGATTCCATCACTTGATTCCTCAAGGATCAGCTCATCAGGTTGGATGTCCTCCGGGAAGCCTTGCTCCAAGAATACTGCATTTCTTGAAACAAACACCTTTTGTTCCAAGGGGTCATAAAAGTAATAACCCGCAGTTTCTTTAGGGTATCCAACGAACCTGCATAAGCTAGACCTAGATTCTAACTTATCTCCCACTAACCTCTTGACGTATGCGGGGCTACCCCACACTTTCAAGTAGTTGTAGGATGCAGGCTTGCCGTGCCATATCTCATATGGCGTTTGGGTCAATGTGCTAGTAGGCGCCAAATTCAATAATTTGGCCGCCGTTTCTAGTGCATAGCCCCAAAAACGATAAGGGCAATTTGGTAAAACTCATCATGGACCGAACCATGTCCAACAGGGTTCGATTCCTCCTTTCAGATACACCATTTAACTGCGGTGTTCCTGGAGGTGTCCATTATGATATTATACCATATTCTTTTAGATAGTCTAGGAACTCCATACTAAGGTATTCACCGCCTCGGTCCGACCGAAGGATTTTAATTTTGCAGTTGGTTTGGTTCTCCACTTCAAGTCTGAATTCTTTAAACCTCTCAAGAGCTTCAGACTTGTACCTCATCAGGTAAACATAACCATACCGTGAATGATCATCGGTGAAGGTTATGAAGTAGGAGAACCCACCTCGGGCCTGCGTCCTTAGTGGTCCACATACGTCTGTATGGACCAAGTCCAACAGACCTGTGGCAAGCCTGCTTTGTCCTACAAAGGGCCTCTTGGTCATTTTCCCTCTTAGACAGGACTCACAAGTTGGTAGATCGTTCAAGTCCCCAACCTCTAGGTTCTTTGAGTCTACCAACCTTTTCATCCTATCTTGGGATATGTGACCTAGCCTAGCGTGCCACAGACGTGCGTTCCCGTTATTATCTAATTTTCGTTTGTGTTGTGCATTGAGGACGAAATTCGTTTGTTGCAAGATATAGAGTCCGTTATGTAATGTACCAAGTAGATGAGCAATTCCACACCTCATCAAATAAAAGCAATTTTTATTGATTCTAAACTCATAACCACTATTGTCCAACAATGGAATGGAAATGATGTTTTTAATCATACTGGGTACAAAATAAACTTGTTCTAAATCTATGCTAATATTATCACTAATCACTAGAGTGGCGGATCCTACTGCTTCTGCCGAGATGGCCTTGGCATTCCCAAGCTTCAGGATCATGTCCCCGCTACCCAGTTTTCTGCTTCTTTTCAACACCTGCAAGTCATTGCAAATGTGAGCTCCACAGCTGGTATCTAATACCCAAGAGGCAGAACTAGTGACCATATTAACCTCAATCACATATATACCTTGGTTCGAGAAGAGTTTGGGGCACTCTCTCTTCCAATGCCCTTTCTCACGGCAGTTGATACATATGTCATATGCCTTTGACTGTTGCTTGGAGACAACCTTTCCCTTTCCTTTCCCTTTCCCCTCTTTGGCAATGGGAACACTCTTAGTGTTCGTAGCTGCTTTGACGGCCTTTCCCTTCCCTTTCTTCTTTTTCCAACGTCCGGCACCCTTGCCTTTCGTATTAGAAGTTGAAGCACCTCCAAACAATACCGAAGGCGTGGACTTCTTAGTCGTTGCCTCGTATTGCACCAACATATTGATCAACTCATGAATGCCTTTCTCAAGTGCGTTCATGTTGTAGTTGACGATAAATTGGTCAAAGGAGGGTGGGAGAGACTGAAGGATCACATCTATGTACGTTTCATTATCGAGACCTGCCTTTAGGTCCTCGAGCTTTTCCACCAGGGTAAGCATTTTAACCCCGTGCTCTTGTACAGAGGATCCTTCTGTCATTTTAGTTCCAAAGAACGCCTTGGTCGCGACATACCTAGTATGCCGGTCCGGGACTGCATAGCAATCCTTTAGGCGAGCCATAATGGAAGGGACATCGTCTAGCCTTTCATACTGCTTCTGAATCTCATTGGTCATCGAAGCAAGTATGATGCTACGGACCTTCCGGTTATCCTTATGCCAAGTCTCGAACGTCTCACGTTCTTCTGGCGTGGATCCTTCCGGTAAGGTCCTAGGGAGAGGCTCGTCCATGACGTAGCCTTGGTTCTCGTAATCTAGGACTATCCTGAGATTTCGCAACCAGTCGTTGTAGTTTGTTCCATTGAATTTGTTTGTCCCAAGAATGGTGGAAAGTGGGTTCTTAGACATTTTAAAATTTACATTTTAGAAAACAACGCGCGATCAGCAGAAAATAAAAGACAGTGGTATGATAAAATAATTAAATGCATGGACTTTAGTCATTTAATCCTCCCACTATTTATACGAAAACACGGTACTCTCAAACGTGATTTTCGGGAAATCCTTTCCAAGTGGGCTTGGGATCCATAGCGATTTTTTCCCATACCCCGCTTTTACGATTCGCATGGAAAAGATCCTGTGGGAGGTATTCCATACCATTCTCGTTCCACGAGATTCCCAAGATTATTGCTTCACCCTTTCACATGATCCCGAGGACTCCAAGCGAATCATGTTAATTGGGCGTTAGACCCAACCCAATCGACCGAGCCACGGACCCACTGGTACCCCCACGACTCGTGAGACAGGTAGCAGCAGCCCGCTTTTCGTTCATGACATAATGCAGCTTCCTTTAAGTACAATAACGTGCCACGACTCGTGAGACCACGCTATTGACCTAAAGCAGCTTCCTCACTATGCCATGGATTGGAAGGCATGGACAAACTCCTAGAGTTCTGTCCACTTTGTCTAGGGTCTAATATTTTGACATTGGTCCAACCAATGTGAGAGTAAGTAATGACCGAGATCTCAAATAAATATCTACACATACATCCATAATGCGTAAATAAACCATTCATAGCAGTTATACGATAAATAAATAATCCATTCATCCATCATCATAACCACATGCAAAATTAAAGCCTAGCACGCCCCTGTTGGATGATCACGAGCCCGAATCCTATGCGATCCACTGAGCCCGCAGTGGATCTATGGTCAATCTAGGGTTGGTCCTATACTATTACATTAATAGTAACCCAATCATCATGCTGATGGGCCTTGGTCTCTTTTTCTCTTTCTTCACTTCATGGAAAACACCAAGGGGCCTCCCGTCTGGGCTCTCCATGTGGTCCTTCCTTCTTCTCCACCAATTACAAAAAAGGAAACCTCACTCCTAGTCTACTCTCATTACATATTAAAAATAGAAACCCCAGCGAAAACCCGGGGGGAGTACATAAGGAGGGAGGTAGAATGTCTTATTATTCCAAGGCAACTAGAAAGAGAGAAGGAGAAAGTAGTAAAAGAGGCACACAGGCCCAACAGAAAATAAACCATACATCCGGTCTTAGGGCTCGCGATCATCCATTTCCATCCAACACACATAATCACATGATCCAATCACATAATTACATAATACCAACAACATATGATTTCCAATCATAAATATCCAAAATAATTAATGAATATGTGCAAAACGTGTGAAAAAATAAAACGCAAATATTGGCAATAATATTTTCTTGTTTTAGAAAAACCTTTCCTCATTATTTTAAGTAAAATAACCCGGGATTCCGAATCCAATTTATTTTACTCCTAAAATAATGTCTTTAGAAAAAATAGGCATAATTGAACCAAAAACGATTTTTCAGAATTAATTCAAAATTAAAACTGAAAATAATTAAAAAATAAAAGAATAATACTGCTAGGGTTTTGAAACCCTAGCAGC
This sequence comes from Sesamum alatum, assembly GCA_034509735.1. NCBI lineage: Eukaryota > Viridiplantae > Streptophyta > Magnoliopsida > Lamiales > Pedaliaceae > Sesamum > Sesamum alatum. The sequence continues at coordinate 660,825 of JACGWO010000004.1, forward strand.
AGCAGCTGCCGCCGCCGCCGCCGGCGGCGGTTCGCCGGCACGCGCGCAGGCACTGCCTGGCCGGGCGCCCGCGCGCAGGCCCCTTGCCTGCGTGCGCGCGCGCGCCTGGCTAGCAGCGCGCTGCGCGGCCCGGCATGCCGGCAGGCCGCTGCGCGCGCAGGCTCCCCTGCCTTGCGCGCGCGCTGGCCTGCTGGCTGCCGGCCGTGCCGTGCGCAGTGCGCGCGCAGACGCGCACTGGGCACGCCTGCCGGGCGCGCGCGCAGACTCCTTCGTCTGCGTGCGCGCGCGCCTGGCGGCGCCGCCAAGGGCCCGTCCGCGCACGGACTCGCAGGCGCGCGCGCCTGCTGGGCGCGCGCGCGCAGACACCCTTGTCTGCGTGCGCGCGACCCTGGAGGCGCTGCCCTGCGCGCGCGCTTGCGCGCAGCCTTCCTGGCTGCGCGCTTGCCCCCGCGCGGCCGGCTGGGCGGGCGCGCGCAGGCCTCCCTTGCCTGCGCGCGTCTGCCCTGCCGGCAGTGTGCGGTTGCGCGCGGCCAGCCCTCCCGGCTGGCCGGCTGCGTCGTTTCTCATTTTCCGTTCAATTTTTCCACCCCGTTTCCCAAGAAAAATAAAAAATCACCAACATTCGTAAATTCACACGAATCAAAAATAAAATCGACATGCTTAAAATCAAGAACAATCAAGATTTAATAAAAACATGCCAATTTCACGTTTCATGCTTATAACGCACATAAACCCTAGGCCTATACACCGAACCGGGCTCTGATACCACTGAAAGAGAATCCGGTGGATCGTCCCGGGAATTGCGCGAATGCGGAAGCGCGGTAAAAATAAACATATTAAAATAAAAGGCATGGTTTTAATTTAAAGAACACGCTCAAGGGGTGTGCCCTTGAGGTTACCGGGCGTTCGGTGTATCTCATGATCATAAAACAATTAAATAAATCATGGAGGCCATAGAGTTAAAAATAAAGAGGGACGAAAATCTTAAACGAGACCTACCCGTTGTCGTTTTCGTCTTCAACTGCTACTCGCGTTGTTCCCCGTTTTGCACCAAGACCTCGTTCTTGAGATCCTCCAAATCGTGACACACGATCCACCCACGTATCTTGCACGTCGTGCTAGCAACGAACAAGTATTATTTTTGGAGTGGACGAATCAATAACTCGTTATCAATTAACGGTATTGGTTCGTCTAAGTTCTTGATGTTCCAAGAACAAAAAGAACTAAGAAAAATATTTTCTTTGTTAGAGAAAGAGAGAGGGGGCGGACGAGAGGTAGGACAGGGAGAGTGTGTGTTGTGTGTGTTTTTCAAGAATCATCATCCCTTAAATGTTGGAAGCTAGGGGTTTATATAGAGGAAGAGTTTAATCCTCCTTAAACTCAAACTCTAAGTAACCTAATTTGACTAGGATTTTGACCTAGTCAAAGTCCTAGTCAAACTAGTTTTGACCTAGTCAAACGAATCCTAGCCTTCCATCTCCCTTTTCCATCTCAACCGTTGATTTTAATTTAATGGAATATTTAAATCCTATTAAATATTCCAAAAGGCTAAAAGAATAAATATAATATTATAAATAAATATTATTATTTATTCTAAGCCCATTAAATCAACCCTTTTAATAAATCCTATTTATTAATTTAATTCCTTTTATCAAATAGAAGGAATTAATTTCTCCAAGAAAATATAGGACCCGATTAAATCTAATTTAATCATTCCTTTACTCCAATATTTAATTCCAAATTAAATACTAAGTGTGTGTGGATAGTGTGTGACTCTTTTGGTTCACCATTCAGCTAGACTTGGTCGGATTCCTAGAACCCGTCCGTTACCATGGGTGGCCATCTAGCAACGGCCCATGGCACTAGAGACTAGGTGAAATATTCGGGGATGAACATTTAGGTTCTAACAGTACACTTGTCCTTCTGTCTTCGGTCTCATCACTTAGGGTCTACGGCACGGAAGATGCAGGTACCCATTTTGGACCTAAGTGTCGGTCTGTCCTTACTAAACGCCGCAAGGGAAACCTTTTCCCTTCTGTTCAGTCACTGTGGCCACAGATTTTAGGGACAAGACGCAGAGCATATATGAGACTCAACTGTCAACACCTTTTGACAGGAGACAGATCCTTTCTTGGAAACTACTGTCACTTTGTACACCCGAGCTGCACTAGACATGGCTTATGACTACTCAAGAGTATTTTGGCAATCTCTCACCATATCTAAGATACAGACCTGATGCACAGGTAAACTCAGCAGTTCCTCAAGTCAAAGGACTTGGCCTGTACCGTTGGAACCGGGAATACACGTCATACCTTGCTGACCATACTCAAGGCCCTCCGTAAGACGGTTCCCGCGAGTCACCTCAGTCAGCTGCTTCCTAGCATGCTGACCCACTAACACTGCTTAGACGACCTTCGTCACCGGTCGATGAAATACGACAGCAGATGCTTAGTGCAAGTCTCAAAGGGAATCCCGGTACCCATTTTCGGGATTCCTTGACTTGGAGATTTCCGGACTGATTCGGTAAGACTGATTTCATGGGCCTACCTCCAAGCGTAGTCCCAGTCCCCGAAATTGTTTCTCAGTCCGTGGGCTTTGTTTGCGTAGTGAACAGAAATGTAAATGCAGATAAGTGAACGTAAACAAAGTATTGCCATATGAATTTTCACTTCTTTATTCATACACATTTTATCAAATACCAAAGAATTGTCTAGACATAGGTTACATATTCCTTCCAAAATTGGCTTACATGGTCACCTATTCTAACACAACGATGATCTAACACGATTTTGCACCCTAAGCAACGAGCAGGTGGATGAATTGTTGGCCGGGGATGCCGCCTGTGTGAGTGGCTTATCCTTTTACTTCACCATGCCTTCTGCTCTATGTGTAATTATCATGCACTGTTTTTAACTTGTTCACTTATTTTGTTTGTGTAGTCCCTCACCCTGAATACCTTAGCCCGAAATCGGCGGTCGGCGAGGAGGGGAGAGACTGACCGATTGGGTGCACTTGTGAAGCGGCGCGAGGAGGAGTGCTCGACATTAAAGGAGGAGAGAGATAAGGCTCTCGAAGATTTCACCGGGATGGAGCGCCGCTACGAGCGGGAGGTGAGTACCGGGTGGAAGTTTCTGGCGTCCTCATCTGGACTTGCCTTTGTCGGCAAGACCAAGGAGGAGGCTATATCCGAGTTTCAGGCGTCCGATAGCTGCGAGGGCATTGTAACGGAGAGGGCCATCCCCGTCTATGAGTCTGCCATATATAAGTGCTGCCGTTTTCTTCGCGGTGTTCTTCGCGACAAAGGCCAAATTACTGAAGAGGACATAGTCGGCATCGACCCCGACTTAAGTGAAGAAGAAGAGGAGGATGCCGGTCCGGCTTGTGGCGGAGCCCCCTAGGATGGGGAGTGAGATGTGGGGGTTTGTCTTTCCCGTGCCGGATGTCTGCTATGTTTATTGTCGACTGTTAACCCTCTATCTGTATTTTAAGACTGATATTTTAGGGTTTGATTGTAATCGATGTATTAGGAATTTCATACGATTCTCTTCCGAATACTATAGTCGGACATTTTGGTATTTAATCGGCGATATGTAGTACTTGTATGTTTTTCTTCCGACTATTATTGCCGGATATTTATGATATATGTTCGGCAATTGCATATGATATGAAGCTTGTGTTTCGGATGTGATTGGCCGTAGGTAGTGCGGCGTATGTTTTCTTCCGGCTATTCTAGTCCAGTATTTCTGATATGTATCCAGCGATTACACCTGATATGAAACTTATGTTTTTGCTCGAGTCCCGGAGTTGATTTTTATCAACTTCAAGGGGGGCAAATTTTCCGGGGCAACGTTATTAGGGAGGGTCTCAGTGAGGTTTCGTTTGCGTGGTCCGGGGCACTTGTTGGTGCCTCAAGGGACCTTTCGAAACTTCAGGGATCTCCGTGCCAATAAGTTTTATACTACGGCGGAAAAATAACTTTATTCATCAAGCAATGTTACAAAAGATAAGGGAACTAGTTGAAAAGAGAAGGGGGGGGGGGGTGAAAGTTCGGCCACCCATACTAGCTCTATTACATAATTAAGTCAAAAGGGGAATTTCACTTCCCTGTTGTTCGTCAAGGATAATACTTCTTCAAGTTTGCGACATTCCAAGTGCGTGGGATGTTTTTTCCATCGAGATGCTGCAATTTGTATGCACTTGCGTTCACGATTTCCACGATCTTGTAGGGGCCATCCCACTTGGGGTCCAACTTTCCCACGGGACCCGAGGCTTCAGCTTTTCTCAGCACCAAATCCCCCACCTGAAAACTTCGTGGCTTTTACTTTCGCATTGTGTGCTTTTGCCATCCTGGCCTTGTACATCGCGATGCGCACCACGGTTCTTTCCCTTGCTTCGTCGACTAAGTCCAAGTTTGTTCTCAAACCTTGTTCGTTGGAATCTGGATCATAATGTTTGACTCGCCAACTAAGTTCTCCTACTTCCGCCGGTGCTACGGCTTCTATTCTGTAAGATAGAGTAAAGGGCGATTCTCCGGTAGCGGTCCTCGGCGTCGTTCGGTACGCCCATAAAACACTAGGAAGTTCATCCGCCCATGCCCCTTTGGCGGTTCCCAACCTAGTTTTCAAATGTTGTAGGATAGTCCGATTGGTAACTTCAGTTTGACCATTTCTTTGCGGCGAACTCACGGAGGTGAAGAACTGTTTGATCGCCAACCCCTTACACCAGTCCTTGAGCTTACTCCCCGAAAATTGAGTACCATTATTGGATATAAAGGCGCGAGGGATGCCAAAACGACATACGATGTTCTTCTAGAGAAACTTGATTACGTCCTTCTCAAATATCTTGGCCAAGGGTTCGGCTTCTACCCACTTCGTGAAGTAATCAACGGCTACAATTAGGAACTTCCTCTGTCCAGTTGCTTGCGGAAAAGGTCCGACCAAGTCTAATCCCCATTGATCAAATGGGCAAGGGCTTTCGATGGGCTGCATCAGTGTGGCCGGCTGATGGTTGATGTTGGCATGCTCTTGGCAGGCGCGGCATCGTTTCACCAGCTCATGGGAGTCTAGAAGCATAGTGGGCCAAAAGAAACCCTGTCTCAAAACTTTTCCCGCTAGTGCCTTTCCTTCAAGGTGATTTCCGCAAATTCCTTCATGTGTTTCCCTCAGGACATAGTTTTCTTCTTTTGGGGTCAAGCATTTCAGGAAGGGTTGCGAGAAACCACGCTTGTATAGTTTCACCGTTAATCATCACGAAGCGGGATGCTTTCACTCTCAATGCTCGAGCTTCTTTCTGGTTTTCGGGTGTTGTCCCTTCGGTTATAAACTTAATGATCTCATCTTTCCAACTTGCAGGTGTCGGATTTGTGCACAAGATGTCCACCTCCTCCTCCGTGGCGGCCCGATCTGAAGAGAGAAAAGTGATCCTTCTACTTTGAATTGCCGCCATCGAACTTGCTAGTTTGGCTAGTTGATCGGCCAAGATGTTATCCTTTCTCGCCACTTGTATGATGGATGATTCCTCAAATCACTCGAGCAATCTTTTGGCTTTCAGGCGGTACTTAGCCATTTTTTCACCCCGCGCTTTGTATGACCCTTCAACCTGGTTCACCACTAGTTGTGAATCACTGTATATAACAATCTTTCTTGCTCCAGCGGCCACTAACTCCCCCCCTGCTAATAACGCTTCATATTCGGCCTCGTTGTTTGATGTGGGGAATTCCAATTTAATAGCGTACTCCAGCTTATCTCCTTGTGGACTTTCTAGGACTATTCCCGCACCACTTCCCTCGGATGTAGATGATCCGTCTACATACAAGCTCCAGGTGGGCGCGGAATTGCTTGCCTCGTCATTCACCAACTCCACAATGAAGTCAGCCAATACCTGCGCTTTATGGTTGGCCTTGGCCGAAATTCTAGTCTGAATTCGCTTAGCTCCACCGCCCACTTGACCATTCTTCCGGAGAGGTCCGGGCTAGATAGGACTTGTTTCAGGGGGTGATTTGTCAAGACAATCACCTGGTGCGACTGAAAATACGGCCTTAGTTTTCTTGCTGCCACCACTAAGGAGAGGGCTAGCTTTTCGAATTGTGAGTACTTGCACTCCGCCCCCTGTAACACCTTACTCACGTAATACACTGGGTGGTGCTCTTTGCCTTCTTGCCGCACTAAGACTGAACTGACTGCGCTCTCTGAGACCCCTAGGTAGAGATTTAGGACTTCTCCTGTTTTGGGCTTCGTTAACAGCGGCGGCGACACTAAGTATCTTTTCAGTTCATCGAACGCCCCTTGGCTGGCGCTTGACCACTCGAACTTTGCGGCTCCGTGGAGGACCTTAAAGAAAGGAAGGCCTTTATCCGCAGACCGCGAGATAAATCGATTAAGGGCAGCCAATCTGCCCGCTAGCCGCTGCACTTCCTTAATCGATTTGGGTGGGGGGCATATTCATGATGGCACTGATCTTTTCCGGTTTAGCCTCTATTCCTCTTTCCGAGATCATGTACCCTAAAAATTTTCCCCCGCGTACCCCAAAAGCGCACTTTGCTGGATTTAGTTTCATACCATATGATTTCAATATTGAAAAACATTCCTGCAAGTCATTGACGTGGTCTTCCTCCTTCACGCTTTTTACCAACATGTCGTCTATATACACCTCCATGTTCCGACCGATTTGATTTCGAAACATATGATTGACTAGTCGCTGATACGTTGCCCCCGCATTTTTTAGTCCGAATGGCATAACGTTGTAGCAGAAGACCCCTTGGTCCGTTACAAAGCTTGCCTTCTCCTGGTCTTCTGGTGCCAATGGAATTTGGTTGTATCCTTGGTAAGCATCCAAGAAGCTCAATAACTCCGCACCCGGAGGTGGAATCGACTAGCAGGTCGATCCGTGGGAGGGGGAAAGGATCTTTCGGGCACGCCTTGTTCAAGTCCGTGAAGTCGATGCACAGGCGCCACTTCCCATTTGGCTTCGGGACCAACACGACATTAGCTAGCCACTCCGGGTATTGCACGGGGCGTATGTACTTGGCCTTCAACAACTTATCTACTTCTTCTTTTATGGCTTGGCTTCTTTCCGCACCGAACATCCTCTTTTTTTTGCTTCACGGGTTTTGCGTCGGGGTTCACACTGAGGTGGTGCGTAATAACATCGGGTGAAATCCCCTGGAGGTCTCCCATACTCCATGCGAACACTTCTTGATTTTCTCTAAGGAAGCGACTCAGGCGTTCCTCTGCAAGGGGGCTCATTGTGGTGCCTATTTTCGTATTTTTTTCCTCGCCTTCCCATGCGAGATTAATTACCCTCAACTCTTCGACGGCTTCCACTCTCCTTTCTCTAAACTTCCCTTCCATGGGATCCTCAGGTGTTTCCCATGCTTCGGAAATCGCATTTGTCATAATCCTTTTTCCTTTCTCATTTGGTCTTTGGCCCTCCAACTTTTCCCTTGATCTCTTCAGGGTGTTCGCGTAACATTCTCTCGCCATTCGTTCATCTCCTACGGCCTCTCCCACTCCCTCTGGGGTTGGGAACTTAAGTTTCATGTGGAAAGTGGATGCTATGGCTCGAAAGAGGTTTAGACTCGGCCTTCCCAGAATGACATTGTAAGCGGACGACGCCTTGACCACGAGGAATTTCACCATCTTAGTTGATCTCTTGGGGTAGGAGCCCAATGAAAGTGGTAATGTCACCTCCCCCAATGGTTCAATCATCTCACCGCTGAACCCGGTGAGTGGGGTGTTAATTTTCCGCAATTGGGCATTGTCGATCCCCAATTGGACATATGCATCGTAGAATATAATGTCCGCTGAGCTTCCACTGTCCACCAACACTTTCTTGACCCAGAAGTTGGATAGCGTCGCTGAAATTACCAAGGCATCGTTGTTCTGATCTCTCCTGGGATCCACATCTCGTGAGGTAAAGGAGATTTCCTCTTGTTTCTCTATGCCAACGGTGTGGACTTGGATTGGGGTCTGCCAATGCGCTCCTCTTGCTTCCCGGACTAGGGCTTTCCTTGCATTTCCGGAGTCCCCGCCTGCTGGGCCTTCCGAAATCACTGCTATGACTCCTACTGTGGGGAGGTTGTCCCCGTTTGGGTCCTGGGTGGGAGTCGAAGTAGAGGGGGTGCGACTCGGCCCCTGGTTGAATGCTTGCCCTCTTGGAAGTTGATTCACGTATTCCCTCAAGTATCCTCATTGAATCAATTTTTCTATCTCGTTTTTGAGGTGGTGGCAGTCCTCTGTCGTGTGCCCCCTGTCCCGATGAAAACGGTAATATTTGTCCGATTTAAGTCTCTTGGGGTTGTCTTTCATTTTCCTTGGCCATTAGTTGAGTGGTGACAATCCTTGTTGCTCGGCCACCACCAAAATTTTGGTGGTGACAATCCTTGTTGCTCGGCCACCACCAAAATTTCTCCTCTAGAGGCGTTAAGAGGAGTGTAGTGCATGAATCCAGTTGGCGGATTGTGCTTACGCTCCTCTTTCTTTCTCGGCTCAATTTCTTTTTCCCTGCCCTTCCTCTTGAAACCGGGGGAAGGATCTGTGGCCTTAGACTCCTCTATTCTGATATACTTTTGTGATCGCATAAGTAAATCTTCCAAAGTGGCCGGGGGCTTTCCGGCTATCGACTCCTTGAATCTTCCTGGGAGTAGGTTTTGTTGGACAATCCTGGCCAACAACTCATGGTTAATGTGCGGCACCTCGTGCACAGCTTCCACAAATCTTTGAATATAGTCTCTCAGCGACTCTCTTTCCTTCTGCCGAATAGTGAATAGGTACGCGGCCATTTTTGGGACCTTCTTGTTCATAGAAAAATGATGTAGGAAATGCTGTGTCAACTGCTCAAGGCTGGAGATTGTTCCAGCGGGCAGTTGGTTGAACCAAGCTAGAGCGCGTTTTGAGAGTGTGGTGCGGAAGACTTTGCAGTACGCCGCTTCGCTCAAATCGTACCAATCGATCTTAGCGTAGAATTTGTCTAAATGCTCTTGTGGGTCTCCCGTATCGTCATATTCTGAGAGGTTCGAGACCTTTACTCCGGCCAGGAGGGCCTCGGCTAGGATTGCTGCGCTGAAAGGGCTACGCCTTGGGGGGCCACTGCCAAGGGGAGGTAGGGATCCTCCATCACTCTTGAAGGTAAAGGTGCCGTAGGCTGCCTTGATTGTGGGGGGCGTTGGTCCGAGTCCTGGGCAACCTCTGGTCTAGAAATTCTGCTGTTCACCTCTTCCCGCCTCTGCTCATTCCCCTCGGGAGCCGAGGATTCTCGACTTCGACGAGGGGAAGGAGGGGGTGGGTTCATGGGGTGGTTGTTCGCGAATTGCGCCACTGCTTGTGCGGCTGCACGAGTGGTGGCATCTTAGATCAGCGCCAACAATGCTTCTTGTGTCAGCTGGATCGTTGCTCCCTAGGGTGGGGCGCCTCCTAGAGGAGGGGCTTCGTTCTGAGGTTGTTCACAGGGTGGTTCTTGGCCAAGAGGTCCAGCCACTCCGTTTGGGGGATCTTGTCCATGGGGTGGGGATTGTCCATGGGGTGATTGTTCATGGGGTGGATGCAGTTCTGCCCCATTTTCATGAGTCTCTGGGGCAATGTCCATCCCTTGAACGTCGCGTGCTCGTGACCTGGTTTGCATTCTCAATGTCAGGGCAATGGTTTCCCACAGACGGCGCCAATGATGTGGTAGTGGTGTTTAGTGAAGGATTAATCGGAAAAATTGCCTCGGGACAATTGCACCCCAAGTCTTTAGAGAGAGAAATATTCTATGAGTTGTCAAATCAGTGAATAGTAACTTAGCATTAAAAAATAATATATCTTGTATTTATAGTGATTTGGTTATTTTATGGTGTGACAGGGTACATACTTTTTTACCATGTGGTAGACCCCGAAAGTTACTCTTATGCCCTTGTGAGTAAATTGTAATTACTATTATATACATCAATAATAAATTTGGCTTTTCTACTTTCAAGATAATAAATTCATAATTACATATTAAATTTGGGTCTTTTGTATTTTTATAGGTCAATCCAGAATAAATATAAATTTGATTCTTTTATTTTGGATTAGTTAAATTTGGGCCAAATATATGTTCAAATGCAGTCTGTCAGAGATTAATCCATGTCAAAATCTGTGGTGTTCGAGCCCAATAAAAGTGAGACCAAGCTACTTAAACTCTACTCCCGCCTATAAGAAGGACTCTTTACCTCACACAAGTCATTACATACGACACAAAAAACCACATCAAGAGCAAGTCCAAAAGTTCTATGCCAAGACGAAGTTTTGCACCTCAATGTCTTGATTCTATATTTCAACGTAGCAAGTGATTGACTTCCACAAGTTCGGAGGAGATTGTACATTCAATTCAAGAACAAACGTCAGCCCTTGAATCAACATTTTGGAAGAAGAATCAGGGGGGTTATTTTGAATTCAGAGATTGTAGCCACTTTCATTTGAATCAATAAATCTCTTTTGGTCCATATAATATCTTGTCTTGTAATTACTTTCTGCAGATACGAAATTTTATGTGAAGAAATTTCTGGCACGCCCATTGGGACAATCTCTGCCCCTTATCAGTTACTCCTACATCCAAGTTCAAGACATCACATCCAATTGCTCAATGGCACCCAAGAAGGATCAAGTCTCCATGAACATAATACACATCGCTAGTGCCACTACTGCTGATCAATCCTCCACTGGGGGCAAGATCGTTAACACAACTCCCTTTGACGGTTCAACCTTAGCAAGCCCTATCGAGATCAATCCAAAATCTCCTTCAGTTATGATCACAGCCATGATGACCAACACGACTACAATGGAGGAACAAGTAGCACAAAGGGCCAAGCCATCGCTAATCTCCAAAAAATCATCAAGGACAAAGACCTCCAAATCTTCCAGTTGGTGAGCAACCTAGAGCATACGGACATTGAAGAAAACAACATTAGCTACATAATGCCTCTTTCTCAAACCATGTTGAAAACGAGAAGCAAGTAGATGAAGCACCACCGACGCATGACTCCGTGCAAAAGTCTACTCATTCTGAAACGTCTATTGCTACATTGTCTATTTAAAAATTGCAAGAGATGATCGTTAGCACCATCGAAGCCCAATACACTAGAACAACCAAAGGTCGTCGGCGTTTCAGAACCATATAACAAGCGTATCAACAGCTTGAGATGCCAATTGGATATCAATCGCTAAAACTGAAACAGTTTGATGCTAAGGAAAGTAAAAAAAAAATAAAATCACCTACTTCATCGAAACGTGCAATAATGCCACCAAAAATGGTGATCTCTTGGTAAGCAATTTGTCCAACCGCTTAAAGGAAACACTTTTGATTGGTACGTTGATCTGGAACCAGAGTCAATTAATAGTTGGGATGAAATGGAAAGAGATTTCTTAAACTTCTTCTACAGCACCTGCTGACGATGAGCATGGTTGAACGCACCAACATAAGATAGTAGAAGGATGAGCCAATATTGACTACATCAACCGTTAGTGCGCTCTAAGCTTCAACTATGAAGACAAACTTTCAGAGGCCTTGGCGAATGACATGTGCATCCAAGGTTTGTTTACATTTTGTGGGGAATCAAGCCAAGAAACATTGAGGAGTTGGCTACCCGTGCCCATGACATGGAGATGGCATCGACAATCACAAACCAAGATTTTCGGTTGACGACCAACAAAAGGAGTAAAAAAGGGATGAAAATTTCGATAAACTTGGCGTCAAAGAGTCGCCATCAAAGCAACTCTTGTCGAATTTCCTCTAAACGAGAGAAGGAGTGAAATGCCTCATAACCAATATACACCGAGCTACAAGTACTGGCCTACTTTGCGAGAAATGCAACAGAAAGAATATCCATTTCCCAATTCCGATGTGCCTCACATCTTTAATGAATTACTGGCCAGACACTGATTGAATTGCCTACGTTGGAACGTCCCGAGGAGTTGGAAGGGCGAATGACCCAAAATACTACAAGTATCTGTTAGAATACCGTCAAGCCAATTGTTGACTAATTCCAGCTATTTCAAACGATCTTTTTAATAAAATATTAATATTAAAAATTATTCTATGGTCATCTTCATCTTATGCTTCATACAATATGTGTATGCATTTGATGAAACCCTTAGATCATAATGCTACAGGGTTGGCTTGCGCATATGATGGCTATCATGAAACCAATTTATATGGTTTGATCTAAAATATTCCAAGTCAATGAATCAATCAAGTTGGGGCATTGACCATGATTCCGTAGAGACTTTCACTAAGTAATGTGTTCATATGATGACTGTTGCATTTCGTAGACAATGACGTATGACGTCAACGCACTTTAGTGGGTGCTTGATAAGGAGTTATTAAGTTCACTGAATTGGCCCGTAGGAGATGTCATATGGATGTATTGTGTGGCATGATCGGTATGACTTTATTCTCATTTGTTACGATATTGCATTAAGTGGTCCTTTGACTTGAGCTTCCATAGTAACCTTGTGCATAGGACGACTATGACTTGATCATGACTAACGCAGCGGTGGTTTCAACCATAGTTATTAAAAGACCATGTTTCAGACACATTCAGAGCATGCATGGTGGTTGGTGAGTTCTAAGATAGGATCCATCACTGATTATGAGATGATGAAGAATCTTCTATGTTCTTTACATTGTGTTCTCCAAAATCTGTGGCCACAGTAATTGATCAAATAGGAAAGGAGTTCCCTATGTTGATAAATGAGTAACACAAAGTGTATAGTTGATACATAGATAACGAAATCCAAGATGGGAACCAAAATCCAATTCTGTGCCCCAGACTTCAATCGGGAGATTGGCTTGATGGAAGGATTGTATTTGGATGAAACTCGTAACTCACAGGTTCACGCAATAATTCACCTATTCTCTAGTGCCATGGACAGCTAGCTCTGGGTTCGACATGCATTTCACCCCTAACCACAATTGATCTGTTGATTCTTCAACATTAGTCGGTTCAGACCTCCACGTAATTTCACTCAAGCTTTATCCTGGTCATGGATAGATCACCCAGGTTCAGGTCTATAAGCAGTGACAATTACCCTATGAAGACTCGCTTTCGCTACGGCTCCGGTGGGTTATTGCTAGGTGGCCACCCATGGTGACGGACACCCTCCAGTTAAGGAGTTAATTGAGGATTATTAATTATGATATGATCTAATTAATCTAATAAAAATAAATTGCTAATTAAATTGTATATGTAATACAAACCTAAGTCTAGTTGAGTAGTGAATCTAAAGAGTCACGCACAAATCAATGATGGAATTCTTGAAAATAATTAATTAGATTAATTATGGAGAAGATGAAGAAGAAAAGTTGAACTTGTCTTCTTGAAGACAAAGAAGCATAGTTGAATTTGATTTCTTGAAGATGAAGAAGCAAAGTCGAACTTGTCATCTTGAAGATGAAGAAGCAAAGTTGAGTTTGTCTTTTGAAGATGAAGAAGCAAAGTAGAACTTCTCTTCTTAATATGACAAAACAAGTTTGTCTTTTTTCTAAGAAGAAGAAACAAATTTGAACTTCTCTTCTTGAAGATGAAGAAGCAAAGTAGAACTCCTCTTCTTAATATTGCAAAACAAGTTTGTCTTCTTGTAAGAAGAAGAAATAAAGTTGAACTTTTCTTCTTGAAGATGAAGAAACAAAGTTGAACTTATCTTCTTAATATGACAAAACAAGTTTCTCATTTTGTAAGAAGAAGGATTAAACTTCTCTTCCTCTTTACAAAAAGAAGAAGACAAGTTGGACTTTGCCTCTTCAAAGGATGTCTACAAATAGAAGGCCTTGGCTTTCTTTTTTGATACAATTCATTCTCATGATCATTTGCTCTCTTGCTCCCACTACAAAAAAAATGCGGGAATTAGAACGAATATAGTCGACCGTTCCAATGACCGTTCCAAATAGGAACGGTAAGTAGAACTGTTGTGGAACGGGAAACTGTTGATGACATCACTTTTGACTTAATGGATGTACAAACGAATAGGAACGACACGACCGTTCCTATATATGTGCCAACATATGTATGCCAATATGTACACCTATTATCGTTCCTAAAAAAGACCGAATATATTTTGTTATTCCATTTGGAACACATGTGTGAAAGTTGGAACGGTTTCTCCACCTGGAACACTGACCGTTCCTTTATGTGTTCCAAACACCGGTTCTATTTGGACCAGTTTCTTGACCGTTCCAATATGTAGTGCTATATGAAGCCCTTTTACGCTATGAGCAAAAATGTAATGCAATGACAGTTCCAAATTGTGGGTATATAGGAAATGCAATATTGTTGCAATTACCGTTCTCAATTGTGCTCCAAGTAGGAACGGTCGTGTTTTGTGTGCCACATACCGTTCTTAATATGCCCTAACGGCTATATTACAACGGTAAGATTACCATTTCTATACCCGTGCCTGAGACCGTTCCTAAAGTTGGAACAACAGCTATATTTCAACGGCTAGTTTTGTGTTCCAAATAATATTCCAATGCCCGTTCCAATATTTTCTATATATATGTCCCCCTTCTCTTTCATTGTTCTTATAATTATTCTCCAACTCATTTTGTTGTAACTGTTAGAATAGGTGACTAGAAAGCCAATAGGTTTGGCATTATGTAACCTATTTGACAACTTGATGTAATGTAATATTATGTGATGAATAAAATGAGTGTTCGTCACCAATGGTACATACTTTGTTGCGCTCATTTATCATATGTTAAAATGGTGTTTTACTTATATCACAACAAAGCCCACAGACCACGTTTAGCAACTCATGCAGTTGGGCCACGCATTGAATGGTGGTCATGAAACCAACTGATAGAGAGTTGGGTCTGAAACGTTTCAAGTCGAGGAACTCGAGACAGGGCATCGAGAGTCCTATTGAGACTTGCATCAAGAGTCGTGTTCATTGGATGAGTGCCGTGTTTCATCGGCGACAGGCGTGAGACGCCTACACGATCTTGATGGGTTGGTCGACTGGGGTCGAGCCGACTGGACTGACTCGCGGGGATCATCATATGGAAGCCTTGGAGGCTTGGTCGGTATAATTGGATTTCCCCGGTTCTGATAATACGGGAGTAGTCCTCAGACTTGAGGAACCATGACAGTCACGTGCACAGGACGGTTGTATCTTGGATCTGGCAAGAGGTGATCATTCTGTAAGATGATCATTATAAGCCTTGTCCAGTGCGGTCAGAATGTGTAGCGAGGACCGTGGATTCCAAGAAGAGGATCCATCCCCTGTCAGTATGTGACAGAGGTATCTCCTATGCACTCAGAGACACATTCATACTGTTTAAAGCTATGGCCACAGTGGTTGGTCGAACAGGGAATGATTTCTTGTGTCGACGCAATGAGGCATGCGTAGTCTTGAGTATTAAGCATAGATGCCTAATCAAGGATGGAAACCAACACCCAATTCCATACCCTAGACTAAGCCCGGGAGTCGGTAGACGGAAGGACCGTACCCGTACAAAATCGGCGCCTAAATGTTCACGCCAACATTCACCTAGTCTCTAGTGCCATAGACCGTTGCTAGACGACCACCCATGGTAACGGGCCCTTGTGGGACACGGGCCCAAGTCTAGTTGAGGGTGAACCTAAAGGGTCACATACAAATCACCGAGAAGGTTGAGATATTGACTTGGAGTCAATCTCAAATGATAAATAAGTAATTGAATTACTTAAGGGATTTTCCATTGGATGGACGGGCCGATATTGTATCGGGCCCTCATTTAATCGGTAAATGGGATTTATCGAATAAATATGGAAAGTCGAGATGTCGGATCTTTTGATTGGATTAAAAGATCAACGAGAATTATTTAAGTGGGCATTAAATTGGATTTAATTCTTAGGTTCGTCGTAATTGGATTACGGTAAGACCCGGTCCGTTAGATTTTGACCCAAGAGGAGAATTAATTCCTATTTTAGAATAGGAAGAAGTTGGACTTCTTCCCTTATTGTGCATGACCGAAAATGCTCCCTTGGAGGAAGCAAAATTTAGCCATGTTGGATGCAAGGTGGTATTTGACTTGTCTCTTTTGGTAAGAGACAAATCAACTCCAATTAAACTCTTTCCTTTTGGTATGATTTGAGCATCACTTAAAAGTTGGTAGGCTTGATTCAAGAATTAATGGTAATTGATTGGCATGTATCTAGACATCCTTGGATGAACCTAGACACATTCAAATAATCACATTAATTATGTATATATATGAGTATATACTAACACCTTGTGTAAGAGAATCATAATTCATATTTTCTAGGAAAAGAAGAACAAAAATTCGGCCTCCTCTCTCTCTCAATACTCGGCCTCTCTCTCCCTATCTTACTATTGTTCTTCACTTGATCTTGGATCAAAAGGGAAGAACAAAGTAGGTTTAAGAAGAACACTAATTCATAGTGTTTATCTTCTTAAACCGATTCCTTCATAAACCCATTTTCTTCTAGCAAGGAGAATGTGAGTTTCCTCCGGTGTGGTGTGGATCACCTTTGGAGAGTTCATACGTTTGAACTTGGTGAACATTCGGAAGAAGGAACAAAGCTTGTAGCCAGTACGCATATGAAAACTACGAAGGTAACAATTTATTATGCTTTCATTGTTTTTCATTCGTCTATGCCTTATGTATGATACGTGCTTTTAGTATTAATACATCCTACATCGAACGCCCGGTTGAGCACCCAAGGCTACACCCTTAGGATTTCATTTTGATATGCGATTTAATTTATGCTATTGTTTGCAATTCTCGCATTTTCTCGCTTCCGCTCGCGCTCCCGGGCGGATCCGCTTGTCCTTCAAGTGGTATCAGAGCCAAGTTCGATGTAAGGGGCATAGATCTATGTTCTTGGCATGATCTACTTGCTTTTACGGCTTTAATGGCATGTATGATTGCATGAATATATGAATAAAATATGATGATTCAATTGTTTGAATTTGATGGATGTTAAGCATGCTAATTTTGTGAGATTGGATCTAGAATTTCATGTTCATTTTCAGTTAATTATTTATAATATGTGCTGAAAAAGAAAGAGTTGAAAAGTGTCAAAATGGACAGCAGCGACAACGGTTGGCTGCCGCCCCTACCAGTCGATCATTGGCTGGCAGGCTCGCTGCCGGGCGCGCGCGGGCTCATGCCTGCTGGCAGGGGCGGCCGTGCATACCGCGGCCCGCCTGCACACGCCCCGTGCGCGCGCATGCCGCTGCTGACCAAAGGCCAGAGCGGCACAGGGCGCGCAGGCTGGCTGCCTGCGCATCGGTGGCCGGCAGGCACAACGGCTAGGCCGTTTTGTGTCGTTTTTCAACGTTTTCTGGAAAATTTAATTTTTAGTTCTTCTCCACATTAGTCTGAAAATGTATTTAATTTTGCACATTTGATTTTGAAATTATTGGATTATTCCTTGGATCAAATTGCTTAATTAATTTGGGATTAATACATGTATTGGATGCATTGTGTATAATGTCCATTGAATTTGAAATTTGGATTTTTGCATATTGTTTATATATTTGTGCTTTGTAATGTTGGAGATCACTTGGATATTTTGAATATCCATGGTTTAAGCATGATTATTTGGAATAATTTTGTTATGTGCGTTGATGGGATCAACATGGGATGATCACAAGAGCCCTAGACCTTGTGTATGGATGAATGTATGATTATTTACATTTCTGTTGGGTGGGGCCTGTGTGCCTCTTGTTTTGGGACTATCATCTCCCGTATTGCAGCCTCATGATGTTAAGGCTTGTTAATTATTTCCCATGTATTACTTTCAATTGTAATGAGAGTAGGTAGTTTTTGGTGAGGTTTTAATTTTAACAAGCTCATGGAGTCGGAGACCCAAGGTGGAACATCAAGGCATGAAACAAGAGTATCACAAGGCCCATTGGAGTGACAATGGGTATATTATTTTGTAATAATATAGGACCACCTTAGACAGACTATAGACTCACCGTGGGCTCAGTGGGTCGCATAGGTTGGGCTTGTGATCATCTTAACAGGGGTATGCTATGTTTTCTGCATGCGGCGTATTTATTTAATCCTTTAAATATTGGATATTTATGCATGCTAGAAACACCTTAATGTGATGAGGTCTCGGTCGTACATTAAGCTCTCATTTGGTTGGACCAAATTGAATATTAGTCCTAGAATGGACTTGGATTAAAATGCTATTTGATCTGTCCGAGCCTTCCATCCACAACAATATGGTGAGGAAGCTACCACTACCCAGGCTGATCCATCTTACAGTTGTATCAGACCCAATTCGTTGTATAGGCCTGGAATTCTATATGCTACACGTGTCTTTAAGTATGTTTAACGTGTTTTAATTCTACGTTTGAAGCATGTTTTAGCGTAGATCTTGTTTGGTGTTTAATTTTGCATGGAATTATTTTTATCTTGGATTTCTTAAATGTGTATATACATGTTCTTGGGTCGCAATTTTCTTGTGATTAAGAAATTGCATGAAAAGGGCACAAAAAAGGTGAAAAATGGCATACCGGCAGTAGCAGCATGCTGGCTGCGCGCATGCAGGCAGAGGCCTACGCGCGCCGGCCGGGCCGGTCGGTCCCGTTTTTTGTTTTTTCCAATTTTTGGTGCGTTCTTCAATACTATTTTTCCTGAAGATTTTTATGGATATTTGCTGCATTTTTTTTGAACCCGTTAACTTGGGATATTTGTTTTTGGTTGAGATTGGGAATTTCCTAAAAATAAATATTGCTTTGTTAATAAGGAAAGGATTTCCTAACAAGAATTAATCTTTGTAATGGTTGTACCAATGATCAAAATTACGTGTAAAATTTCGCATTAATTTTATGCGTTTTTATGATGTTGGAGATTATGGTTATTTTTATAGCATGAGGATGTGTAGATTTTGACATGTGTTAATATTGCACAAAAATTGGATTTTGGGATTCTTGAATATGTGGTTATATTCTTGGATTAATGATTTTTGTGTTTCAGAAAAGAAATTGCAAGAAAAGACGTTAAAACATGAAAAACGTAGGCAACAGGTAGGTTGCGCACAATGGGCGGCAGGCGCGTGCCTGCACACGCGCGGGCGAGGGCCCATGCGTGCAGGCGTGTGCACGCTGCAGCACATCGGCCACGTGAGGAGCGCGCCTGTGCGCGCGCGCTTGGCGTGCAGGGTTGGACCTTTTTTTGTTTTTTCATCGTTTTTCGTGAGTTTCCAAAAATATGATTTTCTGTATTATTTTGAGAATTTTTCTGAACTGATTAACTTGGGATATTTTAATTTTAGTTGAGATTGGATATTTCCTGGAATTAAATGTTGCCTTGTTAATTATGGAAAAGGATTTTCCAAAAAAAAAATCGTTGTGCATAGGTTGCACCATTATCCAATATTTGGTGTGTATATTTTGCATGTAATTTCTACACTTTAATTTATTGTATGGGATATCATAAATGTTTGAATAACATATTTTATCTGGGATGTGTATTTATGCTATTTGCGTTAATTAGATTGACAAAGGATGATCACAAAGCCCTTAGACCGCATGTATGGTTTATTTAAATTTATTTGTTGGGTTGGGGCCTGCGTGCCTCTTTGCATCTTTTTACCTCTCTCGTTTTTGCCTTGAATCAATAAGGTTTTCTTTCTCCTCCTAATGTACTCCCCCCAACTGCTGATTGGGATTTCTTATTTTTATGATGTAATTAGTGTAGATTAGGAGTGAGGTTTTATTTTTTGTAAATAAAAGGCTACAAGAGAATACAAGCCCAAGGTATTGGAGGCCCATGCAGGAGGCCATCGGTTGGCCCACGGAAGATCCATGGAGAAGAGGCCCGGTGAGGCCCATGATGGAGAGCCTAAGAAGACGAAGAGGACTTACAAGGCCCATTGCATGTAATGGGTTATAAAATCTTGTAACAACGTAGGCCTACCCTTAGATTGACCATATGTCCACTGCGGGCTCAGTGGGTCGCATAGGTTTAGGCTTGTGATCATCCCACAGGGGCGTGCTAGGTTTAATTTTCCATGCGATGCGTTTTATATGCTTTGAGTATTCTATATGCTTCATGTATGTTTACATTTACGCTTAGAATATTCCTACAATCACGCATGCAAAACACTTATATTGTGATGAGGTCTCGGTTGAAACCCAATGAAAGAACTCTCACTTGGTAGGACCAAGTTTAAAATCAGACCTCTATAAATGGACTAGAGCATACATTGTTTGTTCATGCCCTCCATCCATAACAAAGTGAGGAAGCTAATTTCACCCAATTGCGTGGTCTCACAAGTCGTGGCACGTCTTTTGGACTGAAATTAAGCTGCACGATTGTTGTGAATGAAGTGAATACACTCCTGTTTCTCTGTATCACGAGTCGTGGGGGGCGACAGCGAGTGCTATGATGCGGCTGATGGGTTTTGGGTCTAACGCTGAGTAACGTGATTCGCTTGGAGTCCTCGGGATCATGTGAAAAGGCAAGGCAAAAACAACTTAGGGATCTCGTTGGACGAGAATGGTATGGAATACCTCCCACAAAGTTTTTTTCCATGCCAATTGTAAAAGCGGGGTATGGAGAATTTCGCTTGTGGTCCCCAAGCCCACTAGGAATCCATTTCCTAAAACCGTTTTTGAGAGTGATGGGCTTTTGTAGAAATAGTGGGAGAGGTTAAGGACTAAAGATCGAGTCTTAACTTGAATTTAATATTACTTCATTCTACTTACTATTTTCTGCTTTATATATTGTAGATGTCTAAGTATCCATTCATTCCAAATACTAGAGGTTAATAAGTTAAAATGGAACCAACTACATGAATTGGCTGTGAAATCTTAAGATGGTCTAGATTTCCAGAATCTAACTCACATGCCAGATGAGGATGTTCCTCAACCCTTGCCTGAAGGGGTCGACAACTAAAGCAACTTAGCATTGAAGAAGTTGAAGGACGACCACCGGCAAGTCCGCAGCATCGTAGTGAACTTGATGATAATTGAGATTTAGAAGCAGTACGATAAGCATGATGATGTTGGCTCAATTATGCTTAGTTTGCATGATGTCTATGCAGTCTCGGACCGACATATAGGATATAATGCAACGGAGGCTTTTTTAGAGCTAAGGTGGCGAAAGAGACGTCTGTACATGAACATAGAGTGATGATGCTATCCCTCATGGAGAAGCTCAATAAACATCCATGTCGATCTTGAAATAGAGATGTACATTGACGTGATCCTTCAGTCTCTTCCTCCCTCCTACGAACCATTTACTTTCAACTACAACATGAATAAGCTTGAAAGAGATTTTCATGGGTTAATAAATGTGTTGGTCCAGTACGAGGCAACGATTGTAAAATCTGCGCCGTCGGTACTAGTAGGAGAGGCTTTAACCTCTATAGCGAAAGGTAAGGGTGCCAAACGCAAAAAGAGGAAGAGGGATAAGGTGACATCGACTGCTAGCACTTTGAGTGTTGTTCATATTGCACCACAAGGCGAAGGTAAAGGAAAGAGGAAAAGAGTTCAGTTGTTAAGTTCAAGATTCCAAAGAACGTATGCATTTATTGCCGTAAAAGGGGGCTATTGGAAGAGGGAGTGTCCTAAACCCCTCTCCAATGAAGGTAAAATTTGAGTTGAGTATTGACATGATCACTCTACCCTCTTTGGTATTGGATACCGGTCTTGTCACAATCTGCGGGTGGTTTGCAGGTGGTGATGAGGAATAGAAAGCCAAGAACAGTTTTAGGATTCAACAATGGTAAAGCCATTACTGAAAAGCACTAGAGACTAGTTAGGCCCATAATCGTGGTCATGTTAGGATAGTTTATAGGAATTATGTAACCTAGCATGATCAAAAGTATGTTTCTTTGTTGGACAAAGGTTTTATATGTATTTGATCAACAAGATTATAGAATATTGATCCATGTTTGCTAGTGTTTACACGTAAATTCCTAGAACACTATCTCATAAAAGGTTTATGAGTACTCAAAATTCAAATGATCCAAATGGATTAATCAAGACCAACTTACAGATTTGGTATCCGTAAAAGCTAGGATGATTTTTCATATTAAGGACAAGCAAGTTAGAAGATTCGAGGAATCTAGGGATAGAAGATTTGAATCGGCTAAGCTTGAGAGTCTTTTCTGAAGAAGGAAAAGTCCGAAAGCTCTTTGTTAGACAAAGTAGGCTTGCCAACTAGTCTATTGGATGTGATCCAACAAGACAACCGTAGGTTACTACATACACAAGACCATGAGGGGATTCAGAAGTCTAAAGGTCCCATTTGAGATTTGGGAATTAGACTTGAGATGGTGAACCAAAAATAGTCGCAAAATTAAAACTTGTTTCGATAGGATCAAAAAGGCCGTGTATTTTAGTGGGAGTTCCTTGAGCATCCAGTTGAGAATGGAATTCTCAATGAAACGCTTCCTGTAAAAGCCAAGAATGATGGTCTCTGATAAAGGGAGCGATCGAGCCTCGTTGGACGGAGGTCGATCGAAGTTTCACCAAATTACCTTAGCCCGTGTAGACGTGGACTGGAAAATTGCCAATGTTAGGAATGTGGCAATTTGCTAGGAGTCACGCACTACGGTGCCATGGTTTGGCAAGCCTATGTCCCGAGAAAGTCCTTGAGCATGTAGGAGGATCCTACATACGTCAAGGGACTAGTGGGAGACAAATTAAACTTGGTATCTGATTTGTACAAGTTTACGGCAGAATAATGCTAGATTTGCTTATAAACGCATTTCTTACTTAATTGATCATATTCCAGTCCCCTTAAGAACAAACCCGAATGTCGTAGAGGTACGAGTGATCGGGATAAATTCGATCAAATTTTGACAGTGATCCAAACGACCTGCGGAACGTAATGTTGGACATCATAGTCGGATTTATGGAGAGGAGCCATATAATCCGCTAGGAAATTCAAACAAGGTCTGAAACTCTACATAACTGGAATAATCGTTTTGACAAGCTCATACAGAGTATGAGTCGGTCATAAACGACGTAGGTGATAAGTGGAAGTAGAAATTGTGTTCTAAGTGTTTAAGTCTGTAATGTCTTGTTCATCATGGATGAATATAAGATGTTAGGAATCACTAAAACACAACCGTAGCTCACGAAAATTCTCCATGATATTTTAGGGTTCTTACATACATATCGTGGATTGAGCTGTTCAAGACTCAGTCATGATAGACTGATGAGAAAGCTCAGATATGTAGAGGGATAAGCTATTCAAGACTCAGTTGTGGTTAGACTGATGAGAAAGCTTGGATACTATGAATAAAGCATTAGGCCATTCAAGACATAGTCTTGGTAGACTAATGATAAAGATTGGATGTTAAATATCCCCGACATCTTAACCCTAGATAAACATGAGATATGTTTAGTCGGTGCATGGGATCTGATGTTGAGTTTGCTTCTTGCATGACATAACAGAAATCGGTAATGCACTGAGGGGTTGAAGACACCAGTCAAGAATAATCCGTAGTACCTGAATAAGGACTAAAGATGTGTTCTCGATGCATCATCCTTAAGAGAGTTTTTTTGGAAGGCTAAAGCAATACTAGCTTCCAGAACGTAGTGAAAAACGGTTAGTTTCAAAAGTCTGCACAGTCAGGCTCAATGATGATTATGATAGCATGAAAGGGTTTTTTTAAACAAGATACCATGAAGGCTTCATCAAAAAGTCAATTGCATTGGATAGTAGTTATGGATGAAAACTGCGTTCATTGGTTGGACGTGGTGCCTAGCACGACCAAGCCGATGGTCGCCTAGATGGCGAACAACCAGGCTATGAAAAAATTTATGGCCCGAGATCTCATTACAAGATCCACGGAAAATTCTTAGACAAACCACCATCTCCAGGCGGCGATGGTAGGTAGAGGTAACACGGTTGGACCATAATACTTCGGCAAGAAATATAGCAGACTCACGAGACCTCAGTCGTTATCGTAGATTAATCATGCTCAGAAGGTTTTGAACAAAGTGGTAATTGAGTTAATGGTCAAGTGGGAGATTGTTAGAATAGGTGACCAGAAAGTCAATGTGGTTGGCTGTTCTGAGAACTATTTACCAATCTTTGAACGAAAGTAATATTATATTAATGAATGTAGTAAGGATTCATCATTGGCAACGATGAGTTTGTTGTGCTTACTGCTAACATTGAACATGATTTTGGTGTCACAACAAACACCCACAGACCAAACATATGAATCCAAGAAGTTGAACTGCGCATAGGTTGGCGGTCATGGAACCAACTTCTGTGGATCGGTCAGAAACACTCCAAGTCGAGGACCTCGAGATTGGGTAACGAGGGTCCTATAGAGACTTGCACTAATAATTGCATTCACTGGATGAGTATCGTGTTTCATCGGTGACAAACGTTGGACGTCTATGCAATATTAGTGGGTTAGTTGACAAGGGTGTCGGTTGACTAAGGTGACTCGCGACAATCATCATATCGAAGCCATACGGGCTTGGTCGGTATGACTTGTATTCCCGGTTCCGGTAGCACGGGATTATTCCTTGGACTTAAGGAATCACGACAGTTGCTCACATACGAAGGCTATATCTTAGACCTGGAGAGCGGTGATTGTGTTATAAGACATGGTCATCATAAGCCTTGTTCATTGTAGTCAGAGTATGTAGTGAGGAAGGTGGATTCCAAGATAGAATCTGTCCCCTGTCAAAGATTATGACAACAAGATCTCCTATGCGCTTTGAGATGGTTTAGACTCTCAAAGTCTATGGACATAGCATTTGATTGAGTAGGAAAGGATTTCCTACGTCAATCATAGAGTTAAACCTATCTCAAGTTTGAAGCATAGATGCCTAAGTCAAGGATGGGAACCGATGTCCTATTCCATGCCCTAGACTAAGGCCAGGAGACGGGCGACAATAGGATCGTACCTGTATGTAACTCGAAGTCTAAATGTTCACACCACATATTCACCTATTCTCTAGTGTCATGGACCATTGGTAGACGGCCACCCATGGTGACAGACTACTTTGGTTATGAGATAATAAGAAGTAGGTCCAAGTTTAGCGGAGGGTGAACCTAAAGAATCACACCCGATTCACCAGATGTGAAAGGACTTAATTTGGAATTAATATAGGGAGAAGGATTAATTTAATGGATTAAATGAAACTTCTTGGAGATTTAAGTTTTCATGAATTAATTGGATTAATCGGGCTTGAATTCATAAATTGAATTTATGGATTTAATGAGCATGGGCTTGCCTTTTAATTAGACTAAAAGGATGAATTAATTAGTAGGTTTGATAAAATAGGATTTAATATAGAGTCCGTTGGACCTTTGGACTATTTGAATTAGATTGAAATAGGCGCATTCCATAAAGCCCATCAAGGATGGATGGACGAGATTCGATCTTGAAGTTTTTGAGATGGAGGACTAGGATTCATCCAAGGATGACGTTTGATTAGGTCAAATCCAAAGTCAACTAGGATTGACTAGGTCAAATCCCAGTTGATTAGGATGTGTCTCTTTGGAAGAGGTTGAGTAGGATTAGGAATTCCAGTTCCTTATAAATACTCAAACACATACACATCACACACTAATCTCTACACATAACTATGCCATCTCCTCTCTCTCTCTCTCTCTCTCTCTCTCTCTCTCTCTCTCTCTCGTCCACCTTCCTCATTCTCTCCAAGATTTTCTTTGTTCTTCTTGATTCATTCAAGGTAGAATATAAGAGACGTCTGTAGAGTTAAACTGTAGCATTGTATCGATGTCTCTTCTCCCCTAAACAACTTCTTGCTAGCACGAGAGTTCGTTACTATCCAGTGAAGCGTGTGGATAATTTAGAGGCTCTCTATGTTGAGATCTTGGTGGCAAAACGGAGAACAATACGTGTAGCCGAACAAAGAAAAACTACTAGGGTAATGTTCTCTCCTTACGTTTCTTGTTCCTCAAAATTATATGGCCTCCATGTTGTGTACTTTCTTGAACATGAGACACACCAAACGCTCGGTAGAATTAAGGGCACACCCTTTGATTTGGTTTTAATTGCTTTTAATTCCATTTGTTTTATGCTTATACGCTTTTATATTACGCACTTCCGTGCTTCAGTCGCGCCTCTTCCGCCAATCCATCTTACAACATCCAATTAAAAATATTAAGCCCTTGATGAATAAGATCAAATTAGATTTGATAATCCAGGTCTTCCATACATAGTGACGATGTATGAAATGCTAGTAACTTTCACTTCATTTCTCACGAGTCATGGAATAATTTGGAAGTAGTGAAAAACTGTACTATCACTATGAACAAGTAGATTACCTGCTATTTTTCTGTCTCACGAGTCATGGGGGACGATAGTGTGGGGGTCTTTTGGTTGATGGGTGGTTGGGTTTAAAATGGAGTAACATAATTCACTTGGAGTCGTTGGATTATGTGAAAAATGAGGCAAAATATCTTGGGTACCTTATGAAGATGAGAATGGTGAAAGTCACATCCCATATAATTATTTCATGTGAATTGTAACAGTGGGGTATGGAAATAGTTCTATGAACCTCAAGCCCACTAGGAAAAAGTTTCCCGAAAATCCATATGAGGATTCTCTCTTAGTGGATGCCTCCTGCCAACTCCAACTCTTAACAACATGGCTGAAAGGAGGAATCGAACTTTGTTGAACATGGTTGGGTCCACGATGATTTTTGCTACATTATCTCTTTCACTTTGAGGCTACACAATAGAAGTGATTGCCAAGTTATTGAACATCGCATCATCTAAAGCCATGCCTAAAATGCCATATAAGATATGGCATGGAAAACCACCCTCATACAAGTATCTTAGGATATGAGGGTATCCTGCATACGTCAAGAGACTAGTGTGAGTATGGTTGGATATTAGATCCACCTTGTGTTGGGTATCCAAAAAGAAACTGCGGGATACTATTTTGTGAAACCTTGATACAAAATATGCTTGTTCGAGAAATGCAGTGTTCTTAGAAAAATGATTTTTTTTTGGATGCTCTAATAGATAGGTTGTAGCTCGAAGAGTTGAGTGATGCACCACCTATGATAATGGAAATGCTAGTAGCATCCCATATTGACCTTAATGATACACTAGCTTTGACTAGTTAATTGGATAATGATCCAATGACCTTCGAATAGGTGATGTCAGACATCGATTCGGAAAAAATGGCTTGGGACCATGAGATCCGTGACGGACTCCATATACTCCAACAAAGTATAGACTTTGTTGGACCCACCTAAGCAAGTTAGACTTGTTGGGTGTAAATGGTTCTAGAGTGAGCTTGGAGTTGATGGAGAGGTAATGACCTTTATGACCTTATTAATGCTGAAAGGTTACACTCAAAGAAATCATGTGGATTCTGAGATAACTTATTCTTCATAAGGATCCAACTTGTCACAGTCACATATTATGACTACGCGATATGACAAGTAGATGTAAAGACCCTATTCCTTAGTGGAATTATTGAGCAAAAAATCCATATAGATCACTTTCAAGATGTTACATCCAAAAGAGGAGAAGCAAAAGGTTCGTAAACTCCAAAGAGCCTATTTATGGACTCAAATAGGCATCCCAAAGTTGAATAATCATTTTCATAAAGTCATAAGTTATATGATTGTCATTAATGAATATGGTTCATTAGTGTATAAGAAGGTCACTAGGAGCTCAATAGATGTTATCGGTGCTTTGCATGAATGGCATTTTGCTCATTAGGATTACCTCAAAATATTAGGAAATACTGAAGCACGATTATGAGTGGGCATTGGGTTGGGTACCCGAACTTTCGAGTAGCTATATTTACTATCCGATTCCAACCCAAAATTGGTCGGGTACCCAATACTCGGGCTAGCTGATTATTCATTTTTAAAAAAAATTCAAATGGAAATTTTAGATTCAGAGGCAAATTTCGCCTCTGAATGAATGTATTCAGAGGTGGAATTTTCCTTTGAATAGATTGGTTCAGAGGCAAACGTTTGCCTCTGAATCAATGTATCAGAGGCAATTTTGCCCAAATTGCCTCTGAATTTTTCTAATAATTAATAAATTGATAATAAATAAATAAATAGAATGAATAAATTTCTAACAAATAAATAAATAATAACATTCATTTTCACAATTAATTAAATCCACAAGTAAAAATAAAACAAGTAAATAACAATTCAAGTTTTACAATCAACCAAAAGATAATCAACACATCATTCAATGTTTACATTCATCCAAAATCAATCGTCGTAGACAATCAAATATAGACAATATTGTAGCATGCCCAATCGCCAATGGAGTCATAGACAATCAAATATTGGCAATACTTGAATCAATTCCCAAATTGAGTATTTCTACAAAAAAATAAAAAAATAAAGAAAGAACGATAATTATTAATAAGTCAAGTATTTCCAAAGTAGAAAATAAATATAAAATTAGAAAAAAGGAATAGAAATACCTCTCTCAATTGTTTCATTTTCGTATAAATCTTCTTCGACATTTATTAGCTTAGAATCCATACGAAGCCAATCTTGAGCACAAATTAGGGCTTGTACAATTTTAGGAGACAACGAACTCCTAAATGCATCAAGAACACGACCACCGGTGCTAAATGCAGACTCTAAAGCAACGGTAGGGATCGGGACCGCCAATACATCACGAGCTATCTTGGAAAGAATCGGAAATCTATGTGAGTTTACTTTCCACCAATTTAGTATATCAAACTCTTTCCGAAACGTCTCAAGATCTTCATCCAAGTATTTATCTAACTCCGATTTTACAACATCACTTTTTCCTCCGGTTTTGTGCCTTTGAATCATTCTTGCATACAAGTTCTAGATGCCATGTCCAAAGGAATACTAGAATCCAAACTTGAGGAAGAACTAGGATTTGACAAACTTGAAGATGAAATTGAGCTTCTCGGAGATTCATACATCACCTTATAAGCATTAAATAACTCATTCATGCCATTCCTTTCGTTCATAAACAAACACTGTGCCGCATCCTCATATAGTGTATCTGTCACACCCCAAACAATAATACAATTTATTACCGCTTAACATTACACATTAACAACATAACTTTTATAGATAACATGAACCAGTTCACAGTTGGTTATATAACATACTCTATCAGCTTAAATATCAAAAGTATTTGCTCATCTATAACATTTATACATCTCTGTTTCACATGTGGCAGCATAGACTATTATAACATGTTCACAAGCCATCTTCACTTCTTATATGTTGTTAACAATCTCAAAATCTCTGACTTCTATCCTATTGACTTGTGAGGAGAACACTGCACACTGGCCCGACCTGACTTTGTAATCACAATGTGGATCTATTCCTCGAGAGTGGACACGACCAAAATATATGCCTGAAAAATATTTGCAGAGGAGTGAGCCTGCAACTCAATAAGTAGACAACCGACACAATCTATACATGTAATTTTGGTTAATGTAAACCAAACATTAGCACATCATATATAAAACAATCAAAATATCCATTCCAGCATTTCCAATTTATTCACCAGTAAGCAACTCATAGAAAGATAATCAAACACGTTAATACCTAGTCTGCTTACAAGAAAGTGATATAGTGTATTTCTCCATCAACTCAATCTCACCAATCATCGCATTACGTTAAGTGAATCCCCCTTGGTATGCCACACAAGCTAGTTTGCCACACAGGCTGATTTGCCACACAGGCTAGTTTTGCCACACAGGCTAAGTTGCCACACAGGCTCGTTTTGCCACACAGGCTAAGTTGTCACACAGGCTCGTTTTGATCACCAAGGGGTATCACATAATAATTATACTCGGTTTCCAAAACTCCCTTATTTCCCCATATCACCGTTCTTGTAAGCAGCTAGTCACACAAGACAACATAGCATCACAAATTCATTTACGAGCATCAATAAAACTCGTAGAGTATGGAACATACACTTTCTCGACTTATTTCCACCACATCATCATTCAGTGATAAAGCATCAAATCAATCATACCATCAGAGTAATTCATTTCCAACACCATTCATACATCAAGATAATATCAAGAGATAAAATGGTTCACATTTAAATAACTCTAATCGTGTACTTACCTTGCTTTCACGAACTAAGCATTCAACTCAAACCACCCATCAATTCTAACATCCTCATAAGTTATTATAAGCACAATCATAGACTCACATATAAATATTATCACAATGATCAAGAGGAGCATATATATAGACAGTGTTAATTATCTACTTACATATAGGTATCATCAAGATGAAAACGAGCATATATAGATGGTGCTAATCATCTACTTACATATAGGTATCATTAAGATGAAAACGAGCATATATAGATGGTGCTAATCATCTACTTACATATAGGTATCATCAAGATGAAAACGAGCATATATAGATGGTGCTAATTATCTACTTACAAAATGTAACGATCGCCGATGGGCTTAATTCGTGGTGTGAGTTTTTCCCAATGGATCCAGCTCCTAATCATATTCCAAATATATTTATTTAATATAAATAGATTCAGCAATGGAAATCAAAAAGATGAATACTTATGTCTATATTAATCAATCTCTTCTAAACAGAACTGACAGCACTTCTGTCCTATTTTACAAGTTTTCTACCGACCAACGTATAAATGATATCAGTATGAATTTTACTACAGTTATTCCACTTTGTCTCGAGTTTCATATCCAATAAGAATCATACGAATTGGATCAGTATATAATGAGTTATTCAAGTTTTAATACGACCTGTTCTGTACTGTCACAGATTCGGTTATACTACTTCAAAATTCCATAAAAATTCACACAACCGTTAAAAAGTTCTGATATTCTCAAAATATAATATATGTCTAGTTTCATTATAAATAAGAAAAACACAATTTCAACCTTTATATCTCAAGTTATAAGCTTTTTAGTACACCTTGTCTGATTTCCCGCAGAATCAGGGCAACAGAATGTCTCCCTATTTTTACCAATTAAAACGATGGATTTAGCTTCTGCCGAAAACTAGAAAGTTATAGAGGACATCCTAAAGTTTTCACAGACACCAAGATCCCCAATTTTGGAGGGATAAAACACAAGATTTACCCCAAAAACCGTGACTGTTCCGGCAGATTTTTACTCTGTTACCATGCATGTTAACTTAACTCATTCCTTTCTTGGATTTCAGCCTTCATCTTAACTCAAACTCGAAATTCAGAAAATTAGAGATGAAAATACTTACCAAATCAGTGGTGTAACTTCCTAATATTGCTGAAAATGGAGAAACCACAAATTCTTTCCTCTTCTTCTTCTTCTCTCTTTCTCTTCCTCTTTTCTTTCCACCGCCTCCCCCTCTTTCTTTTGTTGTTTCTTCCAGATTCTATATCCTTCTATATGCTTCTAAACTAATATTTATCGAGTAAAATTTATTTTGGTACCCGAGTTTTGTCAATAATGCTACTTTGATACATGAGTAATTACAAATGACTCAATTAGTACTCGAGTTTCACAACTAATGTCATTTTGAGACATGAGTAATTGCAAATGACTTAATTAGTACCCGAGTTTCACCATTAATATCATTTTGGTACCCACTTCATATTTTTTTATTTATTTTTTCTATTATATTTTTATATAATGCCCATTTACCCTTAGTAATATACCAAAAAAAATTTTGCATAAATTTCTATTGATAAATTTTTATTATGACCCATATTTGGTTATCAAAATTATTATATTTTAATTTTAATTAATACTATCTACTATCATTATCTCTCAATATATGTATTAAAAATATTATTATCAATTAACTTATGTTAATAGTCAAGTCACGGGGAATCAAAGTTTTCATCGTCAAAGGTATTTTTTTCATTTCATCGAGATATTAAAATTTGATTGCAAAACTTAGATATAGAGTCAAAAGTTTCAATTTTAGTTTATAAATTTTCAAAAATTTAGAATGCAAATTTAACTTTTATATGGTTGCAATGCATTTTGACTCATTTTATAATATTGATAAATAAGTGAGTAGAAAAAATTAATGAAATATTATTATTTTGTTCACATTTTTTTAATACATTTATTTTTTTATTTATTATCTAAGGTAAAATGGTCATTATATAAAAATAATAATAAATAAAATAAATAAAAAACATCAACTGGGTATCAAAATAATATTAATGGTGAAACTCGGGTACTAATTAAGTCATTTATAATTATTCGTGTACCAAAGTAATATTAATATCATAACTCGGGTACTAATTGAGCCATTTGTAATTACTCAGGTATCAAAATGACATTAATAACAAAACTCGGGTGTCAAAATAAATTTTACTCAATATTTATCTATATATATGTATATATAAGAGTCTAGTTATGTGTCTAGATATGTAGGTGTACACATAAGTAGGTCTATATAGGTATATAAATATTATATTAAAAGACATGTTGATAAGGTTACTTTTATTTTTGTCTTGAAGTGTAGTAATCTATAGATATACATGTATATATTATAAAATGCTACTATTTCATATGTGGTATTAAGACTTTATCTATTTCCCCCTCATCTTTACAAGTATAGATTTTGACTCCCACATTCATATTATACAAATATTCATACGTCTATAATAATTTATTTCTTCTTTTAAATCATCTCTTTAGCCACAATTATTATATAAATCAACACAACATATATCCACTTTCTTGTGCTAGTAATGGAGAATTCTATATAAGAAATTTGGGGGCGTTACAGTATCAAAGGAAAATTCAATATACTCAAGCTTGTGACGTGGATCAAGAATAACAACATAATATATGACCATGTTCATTTTCTCAATTGACCCCCAACATGTGCCAATTTTTTGTTTCATCCTATTCGACATCTCACACAACTCAAAATTATCACTCTCCAACCATTGTTGAGAAGCAAGTCAACAACACATATTTGATGATATATGTTATTTTGAGTCACATATAAAGAACCAGAAATGCTCAAAGTCAACTTGTAGAAATGCTCCAAAAATTTCAACAATAATGCAGCTCTATCCCAATCATAGTCTACCGGAACTCCATCATATGGGGCTTTTGAAAGGTCATTCGTATAACCAAAATCCAAATCTTCATACCGAGAAAATGTTCTTTTAAGATATGTAGCAACCTCCAACATCAAATAGGTGGAATTCCAACTAGTAGGTACATCGGGATTTAACAATTTGTTTGTGTCCAATTTTTCATGCTCCACACACTCTTTAAATTTTTGGTACCTTGCTGGAGAAATTTTAACATACCTTACAACCCCTGTAATACGAGAGATGGCCATATGCTCTTCTTTGTTTCTCAAGCCATCTTGTACAATGAGATTAACAATATGCGCAATGCACCTCATATGTACGTATTCTCACCCAAAATGTTTGTACCCCAATTATCAAACTTTTTTGCTAGTACAAAATTGCACCATCATTTGAAGAAGCATTATCAACTGTCACTGTAAAAACCTTATCAATTCCCCAGTTAAGTAAACATGTTTCAATACCCATACTGACTTCTTCACTCTTATGACCAGAAATAGGACAAAATTCAATATTCTCTTTTGTAATTTCCAATCATCATCAATAAAGTGAGCTGTGAGACACATGTAATTAAATTTTTGTAGAGATGTCCATGTGTTTGTCGTGATGCAAACTCTTTGGGAATATTTTTTCAAGTAAGACTTCAATTTTACCCTTTCATTCAAGTACACATTGTAAATGTCCTTGGTTATGATCTTTCATGATGGAAGCAAGAACATTGGACATGCAATTGACAAAAAGTACTTGAAACCCAAATTTTCAACTTTCTTAAGTGGAAGCTCATCAAGAAGCAACATAACACATAATGCATCTCTAACTTTATATTGAGCAAACCTCCAATTAATAAGAGGTGATTCTTTATCACTCACGCCCCCACAATTAAATTGAAATGAAACACGAGCTTCATTTGTTGCAACTTTATGAGGTTTCTTTTTGCAAGACTCATAATGGTTTTTCAGAGGTCTAGTCCCATGAACCCTTGGATCCGCCTTAATCTCTCTTACAATATTTGCATCTTGGTTTTTGTACATTTTCAACATCACATATATACTTATCTAAGTGATCCCAATACACCAATCTAGATACAATTTCTTTCCTATGTTTCTTTTTCTTGGTTTAATATCATCTTGTTCACCACCACAAACATCGTCCGCAGGGACACAATCAAGATCAAAATCCATATCATCATCATCATCATCATCATCATCATCATCAACACCAATATTAACATTACGACTTATATTAACGGATCCACCACTATTACTTGGACTAACCTCTTTAGATCTTGCAACTTTTGAAACTGCTTTTAATTGCATTTTTCTTAAAATTCCATCACCACAATCTTGAGAATTTGACCCCGACATCTACAAATTATCATAAAATTTAATGTCATAATTTAACAGGTTATAAATTAAAAATATATATATAATAAATGTAAATATTTATAAATTAATAGAAGCTGTTTCAACTTCTATTTATAATAGAAGCTGAAATATTGAAGCTACTTCAGCTTCTATTTAGTTAAATAGAAGCTGCCGCAGCTTCTATTTAACTAAATAGAAGTTGCGATAGCTTCTACATTTATAAATTTATAACAAAAAACAAAGGTTGTTCTCGAGAACAACCTCTGTTTTTGATAGATTTTTTTTTGTTTTTTTTTTAATAAAATATGTGTTCTTGAATCTTGAGTTTATATTAACAATATGTGATAGGAATAGAGTCATAAAAATTTAAATATACCAATAACTAAACAATAAAAAGAAAAGAAAAATAATACTAACCTTTGGATTTGATAATCTTGTTCCACCATCTTGTTGTGACATCTTAAAATTTTAGGGTTAAAAAGAGGAATTTTTGTTAGGTTGGGAGTCTTGGGAATTAGAAGTTGGGAGGGAAGAAGAAGAAATTGAGGAGAGAAGTACAAGTTGTAAAGTGTGTAACCCTAGTCTTACTTAGTACTTTAAATATATTTTTCACTTTTTTTTTTTAAATTTTGGGTACCCGATCGGGTAGGGGAATCCTACCCGAACCCCGACCTGATGTTTTTTTTTTAGAAAAAAAATGAACCCGTTCGGGTCGAGTCAGGGCAGGATCCGAACTACCCGACCCGAATGCCCACCCCTAAGCACGATTGTCTACTTAAATTTTCCATGAATGACTTGGATGAAGATTCCTCTATCCTTGCGAAAAATATCTAGAGAAATAGATCTAGAAGGACACTGAAAATAACCCAAGTATCGTACATTGATAAGGTTTTGAAGAGGCTCAAGATGGACCGGTCGAAAAGAAGATTTTCCTCCAATGAGGCATGGTATTAAAATCTCCAAGACCCAGTCAATCAAGACCGATGAGGAAGATAAGACAATGTTGGACATCCCCTATACCTTTGCCATTGGCAGCATACAGTATGTTGCTCAGTGTACGAGGTCTGACGTAGATATGCTCTAAAGTAATAAGAGTCACTACCAGGCCTTTTTGGGTGATGATCACTGGATTGTTATCTAGAATATTCTTTAATACTTGAAAAAAACTAAGGATATATTAACATAGATGGCTATGGAGTGTTAATGTTGGATTGGTATATCGATACCGACTTTCAATATGTTGTGGACAATGATAAATATTGGTTATGTAATTTGAATAAGTTGAGGAGCTGTTAGCTAGAAAATTTCTAAATAAGTCATGACATCGATTCCACGACATAGGTCGAGTATGTTGTGGCTTATGAATCTGCAAAGGAGGTTGTCTGGAAGTAAACTACATCTAAGAGTTGGGTAAGGTGCCAAGCATTACCGAATTCGTAGTTATACCTTGTAATAACAACGGGGCAATCGCAAAGCGTGAAAACCAGGACTGCATTACAAACCCAAACATAAATGTGCTAATAGTGGATCGTGTTGCATCAACGTAGAATATAGCAGATCCATTGACTAAGCCTGATTATAGATTGCACATACTCAGCATCTCGATATGATGGGCATGAGCTTATGGGCAATTGGATTTTAGGTCAAGTGGGAGTTTAATAGAATTGGTGAGCAATTGTTGGCTCATTGTCAGCCAACAATCCTTTTCAATAAAATGTTGATATTAAGAATTGTTCTTTGGCCATCTTCATCTTATGCTTCATACAATACGTGTATGCATTTGGTTGAAGCCCTTAGATCATAATGCTACAGGTTGGCTTGCGCATATGATGGCCACCATGAAACCAATCTCTATGGTTTGATAAAAAATATTCCAAGCTAATGAATCAGTCGAGATGGGGCATCGACCATGATTCCTTAGAGACTTGCACTAAGTGATGCGTTCATATGATGATTGTTTTATTTCATAAACAATGACGTATGATGTTTACGCACTTTAGTGGGTGCTTGATAAGGAGTTATCAAGTTCACTGAACTGGCCCGTAGGAGATGTCATATGGATGCCTTATGGGGCATGATCGGTATGACCTGATTCTCCTTTGTTACGATAGTGCATTAAGTGGTACTTTGACTTGAGGTTCCATAGTAACCTTGTGCATAGGACGACTATGACTTGATCATATCTGACGCAGCTGTGGTTTTAACAATAGTTGTTAAAAAGCCATGTTTCAGACATAGTCAAGGTTACACATGATCACAGCTATGTTGTTTTCCAACTCCTGTAGTTTGGTGACGTCAAGCGTAGTCGATCATATGTGCTGGAATAGCAAACTCACCTCCGTTAATGCATTCCATACATGCTCCGGAAGCATCTCACGAAAGGCAATTGGGCTCAACTTCTGCATAAATACGTGACAGTTGTGGTTCTTCATGTCGTGCATCCTTAACTCCATGAAATCGACACAACAGGAAATGTTAGATGCATAACCATCAGGAAACCTCAAACAATGAATCCAATCATATATCCTCCTATTCTGCTCCTTCGTCAAGGTATAAACCGCTTTTGGTATCGCGTTCGGTCTTAGTTCGTCCAACTCAAGCTCTGGCCGATTACATATAGTTTTCAAGCCCCTGTGTGCATTCAGATTGTCTTTGGTTTTTCCCTTTATATCCATCACGGTGTTGAATATGTTGTCAAACACATTTTTCTCAATGTGAATGACATCAAGGTTGTGCCGTATCAGAAGCGTTGACCAGTATGGAAGATCCCAAAATATGCTTTTCTTCGTCTACTTGTGCATGGTACCATATCCTGGTGGGAGTGTCATATGTTCTTCGACAACAGGACTGAAGTCTTCTACTCAATCGCGAATCTGCTCTCCAGTCAGCCGCGGACGTGCAACCTTCCTTTCCACTTGATTTCTAGTGAAGGCTTATTCCTGCGATAAGGATGGTCCAGTGGTAAAAACTGTCTGTGGCAGTCAAAGTAGCACGCCTTCCTACCATGCTGCAGACGGAATGTCTGTGTGTCATCCATACAAACTGGACACCCCATAATACCAGCGGTACTCCATCTAGACGCCACCCCATAAGCAGGTAGGTCGTTCATAGTCCACATTAATGCCACGCGCATCATGAATGCTTGGTTCGTAACATTGTCGTGCATCCATATGCCCACATGCCACAATTGCACAAGCTCCTTGATCAACGGCTCCAGATAAACATCGATCAGACGCCTCGAATTTGACGGGCCAGGGATCACCAACGTGGGGAACATGTACTCAGACTTTGTAGAAAATGGTAAAAGAAAAGATGAATGTGTATTGATTAATGATTATTCCACCTCTATTTATTGTGATGGAATTCAAGGATAACTACACTTAATGGATAACTATAGAAGAGACCTACTTGAAGTAAAATAGGGAAAGATAAGAACAAATCTAAATATTCTAACACTCCCCCTCAAGTTGGAGCAAATATATCAATCATTGCCAGCTTGTTACACAGAGTATTAAATTGCTTTGCTCCTAAAGCCTTGGTAAAAACATCTGCTCTTGGCTTTGAAGAAAGAGTAAAGGGAGTGCAAATTTTCTGACTCATGACAGCCTCACGAATGAAGTGACAATCAACCTCAATATGTTTTGTCCTCTCATGGAAAATAGGATTACTGGCAATATGAATAGCTGCTTGATTGTCATAATGCATAGGTACAGGATCATTGTTCGTAAAACCTAACTCTTTTAAAAGATTCTTTAACCACAAGACTTCACTAGTGGTGTGAGCCATAGCCCGATATTCAGCTTCTGCGCTTGACCTAACAACTGTAGTTTGTTTTTTGCTACGCTAAGTCACAAGGTTCCCACCAACATAGGTGCAATATCCAGAAGTAGATTTTCTATCATCTTTCGACCCTGCATAGTCTGCATCAGAATAGGCTTCTATCTTTGTGTGTCCATGCTGTTGGAATAATAGTGTAATATCCTGTTGGATGCCTTTATATATTTCAAGATCCTTAGAGCAGCTTCCCAATGAACTGATCGTGGCTTATCCATAAACTGACTAACTAGGCCAACTGCAAAGGAGATATCAGGTCTAGTCACGGTTAAGTAGATTAGCTTGCCAACAAGTCTTCTATACTTTGCCGTGTCCTCCAAATAGTTACTATCATCATTCCAGAAATCAGGATTAAATTCCATAGGAGTGTCCACTGGTTTAGTGCCGAGTAAACCTGCTTCCTGAAGAAGATCACATGCATATTTTCTCTGAGATAGAGAGATCCCATGCTTGCTATGAGCAATTTCAATCCCCAAAAAATACTTCGGCCTCCCCAAATCTTTAGTGACGAAGTGCTTCCTTGGGTATGTCTTGGCCTTTTCTATCCCGGAAACATCACTACCGGTGATCAAGGTATCATTAACATAGACTGCTAAAATAACCGTACCCGATTCCTTAATTCGAACAAAGACTGAATGATCTGCTTGGCACCGTGAAAATCCAAACTCACCACTAATAGTACTGAATTTATCAAACCATGCCCTTGGACTTTGTTTAAGACTGTAGATCGCTTTCTTCAATCTGCACACCATTCGTTGCTTCTGCCCCTGAGCAACATAACCTGGAGGTTGCTCCATATAGACAGTTTCCTTCAAGTCACCATATAAGAAAGCATTTTTGATGTCCATCTGATGCATTGGCCAATTGAGATTAACTGCCAAGGAAAACAAAACTCTAATAGAGTTAAGACGAGCAACAGGGGAGAATGTTTCAAAATAATCTACCCCATACGTCTGAGTAAAGCCCTTGGCAACCATGCGAGCTTTACATCGGTCTAGGGACCCGTCAGCCCGAAACTTGAGGGCGAACACCCATCGACAAGCGACGACGTCGACGTTAGGAGGTGGATGGACAAGCTCCCAGGTTCCCCGGGAAATTAGAGCCGACATCTCCTCATCCATCGCTGCCTTCCACTCCGAATGTGAAAGTGCCTCACAATAAGAATTAGGGATAGAAACAAATGATAGAGAGACAGAGAAAGCACGATAAACAGAACTAAGACATTTATAGGAAAGGGAATGAGCCAATGGATGAGCAGTGCAAGACCTTTTATCTTTGCGAAGGGCAATGGGAAGCTCCTCCGTAGACATGGGGGTCGGGGTGCCAGGAGCTACAACAAGAGGAAGACATGGCGGATCAACAGGCGTGGTAGTCGTAGAACAATTACGCCTGGAATACACCTGTACAGATCGTGTAGGTGGTTCGGTATGGGGAGGATGTGAGAATGCCGGGACCGGTAAGGGAAGAGATGGAGGAGGAACGTAAGGGGAAGGGGTTTTAGAGTAATAAGCAGTGGACTCAAAGAAAGTAACATCGGCAGAGGTAAATGACCGGTGAGATTTAGGATCATAACACCGATACCCTTTTTGTGCTCGTGAATACCCCAAAAATATACATTTAACAGAATGAGGTGACAGTTTATTGAGGTTAGGAGAATGGAGATGAACAAAGCACACAAACCCAAAGACTCGAGGAGTTAACCCAAAGAGAGGCTTATTAGGGAAAAGACAAGAATACGGAATATCCCCACTGAGAACACTAGAAGGCATACGATTAATGAGATAACAAGCTGTGAGAATGGCATCCCCCCAATAGGATTTTGGAACATGCATATGTGCCAAAATAGTGCGAGCAACATTGAGAAGGTGGCGATGTTTGTGTTCGGCGACACCATTTTGTTGAGAGGTATATGAGCAAGAAGATTGATGTAAAATGATATGAGAATCACAGAAGTTAGAAACTGCTTTTTGGACATATTCAAGAGCATTATCAGTACGGAAAATACGAATATTAACAGAGAACTGGGTTTTTATTTCATTATAAAAGGAAGTAATTATAGTAGGTACTTGAGACCTATCCTTGAGTAAATAGACCCAAGTCATTCTTGAGTAATCATCAACAAAGGTAAGAAAGTACCTAAACCCACCAATAGACTCAATACGACATGGACCCCAAATATCAGAATGAACTAAACTAAAAGGAGAGGAACTTGTTAGAATAGGTGACCAGAAAGCCAATAGGTTTGGCGATTTGTAACCTATCTGACAACTTGATGTAAATGTAATATTATTATGTGATGAATAAAATGAGTATTTCGTCACTTCTGGTGCTTACTTTGTTGCGCTCATTTCATATTTGTTAAAACGGTGTTTAGCTTATATCGCAACAAAGCCCACAGACCATGGATAATAACTCGTGCAGTTGGGCCATGCATTGGATGGTGGTCATGAAACCAACTGATTAAGAGTTGGGTCTGAAACGTTCCAAGTCAAGGACCTCGAGACTGGGCATCGAGAGTCCTATTGAGACTTGCGTCAAGAGTTGTGTTCAGTGGATGAGTGTCGTGTTTCATTGGCGACAGGCGTGGGACACCTACACGATCTTGATGGGTTGGTCGACTGGGGTCGAGCCGACTGGACTGACTCGCGGGGATCATCATATGGAAACCTTGGAGGCTTGATCGGTATGATTGATTTTCCCCGGTTTCGATAGTACGGGAGTAATCCTCAGACTTGAGGGATCATGGCAGTCGCGTGCACATGGCATCTATGCACTCGAAGACATCTTTAACGCTATTTGAAGTTGTGGCCACAGTGGTTGGTCGAACAGGGAATGGTTTCCTGTGTCGATACAATGAAACATACGTGGTCTCGAGTATTAAGCATAGATGCCTAGTCAAGGATGGGAACCGACGCTCAATTTCATACCCTAGACTAAGGCCGGGAGACGGTAGACGGAAGGATCGTACCCGTACGGAATCGGTGCCTAAATGTTCACGCTAATTCACCTAGTCTCTAGTGCCATGGACCGTTGCTAGACGGCCACCCATGGTAACGGGCCCTTGTGGGACACGGGCCCAAGTCTAGTTGAGGGTGAACCTAAAGGGTCACACACAAATCACCGAGGAGGTTGAGAGATCGACTTGGAGTCAATCTCGAAGGATAAAATAAGTAATTGGATTACTTAAGGGAAAGTCCATTGGATGGCGGGCCGATATTGTATCGGGCTTTCATTTAATCGGTAAATTGGATTTTCGATTAAATATGGAATGTTGAGACATTGAGACGTTGGATCTTTTAATTGGATTAAAAGATCAACGAGAATAATTTAAATGGACATTAAATTGGATTTAATGTTGGGTTCGTCGTAATTGGATTACGATAAAACCCGGTCCGTAAAATTTACTCGAGAGGAAAAATAATTCCTATTTTGGAATAGGAAGAAGTTGGACTTCTTCCCTTATTTAAACATGGCCGACATGCTCCCTTGGAGGAAGCAAAATCAGCCATGTTTCATGCTAGGTGGTAGGTTGACTTATCTCTTTTGGAAAGAGACAAATCAACTCCAATCAAGCTCTTCCCTTTTGGTATGATTTGATCATACCATAAATTTTGGTAGGCTTGATTGAAGGATTGATGGTGATTGATTGGAATGAATCTAGACATCCTTGGATGAACCTAGACACATTCCAATAATCACATTAATTATGTATATATATTAGAATATACAACACCAAGCATAAGTGATTCATTATTCATCTTTTTCTAAGAAAAAGAGAAGAAAAAAATCCCTCTCCTCTCTCTCTCAACTCTCGGCCTCTCTCCCTCTCTCACACTTGTGTTCTTCCCTTGATTTTGAATCAAGAAGAAGAATAAAGTAAGTTTAAGAGAGCACTAATTCATAGTGTTCTTCTCTTAAACCGATTCCTTCTTAAACCCGTTCTTTTCTAGCAAGAAGAACGTGTGTTTCTTCCAGTGTGGTGTGGATCACCTTTGGAAAATCTATACGTTTGGATTTCGTGAGCATTCCAGAGAAGGAAAAACGCAAGTAGCCGGGAGCATACGCTAAACAATCGAAGGTAAAAGTCTCCTTACGCTTTGATTGATTTATTGTATATATCTATGCCCTATGTGTTTAAATATATGTTTCCAATATTTACACATTCTACATCGAACGCCCGGTTGAGCACCCAAGGGTACACCCTTTTGGATTCGTTTATTTAAATTTGATTTAAATTTACGCATTTTTCTCGCTTCCTTGCTTCCGCTCGCGCTCCCGAGCGGATCCGCTTGTCCTTCAGAACTACTGTTTTCAAGACGAGGTGGAAAGCTAGCACGATAGTGCTTTCCCAACTCACAAGACTCACAATCCAAACATGTCGATTGAATAGGTAAAACCTTCTTTAGGCTAGGTAAGGATGGATGACCAAGAAGACAATGCCACTGAAGAGGGGAGACAGAGGCAGAAAGAGCATGAGGATCTACAGGTGTAGTATGATCTAGAAAGTGGAGACCACCACGCTCATGAACGCCACCAATCGTCCTCTATGTTTGTAGATCCTGGAACACACAGTAAGAAGGAAAAAAAGTTACCGAGCAGTTGTGGACTTTTGTAAGTTGACTAATAGAGAGGAGACTAACAGGAAACTTTGGTGCATACAAGACATTATTAAGGGTAAGTTGGTGTGTGGGATGAACAGTACCAGAGCTATATATGGGAGAGTAGGATCCATCAGCGAGGTGAATGGAGGGAGAGGTATGAGAAGGATAGAGGGAGTAAAAAAGAGAGCGATTACCAGTGAGATGTGTAGTAGCACCTGAATCTAGCATCCAAGACTCACCATGAGTTGCAGCAAAGGCACC
Organism: Sesamum alatum; assembly: GCA_034509735.1. Classification (NCBI taxonomy): domain Eukaryota; kingdom Viridiplantae; phylum Streptophyta; class Magnoliopsida; order Lamiales; family Pedaliaceae; genus Sesamum; species Sesamum alatum. The sequence continues at coordinate 703,870 of JACGWO010000004.1, forward strand.
CGGAGTGGAAGCTGTGGCAGGGGCAGTGGAATTAGCCACAGGGCGATGGAGGAGTTGTTCATATTCTTCACGGCTAAGGGTAACCAAATCAGATTCATTAGCAGAAGGTTCCGATGCTTCAGGTTCACCATCACCTTTAACTGTATTGGCCCACTCTGGTTTGCCATATTTGAGCCAACATTTTTCCACAACATGATTGGTTCGACCACAATGGGTGCAGTAACGGGAGTTAGTAGAAGCATTGGAGCCTCGACCACGACCACCACGACATCGGGAGGAGTTCCGACCGCAACTACGAACTGCCATGGCTGAGGACTCGGTGGTTGGACTAGATGAAGAGTCAGAGGAGATAGTAGCCACGCGGAGGACACGAGACAGAGCATTGGACAACGTAGGCACAGAGTCACTGGCTAGGAGGTGATCACGAACCGATTTAAAATTGTTGTCGAGGCGGGACAGGAACTTCGCCACCAAAAAATCTTCCCACTGAGTCTTGCAAGTCTGAGCATCACAACTCAAGGGGTGATATAGAAAAATTTCATCAGAGGTGCCCTTCAAGGAGGCAAAATAGTCGGCAACTGTACGGCCATCTTGTTTGAGGGAAAAGAGTTTCTCATATAGTTCAAACACCCGAGAAACATTCTTTTCCTGAGAATACATGTCATGTAAAGTATCCCACATTTTTTTAGTAGAAGTGAGAAACATAACATTGGAACCGACAGTTTCCTCCATACTATTCAGAAGCCAAGTCATAATCGAGTAATCATCTTGTTGCCAAGTAGAAAAAGTAGCATCAGTAGAGGTGGGTGGAGGAGCCAAAATATGATTTAGTTTATTTTGAGACCCAAGAAACAGCCGAAAGGCCTGGGACCAAAGGATATAATTATGGCCATTCAACTTGACAGTGGTGCCAAGAGCACCTTTATGTTCAACTGTATCCATGAGCAAGTGGGTAGACAGACAGATAGATAGGACAGCAGCAACAAGGAGAGAAGAAAAAAAATTAAAAGGAACGCAGTCAGCAATGAAAAGTTGATTCAGACGAGCATCTCAGATCTGGCACGGCGCAAGGTGGATTGCTGGAGGCGGGCGGCGCGAGCAGAAGTGGCGGAAGGGCGGGGCGGCACGAGGAGAAGGCACGACACCGCGAACAGGGGCGCTGGAGGCGCGAGATAAAGCACCGACGGCGGCGACAGAGCGACCTGCGACGGCGGGTTGCAGAAAACTAGGGTTTAGGTTTTTCTCTCTTTTTTTTTCTCCCAAAAAAAAATATATATATATATATATATATATATATATATACAACTTCTTCCTCACTTTTTTTTTTTTTTTTTTCTGAACCTGCTCTTATACCATGTAGAAAGTGGTAAAAGAAAAGATGAATGTGTATTGATTAATGATTATTCCACCTCTATTTATAGTGATGGAATTCAAGGATAACTATACTTAATGGATAACTTTAGAAGAGACCTACTTGAAGTAAAATAGGAAGCCCATGCGGCGCAAACCCGTCTGTGCACAGCCCTAGCCTAACATTACAGGGCTCCAATGAAAGTCGGGATATGTTTGGTTGAAATGCCTCCAAGTCTCCACATCGGACGGATGATACATGGAGCCCTCCTCCGTCTGATGTGTGGCATGCCAAGTCATGTGCTCAGCAGTCACTGTCGAAGCATACAACCTTTGCAGTCGGGGATTAAGAGGCAGGTACCTAAGAACGGCATACGGGGACTTCTTTCGGTGGGGGTCTCGTTGTCTGGTTTTCTTGTACCTAGCCTCTTCACAAAACTTGCAGTACTCTAGATCAATGTCTTCCTTCCAGTACAACATGCAACCATTTTTATACGCATCAATCTTCTCAACAGGTAATCCCAAATCTCTAATCAATTTCTTCGTACTGTAATAATCAGTAGGGAAAATGTGATCGCGGGGTAATATATGATCAGCCCACTAGCACATTCGATCATATGTGCACTCGGATAAATTGCCCTCAGTCTTGATATTCACCAAACTAGCAACCGCCCCAAATTGAGATTGGATACAACCGCTCCACAACGGCTGGTCGGCAGCGCGCACTACATCGAAAAAACGGTCTGACAACCCTGACACATAATCATATCGCCCACCCTCGTACCATGTAGGACATGACCTCGTACCATCGTCAGGCACACCCTCGTCGTAAGAACAAAAATAACCCGGCCCGGCTGCATCATAAACCACCCTCTGCGCCCAATCCATCTGTTGTTGATTACGCTAATGCGAACTACCCTCCTCCTTAGTAGATGGGGTTTGCTCCTCCTGCGCTGGAGGGGCGGTCACAGCATCAAAGTAATCCTGCACCCTCTCCTCGCCGTGACAAGTCCAATTATAATATTCTGGAACAAACCCGCGCCTATATAAGTTAAAATTTACCTCGTCAGGTGTTTTGAACCTTCCGTTTTTGCACTTCACACACGGCCACCTAATCTTATCTCCGTCCATATATTGACGCTGGAACTGAGCCCACTCTATGAAAGTTTTAACACCATCCTCAAACTGTGGTGTAAGACCCGCCCTATTCAAGAGGTTCTTCTCATACATTCATCTTCTCAATTGGCTTAACATGATCAGAACTACATATACGCAAACATATATTTAGAATAAAAATAATTAAACGGAATTTACTTTAAAAAAAAGGGTTGAAGTTGTTACCTGGTCAGAGCAACTCAATAAATTAATGATAACCGAACAAGTGTATGTGAACGAATTGTGGTCGAGAGAGATTGAGAGTGTGTGTGGTTAATCAAGAGTAGAACAAATGAAATAAATTGAAAATATCATGCAACATAATATATAGAACCATATGTATCGGCTTTTGTAATGGCTTTAGTGGAAACAAAATAACTGTTGATATATTACCGTTGGAATATAGCCATTAGATACAATAATTTTTGGTACGGTCTTTGCAACGGTTAGATTTTCAAAAAAAATAGCCGTTTCAATTGTAAGTTTCTTTGCATCAGTCTCTCCTACTTATGTTTTGTAGCGGTTTTGTGCTACAGTTCTTGTAACGGAGAATCACATTTAATAGAAACCGCTGCAAAATTGTAACACCGTTTAAAGAGTAGTTACAATATTGTACTGGCTATGTTTTTGTTACGGCTATTGTAACAAAAACCTTTAAAATGTATGTTGGCCATTACAAATTTACGAGGCAATTTCAAAGGCCGTTACAATTTGTAACGGCCTTATTTTTGTAACAGCTATACATACATCACGTTTTTGTAACGGCGTTTTAATCGGTTTTTCATACGCTCGCTACACAATTTTCTCTTATCCAAGATTAAGCCGCCATATTACTTCCTCCATTCCAAATATGTATGACCGTTTATATTGTAACAACTTCTCGGCCGTTACAAAATATCCGTTCCAAAATTCGGTTTTTTTTGTAGTGTTGGTTAAATGTCTCAATTGAATTAGGGGTGTTATAATTAATGGCTTACGCTGCTTAATTTAATAGATTTAATAATTTTTATAATTGATTGTCTTAGTTAATCGGGTTGAAAATTATGTTTGAGAAATATTATAGAATTATATTTGAAAATATTATATTTGTTAAAGATAAGTATGTTTTGAGATAATTAAATCCAAAATTGTTACTAAGAATGATAGTTATAATAGGATGAGGGGTTTAATGAAATATTGAGAGATTGCTGAAAAAATATATGTAAGACTATTTAATATTTTATTTAGAAATTGACATTCTAGATATTAATTATACGCATTATACCTTATGATAGGACACAGGGATAAAGTAGAGGATCGAACGACTTCATATCTGCTAACTAAATCTGTATAAGATCGAGGTAAGTAAATAATTAGTACTCTCTATATACGTGTTCATTCTTTGTCATACTACCTTTATGTAAGTCTATGATTCGTACTAGAATTAATCTATTTTGAATTCTACGAGTTATTGGTCATTTGATTTGAACGATTAATGTTGTGAAAGTGAAATGACGAAATGTATTGAAATGTTCTATTTGTTGAATGCTGTGTTGTTGGTACTTGTAAATGATAATGTGCTGGTATGGGCTTTTACTTGACTAGTTGGCTTACAAGAACGGCGATATGTGGGATCGAGGGAGTGATGGAAATTGAATGTAATTATGATATGAATACCCCTTGATGTTGTTGAATAGCCTATAGTGGCAAAGTGAAATGAAAAGAACTATGATGCGATACGAAAGAGCTATGATGCGATACGAAAGAGCTATGATGAGAAATGAACAGAGCTTTGATGCGAAATGAAAGAGCTATAATGCGAAATGAGATTGATGAGCCTGTGTGGCATGCCAAGGGGATTCATGTATATGTATGTAATGAATAGTGAGGTTGAGTTGGTGGAGAAAACCACTATATCACCTTTCTGGTAAGCCAACTAGGAAAAGACAAGTCTGGTTTATTATCTTGCATGAGATGACTACGTGGAGAAATGAAATGAAATGTGCTTGATCAAGTTGATTATATTTTATATACGTTGTTTGTTTTTGTCTTGTTGATATAATTGAGGTGTGTATATAGTTGGTGTCGACTATTTATTTATTGAGTTGCAGGCTCATCCCTCTGCTAACATTTTTCAGGTGTAGATTTTGCTGTGCCTATTCACAACAACTAGGTCCACGTTTTGCATTCCAGTCAGGTCGGGCCAGTATGCAGTTTTCTCCTCATCGTAAATAGAAATAGCAGTCTCATTTTGGATTAAAAGCGAGAATGACATGTGAACTAATTATAATACTTTCATTTTTGTTGTACTCGATATATGTATATGATCTTGTGGATGAGATGATAAATATGCTTGTTGTGATGATGAAACTACGTGTATATATACTTAACAGGGACTGGATTACGTGCATAACTACATATATAAATAGGGTTTACATTAAGTGTGATATTTAGGCGAGATATAGTTGTAGTGCCGTTAGAGGGTGCTACATTTGGTAGTTGTAGTGCCGTTAGAGGGTGCTACAGGATATACGGGGGGAAATCTAGTTTGAGTTTAAAAGCACTCCATTTTTCTTCCTCTTGGGACTCCTCCACCTTTGAGCTTATGTTTCCTCCGCTTGCTTCTTCGCCGGCTCTTCTCCAATGTGAAAGAATCGGTACGGCCCGGGAATGTGGCGGAAGCGTAAAATAAAAGAAATTTAAAACGATTTCAAAGGGGTGTTCCCTTTGAATTCTCGGGCGTTTGGTGTATTCAAAAGCATCATAATTTACAGAAAAATATGCTTGAACATGTGGCTAGTGGAGGAAACAAAAAATGCAATAATTTAAATCGGAACATTACCTTTTTTTCATTTCACATGTAGAACAGCAACAAGCGTTGATTCCCTTTTCATTCCTTTTCCGTTCACTTTAGGACTCAACTACACCGCACTAGGAAAGTAAAATCTCAATCCATTGTTAGATGGAAATGAGATTAGTGGAAGAAAATCCGAATAACACTATCATATTAGGTATTCGAATTTCTCTTTGTTCTTAACTTGAATAAGCTTCAAGAAGAACACAAAAAGAGTACTTTGGAGAGAAAATTTCATGGCTTGTATGTAAGAAAGGAGTTTGAAGAGTATGTGTGTAGTTGTAGGTAATTTTCAAAACCACCTACACACTAATGCACAAATTGTGCTCAACCTCCAACCATGTTAGCACAATATGTGCACCACCTAACCATCATGGAAAGCCACATCATTTTTTACATGGAGCCACATCATTGCTTACATGGAGGACTTTCAACTCCTCTTAAACTTGCATCAAACCTTTGAGCTTTGATTTCAAGTCATTGATTGATTTTGACCGGTCTTGATTTAATCAAATTAAATCAAGTGATCCATGGGTTTCAAATTAATCAAATTAATTTTAAAACTTATTGAATCTAAAAGTTTATTTAATCCAATTAAATAAATATAAGCTCAAACACTAATTAATTGATCCAATCAATTAATTAAACGAAACCTAATAAATTAATTTAAAGGTATTAAGCCCAAAATTAATTAATCCAATTAATTAATGCTTTGGCCATCCATCTAATGGATTTTCCAATAAATGATCCAATAATTTATATTATCCTTGAATTAATTTAGTATTCCAAATTAATTCCACTACTTCCATAGTGATTTGTGTGTGACTCTTTAGGTTCACCTTCAGCTACACTTGGGCTTGTGCCCAACACAACTGATTAATTAAATCCAATTTAATTAATTATTTTTGATTAACCATTAATCGAAAACGCCCGTCACCATGGGTGGCCGTCTAGCAATGGTCCATGGCACTAGAGACTAGGTGAATGTTGGCGTGAACATTTAGGCTCCGAATTTCATACAGGTACAGTCCTTCCATCGGCCATCTCCCAGGCTTAGTCTAGGGCATGGAATTGGGCGTCGGTTCCCATCCTAGACCAGGCAACTATGCTTCAAACTCGAGACGCGTTTACTCTATTGATCAACCTAGGGAACCATTCCCTACTCGACCAACCGCTATGGCCGTAGACTTGAAGAGTCTAAACCATCTCAAAGCGCATAGGAGACATAGCTGTTAAAAACTGACAGGGGACAGATTCTCTCTTGGAACCCACCGTCCTCACTACATACTCCGACTGCACTGGACAAGGCTTATAATGACCATATCAAAGACACGACCACCTCTCGCCAGATCCAAGATACAGCTTCATATGCATGTGACTGCCATGATTCCTCATGTCCGAGGACTAATCCCATACTATCAGAATCGGGAATTTCAGTCATACCGACCAAGCCTCCATGGCTTCCATATGACGATTCCCGCGGGTCAGTTCAGTCAGTCGACTACCTCGCCAAGTAACTTACTAAAATTGCATAGACGACCTACGTCTGGCACCGATGAAACTCGGCACTCACCCAATGAATGCAATACTTAGTGCAAGTCTCTATAGGGCACTCGAGGCCCAGTCTCGAGGTCCTCGACTTGGAACGTTTCAGACCGACCCTCAAGGAGTTGGTTTCATAGCCGCCAACCTATGCGCAGCTCAACTCAATGGATTTAACCAATTTGTCTGTAGGCATTTGTTGTGACATTGAAACGTCATTCAATGTGAGTAGTAAGCACAACAAACACATTTTGTCAATGATGGACACTTACTTTATCCATCAATATAATATTACTTTGATAAAGATCAACAAATTGTTCCCAAAACAACCAATCCAATTGACTTTATAGTCACCTATTCTAACAATCTCCCACTTGACCACAAAGCCAATTACCCATGTTGCTCAGAGCCTTCTGAGCATGAGCAATCTACGATACCGGCTCGATCTCGTGGGTCTACTATATTTCTCTGCCTAAGTGACACGGTCTAACCATGTTACCTCTTCCTTCCCTTGCTGCCTGCAAATGGTGGTTGTCTAAGAATTTTCCATGGATCTGTGATGAGATCTTGGGCCCAAAAGCTTTTGCCAAAGCCTAGTTGTTCGCCTCCAAGGCAACTACTGGTTCAGTCGTGCTAGGCACCACATCCATCCTATGGATGCGGTTTTCTATCCAAACCACTTTCCAGAAACGACTTCCAAGGTCGCCATACATTCGACTTTCATAATGACATGTCATGGTATCCCGCTTGAATTTTTTCCAAGCCACCACATTCACCATTAAGTTCAAATATGGGGAAATAGCATTTTTGGTCCCATAACTTGGGCCTTGTTCACTTTTGGTACCATCCGTTACGGGATTAGCACTTTTGGTCCCGTAACTTACAAAAATTAGCAATTTTCGTCCTCCCCCTGTTTTTCCGTTAGTTTTTTAACGGAAATGGCTATTTGGCCGTTAAATTTTCAAATTGAAGGAAAATTTGGCCCCCTTTATGTTTGGTATCATTTTTTACGGGATTATAACTACTATTGAGAGCTAAAATAAAAAATTCAAGGAAATTAGACTAAATAAAGGTGATTTCTATACTCTCTCACAAAAAAAAATCTTTCTTTTAATTTTATTTGTGTTGCAATTTTTCATTTTCTACGGACTCTGTAAATATTAGAACAAGTGCTGATCCACAAAAAATTCAAGTAACCCAATGTAAGCATATAAATTACATAAGTTGCATAAATTAAAAAAATTTAATTACATAAATTACAAAAATTCAATTACATAAATTGCATAAATATTTACTTGAATATTTACAGAAATCAAGTACATATTCAATTACAAGAGCTTGAATCTTTGAAATTTATGCAATTTATATAATTTATGTAATTTATGTGCATGGTTACATTGGGTTACTTGAATTTTTTTATGGGTTAGCACTTATTCTAATATTTACAGAGTTCGTAGAAAATGATAAATTGCAACACAAATAAAATTAAAGAAGGAAAGATTCTATTTTGTGAGAGATGATAGAAATCACCTTTATTTGCCCTAATCTCCTTCAATTTTTTATTTTAGCTATCAATAGTAGTTATACTCCAGCCAAATATGATACCAAGCACAATGGGTGCCAATTTTTCCTTCAATTTGAAAAATTTAACGGCTAAATGGCCATTTCTGTTAAATAACTAACGAAAAAACAGGGGGAGTACGAAAACTGCTAATTTTTGTAAGTTATGGGACCAAAAGTGCTAATCCCATAACGAATGGTACCAAAAGTGAAAAGGGCCTACGTTATGGGACCAAAAATGTTATTTTCCCTCCAAATTTACATACATATTGAGAGTAAACATTATTCACATGATTCTGGAAGCTAGTATTGCTATAGCCTTCCAGAATCAACCCTCCACAAAACGTGCATTAAGAACACTTCTTTAATCCTTATTCAGGTATTAAAGATATTCTCAACAGTTGTCTACTACCTTCTCGGTACAAGCCCAATAACCGTTGTTAAGCCCAAAGCATACACAACATCAGGCCCAATGCACGAACAACATTTTCATGTTGTCTAAGGCAAAGACGTAGGGGATGTCAAACATCTAAGCTTTCTCGTCAGTCTAGCATGACTGAGTCTTGAACAGCTTAACCCTGTATAAAGGAATTCAATTCCTATCATGGAGAATTGCATGAACAACGCTCGTGTTTCAGTGTTTCCTAACATCTTATATTCATTCCAAGTGAATAAGACGTTACATACTAAACACTTCAAACAAAACTATCCTCCCACTGACCCTAAAGCCTGTTACTGATCAAGTCATACTCCGTATGAACTCGTCAAAATGAATATTCCAATTATACAAAATTTTAAACCTAATTTGAATTTTCATGACGGATCCAATAGCTCTAAGCCATTGATCCAAACCCAATGTCCAACATCGCTTCTCCTTGTATCTTTTGGATGATAATCCAATTGATCGGACAAGCCCAGAAACCTATACCTCTCAAGTAACTAAGGTTTCTGGTTATTCCTAGGAGGACTGGAATATAGTCAGTGGAATAACATAATTGCAAATGATGTTTGCATTATTCTGCATACCTGCACAAATCAGGCACCTAGTCTAATTTATCTCCCACTAGTCCCTTGACGTATGTGGGACCATCCCATGTACTCAAGAACTTTGGAGGATACAGGCTTGCCAAACCATATCCTATATGGCAACTAGATCACGACTCTTAGAAAATGCCATGTTTCTCAACTTGGAAACCTTTCAAGTCCATGTCTAGACGGTTTAAGGTAATCAGTGAAACCACGATCGAACCAAGTCTAACAAGGTTCAATTTCTCGCTTATCAGAGACCGTTCAACCATGGTCCTTACAGGAAGAATTCCACTGAGTGAGAATTCCATTCTCATCTGGATATTCCAGAACTCGTACTAAATACACGCCCCTTCGATCTAATCGAGAGGTTTAATTTTGCAATCAGCTTGGTTCACCACTCCAAGTCTGATTCCCTGAACCTATCCAAGGTCCTTAGACTTGTGAACCCTTTTCTAGTGTTGTGTATTCAGTAACCTACGAATGTCTAAATGTATCCAATCCAATAGACTTTTGTCAAGCCCACTTTGTCCAACAAAGAAGTTTTACAGTCTTTCCATCTCAGAGAGGACTTGTAAGCTAGTCGACTTAAATTATCTATTGCTAGACTCTTTGAATCTTCCAACTTCCTCGTCCTTAACTAAAGGAAAAAACCATCCTAGCTTATGGATGCCAAATTCGTAAGTTTATCTTGATTATCCATTTTAATCATTTGAATTGAGTACTCATAATCCGATTATGGGATAGTGTTTAAGGATAATTATGTATCTCACCTAGCAGACAAGAATAACCATTCTTTGTCAAATAAAGCAATTTTATTGATCAAACGTATGAAATTCAAAAATTGTCCAACAGTACATAAAAACATACTTCGATCATGCTAGGTTACATAATTCCCATCTAACTCTATCCTAACATGATCACTGCTATGCTAAGCCTAACTAGTCCCTAGTCTTTTAAGCAATGGCCCTGCCATCGCTAAACCTTAGGACCTGTCTTGGCTTTATACTCATCACCACCTGTAAACCATTCGCAGATTATGATTAACTGGTATCCAATACCAAAGAGTATAACAATAATCATGTTGGTACTTAATTCAAATGTACCTATATTGGAGAGGAGCTTAGGACACTCCCTCTTCCAATGTCCCTTTTCACAGCAGTTAATGCACGCATCATTTAGAATCTATAACTTTGACTGTCGAACCCTCTTCCTCTTTCCTTTACCTCCACCCAGCGGTGTAACAAGATCACTCGAAGTGCTAGCAGCGGCTGATGTTGTCTTAGCTTTCTTCCTCTTCCAGCTTCGGGCACCCTTGCCTTTAGCTTCTAAGGTCGAAGGCTCTCCCACTAGTACTGCCGGTGCAGATTTTTCAATCGTTACCTCTTATCGGACCAACATATTTATCAACTCATGAAGGTCTTTCTCAATCCATTCATGTGGTAGTCGACAATAAATTGGTCGAAGGAGGTAGGAAGAGACTGAAGATCATGTCGATGTACGTTTCTTCTTCAAGATCAGCTTGGAGGTCTTTGAGCTTCTCCACAAGGGATAGCATCATCACTCCATGCTCTTGTACAGACGACCCTTCTGTCATCTTATTATGTTCAAGTTAAGACTAGGTCTTTAGTCATTAACCCCTCCCACTATTTCTGCAAAAACCCATCACTCTCAAATGGGGTTCCGGAAAACCATTTCCTAGTGGGCTTGAGGTCCACAAACGAAATTGTCAATGCCCCGCTTTTACAATTCACACGAAAAAACACTTTGTGGGAGGTAACCTATACTATTCTCATCTAATGAGATCCCCAAGTTATTTTGCCTCGCCTCTTCACATGATCCCCAAGACTCCACGCGAATCATGTTACTCAGCGTTAGGCCCGACCCATCAACCAAATGAATATCTCAACTATCGCCCCCCCGCAACTCGTGAGAAAGGGAAATAGGAGCATATTCCTTTGTTCATAACAATAGCGTAGCTTTCTTCCATTCCAAACGTGCCACGACTCGTGAGACCACGAATGGGTGAAAATATATTCCTCACTACATTGCTATGGATGGAAGGCTTGGATCTAAATCAAACCATTTGACTTTTTAATCCATTAATGGGCCTAATATTTACTTGGACCATCCAAGTGAGAGTTAAATTTATTAGTGACCGAGACCTCATCATTAGGAAAGTTTTGCATGCTCGAGTTTTAACATTGAATATAAAGGATGCAGTCTAAACACATCATACATCAAATATTAAAACATACACCACATACAAAAAATAAGCCTAGCACGCCCCTGTTGGATGATCACAAGCCCAATCCTATGTGATCCACTGTGCCCGCAGTGGATCTATGGTCAATCTAGGGTGACCTACACTATTACAAAATTATAACCCATTATCATTCTAGTGGGCCTTGTAACACCTCTTCATTCCTTTGGACTCTCCATCGTGGGCTCCGTCCAACGGGCTTCTTCTTGGGCCTCCATCGCCATGGAAGTGCTTCCTTACAATTAATTTCAAAGATAAATCCTCACAACCTAATGACACTCATTACAACTTAAATAAGAAACCCCAATCATAAGTTGGGAGGAGTACAAAAGGAGGGGGAAAGCTTATGTTTCCTCCGCTTGCTTCTTCGCCGGCTCTTCTCCAATGTAAAAGAATCGGTATGGCCCGAGAATGCGGCGGAAGCATAAAATAAAAGAAATTTAAAATGATTTCAAAGGGGTTTCCCTTTGAATTCCGGGGCATTTGGTGTATTCAAAAGCATCATAATATACAGAAAAATATGCTTGAACATGTGGCTAGAGGAGGAAACAAAAAATGCAATAATTTAAATCGGAACATTACTTTTTTTCGTTTCACATGTAGAAGCGTTGATTCTCTTTTCGTTCCTTTTCTGTTCACTTTAGGACTCAACTTAGAATCCCTCTAAAGATGATCCACACCACACTAGGAAAGTAAAATCTCAATCCATTTCTAGATGGAAATGACATTAGTGGAAGAAAATCCGAATAACACTATCATATTAGTGCATTCAAATTTCTCTTTGTTCTTAACTTGAATAAGCTTCAAGAAGAACACAAAAAGAGTACTTTGGAGAGGGAATTCCGTGGCTTGTATGCAAGAGAGGAGTTTGAAGAGTATGTGTGTAGTTGTGTAGTTGTAGGTAGTTTCCGAAACCACCTACACACTAATGCACAAATTGTGCTCAACCTCCAACCATGTTAGCACAATATGTGCACCACCTAACCATCATGACAAGATGCATCATTGCTTACATGGAGCCACATCATTGCTTACATGGAGGACTTTCAACTCCTCTTAAACTTGCATCAAACCTTTGAGCTTTGATTTCAAGTCATTGACCGATTTTGACCGGTCTTGATTTAATCAAATTAAATCAAGTGATCCATGGATTTCAAATTAATCCAATTAATTTTAAACCTTATTGAAATCCAAAAGTTTATTTAATTCAATTAAATAAATATAAGCTCAAACACTAATTAATTGATCCAATCAATTAATTAAACGAAACCCAATAAATTAATCCAATTAATTTAAAGGTATTAAGTCCAAAATTAATTAATCCAATTAATTAATTCTTTGGCCATCCATCCAATGAATTTTCCCAATAAATGATCCAATCATTTATATTCTCCTTGAATTAATTTAATCCAATTAAATTAATTCACTTCTTCCAGAATTAATTCCAAATTAATTCCACTACTTCCATAGTGATTTGTGTGTGACTCTTTAGGTTCACCCTCAGCTAGACTTGGGCTTGTGTCCAACACAATTGCTTAATTAAATTCAATTTAATTAATTATTTCTGATTAATCATTAATCAGAAACGTCCGTCACCATGGATGACCGTCTAGCAACGGTCCACGGCACTAGAGACTAGGTGAATGTTGGCATGAACATTTAGGCTCCGAATTCCATACAGGTACAGTCCTTCCATCGACCATCTCTCGGCCTTAGTCTATGGCATGGAATTGGGCGTCGGTTCCCATCCTGGACCAGACAACTATGCTTCAAACTCGACCTAGGGAACCATTCCCTACTCGACCAATCGCTACAGCGTAGACTTGAAGAGTCTAAACCATCTCAAAGCGCATAGGAGACATAGCTGTCAAAAACTAACAGGGGACAGATTCTCTCTTGGAACCCACCGTCCTCACTACATACTCTGACTGCACTAGACAAAGCTTATAATGACCATATCAAAGACATGGTCACCTCTCGTCAGATCTAAGATATAACCTTCATATGCATGCGACTGCCATGATTCCTCAAGTCCGAGGACTAATCCCGTACTATCGGAATCGAGAATTTCAGTCATATCGACCAAGTCTCCAAGGCTTCCATATGACGATTCCCACGAGTCAGTTTAGTCAGTCAACTACCTTGCCAACTAACCCACTAAAATTGCATAGACGACCTACGTCTGGCACCAATGAAACTCGGCACTCACCCAGTGAATGCAATACTTAGTGCATGTCTCTATAGGGCACTCGAGACCCAGTCTCGAGGTCCTCGACTTGGAACGTTTCAGACCGACCCTCAAGGAGTTGGTTTCATAGCCGCCAACCTATGCGCAGGTCAACTCAATGGGTTTAACCAATCGGTCTGTGGGCATTTGTTGTGACATTGAAACGCCATTTAATGTGAGTAGTAAACACAACAAACACATTTTTCCAATGATGAATACTTACTTTATCCATCAGTATAATATTACTTTGATAAAGATCGATGAATAGTTCCCAGAACAACCAATCCAATTGACTTTCTGGTCACGTATTCTAACACAATGGTTTTCCCATTCTTGAGTGTGATCGCATTGACTTGTTCCTTCTAATTTCTCTCGGTGTCACTCAGGAGTTGTCCCTCTTTTTTACCAGACATCATGTTCACCAGTTGTCCCATTTGAACTACCAAGTTCCGGATTGATGCATCTTGGTTTTGGAACTTGGTGTTTGTTGTGGTGATGAAATTGGAGAGCATGTCTTCTAGATTACTTTTCTTCTCCTATGGGGGTTGCTATCGTGGTTGTTGGTATCCTGGTGGTCCTTGTTGATGATTGTTACTCCACGAAAAGTTGGGGTGACTACTCCATCTCGGATTGTAGGTATTGGAGTATGGGTTGAAATTAGACCTACCACCATGAGAAACAAAGTTAGCATCTTCATGAATTACACTAGGAATACCTTGCAGTCTTAACTCAAATGTCCCATTTGACCACATGCACCGCAAGACCCTATGGGTGTTCTATTCCACATCGTAGCTCCAAGGTTATCCTTTTTTTTTTTTTTTTTGTTAGTGCAAGCATCTGAGCAGATAATGCAGTTACTACGTTGATGTTGTGGATACTGGCTACTCTTCTATCGACACTCTCTTGACCATACCGGTACATAATGGATCCTATCTCATCAATGATGTTGAATGCCTCTGACGGTAGTTTCCTCATAATAGTGCCACCTGCAGCTGCATCAATAGTAACTCGATTAGCCAAATTGACACCATTATAAAATGTTTGTGCGTCGCCATACTGGTAGCTCATGATGAGGGCATTTTCTAAGAATTCCCTTAACATATTCCCATGCATCATAAATTGATTCCCTTCTAACTGCATAAAGGAAGTAATATCATTAGGCATCTTAGCAGTTTTATAGGGTTAGCAAGAAATTATTGTGTCAATGTAGCCCATATCGTGATACTACCAACAAGTAAGGGTTGAAGCCAATCATTAACCTTATCACATAATGAGAATGGAAAAAATCTAAGTCTAACAACATCATCACTATCACTATTAAATTTGAAAATATCACAAATCTCAAGAAAATTAGCAAGATATTTGTTAGGGTCACCGTCAAGCAAACCAGAAAACTGCACGCTTGTTTCTGAGTTATGGTCAGCTTGATCTCAAAGTTGTTGGCTTGGACATTGGGTTTTTCAATGTTGGATATCACCACATCAACTGTTGGTAAAGCGTATTCCATCATTGGCCTTTCTCAGGCTCCTGCGTTCTCCATGGTTATCTCTATGATTACAAGTTGTTCTTTTGTGTCAGAGCTTCCACTAGTTTTGCATCTTTCAAAGGTGTTTTTCTGTCGGTGGAAGGTTCTCTCAATTTTTGGATCGAATTGTGCTAACTCTCCACCACTGCTTTGTGCCAAAGTTGTTAATCACAGAAACAGAACAAGTGAGATAAACTTATAAAAAGAAAACAAATTAACTAAGATTAGCGAGTTCTGATATTATCTCAAATTAAATCCCCAACAACAATGCTAAAATCTTGATTACCAAAATGTGTATAAGCGACTAGCAAGTGCATTTGCACTGGCTATCAAGTAGTATACTAAGTATTAATCCCACGAGGATTTAACAAAATAACTACAAAAACTATAACTAATTCCTAATTGTTTGGATGTCCAGAAAGTAGGTGATATACTACTACTACTACTACTACTACTACTACTACTAAGATAAATGACTAATATGAGTAATGCCAAACGAACGTGTTGGGTAAAAATTCAATGATGAATGTATGCTAAGGCTATAGGTCCACCGAATTGGCTCAATGAGTGTAAAATTAACGGATTAATCGATCAAGCAGAGATTTCACACACTGAGGTTTTTCTTGAGTTATTCTAATATACTCTTCCAAATTATGATTACCAAAACTATTACTATAAAGAAATTAGTGGATTCTTTCTTTCTAAGACTTTTGATAATAATGCATTGAAATATGTAAAAACCTATATAACCAGATGAATCATACATATGTATGCATGTCATTCAATTCATACCATGAATCACCATGTCCACTATGTCGAGTCCCCTTCCAGTTCATCAACACAATTAAATCAATCTAAAAAGTGATCAAACTCTCAAATAATAACCACACGCGCAATAATTCGTGAACATGTGAAAACAAAGTAGTAGATTAATCCGAAAAAATATTTGAAACATTGGTTCAATAGGCTTCCCAAAAGCCTTACCAAAATGTGAATTAGTTCATACTAACTAAATCAACCACAATGAAGAAGAATTCAAAAAAACGCATGAGTAGAAAATCAGAAAATTAGTGAACCCTTGCTTTTTGACTTCCCCCTTTTATACTAGATCCAAATTATGGTAGCAGATGAAAGGAATCATCATACAATCAACCATTTTTCCATTCCTTCCTAATCCTATTCCTAACAAATTTCTAAGAATAATTACAAGGGAACAAGAAGTTGGCTCCACATAACATTTTAAATCAGCAATTAAGTTGGAGACTCTTCAATTTTTGCACCACCGCGTATCTGACCACGGGTTAAACTTACTGCACTTCTGTCAATTAGATTTCTAATAACACGTGGGCACGGGTTATCATGGATGCGTTTCTGCTGAATTTTCTTGATCTTTTTCACACTTGAGCTATTTTCTTGCAAACTTGTATTTTTCCATTAAAGCACCTAAATTTACAAATACACCCAAGAACAACCATCATATCAAGAGAATATGTGGACATCAACAGAAAACTGCATCATACAATTTCCCGTAATCATGTTCCATCCTCTCATCAACCCCCTTAGCTCAACCCTCACCCTATACACATCCCAGTAACCAAATCTTCTCGACTTAACATCTCAACCATCCAATTCCCTCGGCCTTATATCAGTAACCTCAATCTATCACCTACCTTTTTTGAATCCCATCCAACCTCGGACCCCCTAGCCAGTGTTTTGAAACCAACCCGGCCCGGGCGGTTGAACTACTCAAACCGCCTCCCCATCCTAAGAAAGGGTCCGGTGAGAGGAGAAAAATCGGGGGGGATGAAAAACTGTTGCATTTTTCCAGAATCGGACGACCCAACGGTCAGACTGGTGACCCATGTGAACCGGTGTTGGGTCACTTAAATCAGACGGCATGTGCATTTGTATAAAGGAGCACAAAAAACCCCAAATTCTTTCTCAGCCAAAGTCCACATTCCAGACTCCAAAAAATCTCACCCTCCCTTTCTCCCTCTTAGGTGGAAATGGCTCAAAAACCTCTGAAAAAGATTAGATTTTCCATGTGGGTTATGTGCAAAAACTCCAAATCCGTCAAGGGCATTCAGTAAAGTTAGATTGTTGGTAAGAAAATTAGAGGATTGCGCTACTAAAGCTGGGGTCTCTTGAAAAAGTGGGGCTTGAGGGCAAAAGAGTCGTTCTCCTCCTGCTCTTGTTAAGTCATCATCAATGAGAATTTTAAGGGTAGGACTTTCCCAAAGGAAGAAACAGAAAATGGGTGGCAGGAAGATGAATTCAGAATTTGTGAAAATTGGGGATGTTTCTAGTAAAGGAAAACAGGGGGCAGGGATGGTGTGGGGTTGAAATATCAGGAGAGGCACCCACACTTTTTGTCCTGATTTTTTCTTCAAAGTCTATTAGCCTATAATATCTCTATTTTATGTTATTTTAATATAGTTATATTTTATTGAAAATATGAATTGCAAAGAGGTAAATAATTAAAAGATAAATTATTAAAAGATAAATTATTAAGTATATTCATATTATTTAATATTTAAAATTATTTTTTATATATTTTACAATTATATATAATATATATAACGTCATTGGTTCGACCACGGTTAGGCCAACGGTGGACCCATTGACCTAACCCACTGAATTTTCCAGTTTGACAAACGATCCGGGTTTTAAAACATTGCTCCTAGCCCCTCAAGCCTAAGTTGTGCATCCCTTAAACACCTTGCAGTACCCACTATCAACTCCTAAACTTCTCGAGTTCTTGATGAAGGACAAGCGAATCCGCCACGGGAGCGCGAGCTGAAGCGAGAAAGCGAGAAAAGTGCGTAAATTTAAATCAAAATCAAAATACGCGAATCCCAATGGGTGTACCCTTGGGTGCTCAACCGGGCGTTCGATGTAGGATGTGTAAATATTAAAACATATATTTAAACACATAGGGCATAGATATACAAATGAAATCAATCAAAGCGTAATAAACCGTTACCTTTGATTGTTTAGCGTATGTTTCCGGCTACTAGCGTTGTTCCTTCTCCGGAATGCTCACGAAATCCAAACGTATGGATTCTCCAAAGGTGATCCACACCACACCAGAAGAAACACACGTTCTTCTTGCTAGAAAAGAATGGGTTTAGGAAGGAATCGGTTTAAGAGAAGAACACTATGAATTAGTGTTCTCTTAAACTTACTTTGTTCTTCTTCTTGATTCAAAATCAAGTGAAGAACACAAGTGTAAGAGAGGGAGGGAGCACGAAATTTTGAGAGAGAGGAGAGGATTTTTGTCTTCTCTTTTTCCTAGAAAAAGATGAATAATGAATCACTTATGCTTGGTGTTGTATATTTTAATATATATACATAATTAATGTGATTATTGGAATGTGTCTAGGTTCATCCAAGGATGTCTAGATTCATTCCAATCAATCACCATCAATTCTTCAATCAAGCCTACCAAAATTTATGGTATGATCAAATCATACCAAAAGGGAAGAGCTTGATTGGAGTTGATTTGTCTCTTTCCAAAAGAGATAAGTCAACATACCACCTAGCATGAAACATGGCTGATTTTGCTTCCTCCAAGGGAGCGTGTCGGCCATGTTTGATTAAGGAAAGAAGTCCAACTTCTTCCCATTCCAAATTAGGAATTATTTCTCCACTCGGGTATAATTTAACGGACCGGGTTTTATCGTAATCCAATTGCGGCGAACCCAATATTAAATCCAATTTAATGTCCACTTAAATTATTCCCGTTGATCTTTCAATCCAATTAAAAGATCCAACGTCTCAACATCTCAACTTTTCATATTTAATCGAAAATCTAATTTACCGATTAAATGAAAGCCCGATACAATATCGGCCCGTCCATCCAATGGACTTTCCCTTAAGTAATCCAATTACTTATTTTATCCTTCGAGATTGACTCCAAGTCGATCTCTCAACCTCCTCGGTGATTTGTGTGTGACCCTTTAGGTTCACCCTCAGCTAGACTTGGGCCCGTGTCCCACAAGGGCCCGTTACCATGGGTGGCCGTCTAGCAACGGTCCATGGCACTAGAGACTAGGTGAATTGGCGTGAACATTTAGGCGCCGATTCCGTACGGGTACGATCCTTCCATCTACCGCCTCCCGGCCTTAGTCTAGGGTATGGAATTGGGCGTCGGTTCCCATCCTTGACTAGGCATCTATGCTTAATACTCGAGACCACGTATGCTTCATTGCGTCGACACAGGAAATCATTCCCTGTTCGACCAACCACTGTGGCCACAGCTTCAAATACCATGAACGTGTCTCTGAGTGCATAGGAGATACCTCTGTCACATACTGATAGGAGACGGATCCTCTTCTTGGAATCCACCGTCCTCGCTACACATTCTGACTGCACTGGACAAGGCTTATGATAATCATCTTACAGAATGATTACCTCTTGCCAGATCCAAGATACAACCGTCCTGTGCACGCGACTGCCATGATCCCTCAAGTCTGAGGATTACTCCCGTACTATCGGAACCGGGGAAAACCAATCATACCGACCAAGCCTCCAAGGCTTCCATATGATGATCCCCGCGAGTCAGTCCAGTCGGCTCGACCCCAGTCGACCAACCCATCAAGATCGTGTAGGCGTCCCACGCCTGTCGCCGATGAAACACGGCACTCATCCAATGAACACGACTCTTGACGCAAGTCTCAATAGGACTCTCGATGCCCTGTCTCGAGGTCCTCGACTTGGAACGTTTCAGACCCAACTCTTAATCAGTTGGTTTCATGACCACCATCCAATGCGTGGCCCAACTGCACGAGTTGTTATCCATGGTCTGTGTGCTTTGTTGCGATATAAGTTAAACCCTGTTTTAACAAATGTAAGATGAGCACAACAAAGAAGGTACCATTGGTGACGAACACTCATCTTATTCATCACATAATAATTTTACATTCACATCAAATTGTCGGATAGGTTACAAATTGCCAAACCTATTTGCTTTCTGGTCACCTATTCCAACAATCTCCCACTTGACCTAAAGCCAATCAACCATCAACCACGAACCTCTTATTCAGATGGTGAGTATGGGCAACTTGCGACATGGGCTTAGCAAGTGGATCTGCTATGTTTTCTGCGGAGCTGACTCGGTCCAACCGAACGTCACTCCTGCTATCCATCTCTCTACGTAGATGGTAGCGTCTAAGAATATGCTTGGATCGTGATGAGATCTCGGTTCCTTTGCTAGCGCTATCGCCCCGTTGTTATCATAAAAGATAATTACAGGCTTAGCAATGCTAGATACTACATCCAACCCTGTGATGTAGCTCATCAACCAAACCACTCCTTAGCAGCTTCCAAAGACGCTATGTATTCAAAACTCTATGGTGGAGTCCGCCGTGGTAGCCTCCTGGGAACCCTTCCAAGTAACCACGCCACCATTTAGTCTAAATACAAAACCAAACTGAGACTTGGCATCATCGTCATCCGACTGGAAGCTAGCGTCGCTATAGCCTTCCAGTATCAACTCTCCACCGCCGTAGATCAAGAACATATCCTCAGTCCTATTTAGGTACTTCAGGATAGTCTTGACTGCACTCCAGTGTGCCTCCCCGGCACACGACTGATATCGACTTGTTACGCTCAAAGCGAAAGCCACTTCTGGTCTAGTGCATTGAACAGCATACTGTATGCTGCCTACGGCTGAAGCATAGGGGATGTCCAACATCCGTTTAAGCTCCTCATCAGTCTTAGGAGACTGCTTCTTGGATAACTTAATTTCATTCCTCATTGGAAGGAATCCTCGTTTTGAGTTCTCCATCTTGAATCTCTTCAAGACTTTCTCAATGTACGAGGACTGGGCCATTCCTAACATCCTTTTAGATCTATCCCTGTAGATCTTGATGCCAAGGATGTAGGATGCCTCGCCCATATCCTTCATGGAGAATTGCATTGACAGCCAAGCTTTAGTGGTACCCAACATCTTAGCATCATTCCCAATGAGCAAGATGTCATCCACGTAAAGCACCAGAAACGCAACTAAGCTCCCACTGATCTTCTTGTATACACAAGGATCGGACTCGTTCTTGATGAAATCATATCCCCATATGACTTCATCAAAACGTATGTTCCAGCTTCGGGTTTAACCCCTTTTGGTGGATCTGCTAGGGTCCAAACCTTATTTATACCCATTGAGTCCATCTCGGATTTCATGGACTCAAGCCACTTGTCCGAATCGATGTCCGACATCGCTTTTCCGTACGTCTTTGGATCATTATCCAACTTGACCGGTCAGGCCCAGAAATCCATACCTATCAGGTGCATGGGATACTCTGGCCGATCTACGGAGGACTGGAACAATATCAGTGGGAACCACTGGCTCAGATGTCACTGCCGCCTCATGGGGTACCTCACTTGATTCCTCAAGGAGTACCTCATCGCGTCGACTATCCGATGGAAAACCCTTTTTTCAGGAACACTGCGTTTCGCGAAACAAAAACCTTTTGCTCGGAGGGATCATAGAAATAATACCCCGCAGTTTCTTTCGGATAGCCGATGAACCTGCATAAACTAGACCTCGAGTCCAGTTTATCTCCCACTAATCTCTTGACATATGCGGGGCAACCCCACACTTTCAAGTATTTGTAGGAGGCAGGCTTGCCATGCCATATCTCATATGGCGTCTGGGATACCTTTTTAGATGGCGCCAAGTTCAAAACTTTGGCCGCCGTCTCAAGAGCGTATTCCCATGGATAGTTCGGTAAAACTTATCATGGATCGGACCATGTCCAACAAGGTCCGATTCCTCCTTTCAGACACACCATTAAGCTGCGGTGTTCCAGGAGGGGTCCACTGAGAGAGAATCCCATTCTCTTTTAGATAATCAGTAAACTCACCACTCAAATACTCTCCACCTCGGTCCGACCGAAGGGCTTTGATCTTTCGACCGGTTTGGTTCTCTACTTCAAGTCTGTATTCCTTAAACCTTCCAAAGGCTTCAGACTTGTACCTCATCAGGTAAACATAACCATACCGTGAGTTTTCATCGATAAAGGTTATGAAGTACGAGTACCCTCCTCTAGCCTGAGTATTTAGTGGACCACAGACATCTGTATGGATCAAATCCAACAGACCACTGGCTAGCGTACTTTGTCCAACAAAGGGTTTCTTGGTCATCTTTCCCTTTAGACAGGATTCGCAGGTCGGTAGGTTGTCCAAATCGTCTATTTCTAGACTCTTTGAGTCCACCAACCTTCTTATCCTATCTTTAGAGATATGACCTAACCTCGCATGCCATATCTGTGCGTTATTATGATCATCACGTTTTTGTTTGTGTTCTGCAGTTATAATCCAATTAGACTATTGAAGTATGTACTGACCGTTGACCAATGTACCAAGCAGATGAGAAATACCATCTTTGATAATGAAAAAACCGTTTTTATTGATGGTAAATTCATATCCCTCCTTATCAAGGACCGGGATGGAAACAATGTTTTTAATCATGCTAGGTACATAGAAATAGTCGTTCAGTACAATCCTAACATGACTACTAATGGCTAACTCTAGTGATCCTACGGCCTCCGCAGCAACGGCCTTGCCATCGCCTAGCCTCAGGATCATCTCATCCTTGGTTAGCCTTCTACTTCTTTGCAGTGCCTGCAAATCATTGCAGATGTGAGCACCACACCCGGTATCCAATACCCATGAAGCAAAATTAGTAATCATATTAACTTTAACCACAAACACACCTGGGTTGGAGAGGAGTTGTGGGCACTCCCTCTTCCAATGCCCTTTCCCTTGGTAATGTATGCAGACATCATTTGCCTTAGACCGCTGAGAACCATGGGCCTTCCCTTTCCCTTTGCTCGGTCCAACCGGAGCAACAGGGATGCCCGGAGCATGAGCAGGGGCCACAACCGTCTTCTCTTTGCCCTTCTTCCTCTTCCAGCGTCCGGCCCTCTTGCCATTCACCTTGGAGGTCGAAGCCTCTCCTATCAATACCGCCGGCACCGACTTGTGGGTCGTTGCCTCGTATTTGACCAGCATGTTGATCAACTCATGAATAGACTTCTCAAGTCCGTTCATGTTATAGTTTACAACAAACGGGTCATAGGATGGAGGAAGCGACTGGAGGATCACGTCAATGTACATGTCATTGTTAAGCCCAGCTTTAAGGTCCTCGAGTTTCTCCACTAGGGAGAGCATCTTGACCCCATGACTTTGTACAGACACTCCTTCAGCAAGCTTGGTGCCAAAGAATGCTTTTGTGGCGGCATATCTAATATGCCTATCTGGAACCGCATAAACCTCGTTCATGCGGAGCATTATGGCGGAGACGTTGTCCAGCCTCTCATACTGCTTCTGGATGTCGTTAGACATCGAAGACAGTATGATACTGCGTACTTTCCGGTTGTCCTCACGCCATTTCTCGAACGTCAAACGTTCTTCAGGCGTGGACCCCTCCGGTAAGTCGCTCAGTGGCGCTCGTCCAAGACGTAGCCTTGGTTCTCGAAACCGAGGACAATCCTCAGGTTTCTCAGCCAGTCCGAGTAGTTCGTTCCGTTGAATTTGTTAGTCTCAAGAGTCATGGTTAACGGGTTCTTAGACATATCTACATTAATGAAAATGTAAAGCAGAAATTAGCAGATGATGGTAATATTATTGTTCAAGTTGAAGACTTGGTCTTTTAGTCTTTAACCCTCCCACTATTTATACGAAAGTCCGCCACTCTCAAGCGGAGTTTCAGGAAACCATTTCCTAGTGGGCTTGGGATCCACAAGCGTAATCTCCATGCCCCGCTTTTACGATTCACATGAAGAAGACCTTGTGGGAGATATCCAATATCATTCTCATCCAATGAGATTCCCAAGATATTTTGCCTCACCTATTCACATGGTCCCGAGGACTCTAAGCGAACCATGTTACTCAGTGTTGGGCCCGACCCATCAACCAAATCATGCCTCAAACTGTCGCCCCCCACGACTCGTGAGACAGGGAAACAGCGAGCGCAGTCTTTTTGTTCACAACAATAGTGCAGCTTTCCCCTAGTCCAAGTGTGCCACGACTCGTGAGACCACACTCGGGTAGTGGTAGCTTCCTCACCACATTGCTGTGGATGGAAGGCTCGGACAGACCAAAATACCATTTTGATCCAAGTCCGTTCTGGGCCTAATATTTAATTTGGTCCAACCAAATGAGAGTTTGTGTGTGACCGAGACCTCATCACATTATTGTGTTTTAGCATGCATAAATATCCAATATTTAAAGTGACAAATAAAAAACGCCGCATGCATAAAACATAGCATACCCATGTTAGGATGATCACAAGCCCAACCTATGCGACCCACTGAGCCCGCAGTGAGTCTATGGTCTGTCTAGGGTGGTCCTAAATTATTACAATAGTAATATACCCATTGTCATTACAATGGGCCTTGTAGTGCTCTTGTTTCACGCCTTGATGCTCCTCCTTGGGGTCTCCGACTCCAATTGCTTGTTAAAATTGAAACCTCACCAATCCTATCTACTCTCATTACAACTGAAAGTATACGTCGGTAATAAAGAAAACAAGCCTTAACATCATGAGGCTGAAAATACGGGAGATGATAGCCCCAAAAACAAGAGGCACGCAGGCCCCACCCAACAGAAAATAAATAAACATTCATTCATCCATACACAAGGTCTAGGGCTTTGTGATCATCCCATGTTGATTCCATCAACTCACATAACATAATTATTCCAAATAATCATGCATAAATAACCAATGGATTTTCCAAATACCCAAGTGATGTCCAACATCACAAAATCATAAATATACAAATAATATGCAAAATTCAAATTTTAAATTTAATGGACATTTTAAACAATGCATCCAATGCATGTATTAATCCCAAATTAATTAAGCAAATTTAATTCAAGGAATAATCCAATTATCCCAAAATCAAAAATGCAAAATTAACATATTTTCATAATATTGTGCAGAAAATACAGAAAATCGAATTTTCCGGAAAAAGTTGAAAAACGGCACAAAACGGCCCAGCCGTTGTGTTGGCCGGCCGCCCGCGCGCACAGAGCAGCGCGCGCGCGCGCAGGCAGCAAGCCTGCGCGCTGCGCACAGCGCGCACGTGCGGCCACTGCCGGCCCGACCAAAAATTTTTTTTTTTTTTTTGTGTTTTTCAAAACTGTTTCAGCATAATAACATTAATATTATTCTGAAAATAAGCATGCAATTTTAGATCTAATCTAACAAAATTAAGCATGCCAAAAGTCCATTAAATCCAAACAATTGAATCATCATATTATTCATATATTTATGTAATCTAACATGCCAATAAAGCCATTTAAAAGCAAGTAGATCATGCCAAACACATAGACCTATGCCCCTTACATCGAACCGGGCTCTGATACCACTTGAAGGACAAGCGGATCCGCCCGGGAGCGCGAGCGGAAGCGAGAAAAGCGAGAAAAGTGCGTAAATTTAAATCAAATTCAAAATACGCGAATCCCAAGGGGTGTACCCTTGGGTGCTCAACCGGGCGTTCGATGTAGGATGTGTAAATATTAAAACATATATTTAAACACATAGGGCATAGATATACAAATGAAATCAATCAAAGCGTAATAAACCGTTACCTTTGATTGTTTAGCGTATGCTTCCGGCTACTAGCGTTGTTCCTTCTCCAGAATGCTCACGAAATCCAAACGTATGGATTCTCCAAAGGTGATGCACACCACACCAGAAGAAACACACGTTCTTCTTGCTAGAAAAGAACGGGTTTAGGAAGGAATCGGTTTAAGAGAAGAACACTATGAATTAGTGTTCTCTTAAACTTACTTTGTTCTTCTTCTTGATTCAAAATCAAGTGAAGAACACAAGTGTAAGAGAGGGAGGGAGCACGAAATTTTGAGAGAGAGGAGAGGATTTTTGTCTTCTCTTTTTTCTAGAAAAAGATAAATAATGAATCACTTATGCTTGGTATTGTATATTCTAATATATATACATAATTAATGTGATTATTGGAATGTGTCTAGGTTCATCCAAGGATGTCTAGATTCATTCCAATCAATCACCATCAATTCTTCAATCAAGCCTACCAAAATTTATGGTATGATCAAATCATACCAAAAGGGAAGAGCTTGATTGGAGTTGATTTGTCTCTTTCCAAAAGAGATAAGTCAACATACCACCTAGCATGAAACATGGCTGATTTTGCTTCCTCCAAGGGAGCGTGTCGGCCATGTTTGATTAAGGAAAGAAGTCCAACTTCTTCCCATTCCAAATTAGGAATTATTTCTCCTCTCGGGTATAATTGAACGGACCGAGTTTTATCGTAATCCAATTGCGCCGAACCCAATATCAAATCCAATTTAATGTCCACTTAAATTATTCCCGTTGATCTTTTAATCCAATTAAAAGATCCAACGTCTCAACATCTCAACTTTCCATATTTAATCGAAAATCCAATTTACCGATTAAATGAAAGCCCGATACAATATCGGCCCGTCCATCCAATGGACTTTCCCTTAAGTAATCCAATTACTTATTTCCTTCGAGATTGACTCCAAGTCGATCTCTCAACCTCCTCGGTGATTTGTGTGTGACCCTTTAGGTTCACCCTCAGCTAGACTTGGCCCCGTGTCCCACAAGGGCCCGTTACCATGGGTGGCCGTCTAGCAATGGTCCATGGCACTAGAGACTAGGTGAATTGGCGTGAACATTTAGGCGCCGATTTTGTACGGGTACGATCCTTCCGTCTACCGTCTCCCGGCCTTAGTCTAGGGTATGGAATTGGGCGTCGGTTCCCATCCTTGACTAGGCATCTATGCTTAATACTCGAGACCACGTATGCTTCATTGCGTCTACACAGGAAACCATTCCCTGTTCGACCAACCACTGTAGCCACAGCTTCAAATACCATGAACGTGTCTCCGAGTGCATAGGAGATACCTCTGTCACATACTGACAGGGGACGGATCCTCTTCTTGGAATCCACCGTCCTTGCTACACATTCTGACTGCACTGGACAAGGCTTATGATAATCATCTTACAGAATGATTACCTCTCGCCAGATCCAAGATACAGCCGTCCTGTGCACGCAACTGCCATGATCCCTCAAGTTTGAGGATTACTCCCGTACTATCGGAATCGGGGAAAACCAATCATACCGACCAAGCCTCCAAGGCTTCCATATGATGATCCCCGCGAGTCAGTCCAGTCGGCTCGACCCCAGTCGACCAACCCATCAAGATCGTGTAGGCATCCCACGCCTGTCGCCGATGAAACACGGCACTCATCCAATGAACACGACTCTTGACGCAAGTCTCAATTAGGACTCTCGATGCCCTGTCTCGAGGTCCTCGACTTGGAATGTTTCAGACCCAACTCTTAATCAGTTGATTTCATGACCACCATCCAATGCGTGGCCCAACTGCACGAGTTGTTATCCATGGTCTGTGGGCTTTGTTGCGATATAAGTTAAACCCCGTTTTAACAAATGTAAGATGAGCGCAACAAAAAAGGTACCATTGGTGACGAACACTCATCTCACATAATAATATTACATTCACATCAAGTTGTCGGATAGGTTACAAATTGCCAAACCTATTGGCTTTCTGGTCACCTATTCCAACACTTGAAACCCAAACCCCCAAAACTCCTTATTTAGGCTAATTCTCCATTTCTCGTTTGTAGCTAAAACACTTTCCCAAGTCATTGACTCTCTACCACTTTCCCATGCAAACATTCCACAACCAAGAAATTTTTGGCTAAACCTAAACAGATTCTACCTCAGAAACACAACCTAGTGGATGAAAGTCACAATGGTGATAATGATGCTCAGGGGCCAAGGAAAGTTGGCAGAAAATCAATATCAATGATGGATGTCATATATATAACAACGGAGACTACTAGGCAGTCCCGCCGATCGCCTTGAGTTCTAGTGTGGAACTGCCAAGGTTTGGAGGGGACCCTGGACAGTCCGAAGTCTTGAAAATACTATCTGGGACAATCACCCAGCCTTTGATTTTTATGGTGGAAACCAAGTGCTCATCTTGCCCGATAGACTCTTTGAAACGCATGTTGGATTTGAGTGGGTTTATGTGGACTCGAAAAGAAAAGAATTAGTTGTTGTTGTTCTTCTACAGTCTTACTCTCATAATCATGTTGAAATTTTGTAAACTTAGGTGACAAGCAGGATATCAGTGGAGATTCACCGGGATGTATGGTGAACCTGACACGACTAAGAGGAGACGACATGGGAACTGCTATCCCAACTCATGCTCAATCATCCTATGCATGGCTTTGCACAGGTGATTTCAACGAAACTCTTGATCAATCAGAGAAGTCTAGTGGCCCTCCTTGTTCTTTATGGCAAGTTAGAAATTTTAGAAGGGCTTTGGCGAATTACGAGCTTTCAGACATTAGATTTTCGGGTGAATCATTTACATGGAGTAATTGTTGCATTCCTCCTTACACTATCAAGAAACATCTGGACAGAGCGTGTGCTAATTTAGGTTGGACTCAGTTTTTGTAGCACCCCCTTCATAATTATATTTCATCTCATAAGAAATCAACATTTAGCCCAATAAGATCATTTCTATTTTCACTAATGTATTACATAAACCTCATTGAATGACATATGTCATCAAAATATGGTATCAATTCTCAACCTTAGTTTTTATGAACATAAGGAAATGAGAAAAGTGAAGTTTCTAGTTATTACAAAATATTAAATGCAAATCCACTGAAAATTTAATATGTATTTAATTACATAGCTAGAGCTCCCAATTCAAAATATCACTGTTGACCCACTTATTAATACTGATGATCGCCTAGTCACTATGGCCTATCTCCTGAAAAAATACGTGACAAGGAATGAGTTGTCAAACCATTAAGTATCGTTAATTAGCTTATATATATATATACACATGCGTACGAGGAGACATTTCATGCAATTGACACCAACCAACAACCATTCATCCTGCAATTACCACATAATTACAAAATAACTAACACTAATAATCGTAGATTGATACACAACAAAATATACTCAAAATTACTATTTATTCTCTTAGGGCCCTGCTTATCCAAGGCTGTAGTGCATCACTCAATGGTCTTTTCCGGCTATCATCACCTCAATTATAATATCTCATTCTCTTTTTCTAATATCACACAGCACACAACTCGTATGATATGTCACATAATCAATGATATCATACAGCACACAGATTGTATGATATCATGTCATCTTCATTGGTCAATAACAGAACTCAGCTCGTCATTAATCATATCGTCATAAGCAATTGCAGTATGCCCTCAAGTTACGAAAGTCATCTCTTCATCTCAATTCACAATATTCCTATCAGTAATTTCATCATTCATTTTCATTCAACAATCAATTCCCTAAGTAACTTCATCATTCAATTTTATCAAAGAATCAAATATAGTATTTCACAGTCATTCATCCGACTTCCGTACACAACCACAGATAAACACGCAATAACAATTTCACATATCAATAATGTAATCTAGATAAATAATCAATAATTAACAATCAAGTATACCAACAATAAAGTATAGTATATATGTATATCCACATATATATATAATATCCAATTAACTATACTTACCTCAAATTCCAAAACGATTAGGTTAATACAAATAGTTGTTCAATCCCCTACTTTAATTTGTGTCATTCTATAATAAAGTATAAAATGCATAATCAATATATCGAGAATATCATAAATGTTAAATAACA
This sequence comes from Sesamum alatum, assembly GCA_034509735.1. Lineage (NCBI taxonomy): Eukaryota > Viridiplantae > Streptophyta > Magnoliopsida > Lamiales > Pedaliaceae > Sesamum > Sesamum alatum. The sequence goes on from JACGWO010000004.1 coordinate 734,071, forward strand.
TATTAAATAATATTTATACATTTCCACCAATCTTTTAATATTTCATTTATATCGAAACTCAAATCTATGTTTTATTTCTTCTAAATAACTAAACATTCTAAGTTTCCTAGGTACATATATAATTTATTAACTAACCCATAAGAATTTATTTCATCCAACCCCTCTTATTTTTATAGCGGTCATTTTTTTATAACATTCCTGAATGAATTTATCTCAAAATTCCATATTTCTTTTTGTTAAACATAATATTTGTCAAAAACAGTTTCTAATATTTCTTAATATAAATTTTTAATATTTCTATGGATTTTCTATCAATTCCTTACTACAATACAATATAATTAAACACTAGTACATATAGTTTGGTACTTGGTTAATAAACCCGATGAAATTGAGTAAACCAATTATAGTAATGGTTAATATAACAAATCAAGTAATTTAATTATCCCACTATAATGTTGTTAAAGTAAATTGAATATTTAATCGACCGCTAATTTATAAACAGTCGGACTTGTAAAAATTTTTGGTTAAACATTATATCGGGTAGTATAAATTATATTTAATAAATGCACATCTTGTCTCCAACATGGTCCCAAGTATTGCCTCCCACAAGTAGGACAACTCGGTATGAAGGCTAATTGGTCATTATTTTATGATTAAATTTAAATTTTATTTTAAATTCAGATATTATAACCATTTTTATTTGAACTAGAAAGCATGGCATGCGATGCACGTGTACAAATATATTTTTATAAGTAAATATCTCATTTATGTTAAGTTCATGATATTATTCATATTTTTTTCATTGAAACATTAGTATTATACAATTATATTTTCAAACAAATTGATAATAATTATTTAAATTGATAAGAAAACTAATTCAATTTTATTATTTGTAATTCACTTTCTAAATTTAATTGGTGCTATTGAATAAAAAGATATTCCCTAAAATTGAAATTTTGTATTTCTTATATTCACTAATGGTCATTTCATTATTATGTATCAAACCATGAAAATATAAAATAATGATATTCGAAAAATTAATATCAAAATAAAAATAATTAGTCAAAGCTCCTCATGATAGAAGAAATTTTAATTTAATAAAATAAATTGATCAATTTTATTTGTAGGTTTTATTATGCCTATTTTCTGTTGTTTAATTTTGTTTTATTTTTTGTTAAACTTTGTATATGTGTGTGTTGTATGTTTTCTTTTACTACTATATTTGAACATCATTTATTTTTAATTTATTGACACTATTACAAACTAATTATTTATTGACTATTGTTATAAAACTATAATCAAATTGGACCATAGTACCAATATTTGTATTGTAAGATCATATAATATATGTTAATCATATTTCAGTATCAACTTTTTTACATTGTCAAAGCATTATTTGCATGCTTTATTAGCTTCTAAATTTTGAAATATTATTGTAATAAAATATTATTTTTCACCTTTATAAAAGAAACAATAGATGTAAAAGTAAAACATTCAGGATTATCTAATACTAAAAAAATAAGTGCTAAGAAATTTACTCAATAGTTGAATTTTCATAAGCAATTTTAATTTAATAATATTTTATTCATATATAAATTTTTATTTTCTTCAGTACTCATGCTTTTTAAACTTTTAAGTTATTTTTATAAATTTATTACTGAAAAATATATTAATCTCATTGAATTATTTATTTATCATCTTTTTTTCTAATTTCAGCATAATTAATTCAATTTTTATTTATTATTTTATTGTACTAAGTTTATTCTCAAAATTTATTAATTTTCTTAACATGAAAATATAATTGTACTAATGTGTTAGTATATAATTATTTTAAAATTTTATACTTTTAATTGCTATTGTGTTAATGTTTACTCACCATTTGACTTTTCTTATTTTCATAAGGGGAAATAGCATTTTTCAGTCCGTAACTTAGGTCCTTTTCATTTTAATGTGGTCCATTGATTTTGGAATTCTCACTTTCGGTCCCGTAAATATTAAAAGTAGCAATTTTGGTTCCATAACACATTTTTCTCTAGATATTAAGTGTATAATAATACAAGGGGACCAAATGTTACAACTTTTATGCACCTTTTAAAGCATAAAAATAGTTATATATTTCCTTAGGACCAACAATTTTGTTAGTTAATTTACTACTCAATAAGATAAGGTTTTAAATTAAATTATTTATTATAATACTATTTATACTCTTCTTCAATGCTAATGTCTTGGGGGTTGCAAGAGAAGGGGGACATGATGTTTTTAGCCTATTAATATTGAAATAAAATCAATTAGTTAGCTCTTTTTTAAATTTTTAATAGCATTTATAATTTAATCAAATTGATCGTTTTTATTTGTAATTAAATTTGATACTTGTTATTCCATTTTAGAAGAAATTCTATTTTAATAAAATTGATCAATTTTTATTCATAGATTTTATTGTGTCTCTTTGCTATTGTTTGATTTTGCTATATTATGTCTGTGTATATAATATGTTTTCTTTTAGGCTAATGATTTTTTTGTCCTGTAACTTTTGTTGTTTGGCATTTTTGTCCTTTATATTTCTAGGGTTGAAAATTGCTCCTTTAACTTTTACACAAATTGCAATTTCAGTCATTCCGGCGCTGGAAAATTTTAAAAATGGCCGAAATTTCACACGTGCCCATCACGTATGTGTTTTAAATTAGGGCTTTTAATATAATTGGTCCATTGTTTTCCAACATGGACAAAAATTATAAATAAAAAAAAAAATGGCATGGAAATAATTCCACATCAGCACAACACTAAGAAAAGGGGGGAAATTAGTCAGCCATTCCTTTCTCTTCAAACGTTATAATCTGAAGAACCCCCATTCCCTATATTTTGCAGCAAGAACCCTAAAAAATTTAGCTCCTCTTTGTCGAATTGAAGAAGAGCTCGAATGTCTATCGTCACCGGCTTTGATGAATACTACTATGGAATGGTTGTCGTTCTGCGTACAGCTTGGACAGCAGAGAACCCAGGCCTAGGTTTTACTCGTGTAGAAATTACAAGGTAAGTTCTGATTTTTTTTTCTTCTTTCAGAAATTTTGTATGCTTCTTCGTCTTTTTTTTTTTTTTTTCTTGTTTCTGGGAGAAGGGGAGGGTGTAAGTATTTTGCATGGGAGGATATCCCAATGTGCAGAAGGGCTAAGGCAATTATACCAGGTTTGTCGCGGCAAATTAATGGGTTGGAAGATTATGCGCAGAAGCTAAGAAGGAAAAATAAGAGTTGATTACAATTTTATTGGGTTTGCATTTGGCTTTGTTGATTTGGTGCTGGTGGAGCTTGAATACTGCAATGAAGAAGGTAAATGTTGGGGAAACTTTGAAGATTGCACAAGTTCCTCATTTGATTATTTTGTTTTTCTGAATTAGGATAGTGATCTAATTATCCTAGTTTTCTTTGTAAGTTTTTTTTTTTTAGTTGTGGGCAGTAGTTGTGAGTTTTTGTTTTAGTTGTATGCACTAGTTATGAATATTTAGTGTAATGGACGATTTTGCTGTAAGTTGTTATTTGTGTCTAATGGAATTGAAGTTGCATTTTGTTGTTTGGAGCTTTATGTCCACTGAAGACAATAGCAAGAACAATAGCAAAAAATGATAACAATAGCTAAAACCTCAAACTGAAGACATTAATGCAAGAACAAAAGTAAATGTCATAAATTCTGAAGCAACAAGGTTTGGTTTACATCCAATACTAAGCCATCGTTTAATTGGCTAAACTGAACAAGGTTCGGTTATAAGACAAAAGATAACCATTTGCAGCCACAAAATGGAATATATTCAATCTGTTAAGAACTAGTATTTTGGTTTAAGTCTAAATATTTGTAGCCTACTTCCATGATGATGGGATTCACTACTTGACTTGTCCTTCTTGGTGGGTTGAATCTTGGGAGGGGTTGAGGGCCAATCATTGGTGCAGGTGCCCTAATCTGCAGTCTTGGCTGTAACCCCAGGTGTTGATTTGTGAGGGACAACTGCTGGAACATTGATGGTCCAGGTCTGAGTGTGACTGTTTCTTGATACAGAATTTGTTCTTGAGTTATTACTGCATCCTCCAATGCATCCTCTTCATTGTTGCCTTCATGAATAGGTGGCAGAATTTCTAGAACATGTGGTCCTTTAGGTGCATTGGATGCCTGTACATGCACATTCACATTAGAATATGAAGAATGTGAACTTACAGAATGTGACCTTACAGAATGTGAAGTCAAAGAATATGAACTTACAAAATGTGTTGTTACAGTTTCAGGTGCAACAGGTACTCTAGAACACTTTCTTGATTCCAATGAATCTGGAATCCCTCTCTTTTGTTGCTGCAATCACAATATTACACTTGCAGTTAAAAATGGAAACACTTCACAGAATTTGTTGCAAACAAATTCTTACCGTTCTTGTTTATTCTGATGTTCAGATGGTTGGTTGAATTGTCTTGGATCCTGCAAAATAAACAATGATTAGATATTAAAAACACAAAATCATCATAAAGAAAAAATTGCAATTTTGTATACCTTTTCTGGCAGTGTTGTGTCCAGGTTCACCACAAGTGGAATAATGTACTGTCTTCTGATTCCTTTTCATCTTCTGCAACCTCTACATTTTCTTATTCTTCTTAACAAGTTCATCAGCCTCTCTTCTTCTTGCTTTAGGTGGCCTCCCTGCACCCCTTCCAAAGTTGGGTGGAAGTGGAGGTATTATACATGTTTCAGCCCACAACCCTTCATGACTCATAGGCTGGATTGTTGGTTTGTAGATATTCTTATATGTCTCAACATAGTAGTACTTATCCACAAAGTCAACAGGATCCATCCTTTGATGAAAAATAGCACAACATGCATGTTTGCATGGTATGCCAGGAATTTCCTGCAAGTACAGCTTCTAGCTCCCAGGTCTACATAGTGTTGAGATCCATCAAAACATGACACTTGGTAATGTGTGTCATCTGCCTTAATTGGTATGCAATCTGAGACTTTAGCAGACTGTTTTTGGAAAATTTGTTGGATCTTAGGACAGATTTTCCCTTTCCATTTACTACAAGCCCTGTCTCTATTTTCTTGCATTCTCCTCATTAAATACTCTCTTATCCATTCCAGCATAATCAATATAGGTTTTTCTCTTGCATCTAATATATTGGAATTGAAGTTTCACATACATTGTTCAAAAGCATGTCGCAAGTGGATATTTCACTGAAATGAGACCTAAACCACTGTGTAGGTGGTTTTTCATTGAACCAGTCATATGCAGCCTGTGAGATTGTCCTCATTTCTTTCATTCTCTTCTTCCATTCACTTACAGTGCAAGACTTTGCAACTTTCCACAGAGCATTCTTATATGCCAACCCCCTGAACCCAGCATTTTTAAAATTATTGTGCAAGTGCCTAACATAGAATCTGTGTTCAGACCCTGGAAACACTTCCTCAAATGCTTGCATGAGACCCTTCTGGGTTAAACAGAGGATCTGTAGGCCCATCCCCTTCACCACCCTCAGAATCCCTATGCTCATTCAATTCACCATCATTGTCAACGAAATCAATTTCCTCCCCCTCACTAGACTCACTCTCATCCTCTTCATTTTCTACTACATCCATGTTCCCAGTTTCAATTTCTGCTTGAGTTTGTTCATTGTTTTCATCCCCTATTTCATAATCAAAATCTATCAATTCATCACACTCCTCCCCTTCAGCCCCCTCACCACCATCAGCCCCCTCACCACCATCTGCAACACCCTCAGCCCCTTCATTACCATTTGGAACACCCTCTTCACTAGTATCAACATAAATCACAAACTCTCTATCCACAATTTTTTTTATATTCTTCCCGAAGATCATTCAACAACTTAAAACCTCTATTTACAATTATGTAATATCGCCTACTCTTAGTGATCCCAACACTATCACACCACATATTCAAACTCCCAAAGCAATATTCATTAGCTTGGACATAATCATATTTCACTACACTACCACCAACATATTTTGCTTCAAGAATATGCACAGGCATACCCCCAGAACAAATACTCAAGGTAACGGAATCACTGTCTGGGTTTGTTTAATGCGGACAAAAAAAAAGGACAGTCCCTACAACAATACACATAAGACAGAACACTCACATTATTAAAACAAAAAAACTGAAAAGGGACCACATGTAAGGGGGGAGGAGAACCAGAAAGGGGCCAACATATCATAAAGAATTCTTATACCCATAAACAAAGCACGAAAACATATTTTTTTACAACAACCAAAGCAGATATATACACTAAAAAAAGCAACAAACAAACTAAAAAAGGTTTCCACTTACGATAAAGAGGTGGGGCAAACCCACATGCTCGCCGGTCGTTTCATCACCATCCTTCCGTCGTCAGCGATTACCACGTCCACAAACACACGATTTTCCTTTGATTATGCAAACGAATGGAAAAAGAATGGGGGAGTTAGTTTTAGCAGATTAGGATTTTTTGGGGGAGAGGATTATAGGGAATTTAGGGGAGAATGTATGACGTTTGGTGAGAATGAGAGATTAGGGATTAGATATTAACATTCCCCCCCCCCCCCTTTCCCCTTTTTTTAGTCAGCACACTGACGTGGAATTATTTCCACGTCAATTTTTTTCCAAAAAAATTTTGTCCATGTTGGAAAAAAATGGACCAATTATATTAAATCCCTAATTTAAAACACACACGTGATGGGCATGTGTGAAATTTCGGCCATTTTTTAAATTTTTCGGCGTCGGAAGGACTAAAATCGCGATTTGTGTAAAAGTTAAAGGACCAATTTTCAACCTTGGAAACATAAAGGACAAAAATGCCAAACAGCAAAAGTTACAGGACAAAAAAATCATTTAAGCCTTTCTTTTACTATATTTTGAATATCGTTGATTTTAAATTTATTGACACTAAATGATTACAAACTAATTATTTATTGACTATTATTATAAAAATATAATTTAATTGGACATGATTACCAATATTTTGTATTAATTGTAAGATCCTAATGTTAATTATATTTCAGTATCAACTTTTAAATATTGTCAAAGTATTATTTACATGTTTTATTACCTTCTAAATTTTGAAATATTATTGTATGCAATTTTATTTTTTGCCTTTATGTTGCAATTTTTAATTCTATATGTTTTTAGTTTAATTTCTTAATCTTATTTTCATATGCACCGATTGGTATAATCTATTTCTTATTCAATAATATATTATGTTACAACTTAATTTTTTATGTCGCAATTGTTGTTGTAATACTTTTATTCTATTCTATTAATTAATATAAAAAATAATAGATGTAAAAGTAAAGCATTCAGAATTATCTAATACTAAAAAATAAAGTACTAAGAGATGCACTCAATAGTTGAATTTTCACAAGCAATTTCAATTTAATAATATCATATCCATATATCAATTTTAATTTGTAATTAAATTTTGATATTTATTCGTTATTATATGTATTTAAGTTTAGATTAGTATTTTATGTGTAGTTTATTTTAAATTTTAATGTGTCATAGTAAATTAAAACTTCTTAATATAATTAAGATTCCTTAGCAAAGTAATTGTGTTGAAATATTATTTGGCATATTAAATTTTTTTAGTTGAGTATGTTATTCATTCTCTAAGTAGTTTAGAGCAATTAAGACGCTTAACATTTTTTTTATAGAATTTTATTTTTTCTATAACTAATTTTATAATATAATTTTTTGTGAATGTTATTAAAATTTAATGCGCGACAAGTTTGTGTAGTTGAGCTCATTCACATTTGTGTATATAGAGTATAGATATAGATATAGATATAGATTAATGAATCTTATTTCATCCATATTATTTTTTATCTTTGTAATTGTTATTTTTTTGCAAGACTCGTATTTTGTGTCAACAGTGACATTGAAAACCTCCAGCTCCTCCTGGCATCATATGTTCGTACGACATATATGTAAAAAAAATTAATACAACAACTGAACAACTGATACGATCATAAATTATAAAAAGGGTTTCCCAATTCGAGCAGGGAGATCGCTCCAGAAATTGAAGGAAGAAACTAGAAGATTTTCTTGAAATTGTTCTCTGCCTTTTCATTTCTTCATTGCCACTACATATAGTTCCAATGTGCTAGTACAAAACATCTTCCTTAAGGGAGGATCTTGTGCCACTTGGCTAAATCCTAAATAATAAAGACAATACATCCTAACAACCAAACCAAATATAATTATCTTATCATCTATATATATCTATCATAATATATGATAATAATAATAATAATAATAATAATAATAATAATAATAATAATAATTACTCTGCCCAATAGTATCAACAACCCATTATTGATAATACGGCGAAGGAGATGCCTTGCTTAATTTGGAGTAATTGCAAGCACAATTAGGACTTTGAACTAACATAATATTAGTGTATGAAATTCAAACATATATATGCTCTAAAAGTGTATGAAATTCAAACATATGCTCTACTTTAGATCCACCAATCACCATCTCTTCCAATACCTAATCAAACGATGTATCTTCTGATAAATACATAAAGGAAGTCATCAATATTAATGGAGAATCATTTGGGAAGTACAATTTCAAACATGGAACAGTGCCCAAAAATGAAGGGTCCATTCAATTAATCATGAATCATGTTTTACTATGTCAGAAATTGCTGCTTTACAACTCACAGCATATTATATTATAGGGTAAATTACAGTGACATCCCCTAAGGTTAGGTTCAATTACGCAAATATCCTTTATCTTTTGCGAAATTACAGCTACACCCTCTAAGGTTGTAATCGTATTACAACTACATCCCCTATTCAAAGGTAAAATTTACAGTAATACCCACTGAAAAGCATTACACTAACACCCCTTAGGGAGTGGAACTGTAATTTCACAAAAGATAGAAAGTATTTGTATAATTGGGCCTAACCTCGGGGGGTGTGAATGTACTTCACTCTATATTATATATAGAAAAACAAATGAAAAACAATGAGAGATGAAAATGAGGTTTTGGAAGGCAAAAGTGTGAGTGAGATGAGAGATGAATCTTGGCCTCTCTAAACACCTAATAAAGGCTGCCACATTTTTCTCTCACTTTACATGGAATATTAGAACTCTCTGCTCCATCATTTGGATTCTTTTCCATCCATACTAATTTGTTTAACTGCAAAAAGTCATATTTTTGCTTAATTACATGCTTTTTCATATGTTACATTCCAATTAAGTTCCTAAAGCACAAAAGATAAACCTTGACTTTTGGGGCACATATGTCTACCATTTCTTGTCTTGCAATCAACAACCTTTTGCCCTTTATGAGATATCAATCAATTTTAGGCATCTTTGGACCCCATTACTTTACATTGTTTCCTAAACAAGTTATACATAGGGACAAGTAATCAATCTCTAATGAGCTATGTTATGTTGTAATAAATTATGATAGCTTTATGTTATAGCTTGTAAGATGTTATATATATTTACTCTACAACTAATTTCTTGGGTAACCGATTACAGAAAATTAGATTGTAATGATCAAGGGTGGTTTCGTTATTCATATAATTAAAATTAAAAGAGTTTGTTTGACTTTAAACATGTTATTTTTAGCAGCTTATAACCTCATCTTATAATCTTTTATAAATCCAAAAAACAAGATTTCTGATTTTATATCTGGTTGCATGTTCACTGCTTGATTGGGAAGTTGGCATGCCAAACAAAAATATTTTTTGAGTATGTAAGTTTTCCAACAAAGAAGAATATAATTTGATACAGAAGATGATGGGTAAAAGGCTAATAATGATTGTAAATAAATAAATAAAAAGATAAAGGGATATGCAATGATCTGGATTCAACCATTAACTTAGATATCTCTCCAGAGGTGATGAGATATATATTTCCACTGTGCAATGTCTCCTGTTTGAGTTTGATGCTAAGAAAGCCCCACACTTTATAGCCAGCATAAATAATATTCCCCCACTTCCGAATTGCACCATCAGTTGTGCCTTGTGAGCAGAGCTGTGTTTCAGTTTCAGGAATTTCACAGACAAGAAAAATCCAAGAGATGACAAGAAATTCTTCCATGAAATCTCAAACATCTCTCCCCATGAAAAGGTCTTCCTCAATGGTAGAATTTCCGACGTCTCCTCAGCCCGCCGTTGGAGAAGAAATCACACATTACGCGCACTCCCAGCACCCCTTGACGGAACTAACTCTGCCTGAGCTCTTTACATGCTCCGGCTGCAAGGAGTTTGGAGCCGGCAAGAGGTTTGCATGTCAGCAGTGTGACTTTCAGCTGCATGAGTTTTGTGCTGTCTCTCCTCCACTCTTGAAGAACCACCCACTCCACGGCCAACACCAGTTAGTTTTCCACTCCAAACCAAGGCCAGGTATACATAATATGCATACAGAACCATGCAACAAGCTTTACCAAGAATTATACAATGACCATGTACATTTCCTGTGAGCCTCTCACTGATCACTTGATACTGCTGTCTTGTTTTAGTTGTGTCCCTGATTTGAGTGTATGCTAACTAATTGGTGTATCTTTATTAGCAAAAGGTGGGATTTCGTGGCCAAGGTGCGATGTTTGTGGAAAGTCGACCAAAGGATTTACCTTCCGATGCAGGGCCTGCAGTTTCCAGATGCACCCATGTTGTGCTATGCTCTCCACTGAGATCAACTTCCCAATCCATCCCCACCCGTTGAAACTGCTGCCAGCTTTCAACACATCGTCAGGTGCCAACATGGGGGTGAATTGTGGGGAGTGCAACAAGAGGAGATCAGGTCGAATGTACCGTTGCACTGTGTGTGAGTACCATCTTCATGCCGTGTGCGCTAAGCCCCTCATCAATGGTCTTGGACCCAACGGCATTCCCACGCCTGAGAAGCCAAGTGCACTGGGGACGGCCGCTCGTCTGGCATCTCAGGTGGTGATCGAGTTCATTGGAGGGCTAATTGAGGGGTTTGGAGAAGGCATGGGAGAAGTCATAGTTCAGAGCATTGCAAGAGGTAGGTGCATCAGCAGAAGAAGAATACGTGAATAAACTATAGTCAAAGCTTGAGGCTCATTCTTTGCCTAGAACAAATGATTTTCTTATCAAATCATCTGTTCCTCAAGTGTAATATTGTTCATTCGGACACTAATAATGAAGACAAACTATCTTGCCGTAATCTAGACAGTGAGAGGCAACACTTGCCCTTAGAGATCCCCACTGCAGCACTGCTGGTGTGTATGAAAATAGAGATGAAGACAGAAAAACAGATGTTATTTTGTATAAAGATCAATTGCATATTATCTCAACTCAAATTGATGTAAGAAAGCATCAGAAATTCAAAAAAATATACAGCTTGTTATACCAGAATTTAATCTCGCTCCATATAAATCAGAAAGCTATTATATCACAGATCCTTACATTTTATGTCTGAAGAACAAAAATATCAAAATGAACCATCAAAACACCTAATTCTCTTATTGCATTTATGTTCTTGAATAAAATATTTCTCTTCAACTATCTAATACAGTAAAAATATTTCAAGACCTATTTTTTTACAGTAAAAGAATTACAATGAGTAACTTATTTTCTTCAGCAGCCAAAACGAGTTCATTAGAACGCCAACAGAATTAGCTTAAGTCGACAAACCTTGAGCATGAACAAAAGCATGAACGTAAGTGCCCTGGAAACTGCTACTTGAAACTTTGCTGCAACAGATTTGAGCTTGCAAGACTGCAGCTTCGTGCATAAACCTCAACCGATAGAAGTTACTCTGAATAAGGTTATGAATATCAGACCAGTCTTGTGCGTCCAGAGAGATCCAAGCTACTCTTCAAGGTTAATGGACCAATGAAGGCTAAACTTAAAACTGTACAATCTGGGAGAAACCAACTAAAGGGACATTCTTTGTCATAACTTTCACCCATAGAATCCCAACCAAGTTATTTAAGCAGAGAGGAAGATGTATGCCATCAACTTGTAAACCAGCAACCATATGGACAGGTGAACCGTTGTCAATAATATGCTCTCTCTCCCTTAGCTTTATTCCAAATCTTCCTTTTTCTGCCCGATTGTAAGTTTCCTAAAACACTCTTCATGTAAAACTAAAATGCACCGTAGCCCAAGTTATCCCATACAAATGGGGAGACACAACCAACAGAGGGATGTCCTCTAAGGAACACGCAGACACAAACACAAACAGCAGCTACAACGAGCATTGAATGGATGTAGGGAAGTTGGAGCAATCCTTTGGAACCTGGAAACCTTTTGCTGTATCCACATGCTGCAAGAACTGCACACTTGGAACAAGATTTTAGCTTTTGATTGAAATGAGAAGTGGCTCTCTTATCTATATCCTTCTCCACTTCGAATTGCTCAATTTCAGCGTTAACTGATACAGAGATTTGACAATTATTCCTATCTGCAAGCTTTCTAGCAACAAGAGTGTTGTACGAATGATTATTCCTCATCAAGGCATATGCATATGGAGAAAGCCCATTTGCATCAAGAACAGAATTCCAACTGCGTAAACCCACCTACAGAAAGAAATGTAAACTGATAAAGGTTAGAACAGCTTCTGGAAATGTTAAAAAGCAGAAAAAATCTAGACCCTAAATTAAGAAATTATTAAGTGAAGAAATATACAAAATGTTCAACTGCAAAATTTGCTTTGAGAGATTCCAAGCAAAGTCAAACCATTGCATAACATGGCATTGCACAAGCGAGCAAGCCAAATTTGCAAGTTTCATCACTAAAAATCACTTAAACCCATTGTACGAAGTGATAAAAGAAGAGATGAATCTATATACTTGATTAATGATGATTCCACCTCTATTTATAGTGATGGAATTTAAGGATAACTACACCTATAGAAGAGACCTACTTGAAGTAAAACTACACCTATAGAAGAGACCTACTTGAAGTAAAATAGGAAAAGATAAGAACAAATTTAAATATTCTAACACTCCCCCTCAAGCTGGAGCAAATATATCAATCATGCCCAGCTTGTTACACATAATATTAAATTGTTTTGTTCCTAAAGCCTTGGTAAAAACATCTGCTCTTTGCTCTGAAGAAGGAGTAAAGGGAGTGCAAATTTTCTGACTCATGACAGCCTCACGAATGAAGTGACAATCAACCTCAATATGCTTTGTCCTCTCATGGAAAATAGGATTACTGGCAATATGAATAGCTGCTTGATTGTCACAGTGCATAGGTACAGGATCATTGTTCGTAAAACCTAACTCTTTCAAAAGATTCTTTAACCACAAAACTTCACTAGTGGTGTGAGCCATAGCCCGATATTCAGCTTCTGCGCTTGACCTAGCAACTGTAGTTTGTTTTTTGCTACGCCAAGTCACAAGGTTCCCACCAACATAGGTGCAATATCCAGAAGTAGATTTTCTATCATCCTTCGACCCTGCATAGTCTGCATCAGAATAGGCTTCTATCTTTGTGTGTCCATGCTGTTGGAAGAATAATCCTTTTCCCGGGGATGCCTTTATATATTTCAAGATCCTTAGAACAGCTTCCCAATGAACTGATCGTGGCTTATCCATAAACTGACTAACTAGGCCAACTGCAAAGGAGATATCAGGTCTAGTTACGGTTAAGTAGATTAGCTTGCCAACAAGTCTTCTATACTTTGCCTTGTCCTCCAAATAGTTACTATCATCATTCCAAAAATCAGGATTAAATTCCATAGGAGTGTCCACCGGTTTAGTGCCGAGTAAACCTGCTTTCTGAAGGAGATCACAGGCATATTTTCTCTGAGATAGAGAGATCCCATGCTTGCTATGAGCAATTTCAATCCCCAAAAAATACTTCGGCCTCCCCAAATCTTTAGTGACGAAGTGCTTCCTTAGGTATGTCTTGGCTTCTTCTATCCCGGAAACATCACTACCGGTGATTAAGATATCATCAACATAGACTGCTAGAATAACCGTACCTGATTCCTTAATTCGAACAAAGACTGAATGATCTGCTTGGCACCGTGAAAATCCAAACTCACCAATAATAGTACTGAATTTATCAAACCATGCCCTTGGACTTTGTTTAAGACCGTAGATCGCTTTCTTCAATCTGCACACCATTCGTTGCTTCTCCCCCTGAGCAACATAACCTGGAGGTTGCTCCATATAGACAATTTCCTTCAAGTCACCATATAAGAAAGCATTTTTGATGTCCATCTGATGCATTGGCCAACTGAGATTAACTGCCAAGGAAAACAAAACTCTAATAGAGTTAAGACGAGCAACAGGGGAGAATGTTTCAAAATAATCTACCCCATATGTCTGAGTAAAGCCCTTGGCAACCAGGCGAGCTTTATATCGGTCTAGGGACCCGTCAGCATGAAACTTGAGGGCGAACACCCATCGACAAGCGACGACGTCGACGTTAGGAGGTGGATGGACAAGCTCCCAGGTTCCCCGGGAAAGGAGAGCCGACATCTCCTCATCCATCGCCGCCTTCCACTCCGAATGCGAAAGTGCCTCATAATAAGAATTAGGGATAGAAACAGATGATAGAGAGACAGAGAAAGCACGATAAACAGGACTAAGACATTTATAGGAAAGGGAATGAGCCAATGGATGAGCAGTGCAAGACCTTTTACCTTTGCGAAGGGCAATGGGAAGATCCTCCGCAGACATAGGGGTCGGGGTGCCAGGAGCTGCAGCAAGAGGAAGACTTGGCGGATCAACAGGCATGGTAGTCGTAGAATGAGTACGCCTGCAATACACCTGTAAAGGTCGTGTAGGTGGTTCGGTATGGGGGGGATGTGAGAGTGCCGGGACCGGTAAGGGAAGAGATGGAAGAGGAACATAAGGGGAAGGGGTCTTAGAGTAATAAGCAGTGGACTCAAAGAAAGTAACATCGGCAGAGGTAAATGACCGGTGAGATATAGGATCATAACACCGATACCCTTTTTGTGCTCGTGAATACCCCAAAAATATACATTTAACAGAACGAGGTGACAGTTTATCGAGGTTAGGAGAATGGAGATGAACAAAGCACACACACCCAAAGACTCGAGGAGTTAACCCAAAGAGAGGCTTACCAGGGAAAAGACAAGAATACGGAATATCCCCACTGAGAACACTAGAAGGCATACGGTTAATGAGATAACAAGCTGTGAGAATAGCATCCCCCCAATAGGATTTTGGAACATGCGTATGAGCCAAAATAGTGCGAGCAACATCGAGAAGGTGGCGATGTTTGCGTTCGGCGACACCATTTTGTTGAAGGTATACGAGCAAGAAGATTGATGTAAAATGCCATGAGAATCACAGAAGTTAGAAACTGCTTTTTTGGACATATTCAAGAGCATTATCAGTACGGAAAATACGAATATTAACAGAGAACTGAGTTTTTATTTCATTATAAAAGGAAGTGATTATACTAGGTACTTGAGACCTATCCTTGAGTAAATAGACCCAAGTCATTCTTGAGTAATCATCAACAAAGGTAAGAAAGTACCGAAACCCACCAATAGACTCAATACGACACGGACCCCAAATATCAGAATGAACTAAACTAAAAGGAGAGGAACTACGGTTGTCAAGACGAGGTGGAAAGCTAGCACGATGGTGCTTTCCCAACTGACAAGACTCACAATCCAAGCGTGTAGACTGAATAGGTAAAACCTTCTTTAGATTAGGTAAGGATGGATGACCAAGACGACAATGCCACTGAAGAGGGGAGACAGAGGCAGAAAGAGCACGAGCATCTACAGGTGTAGTATGATCTAGAAAGTAGAGACCACCACGCTCATGACCGCCACCAATCGTCCTCTGTGTTTGCAGATCCTGGAACACACAGTAAGAAGGAAAAAAAGTTACCGAGCAGTTGTGGACTTTTGTAAGTTGACTAATAGAGAGGAGACTAACAGGAAACTTTGGTGCATACAAGACATTATTAAGGGTAAGTTGGTGTGTGGGATGAACAATACCAGAGCCATATATGGGAGAGTAGGATCCATCAGCGAGGCGAACGAAGGGAGAGGTATGAGAAGGAGAGAGGGAGTAAAAAAGAGAGCGATTACCAGTGAGGTGTGTAGTAGCACCTGAATCTAGCATCCAAGACTCACCAGGAGTTGCAGCAAAGGCACCCGGAGTGGAAGCTGTGGCAGGGGCAATGGAATTAGCCACAGGGCGATGGAGGAGCTGTTCATATTCTTCACGGCTAAGGGTAACCAAATCAGATTCATTAGCAGAAGGTTCCGATGTTGTAGGTTCACCATCACCTTTAACTGTATTGGCCCACTCTGGTTTGCCATATTTGAGCCAACATTTTTCCACAACATGATTAGTTCGACCACAATGGGTGCAGTAACGGGAGTTAGTAGAAGCATTGGAGCCTCGACCACGACCACCACGGCCTCGGGAGGAGTTTCGACCGCGACCACGAACTGCCATGGCTGAGGACTCGGTGGTTGGACCAGATGAAGAGTCAGAGGATATAGTAGCCACGCGGAGGACACGAGACAGAGCATTGGATAACATAGGCACAGAGTCACTGGCTAGGAGGTGATCACGAACCGATTTCAAATTGTTGTCGAGGCCGGACAGGAACTTCGCCACCAAAAAATCTTCCCACTGAGTCTTGCGAGTCTGAGCATCACAACTCAAGGGGTGATATAGCAAAATTTCATCAGATGTGCCCTTCAAGGAGGCAAAATAGTCGGCTACTGTACGGCCATCCTGTTTGAGGGAAAAAAGTCTCTCATACAGTTCAAATACCCGAGAAACGTTCTTTTCCTGAGAATACATATCATGTAAAGTATCCCACATTGTTTTAGCAGAAGTGAGAAACATAACATTGGAACCGACAGTTTCCTCCATACTATTCAGAAGCCAAGTCATAACCGAGTAATCAGCTTGTTGCCAAGTCGAAAAATTAGCATCAGTAGAGGTTGGTGGAGGAGCCAAAATATGATTAAGCTTATTTTGAGACCCAAGAAACAACCGAAAGGCTTGGGACCAGAGGATATAATTCTGGCCATTCAACTTGACAGTGGTGCCAAGAGCACCTTTATGTTCAACGGTAGCCATGATCAAGGGGGGATAGACAGACAGATAGATAGGACAGCAGCAGCAGGGAGAGCAGTCAGCAACGAAAAGCTGATTCAGGTGAGCATCTCAGATCGGGCGCGGCGCAAGGTGCAACGCCGGAGGCGGGCGTCGCGAGCAGAAGTGGCGGAAGGGCGGGGCGGCGCAAGAAGAAGGCGCGGCGCCGCGAACAGAGGCGCCGGAGGCGCGAGAGAAAGCGGCGACGGCGGCGACCGACGGGTGTGAACGCAAGGTGAGGGGCCGACGGCCGCGGCGGCCGAGTGACCTGCGGCGGCGGAAGGGGGTGGCGGTGGGTTGCAAAAAACTAGGGTTAGGTTTTTCTCTCTTGTTTTTTTTTTTTTTTTTTTTTCAGAAATATATATAAATATATATATATACAACTTCTTTCTCACTTTTTCTGAACCTGCTCTTATACCATGTACGAAGTGATAAAAGAAGAGATGAATCTATATACTTGATTAATGATGATTCCACCTCTATTTATAGTGATGGAATTTAAGGATAACTACACCTATAGAAGAGACCTACTTGAAGTAAAACTACACCTATAGAAGAGACCTACTTGAAGTAAAATAGGAAAAGATAAGAACAAATTTAAATATTCTAACACCCATGAATTGAAGTTTAACAGATTTGCCCCTTTAAAGAGCCAGGAAACTTCCAAATCTGAAGAGCCAAATAAAATGAAAAGAAGTACCTCCTGTGGGTCACTGGTCAGAGCGTCAACCATATCATCTGAAGATGACATACAAGCAGCCAAATGTAAGGGTGTAATGCCACCAGGTCCAGCCACATTGGGTAAGAAAATAAATTTCTCAGAAGTGTCAGTAGAATCAACAATAGAGTAACGGACGAGCAAATCAACCATGCTCCTACACCTCCTTTTGACAGCCCTGTTCAATAGGTGAACTTCTGATAGCATCTCCAAAGACTGCCTTGCTAATCCATTTATACCCAAGTTTAGTTCCAGCAGAATGTCCAGGAGAGTTTTCACCACAGCACAAAAGTCATGCTCAACAGAAAATGTAAGAAGAAATTTGAATCGAGCAAGCCTGTAATCTGGGATTCCAAACAAGAAAGAGTTGTGCTTTCTTTGAAACAGCCATCCAAGCTCATCTAAGAAATTCAGGACTTCTTCCCTGGACCTGGGCCTCCCTGTATTCTGAATATGATCAGCTGCAATAACATCACACTCTTCAGCAGTTCCATTGATCTCAGACTCAAGGAGTCTCAATTCTTCACAGATGGTGTTATCCGCTATAATTACAGGAAAACTGGTCCCTCTAAAACTATTCTCAACCTGTGAACAAAAAACGTTATCAATGATCCAAAATGTAGTCCAACTTTTTAAAATTAATAATTTGATAAAATTGCAACCTCAATGAAACAGCGACCAAGTACGCTAGATCCTGCCCTGTCAATCTTAAAGTTATCCAAACTTATCTCTTCATATGCAGTGTCCAGGCACGACGATGCTGCAACTTGCCTTATATGATACTCAGCTGCATGCGTACAGTGTATCCTGCATGATAAACAAAGAAAATTTCCTGAGGAAAGAAACCAATACCATGAAAGGATTCAGATAACTTAAGTATCAATCACATACTTGGTGCCTGGAGCTGCCAAACTTCTCCCCCTCAACAGAAGAGAGGTCTCTTGTCCACCAACAACAGCCAAAGGAGAGATCGAGATCAGTTCTGGTGTACTCCAGGCTCTCCAAGATTTGCAGAGACGAATCTTTCCTGGAGATCAATTAAATTAAAGGAAGATGGAGAACATAGAATCTTGAAAATTATCGAAAGCTAAACTCCTCAAAGAAGCATAATAAAATGGAAAGTAGCATAGCCTTCAGGTTGTGGATCCAAAATTAACAATGAAGGTAGTAATTATTACCATCTTTATGGGAAGCCATTTGTCTGTCTGTGTGAACCAAAAATCTTCCATTTCCCCAAAAGTCATCATCAATATCTTTCACCAAAGACTTCACATAGTTAAGAAGGTTTGCTTCAAGCTACAAAGACAGTAAACACACAGAATATGGTATATTAAAAGCTATAGCGAAGCGTATATACTTCATAGAAGTGCTTAGCAAAGTTCATTCACTTCAGAAGTGCACTCACTTGATCCCAGGCAAAAGATGGCATTGATAGATACAGGGAAAGAACTATACAACCAGGCCTAATGTAACTTTCCATTTCCGAGGGACTGTTAGAAAGCCAATTGTATATCTGCAGACAGAGGCAACATGATCAGGTCCCAGATATAGCCAGGAAAAATCGTCCAGAGGATAAAGAAGCCAAAGCATCAAGACTTACCTGAGCCCGTAGTGACCCAGGCAAATGGCTGGGATCCTTGTCAAACAATTTGAAAATTATTCGACCATTACGATCCTGGAGAAGAAACCATGTTTAAATCACCTAGCCTATAAAAGTAGGATACAGAATATAGAAAGACACAATAACATAAAAGTATGATTAAAAATTATCGTCAAATAAACGGGACAAATGTCACAAAAGTACCCGAGCATCAGAATTCAGGCTGGATGGAGAATGATCAGAACCAGAAGAAGATGTATATCCAGCTCGGTATGGAGAACTTTGATTTGAACCATTATCAGTAGCTAGGTTTGAGTTTCTGAAAAGCTGAAGAGATGTACTGCACGCATTGCTCATGGATTGTTTCACATTTGCAATTTCACCTTCGCTATTTGCCAAATGCTTATCGTTCATAATTTCACTGGACGTCTGCATTGGGAACAAATCATGTACAACAGGTGGTGAAGACATAGGTGATCTTTCCTCTGAATGATTACTGCTGCCAGACGAAAAGAAGTTTCTGTATGATGGCGATTTTGTTGACCTATAATCTTCAGGTGAGGGAGTAAACAGCTGTAAAGGCAAACTTGGATACGTCTCTTGAACATGGAAATCTACTTCTTCCATGGGAGAATCGTAACTTGTGCTAGTTCTCTCTCCTCCAACTGTGGGAGATTCCATCATAGGTCCTCTATGCACATTGACACGTGCAGCTTGGTCAACACACACTGACTTGCTTTTTTCAGAGTCACTTCCTTCAGTGCTAGGTTGAGATTGATTTTCAAATGCATCAAAAGAGGGTACTCCTGGAGTGGCTGAAAGAACCGCGAGCAAGTTCATGGTCGATCGGGAAGAAGCATTGCCATTCATTTGGTTCAAATTCTCTGAGGATAGAAGATTGGGAATGCTTCCTCTCAGCCTGGCCGTCACGTCAGCTGGCAAGGGCAATGAACTTATTTTACTGAGAATTTGTATCAGCTGATCTTTATCAGGTACCGATGCAACCTTACTACTCCTGTCCTCAGGGTTCCCTATGAGCATCCAAAATATCATTTAGCAGAATTTTAGATTTTAATATGTGAAATAGAGAAGTCGGACCATGGTTGTGTTGTTTTGCGTATGGTGACACATGAGCACAAGTGCTGCAGTTTGCTGATCACAAACGATTTGAACTTTCATTTTTACACTCCTTCAATTTTTTAAGTGAAAAACTACTTTGATATAGTAATAATTGCATCATGCGTCAAAGGTCAACAAACATAAGCTTGAAGCTAGATAACTTTATACCTTGTACACGAGTTAACACCGCCAATAATTTGGCGATATCAATATCACCAGCATTGTTGTCCCGGCTACCAGGAACTAACAACCGTGCAGCAGTATCTTCTGGCTGGGTTTTCCTCCTCCTCCTGTTATGCCAGCAAGTCTGCGCCTACAACTTCTCTTTCCCTCATCAAATTCTGAAAGGGGGTGGAACCTGGCAAAATGGAATAGAGACATGCTGAAGTGCTGGCTCCAAATTGCACATTAAAAGAGAAATCATTACTATACATATATATATGTAAGTATGAATGGATGTCAGTTTATGTTTTTTACTTCTTTGGTGAAGGCATAAATATGCCTATAAGAAGAAGATTACAATAGCAGGGGAGAATAATTAATAAGTAGCATAACCCTATAAAACAACTAAATGGCTCTCTCCAGAAAAAAGGCCTACTTTCGTGGCTCTTCCTACAACTTAATCATCACATTACACACAATACTTGAAGGATAACAGTAAACAATGGATTAATCAACAATCCATCAATGGTGTAAGTTGTAAGAAGCCAGAGGAAGATTCTTGGATCCTTGCTTCCAACTTCCAATGACTTTAGTGAACCAATATACTGTTCGAAATGGCTGGGCCAAGTCTCTTCAACTAGCTCTGGTTTCTTCAAGTAAATCCTGACCCTCATAGATTTGGTTTGTATCTAGATTAAGGAATCCATTTCTCATTTCTTTAGAAAGAAGCAACCAAGTCAAAAGAACTATTACTTTAAGAGGCTAAGAGCGAACAATTTTATAATCATAAGGTGTATCAGTAAATGTGCTGTGGTTGTTGACTATGTTTTCACAAAACAATAATGATCGAAAACCAGGCTTTCATACAGGTTTGAACTCCTTTCAGAGAAATAAGATAAAAAATAACAACTAAGCATAATGAGATAAGAGTTGCTTCTCTTTTAACTACAGTAAAACCTCTATAAATTAATAATGTCGGGACCACGTAATTTTATTAATTTAAAGAGGTATTAATTAATCGATAAATTAATAATTTATTAATTTAAAGAGATTTTTTCTAATTCAACGAACCTACATTATTCTTCATGAATAAAACATATTGATTGTATTAACTAATTGAATGATGTTCATGTACAATGTGACTAATTAAAGATGCAGTAAGATGCAGTACTAACTAATTGCAGTATGAGAACACAACACCGGAGCTTTTGGATGCAGTAAGGAAAGTTAGAGATAATACAGCTAGATTTAAATTTTAAGAAGAAGCAAACAACAATAGAATCATATTTTACTAAGTTGTCCTAGTTATATTTGTAATTTCATAGAATTATTAATTTATAATATTAAAGGGACCATAAATTTATATAAGGGTATTTCGGAAAATTATTATTTTATTAACTTATCGAAATTATTAATTTAGTCCTTGGGCCCAAGTCGGGACCAAGAAAAATTATTATTTTAGAGTAGTTATTAATTTATCGAGTATTAATTTATAGAGGTTCTATTGTAGCTGCAATACATAGACAAATACAATTAAACATGTTGGAGAAGAATGTACTAAGTGATTAAACTAAGAATTTCCAACAAATAAATTGCAAACTTGATTTCCAACTTTTTTTAACAAATTAAATATAGACAGTATAATATCATTAATGGGTCAATTTTAGCCTGTGTGTAATTTGGTTTTTGTTTAATTAACAGGTTAAATGCTCTATTCCCCAACAAAATGTATTGAGATTAATTTAGCTTTTCAAATTGGATTCAGAATTAAAATAAATTACATTACTAGCTCATCTCAACAAGCATATTTAGGTTCTGGATGGCTATTAAGATAAACCTTCCATGGGAAATCATTTTATTGAGCACAATTTCACTAATACAATTGTTGAAAGTGACATTGGTGAGTCAGCAGTATAAAAGATAAGTAGCCAAATTTGAAATGTTATCATGGAGTTTTTTCTTGTTTTTTTCTCTATATTTGTCTTGCTAAAATCTACATTTCTAGAGTTACTCATTAGTTGTAAATAAGTATGGGGGTTTATGCAAAAACTTATGCTTTCTCACAAGTGCTTAAGTTTTAGACAACGTGGATAAGTGATTAAGATGTAAAAATTGGGAGTGTTTCGAAGTAATAGTTATAAGTGGAAAAGAATTGGTGAATTACCAGCTTATTTGTGAAATTACCTAACTAGCCCAGTAGGTGGGTAGATTTTAATCGTTACTGATGGGTATTTTCGAAATATACAAAAAATAGTTAGGGCAAAAAAGTCATAAAGATGTTTAACTTATTTACAAAAATGCTTCCAGCTATAATAACTACCTTCTCACCAGCTTTTAGCTTAGTTTATCTTAACTTAAGAGAAGCATAAGCAAAAGTTGTATTTCCAAACACCTTCATTTAGCCTAATTTAAGCTATAATCAAAAAAGAACTTAATTTAAGTTTTTGCAAAAAAAACCCCTATATGCCAAATGAGTTGAAAATATTCAGAAAACATGTTTCCTTATATACCTTGGAATTTTTTTTATTACGGGGGTGGGGGGGAGGGGGACGTGGGTTTGAACCGAGGATCTCTCATTCATTGAGAAGAGGTCATGCCAACTCAACCAATTAAATAAATTTCATATCTTCATGGGTGGAGTTTTCTGAATTCGTCCATGAATAGTACAGTGAAAATATAGAAAACTTATTAAGAGATGCAATAATATTAAAAGTTACATAATTTCAAAATCACAAATTAAAACTTGACAGCTTATGTTCCTACAGTTCTAGTAAACTGAGAAAAGATAAAA
Organism: Sesamum alatum; assembly: GCA_034509735.1. Taxonomy (NCBI): domain Eukaryota; kingdom Viridiplantae; phylum Streptophyta; class Magnoliopsida; order Lamiales; family Pedaliaceae; genus Sesamum; species Sesamum alatum. Next base: position 757,514 of record JACGWO010000004.1, read on the forward strand.
GCTCGCAAAATGATGTTAAACATGGCTAGGCAACCTAGTTGCCACCTTCTCTTAAACCACAGCAATTAAATCAACAATAACACAACATAATACCAGACATATAGTTCTTAATGAAGAGGTTGAATGTACAAAACCTGCTGCACTGCTGGCAGAACCTCTGCATCTGTTGCCCCACTAAGGCCTTACCAGCTTTGCTGTGAACCTCACAAACCTTGTGCCGACGGTGATAGTCCTTAGCAGTAGACAGATCTTCATTGCAATTATCCACTTGACACACAGGATGATTAGCACCCCCAGGTGATCCAGACCTTACTCTTTTATTGGGCCTCGACACTGGCTGTGGCTCCATTAAATTTACAATACCACTGCTGCCATCGCTTCTAGCACCGTCTCCCCCTCCAAGCTTCAGTCTAAGATTTTCATTATCTTCTCCAGCACGGTCAAGCTTCCTAGGATTTTGAGCATTGTTTTGTAGCTCTTTCCTCCTTGGCAAGCCTGGATGAATCTGTGTGCCCTTCCCAGCGTGGATTTCATCACATTGCAATGGTTTGGCAACAAATCTCGAACTATCCCAATCCCAGGACTTAGGATTCCAGTTATCAGAAGCATTTTGATGAGTATGAGTTGAGGAATGAAAAGGTAGACCGCGTTTCTTGGCCATGGGATACGAATCACAAAATCTTCCAGACAGGGATTGGTGGAAGACTGTCGGGGCAACTACTTGGGCGCCCACCTCCTCCATCATATCTCCTCAAGATAAAAACTTTGCAAAAGCCCAGAACAAAGAAAAACACCTGCCGGACAGCGGAAGATGAGGAGAGTTGGAATCTAAGGCGATTTGAGAACATATAACAAGGAAATAAACCATATTGTCCGCTCAAAAGTTCCAGATTTATACACAGGCATCCAAAAGGTATAGAGTAGCGATTAAAAATTATAACATAACCACCACAAAATGGAAGGGAATAGTGATCTAAGTAAAGGAATTGGCAAAGCTTAGATTAAAAGCCATAATTTTTGTTTCTATACCTTTACCATACTCTTGCCAAACTCAAATCTGTTGTCAGTAAATAAAGACCATAATGGGGAGTCCAATTATTACAGAAGTAATCAGGTCAATGAATTACCACCACACAGCAGCCGCCACCCAAAAATTAAAAGAAGAAATTGAAATAAAAACAAGAAAAATCCTACCTTTATGGATGAAGAGATTTCATCTAGAAAGGGGTGGTGGACAGGAGAAAGCTTCAAAAAACAAGATTTCTTCTGGTCAGCAAAGCAGTCCAATTATTCTTCTTCTTATTGCGGAGTGAAGAATAAAGAGAGTGATGGTGGATTGGGAAGAGGAATGGGATGAAGTAATTGGATTGAAATCTTAGAGTTAAGGAGAGATCTAGGGCGGAAGAAGAGAAGAAGACAAGTGGAATAACAAATGAAATGGGAAGGACTCAAAATCTGCCCTATTTCTCTCTCTCTCTCTCTCTCTCTCTCTCTCTCTCTATATATATATATATATATATCAACTGCAAGTATATTTATTTACTGGGGTTTGGGAGGTGTTTGAGCAAAAGTTGTTTAAAGTTTGTTTCACATACTATTTTAACTTTGTCCTTTTCCTTTCTTACTTGAATCTTTTCCGATTCCTCCAGTCAGTGCAGCTAATCTCTGCCAGTCGTCGCATACAGATACAGTCAGTCAGTCAGTGCTACTTATACAGCTAAAATGGCCGCCACTCCACCCTTCCCTTTCTATCATTTTCTCTCTACTTCCTTGCCCACCATCTTCTTAGTTTGAATTCAGATTTATTTACCCCACAAATGTATGCAAAATTGCCAAAAAAGCACAATAATCAAGCAAAACACGTATTTATATGTGAACCCCAACCTTATATTTTTACTCTTAATTTCAAATACAAGAAAACTCTCCTTCATTCCACACAAAAACGTATAAGTTAAAAAGCCCCAACTATTAGGAGAAATTGTTGACCCACCATTTTGGACCTGTCTGCAGCCCCATGCTGCCATGTAGATAGGCAGTTTGCAGCCCCAACTTGTCACATGCTCTATGAACCAAGTCATGCTTCAACCTTCAATCAATCAACAAGACTTAGACTTGCCAACAATTTGCCTGAATCGCACATAATTAGGCCCTTTTGCGCGTCGTCTACCATCTGTTGAGGAATGTTGCATATTGTTTGTCATCTTGCCCAAGGATGCCACACATTGGGTGATGCCTATGTGCACCATCTGCGAATTACCCTCGTACATAAGTGCCCAGCTTAGCCCATGTGCGCACATCATGCACGCCTGCCTATCGTTTCCCACTAAGTTCGACACATATGTCCTAGTGCTATCTAGACATCAGCCTACAATGCCCATATAATGCTGACGACCAAGTAACTACCCGACATTCCTCAACTGGCCAACATCACTGAACTATGTAATGCCCATTAGCCCAGTGTCATGACACTAACACCACATGTGTCATGTGTCGTCCTTGCGGCACCCACTATAGAGCCAAGCAAGCAAGCCTGCCTACCACACCAGACCGAACGACATTTCAAGGGGATAACATATGGCTAGAACATAGGATGTAAATTCCTTGTTTGTAAAAAGTAAAGAAACGTCTTTTTCTTGTTTTCAAGATTTTGTTTTAGATATGTCAATCTCTAAATAAGTATATAACAGATGTGTTTCACATTGAATATAGATGCATTAACAATAATTTCAAATATATACATATATATATATATATATATGTTTGTGTGTTAGTTTTTGTTCATATTCTACAAAGAAAATATTCGGCACTTTGAAACATGTAAAATAGGCATAGTTGACATTGGACACAAGTAATATTCTCCAATGCTTTGATAAACCAGATGCCATGTGTTTTTTATAGTCTAGGAGACATATTTTATACAGTGTAAAACGCTTGATCGATTACATGTTGCAATCATTCATGGAATATAGAATATGGGAATATGTGAATGTTTGTAATCAAAGCACAATTTTCAATTTTGAAGATCCAAAACAGAAGCTGTCAAGACAAAGAACATGTTTGTTTTGAAAGAAGGTTGATATGAGATCGATCAGCTCCGGAGGTAGCATATTGCAAAAAGGGCTGAATAATAGAATAGAAATGGTGGGATGGTTATCAGAATGACACAAATAAATACACATGCCGCATGTGATCAGGAATGATATCATGTCTTACATTACACATTACACTGCTGATTCCCAGAGGAGTTTCCCACTTGTTTCCATTTCCCATGTGGGTCATACTTAGCCGCCCCTAACTCTCTCTCTCTCTCTCTTTAATTCTTTTATCGTTTTTGGAGGTGGGGGGGGGGGGGGGGGGGGGGGAAGGGAGGGGGACGAGTTTTAGACTACGAAGACATTGCCTAAAACAAACAATGTATAGATAGTAAGAAAGGAGAGTTTGTTGGCATAAAAGTCTGTGATTGATTGCATGCCCTGTCTTTTTATCAGAATATTTCAAATGCAAAACCACTGTTTTTAAATGAATGTTAGGACGCTCCTCCTCTAAACCCCATACAAATATCTCCTATCATCAACCCTCTATATCAAACTATAATAAAATTAAACCCAAAAAAGGAAGAAAGGAGGGCTATAATCTAAACATCAGAACATAATTTGAGTTAGGACACAAAAGTATATATATCTCCGAGTCTTCTACTCCTCCCCAAGCTAACAGGAAAAAAAAGAATATTAGTAAATGGGGCTACGCCGCTTGAGATTTACGTTTGAAAATACTCCTATATTCCCCAGCCAGAACAGAACTAATATAATCAGGCTTGTCATCCCCACCCACATCCACTGCTGCAACTTCTTCTTGTTTCGATTTCTAAGTGGTGGAGGCACAGATTTTGGCTTGCTCTGCTTTCCAAACAACCATGGTTTTCTAGCCTTTTTAGGTGTCGTCACTGAAGATGATGTCTCCTTCACTTCTGTCTCCTTGCTAACTTCCGATGCGCTTTCCGAGCTTGGAGCAGTTTCGCAATTGTTGTTGCTATCGCTCACATCTGAGGCCGCAGCCTTCTTTCTTTCCTTCTTTCTCAATCTCTTCTCTCTCTCCTACATAATTCAAATTCATATACAGAGCAACTGAGAAGGATATAATACTTGAGTAAGCCAACAGCATCATCGATATGCTATAAACAACATTTCTTCCTGCTCTATCATCATCATAATACAATAATATTCTAGAGGATGGTAACTGCACAAAGGAAATGTACTAGTTTCACCTTTTCCCTCTGTTCTGCTTCCTTCTGTGTTTTCAATTCTGCTCTCATCTGTAACTTCTCTGCTTGCCGTCTCTTCCTCTCACGTGCTTCGTTGGCCTTCGCTAGTGCCTCCAGCCGCCGTTGCTCCTTCAACTTGGCCTCAGCCTCCTCCCTTTTCATTTCTTCTGCCTTCCTTATAGACTCAATCTCATCCTTTGATTTCTCAGGCTCCTCGAACACCTCATTAGCAAAGTCCCCACCAGAAACAGTATCAAAGCCATTCCCTACTACAGGTATAGCAGGTCCCTTATCCGTCGCTTTATGGTTCTTCTGTTCAGTCACTTTCTTCATTGACTGACCGTCTGAAGTCACAGTTTTTCCGGTTGTTTCTTGCTTTAGCTCCACCAGGGTAGGACTTTGTGATGCAACATCAACCTTGAGTGGTACTGACACCAGCCTATTAACTCGCTCATCAACATGAGTGGGTAGGTTAGGCGGCTTCTCATCAGGACCAAGTGAACGACCATCCAAAGTCCCAAATCTCCTGACAGTACTCCTTGCATTAAACCTGACATATTCCCTGCGAAACTCGTCATTTGTGTTCCACAGTTCCATAAAATTTTCCACCTGTGGAATTGAGAAATACTCGTTATAGGTAAGAGATTGAATTTACACATGAAAGACCAGAAGAGCAATTATAAAACTTACATGATTCATACACAAACGATAAAGTGCCTCCGTATCCCTGCTAAATGCATAATTATTGGCAACAGCTGCATCATCCTTGTACTTGAAAAAGTGCTTGTGCTGCAATTTCAGTACTTAATTAGGCTTACTTCTTCACCACATTTTTAAAGTATATTTTTCTAAAGAAAAGAATGCAAAATGACTGCCATTTTAAAGCTTTACATGGCATCCTGGGTGTGCGAGAGAACTGACATCGCAGTGAAAGACAAAGAATTAGCATCTATGTACGGAATAATTATAAAGTAGGAATCTAAGACAGAAACTTTGCTTCGACTATTTCTCCTCTGTTTTATGAAGACAAAAGACCACGCCATTAGGAAATAGTTTAAAGTACAACTCAAAGTGGTGACCTATTAAACATGAAGCAATCATGGACAAAAGATCATTATTTTGTAACATAAAAAGCAATTCTTCTCACACAACTCTAATAACCTATAATATCAAGAACTGATATTTAGCGAACAACTCCAATACTTCATTAGGACATGATGCATGGGCACTTAATTGCCTAGTTATAGGTATGGGCTCATAAATTTTCTAATCTCTTCTTTTATTCTACTTTCTTGTAGGTGGCCGACTGGTTACTGTAGTATTATTGAAACTGCTATACTGGATAGGTATATATATTTTAATGTCTACAAGATCTAAATTAGAATTTCTAGTTCCATCAATTAATTCTTCATCATTGCATATTTGCAATGCACATGCACCATTATAATGCTAAACTAAGTAAACAAGGTGCATTGAGAGATGGATACCTTCTTTGAAAGTTCTTTCCTCAGACTCTGCAACTGAGCATATGCCGCTTGGCGAACATCATCGGCAGCTCTAAACTGAGCCTGAAGCTCCTTGACCTTTTTATTTTCACCAACATATTTCTTTTCTGCTTCCGCAGCAGCCGCTTCAGCTTTTAAGACTTTATCTTTGAGGATGTCAAGCTCCTTCCTTAGAATCTGCACGCACCAAGTCCATATTAAAAAACCAAAGTAGTATTGACTTCCACTGTGAACATCCTTTTCAGTCAACAAGCCCATATTAACCTAAAAAGTTGCATAAATAAGGAGGTGTGCTTACCTTTAGACGCCCTTCAATCTCCTCTCTTTGCTCAAGAGCCTGCTTGATTTCATCTTGAGTACCCATGTTAGAAGATAGTTGTTCACGTAGTTGCTTCAGTTGCTTGATTTCACGAATGAGCTGCTTTTCTTCTTTCAATGGGAGGGTCTCATGTTGTATCATATGTTCCATATTGTATATCTGCGGAGAAGGCACGGTTCAAATCATTAAAGAGAACAAATCTTTTGAAGGGCAAAAGAATGAAAAATACAAGCAAGTGCAAGTGTATATACACAAAAAAAGACAGGAGAATGCTTACCTGGCTGTCGATGTCCTCAACAGATAGTGCATTCTTTGCTTTGTTAATCACAGACTGAAGTGACTCTATTTCCATGCGCTTTGACCTCACCAACTTTCTTGCGCTTCTACCTTCAACCTTCGCATATTCATAATCTATACCATGAATCTGGCTGTTGGCCTGCAAGTGAAGAAACCCAATAACCTCGGTGTTTTGTGAAAATCAAATAAAGAAAAACTTAATCGATCAATATCTTACTCTTTTCTCTTGGATTTGTACTTGAATAGCATCCCTGAGTCTCGTCTTCTCATCAACATGTAGCTTTGCAACCCTGATTTGTTCTCTAAGACTATCATCATCGAACCTTGGAATTCTAATCAAAAAGTTAAATGGCTTGGTTTTAGTCTTAACACTTGCTTCTTCTCTCTCAATCCTATTCACACTGAAACCCTCTGCTGAAGTTCCAGAATCCTCATTTTCTAGCAAGGATAAGTTCTCATTACTACTTCCTGCAGCACCAGCCAACTCATCTCCCATGTCTTCAGCATCTTCTATCTCCAGCACATTGTTGGCTGCACCTTCATTGTTGACACTAAAGCTATCTAAAACCTCCGACCTACATGCGACAGTCACATCAACAGTCTTTTCTCCATTCCTCCGGGCTGAAAAGTTATCAATGTCAACTTCAGGATCCAATTTCACATCAGTAGTTGAAGGTGCATCATTTTCAACTTTGGCTTTCAAGCTTGAATCTTCAGTTTGCACATGGGCTTCATGACCTTCAAGAGTTCCTTCCCAGCTTGAATCTTCAGTTTCAGCATGGGCTTCACGACCTTCCAGAATTGATTCCTTTTCCATATGAATTACAGCATCAAGTTTCGGATCGGATCCTGAGCTTGACTCGCTGGTAGTACACTTTATCTGACTGTCTCCCATGTCTTCAACTTCTATCTCCAGCACAGTGTTGGCTGCACCTTCATTGTTGACATTAAAGCCATCTAAAACCTCTGTCCTACATGCGACAGTCACATCAACAGTCTTTTCTCCACTCCTCATGGCAGAAAAGTTATCAATGTGAACTTCAGGTTCCAATTTCACATCAGTAGTTGAAGGTGCATTATTTTCAACTTCGGCTTTCCAGCTTGAATCTTCAGTTTGAAAATGGGCTTCGAGTCCTTCAAGAGTTCCTTCCCAGCTTGAATCTTCAGTTTCAGCATGCGCTTCACGACCTTCAAGAGTTGATTCCTCTTCCATATGAATTACAGCGTCAAGTTTAGGATCGGATCCTGAGCTTGCCTCGCTGGTTGTACACATTATCTGACTGTCATGATCCAGAAGTCCATTCTCAGTAATTTGTGATTTTTGAACAGGTCCAGAAGATTGTGCCTCAATACCTTCAGCATTAGAAATTTCAAATTCAGTTTGAGGAGGATAAGCATTTGAAGCTGGGAAGCTTTGAGTTGGCACAGCAGCCTCAGTCTTGGTTTCAGATTGCATAGGTGCGGAAGATACTCCACTGCCATCGGGGTGTTCGTCATGTTCTTCAGGACATTGAACACCATTGCCAACATGAGTTACAAAGGAATCCACCTTTTTTTCTTCTAAAACCAGGTCACAGACAGTTTCCACATTACCACCAGCACTACTCACCAGAGTTTTTCCATCATCTATCTGATCCAGCACTTCCTGACTTCTGTTTTCAAGTGCAATATGACACTTTTTATCTTCAAGTGCGTCTAAATTCAAAATTGTCTCGGACTCCTCCTTAAGTGTCTCTCCCTTGTCTTTAGCTGGATATGACTCCAAATCCAAATCTAAGGAAGTTGACGGGGGAACTTCATGTTCTGCAGTTTCCACCACTTCTTTACATAACTTCACTGCGGCATCTTCCTCCACACTCACATCTTGCGACTTACAGTCAACTACATCCACGACCACATCTTCAGCAGGCTGACATGCTTCTGATGCCGCAGTTGCGCTTAAGTTAATTTGACCAGCGGATTCATCATTTGCATTATCAGAACTGTTGATGTGCGATAAACTATTATTTAATTCCCCAATCTCTCCTGATTCTGCAACCAACCCCAAAGCCCCAACTTGAGATTCCTGATTCTCTGTTAGTCCAGGAGGGGTCTCCGATCTAATAAGATCATTAAGTTTCTCTTGTTCACCTTCTGCAACACCTACAATTTTTCCATTTTGATCCCCAATCTTCTCTTCCACAGCTTCTGCCCAGCTTTCAATTTTTCCATCTGAATCCTCAACATGTTTAATTTCAGCTTCTGCCGAACTTTCAGTTTTCACAGTATTCTCCTCCACAGAATCGGCAGCAACCGAGACTTGGAGGCCCTCTCCATCCTCACGGGAACCCTCACGCTTCCAAGTACTATCACTCAATATGGGAGAATCATCGTTCCAATGCTCGACATTCCCATTTTCCCTCTCATCCAGGGGCTCGCTAATCCCACTAACTGCATCCAATTTTTCAGTTTGAGAACCCAACTCCGACCCTTGATCCTCAACAGTAGCAGCAGGCTTGGATTTAGGCGAAACACTACCCTCAGCAACCACATCAGTATTACCGACAGCATCATCGGGAAGACCATCAGTCCCCGTCACAAAAACATAGGAATTATCAAGATCATTGGCTTGATTGTGGTGGTTGGTCCCATTGCAATCAGGCTTGGGTAGATCCTGGTAAGAGCCCATGTCCGACCCACATTTTTCCTGATTTCCGACCACCTCAGACACCTCCTTTGAAACCTCAGTGTCGGCCATTATTTTCAGAATTTCCCAAGGGCAGATCAAAATTATCTGTAACAGGGCAATTCATTAGCATACGGATACACAATATATGGATCTAAGAACATGCAGAGTTCTAATTTAGATTCAAATAAGTCGAATGGGAACAAAGAAACTAACCACAAGAGAAAAATAAACTCAGATTTGGCCAGATTTCTTTTACTTTTTTTTTAATTTCTCTCTCCCCCTCTCTCTCTACATACTTCTTCTCTTCCGAGTATTTAAAACCAAAGAACCCCTCCGCCTACGGGTTCTCACATTTTACTCTTTTTCTGTTTTTTCTTTGCTCTTTTTTGAATTTTTATCTTCTCCATAGGTCGAGTAATTGGAGTGGGATCTGAGAATCGACAAGTACAAGATGAGGAAATACTATCATGAAAGATTTGAGTATTAGAAAATTACTAATTCTGTTTTCTTACAGTAAAGGAAATAGATCTTTTAGAATTTCTAAAGAAAAACCAAAATATTATAGTTGTTGTATTTGATAGATGTTCCCGGACCTATCCATCCAGCAACTCAAACCGAAAAATCATTCACCAGGATTTATTTATTTTGCGATAATGACAGTTTATTATATTAAAAAGTTATAAAAGTCCTATACTTGGATCTTAAATGAGGCGTTTAATAGTTACAATCTATTACATACAAGATATTTTTGTTATAATAATTTCGACTTGCTCGATTTCTCTCAGTCATACATAATTAATATCTTCTTTTCTTCGTGGGTAGACAGTCGATCGGTGGGTTAACTTGAAACTAACACAAAGTCATGGATTTGAGATAAGCATGAGTAATGGTGACGTTGTCTATACTCAAAAAGGTGCTTTGCAGCCAGGAATTGGATGGAATCTAGTACTAATTTCTGTTTCTACTTTTTTTTTTCTAGATGGTGGCTAATTTTTGTTTCTTCTTCTGTCCCAAGTTGAGAAGGAAAACTAGAAAAGGACGTATCTTTCTCAGTTTCTGCTTTCTACGCTCACAAATACAAGTTCCAACATTTGTATATTACTTTAGCAACACTTTATCTGAAACAAATACTCTCATTATTCTGAAATAATATACGGAAATACACAAGTTTGGATCCCTTTCTAATAAAACAACTCAGTCAGAACATTATTTTAAAGATATTTACGTTGTAAGATTACATCCGATTAATAGATATTTATGTGCATTCAATGATGGGCATTTCACACTCTAGCCCTAACAAAATGTACTCCAAATAAATAAAATTTCCCAAAACCGCTAGCCGTCAGAAAATACAAAAAATAAAAGAAAAACGTGAAGCTGTGTGTATGGGCCCCGGTGGTTTCACGAGGTTTAACCACCTCAATCCGCTCTCTTTTATTAAATGAGAATATTGAAATATACTAAAAAATACTGATGACTCCAGATTTGGTCAAAGAATGGAAAATGTATTAAAAGACCAACATCTTTAAATCTAATTAATTAATTAATTTATTCTGTAAAAGCACTATATTTTACCTTTTTGCTATCTTAAAGTTATTACTTTTATTTAAAAGAATAAAAAAAGGTCCTCTAATAACCGACAGCACTATCTCAACTAATTGAATTAAGAATCGTTTAATAAAATACACATAATCTCTTGAAAAAAAGAATTCAGCGAAATTTTAATTACACTTACTAAAATGTGATGGATTATTAAAATAAGGTATAGGCCTCTCTGATTTTTTCCTCTCTTAGGCTTCTCTGATTGTTGGTTACGCGTTTTGGGTTGAAATGAGGCTGGGTAGTGGGTCCTACCTCACCCTACGGGGTTTCTTTAGGTCAGCCTTTTTAACGGAAAGGTTACGGATCCACAAGGCCCACCAAATTAATTAATTAAATAGTTTCCTACTTTTTATCAGTGACAGAGTGTTCGCCTGCCTTAGCCTGATAGCAATAGCCATCCATAGACAATGCCAAATTTAGAAGAAGAAGAATGAGTACAAGACTTACTATTGTTCTTTTACTCACAAATGCCTTAATTTCCCCATGAAATTTGCTCTACATACCCCTTTGTGGTTAGCTATTTGTTGTGCTATACATACACCTATACACATGTGAAACCTCCATTTTTAAACAACAAAAGTGCCACTGATCGTTAATGGTTACAAAAACATTCACACACACATAACAGCAACATTCAACTGGTAATTAACGCCCAAATCAGACGAACCAAAAAACAAAATTCAACAAAAGAAAATACAAGGAGATGTAGAGAAATAAATAAAATTGAATAAGATTGCATGAACCAGTGGACGGAGAAAAGAGAAAAGAGAAAAGAGAATGAATGGACTCACAGGGAAATGTACGATCCCGGCGCCGAGGAACCTAGATCCGAGAGAGAATTTGAATCCGCAGATCAGGATCAGCAAATCAGGACCGCCAATGGGAGTGAATTTCGATCGGTTCAGTATAATTTACGTATAAATTAAATGTATAAACCTCTCTCTTCGGCTCTTCCAGAAACAGACACACACACCAACAACGGAAGAAAGAGAGAGGAAGAGAGAGAAGAAGGTGGACTGGAGAGGGAAGCAAATGGAGGAGAGGGTGGGGGTGGGGGTGGAGGTGAGGGTGGTGTGAATTCTGTGATGGATGGTTTGAGGAGGAAGAGGTGTCTGAAACTAGATCTACACGACGGTTTATAAAGAGAGTTTTGCTGGCACAATCACTTGTATATATATAATTGCGTTGTGGGAACATTTCACACTTCTCCATCTTAATTTCTCTTCACCCCTTCCCTGATTGACTTTTTTCCTTCTTTTGGGTAAATAAACACAATAATTTTGTTTTCTAATATTCTTCATTATTAATCTTGCAATTCTAAATAAGAAAAATATTAACCAACTAGCTCGAGATCTGACCAGACAATACCTAATGCAGTATGAAGGTCGGAGTTTACGCAGCGCCCAAAGACAACCTAAAATCATCGTAAACCACTTGCTGGATAACCCACGGCTAAAAGGAAATTTAGGTAAAAAAAAAATTAGTTAGAATGAATCTCTACGAGGTGGTAATAATACAACAACGGAATACATAGAACGCATTTATTAATATTTTAGATCTGAGTGTTAACAACTGTTGTACGTGAACTAACGTACAACCACGTGTCTCTTGTTTCTTGAATCATAAAAATTTGTTGTCGAAAAATCTGAAGCCATCATAATTCGAGTCACCAAAGCCCGTTCTGATGTTAGAGTCAGCAAAATTTAGGTAAAATTACGTACAACTTCTAAACCTGTTTAAGTTTATTTATTTTATTTTTAGGATATCTTTACCATTCAAATATTTTTTTTCTTTTTCTTTCCAACATGATAAAATCAATTTTATTAACTTCTTCTATCAATTTCTCATATATTCATCATGCAGGGAATAAAGTCATTCGTATGTTAGATAGGAATATGGGCGACGACGAGGCGAGTATGGGCCGGGTTCAAGTGGATTCATAACTCGCCCCTCCAACTTTGATAAGGACTCCAACCTGCTTTGCCCGATTTTTTCCTACCCGTTCCCAGTACAAAACCTTATTGTGACAGGTTTAATAGATTGATTTGATTTTATTTTTTTTAGTGTTACATATTAAAACAAGATTTAGAGTAGTTTTCAAATTTATGAAAATTCAAACTTCTTGATCTCTTAATCTATCTCTTTATTTGTTAAAACTATGAGTGCATGTCAACTTGAATGATGACATATAAGTTGTAACTTATTTGTTCTTGATAAATAATTTTATATTTCATAAGCAAACAAATAAGAAAAGAAATTTTCAACAACATATCCATAAAAGTATTATAACTTGGGAAGAAATTGTATTTATCTATAATATTATCAATACAATTTACATTTTATAATTATATTATTAAAAATATTAATAATATATATATATAATTAAATAAAATGCTTACAGGATGAGTTTTGGGGCAAGTTTGGGTAGACCTCAACCTGCCTAAGTTTCGAAAAGGTCATGTTAGGACGCATTACCCACACCGTTACCCAATTTTTGGACTCTAACTCGCCCCTTAAAACTCTACCAAATTTGCGTCCAAAGAGGTTCAACCGTTCAAGTATAGGTACCTTGAAAGTCGACTACTCGACTCCCTTCAACGTTACCAAACAACTTTGACTATTTTCCTCCATTTTTTTTTTTACTTTTTATTAGAGCTGATTTAAATCTATATGAAAAATAGATGTTTTAAAAAGGTTTTAATTTTTTATTATTATTTACCTTTTATTATGGCTAACTTAACCATGTATAAATAATAGATTTTTTAGAAATTCCGAAGATTTTTCTTTATTATTGACGTTTTGTTATAGCTAATTTAAACATTTATCAATTTTAATTAGAATTTGATCGCATTGTACTAAAAAAAAAAACCACTTACATGATTATCAAATCATTATAACCTTAATCAAATAATAATTACTTACAATATTCCAATACCAAACTTTAGACATTTTGGATGTAAATTTGTCCTAATGAAGCCACTTGAGAATTTTATCGTGTGATGGATGGTGCAAGGACCAATTCTCATAATCAAATCAGCAACAAGATTAATTAAGAAAATCAATGGTTGATAAGCGGTGGTTCAGATCAGCATTTCCCAATCAAATCAATCGCAGCCAGCTCATGTGGATCCAAATAAGTAATGGAGTACTGCACACGCATGCTGCTCAAGAGACAAGTCCCTCACCCTCAGGTCCCCAAGTTTACTTTATATAATTACACAGGCACCCTTGTGGTATATATAATTACAATAAACCCCCTATTGTGGAAATTAGATTTAGGAAGTGTTTGTGCGAGTTTCGAAAAAATGCTTTCAGCTTCTGGATGCTGAAAAATATTTTTGAGAGTTTGGAATGTCAATTTCTGCTTCTAAAACTGTTACGAAAAATATTTTTAAGTTAAAAGTTAGAAGCACCTTGGGGGTGCTTATAGCTGCTTTGGTTTTTTTGTAAATAAATTCAACTTCTTTTTAGACTACTTTATCCTTATTATAATAACTTCAATTCGATTTTACCCTTTTTAATTTATTTTTAAAATTGCTCACCTAAAATTGATGTTAGAATTTATTAAATAATTCGAATAATTTACCACTAATAAAATTAATAATTTCACGTATTTAATATTTTAAAATTTTATATTTTATTTTTTATATTATATGATATTATTTCTAAATCATAGACTAATATAAATAGATTGCTATGATTAATTAAAAATAATATTTTTGTCAATCGTGCAAGTTTATTTATTATGCATGAATGAACAATTATACAACCAGTTTTTCTATTAGTATTAAATATTTTAATAATGTAAATGGTAATCATTTTGCAAAAAATTAAATATGAAATATAAAACAAAATTTATTATTTTTTAGGAAAAATAATTATTATAATCAAGAGATAAATGCAAATATTAAGAAAAAATAATATCTTTTTAATTCATGGGGACAAAACGGTCTTTCATCAATTAAACTTGTTTTAAAAGTGCTTTTTCCCCAAACACTATCCAATTTAGTTTTTATTAGTTTTTTATTTTGTTTACAAACACTACACACTTTTGATTCTGCTGCAACTTTAATCTTTTTTTTTAAACGAAAATTATTTTTTTAAAAGTAGAAACTATCGCAAATACCCCCTTAGATGTAATGCAATAATAGCACGTGTATCCTTACGGAGTCTTATGAATATAAATTTCAGGAATTTACAGAATAAATTTTTAGAATAAGACCCTTTTACCCCTTGGATATGTGCAAGATATTTGTTTTCATTAGTTTTATATCTTTTTATAAAATAAAATTATTCAATTGATGGATAGATCAAATATTATGTTTATGGCATTAAAGTATTTAAGACATTTAAATCTTGTTGTGTTAATAAAATAATACCAATTGTTTGGTGATTCTAAGTCATATCTTATGACTAAAGAAATAAATGTCAACTGAACAATGAAAACCAAATAAATTGCACCACTTTATCATCAAATAATAATGGCACGAGCTTCCATCATACAACTATAAATAGGAATATTTTTCAGTAATTCAAGACACAAAAGCGATGAAATAAGTTAAGAGATAACAAGATAACAAAACATGTTAAGACACAAGTGCTAAAGCATTCAAGAGATTTCAAAAAAATTTCTAACAAAATTCATAAGGATCCTAGGCATTAAGTGTAAAAGTCGAGGCGTTCATCATGGATTTCAAAATTCAACACTTAACTCGTAATTTGGGTGTTAAATTCATGAATTAACATTATCAAAGCATAATCAACTTTGATGGAAGATCGAAGCATTAACTCCACATGGAAATACTCAAATTCAAGTCATCACTTTTCAAGTTCACAGCATTTAATTCAGAAATAAGAACTAATATTTAAAGTAACTTTATTGAAAAATCAAATCAACCTCAAATGATATCAAAACTTCAACTTCAACCACAAAGTTATACGATTCAAGTCATTTTAATCAATTTATAATTTTTTTTATTTGGTTAAATTTACTAACACGAATAATTGAGTTACAAGTGCAATAATATACTAAAGAAGTGTACGGGTTTCTTATAGTTGTATCCTTGTTTGTAAATGCGTGCATGTGTCATTTTGACTTTGTTGCCTGTAACTATATATGGGAGATTAAGACTTTCTAACATGTATATATTAGCTAAGAAGCACAATCAATGCATCTACATAATTTAAATGTTTATTATATTTATTTAATTAATAAAAAAATAATTAAATCAATAAGTATCATTAATTTAAAAATTAAAAAAATGATCATTTAACGTAAAATAAATGTGTCTGATGGTATTTTAATTGTACGTATTTGACTCTAATCAGGATAATTACTCGGATGTGGAAGTGGTTTGAAGTGAAGGAGTAATCGGGAAAATCACCCTCGACACGATTACACCCCAAGTCTAGTGAAAGAATTTTTGTGTGTATGTCTTGTCAAATCAATAAATAGTAAACTTGCTTTAAAAAATAATATATCTAATATTTATAGTAGTGTTGATTATTATATAGTGTGATAAGGTATACATATTTATTATGTGACTTTCATAAGAAAATTACTTTTATGCCCTTAAAAAAAATGGTTATTGCTATTATATACATCATTCTCTAGCTACTCACACTTAATAAATAGTATTGATATATTATAAAGGACTGTGGATGTAGTATATTGCTAACTAGTAGGATGGCCTAATGTAATAGGATTCTCTTAGCAATTAATGCATGGTGCGATTTTTTATTTTTTTCTTTTTGTGATGTGTGAACATAATGTCAGTGTTTTTTTTCCCTATCTTTTTCAAAAATAAGATCTTATTTTAAAAAAAAAATCAGTTTTGACCACATAACTAGTCCTTTTTGTTAATGGAGTACAAGGCCTTTTATGGGCTTATAATTAGTTTTTAATAAGTTATCGTGTAAAATTATTTAAAACGAGTTCCTATCGATATAGTTTTGTGTAAATATAGAAATACCTTAAGATGGTTTATATTTTTGTTTTTTTTTTATGGAAAGATCATAATAATATTACCAAAAAAACGGGGCAATACAACGTATCAGTGGTTTATAGCATTCCTAGCAACAAGATGAGCGTTGTTGCCTATTCGATAGACATGAGAAAATGTGCAAGAGTGAAATGTCAAGGCGCGGTTGCGAATAGCTTTTCACCAAGTTGTCATGGATGGATGTGTCATCGACCCTGGAATTTAATTGCAATATTGCTTGCAAATAGTCGCTCTCCACCATGATATTTAACCACTCGTGATCATCGGCAAACTCAACTTCCTCCTGCAACGCTAATAGTTCCGCATGCTCTGGGGTTGTAAGAAAAGAAAAGAGTCTGGATTTGGTCCCAAGGCATGAAGAAGTCGCATTTCCCGCAGCGATACCAGTTTCCGTAGCCTATTCCCTCTCAAAGATCGCCCCATCACAATTGATCTTGATGAACGATTGCTCGGGGGCCTGCCAATCAGAACGCCTGAGCGGAGTTAAACATGTTGTAAGGCTGCTCTTGAAGCTCTTGAACTCCCCAACAGATTGACTAGCGTCAGTAACCACAGTCAGAGGATCCTTCCACTTATTTTCCATGAGGAATTTATTTCTGTGACACCACAATCCCCAGCAAACAGAAAGAAATTTATCTCCCTCCTCTTGATCGAGCTTCGAGTAGATATCAACCAGCTAATTCCCGCCGTCGGTCATCTATGCTGAAATAATACGCCATAGGTGGTCCTTCAAAGCCCAAGCTTTCATAGAGAAGAGCAATCCAGTAGTATATGTTTCACATCTTCGCCCTCTATTGAGCAAAATGGGCAAGCCGTCGAAATATTCACCAATTGTGACACAATATTTGAGAGAGTAGGGAAGGCGCCCCAAGGTAGCTTTCAACTGAATACCTTAAGCCGTTGGGGTATTTCCCTCTTAGGTCGGTCTTGAAGAGGGGTTGGATGATGAAGCTACAACAATGTCCTTCAGTGATATGGCCAAATGATGTGCGCTTGGATTTGTGAAATGGCCATACGTGTCCGGCAACCATACTGTTCTATCACTTGCTCGAAAATGACTCATGGGAAAAGGTTTTATGCATTCAGCACCCTCCGCAGTAAACGCGACGTCAATAAGATCAGATTTCCACTGACCCCTCGATTGATCAATAAGCACACTAGCTTTGCAATCAACAGGCAATAGAGGAAGATAGTAAACATGTCGCATACCTCCATGTCTGGGGAGCCACTTATCCGTCCGTCCAAACATTGATGTTCTCTCCATTTCCAACCCGCCACCTAATTCCTTTCCTCACAAGCTCCCGCACTCCAAGGATACTACACCATGATAAAGAAGGTCGATTACCCAAACTAGCATAAAAGAAGTCGGACTGTGGGAAGTATTTAGCTTCAAAGAGGCAACTTACCATCGTAGTCGGATGTTGTATGAGTCACCAAGCCTGTTTTGCTAGAAGTGCGTCATTGAAAGCCTCAATACTCTGAAATCTGAGCCCCCCGTGAGCTTTAAGTGTACACATCTTTGCCAAGAAATCCAATGAGTCCTCTTTTCTCCCTTGTTGTGCCACCAAAAATCCGCCATCATGCCCTTAAGCTCCCGAATGAAGGTTTTCGGCAACTTAAAGCAAGACATGGAATAGTAACGGATCGCTGGCAAAACTGCTTTGATGAGTATCTCTTTGCCCGCTTGCGAGAGGATGTTGGCATTCCACCCCTGGATCCGAACCCAAAAACGATCCCTAATTCCGGCGAACATTTCTCTTTAAGATCGCCCACCCATAGTAGGAAGTCCCAGGTTATGTTCATCCACAATGGCCACGCCTAGCAATTCGGCAAGCTCCTGTTGTTTGCTCAAAAAGACATTCAGACTAAGGGTCATGGCAGATTTTTCAAGATTGATAACCTGTCCTAAAGTAGATGCGTATAAATCCAGGAGCTCTCGGATCGAGTGCATGGCTCCCGGCTTGGCAGAAGACAAGCCTTTAATATTATCAATGTTATTTGCCTTTTGAATAAGTCCGCTAAGGGCCTCTGCACACATAAGAAAAAGATAGGGCGACAGAGTGTCACCTTGGCAGATTCCCCTCTGAGGCAGAAGGAAACCAAACTGCGCACTATTCAACGAATCAGCGTAAGCGAGTAAGATATAGGCTAACAAAGAGCATGATCAAATCGATAAAGCGGGAAAAAACTTAACTTGGAAAGGATACGTCAAGAAAAGCCTCCACTCGGTCGTTTGCTTTGCTCATATTAAGTTTGCAAGCTTGAAAACCTTTATTCCCACTTATCTTATTCCGCAGAAAATAGTTAATCTCGAATGCAATAAGAATATTTTAGAGATTAACTGGCCAATAATGAAAGCTGATTGTGAGGCAGAATTGATAGAACCCATGAATGGTTTAAGCCTATTAGCTACTGCTTTAGAAGCAATTTTGAAAATGATGTTGCATAAGCTAATAGGCCTAAATTGATTAACAGTTTCTGGATCGTCACATTTAAGGATAAGTACGATAAACGTATTGCTAAGACGGTCATCAAGGATGAGATTATTAAGCAAATTGAGAACCACTTTAGTAATATCACTACCTATGATATGCCAGTATATATGAAAGACGAGGCATACCATCTTGGCTAGGTGATTTGTATGGAAGCATCATCGAGATGCTCGTTCAATCTCTTCTCGAGCATAAGGCATTGTCAAGGTCTGATTCATCTCCTCAGTAACTTTTGGATTAACGAAACCCACCACTTCCTCTATAACATAATCCGAAGGCCTAGATGAAGAGAAGATTGCTAGCTTCCTATAAGCCCTGAGATTCTAAATGCAACATAAATTAAAATTTTAATTACAAAATAATATTAAAATTAGCGATCAAATTTCCCGTCTCGTTGCTATTACAATGTGGATCTCATGCATAAAAGGATGTCAATTGAATGCTTAGAAGAAACCAACCTTTCTTGCTCTCCGGTTGATGTTGATTACTTGAACTTCCTCAAGAACGGCCTTACCTTAAAAATGGTGGAACATCAAAACGGAACCATTTTTTATTGTTGTTCACAGAAGAAACACAAGTGTCGTTCCTCTAAAACTAGTCCACACTACCTATGATGGAATCACCGTCAAACCTAAGCTAGTAGCTATTGGAGGATTAAGGTAGATCAACTATTGATCTATGGAGAAATCAAGAAAATTCTTCTCTTTTGAAGATGAGAAATGAATATACGACCAAGACTCAAGTGAAAGCTAGACTTTTTAGCTTTGAAGGAGAGAGAGTCTAAGAGCTAGAGAGCAAAAAAGAGAGCAAGATTTTTTGTATCTTTTGTAAATAAAATGGTATATCAATCTCTTGTCTTCTACCCCTTTTTATAGGCATTTCTTTGCACTAGAGACAATGAATGTAGACAAGCCCTTTTGTCTTGCTCTTAGATAACACTTGTTTTCTTCATAGACAAGTTCTAGCATGATTTATCTTTTCTCCTTCAACACTTGTCTTCTTTATAGACAAGCTCTAACATGACTCATATTTTCTTCTTCATCTAAAGATGAAAACAAGTCATGTCTATGTTCAGTGAATCTTTTCTTGTGGGCTTGTGGTCTTGGACTAAGGTCTTGGGGTTTATCTTAATTCTCAATTGGATTAAGTCCAATTTTAATTAATTCTCAATTAATTGAATTCAATCATTTATCCCATGATATTTAATTCTTGAATTAAATATAAGCCCAAATCAATTAATCTAATTAATCGATTTTCAAGTCCAAATAGACTAATCCTAGTTAATCTATCACAAGCCTTACTTAATAAAATTAATGCTTGTGAATTTAGAATTCAAATTAAATAATCATATTCTTTAATTTTTCCATGAATTGATTTCATAAATCATTTCATTCAATTAATTTAACTCCTTAAATTAATTAATTTATTCTCCATAATTAGTTCTATAAATTAATATAATTCCATCATGGATTTGTGTGTGATATTTTAGGTTCACTACTCAGCTAGACTTGGGCTTGTATCACATATACAATTTAATTAGCAACTTACTTGTATTAGATTAATTAGATCTTATCATAATTAATCACCCTCAATTAACTCCTTAATTGGAGGGTACCCGTCACCATTGATGGCCATCTAACAATGGTCCATGGCACTAGAGAGTAGCTGAATTATTGTGTGAACCTGTGAGCTACGCGTATCATGTAGATACGGTCCCTGCGCCACTAACCTCCCGATCAAAATCTAGAGCATGAAATTAGTTACCTGTCCCCATTATCGACTTTGATGTCTATGTATCAACTTTACAAGTTATGTTTGCAATTTATCAATATAGGAAAAAATCGTTTCTCCTATTTGATCAACAGCCATGGCCATGGCTTCAAGGAACGTATATTGTAGAGCACATAGGTGGTTCGTTATCATCTCATGATAAGTAGCAGATCCTATCTTGGAACTCACCAACCTTCATGCATGCTTCAACTATGTCTGAAACATGACCGTATAGTAATCCAAGATAAAACCTGTGACCACATTGGACATGATCAAGTGATAGCCGTTCTATGCACAAGGTTACTGTGGAATGTGGAATCTCAAGTCCAAGGATTAGTTACTACACTATCGTAGCCTAGGAGTTCTAGTCATACCGATCATTCCATATAGGGCTTCCATTTGACAACTCCTCCGAGTCAATTCAGTGAACTTGATAACTCCTTATCAAGCACCCACTAAAGTTCCCAGACGTCATATGTCTCTGTCTATGAAACTCGACATTCATCATATAAACGCATCACTTAGTGAAATTCTTTAAGGAATGGTCGATGCCCTGTCTCGACCGATTTATCGACTTGAAATATTTTAGATCAAACCATAGAGGTTGGTTTCATGGTCGGCATCATATGTACCAGCCAACCCCGTAGCATAATTGATCTAAGGGCTTCAACCAAATGCTCATATAAATATAATGTTTAAAGCATATGATGAAGATGGCCAAAGAAGACTTCTTAAATTAACATATTATTGAAAAAGATCGTCTATAATAGTTTACAAAGAGCTAATCAATTGGCTTGACGATTACCTATTCTAACAAAGATATCCTCAAAATAATTGGCAATAGCACGCTGAACATCCCCCCGTTCGTAACACCACTGGCCGTCCCGGTTCTTAAGTGGTGCGACGTGTATATTTCCTCTTATGTTTTTTTGGGAGGACTAGGGTTAACAGAGATGGAGAGAGGAATTGGGTGTAGGGAGGGGTCGGGTGGGGTGATAGGGCTCGATAGGTTATCTATGGGTGCTTGGAGAATAGGTTCGTAGTTGGATGGTGGGGATACAAGAAGTGGCTTCGGTGTAGGAATAAGGTTTGAACTTAGTTGAGGGGAGAAATTGGTCATCAGTGGGGGAGCTGACTCTGTTGTGTTTGGCGTGGCTTGATAGAGGAAGGTGTATGGGACATGGATTGCATGGAAATGTGTTGGATGTGAGTAGGAGGTTTCATGGTGAGATTTGCATGAGTAGGGTTAGCATGGGGCTTGGGTATACTATCAAACGTAGGGATCATTTTGTGGGGATGCGGTGGGTGATCTTCTGTGGCTTTTTGGGCTTGATCGAGGCTAATATTTGAAAGGTGGTGGGTTTCTTGGTGTGTATGGTGCAGCTCCGAAGTTTGCGGGTGAGTTATTAGGTTGACGGGGTGGGAATTTTGGTTTCAGCGGGGAACCGACGTTCTGACATTTAACCTCAATTACGGGAGTATGTCTGGTTGAAATCATGGAATCGTGGGATCTACTGATATTGTCCAAATTCTATAATTGATCCTCTTGTCGTCGATCCCAAGAGTTACCAAAATTGGTGGGATCAGGTTGTGGTTAAAAAATGTTATGTCCTTGCAATCAACAAGCATTCTTGATGCTAGATGGAGAGTTACCATCTGGGAAAAGGTTTCCTTTCTCGATTCAGACCCACTGATGTCTGCCCAGAGCCATGGCCAATAAGGATAGTTCTCGCCCGGATCCAGAAAGTTGGGTTCGTATCTTTGTTAACAGAATTTTGACATATGACCCAAAATACCACAGAGGTAGTAGAAGCTTGGAAGACGTTTGTATGTGAACGACACTATGATAGTGTCACCTGTAGGGGATCGCCGTTTGAGGAAATGGAGCAGTGTGTTCTGCACTTGAAGGAGAACCTTGACACGAAGTGTAGAGCTTCAACTTTAGGGTGAGTCCATGTGCTCTACTTCGATGAACTTGCCCCTACAATTCCAGATAGCCTCAACCATTTCTTTCGTCATTTCCCTGATGAGGAGATCATGAACATGGATGTAAACTGAACACCAATTCAAGTCCACGGTTGAGGATTCTCTTCATCTTCGACTTCACTCAAAATCAAAATATTTCTGTCAAAGTTCCGAGGGCATCCCTCCAAGGCCCTCTTCTTATCAACCACATGATTAAACCGAAATAGAAGCCTGTTGTTCCCAATAATCTTCAAGTCCATGCCTTTGATAAGGTTGATCACTGATGTCAGAGTTCCTCGGAGGAAGTCCAGTTTAGTTGGCTTACTTGTCAACAACCTTCCTACTACATAGTAACCCACATCCGTCATGTCCCCCATCCAAGTGCCAAAATTAAGGTTCAACCCCAATTCCTCCTCCTCCGTGAGTTTCATCTTACTCTTCAAAGAGGACAGATCGTCCTCCATAGTAGAAGAGAGTAGTGAGAGACACAATCAGGGTGTTACTGGAGATGCAAAAGACAGTCGGATAACCTATCCCAATTGGAGAGAATTGGCCACCCTGAATCAGAAAACACACATTAGAAAATAGAGATAAGGAAAAGATAGGGGAGGAAAAGAAAGATAATAGGAAAAGGATTTTGCACGCTAATTGATAGAGCCAATATGTAACCGAACAGTGGCCCTCTAAGACATAGAACAAGCACTCAAACACTCAAGACTCCGGGGCTCTCATCGGAGAGACAACGGCTCCTATGGAGAGAGTTTTTCACCAGCATACTAGTTTATATTTTTGTTACTAGAGAAGTTGTCTAGTTCTAAGACTATTTTGTAAAGCCTTATCGCTATTGAGGAGGACAATAAATTTCAATTTGGAACGGGAATTAGGCAGTTGATCAGTTTGCTAATTGGGCTTGAGAGACCAAGACATCTGTACTATGGTTTCTTTTGGGTGAAATGTAAGTTGCATTCATCCAAAAATATTTACAAGCTACTCCGGGAATACCCGGAGAGGTACAAAAGATCCACGTTGTGGATTAAGGTACAGTCAATTAATGTGGAAAAAGTGTCAAAAAGAGCCTATATGCTGTAATTTTAATAGAAATTACTAGACCCTCGGGATATGGAGCTTTGCCTTCAAAAATAATTTCGTTACGAGGCCTCTAAAAGCTGTAAACCATGCATGCCAAAGTGAGAAGTCGCGCTTTATTTTGCACAGAGGAGCCAGTCTTCTCTTTCTTGAGCCACTTGACCGCACTGAGGAGGGTGGTCATACGTCTGCTGATGCCACACCTTTGTCGGATATGAGACCAAACAAAATCACTGAACGAACACTCAAAGAAAAGATGCTTGGCCAATTCATGGGTGTTGATGCACAACGAGCATGATGATTCCTTTAGTAGGAACGCAAGTCGGTTGCGTGTAGCGAGTCTTCCCCGTAGTCCAAGTCACAAGATGAAAGAGTACTTCGGGGATAAATGCCTTCCAATTGCCATTTTCCAAGGCTGCCTTGTGAGTTTCAGCTGAAGTACTCATATGCTTTGGACGTCTCGAGTCCCTGGATGTCAGACCATCCCGCCATGCGCTGGATTGCTGCCTTTGATGAGCCAAATGCAATGACAACTCTGTTATGAATCTCGACAAGTCGTTGGAGGAGTGGGGAGTCACCCTTATTCGGTTGCCAGTCCCAAATTGAAATGCCTCTAAGGTAGACATCATTGATCCACTGTACCCACATCGTGTCTGCCTTACGATGAATGTTCCACAGAACCCGAGCAAGCAGGGCAACATTCCAGGATTGAATGTGCCGGATACCAAGACCGCCTTCTTCCTTGGATGGCAAATTTCCTCCTAGGCAACTGGTGTTCTCTTAGAGTTCCTGAGGAAAATCCTGCAAGGTCGATGGATTTTCTCAATGACCATCGCTGGAAGTGGGAAGACTTGGCCAGAAGCACTCCACACCTTGTATAACTGAACGGATGAGTTCCAGTCGACCCGTAAAAGAAAAGAACTTAGTCCTCCATTTGCAAATGCAGTTTTCAATACGGTCCACGAGCAGTGAGAAATCAGCGATAGAGAGTTGTTTAGCCGAAAGGGGAATGCCAAGGTACCGGACAGGCATCTCTCCTCTAGAAAACTTCGTCCTTGCAAGTATACTGTCAAGCTCATTGTTTTGGATGCCTGCCGTAAAAATGTCTGATTTGGCAGTATTGACGACAAGGCCCGGAACGTTCCTAAACTTTTGTAGACATTCCATCAAGATTTAAATAGATGGAAGGTCATCTTAGGAGAAAAGCATAAGATCATCGGCAAAGAAGAGGTGGGTAATCTTCAGTGTCTCACATTTCAGGTGGAAGTTGAAATTAGAATTTGACGTTGTCCTCTTGATCAATCGTGAAAAATACTCCATGCTAAAAAGGAAGAGGGCTGGTGACATCGGGTCTCCATGCCTTAGGCCTTTCTTGCCCGAAAAAAACCCATGTAAGGAGCCGTTCAAAACCACTAAGAAAGAAGGAGTGGAAACACATTCCATAGTCCATGAAATAAAAAGTGGAGGAAAGCCATACCGTGGAGAACCCATGAGAGGAATGTCCATGAAACTGAGTCAAAAGCTTTGCGAAGGTCAACGTTAATAGTACATCGAGGTGAAATTCGCTTCCTCGAGTATTGTCGGACCATTTTCTGGGCCAAGAAAATATTATCTGTAATGTTACGACCCTCGAAAAAGATTGCTGCAACGGTCAATGAGGTGTTCCAAGATGGGGAAAAGTCGGTCTGAAATGATTTTAGTAATGGCTTTATAAATCACATTGCAACACGAAATCGACTGGTAGTCCGCAACAGAAGGGAAGTGCTCAGATTTGGGCACAAGGGCAATAATAATGTGGTTGAGCTGCCGTAGCATCCGCCCACTCCTAAAGAAATCCATGATGGTCCTGCAGACTTGGTATCCCACAACATTCCATGCTCTCTTGAAGAAGCATGATGAATACCCCATTTGGGCCGGGTGCCTTGTTGTCACTTATCTGGAAGATGGCTTCTTTGACCTCTAGCGGTGTGACTGCCCTACAAAGCTCCAAGGCACGCTCAGAAGAAAGCTTGGGGCCCTATTCAAACACATCATCATCAACCAGGAGGGTCTAAACCTCGGTACCCAAGAGTGAGGTGTAGAAGGCAACGAATTCTTAGGCAATATCCTCGGCAGAAGTGATAATGGAATCGTCGCCTTTAGTGAGTGACAAGATGGAGTTCCTTGCTGGGTTCCTCTTCACCATGTCATGAAAAAAACTTAGTATTTTGTCTCCTATTTTAAGGTAGTGGATTTTTGCCTTTTGATAGAAGAAGTGCATTTCTGCTTCGGCAAGGAAGACGACCTTCTTCCTAAGTTCCCCCAATGGTCCTTAAGAGCAATATCCCCAGGGTTAGATTCAAGCTGGAGTTGTGCATCTTGCAGTGCGAGATTCGTCTCTTTAGCCCTGATGGAAATGTGGTTGTAGTGCAGGTTAATGAATATTTTGAGCGCGCCCTTGAGTGCCTTCAATTTTCTGCAAAGGCTGAATTGAGACGTGCTCTCCACATTCACGTTCCATCCATCTTCAACGGTTGCCAAGAAATCCGAATGATCTGCCCACATATTGAAAAACCGAAAGGGTTTGGGCTTGGGGGCAGGAAGATCAAGGATAAACACAATACCCGGAGAGTGGTCAGAGAGGCATCCTGGTGGGCTGAAATGGGCACCACAATGCAATCCGGCCTCTATCCATTCATTGTTCAAAAGCACTCGATCAAGCTTGCACCAAACGGGGTTGCTATCGTTGTTGGAATACCACATGTAGTAACAACCCGTTGTGGGAGCATCATGTAATCCAAGTGCACGACAACAATCAACAAAGTCCTTGAGTTTGTACCAAGTTGGGGCAGCACCAAGTTGCTTTTCCTTGGGAGATTTTACACAATTGAAATCGCCTAGTATGAGCCACAACATGCTCAACGGTTGTCCCAGTTTCAAAAGTTTCTCCCACATGCTCCTTCTATTCACTACAGAATAAAGCCCATAAGTAAATGAAATATAAAAGGAGAGTTGGGAGGACATATTCGTGACACGACAATGAATCACTTGCGGCAAAATGTCCTCAGGGTGAAGATCGATGATGGTCGAATTCCAAATAACAAAGATACGTCCACCAACGATAGTGTCAAAATTGTTGGTGTGACACCATCCCGGGAATGTTCGGTTGAGAATTCTTGGAATAGCTGGTGCGACAAGCTTCATCTCCAAAATGCTCAAGAGACAAAGCTGGTTATTCTTGATGAGGTGGGCCACCCCATTGTGTTTGAGAGGCCGGTTGAAGCCTCTCACATTCCAAACCCAATCTTCATGAGGAGTGAGGAGGGGCCTCCCCTTCCAGCTTCTGTTTTCGTTTGAGGTCATTCGGAGTGACGATGGTTGTCATAGTCCCCGGCATGAAATGTTGAGTTGATGTCGAGGAGTCCAGCTCATTGGAAGAACCCGACGAGCTTGCCGGTGAATGTGCCTTTGTTTCAGGCCGTTAGGGGGGCATGGTCTGCTCTTGCCCAGTCATGCTCGATTGTGGCCTAGACGGTCCAGGCCGTCCCTGATCGACTTTGCCGGTTGTTGGGATATCCAGCTACTGCACACCCATTGTTGGCTTGGATTTGCCAGCTGCTAGTTGGGGGCCATTGTGTTGGTGCTTTTGGTCACTCTTATGTCGTCGTTGCACCAAGGTCCACTCGGCAGGCTGCACCTTCTTCAAAGCAACCGACTTAATGGTTGCGGCAGGAGTAGTTGTAGTAACAACGACTGGCGGGTGGGTGCCTTGGCAGGAATCCTTCAAGTGGCCAAAGATGTTGCATTCTGTGCAAAACTTAGGTGTGAACTCATAGACAACCGGCTGCTTTCTAGTCACACCGTTCAGTAGTATGAATTCGACTTAGTCACAAACGTCTTTAATGCATCAACTTCAACCAAGATACGGGTATACGAAACTCACTCCATCTTCATTGTCAATGAATCCATGGCAATAGGAGTGCCCAATTTAGAGCTAATCTTTCCAAGTGCATTGGGATGCCAGCATTTGAGTGGAAGAGATGGAAGGATGGCCCAAACCGGAGTTAAGTTAATATCGTCCTCCTTGAATTCAAAACAATTCAGCATGTTTTTTAGTACGAGTGACCGTCCATAGACAAAATATGGGCCACCGGCAAGGATACGCTGTCTATCTTTCTCTCGTGCAAATCTGAAAATGAGCCACCCACTATCATGTTGCTGAAAGGAGGCCCCCCATGATTGAACCAATGCTCGAATAGCTTTAAGCCCTTGCAACTTGCCGGCAATGTAGCCAACATGGCAGTATCCCAATTTAGTCTCAACATCAATCAAGTCGTTTTGACTCAAGCTTGAGAGCTCCATCATCGACCACAAATTTCATAAGCTTTTTGTCGTCGGTGAGCTTGCGGTTGTTGCTAAAGAGACCCGCCAAGGAAGTCTTCTTCATACCCGCGGCTTCGGTTATGGCTTCTTTGCCCGGCAGTGTCACCTCTGATCAGGGGCCGGTGGTGTTGGGAACATGACCGGGATTTGCAGCAAAAGGGGGAGGGCTCTAAATCAGAAATAAAGCCATGAAAATCAAGTGAACCAACCTTGGTTATATCGGTAGACTTGGCAGTTTTCTTGGCAGAAATAGGGGCGGTGGTCGGCTGCCGATACCTTGACGAAAGTTGGGGCAGTGGAAGGCTGGACGGATGCCTTTGTGGAAGGGCCGATAGCTTCAGCTGAAACATTGTTCTTCTTTGCCTTAGCCATGGAGGGAGCTTGCTAAGGCCAAAGAATGAAGCCTAACAATTGCAACAAGAGTGGCAGTCTGCTGTACCACCAAACAGGAAACTAAAAGTTGACAGATGCAGCAAATCAACAAGGTTTGAAACATGCAGCAGGTGCAGAGCAGTGTGCTTGTGCTGAAAGAGGAAACTGCAGACAGGGCAACCGAAAACTGCAGGCTGGTGTGGACCAAAAGCGGCAAAATCACACCTACCACCGATCACCGAAAAATGGCTGAAAAACGCAGAAAACCCACCAGCAACACTTGGAATCCTTCACGAAGGGCAGCAACTAGATTCCTCCACAGCCTGCACAAAGAATTCCGGCCAACAACAACAGGATTCCTTGGCAGAAACTAGGTAATAGCAACAACAATTGGATTCCAGTGGGAGAGGTTAAAACGACGCCCTAAACTCACTCAAATCCACAAAACTAAACGGTAGACTTGTTGGGCAGCAGCAAAGCTCTTGATTAACCGGAGCCAAATTTGCAGAAAGTTGAAGAAAAATCATTAAGATGCGAATCCATGGTGAGGCACTCTAGAGAGAAGGGAAAGCATTCTTTCTAGAGAGAAACCTCTTGACCTCGAGGTCTTTCTTGATACATTTGCATTATGTTTGTTTTTTTTTTTTTTTTCTGGATTGTTTTGTTTTGATTTGTGGAGATGGCGAGAGAAAAACAAAAAATAAGTGTGTGTTAGAAATAGAGTGTATGTTTGAGTTTATTTTTGGAGATAATTTAAAATAGTGTACAAAATGTGTTGTAAGTATGATTTTGTATCGATGGAGACAAAATTCACTGTTTATTATCAAATCATGTCCCTTTTATATATTTTTGTAAATATATATACATATATTAATATTTATTTATTTGTAGGTGGATTTTGGGGATTGAACCAAAATGACCCATAACACCCATATAAGGTGTTTTCAATGTAGGACAAAGATGGGCCGAAAATAAAAATATACATTGTACTAAAGTTCTTAAAACTACTAACATCGAGGATGTTTGGTTAATGTTACACATACATGCATTTTTTTAGTCTTTTTGGATGTTAATATTTTTTGAGCTTTTAATGAATGGGTCCCTAACCTATCGCATTGATTGGGCGACTTTCATAAAAAAAATTAAAATCATATATTAATAACTAAATTTCGTCAAGTTTTGAAGACAAATGAACATAAAATAATGACGGATATTATTCCACCATTTTTTCTCTAGAGAAAAGCTTCCAATCTAATTTGAGTATTGTTGGGAATATATGCATAGTGTTTGGATTCATTTTTGTAGCATTCTGTTTTGTTTTGTGAAGATATAGAAAGAAAAAGATAACAATAAACATATATGATGTGGAAGTGGTTTGAAGTGAGGGAATAATCGGAAAAATCACTCTCGACACTATTACACCCCAAGTATAATGAGAGAATTTTTTGTGTGTATGTCTTGTCAAATCAATAAATAGTAAACCCCCTATTTAAAAAATAATATATGGGGTATTTATAGTGTGTTGATGGTTTTATGGTGTGATAGGATGTATATATTTATTATGTGGCTTACATAAGAAAATTACTCTTGTACCCTTATAAGTAAATGCTTATTACTATCATATACATCGTATAGCCCCCTTCTCGGATGGAATACTTTGCAAGAAGCAGTAATCCGGACAAGAGGAAGAATTTTCTGCAAGAAAAAATTGAAGCGTTTAATTCATGGGAAAGGGTGGGTCGGAATCCGTTCATTCTTCACCATCCACCTCTCTTATCACATTAACTTGTATTTTGTATATCTATTCCAAAATATTGCCATGTCTGGTGATAAGGATGTTGATGAGAGTTGGGTGGTGGCGCATTATGACCGGTCGGTGGTTGGCCGATGGACGCGTGCGGTGGCGCCCAAGGGCGAAGTTTTGAGTTGGAGGGGGCGTGGCGCCTCCTGCAGCTCGAGGCCGAGCCTCGGGCTGGGGAGGGCGAGGCCACCCCCTTTAGCCCGAGGCACTACCTCGAGCTGGGGGGCGGCGGCCCCCCTCCTTGTGTTGGCGTAAATTTTTTGGGGAAAACCTTTCACTATATTGCCTCGAGGGATTTTTGCTTATGTCGCCTAATGACATTAAATGATTATGTGGCCGCTAGGAGATGGGGAGGGTTCCTCCTCAAGCCAAAGAGAGCTCTAAGAGGTGTAGGTGGTTGACCTCCTCTCCCCTTAAAGCTCTTCCCCTTGAGATGACATTCTTCTAGGAAGAGGATGAGGGATTCGATCTCCCCTTTCCCTCGAGGGCTTTCTCTTTAAGATGGGACATTTCAAGAGGAGGAAGTCTCTTCCTCGAGATGATAATATTTTTATTATTTATTCTTTTCCTTTTCTTTTTTTTTTTTGTTGGGAGGATGAGGGATTCGACCTCTCCTTTCTTTTGAAGGCTCTTCTCCTTGGGATGACACATTTCAGAATAGGGAGGTCTCTTCCTCGAGATGACACTCCTCTTGGAGGATGAGGAGGAGGTGGATCCTTCTCGTGACAGAGCTCCATAAGACCCTGGGGAAGACGGGGGAATGGAGCTATTATTTATTTAATAGTATTTCGGATAACTTTCTCTGACGCGTATGGTCGGATATTTTGGCGTGTAATTCGGAAAGACTTAGTGCTTGGGATGACTTTCTTTCGACTCTTATGGTCGGATGTTTTGGCATGTAATTCGGCACTATTTAGCACTCATGAATGTAGTTGTTGAACGTGTTCTGTTATTGTGTTTTCGTTATCTTTATTGAAGTTGTTTCAAGGGATGCTTTTGCTCATGTCCGAAGTTGATCTTTTACCAACTTATAGAAGGGCAAAGTCTCCGTGGTTGTACTCTTGACGAGGATATCAAGTTTCATCTATGGGGATGTTGCCTCAAGGGATACTTGCTCATGTCCTGAAATTGGTCTTTCACCAAACTCAAGGGGATGCGAAGTTTCCGAGGCGATGTTTCTTACGACGATCTCAAGTTTTATCTAAAAAGACATTGCCTCAAAGGATACTTGCTCATGTCCCAAAGTTGATCTTTTACCAACTTCGAGGGGAGGCAAAGTTTTCGGGACGATGTCTTTTACGACCATCTCAAGTTTTATCTAGGAAGACATTGCCTCAAGGGATACTTGCTCATGTCCTGGAGCTGGTCTTCAAGGGGAGGCAAAGTTCCTGTATTTTTTTTTGGACTACGAAAAGAAAATTAACTTCATTACTGAATGTTCGCATTACAACATCTTAGGGGAAATCAAAAGGGGAGAAGGATTTGTTGAGTTCTTACTCGAGCTTTCTCCTATTACAAGTGAATAGCCAAAATATAATTTTTCCTGCTATGCGAACATAAGGTTACTACTTCGTAGCGAGGGAGTTTTTTCCCGCCGATCCCTCTGAGATCATGAGGTGACTTCTGCATGGGGTGCACAACCTTGCCTCCTCTTGCTACGAGCTCGATGCGTGGCTCGAGCTCATCATGGAGTGCGCGGCCTAGAGCTCGTCATAGGGTGCACGGCCGCATCCTCCTGGTCAAATTGGGGTCCTCGTGGATATTGGTTGACATACTCCTTCAAGTTTCCCCGTTGGATCAATTTCTCTATCTCAGTTTGGAGGTGATGACATTCCTCAGTCGTACGTCCGATGTCACGGTGGAAGCGACAATATTTGTTGGACTTTAGCCTCTTGGGATTGTCCTTCAATTTTCTTGGTCATTGGTCAATCAACCCTTGATGTTCCGCCACGACTAATATCTCTCCTCTAGGGGCGTTCAAAGGGGTGTAGTGCGTAAATTCGGTAGGGGGCACATGCTTGCGTTCCTTCTTCTTACGCAGCTCATTTTCTTCCTCCCTACCATTCCTCTTGACATTGAGGGTAGGATCCGCAGCTTGGGATTCCTCGATGCTGATGTACTTTTGCGATTGCAGGAGTAAGTCTTCTAAAGTGCCCCGAGGTTTTCTGGCTATAGACTCTTTGAACCTTCCCGGGCGCAAGTTTTGCTGGATAATGCTAGCCAACAATTCATGGTTAACATCGACCACCTCACGCACGACCTCCATGAATCTCTGAACGTAATCCCTTAACGACTCCATTTCCTTCTGGTAGATGGTGAAAATTTATGCGGCCGTTTTTGGGACTTTCTTGTTCATAGAGAAGTAATGTAAAAAACGTTGGGTTAGCTACTCGAGGCTGGAGATAGCTCCAGCTGGTAGTTGATTGAACCAAGCTAGAGCACACTTTGTAAGCGTAGTGCAGAAGACTTTTCAGTAGGCGGCATCACTCAAGTCATACCAATCAATTTTAGCATAAAATTTGTCTAAGTGTTCTTGCGGGTCTCCCGTTCCATCATACTCAAGGAGGTTTGACACTTTAACGCCCGTCAGAAGTGCCCCGGCTAGGATTGTCGTGCAAAAAGGGCTTCTCCTTGGGGAAGCAAGGGCAAGGGAAGATAAGGGTCCTCTACTCCCCTTGAGAGTACAGGTATTGTGGGTTGCCTTGGCTGGGAGGGGGGGTTAATGCTGTTCCTGGGAAATCTCCGATTTAGATACTCTACTATTCACCTCCTCCCGCCTTTGCTCATTCTCCTTGGGAGCCGATGACTCTTCTCGACTTCGATGAGGAGGAGGAGGGGGCGGGGGGAGGCGTGATTCCCCCCAGGGGGTAGTGTTTGTTGACCGGGTGGTTCTTTGCCAGGGGGTGGAGATTGTTCACAGAGAGGAGGATCTTCTTCTTGATACACTTGTTCATGGGGTGGTAGGGCCCTCCCGTTCGGCTAGGGCTGTTCATGGGGTGAAGGTTCGTCCCATGTTGTGGTGACTGTTCATGGGGCGGGTTTTGCTCTGCGCCATTTTCATGCGTTTCTTGGGCACTATCCACCCCCTGAACATCGCGAGCGCGCGACCTAGTTTGCATTCTCAATGTCGAGGTGATGGTTTCCCACAGAAGGCGCCAATGATGTGGAAATGGTTTGAAGTGAGGGAATAATCGAGAAAATCACCCTTGACACGATTACACCCCAAATCTAGTGAGAGAATTTTTTGTGTGTATGTCTTGTAAAATCAATGAATAGTAACCCCCCTCCCCTTTAAAAAATAATATATGGGGTATTTATAGTGTGTTGGTAGTTTTATAGTGTGATATGGTATATATATATATATATTATTATGTGGCTTACATAAGAAAAATACTCTTTTATCCTTATAAGTATATGTTTTTGAAAATATTGTGTATATTTGGATTTATTCTTGGAGATATCTTAAAATAATATAAAAAGAAGTGTTGTATATTTAGTTTTATTTTCTGGGGGACAAAATATATTATTTCTTGTCAAATCATGTCCCCTTTATATATGTTTGGATTTGTATATATATATATATATTTGTAGGTGGTTTGAGTTGTGTATATTATTAATATTATTTGTGTGGCAATTAATTTATTAATTTTTTCCTTACTTTTTACAAAGTAATAATTTTCTATTAAATAAATTAACTCATTATTTACCAAAAAAAAACCTTGAAATTGATGATTGCATTAAAGTAAATACTTTTTTTTTTCAAGTAATACGCGACAAATTTATTAAATAAAACCACAATCCAAACTAATCAATATAGTATAAGAAAACACATAAATACCAACACAGCAAGTTCAAATATTTTGAGAAAATTTACTTTATTAACAACAATCTAGTAATAAAAAATTGTGTATGAATGTAAGAATGACTACGAGCAATGAATGCCAGAAATGATGGCTAGTTTGTACTCAACTCTTTGCCCCAATAGGGATGACAATGGGGTGGGTCTAGGACGGATTTTACCAAAATCAGGGACCCACCTCGCCAAGAAAATTTTGGACCTGCACCCACCCTAGACCCCGGACTCGCCGGGTTAGACCAGTTACTAGTTTTAAAAGATTAAAACAACATATATTTTTTAAATACTTTTATTATTTTATAAATATGAGACAATAATATTATTAAAAATTTAATACTTTTTTTGTAAATATATGCACATGTTTTAGACATTGAAATATTAAAAAAATTTAAAATACGTGTTACTTATATAAGCATTAAAACGTTTATAAAGTATTTATAGCATTTTTTTAATTTATAAAAGTATCATGTTTATGTATTATATATAAGTATAAATAAATTATACATAATTTTTTATATATGTACAAATATATTTTATATAAGTATATATAGATTATTTAAAAAATAAATGGGGCGGGTCCAACGCACTAAGACCTGGACCTGCTCTGGGACCCATTTCAGCCTTCAAAACCCTCCCAAAATGGGGTGGATTTGGGTCTAATTGGGACTCATCGCCATCCATATGCCCCAATTTTACAGACAACCATGCAAACAAAGACCTAAAGCCATAGTGTTTATAAATGCTCAAATGGAAGTGCTCTTTGATCAATGTAATGGCTTAATATATAGAATACGGAAGCAAATGATAGGCTTCACATGACAAACAGTGCAATATTTATAAAAGAATAAAAAAACCCGCGCTTCAAACATGTGAAAGAAGAGCACTTGTCGTCGGTTGTTGCTTTTCCTCGCCCAAGCTTGCGGCCTCTCCTCTATTCCAAAGGTTGGTTGCTGCCTCTCCTTCCTTAAAGGTCGTCTTTTACTGTCGCCACCTCTCCTCTACCACTGCCTCTTCCACATCCTTTCCCGCTATACTAGGCAATTCTATAAATCACGGGCTAGTTCAAATAAATAAATGGATTTCTAGACTTGATTGACTGAGATATCTCGCTAGCCATCCTTGTAAACATGGCCTCTATTAAACAAAATTAATCGATTGAATTATTTTTTTAAAAACTTATTTTGGTAATAATTCTTTTACCAAAGTTGATTCCGTAACATCATTATCTTACAATTAATTCTCACTTACTTTACCACATGTATCCATTAATTATGGCATACTTAATCTTATAATAAAATGATCTTACAATTGGCATTTTCGTGAATGTAGAACATGGAAAAGAACACTTTGTTTGCATTGCACTCATGAGACTCAGAACATGACAAACTGATTTGCAACTGCACAAGTGGTTTGTCTTTTGGTAGTACTAGCAAGGAAAGAAAGACATGGCCATGCTTATCTTGATTAGTTTGTCCAAATCAATCATTGATTATCTTTCTCATATATGAATTTCATTTGGTTATAAGTACAACAATGAAAAGAATTGCCATTACTTGTATTTTTAAGCCTTTCCTTTTATTTAGGACAATTATCATTTCTTGCCATTTCATAATTTTTTTTAACTTTTCTACAACATATAGGCCCAATATCGTATAACGTGTTTGTGGTGAAATTTTCGATAATGGGTTGAGTCCTGCACATTTATTTCATTTATGATTGTCGAATTTCAACAAAAATGAATAATATTTTTCTGTTCAAATGTGGGTAGCATCCGCTTCATCTTCATCCAAACATCATCACTAGCTTTCAGTTACTAACTAGACAAACCCATTTTTGTATAAATTGATCATAAAAGACGTCATTAAAATTTCCTTTGATTTCCTGGAATTCTACTTAAGGTTATAAATTTATTATGATAATTTTCATCTATAAATCAATGCTGTTATTAAATATTACAATAACAAATGAATTGGAGGGGAATGCTAGATGTTTTATATTATAAAGGGGTATTTAATACTTATACTATCCTAGCAGCAGGAATGTACCAATAAAAAATAAATAATATTATAATACACATATTTTTCATAATATTACAATATTATATAGCCCTAAATATATTAACAAAATAAATATTTTATTCGTTCAAGAAATTAAAAACTTGCTTAAATTTTGCACGTAAAAAGATATTTTTATTTTTATTTGTATTTTACAAAAAAAGTCTTAATTTGATTTCCCACAAAGGGTAGTTTTGAGTATTTGAATGAAAATGTTGGGCGACGAGTGAGTGTGAGTGTGAGTGTGATATTATTAGTAGCTTCTCCAATCTCCATCCCGTTGGAAAAGGCGGTTTGCAGGCTATTGGCCGCTTAAAATCTTGGCCGCCACTCATAAACCCTTTTTAGCTATCTCCTCCGTTTCTGAATCTGTATGAACATTACCTCCATACATCAGTGTTTTTAACTTTTCTTGCACTCTCTCTGCGCTTTCCAATTGATTCGAGGGTTTAAGGCTGCAGCTGATTCGTCTGGGGATTTCGTATTTAGGTAAGTCGAGTTCGCCTCTTTTTGTATTTTGGTTTCATCTCATATTTTGCATTCAATCCCCTCTATTATACGTGTTTTTGCCATTTGTTCAGTGATTTTAGTCGATTCTAAATTATCCAGGACAAGTCTAGGGCACAATTTTGTTTTTACTCTCGATGTTCTTCCTGCCTATATTGCAAACCCTAAAAAGAGATAATGAAGTAGATTTTATCAAGTCTCATCCCTCTTTAAGGGTTTTTGGTCTGGATTGATTGGCTTCAGACTAGTCACTGATTAAAGGCTTCTGCTTCTTGTAAGTTAGGGAGTTCGCTTTACTGTTGACCAGAGAAGATGGCTCACCCGGGTGGTGGTGCAGAGGCCCATGCCCGCTTCAAGCAGTACGAGTATAGAGCTAACTCGAGCCTTGTCCTCACCACCGACTCTCGCCCCCGCGACACCCATGAGCCTACTGGTGAACCAGAATCTCTTTGGGGGAAGATTGACCCAAAATCCTTTGGCGACCGAGCTTATAGGGATAAACCTCCTGAATTGGAGGAGAAACTCAAGAAGTCCAAGAAGAAGAAGGACCGGGAGCCTGTTTTCGATGCTGCTCCACCTAGGAGCAAAAAGAGGCGTCTTCAGGAGGAGAGTGTCCTCACTTCTTCGGATGAAGGTGTTTATCAGCCCAAGACTAAGGAGACAAGGGCTGCTTATGAAGCCATGCTAAGTGTTATTCAGCAACAGTTGGGTGGGCAGCCTCTCAATATTGTGAGCGGTGCTGCTGATGAGATTTTGGCGGTCCTCAAGAATGAAACCATCAAGAATCCTGATAAGAAGAAGGAGATTGAGAAGTTGTTGAACCCCATTCCCAACCACACTTTTGACCAGTTGGTATCGATTGGGAGGCTTATTACTGATTATCATGATGGTGGCGATGCTGGCGATGCTGCTGTTAATGGAGATGATGGTCTTGATGATGATGTTGGTGTTGCTGTTGAGTTTGAGGAGAATGAAGAGGAAGAGGAAGAGAGTGATCTGGATATGGTACCTGAGGACGAAGAGGATGATGATGATGTGGCAGAAGTGGATGGTTCTGGGGCTATGCAGATGGGTGGTGGAATTGATGATGATGAGGAGCAGGAAGCCAACGAGGGAATGACCTTGAACGTTCAGGATATTGATGCGTATTGGCTTCAAAGGAAGATCTCGCAGGCTTATGACCAGAATATTGATCCACAGCAGAGTCAGAAGCTTGCTGAAGAGGTCCTGAAAATTCTTGCTGAAGGTGATGACCGTGAAGTTGAGACCAAGCTGTTGGTTCATCTGCAGTTTGATAAGTTTAGTCTTATCAAATATTTATTGCGGAACAGGTTGAAAGTAGTATGGTGTACCCGCCTGGCGAGGGCTGAAGACCAGGAGAAGAGAAGGGAGATTGAAGAGGAAATGATGGGGTTAGGACCTGATCATGCTGCCATCCTGGAGCAATTGCATGCCACTCGAGCTACTGCAAAGGAGAGGCAGAAGAACTTGGAGAAAAGCATTAGGGAGGAGGCTCGGCGACTGAAGGATGAAACCGGTGGAGATGGTGACCGCGAGCGTCGCGAGCTAGTTGATAGAGATGCCGATGGTGGTTGGTTGAAGGGGCAGCGACAACTGCTTGACCTTGAGAACCTTGCCTTTCACCAAGGTGGCTTGTTAATGGCAAACAAAAAGTGTGAGCTTCCTGTGGGTTCTTATAGAAATCACAGGAAGGGTTACGAAGAAGTTCATGTGCCTGCTCTGAAGCCAATGCCATTGGCCTCTGGAGAAAAACTTGTGAAGATCTCTGACATGCCTGACTGGGCACAACCAGCTTTCAAAGGAATGAGCCAGTTGAACAGGGTCCAGAGTAAAGTTTATGAGACCGCACTATTCAGTGCAGAGAATATCTTATTATGTGCTCCTACTGGGGCTGGGAAAACAAATGTTGCCATGCTTACCATACTTCAGCAGATTGCGTTGAATATGAATGAAGATGGGTCTATTAATCACAGCAATTATAAGATTGTATATGTTGCGCCTATGAAGGCTCTGGTCGCTGAGGTGGTAGGCAACCTTTCTAATCGTCTAGAGCACTATGGTGTCAAGGTTAAAGAGCTGAGTGGAGATCAAACACTGACACGCCAGCAGATTGAAGAGACTCAGATTATTGTGACAACCCCTGAGAAGTGGGACATTATTACCAGAAAATCAGGTGATCGGACATATACACAGCTTGTAAAACTTCTCATTATTGATGAGATCCATCTTCTGCACGATAATAGAGGTCCTGTGCTTGAAAGTATTATTGCAAGAACTGTTAGGCAAATTGAAACCACAAAAGAGCACATTCGGCTGGTTGGCTTATCTGCTACACTTCCAAACTATGAAGATGTGGCAATATTTTTGCGGGTTAAATTAGACAAGGGGCTCTTCCATTTTG
The DNA here is from genome assembly GCA_034509735.1 of Sesamum alatum. NCBI lineage: Eukaryota > Viridiplantae > Streptophyta > Magnoliopsida > Lamiales > Pedaliaceae > Sesamum > Sesamum alatum. Next base: position 796,855 of record JACGWO010000004.1, read on the forward strand.
ATAATAGCTACAGGCCTGTTCCTCTGGCTCAGCAGTACATCGGGATTACAGTAAAGAAGCCACTGCAGAGATTTCAGTTGATGAATGATGTGTGTTATGAAAAGGTTATCAGTGTTGCTGGAAAACATCAAGTGCTGATCTTTGTGCACTCAAGGAAGGAGACAACCAAGACAGCTCGTGCAATTCGTGATACTGCCCTTGCTAATGACACTCTTGGCAAATTCTTGAAGGAGGATAGTGCAAGCCGTGAAATTCTTCAAAGTCACACTGAGCTGGTGAAGAGCAGTGATCTCAAGGACCTATTGCCATATGGTTTTGCAATTCATCATGCTGGGATGGTTAGAGCTGACCGGCAAATTGTTGAGGAGCTTTTTGCAGATGGACACGTACAAGTCTTGGTTTCTACTGCAACTCTGGCCTGGGGTGTCAATTTGCCTGCTCATACTGTTATTATCAAAGGTACTCAAATCTACAATCCCGAGAAAGGAGCATGGACCGAGTTAAGTCCTCTAGATGTCATGCAGATGCTTGGTCGTGCTGGAAGGCCTCAGTATGACACCTATGGGGAAGGCATAATTATAACTGGACATAGTGAATTGCAATATTATCTGTCTTTAATGAATCAGCAGCTTCCTATTGAAAGTCAGTTTATCTCCAAATTGGCCGATCAGTTGAATGCAGAAATCGTCCTAGGAACTGTGCAGAATGCTAAGGAAGCATGCAAATGGCTCTTATACACTTATCTCTGCGTTCGCATGGTGCGGAATCCTACCCTCTATGGTTTGGCACCTGATGTCCTGAAACGAGACGAAACTTTGGAGGAAAGAAGAGCTGATCTGGTAAACATTACATATACTTTATTTGCTGATTACTTAAAATTTTGTCAATCCCTCTTTAGCTCTATGTTAAGCTTTTGTTCTGTCCTATCATGAATGCACTGATTTGGATGACAAAACACGCTAACATAAAGAATTTGTGTTTGGGTAGTTGTATTTCACTTGTAGCAAGAGAGACTGAATCCTCATGTTGCTCTCTCCTTTTCTTTTTCTTTTGGGTGGTGGGGGGTGGGGATTGCACTATTTGGTGATTTTCTTGCACTGCTTTATGCCTGCCTCAACCCTTGCGCCCCCCAAATAAACCTGAAAAAGCAGAAAGTAAGAACAAAAAAAAGAAGATCAAAGTTCTCTTCATCTCTGAATGCTACATGTTTTGTTTTGATTTACTTTAAGAATTCTCAATATTTTATTCCCAAGTGGCTTTGTAACTTTTCAGTTTTTCTGTCGAATAACTTCTCTTGTAATGCTATTTCAGATCCATTCAGCTGCTACAATATTGGATAAGAATAACCTGGTGAAGTATGATAGAAAAAGTGGATACTTCCAGGTTACTGACTTGGGCCGCATTGCTAGCTATTACTATATAACTCATGGGACAATATCAACATACAATGAGCATTTGAAGCCAACAATGGGTGATATCGAGCTTTGTCGTCTGTTCTCCCTTAGTGAAGAGTTCAAATATGTAACTGTGAGACAGGATGAGAAGATGGAACTAGCCAAGCTTTTAGACCGCGTTCCAATACCAATCAAAGAGAGTCTAGAGGAACCTAGTGCAAAAATTAATGTTTTACTTCAAGCGTATATTTCACAGTTGAAGCTTGAAGGGCTGTCATTAACATCAGACATGGTTTTTATTACTCAGGTTTGTCACACCACATTTCTCTATCTGAGTTTCTATTTATTCAAATTTTGATCCTCTTCTTGTAGATGATGCCATATTTTTTTCTGTAATATTTTTTTTGAATCTGTGCAATTCTTTTGTAGAGTGCTGGACGTCTAATGCGCGCTCTGTTTGAGATAGTCCTGAAAAGGGGATGGGCCCAATTGGCTGAGAAGGCTTTGAAATTATGCAAAATGATAGGCAAGAGGATGTGGAGCGTGCAGACACCACTCCGTCAATTCCATGGTATTCCAAATGAAATTTTGATGAAGTTGGAAAAGAAAGATTTGGCCTGGGAAAGGTACTATGATCTCTCTTCACAGGAGATTGGTGAACTCATTCGTTTTCCTAAGATGGGAAGAACACTCCATAAATATATTCATCAGTTCCCGAAGCTAAACCTGAGTGCACATGTTCAACCAATTACCCGCTCTGTTTTGAGGGTTGAACTGACCATTACCCCTGATTTCCAGTGGGATGACAAGGTCCATGGGTATGTGGAGCCGTTTTGGATCATTGTTGAGGATAATGATGGCGAATATATTCTTCATCATGAATATTTCATGCTGAAGAAACAGTATGTTGATGAGGACCACAGTCTGAATTTCACCATACCCATATATGAACCGTTACCTCCTCAGTACTTCATTAATGTTGTGTCTGATAGATGGCTAGGGGCGCAGACTGTTCTTCCAGTTTCTTTCAGGCACCTAATTTTGCCTGAGAAGTATCCACCTCCGACAGAGTTGTTGGATTTGCAGCCCCTTCCTGTGACAGCGCTGCGGAACCCAGCATACGAAGCCCTTTATCAGCAATTCAAGCATTTCAATCCTGTTCAGACCCAGGTCTTTACCATCTTGTATAACTCAGATGACAATGTTTTGGTTGCAGCGCCGACTGGTAGTGGGAAGACAATATGTGCTGAGTTTGCCATTCTAAGAAATCATCAAAAAGGACCCGATAATGCCATGCGGGCTGTGTATATTGCTCCTATTGAAGCTCTTGCGAAGGAACGGTACCAGGATTGGAAGAAAAAATTTGGAGAGGGTCTTGGAATGAGAGTGGTTGAATTAACTGGGGAGACTGCAACTGATTTGAAGCTTCTTGAGAAAGGTCAAATAATTATCAGCACCCCTGAGAAATGGGATGCTTTATCTCGCCGATGGAAACAGCGGAAGCATGTTCAGCAGGTTAGTCTCTTCATTATTGATGAGCTCCATTTGATTGGGGGTCAAGGGGGCCCTATCTTGGAAATCATTGTCTCTAGGATGCGATACATTGCTAGTCAGCTGGAGAACAAAATTCGTATTGTCGCATTGTCAACTTCTCTTGCGAATGCCAAGGATCTGGGAGAATGGATTGGTGCCACATCCCATGGTCTTTTCAATTTTCCTCCTGGCGTTAGGCCGGTGCCTCTGGAAATTCACATTCAGGGTATTGACATTGCTAATTTTGAAGCCAGGATGCAAGCTATGACAAAACCTACTTACACTGCAATCGTGCAGCATGCTAAGAACGGGAAACCTGCAATTGCGTTTGTTCCTACCAGGAAGCATGCCCGCCTCACTGCTGTGGATCTGATGACATATTCGAGTGTGGACAGTGAACAAAAACCCTTGTTCTTATTACAGTCTGCAGAAGAGCTGGAACCATTTGTTGCCAACATCAAGGAACCTATGTTGAAGGAGACAATTCAATTTGGTGTTGGTTATTTGCATGAAGGTCTATGCAGCACAGATCAGGATATAGTGAAAACACTTTTTGAAACAGGGTGGATACAAGTCTGTGTGATGAGCAGCTCGATGTGTTGGGGAGTCCCGCTGTCTGCACATCTGGTGGTGGTTATGGGAACACAGTATTATGATGGCAGGGAAAATGCTCACACTGATTATCCTGTCACTGATTTGTTGCAGATGATGGGTCATGCCAGTCGACCTCTTGTAGACAACTCTGGAAAATGTGTCATCCTTTGTCATGCACCACGTAAAGAATATTATAAGAAGTTTCTGTATGAAGCCTTCCCTGTGGAAAGCCATTTGCATCATTATCTGCATGATAATCTAAATGCTGAGGTTGTTGTGGGAGTCATACAAAACAAGCAGGACGCAGTAGACTACCTCACTTGGACATTTATGTACAGAAGGCTCACGCAGAATCCGAACTATTATAATCTTCAGGGTGTCAGTCACAGGCATCTTTCTGATCATCTCTCGGAGCTTGTGGAGACCACTATCAGTGATCTGGAAGCAAGTAAATGTGTCGCTATTGAGGATGAATTTTTGTTGTCACCTCTTAATCTTGGCATGATTGCTTCTTATTATTACATCAGTTACACCACAATTGAGCGCTTTAGTTCTTCTCTGACTTCTAAAACAAAGTTGAAGGGTCTTTTGGAAATTTTGGCGTCAGCTTCAGAGTATGAACAGCTTCCAATAAGACCTGGTGAAGAAGAGTTGATACGTAGGTTAATCAATCACCAGCGCTTCTCCTTTGAGAACCCAAAGTACACGGATCCAAACGTGAAGGCAAATGCTCTGTTACAAGCTCACTTCTCTAGGCAAACGATGGGTGGAAACCTGGCTTCTGACCAACAAGAGGTGCTAATTTATGCAAGCAGGCTGCTTCAGGCCATGGTTTGATGTTATTTCAAGCAATGGCTGGCTTAACCTTGCCCTCCTTGCCATGGAAGTGAGTCAGATGGTAACCCAAGGAATGTGGGAGCGCGACTCCATGCTCCTCCAACTACCTCACTTCACAAAGGAATTGGCCAAGAGGTGCCAGGAAAATCCTGGGAAAAGTATTGAGACAGTCTTTGATCTGGTAGAGATGGAGGATGATGAAAGGCGAGAGCTCCTGCAAATGTCAGACTCACAGTTGATGGATATTGCTCGATTTTGTAATCGGTTTCCAAACATTGATTTGACTTATGAGGTGCTGGATGGTGATAATGTTAGAGCTGGAGAAGATGTTAGTGTGCATGTCAGTCTTGAACGAGATCTTGAAGGAAGGACAGAAGTCGGACCTGTGGATGCACCTAGATATCCTAAATCAAAAGAAGAAGGGTGGTGGTTGGTGGTTGGTGATACTAAAACTAATCAATTGCTTGCTATCAAAAGAGTTGCTCTTCAGAGGAAGTCCAGAGTGAAACTTGACTTTACTGCCCCTGCAGAACCTGGAAAGAAGACATACACACTGTATTTTATGTGTGATTCTTATCTAGGGTGTGATCAGGAGTATAGCTTCACTGTGGATGTCAAGGAGGCAGGAACTATGGAAGAGGATAGTTGAAGACAATGGGTGATGCTGAGCAAAATTGTTATGACCGGATCTTGATGTAAGCATCGATCTTCATAAATTGTTTTCCCTGTTCTGTTTGTTCCTTGCAATTATATACAATTTATTTATTAGTGAACTGGCCTGGGAAAGGTGCTATGATCTCTCTACACAGGAGATTGGTGAACTCAATCGTTTTCCTAAGATGGGAAGAACAATCCATAAATTTCAACGTTTCTGACCACCATCATGGCTCAATTATATGGTGTTTTGACTGAGTTTTCTATTGGGGAAACCACGTGCTTGATCTCATTCTTGTTTTTGAAATTTGTAGTTGAGTTTCAAATGTTTCTATAATCATCATTTGATATTTGTGTCATTAAAACAATACGAACATTATTTCCAAATTTCTGTTGTTGTGTTGACAGAGAGATGGGGATTTGCTGAGCTGCGAAGAATGCAAGCGCTAATAAAGTGAGAGTGCTGCTGGGGCCGCGATGAGATGTGTACAACACCTACTTGGCGACTTCTGTTCGTCTTCCTTCTAATGATGGACCCGTTTTGGATGAATGTAGGCGTAAATGTGTCGTTTGTTGTAGACTGATGATCCCTAGTTGTTTTGTAATGATTCTTATTTCTGGTTACATTCCAGCTAGTTTTTAATCACGTTCAATAGCTCCAAACCTGCTCTTGGTTGTATTGAGAATGTGGGATTTGGAGAATGAATTTGTTTCTGCAATTGCAATCTAATTGGAGTTTATGTCTGGAGTTTGTGGGGTGTGGACAGGACCACCACCTCAGTGCATAATTTTCATGGTGTCTTCATCTTCTACTACATCCGCATCATTATTATTATTATTTCTTGATTAAAAACAGATTTATTAATTCCTGATAGTGGCCAAAAACACAACAAAGTATCAGTTACAGCCCAAAGCAGGAATTAGATGCGCAATGAAGTATTGCATCAGTAACTGCCTATAGGATGTCAAATAATGCTTAGTAAAATGTTGCTCTCCAGTGGATCTGACAGATTGCCTTAGCCATGTTTAAGCTTGGTTCCGTTGCCACCCAATAGCCCAACATGTGACAAGGCAAGCTTCGAGCTAATTCCTAATTCAATTTTTCATGCATTTGCATTTATTTTCATTTTAATATTTATTTGTATTTATATTATATATTAAGAGAGAACATCTGCATTTATTTTTATTTTAGTATTTATTTGTATCTATACTATATATTAAGGAGGAACACCTCTTTAATGTCTCGTCCTTTTTTATCTGTGTTTTTACATTTAATTATTTTTTTGATTTTCTAATTTAACTTTTCATTCTTTCATTATCTTTTAGTAGTTATCTTTTTTAATTTTTTTTTCAACATTGTCTTAATGTGTTTAATATTAATTTATTATTTTGTATATATTTTATTAAATAATAAAAGTTTATAAATATTTTATTTTAAATCGTATTATAAAAGTTGCACTTATTATAAAACGCCACCTCTCGCGGCTGTCGCCGGTGAAGACCGCGCCGCCGCCGTCCGCGATACCCAAGAACGCGCTGCGGTCCGCCCATAATCATCCCATTGTTGAGCTGGCGCTCCCCTCAAGCCGGCACCACTGTAAGCCGCCCAAGCCCTCGCCGCCGTCCGCTTGTATCCCCTCTATTATGGTTTAGGGTTTTTGAATTAGTTATTACTAGGTTTGTACATTTTGCCCCCTTTTTTTGTTGCTTGATTTTTTGTTACATGCTATATATTATGCTTCACCTTACACTTGTTGGTTCACTAGTTGTTCTGTTTATGTGACTCAGATTCAAGTTACAATTTTTAGTGATACATTAATTTCAAGTAATGTTCGGTTTTTGGGCTCCATTCATCTCAACTTGTACTATTTTCTTGTTATCTTATTCTTTGTTAGATTCTGAGTTAATTGGGATTTGCCAAGTAAATTTCTGCTTAATCTCTTGATGATCTTTCTGCTCTTCTGCTTTGTTGGAATTGTTGTAATCGTTGTTTAGTTGTTATCCTCTTTGGTGGTATGAATTTGGCTGGCATCTTCTTTTGTATTTGAATGTCAAGCAATACGCACAAGTCTTTGAAATTTCGTTCTTGAAGGACTATTTGATCACAATTTGGCCAAATTCCTGGTGTGGCTATGATCATAAAGTTGAAGGTAAAATTAAATAAAGGGAGAATTACACTTCCTTCCCCGAAGTTTGTTGTAATTACACGTAGACCTCTTGTAGTTTGAAAAATTACACTTAGTACCCCTAGTTATAAAAGATGTTAAAACCCCCTAACAAAAGTAATCAATTTACCTTTTTACCCATAGTATGTGACTAAAAAGAACTAAAAAAGAACATGAAAATTTGAAAGACTAAAAAGACAAAATTGACACCCTATATGTGTAAAATTGAACATATGTTTTAGACTAAGATGACAAAGTTGCAGGGAATATTTTTTGCTACTATTAAAATATCACAAGGGATGTAAATACTATATTTATGTTATCATAATGATATGTTTTTACGATTGAGTTATCATAATACATGTCTTTTAAATATTTAGTTAAATTACATAATATAGTGTGTATAAATATGTTAAGAGTTAAATTTATTTTGACCGATCTAATTTATTTATTAATTAAAAATTATTTAATATAATAATACTTTAACTATATTCAACATATTACACTCTTTACTCTTATGTTTAGTTTAATTATATGAACAAACTCACATGCATAAGTGTGTGAAATGAATAAGAGTAGTTTGATGAAAAAATATATTTATTTGACTTGCAATAAGTCAACCAAGGGCAAAAATGGATTTTCATTTAATTTTTCTGCTGATGTCAGCAAATTTGTCGATTTTATTAATTGAAGGATCTATTTGTTGGATGGAAATAAAAATAAGGGTACTAGGTGTAATTTCCCAAACCACAGGGGTCTATGTGTAATTACACCAAACCTCATAGGAGGGGAGTATAATTATCCCTTAAATAAATAATGTTAAAAACAATTACAAAATTAGGGTGAAATTTCACCCTTTAAAATTTTAGACGAAACCGGGTACTCAAATCCCGATTTCAAAACAAAAATTGTAAAAGAAAACACAACGGCACATAAGTCGGGGTCTTTGTGCATGTTTGACCCCGCTTTCCGTGCAAGTCTGTAGAAACCAGGGTCTTTGACCTCGGTTTCTGCAGACTAATGTGACGCTTCAATGTGTCCTATTTAATTTCTCCGCCGAACGCCCCCTCCCCCCTCCTTCAATTGCCTATATAAACCAACATCCCCCTCTTTCATTTTCACACCTCTCATTTTCAACTCTTCTTTACATTATATACGGGTAAAGTGTGTTGTATCTCTTGTGAATGTTTTTTACATACTCAATATTTCGAAAAATATATTATGGCAAATTTGGGTCCACGCGATAGTAGTGTGCTGTACGGACAGAGTATAATCGATCTGAAGATGTGTGCAGAGAGTCGGACACAACTATAAATATAAGGCGTGGTGATATTTCATTTTTCCGGGTTCTCCAACTGGTCCCCCGTCACATTAGAGTATTACAAGTATTGCAAAATATGGGTTTATTAGGTGTTATGCGGTGTGGTCATATTGAGATTGACCAACACCTTATTACCGCATTAGTGGAGAGATGGAGACCCGAAACTCATACTTTCTATTTCCCCGTTGGTGATGCGACTATTACACTTCATGACATCACCATTTTGTGGGCCCTTCCGGTTGAGGGACCTCTTGTAGATACACGACGGAGTACTCAAGAATGGCAACAATATTGCGCTGGGATGTTGGGATTTGTTTCGGGTGTGAATGCATTTAAGGGCTCCCGGCTAAATCTACGGATCTTGCATAGCTGGTTGATGGCCAACACGTGTGATGATGTCAGTCCTTTGGAGGAAGTGTTGCAAGAGGCACACATATGTACTCTGTGCCTCATTGGTGGTATGTTCTTTCTCGATCCTAACGGTAACACGGTGTCGTTGTTGTATTTACGGCATATGGAGGACATCCATAAAGGTGGTACCTCAAACTGGGGTACAACGGTGTTGGCATATATGAACAGGGAGTTGTGTACAATATCACAAAGAGGGAAAGTAAATATAGGTGGAGCTATGCAGTTGCTCCAAATATGAGCTTGGACTCGTATTACAAGTATAGCGCCAATTCGAGTTACTATTGAATTAGATATACACCCAACAATAATTGATGAAGAAAACGTTCTACCGATTCCTCCATTTGCCGTACGGTATGCAAAAATTTTACGTATATGTAATCATAAAATCTGAAATCTTGTCTCAATGCTTTCTTGTTGTATTTGTCGTTTTTTTTTAGGTGGTCGTGTCATGTTTCTCGGACGCATACGACACACAACGTATTGTGTATTATTCGGGATACCTTTGATCGAATGCAAAAAAATGAGGTATTAATCGTTATGCGTATTATTAGTATTCATCTTTAATATAGATTATGAGTATATTAATGAAGTGGATTTATTGATGCAGTTTATCTGGTCACCCTATAACGGGAATCAATCAGTTCAATACCCTTTTATGCATTTCGCATGCCATATAATATAATATGCCCATTGATACACTATGCCATTGTGGAGATGTATCACCCAGAATGGGTGCTCTGCTAGTATGACATGGTCCAGGACATTCCCTCGAACCCCCTAGTCATTATATTGTACTTACATAAGATTTTAGCATAAGACCATATAATGCTCGAAAGTTAGTAATTTATTCATCATGAAATAGATACATATATAAGGCAATTACTTAAATATACTATGCTTGCCGTGCACGATATTGATGTCGTGCACGGGCTTGTGGCCTATCCATTTCGTTTTGGATACGAGTCGTGACTTGTCTTCTCGGACCTCGCCTTGTTCGTTACGTTGGATTATGCACAAGTACAAAACGGACAGGATCCCAATACTCTTGACCCTATAATGACTCAAACCTCCCTTGATATGTCTGATTATATGCTTGAATACTATAATAGGCAGGGACAAAGTTTGAAGCATTTACCCCAAAATGCCGAGACCTCTGGATTGCATGAGAACATGAATTCCGTCATTACCCCATTTACCACATGAACACTGATGTTGCTTCAATTTGACCACGTAGGTATGTGAACCTTGACCGGTCAAGCTTAATGTCAGAACAGAGGCAGATTGCTATCTGTAATCAAATTTTTGCACGATGTGATGCACGACCTCACTTTGTATAGACTCAAACAACTTGAAAGCATAATCAACGAACGATTGGTTGGCATTCATCATTATGTGGCAACGAGTTGTGGACTCCAAAAAGTATTGTACGGATCTTTTTAAGCGCCTAGCACCCTTAAGGACTCCATTAATACACTCAGACATATTTGTCGTAAGGATGCCTGTTCGCCAACCACTATCATGGGATAATGTCCATTGAGACTTGTCGATCGCCTCCAACTAAATAAATGCTTCCTCATTCAAGCCCCTAATTTCCTCCATAACTTTGTCAAATTTACGAGTAGTCTGCTTTGCACCGGCCTTCCAGCAAAGATTCTTCAACTAGATGTTGTTGAACCTCTTATTAAAGTTTGAACAAAGGTGCCGTAAACAAAATCTATGCACCGCACGAGGAAATTTAAATCTTGGAACATAATTAATAGCACTGATCAATCCATTGTGTTGGTTCGAAATTAGATAAATTTTGTCCTCATCGCCTGTCAGTAGATGTTTGGAAAGCATCTCTATGAACCATCGCCACGAAGGCAATGATTCTTCATCAACGAGTGCGAATGCTAACGGGAGTACCTGCTGATTTGCATCCAATGTTACTGCCATCAATAACTTATGTCAATACTTCGTGTACAAATGGGTCCCATCTACACTTTATAACACGGTGACAATAACGGAATCCCTCAATGCACGGTCTGAAAGCCCAAAAATACGTAGTTCAATATTTTTACCCCAGTCCTGTCAGTATTCATATGCAACCACTCTACAACCGTCCCCGGGTTCCATTTCTGTAATGTAGCCATGTACATAGGCAACTTCTACATAGAGCTTTCCACGTCCCATACACCTCTTCTCTTGCAGCCTTCAAAGTATGCCAAGCCTTATGATAAGAAATTTGAAAACCAAATCGATCTTTTACATTTTGTTGGACATATTTGATATCATATGTTGGGTCTTGCCGAACCATACCCAATAAATGTGTTGCAATCATACTCTTGCCCAAATTACGATGATCCACAGAAATCTCATTCACATTCAAGCTCTTTAGTGTTTGATTCATGAAAATTACCCCAACGACCAGTAGGGATATCGACGGAGTCGACAGGTACCTCCGGATGTGTTGTACTGAAAAAAGGAATAACAGGATATGGAGAAGGTGGTTCCGATGTTGCGGGCATGTTCAAGTCAAATGCCTGTCGTTGTTGACCTCTGGACTCATTCATATCACCTCCAAGGACGTTCAACATAACTGAAATGTTGACTTCATCATCATTTTCAGGAATACCATCATCTTGACCCTCCAGTTCAACCTCATCTGGTTCTGAGTCTACTGGATCATTATTTAAGAAACTATCGGCTTCTGGCTCGATGTTCATATCGTAATTCTCTTCTTCGTTGTATGTAGATGGACCCGCATAATCTTCATTTATCCCAACATTGTATATTGATGGACCTGCAAAATCTTCATTAATCCCAACCCTGCCCATTGCTTGAGTAATTGCTGGCAAGTGTGGTGAATCTTGTGTTAACATAGACATGTATGTTCCCCAATCACCAACAAACGGGTCGTCTAGTACGATATTTTCATACACTTTTTCTGCTTCAACAAAAATATCAACGGTCGAATAACCATTAACCAGATCGAAAAAAATTACAAATCTCCATCATTCTTAATATGTAATACTGTCTCCCGCCATCGATTAGCATTACATGTTGTGTATTTTAAAAAATATTTGTAACTTAAACTCACCTCTACGGAGACCAAGTACTTCAAACAAAATTGACTCCAGTTCAACAAACATAGTACTACGGCATATTTACCTAAATCCAACTTCAGGGCGATCATATCTCACACAATCATATGAATCAATTCGTTGACCTCCATAAAATATAATAATAATAATATTGTTTTGATCTGCCATGTCTTTCAAAAATATAAATATACACTCGCCATTACGAATACAAATAAGACCATAAATATAATATTAATAAAGATAACTTACTATTGTTTCGAACGTACAAAAATTACAACAATATCCATCCACCCTTTCCACCAAAATCGAAAGAAAGCACCTTCAATCGAGAGCAAAAAAATTCGTTTGTTAGAAAAAAAAAAAACTGTTGAACAATGAGAGCAAAAACAATGAGAACACGGGGGTATATATACTCAAAGAAACCGATGTTAGTTTAATAAAGCATGCATGCAACAAATTTTTGGTGCTAAGAAATTAGGGTCAAAGACCCCGGTTTCTTCATATGGTACTGAAAAAGACCCCGGCTTCAGACATGGCACCGAAGCCGGGGTGTTTGACCCCGGGTTCTGTGCCATTTTTTTTTTCCTGGAACCGGTATCCAAGATACCGGTTTGACCTAAAATTTTAAAGGGTGAATTTCCACCCTAATTTTGTAAATTTTTTTAACATTATTTAATTAATTTTACCAAAGTTGAATGTACAAGAATTTGCTCCAGTTTTGTTGTGTGGCAATCTGTGGAGTTAGCTTTCCAGGCGGCTTGTTTTGTTAAAGAATTCGATAGCTATATTTTCTTTTTTATTTTTGTTTTTATTTTTTTCTAATAAATAATGTTATGGTCTATGAGTGAGCTCTTTACTACTGTGACTTTGTTCAATACAACTACAAGCTAATGCCCCATGTTCTGAGCATTGTGGTTTTGTTGATCTTTGAAATTGGAGACAGTGGGAAATAAATTTGAAGAGCTTCTTTTACATCTTAGATGTATGCAATTTCTTTGGTTTTTTTTTTTTTTTTTGGCTTTAAAAACATGTATTATGTTAATTATTTAAACAAATTTTACTTTAAATGCCATATAATGATATGGGATAGTTTAGAATTTTTTTAAAATACTTTATAGTACAAAATTATTTAAATTAATTCAAATGATTTATTATTGAAATAAATCTATTCCGAATAGAACGTCCAAAAAAATTCTTAACCTGTTACTAACGTGCACAAAATTGTTTATTAAATATATATTATTATTTAAAAAATAAGGAAAAAAATCAGTGAATGGTTTTTCATACAAATATAACAATACCACGTACAATTCAACCCACCTACAAATAAAATAATATATATACACAAATATAAACATATATAAAAGAGACTTAATTTGACAATAAACAGTAAATTTTGTCTCTCAATAAACAAAACTAAACACCTAACACGACCAATACTTATTTTACACTATTTTAAATTATTTTAAAAAAGAAATATAAACATACATACTGATGCCCCCTTAGAATCTACTGGGCCAACCCAAGAGCTAGGAGCAGGCCCCCAGGCCGAGCAGCTCAGCAGGCTGACACACTAGGCCGAAAAATAAGGGTTTTTTTTTTTTTTTCATATATAAGCCCAGTTTCGAATAACTGACCTAGCAGGCCCACGGAAAAGGCTCGTACAATAAGCCTAGTCATCAAACAGCTCGGATTCTACATCACACGGCTAGCCAAAACCTCAAGCCACGTCATGTTAAAAGATCTCATCCAGATTCCCAGTAGATTGGCCAGAATTCGGATGTTTCTCAGCAAGTAACTGCGTTCCCGAAAAATCTGACAGATATGGCGGGGTCAATTTAAACGGCTATATCATCACCAATTCATTTCTGATTCGTGCGTGGTTTGTTGGGTTGAGAAGCCAACTCTTCAGGCTTTCTAACGGTATATGGAACTAAACGAAACACTTCCAAAACCGGGTTCAACACTAGCAATAAAAGGAGCATACTGTGCAGTCATTTGAAACAATTTCACAACTCAACATCTTGCATTTTGGCAACTCTCAAGTAACATTTACCTAATTTTGCACACGAAATTCTCTCCAGTTTTCAGCATATTCTTACATAAACCATCACACATCACATCACTTTACCATTATTCTCATCTTCTTCAAGTGTTCTTTTATTTATTTCAAGTCGAACATTACTGACTTAAGCATCGGATTGCTAACCCCTCTCTGCAGGTTAGTCTCCCCTACAATCTTGGGACTTTCGATAAGATCCCTAGAATTTTTGTGGTGCTGCTGGATTCTGATACGCATCATTGACGTCGTCTGTGGGAACACTTGAGCTTTGACGTGAGAAATGGCAAATTCATACAATGGAGGCGAGAATGGATCTTTCGATAAAAATACCTCTCTCCCTGCTGTAGTTGGGTCTACCATTTCACCTCCGAATCAGACCTTGGGCATTGCTAAGGCCTCGGCCCCAGCTGGTGGCCTCCCTGCTCCAGCTGGTTGCAGCTTTGCTTTGGCTGATGGTCGTCCCGCTCGAGCTGGTGGCAGCCTGGCTCCAGTTGATGACCACCCAGCTCCAGAAAGTAACAACCCTGCTCCAGCTAACGGCCTCCCTACTCCAGCCGGTGACCTCCCTATTCTAGTTGGTGGCCTCTCGATTCAAGTTGTCGACTACCCCGCTCCGGCTGCGGCCTTCCCTGCTCCACCTGGTGCCTTCCCTACTCCAGCTGGTGCCGCTGTTGTCCGGGTGGTGACCTTCCAGTCGCTGCTCTTGCTGTTTTGGACCCGTTCTTCTATGAGTAGCTTCAACAGTTCATTGTGGAGACCATCTAATCAACACTCCGGGGCTCTCCAGCCAGCAGAGCAGGACAACCTTCTCAGTAGGAAAATGGAATTGATCAACCAATTCCCACTGCCTTACAGCAGGAGAAACCCGTACCTGCTGACCTCACAAGCAAGGAGGCCGCCCCTTTCCAACCTCATGAAATTAGGCAAGCCCTCAGGAAGGATGTGGTCGAGCTTCGCCAGCAGGTAACCAAGGATACTTTGCCGGCAGATCGTGGCATTCCTTTCAGCGAGGACATCATGGTGGAAGAGCTCACAGTTCACTTCCAAGCACCTTCCCATCTACTTGCCTACAATGGCATTACTGACCCAGCGGAACACATGCATAAGTTCAAAAATGCAGCCCTGCGCACAGGTATACCGATGGTATTAAATGTCGTATTTTTCTTACTACACTAACCGATTCTGCTCAACAATGGTTTGACCAGCTCCCAGCTTGATCAGTTAGATCTTTTGCAGAATTTAGCTCCCTTTTCCTACATCAGTTTGTTAGCAGCAAGAAGTATAAAAAATCGGCTATCACCCATTTCGAAGTCAAGCAGGAGAAAAAGGAGACGCTAAGAGCCTACGTGCAACATTTCAACAACATTGTCCTGGAAGTCCCTACCGCCCACTAGGAGGTGTTAATCAATGCACTCACCTAGGGACTCCGAGTAGGACTACCCTTCGAATCCTTGGCAAAGAAACTTGCAGCTAATTTTCATGAAGTATTGGCTCGACCAAAGAAGTACATGAATCTCGAAGATGCCCGACTGGTTAAGAAAGAGGACAACAAGGACAAGAGGAGAGAGGGAGACACCTCCTCCGCCCGCAAGAGCAAGGAGCAGGTCGCTAACCTTGTCCCCAAGAGGGAGCACATGAAGTTTTATTCCTAAAAACCATGTTCTTCACTTATAACTCTACTACTTCCTAATCAACATTATACTATCTGAATAAAGAGCGTTTCCTGCTCCTTTGCTATACTATGCTTTATCAACAGGTTAATCACCTTGCTGGCACCTAGCCCACTTAAGCCGGTTTTGCTGGCGCACACTTATAATAACCCGCCCTTGCTGGCACACACATTTCATAAGCCGCCTTGCGGGCGCACTCCTACTGGCTTCGAGCCCTGATAAGCCGCCCTGCTGGTGCACTCTTGCTGGCTCCGAGCCCTGATAAGCTGCCCTACTGGCGCACTCTCGCTGGCCTCGAGCCCTGATAAGCCGCCCTGCTGGTGCACTCTTACTGGCTTCTAGCCCTGATAAGTCGCCCTACTAGCGCACTCTTGCTGGCCTCGAGTCCTGATAAGCCTCCCTGCTGGCACATTCTTACTGGCTGCAGAAGCCCTAATAAGTTGCCCCTGAAGGGCACATCTCTACTCATTTTATATAGTTAAAGTCTTAATAAATTGCTTTCAACAAGCATACTTATCTAGCTTTGATAGCTCATATATAAAAACATGCATATGCTTACTTACTACTCGGGTTATCCCTCTATCTGTTGCTTCTAGCACTCGCTTACTTCCTACTGCAGCAGGTCACGCCCTATTCCTACTGGATAAAGCTATCTTGCTACCAACAGGAGGTCTCAAGGCCAAACCGGTGCAAGGACCACCTGTCCTGCTGATGGTAGGAGGATGTTGACCAACCTGCTCAATCAGCAAGGGAATGCCTTCAAGACTGAGTACTACACATAGAAAGGCCCTTGGCAGATAGTTGAACTTACCTTCCAACTTCAGCTGGTGTATTCTTATTTAAACTAAGAACCTCCTAACAGGTTGTATCCCTTGTCTACTTTTCAGGTGTTGTTGCTAACCACTTTTGCTAAAGCTTGCCTATACCATATCTTTACTTTTATCAAGCATGCGATTTTGAAACTTGCTCAGTATTTACACTAACTAGGAGTATTTACAACTCTACTGCTCTTGTATAAAAAACAAGTCCTGCTTCCTTTCTTATGTTATTCCCAGGCTCAATTTTCAACTCCCAACTGACTCCAATAAGCCGCCTGCTGGCGCACGCTCCTAATAAGTCGTCCACAACTGGCATGCGCACTTACGTAAGCGGCCACTATCTCGCGCCCGCTTCTACTAAGTCGCCCTAATTGGCACATGCTTCTACATAAGTAGCTCCTAGCTGGCGCACGCTTCTACCTAAGTCGCGCTTAGTTGGCGCACGCTCCTAATAAGTCGCCCCTGGTTTGTGCACGCACTTACGTAAGTTACTCCCAGCTGGTATACAAAGTTACATATGCTACCACTGGCTAGCGCGCGCATCCAACTCTGCCACTTCCAGCTGACATACTCACTCCAGTTTTCAGCTGCCTTATATTGGCACATATATTTCAACATAATGCTTATAAAGCCTGCTTAGGCTAACTTACTGCTTGAGTTCTATCCTTACTCCTTTACTGCGATATGTATTATCTCTTACTGAATCGCATCGTCCTCACTAATAACAGGAACAATAGAATCCACCCTGCTGGTACACAGTAGGATTAGGACAACACAGCAGGACACACCCGGTTGGTAAACAACAGGATTGAGACAACACATCAGGGAGCACGCAGCACAACAGGGAGGAAACAACACAACAGGGTACTTCCTGCTGATGATGTCAGGTAGCTCTCGTGCTAACCTTTCATAGGACTACTTATTTCTACTCCACCAGTACGACAACAAGTCTCGCACTACTGGAGAGGGGGGAATGATGATGCCCCCTCAAAATCCACCAGGCCAGCCCAAGAGCTAGGAGCAGGCTGCCAGGCCGACACCACCAGGCCCAACAGTAAGGTTTTTTTTTTTTTTTTTTTTTTTTTTCATATATAAACCCAGTTTCGAATAACTGACCTGCCAGGCCCACGGAAAAGGCTCGTACAACAAGTCTAGTCATTAAAAATCTCGGATTCCACGTCACACGAGTAGCCAACACCTCAAGCCACATCATGTTAAAAGATCTCATCCAGATTTCCAATAGATTGGCTAGAATCCAGATGTTTTTCAACAAGTAACTGCTTTCCCGAAAAATCTGGCAGATATGGAAGGGTCAACTTAAACGGTTATATCTTCACCAATTTAACTCCGATTCGTGCGCGGTTTATTGGGTTGAGAAGCCAACTCTTCAGGCTTCTAATGGTATATGGCACTCAACGAAACTCTTCCAAAATTGGGTTCAACACTAGCTATAAAAGGAGCACACTGTGCAGTCATCTGAAACAATCTCACAATTCAAAATCTTGCATTTTGGCTACTCTCAAATAACATTTACCTAATTTTGCACACAAAATTCTCTCCATTTTTCAGCATATTCTTACATAAAACATCACACATCACATAAATTTACCATTATTCTCATCTTCTTCAAGTGTTCTTTTATTTATTTTTAAGCATCGAAGTGCTAACCCCTCTCTGCAGGTTAGTCTTCTCTACAATCTTGGGACTTTCAAGAAGATCCCTCGACTTTTTGTGGTGCTATTGGACTCCGGTACGCATCACATGCTATTTCCAACACATACATATTTATCTTTATTTTTTTTCTATCTTCACAAAATAAAACAAAATACTCCAGAAACGGTATGTAAATATTGGTTAGGGTAAATTACAACTACCTCCCCTAAGGTTTGGTATAATTACAAATACTCTCTCATTATTTTAAAAATTACAAATACCCCCGTGAGGTTTAGAACCGTCTAACAAATAACTCATTTCCATCATTTTTTATTGGTGAACTAAGCCCTTATGTATTAAATTATTTTTTATTTAATTTTTAAAATTGTTTGGACAACAATGCGCAGGGAGAGGTTTTTTAATTTTTTTACACAGATCAACAATATTGTAATTTGACTCGACTAATTTTTTTACAATCTAATAAAAAATTTAAGGACAAAATAGTTAATTTCAAATATTTAGTTAAATTACAAATCTTAGGGATCATTTGTAATTTTTCAATAAACCACGTATTACCCTATTGGTTATTTCTAGGGTTGGGTCATTGACACGCCAACTTCAAGGTATCCAATTTAACATTGGGTCCTCCATTGACAAGCCTACTTCAAGGTATTCAATTTGACATTGGATTCACCTTCTGGCGTAACTGGATATTCCGATGTCCCGGAGTTGCCGACATGAAGAATGCGGCCGCCAATTCCTTATACTCGCCTCAATACTTCCGGAGAACGGCGGATATCAGCGCAACGGCCAACCAATATGCCGCCAAGCTTCAGCTGTGCTTCCTGCGCGGCCCCCCTGCCTACCCTCTCGCCCCAGCCATTCACGCCCACATGATTGCTTCTGGGTTCATCCCACGTGGCCACATACTTAACCGTTTGATCGATTTTTACTGCAAATCCTCCAACTTTAACTATGCAAAAAGACTGTTTGATGAAATTCCCCAACCAGATGTGGTTGCAAGAACCACTTTAATTGCCGCATATTCTGCTTCAGGGGAGCCGAAGATGGCTAGAGAGATTTTTGACAAGACTCCACTAAGAATTCGTGACACTGTTTGTTATAATTCTATGATTACTTGCTATTCCCATAACAACGATGGCCATGCAGCTATTCGACTCTTCAATGAAATGAGGCAAAAGGGTTTCAGACCTGATAATTTTACATATACAAGTGTACTTGGAGCTTTGGCACTTGTAGCTGATCATGAGAGGCATTGCCAGCAGCTACACTGTGCTGTGGTCAAGTCAGGGGCTGCATCAATTACCTCAGTGGTGAACGCGCTAATATCAGTTTATGTCAAGTGCGCATTGTCGCCATTTTCGTCCTCTTCTTCACTGATGGCTTCGGCAAGGGAGTTATTTGATGAGATGCCGGAAAAGGATGAATTATCATGGACGACAATCATCACGGGGTATGTGAAAAATGAAGATCTTGATGCTGCTAGGGAAGTTTTTGACGGGATGGATGAAAAGTTGGTGGTCGCATGGAATGCTATGATTTCTGGGTATGTGCAGAAGGGGATGGTGTTCGCTGTGTTTGAAATGTTCAGAAAGATGCATTCTTTGGGGATTAAGCATGATGATTTTACCTATACCAATGTCCTCAGTGCTTGTGCTGATGCTGAGTTGTTTCTTCATGGCAAGCAAGTTCATGCGTACATCCTGCGGACAGAGGCAAAACCTGCTCGGAATTTCATGGTTTCTGTGAATAATGCTTTGATTACACTGTATTGGAAATGTGGTAAAATTGACCAAGCAAGAAGTATTTTCGACACAATTTTCACTAAGGATCTTATTTCTTGGAATGCCATTTTGTCGGCTTATGTTAGTGCAGGAAAAATTCATGAGGCAAGATCCATTTTTGATAAAATGTCTGAGAAGAACATGTTATCTTGGACAGTTATGATATCCGGATTGGCCCAACATGGGTTAGGTGAAGAAGCTTTGAAGTTTTTCAACAAGATGAAGTCATCTGGGCTGGAACCATGTGACTATGCATTTTCAGGAGCCATTACCTCTTGTGCTGTACTTGCAGCTTTGGAACAAGGGCGCCAGCTCCATGCTCAGCTTATCCGGCTTGGTTTTGATTCAAGCCTTTCTGCTGGAAATGCCCTAATAACAATGTATTCTAGATGTGGTGTCCTTGATGCTGCTTGCAGTGTGTTTCTTACCATGCCTTGTCTGGATTCTGTGTCTTGGAATGCTATGATAGCAGCCTTTGGACAACATGGACATGGTGCCGAAGCGCTAGAACTTTTTGAAGATATGTTGGAAGAACACATATTGCCCGACCGCATTACATTCCTCACAGTCCTCTCTGCATGTAGTCATGCAGGTTTAGTTGAAGAAGGACAACATTATTTCAATTCTATGGAAAAAAGTATATGGCATAACTCCTGGTGAAGATCATTATGCACGGTTAATTGATTTGTTGTGTCGAGCTGGAAAATTGATGGAAGCCAAAAATGTGACTCAGACTATGCCTTTCCAGCCTGGAGCACCAATTTGGGAAGCTTTACTTGCTGGCTGTCGGCTTCATGGAGACATGGATTTAGGGGTGTATGCTGCGGAACAACTCTTTGAGATGATTCCCCAACATGATGGAACCTATATACTTTTGGCAAATATGTTTGCCTTTGCAGGCCGATGGGGTGAAGTGGCAATGGTTCGAAAATTTATGAGGGATCGAGGTGTGAAGAAAGAGCCTGGTTGTAGTTGGCTTGAGGTTGAAAATAAGGTGCATGTATTTTTAGTTGATGACACTAGGCACCCTGAGGTGCAAGCAGTATACAATTATCTGAAGGAGTTGGTACTCAAGTTAAGGAAACTGGGATATGTTCCGGACACTAAATATGTCTTGCATGATATGGAGTCGGAACAAAAAGAACATGCCTTGTCTACTCATAGTGAGAAGCTGGCAGTTGTATATGGACTCCTTAAACTTCCTCGTGGCGCCACCATTAGAATCTTCAAGAACCTACGTATTTGTGGGGACTGTCACAATGCAATCAAGTTCATGTCCAAAGCAGAGGCTAGAGAGATTATTGTAAGAGATGGAAAGAGGTTTCATCATTTCAAGGATGGTGAATGCTCTTGTGGTAATTACTGGTGATTGAAGATGTTGTGGTAATTATAAGTGGATAAATTGTCATGGTTCCAATTATTATTCTTGTCCTTACGGTCTTACTCTGTTCTGAGTACTGGAGCAGCCATGAGGAGCCCACCAATGTTCAACTTACAGAAATGGCTGAAGGTAATTTTGTCTTGCTTTCTTTGACTTTTTCATCTTTCTCCACTGCTGTCTCCTAATGAAGTGAATTAGTAAAGGCGAAAAATCTCTGCATCCCCCACGGGCCCCACACCACCCCCACCCACGCTCACAACCAAGAAAACAAATAAAAAAAGAGAAAAAGCCCATAGAATATGATATTTATTTCTCATTAAAAGGCAATTTAATACACCTTAGTCTTCGGTTGTGTTTAATTATTGCTTTGTTATATTACAGTCCAATGTTTATCAAGTAGAACAATCGTGGTCAGGTGTCCTACTTATATGTACTAGTTTATTTGACGACTGTTTGTGTAAATGTAACTCAGAGTAGATATAAGGAGGAATGAGCATAATCATGACTATTGCTTATAGTTTTACGTGGTTATTTACTTAACTATACATCTAATGGAAACAATTTTCAAATTGTCACTAATTATGCTATTTCTCTAGATTGAGAAAGAGACTTTATATTCTTCCTGTGGAACCAGAATATGCAGGATCACAAAATTAGTTAGAGCTCCTCGTTCATCCAGAGTTAGTCTATCTTCCAAATATGAATTCATTTCTTTTCTGATTCTTTTATTTGGAATGAGCAGATCATTGACTTACTAATCCATGACTTTTAGTTTCAGTTATTCATATATATTTTAATCTTTGGTTATCCGTCTTCAGGTTGAGACAGACTCTATTATTTTCTTGCAGAACCAGAACATTGTCACACACTGGTAAGTTCTTGCCTCTATTATAAAAGTCTACAAATTCAACTCCTTGATTTTGTGTATGATTGACTTACAGAATTTCTAGTTCATGGAACTTTGCATTATGATGTGTGTATGAAATGCATTTGTTGTGAAAATGACTTGTTTAAGTAACCTTTTTTTGTCCTACTCCAGGAAGTATGTAACTAGCCTTACATCCTCACCAAATAAAATTATTTCAGAATTCAATAAGAGAGATATTTTGTTACAATGGAAGAGGATTTTAATGCTTGCCTGCTCTTGTGGGAATGAACCCCAAAATCATTTAACCAACACTAGTTATAAACTTATTTGCTTTTCCACCTACCATGAGTAAGTTCGTTAGTTTCAGTAAGTATAATATTTTTCTGCATAAATTTCAACATCAAGATTTATCTCATAAGTGTATAATGTAATTCTTTAATACTTTTCGCATTTGAAAATAACCTTAGATAATAATATGAGAAATTGTTTAGCTGACAATTTTAGATGCATAGAGTTTGTACCAACAAACGGAAACTTTAGAATTAGAATTAGTATTGCTCCTGAATCAAATTTGAATAGAATTTTCCGCAATTCAATTTCCATGAGTCCAATTTTAAGGATCGGAACACATTAATTTGTATATTTACTTAGATACTAGAAAACTTAACGGCTTCTTGTTAAGATTTACTCACCAAAGATAAGTTTATTTCCAGGAGTTACATACTTTTCTTAACTTTTAGTTCATCTTCAACTCACTGATGCATTGAACTACATTTTGTAAAAATGTAGATGTTTAGGATTAGGCTATCATATGTAGTCCAACAACCGATTAGGATTAATTATTGCCTCAATTGCTCCTGATGATTAAGAAAGTGTTTGCTAGTGATTTGTTTTGGAGAAGAGGACACTTAGCTTCAAGAATAATGTGTGTATATATATATATGCAATACATAATAATTATGTCCATTTACAAATTTATGCAGTCTACACTAATTTGAACCGCTTTACTTTACTAGATTAAATAAATAAATGCATATGCTCAATAGTTGAACAACAAAACTACCAAAATTCTTGGTCTGCTGAACTATGTGAATCTAGATTATCTTGGACATCTATTTGATTTAGTAGAAACTTGGGCTTTTTAAATTTTGATGAAACTTCATATCTGAATAATTCAAGAAGTATTACTGAGACTTTGCAGTCAAAGATGGCAATGAGCAAGTTGCGAGCTAAGATCCAGAATAACACAGACTGCATAATTAGTCTCTTTTGAAAGAAACTTCTACCTGATTGGTGCTTTGTCAATTGCAGGATGCAGTGGTGTTGTGCCACGGTTCATGGCCAATTAATGAATTAGTTCGAACTGACCAGCTTCTGAGTTGTTGATGTTTCCAAAGGGATCTTCCCTAATTCACATTTTTTTCCTCTTCATATTCTTGATTTGTGCATGAAATTTAGGTGCTGAACTGTTTAAATGAGGTTGACAAATATGTTATAATTTTGACTTGTTCTCGTATCTTTTTCCTCTGAAAGGTTTGTATTTATATACTCACACGAAATTGTAAGCTTTTCAAAATATATTGTCTTTTTGAACATGAAAGGAAAATGAGATTTGACTTCTTTTTTTAAGATCTGCACGCCGGTATTCCCTGTTGAGTGGTTCACAGTGATATAACATTTCATATCTCTGCAGTTGATAGATTGTGTTATAACTTGTGATTGCTAGTACTTCTTGTCCCTATGTACATGTGACTGTATATTTTTGTATCAGTTCAAAGGGTATCTTTGGAAGAGCGCAAAAAGTAAACAGCACAAGGTACTCTTTTCGTAGCCAAATGAGTCAAATCATAGTATAATCATTGAAAAACACGCTATAAGGAAACCAAACAAAAATGATGTGGAATTCCTGGAGGGGCTAAAAGTGTGCATAACAAAGTATTTGGCCCAGCAAGAGCATTAGTTGCTCTGGCATTATAACCAGCCTTGACATGATAGTTGCATAAGTCACCACCTATTAAGAAATAGTAAAAACCAGTAAGCAACTGGCCTGTCTGTAATTGTACTAACTTGTCTATTTGTTTAAGATTCTTTTTCATAGGAAGAGGGCAAATTCCCAAGTTTGGCCTACGCACTGGAATAATCTTTTTCTCCCACTCCACAACATTCAACTGTCTTTCCAGTAAGCCCCTTTTGCGGATTAAATGCATGCAGAGTAAGATGAAAATTTCAAAGGATTATGTTTTTTGCCTTCTCCTGTCACCAACACACGAATATACATGATAAGTTGTTGTTTGAGGTTGATTGTTTGCAGTCAATTAGTTCTTGTTGATTGATATTTCAGGTCCAGTGATTTTGTCTAACCGATTTATCTCGCAAGAACATAGAGAAAAGAAGAGAAATTTTCCACTTAGAGAACCCGAAAGGCGACAGGCTCTTGGCCGCTTAAAATCTTGGCCACCACTCATAAGCCCTTTTCGCTTCTCCTCCCTTTCTAAATCTCATGCACATTACCTCCATCCGTCACTGTTTTTAACTTTTCTTGCACTGTCTCTTCTCTTTTCAATTGGATCACAGTGTATCTGAGGGTTTAAGGCTGTGGCTGATTCATTTGGGGATTTCGTATTAAGGTAGGTCTATTTCGCCTCTTTTTGTATTCTGGTTTCATCTTGTATGTTACATTCAATCCCCTTTATTATATTCGTTTTTGCTATATGTTAAGTGATTTTAGTCGATTCTGAAGTATCCGGAACAAGTCTAGGGCACAATTTGTTTTTACTTTCAATGTTCTTCCTGTCTATATTGCAAACACAAGGAAGAAATAATACAGTAGATTTTGTCATTAAAGTCTCATCCCACTTCAGGGTTTTTGGTCTGGATTGATTGCCTTCAGACTAGTCACTGATAAAAGGCTTCTGCTTGTTATAAGTTAGGGAACTCTCTTCATTGTTGACCAGAGAAGATGGCTCACCCAGGTGGTGGTGCACAGGCCCATGCTAGGTTCAAGCAGTACGAGTATAGAGCTAACTCGAGCCTTGTCCTCACCGCCGATTCTCGCCCTCGCGACACCCATGAGCCTACTGGTGAACCAGAATCCCTTTGGGGAAAGATTGGCCCAAAATCTTTTGGCGACCGAGCTTATAGGGATAAACCCTGGAGGTGAAACTCAAGAAGTCCACGAAGAAGGATTGACAGCCTGTTTTTTTATGCTGCTCCTCCTAGGAGCAAAAAGAGGCGTCTTCAGGAGGAGAGTGTCTTCACTTCTTCGGATGAAGGTGTTTATCAGCCCAAGACTAAGGAGAAAAGGGGTGCGCTTGAAGCCATGCTCAGTGTTATTCAGCAAAAGTAGCGTCTCAATATTGTGAGCGGTGCTGCTGATGAGATTTTGGCGGTCCTCAAGAATGAAACCATCAAGAATCCTGATAAGAAGAAGGAGATTAAGAAGGTTTGAACCCCATTCCCAACCACACTTTTGACCAGTTGGTATCGATTGGGCGGCTTATTACTGATTATCATGATGGTGACGATGCTGTATTCAATGGAGATGATGGTCTTAATAATGATGTTGGTGTTGCTGTTGAGTTTGAGGAGAATGAAGAGGAAGAGGAAGAGAGTGATCTGGATATGGTACTTGAGGACGAAGAGGAGGATGATGATGTGGTTGAAGTGGATGGTTCTTGGGCTATGCGGATGGATGGTGGAATTGATGATGACGAGGAGCAGGAAGCCAATTAGGGAATGACCTTGAGCGTTCAGGATATTGATGCGTATTGGCTTCAAAGGAAGATCTCGCAGGCTTATGACGAGAATATTGATCCACAGCTGAGTCAGAAGCTTGCAGAAGAGGTCCTGAAAATTCTTGCTGAAGGTGATAGACTGTGAAGTTGAGATCAAGCTGTTGGTTCAACTGCAGTTTGATAAGTTTAGTCTTATCACATATTTATTGCGAAACAGGTTGAAAGTAGCATGGTGTACCCGCCTGGCAAGGGCTGAAGACCAGGAGAAGAGTAAGGAGATGGAAGAGGAAATGATGGGGTTAGGACCTGATCATGCTGTGCCACTCTAGCTACTGCGAGAGGCAGAAGAACTTGGAGAAAAGCATTAAGGAGGCGGCTCAGCAACTGAAGGATGAAACCAGTGGAGATGGTGACCGCAAGCGTCACGAGCTAGTTGCTGGAGATGCTGATGGTGGTTGGTTGAAGGGGCAGCGGCAACTGCTTGACCTTTGAGAGCCTTGCCTTTGAATTCACGCTTGTTAATGGCAAACAAAAAGTGTGAGCTTCCTGTGGGTTCTTATAGAAATCATAGGAAGGGTTACGAAGAAGTTCATGTTCCAGCTCTGAAGCCAGTGCCATGGGCTTCTGGATAAAAACTTCTGAAGATCTCTGACATGCCTGACTGGGCAGAACTAGCTTTCAAAGGAATGAGCCAGTTGAACAGGGTCCAGAGTAAAGTTTATGAGACCGCACTATTCAGTGCAGAAAAATATCTTATTATGTGCTCCTACTGTGGCTGGGAAAACAAATTTTGCCATGCTTACGATACTTCAGCAGATTGTGTTGGATATGAATGAAGATTGTATATGTTGCGCCTATGAAGACTCTGGTCACTGAGGTGGCGGGCAACCTTTCTAACTGTTTGGAGCAATATGGTGTCAAGGTTAAAGAGCCAAGTGAAGATCAAACATTGACTCGTCAGCAGATTGAAGAGACTCAAATTATAGTGACAACCCCTGAGAAGGGACATTATTACCAGAAAATCAGGTGATGGGACATATAAACATCTTGTAAAACATCTCATTATTGATGAGATCCATCTTCTGCATGATAATAGAGGTCCTTGAAAGTATTATTGCTAGAACTGTTGGGCAATTGAAACCACAAAAGAGCACATTCGGCTGGTTGGCTTATCTGCTACACTTCCAAACTATGAAGATGTGGCAATATTTTTGCGGTTTAAATTAGACAAGGGGCTTTTCCATTTTGATAATAGCTACAGGCCTGTTCCTCTGGCTCAGCAGTACATCGGGATTACAGTGTAGAAGCCAATACCGAGATTTCAGTTGATGAATGATGTGTGTTATGAGAAGGTTATCAGTGTTGCTGGAAAACATCAAGTGCTGATCTTTGCGCACTCGAGGAAGGAGACGACCAAGACAGCTCGTGCAATTCTTGATACTGCCCTTGCTACTGACACTCTTGGTAAATTCTTGAAGGAGGATAGTGCAAGCCGTGAAATTCTTCAGAGTCACACTGAGCTGGTGAAGAGCAGTGATCTCAAGGACCTATTGCCATATGGTTTTTGAAATTCATCATGCTGGGATGATTAGAGCTGACCGGGAAATTGTTGAGGAGCCTTTTGCAGATGCCACGTACAAGTCTTGGTTTCTACTGCAACTCTGGTCTGGGGTGTCAATGTTCCTGCTCATACTGTTATTATCAAAGGTACTCAAATATACAATCCAGAGAAAGAAGCGTTGGGCGGAGTCAAGTCCTCTAGATGTCATGCAGATGCTTGGTTTTGCTGGAAGGCCTCAGTTCGACACTTATGGTGAAGGCTAATTATAACAGGACCTACTGTTGTTTGTCTTCTAATGATGGACCCGTTTTGGATGAATGTAGGCGTATATGTGTCGTTTGTTGTAGACTGATGATCCCCAGTTGTTTTGTAATGACTCTTTTATTTCTGGTTACATTCCAGCTAGTTTTTAATCACGTTCAATAGCTCCAAACCTGCTCTTGGTTGTATTGAGAATGTGGGATTTGGAGAATGAATTTGTTTCTGCAATTGCAATCTAATTGGAGTTTATGTCTGGAGTTTGTGGGGTGTGGACAGGACCACCACCTCAGTGCATAATTTGCACGGTGTCTTCAATCTTCTATCCGATTTTATTTATACTTTACAGGAAAAATGCATGTTACCCCTTGTGATACAGGAAATGTGTAAAATACCCTATAATAAAAAAAAAAAAATACCAATTAGCTTCCCGTGTCATTATAATTATAGCAATTTATCCTCTTAGCTCAGGTGGTGTACTATATGCACCTTAAGGGTGTATTTGGATTTGAAGGAAGAATTTGGAGGGAGGATTTCAAATGACTTCATTTGAGAAGAATTTGAAATTCATCCATATTCATTAAAACATAATTTAAAATTGGAATTGAAGGATTTGAAATCCTTTAAATTTGAAATTATCGAAACAAATTCAAAGGATTTGTTATGCATGATTTCAAATTCTTCAATTCAAATACAATTTAAGTGATATTTTAATAATTTTTAAGAAGAAAATATTATTATATATTTAAATATATTATAATATATATTATTATTATATATAATATATTTTATTTTTAATAATATATATGTTTATTAAAAAATTATAAACCCCCCACCTGATACCGGCCCCGCCGCCATCACCCCCTCCTTCCCTTCTCTTCCCCGTCGCCCTCTCTTTCCCCCAATACAATCGGCCCCCTTCCCTTTCCCCCCTCCATTCGCCGGCACCGCCTTCCCCTCCGTCCAGCCACCGCCCTCTCTCTCTCTATATATACATATATAGATTTAATTAGTAAAAATATAGTATACACATATTTTTAATTAAATTTTTTATAAATATATTACACAAATAATACTTTTAAATCTAGATCATTGATCGAATTAAGTAAATATTTGGACCATTAATCTTATTACTTAAATTTGGCCCTTAAATGTAATCAGATCCAACGGCTATTAACAACGATGTAATGTAATTTTATGATTAAAAATAAAAAAATCTAAAAAATGCGTGCTAATTGCACGAAGTTGAGCAGTGGTTTTAATTGCTATATTTTGAAAAATACGGGGAGGTAATTTGCTAAATTTTTTTTCTTCATATGAGGGTAATTTTCTTATTTTTAATATCACATGGGTAATTTGCATTTAACCCTTTATTTTTATAATGCAATATATGTTAATTTGTTAAATAATGTTATAATTGAAAAAAGATTATATGAAGTTATTTCACACTTAATATCGCTTCATAAAGCAACTATAAATTTACATAAATATGAAAATTATGTAGTAACATCTTTATAATACATGATTAAACAATTTTGAAGAAGTGATGTTTCTAAGTGATGTGGAGAAAAATCATATTTGCAAAAAGACCCTCAAAATTATTTCTAATTGCACCAAGGCCCACATTGGAAGTTGAGGGAAGTTGTAAGAGAAGTTGAGGGGAGTTGAGAGAAGGAAAGTTGAAAAGAAAGTGGGCTAGCGAAATGACGAAAATGCCCTCAGCAGATCAATTTTAGGCCGTAGGATCGAAGGACAACTTTGTAATTTCACCCCCTAAAATTTACTATAAATAGGGGGTGAATTCATTGTAAACTTACTTTTTTTATGAATAAACATAGCAATATTACACATCTCATTACTTTTTCTAGCTTCTTGTGTTGATTTGTTGCAAACGTGCGTAGGCTACATTCTTTCCAAATTACTCACCATCAGCTTGGCGCCGTATGTGGGAATCCAGTTTAGGCATCAAAGATGAATGCCAGGTCGAGGGCATGAAGCGCGAACGTGAGGCAAGAGGACCCTGAAAGAAGAGAAGAGGAGGAGCAGGGCCACGCCCTGGCGAATCCACCAGCACCAACTCAGAGGTTGGAGGACCGAGAGGAAAGAAGAGGTCGAGGCCCACGCCTCGGAGAGTCCACCGGCGCACCGCCAGGAGGAGGAGAGGCAGGAAGAGGTCGAGGCCCACGCCTCGGAGAGTCCACCGGCGCCCCGCTAGGAGGAGGAGAGGCAGGAAGAGGTCGAGGCCCACGCCTCGGAGAGTCCACCGACGCATCGCTAGGAAGAGAAGAGGCAGGAAGAGGTCGAGGCCCACGCCTCGGAGAGTCCACCAACGCACTGCCAGGAGGAGGAGAGGCAGGAAGAGGTCGAGGCCCACGCCTCGGAGAGTCCACCGGCGCACCGCCAGGAGGAGGAGAGGCAGGAAGAGGTCAAGGTACACGCCTCGGAGAATCCACCTGCGCACCCAGGAGGAGGAGAGACAAGGAGAGGTCGAGACTCCCCCCAGCAGGAGCAAGGCCCAGGCCTTGGAGAATCCACTTGCGCATCCAGGAGGAGGGGCGCACCCAGGAGGAGGAGAGGCAAGGAGAGGTCGGGGCTCCCCCTCAGCAGGAGCAAGGCCCACACCTTGGAGAATCCACCTGCACATCCAGGAAGAGGAGAGGCAGGTAGAGGTCGAGGCTCCACCTCTACCCCAGTTATTCAGATAACTCTCAAAACTCTTCGCCAGTTAGTGGAGGATGCATCCTCCCAAGCCGTCAAGCCGCCGGAAGGGCCATAGAGGAAGGTAAAGGGTCTCCTTAGGGCAGAAGGAAGTAGGCATGAACGGGAACATGTGCCCCCAGGGGATTTAACTCAGTACACCCCCTAGACCTCGCGGACTCAAACGCTCGAGACAGCCAAGCAACAAGGATTGGGATCGACACCGTAGCTCGGAGGAATGCCACTACTTGGAGAAGGAGGTCAAGGAGCTGGTTCGAAGAGATGACTTACGAGAATTTGTGGGACAAGGGAAACAAGAGCTCCAGGAAACCGCTTCTGAAGACAGGCACGAGGTATGTGGGAGTGAAGCAGGAAACAGAATGAGCTAGCAGGGACAACCTCCCAACTGCTTGAGTTATGAGGGTTACCTCGGGAGGACCAATAAGAAGAGATACGAAGCAAAAATCGCTCAGAGAGTAAAGCAAGATGAAGGAGTCGTGGAGAACGAGCAAAAGTCGCTCAGAGAGCAAGGCAAGCTGGAGGAGTTGCGGTATAGGACGCGATGCCAAACCATACCATCTTTGGCGAGAAGGCAGCAGTGTCGCCAGCGGATCCCAAAAACAAGTCGGAGTGTGACGCGCTGAGCAAGGGGAGAAAAGCTGACTTGCGTCACAGAAGCGACGTATGCAGGGGGAGAAAGCAGGAGTGGCATATGTGACGGCGGATAACGACTTCCAACCTGTGGTCAAGCAGTAAGAGGGAGGCAGCGAAGCTAGGGGAGCAGATGACCAAGTACTTGCCAAACATCCAAGCGTTAAGAAGGAAGTCGGTGGGTTCACCCCAGAATAAATTCCGCGGTCATGCAAGGAAGAGATGAAAGGACTCATGAAGTCAGCCAGCTTATTGCCTCTTTCAGAGAGCGAGAAGATAACCCTACTGAGTCGAGAGCGACACGAAGTGAACATAATATGGGAAGAAGCCTTGACGGTAAAGAGCGTTTCATCAAGCTGGGAAGAAGGTTTGGAAGAAGATTGAGAATTTGGGATTTTGCTTCAAGAGTCCAAAGAACCCCAAGGAAGCAAGGGTAAGTCAAGCTAGGTCAGCAGAGCTCATGGTAATTGGAAGTAAACTGCATAAGAGAGACTTTTTTGCAAACCACATCTTGGATACGTCGGTGAGAATTAAGCAGAGTAGAAAGAAGGAGGCTGCGTAATCACTCCGGAGGTAGAGTGATAACATGCCAGGCCCCGAAGCAAGGACACCTCTGGCCTACCGAGCGTAAGGATGCATGGAAGTTAGTCAAAGACTCCGAGGATGCCAGGAGCATGCCGACATCATTCACGCCCCAGCGGGAAATATGGACCTTCACAACATCCCGTTCGGACGGGCAGGCGGAAGTAACCAGTAGGGTAGTCTTCCAAAATTTGAAGACAAGGCTAGAAGACGCCAGAGGAAATTGAGTAGAGGAGCTTCTGGGAGCTCTATGGGCATATCGAACCACCCCACGTCGAAGCACGGGGGAAACCCTCGCTCAGACTGGTCTACGGGTCGGAAGCTGTCATCCCAGTGGAGATTGGAAAAGAGACACTCAGAGTGAAGTGCTACGAGCCGACTAGCAACAAAAGTAAAAGGAGAGTCAACCTGGATTTTCTGGAGGAGCTAAGGAGCAGCGCAAATGTCAGAACTGAAGCATACAAAACGTTGATGGCGAGAGCCTACAATGACAGAGTTAGACACCGAGGCTCCCAAGTGAGCGACCTCGTGTTGAGGAGGGCGGATGCCACAGGTAACATTGGGAAGCTGGACGCCAAATGGGTCGGACCATGTCAAGTGATTAGGATTGTGGGGAAAGGAACGTACCGCCTGCGAAAATTGGATGGAAAAGAAGTACCACGTGCTTGGAATGTGGTCAACCTGAAGAAGTATTTTGTATAAATTTTATTTTCGCATTTTAAGTTGTATGATGTTTTATAATTTGAGATTTTCTTATACCTCCGATCGTGGTAATAAAATTTTCTTTTGACGAGTTCTTGTCGCTTATATGTTTTATTTCTTAGAAAAAAGGGGGATTGCCCCGAGATAATAAAGAGAGGGATTGCCTCTCATAGGGGGATTGCCCCGAGATAATAAAGAGAGGGACTGCCTCTCATAGGCGGACTGCCCCTAATACTTAAACACCATTTCAAAAAGAGGGACTGCCTCTCATAGGGGGACTGCCCCTAATACATAAACATCATTTTAAAGAGAGGGACTGCCTCTCATAGGGGGACTGCCCCTAATACTTAAACATCATTTCAAAGAGAGGGACTGCCTCTCATAGGGGGATTGCCCCTAGCATCTGAAACATCATCTAAAAGAGAGGGACTGCCTCTCATAGGGGGATTGCCCTCACATTAATACTATATTTATAAGAGGGGGACTGCCCCTCACAGTATTATTTTGTCTGAAAGAGAGGAATGACCCCTCACGTTAATATTTTACCTAAAAGAGGGGATGACCCCTCACCTTAATATCTTGTTTGAAAGAGGGGGATTGCCCTCTATCCAGAAAAGACGGGGTTTGCCCTTCACCTTGATATTCAGTTCAACTTATAAGTATTTAGTTTAATATTTTTCTTGTAAGAGGGGGATTGCCCCTTACATTTGAAAGTTAATTCGAGAAAAAAAACAACTCAACATAATAAGCGATAGAGAAACAAAATTTGATAACATAGTAAAAAAGAACCCTTGCGAAATTCCAAAAATATTTTGATAAGAAGGACTCTTAAGAAGTTCCTCAAATGACAAAGAACTCCCGCGAAGTTATAGAGTGTCCCAACCGAGGGAACTCCTACAGAGCTTTCAAAGAGATCAATATGATGCGTCGCGGCGCGAGGTGATCTAAATGTAACGCAACGCAACACAATTACAATAACCATCAAAGGGGCAAGGTCCCCCTCGCCACCACGGCAGCAAACGAGGTTGCAGAAGATGTAGGAGCGAACAACAAACCCTCCTTTCCATGATGAAAAGCGAGAACGGACTTGCAAATCGCGCCTGCAAGAACAACACACCAAGCCTCTAGAAAAAAATGATTTACAACTATGGAGAGGAAGGGATAGAAGAACGAGTCCTTAACAAACTCTCCCAAAGATGAAAAGATATCGAAAAGCCACAAGAGAGGGAGTGGCGCCGAGATCCCCCAAACACCGGAAGAAACTCTTCGAAGTACGCAAAAGAATTAGGAGAGAAGTGGCTGACGCGCGACCTCGAGGTTTGAAGCGGGGGGCTTGCGCTATCAAAGGAAATCGAGGAGGTTTCAACTTTTTCTAACTCTAAATTCTGGAAAAAGCTAGCAAGTCAGATGAACGTTCCTGGTGTCCTAAACCGAAATTACCTCGTGATCGAAATCAAACGCTTTAGAAAGTGAGAGAAGAAGAAGGAGGGGCAACAAGACACCTTCAACTGAAATCCGACCGAGGCGGGGGGCCTCGGCCACATCCAGGCCGACGCGCATGCCTCGACCAGCTACTGGCCGAGGCATGCCTCGGCCACTTCTAGGCCCTTATCCACCATCTATGGATCCGCCATTGACGGACCCCTGGCGACGCATCCTTGGACATTTTGTTGAAGTGCATAACATCCTAAAAATCTTTCGGACTGGCAAATCATTTATGTTTCCTCCAAATTAACAAATGATGACTTTTTGAAGTCGAACAACAAAAACTACTGCAAGGAAAGAGATGAAGAGCCATATACTCGAGCTAACTCATTTCGACATCTTTCTGGGATGGGGCGGAGACCAAGTAGGCAGACCGAACAAAGCAAGAGGAAGAAAATCAGAATATCCCACCAAGTGTATACATAGAAGATAAGGAATCCCAACAAGGGAAGGAATTGAACCAAGAGTAGAGTCGAAAGAGAAAGAGCCTACATGAAGAAGGGTCCCAGGAAGGAAGAAACCCGTGGCAGAAGTGGAGGGTCAAGGAAAAAGAGCCCTAGTAGAAGAAGGAGCGAGAAGGAAAAAGAGCTCCAGTAAAAGGAGGATTTGTGCCAAGAGGAATCCCAGAAGAACAAGACCCTACATCAAAAGGGAACATTATCAAGAAGAGGAAGATGAATCAGAATCAACTTGCTGATTGGAACTTTCAGGTTTCCAAGGAAATACCTGAAAATCGGGGGGCTACTGATGTGGAGAAAAGCCATATTTACAAAAAGACCCTCAAAATTATTTCTAATTGCACCAAGGCCCTCATTGGAAGTTGAGGGAAGTTGAGTGAAGTTGAGAGAAGGGAAGTTGAAAAGAAAGTGGGCTAGCAAAATGACGAAAATACCCTCAGCAGATCAATTTTAGGCCGTAGGATCGAAGGGCAACATTGTAATTTCACCCCCTAAAATTTACTATAAATAGGGGGTGAATTCATTGTAAACTTACTTTTTTTATGAATAAACATAACAATATTACACATCTCATTACTTTTTCTAGCTTCTTGTGTTGATTTGGTGCAAACGTGCGTAGGCTACATTCTTTCCGAATTACTCACCATCACTAAGCAAGTCGAATCTGAATAGTAGCAAGTAGATACAAAAGCGAAAACTTTAGAGGAAGTGTTTGAAAAATTCAAAATTAATTAACTAGAAAAGGTCCTTTTTGGCACATAATTACAAGTCAAATTTGGATTTTGTACAAAACAAAATAATTATTAAGTCAAATTCTTTTTACTTCATCTCTACTACAATTAAGAGGGTCAATGTCGAGTGCTCTCTTTCTTTTTAAATTCATATATTTATTTCAATTGCTTTTATAAATTCTTTTTTCACTACATTTTTTTCTATTTAAATTATTTGAATATACATTTGAGTGTGGCACACACGCTAGTATACCAAAAGGCATTGGCTATTTATCTATATTAATATAAAAAAGAAAGACATCTTTCACTTACAAATGGCAGTTTATGACACTACTACATAATTTTTTTTGTTGCGTCGATAGTATACTTAAGTTAATCTTATTTTTTCTTTTTTATTTTAAGAAAATATGATGTGTTAGTTTATTATATTTTATACTTACTTATAATACATTTTAAAGCGTGAAATATTATATATACAATTATAAAAGAAAATCTTTTGTCAAACTTTTGAATACCCAAATTTACCCTTTAATTCATTTATACCCTTCAAAATAAATTTTGGTCAAAATAGTAATTTTAATATTTTTTAATAGTTTCACAATTATATTTTTTTTCTCACCTTTTTTCTCCATATTTTTTTATTCACAGACTTTCGTATTTTTAATTACCCAATTTTTTTGTTCTCAACACACACACACACACACACACACATATATATATATATATATATATATTGCAAAAACCACCTGGGGTTAGGGGAGTTTTTCGGGGTCCATGTCCCTTCTACATAACTTCAAAAAATTGTCAAATATACAGTGGCGAGTTCTGACTCCCTACAATCCCTAAAAATTCATAAACAATGAGTACTAATCCCTTACAACCATTGTTTATCAAGGCATAAACAAGGAGTACTACTCCCTTATAAGGATTATCAATGAAAACGTAAAAAAAGATACTACTCCCTTACAAGGTTTAGCCCAAAAATATACTTACTGTGAAGCTCTGGGTCTTCAAGCCTTGCTTGCAAAGAGCTCAACATAGGCCTTGTAACCTACATCAAAACCGAAGACAACATTCTTCCAAAACAAAGCAG
The DNA here is from genome assembly GCA_034509735.1 of Sesamum alatum. NCBI lineage: Eukaryota > Viridiplantae > Streptophyta > Magnoliopsida > Lamiales > Pedaliaceae > Sesamum > Sesamum alatum. The sequence continues at coordinate 833,056 of JACGWO010000004.1, forward strand.
GATAAGGGAAGCATAAACAAGGAGTAATACTCCCTTACAATTGTGAGAACCTCTACAAAAGAAACAAAGTAAAAGCAAGTAAATAAGGAGTATTACTCCCTTATAATTATACACAAAAGGATGGGTGAATTACAACGACCTCCCCTGAGGTTTGACATAATTACGAATACCCCCTCGTTGTTTCAAAAATTATAAATACCCCCTTGAGATTTGTAATTTTTAACCAAGGGCCTGAAATGGGCCATTTCGCCCTTGATTTTTTTTTTAGAATTATAGAAAAATCAGTCAAGGTAAATTACATTATTGCTCCTCTGTGTAAAAAATATTAGAAACCTCTCCCTACGCATTTTTGTCCAAAAAAAATTTAGAAAATTTTAAAAAATAATTCAATTTGCATAAGGTCATTTTGGTCAATTCACCCATAAAAAAGGATGAAAATGGGTTATTTGTTAGACGGTTACAAACCTCAGGGAATTATGCATAATTTTCAAAACAACGAGGAGGTATCTGTAACTATGCCAAACCTCAAAGGAGATTATTGTAATTCACCCAACAAAAAAATAGTACTAGCTTGGAGTACTAGGAGTACTACTCCATCAAAATCTGATGTAGGAAAGTTAGAGATTATCAAGTCTGATTATACTTTTGACTTTACCTAAGATTTGTTCCTTGTTGAGGATGAGGGGGTTTGTTGTGATAAACAAGCTTGGTTAGCAAAATAATCAGCTGGCTGGTTTCCTTCTCTATAGATGTGTGAGATTTTGGCCTCCAACAGATGCATTTGTCTTTTGATTTTTTGGAGAATGGTTTGATGTATCCAAGGTCCTTGTGAGGCTGATGTGATAAGATAAAGAATGCTCAATGCATCCACCTTAATCGAGATGTTGTTAAGTCCTCGTTCCAAGCAAAGTTGCAGCCCATAATGTAATGCTTTCAATTAAGCTTGTGTTTTCGTAGTATTCCCAGGGTTCTTGGAAGGCAAATACTACCTGCCCTTGGTGGTCCCTAAGCAGTTCGCCTGCTCCAGCTACACCAGGGTTCCCCTTAGATGTACTATCTGTGGTAAGCTTGAGCCAACCTTCTTGTGGCTTTTGCCAAATCACCAAAAGGGGCTTTGCTGGTGGGGGCTTTGGTGGAATCTAAACTTTGAACATGTGTGCAACAAAGTGAACCCCTCTCAGGTGCTCATGTTTCAGTAGTTTGCTTTTGTTGAGTGTCCACAGGTAGCTAAGGATCTTATAGATGATGTCGTTGTCCTTGAAGACAACTTCTTTGTGTTTAACATCATTGCGAAGTTTCCAGACATGCTAGAGAACCAAAACATGGATGATTTCCTGTAAGTCGGGTTGTGATGAATGTCTGACTTTCCAAGCTTGGAGGAATAGAAGGATGCTGTCAGTTTGAGGCAATGTAATCTGAAATGCATCAGCAAAGTAGTTCCACACTGCAACAGTTTTCCTATTGTGGAGGAAGAGGTGTGCCACTGACTCTTCTTCAGCACAACAACAACACTTGGATATGATGTAGATGCCCTTCCGTTTGAGTCTACTGTCCACCAGGAGCCAATCATGTAAGAGCCTCCATATAAAGATGGAGATGGTAGGTGTGATCAATAGAGTCCAAATGCTCTTGTAAATCTGTTGCAATGGTTTGTGATCTCTATAGAATTCCCAAGTGGAGGTTGTGGTGAAGGTTCCATAAGAGGATAATTTCCAGAACATCATGTCAAGCTAATTTTGATAATTAGGGACCTCTAAGATGAGATCAATAATATGTTGTGGGATTCTTGCTCCAGCTTGCTAGTGTTCCACTCATAGTCTGTCCAGTACCATTGAAGTGGGACATATTCCCTAGAGGTGCGTCCAATCATGTTTTGTAGAGTGCCTTGTGGGATCCACCAATCATGCCAGAAAGATATAGTACCCACTACACAAGCACCAGAAAATATTTTCCTGTGTTTTATTTTTGACTTTGCATAATCTTCTCCAAATGGTTGAATATTTTTTTTTTCTTTTGTATTTAGCATGTCCTGGAAAATCTTCTTTGCAGTATTTTCTAACTGTAAATTGAGCTCAGAGTGAATTATTCATTCTCAGACGCCACCAGAGTTTATGTGAGAAAGCTATAACAATGTCTCTTAGATTTGTAACTCCAAGTCCCCCCTTCTTCATTAGGGTAACATATGGTTTGTCATCTGGTCTAGTGTATTCTATTATGATCTTGTCTTGATCCCTATAAATACTTAGCAAAGAGCTGCTCAATTTTTTGTATGGTATCAACAAGAGGACCCAAAGCTTGAAGAAGGTAGATGGGCATAGAATATAGGACACTTTTATTCAATTGGAGCCTACCTCCATATGAAAAGGTTGCAGTGTTCCAAAACAGAGATTCTAGTCCTGATCTTATCGACAAGGGCTTCGTACAGAATTTTCTTTTTGTGTCCTTTATACAATTGGGTGCCAAGATATGTGATGGGTAATGTTTTTAGATTGAAGCCAGTAATCCCTTTGATCCTCTATGCAACAGGGTTAGCTTTCTTCCTAGGGATGAAAGAGCTTTTTGTATGGTTAATTTTCTGACCAGAGATTTCTTCATACTGAGCCAGAAACTGCATGAGCTTGATTAGACTAGCTTCTTCACAATTTGTAAACAAAATAACATCATCAGCATAAGCAAGGTGGGAAAGTTGTATGCTGCATTTTGTTTTATCGTGCATTTCAAGGTTTTCTTAGAAGAGATGATCTAGCCCTCTTGGGACAGCTTCAACTACGATGATAAAGAGTGCTGCAAAGATGGGGTCTCCTTGTCTAAGGCCTTGTGTCGACTTGAAAAAACCAGAAGCTTCCATGTTGACCATCATAGTGAACCAACAATTCACAATTGCATGCCTAATGAGAAGAAGGAATATGTGTGGGAAGCCTACTTTTATCATGACCGTGTAGAGGAATTGCCAAGTAACCATGTCATAAGCCTTTGCCATATGAAGTTTGATAGCCAAGTCCCCTTTGTTGTATCTGAGGTCAAGAGAGTAGATAATCTCTTGAGCCAGTAGAATATTGTCACTTATAAGTCTACTAGGTACAAATCCACTCTGTGCAGGAGATATGATAGCTGGTAGAGACTGTGCCATCTTGTTGTATAAAAGCTTGGAGAGGATTTTATTGGTCACATTATAGAGTGAAATAAGCCTGAAGTCATTCCAAGATTGAGGAGACTCAGTTTTAGGAATCAGTACAACTGTGGTAGCAGTAAAGCTTTTGGGCATTGGTGTACCGCTAAAAAAATCTTTGACTGCAGGACTGATAAAATGTTGATGTAAAACCATCTGGGCCTGCAACACTGTCGTTGCTGATATTGAAGATGACCTCTTTGATTTCCTCAGTAGTTGGGATGTTGCAAAGCCCTGAATAATCTTCTTGAGGGAGTTGAGGGAATTGAAATGGAAAATCCAGGCAGGATCTTCTGTATGGTTTCCAGTCAAGAGGTCCTTGAAGTAGTTGGCTGCTGATTCTTTGATGCATGTTGAATTAGTGATTTCTTGGTTGTTGTCCATGACTCTGTGGATTTTAGCCTTCAACCATTTTTTCTTGACAAGTGAGTGGAAGTACTTAGTGTTTCTCTCTCCAGCTTCTAACCATTTACAGTTTCTTTTTTGTCTCCAATATTCAGATTCCATGGTGAGTACATGAACCAAGGGTACATTACTTCTATTGAGTGAGATAAGGTTGTTATTGGTAGGGTTTGTATCGATTTCTTTTTCCAGCTGCAGTAGCTCCAGACTTAGCTTTCTCCACGAAACTGAATACATTTCCAAAAGTGTTGTTGTTCTAGTTTTTTCAAGTGATCTTTCATTCTATAGATTTTTTGTTGCACTATATACATGCCATAACCAGGGGTGCGGAGGCACCATACTTGTTTAGCTGTATCAAGAAAGGAGTGATGTCTGAGCCACATATTCTGGAATTTGAATGATGTTGGGCATTTCTCCTCCGTTTTTGAAGTAGTGATTAGAAGAGGATGGTGGCTTGAAAGTTTTCTAGCAAGATGAATCACCGTGGTGTAATTAACTCTGCCCATTCCTTGGAATACAACACTCTGTCAAGTCTTTTCTGGATTCTTTTATTAGTCCAAGTGTATGGATCACCCTCAAAGCTAGCATCAATTAGCCCACTTTCAAGTATCATGTTGCCAAAATCTCCCATAGGACTAGTTCTAGCAATATTACCTCTATTTTCTTTAGTATGTAGGATAGTACTGAAGTCACCCCTCATAATCCAAGGAACATTCAACACTGAGAGATTATTAAGTTCTTACCACAACATTCTTCTAGGTGTTCTATAGCATTTAGCATAGATAAATGTACAAAAGATTTCCTCAGCAATCAAACTAGTAGTAACTCTAACATGCAAAATTGAGCATTATCAAGAATGACTTGAATATCCACTCCATGTTTTGCAAAACACCAGATTTTGTTACTAGAGTTAGAGATCACAGAGCTAAAACAAAACCTTCTAACAAAGAAAGGAGCATCCATATGTACAAAGGGCTCCAGTAAAACCAAAATGTGAGGTCTATGTTCAGTAATGAGATGAAAGAGTATCCTTTGTTTTTCTGCCTTACCAATGCCCTTAACATTCCAAATGATGACTTTGACCATTATAACTGTAAAGAGGAGGAAGATGATCTTGTGTTTCTTTTTTAGAGAGTTTCAGGAGAGATGTTACCTTAGCTTTTCTTATCTCTGCTTCTTGTTTTGGTTTTGCTGGAAGTTAGAGCATCCTCTGCAAATTGATTCCCTTTATGTTTGGTTGCTACAGCAGAGTCTCTGGGGATAGCTTCTTGCTGTAAATCTTATGTCACTGTGTAGGAGGTTTCAGAATCAACAATGTGTTCAATGTTGAGGAGAGCTGAGGCTTTTATAGGTTACTTGGATGCCTTTTTGCACGTCTTCATTATAGTTATAGGTTTACTTGCTGTTAGGAGTCTGGTCATGACGCATGGTTGTTGGGTAGTGGGACTATATTTTCTGGTGCTTGGGTAGTGGGACTATATCTTTCTGACATGACTGGTGGATCCCACAAGGCACTTTACACAACATGATTGGGTAGTCAGATGATTACGCAGATACTTACACACGAACCCGGTCTATGCAAAGCTTCTCTACCTTAGCATGACGCATTCTATGTGGAGGTTCTGCAATCCCCATCCGAGAATCTCCATTTTCTAAGTGGGCGCGAGCTAAAATTCTTATGTTAGGTGGGTTGTTCAATGTCTCTTTACCCTTTACATCTTCATCTTTTCGAAAGCCCAAACCTATTCTTTTGGATCTGCATTAGTCCTATTTTAGGTGCGAAGCCTCTTCAATAAAGACCTCTTTCTTTTCTTTCTCCCATTTTGGAGTTAGCCATTTCTTCTTCCCCTGGTATAGATCCTGATCCAGGCACTACAAAAAAATGCGGACGGATTAGAACGATTGTTCCAAACCCCGGTCCAAATTGGAACGGTCAAAGGAACTATTATGGAACGGTAATCCATTGCTGACGTCACTTTCGTGTCGTGCGGAATTCTAACGTATTGGAACGGCATGACCATTCCTAGTACTATGCCAATTAATGTGTGCAATTGTAGTCCTACAACCATTCCAACAAGGGGACGGATATATTGTGGCATTCCATTTGGAACACATATATGACACTTGGAACAGTTATGTGACCTAAAAACACTACCGTTCCTCCCTTGTTCCAACGGCCGTTACGAATTGGAACGTTTGGCTGACTGTTCCAAAATGTAGTGCTAAATGAGACCGTTTTACGCCTTATGTAAACATTATAATGCAATGACCATTCCTACCCTTTTTATAACGACCACTATGAATTGGAACGTTTGGCTGACCGTTCCAAAATGTAGTGCTAAATGAGATCGTTTTACGCCTTATGTAAACATTATAATGCAATGACCGTTCCTAAAATGGTGCTAATGAAAACTAAGTGAGAGTTGCAACAACTGTCCCAAAATTTGTTACTATCAGGAACGGTCCGTGTACATAACAGATTATGTTTTTTTATTATCGTTCCAAATATGACTCAACGAGTATATTTTAATAGGTAGCTTAGTGTTCGTGTTGCCATTCCTGACCCCATTCCTAACACTAAAGCAACGACTAATTAAGGTGTTCCAAATTTATTTCTTTTTTATATATATGTCCCTTTGAATTTTTTTCTTCTTATTCTCTCTCCAATTTATTTCTTCTAAATTCATCTCTTGAATTTTTATACATAAAATAAAAAATATCAACAATCTCCACTAAATTTGCATTGATCTTTGAAGGTGTTTTGTTCAGGCAACAAGTTGAAACCCTTGGTTGTATATATATAAATTTGTTTTGCTTATTGAATTACTGTTGTGAATTGCTTGTGTACGTAGGACTAATCATGTTAAGACAGTTGAGGAGATGGATGTATGATCGAGATCTGCTGGGTGTGATGTCGGAGTTTGAGGATGTTGTTACTGCATTTTTAGAATGGACTAAGTCTCAGTGTGCATGTATGGATGGGGAAAAGATTAAGTGTCCGTACCAAAAGTGCAAAAATGAACGGTCAAACCACCAGATGAGGTAATTTCGACTTGAGTATGAAAGGTTTTATGCCAGAATATTTTATAATTGGATTTCGCATAGTGAGGAGAGGGTGCAAGAATACTTTGATGCATTTACCACGCCCCCTGTTCAGCAACAACAAACGCCAACTGTTCAGGAGGAGGGTAGTTTGCTTTAGGGTGATGCGGCACAGATGGATTGGGCACAGATGATTGTTTTCAATGCCGCCGGGCAAGACCAGGAGGTGTGTCTGATGATGGTATCTTGGTATTGTCCTTCTGATGTTAGGCCTAGTTCATATTACGATGAGGGGCCCTATGATTATGTGTCTGGGTTGTCAGACCATTGTTTTGATGTAGTGCATGTTGCCGACCAACCGTTGTGGAACGGCTACACTCAATCTCAGTTGGTGTCAATTGCTAGTTAGGTGAATATCAAGCCCCATAATGTTAGACTCGGGCTATGCACGGATGGGTTTGCACCGCACGGGCAGTATGGTAAAACTTACTCATGTTGGCCCATGAAACTTACACCGTACAATCTCCCATTGGGAATGTGCATGAAGTCTGAGTATATGTTTCTAAGGATGGTAATCCCTGGCCCATCCAATCCCAAACGTTTGATCGATGACTACCTGGAGCCGTTGATCGAGGAGTTGCAAAATTTATGGTATGTGGGTTTACGTACACATGACAATGCGATAAACTAGGCATTCATGCTACGGTCCGCATTGATGTGGAGAGTGAATGACATACCGCTTATGGGATGGCGTCTAGATGGAGTACCGCCGGTGTTATGGGGGTGTCCAGTTTGTATGGAGGACACACGGGCATTCTATTTGCAGCACGGTCGAAAGGCATGCTATTTTGACTTCCACAGGCAGTTTCTCCCACCAGACCATCCTTACCGCAGGAACAAGAAAGCATGTACTAAAAATCAAACGAAAAGGAAGGTTACACGTCCGAGGCTGAGTGGAGAGCATATCCGAACCCGTGTCAATCCGTTTAGTGTTGCAGTCGAACAACCGCTGAAAGAACCGGAAGGCTATGGTATCGACCATAAGTGGACGAAGAAAAACATCTTTTGGGATCTTGAATACTGGGGGACGCATCTGATACGACACAATTTTGATGTCATGCACATTGAAAAGAATGTGTTTGACAATATATTCAATACTATGATGGACATAAAGGGCAAAACGAAGGACAATCTTAATGCACGGAAGGATTTAAAGATCATACCTAATCGGCCGGAGCTTGAGATGGATGAAAGGAGACTGGAGCATGATGCCCAAAGTTGTATATACACTAACGAATGATCAGAAGAAGAAGATATATGAGTGGATTCGTTGTCTTAGGTTTCCTGATGGGTACGCATGTAACTTATCCCGATGCGTCGACATGAAGGAGCTAAGGATGCACGGCATGAAAAGCCATGATTATCATGTATTCATGCAGAAGTTGATTCCGGTTACCTTCCGTGAAATGCTTCCTGAGCACGTGTGGGGGGCCTTGACAGAGGTGAGCCTTCTATTTCAGATCCTACGCTCAACCACACTAGATGTCAACAAGGTACAAGAATTGGAAGACAGTGTAGTCGTCATCATGTGCAACCTCGAGAAAATATTTCCTCTTTCTTTTTTCGACTCAATGGAGTACCTAATTGTTCATCTTCCATATGAGGCGCGCGTTGGGGGGACCGTGCAATACAGGTGGATGTAACCATTTGAGAGGTAACTACACTAGAAAATTTTATTTTTTATATATATATTTTTTCTGTCATTCATATTTTAATAAATATTTGTATGAATAGATTCCTCTGAAATTTGAAGAAGAAGGTAAAAAAAAATCGCTCGTTGAGGCATCAATTGTAGAGGCATACACTATCGAAGAAATTGGGCTTTTCTCATTCCACTACTTTGAACCGCACATTCTTTGCAAGTGAAGCAGACCAGGCCGAAACAATGAGCTCACGAGCAACGGCGATCGAATGGTACGATCCATTTTCAATCACCTGGGCCAAGCAAGTGGAGCCTCAAAGAAGATGTGGCTAAGCGGTGAGGAACTTCATATAATCGAGACGTACGTGTTGTGTAATTGTGAAGTAGTTGCGCCGTACTACGAGTAAGTTTTTTAGATACATAATGTATATATATATATATATTTATCTTTCGATAATTTCAGTTTGAACATGTATTATAATTATCACTATTTCTGATATAGGTCATTCTTGAATGAACTGTACGAGCAAACACCATTCGGAGGACCCAATAATTGATCACCTAGTGGCAACTGAATTCAAGGATTGGTTCAAGCGTCGTGTAAGTGTCACTTTAGTATAAATTATTTCAATTGCTATATGAATTGCAGGTGAAACCCAAATTGAATCACACAGAACGAATTGTTGAATTTGCATTATTAGGACCCTAGAGCAGAAGTGACGACGTTCCCGTCTTACTTCGTGAATGGCTTCAATTTCCACACTGAGCATCACAATGTCGCCAAGTCAACAATGAATTGTGGTGTTTGTGTCAAAAGCTCATCATATACAGTCACGAATTCTGACTTCTATGGAATACTAGAAGAGATAATTCAGTTAGATTACCCACTTAGTCTGAGCACATTGTATTGTTCAATTATCGTTAGGTCGATTCGGTTAGAGGCATGAAGATACATCCTCGTTATCACATCGTTAATGTCAATTTCAAAAAGCTCTACCAAAAGAATGAACCATTCATACTGGCGCAACAAGCAATACAAGTCTACTAGCGGATTACTCGAGCATGAAGAGATAAAAAGTCGACTGGAAAGTTGTTTGCAAAATCAAGGCACGAAGAGTAATCGATGACTCGCGATGGACCGAGGTCGCCTATCAGATGGATGAAGTCGTACCTACTCCAGATGTTGGTACAGACAATCAAACGTATGAACTTAATGATCCAGTTGGTATACAGTTGGTCGTTGATCTATCCATGTCACAACAGAGCAGGTACATCCCACTCGCCAAATGGTGAATCCGATGATCAAGATGACGATATAGCTTTGACGAGGCTGAAACCAAGGAAGAGACTTATTGAATGTAGTGCTTAATTATCTTTTAAATGTATAACAAAAATACCTTAGTATAAACATTGTATTAATTATAATTTTTTTTATAAAATAATATAACTTTGGTACGGTCAATATTTTCCAATAGGATCATTCCTAAACTAGAAGCAACAGAATAAAATTTAAAAATTAGAACAGTCAATATATATGGAGACCGTTCCTATCACAGTTATAAGTTTTTAATTAGGCGCTCAATGAAAAAATAGGTGGAAAATTTGAAACTAGGAACGGTCCTAATATTTCAATGACCGTTCCAATTGTGGGTCCAAATTTTTCATTTGGCGCCTTCTGAAAAATGGGTGGAAAAATAAAATTTTCGTGTTGTTACTTTATATTCAACCATTCCATTCTTCGCATTTGAATAGACCGTTCCTATATGTAATCATGAACCGTTGCTAAGTTATTATTATAACTTATCGTTCCTAAGTTAATAGACAACCGTTCCAAATTGTGTTCCTATAATGTGTATTTTACCTAATCGTGATGAAATCTCAACATCCGTGAGCCGGATTGACACCAAAGTTAAACACATACAAGATTATGAATAAGATTTCATATCTAACGGTATGATTTTCAATCAGATGGCCGGATTGAAGGATGCAATGGTTCTTATGATGACGAATACTGACGAAAATGATATCTTGATATCCACACACCCAAAATTTTCAAAACTACATAATGTATTCTTTTGTGTGCTACATCATATCTAACGGTCTGCTTGGAAATTTGACGGTCTGATTAGACGATGCGGTACAACAGTATTGGATGCTAGAAATTTATTTATTAAATGTAAAAAAAATAAAAATTTTAAAATTGGTGTCAATCATTTGACACCAATTTTAAATTTGGGCAAAGACGGGGTTGTATCCCCGTCGTCATGGGCGTGTCAAGCAACTCGCCTGACACACCCCATTCTTTTTTTTTATTTTTAATTTTTGTTTTAAATTAATTATGTATTAATTATTAATTAAAATTTTAAATAATAATTAAGTTTAATTATATAATTAATATTACTATTAATTAATTATTATTTTAAAATTTTAAATTATTATTCATAATATATTAATTATTTTTTCTAAATAAATATAATTAAGATTTTAATAATTAATAAATATATTTATTAACTAAATATGACCTATAATATTACATTGTGTAAAAAATAAAAACTATTATAAATTAGTAATGATTATAAATTATAATAGTGACCACCAGTCTCATATATATGTCATTGGTATTGGTGTTGAGGTCTTTTTTTTTTTTTCATCAATCGGTTCTGTTGGCTCATTTATTTTTTAAACTACGATTAACAATTATATTATCTAATTTTTAATTAGTTGTCGAGGTCTTTTTGTGTTCTTAAAAATTTGATAAACGTAGTTGTTAATCAACATAGTTTAAATGATAAATTACATCTACGTCCTCTGAGGTTTGGCATAATTACAAATACCCCCTTGTTGTTTGAAAAATTACAAATACCCCCTAAGATTTGTAATTTTTAACCAAAGGCCTAAAATCGACCATTTTGCCCTTGAAATTTTTATTATAATTGTAGAAAAATTGGCCAAAGCAAATTGTATTATTGTTCCTCTGCGTAAAAAACTTATGAAACATCTCCTTGCACATTGTAGTCCAAATTTTTTTTAAGAATTAAACTAAAATAATTCAGTGCATAAGGGCATTCTGGTCGGTTCACCCATAAAAAGTGAGGGAAATGAATTATTTGTTAGATGGTTACAAACCTCAGGGGGTATTTGTAATTTTTCCATCAATGAGAGGGTATTTGTAATTATGAAAAATCTCAGTGGAGGTAGATGTAATTTACCCTAGTTTAAATTTGGTAATATTGTGTTGCTGGTATGGTCGCTAAGTCTTCTTACAATGCGCCGTTGAAATCTCGTTACCACATGCTTTACAGAAGAAGACTTAGCGCCCATTCTATATTCCCCGTGAATTAAATATTTTTATCAATTACGTGGTTAAGGTAACTTTTGTTTGTCTTAATAACGTGGGATATATTGCATATATAAATTTAAAGACTTAGCGCCCATGCCAGAAACACAATATTATCAAATTTAAACTATATTGATTAACAACTACGTTTATCAAATTTTTAAGAGAACAAAATGACCTCGACAACTAATTAAAAATTAGATAATATAGTTTTTAATCATAGTTTAAAAAATAAATGAGCCAACAGAATCGATTAGTGGAAAAAAAAAAGGCCTCGACACCAATACCAACGACATACAAGAGACTGGTGGTCACTATTATAATTTATAATCATCACTAATTTATAATATTTTTTATTTTTTACACAATGTAATATTATAGGTCATATTTAATTAATAAATATATTTATTAATTATTAAAAACTTAATTATATTTAGAAAAAATAATTAACATATTATGAATAATAATTTAATATTTTAAAATAATAATTAATTAATATTAATATTAATCATATAATTAAACTTAATTATTATTTAAAATTTTAATTAATAATTAATACATAATTAATTTAAAATAAAAATTAAAAGAAAAAAAAAAAAGAATGGGGTGTGTCAGGCAACTCGCCTGACACACCCATGAAGACGGGGATACAACCCCTGCCTTTTCTAAAATAAAGACGGGGGTTGTATCCCCGTCTTCACCCAAATTTAACATTGTTGTCAAATGACACCAATTTTAAAATTTTTATTTTTTTTATATTTAATAAATAAATTTGTCTGCTAGTTACATCTGTGAAATACTAACAAACTAAAATACACAAATATACTTCATATTGTGATTATATACCGATCTCATGGAAAATATTTTATGTTTTCAAATTCTTTGAACGGCACATTGTATACTTTTTTTCGCTCATTAACGTGTTGGGAACGTGTTTTCCTTAATTTTTCTTAATTTTCTTTTATAAATAATAATTATTTGGAATTTTGTTATGAACGGTTACCTATAATATAGGAATGATGATTGGAATACAATTTTTTTAATAACTTTTTGGAGCGGTGATAAGACCGGTATTATAAACGGGCACACAAGGTCCAATATTAAAACGATGTCGTTCTTTTTTTTTTTTTTTTCCGAAACAATGTCATACAATGTCCCAAACGGCGTCATAGTTGACTATTAGGAATAGTCATAGTATTTAAATTTGGAATGGTGACCGTTCCAAAATGTTAGTATATACTCGACACTTAGCAGAAATGTTCCCTACTCTTCCTCTCCAGCAACTCTCTCTCTCTCTCTCTCTCTCTCTCTTCGTCGGCCGCCCACCACCACCACCCTCTACCATCAACAACCGCCGCCATCCACCGTAGTCCGCCATCCACCACAGTCTCCCCTCCGCCTCTCTCTCTCTTTCTCTCTCTCTCTCCTCTTTCTCTCTCTTTCTCTCCCGCCTCCATTGTCCACCGCCACCACCACCACCACCGTCGACTATCCGTCGTCCGCCGCCAACACCACTATCTGCCAGCCCCCAGTCCCCACCACCGTTTTCCGCCATCCCACACCACCTCCGTCCGCCGCCACCACCATTCAAGTAGGTGTTCTTTTCTTCTATTAAACTTTATTCATATTATTGCCATTTCTGAAAGTCGATACAATATTGAGGGAAAATTATTTTTTTAGTCCGTTAAGTATGTTCAATATTAATTTTAGTTCGATAACTCCGCTCATTTTTTTCTAAGTTCAGTAACTTGAAAAATTGATGAGATTTAGTCTGAATTAGGGGTTTTTACTCAATTTTTCGGCGATATTTTGAAAATTAGCCGAAAAACACCCACGTGGTAACAATTTGGTTAATTTCTGGCAACTTATACATGTATACAACCGCATGTAATGCCACATGGCCATTAAATCTGATTCGACATTATTTCAAATATCGTAATTCTAAAAAAAATATATAAAATATTAATTGATTATATAAATTATATTTTATTAATTAATTTTGAATAGTTATATAGTCAAATGTATTTTATTAATTAATTTTTTCTTAATATTTTTTATGATATTTAATTAAATTAATTAAAATATATTAATTTTTTTCCTACAGAGACGGCGAAGCCGCTGCCCCCACAGAGGAGGGCGCGGTGCCGCGCCCTCCTCACCATAGGGCAACGACACCCTCAACGTCATCGCCCCCTTGTGCGGAGGACGTCGAGGGGGTGGGGAGGAGTGTAGGCGGCAGGGAAGGGGGAGGTAGGGTAGGCGGCGAGGGAGCAAGGGTTTGGGTCGGGGGCACGCGTGGGGATGGAGGTGGAGGTGGGTGGGGAGTTAATTTTTTTATTAAATAATAATTTTATTTTTATAAATTATAACTATATATATAATAATTCAAGTTAAAATCTATCTCATATTGCCACATAGGCTTAATTTTTTTGTTTAAATATGTCCAGTTGGCATGCCATGTAATATTTTCGGCCAAGAAAGCAAAAATCAACCACCGAAGAACTAAATCTCATCAATTTCGCAAGTTACTGAACTTAGAAACAAAATGGACATAGTTATCAGACTAAAATTAATATTGGGGATACTTAACGGGCTAAAAAGATAATTTTCCCGCAATATTGATGTATATTGTTTGGAAAATTCTTGAAATTGTTGAAATTATTGTTGCAATTTCTGAAAATAGTTGCAATTTTGGCATTTATTGATAAATTTATGTTAATATTATGTATGCAATACTACTAGGATTTGTTGATAATTTTTGAAAGTATTGGGGCTATATGAATTATGTATGAAATTTTGGTAATTTTTTCATTGTTGCAATTTTGAAAATTTTTGTTTGTTTTAATATATTTTTTGGGTTTAATGCAATTTACCTCCCTGTGATATTGCAATGAGCAAATCACCACCCTGTGAAAAAAAAATAGCAATTTACCTCCCTTTGTTCTTTAAAGTAAATTTACCTCCCTAGATAGGGTGGTAAATTGCTCCATTTAAAAAAATACGGGGAGCTAAATTGATCCAATTTAAAATACAGAGTAATAAATTGCTAATTTATTTTAATAAGGAGGTAATTTGCACATTTGCAATATCACAAGGTGTTGCTTGCATTTTTTTGATATTTTTTGTTATTTTTAAAATATTATTATGTTAATTTTTTTTTAAAAAAAGTGATTATTAAAAAATTCTGTGTTTTTTACAAATATTTCAGTAATTTTTTAAAAAATTCTGTGGTTTTTTTAAAAAAATATGTTCTAACTTTTTTTGAAAATTTTGTATTTTTCTGTTATTTTAAGAAATTTTTTTGTTATTTTTAAAATATTTTCTGAAAATTGTCTAGATTTTTTCAGAACTTTTTGGTAAAGTTTTCAAAAATTCTGAAAATTATTTGAAGTTTTTCTGTATATTTTATAGGATTTTTTTTTGTAAGGTTCAAGAATTTTTTGAAAATTTTTGCAATTTTCCTAGGATTTTTTTAAAGATTTCTGAAGTTTCTATAAATCTGTAATTTTAACATTTTTGTTTTTGAATTTCTGAAAAAAATTTCAAATTTTTTATAAATTTTTTATGGATTTTCTAGAAATTTTTGTTTATTTTTCTGAAATTTCTGTGAATTTTTATGGAATTTATGTGAAATTACATATAATATAGTGTAAGGATATAGGAAAATATAGGTACTAATTATTATAATATATAATCATATTTATACATACTATAAGGATATAGGAAAATATAAGGATTTAGTGTAATTTTAGGGAAGAATTTTTAGATTTTAGTATGCATTTTAGGAAATAATTGTAAGATTTAGTATACATTTTAGAAAATAATTATAAGATTTAGTATACATTTTAGAAAATAATTTGGGATTTAGTATACATTGTAGGGAAAATTTCAATAATCTAGCATTCATTAGATTAATTTTGGGACTTAGTATACAATTTTGGGATTTAGTATACATTTTAGGAAAGAAGTTTGGGATCTGGTTTAAATTTTAGAATAAATTTCTAGGATTACATTAGTTACATAATTATTAAAAAATTTAGATAACTATTAGAATAATAATGAAATTTGGAAAAATTATCATTATTAAAAAATAAATTGAAATTATTACATAACTGATAATTATATTTTTTGTAAAATTCATAAAACTAATATTTCGAAAAAATATTGTAGATCATGTAGTAGAAATATGCCTCTTCGAGGAGGTGGACGTACTCGCGACCGTGGCCGCGCTCGTGGCCCGTCGGTTCCACCACCAGTGGGTGCTACTTCCCAGGTTGGGGAAGCAGCATTCCGACCACCCCCACCACCACCGTCGGCTGAGCAGTCAGCTGTCGCACTTATGACGGATCAGGAGGTAGATCCGTCTACTTCTGTACCGGCCGCAGAGGAGGCCACACCATCTACTCCCGCATCGATGGCAGATCCGGCCCGTCCTCGGGTTGCACCACCCCCACTTGCTCCACTAGTCCCCCTACCATCCACACACTGGTATATCGCCGTTGCTGCGCCAAGTACAATTTTTTTAAACATTTTTATTATTTATTTAGATTTTTTTCATAAACACTAATTAATATGTCATTTCAGGGCTGAGCGCAAGATACACGAGCGCATGTACGCGGTGGTGCAAAGACATGATTCCCACCCTTGGGGATGTTTGCGTCAGGTGCCGACAACAATTTTGGTTCGAGAGTTTGAAGGTAATTTATTTTAATTCCTATTTAATGGTATAAATTGAAAAAAATTTTGTTACATATTTTAACAATTTCTTTCTTCTGCAGATGACGTACTGGTAGGACTGTGACGATGAGTCCATGTTCCGTGTATTCCACATGTTTGCGGGGAAGTTCATCCGCAAGCGCTTCATTCTCGCCAGACAGTCTCTAGTGAAACTGCTGTGGCTGGCGAACGAGGTCTGGCGGCAACTCCAGCTGTACTGGGACAATGAGGAGTTCAAGACCAAGTCCGCCAAGAATAAGGCCAACCCCACGGCATCCTCTATTATCTACCGCGGGGGTTCTTCCTCAGTCGGCATGCACCAGAGGAAGATGGTAAGTAATTTAATTTTTTTTAAAGCATTCATCTATATTAAATAAAAACTTGACTAACTTTTTCTTTCTTGTACAGAAGGCACAACTCGGTCGGTCGGTCAGTCAAGCAGAAGGAGTTATTCTCCAGATGCTATAAAAAGAAAGCCGACGGTGGCTAGAGCGGGCCAAGGGCAGCGGAGGTGGCGGTAAGTACTTAATTATACTTTATTTTTTTCCTTTAATTTTTGGCATAATAATTTTCTTTGTTTTTCAGGAAACGTTCCAAAAGCTGCTGGAGGATCACCAGCCTCAGCCCACGGCCGATCCTCAAGATATTTTGGCCAAATCAGAGGGTTCGGTGGCGATGATCGAGCAAGATCTATGGCTGACGGCGGTCGGGGGCAAGAATAAGTTCGGTCTCGGTTCTGAGGCCCACGACCTCAGCCAGACCTATACATCGTCATTACCACCACCACTGCCACCGCCACCGTCACACATTAAATTGAATAATATATTTTTTTTTTTCGTAATTATGCATATTTTGGTATTGCATAACATTATTTACATGTTTCATTATTTAACAAAATTAAAAAAATAATAATTAATAATTTTAGTTTATTAATATAAATAATAATAATAATAATTATTATTATTATATAAACTAAAAAAAATTATTAATAAATAATTTTGGAACGGTCCTTTGCTCGATCACGGAATGCTAAACACTGTTTCAAACATGGATCGGACAAATACTGTAGCACCCCCTACAGCATTACACTTTAATACCACTAATTATAATCCATCCTCCATAATTAAACCCATTTTACAAGAAATTTCTATTAAACCCAATAAATCGTGAAATATAAATTCAAATAAAAATCTAATATCTATGTAGTTATATAGCTAGAGACCTCAACCTAAGGTATCACTACTGACCCACCTAATAAGACTGGCAGCACGGCTTATGATCCAATTTAATTAGTCACAGTGACTTATATCCTGAAAAGAAATACGTGGCAAGGAATGAGCTGCCTACTCAATAAGTATAGCTAATCAGCCTATATACATCGATAGAGACATGCCATGAAACAACCCAATAAATAATCAGTGTACAATCACCACAAAGTCATAAGGTAATCAACATCATAATTACACACAATCCATAGAACAACACATATATATATAACAACATATATATATATATCCAAATTTTCAGTATATTTCTGAGGGCCCTGCTTACTCTAATTGGAGTACATCAGTCAATGGTTTTGCCAGCCATCATCATCTCAATTAATGTCACGTCATATACAGCACACGATACCCGTCGTATCTGATATCCCCACACTATCTGAGTGTGTAGCAATATCAGTACAGGACATCACAACGAACATGGCATCCCCACACCACCTCAGTGTGTAGCTATCAACACAGGATATTCCCCGCTACCCGGAATACCCCGGTACCCTACGCGCCATGGTACCTAGCTTATATTCATTTTTCTCATCTCACATCATCATCATAAAACATTGACTATGTTCCCCAACTAGGTAAGTCATGTATATATCTCAATTTAACGATATACTCATAATTGACTTTGTCGTTCAACTCCATGCAACAATAGAATATAATATAAGACAATCATCCGTCAATCTTTATAATACATAAATAACTGCAAATAAACACATAATGACAATTTCACAAAATATCCACGTAATCCAAATAAGCATTTACAAGTACCAGTCAGGTTTATAAGGAACACGTATACTCATATATACTTATATATATATATTATATCCAATTAACTATACTTACCTCAAATCCCAAAACGTTTACATTAGTAAAAGGAGCCGATCAATCATCTACTGTATCACCACGTCCTATAAGAGGATATAATACGTATAATCATTATATCAAGAATATTATACATTCTAGATAAAATATTAAATAACATTTGTTCATTCTCCATCAATCTTCTAATATTTCATTTATATTGAAACTCAAACCTCCTTTCCATTTTCTTCTAAATGACTAGACATACTAAGTTTTCTATATATATATATATATATATATATATCTAATTTATCTATTAACTCATAAGAGCCTATTTTATCAAACCCCTCATATTTTTCTAATTATCGCTCTCTATAACATCGCTAAATATACTTATTACAAAAATCTCATCTTCCTTTTTAATAAACATAATATTTCTCAAATATAATTTCCTAATATTTCTCAAACATAATTTTCTACTATTCCTATTAATTTCTGCCAATTTTTCACTATTATAATAATTATTCAAACACTAGTACATATAATTATGTATTCTGTCAGTAAATCCGATTAATTTTGAATAATCCATTATACCAACGACTAAATCTAATAGATTAAATAATTTTAATTTATTGGCTATGATATCCCTATTCCGATTAAACATATACCTGAACACCAATTTATATAAATACTCAAATTCACTAAATTTTCCGGTTAAATAGTAAATCAGATAGTACATAGAATATTTAATAAATACACTAATTAAATGATATTAATATAATAATTAATACAAAATTAAGTATAAAAAAAACTTACCTATTTTCGGTTTGGGAAAGAAAACACCTTCCAGTGTGTGTATGTGTTTAGTCTGTAATATGTATGTGTTCAACCACTTTCTTAATTTCCAAGTCAATCATATATATTTATGTGTGTGGGGAAATGATGAGGCACCACATGCTGCCACCGTAACACATATTTTCCTTGTTCTTTTTTTTGAACTTTTATTAAAATTGCAATTCAGTCCCAGCTTCTATATAGGTATTTATATATATATATATATATATATATTTTGACCACAAATATTTAATAAAGTTTTAATTTAGTCCCTTCAAGTTTTAATATATTTATTATTTCATCTTATAACTTATAATTAAGTTTATATATTCTTAATAATTATCAATTAGCCCGTCAATTATGTATAAAAGTCCATGGATGTCACAAATACGCCCACCGTTTCTACAACCGTACAAACTAACCATTTCAAATAATGGATTAACCGTTCCTAAATTTAGCCCAAACGCAATGACTATATATCATCGTTGGTGTTCCAAATAGAGTTCCCTATACCGTACCAACTGTGTATTCCAAATAAAGATAAGAACTGTTCCTATGTTCAATACAAAATCAGGTTCAAGCAGAGTTCCACATACAGTTCCAAAATCTATCACCGAGATTAAAAATTAATCGTTCCAACTTGTATTCCAGAATCAGTGCAAAAATGCTTCTCCCATATATTAAGTTTGATGCAAATAGAGTTGTGACGATCGTTTCAAATTATGTCAATCACATAACATGTGACCGTTTCAAATATTAACTGAGTGTTCCAAATACACAAATTATATATTCATAGACACAAAGCTAATCAGGAACGGTTTTTAGCTTGTGCGTCAAAAACAGTTCCAAAATAGGAACGGTCCAGGCCATGAGTTACAACGGATGGTGTAGCGTTCCAAAAGTTGATCCAGGTTCATCCAATGACCTTTTCCCATTCCAAATGAAAACTAAATCCGTGCCTACGCCCGTTTCAATTACCACATTTTTTTTAGTGAGATTAAGTTTCAGTTGTGGTGGAATCTCTGCTATCAACCCCTCTTGCTTTCTCTCGAGTAAGCTTTAAAGCCCCATAGACTGACCTACATTACCAATCATGGTAGTATCGTCCCCCTCGTTTTCGATAAAACTCGAGTTATAAATTACCTTTAGCTGGTGGAGCCGGTTCCTTTATTTAAGCTAACATCGAACATATTGCCCCTTTTCTATCCGTTGTAGCGGTTTCTCACTGCGCCCCTGCATTCTCGATTAAGAGTTCCTTCGGTTCACATCCTTTCCTATTATAAAAAGAGGTGTTACCCACTACAAACGTACCCACAGATAGAAAAAAAAAAAAATGGGAAAGAAGATGGGAAGAATAGAGGGTTAGGGCAATTGGTCAAGGTCGATAGCCAATCGAGTCCTATTAATAATATATATTTGTACATATATTATAATCAAATAAAAGATGTTTAAAAAATTATCAATTCTGATCATTTCTTTATTTTATTTTTTTCAATAATTAAATAAGTATAACAAAATTTTTTAACTAAGTTAAATACATTTTCCCCCCTTAAATAATTATTGAGGTAGCAACTCATCCCCCTAACCTAACAACCAAATATTTGGACAAGTATGCCTTATATTTATATATATTTGTAGTAGTATAAAAGTTTTTTTAACATTTTACATTTAAATTTCAATTAAAATTTTCTTAATTGAACAAATACATTTTAATTAGAGTAAAGTGCAGACCCCGCACCCCAAACGTATGGGTCGTTTGCACTTTTTCCCCCAACTATATATATATATATATATATATATTTTAGAAATTACCTCCCAACCTTTGTAAATTTTGCACATTACCTTTTCTTTTTCCATTTTCGGGGCCAGATTTTGTGTATTTTCCGATTGTGTGCCATGCACGCGCATATAGTCAATTATTTAATGGGTAAATTAGTACTTTCACCCCCTTGCCTACCTAAAATCCACGTGAGAAGCACGCCTTCGGTTAAAACAAAGAAATTGATAGCAAATCCCCAACTTTTGACCTAGATTTTTCACCTCCATTTCCATGCACACTCTGATGCGCCATGGTTTGGAGATTAAGAACTGAAGGTGATGAAATTCCTCTCGGAACACAGTTGCCTGACTATGGTAAGTGATTTCCTCAAGTTATCTTTTTTTTTTCCTGGTTATTTGTCCAATGTGGGTGAATAATGTGGAGATGGTTATGGGTTTGATGGTTTTGTTGTATTTGTTTAATGGTTTATGAAATCCGAAGTGGTGAAGATATTTTATTTTTTGTATTGTTTGGTAAGGAATAAATTTGGCCTTGACTGAGTAGGGGACCGTTGAAAGTGATATGTTTGCTTAAATAAGTAGAAACAATCTCTCTTGCAAAAGTTTGGGGTTATTGCACTTTTGGTGCTGTGTTTAGGACGTTTGCAATTTTAGTCCTCTATCTTTTGCTATAACACATTTAGTCTTGTATCTTTCCATATGTTAACACTTTTGGTCTTGTATCCCAATTAATGATCATTTTGTCACACTGGTTAAAACTTCCTCGTCATCATCATGCTCAATATAGGCCAACATGCTTCCGAAATAAAATTAAACCTCGATAAATTCATACTTTGTTTTGACTGCCTTGCTACCAGGTATTCCGAGTCCCGGCTTTACGGATCTCCTCCAACCATACTACCGCAACAGATGGTTTGCAGGAACTTGGCTCCTTCAACAACAATTAGCACACCCCTATTTCGTATCCTACCTTAGCGCGTAAAAGTATTCCAAAATAGAGACTTAGTAAAATTTCAGAAAAGCAGATTGAACAGAAGCCTTGAATTTATTGAAGAAATACTTGGAATATTATAAAAATATTTTATTTCTCTATCGTAGGTGATAACTACTTAGCTTCTCATAGATGAAACGACTTGACTCTTTAGGGAAATCCCCATACACTGAAAAAGCATAGCACTTAGAAAATTTAAAGACTCGATTTATTTTCTGAAGAGTTGGAGAAGCTTCTGATGTCCTCCATCTGCTTCCTATCTCTCTATTTATAATAGTCTGCCGACTTCAAACCCGGACTACAACCTTGTTTTTAGATGGCATCACTGCATTTCTCATCAATTTTGGCTTTTCAATTTTTCAGCTGTGGTCATTATGACTTGTCGGCCATGTGCTTGCCAGCTGGTGTCTTCTGCTTTTCTCACTGTTAGCGCCTTTGTCTTCTTTTGTCGGCAGTCTTTTTTTTTTTTTTTTTAATTATGAGGTTTTTACCTCATTCTGTAAAAAAAATTTATCTTATCCTTTTATGTTATTGGTTCAGGTTTCTTTTGGGTTACCCGAATCTTTGTCCCAGACAATCTTGTTTCTCACAACAAGGGCATATGTGGTTATACCATTGTCCAACATGCATCAAATTTCATGCCTTCTTCCGTGTCGCCTCCGTTGCAGGTAGCTTATTTTCCAGACGAGCATTCTTTTCTTCTCAATAGGCTATTTGCAAAATTGGTGCTTTTTCCTGTCATGGAGTTTAATAGGAACGGTCCATTTAATTTATTCAAAAATATTTTAAATGAATATTTGACTTTGTCCATCTCGATGAGACAAATAAAAGAACCCCCAAGCTCTTCTGGTAGATATTTCATCTTCACAAATGGATGATACCAGGAGAGCCTCTGCTGCAGCAGCCTTGACTTTGTTAAATGCTACCATGTCAGGTCTCTGTAACTTGATGAAATGAAATGCTAAATGAGACCATTTTCCTGCGATTTTTGGAGCTGCTGAAGTAAACTTGAGCTCCAAAATATCTCCTCGTTTGAGTGAGGATTGTTCTGTGGTAAGTTATAAACTGCCCTACTGATCCATTTCGGAAGTTTTGAGATTTCAGAAATCCTGGTGACATAGTATGAACTGAAGTAAGGTATCCAAAATTATACCATTCTCGTACTTCTTTTGGGTTAGACCCTTCGAGTATCCAGGTTCTGTTATATTTCCCAGATGTGTCTACGATGGTCTTACTTGGGTTGATGCCTTTACGAGAAAATAAGTTTTTTCCATAATTTCTGATAGACCTGCCAAGCAGAAATAGAAGATAAACTTTCATTAATATTAACCTTAGAAGTGTTTGTCATTAGCCTTAGGTTAATCCCCTCCTCTTTTACCCTAGAGGTGCTAGGTTGACTTGAATTATCAGGAGTTTGGACTTCCTGTAATTCAATTATTGCCTTTTCACCAGAGTCTGGCAATGACCTTGTACAAGCAGTACTTCAATCTGCCACTATAGATTTAGAGCCATGTTATCTAATTGTAGCTTTACAGCCCTGCTCTCTTAATTCTCGGGCTATCACCGAAGATGAGGCATTGAGTTGGTTCTAGTAAATCATTCCACAACGAACTGGCAGCAAGTTTGGTACTCCTGATGGCGATCTGGATAATATCTAGATCAGCTTGTTGGATTTGGCCAGCTATTTGGCCTTTAGCCATCAGCTGTCCAAACCTCTTATCAATTTCTTCAAGGTTCTCCATGAGATGCCCGAGTCTTACGATGACGGAGTCTGCTTCAAATGCCTCCATCCCTTGTCAAATAAATATGTAAGAACATTATCATGAGATTTGGTGATGACAATATTATAACGATAGTACTAGCAGTCTGCTTGCCATCTAATAATACGGGCTTTCTGTATTTTTTATTCTAGTATGTTGCTTTAACATTTATATTATCAACTTTTAAAGCAAATTCTTTAGTTAGTAAAAATAAAGGTCACTTCTTGAAAGACTTCCAAACTGCAGAGATTCTTTCTTGTTGATATGCTAAAGTTTGGGTTGTTGTTCAGTGAACAACCCTTTTGTATATCTACATGGTTTTTCACCTGTAGTTGTCTTCTTTATGAGCATTGTTGCCCATCTGTAATCATTGGTGTCTGTATAGACTACCAATTGATCTTCGTCTTGTGGGATTGCAAGCTTTGGCATATCGCAAACCTGTTTCAACTCACGAACTCTTTGAGTATGGATTTTCTCCCATTTCCACTTTGAACTTTCTGTTTCCTTCAAGAGTAGTGCTCGAAAATTCTTTCTGTATTTTTCAAGATCCTTAATGAAGATCCTTGTAAAATTAACAACTCCCAAGAATCTTTGAAATTGCTTATTATCTTTAAGAATGTCAGGAAATTTGCGGATTTCTCTACAATGTGTTCCTGCAACTTAATACCTGTTTCGTCAATAAGAATTCCTAGAAATTCAGTTTTATTGACAGCTATGATGGCTTTCTCTTTGAGAAGCACCAAACCTTCTCTATGGCATGCATCCAAAAATATTTCAAGATGTTTGACATGCTCCTGTACATTTTTAGATGCAATCAATATGTCGTCTATGTATACAAACATAAACTCTAGATAATCTTTAAAAGATTATCCATTTTTCTTTGGAATATTTGGAGTGCATTAGCAAGTGCCATAGGAAGTACATTCTAGATATATTGACCTTGTGGTATGAAAAATGTCGTGTATTTCTTTGAGTCATTTTCCATCTTAATCTGATAAAACCCGAATTTGCAATCGAACTTGGAAAATACTTTAGCACCTTTAATGCAGTATACTAAGTGTTCTCTACTCGGAATGTGATAATTATCAAATTCTAATATTTTATTAATACCCTGATAGTTAATAACTAACTTGGGTTTACCTCCTTCTATCTCACCATGGTCTCTTACTAGAAAACTAGGGCTACTATAGCAGAGACTCCAGGCTCGATGAACTTAAGATTGATATGCTCTTTGATGATCTCCTGCATATTTTTCTTATCCCTCATGTTCATTTGGATAGGTTGTATCGGACATACTCGTACTTGCATTCTTCTTTAACTTTTAGAGTAATCTCAATCTTGTTTTTATCCCACCATGCCAAAGGATCCTTACTGAAATTCCTCTAGATAAGCCTCTTGACATTCTCGAGAGAAAGCTTACTTTCACCGTCTTTGTCTAATGGCTTACACTCTTGTATGGCTTTTTTGAAAACTTTAAGATCTTCTTCAAAAGCATCACTAAAGCCCTATTGCCTGAAAGACAAAAGAGCCTTACCAAATTTTCTTTATCCTGTATTTTTGGATGGGTAAATTTGGCATTATCACTACATTTGCTGCAAAAATTTATAGGCATTATCCTATTAAATGCCTTTTCTCTTTGCAAAATATGTATCTCACTACCACAGTTAGTAGTAAAAATCAACAGATTCTTGTGGTTATCTTGTACATATTTTGCAAAGGTTTAGATGAAATTGTTACCTGGCAAAATATTTGCTCTTGCATCATGAAAGTAAATAAAAGGCGTCTTTAGCTCGAACCAAGGTATTCCAAATATCGCTCCAATCATGATTTTTGCTTCTCATATATCCTTATTGAGTACTAGAAATTTTTTGTGAAAAATCTCTTTCTACAATAATGGGTAAGGATTCCATAGCTTCGCTAGGGAAAACACCGGGTTTTCCATACAAATTCCTGATCTTGAATCAATATAAGCTACAAAATATTCTGACTTATATTGTTCATACAACATACCGACAAATATGTATATAGAAAAGGAGTTAGTCATTCAATTATAATGTTATCTCATGGCCTGCTATTTCTAGCATACCTTCGTATTTTCCGACAACAGGTTGTTGCGAATTATACAAGTCGTCACAAGGAAAATAGTTTTCTTTTTCAGTGATGTAAAATATAACTTGGATTTGTTTCCAGCTTTCAAGGCATCTAAGTTTCACATTATCAATCCTAATGGCCTGGGGAGTTAAGGCTTTTAGCAACTCATTATCTTTTCCTTTGTAGCCAGTGATCCTATCTTCTGAAAAGGACATCCTACTACTAAAATTAGTTCTTGAACTAATAGTTCGATCTAAAACTGGGCTATCTTTTATCAAGATACCAACACCACTTATTCTAGGTATTCTAATAGGGTCTAGTATCATTACCTTGGGAAATTCCTTGATATTTCTAGGAATCTCAATATACTCTTTCCTAAGAAACAGAATGATGTGTATTGGAAAGGGCATACGCTATCTATACATTATAGAATATGGTCTATTTCCATCTTTCATAAGATCTTTCCTTTTAAAATCCTGATGAAGGTTAAGACTCGACTGAAATCTTGGTCTGCTCGGTTGTATGCTATCCTAGGATGAATATCAAACACTAGTTTTCTTTGCATACAAAATTTCCTATCATTGTTCCAAGACAACCATATCTTAAGTTATTGATTCTTCTATCTATTATTGATAAATGTATTTTTGAATCAATTCCTTCCTTAAAAGTTGCTTTTTTTACTACTTCAGTAGCTCCTATGTGGATGCATTTCATAGTAACCGCCACTTCTTTCCTAAGTTTACTTAATTCTTCAAGAATTTCTTCTTTAGGAATAAGCTGCATTTTCATCACATTACCAGTAAGTTCCATAGGAATAGCAAACTCACATGAATTTACTTTGTAGATTATGTGATGTTTCCTTTAGTTCAGTCCTATCTAGTTGAGGACTCTACAGATCCCTCCAATCCTGAAACCGTCGTATGGGCTGAGATTAGAGTCTTGTCTCATGATTATTTCCATTGTCTTATTTGACATCGTCATCCTTGGAAATAATCCTGATAGGCTATCTGAGGCTTGAAACCTATCTCCTTCGTTGTAATTATTCTAACTCGGTTGAAAATCCATCCGAACCACTTTCTATTTCTTCCTCGTAGATGATCTCATCTGGGGAAAGGTCTTCGAATTGGTAGATGGGTACCAAATCTCCACAGTAAACTGCATCTAGTATGTCATCCGTGGTTTCAAACTATCATAATTCACCATGTTTCTGCGGGCAATATGGTGATATATGTCCTTTTGCACCGCACGTCTAGCAACTACAATCTTTGAAACTTTTAGTTGCTCGGGTTTGGGCTCATCTAGAAGTTCTTCTCATATAAGTTCTCTATGTGGACTTCGCGCCTGTTCGTTTAGATCCTTGATATGAAGCCCTTGTTGGTCCTGTTTTTTGTCTAGATTTGTATGATTTGGCCTTTGATTTGGACCACCATGATCTTCTTCTGAAAGACGATTTTCTGGAACTCCTTGAGTAGGCATCACTACTCTTCTTTCGCCTCTTCCTTTGCTCGTCTGATTCTTCTATAGTAGTTGGAAAATCATTGTTATCACAATAGAGAGGGGTTCTTTTGATCTTACCTCTCAGTCTTTCCATGTTCTTCTGGACAGATGCCTGATAACACTAATCCTTCAGTTTATCTTCGAGAAAAGACATCCTCCTTGCTATTGAATTCACCTGTCCTTCGAGTACTTTGTATGATTGTATCAACATTTCCCTCCACGGACTGCAGATCTTTGCAAAGAGCATTAGGGCAGCTATTTATATTGTTACTCCACTCTGGAAGAAATACTTGCAAACTAATAGGTATATTCATCCACTGCACAAATATCTTAATTCAAGACCAAAGAGAGATTGTGAGTACTCTTTGGTCTTCTTAGCTCTACTACCTTCGAAGTATCCATCTCCAATGAAGTGTATTTTGATCAGTCTTCCGAGTCTTTCTGCAATCGTGCTTTTGGACTCTCCGGCAAAAACATTCGCTTTGGTGACTTCTGGGGTATCATCCCATCCGACCTTCACAGAACCCTCCAAGCTTAACTCCCATAACCTTTTGAAGTTCTCATGGTCGAGTTCTAATGTTGTTCCTGCAATCTTCATAGCTGCAACCCGTTCATCTATCAACTTCTCGATATGTCGAAAGTTGATAAAATCTAGGTTAAGTATAGTGCCATATGGATGTAAGGGCTGGAGCATGGTTCTTACCCATGGTGTTTTCAGGCACTCGTCTTGGACTCCTTCCTGGATTTTTCCTCAATCTTGTTCCCACGAAAGTGGGGGTGGCGTTGGTGTGGAAATCAACACCTTTTTTCATTGAATGATTATGTGAAGGATCATTTGAACTTGTACTTCTCTCCGATGGTGGTAGAGTTGGAGCGATCTCATTGGTTTGGACGTTGATTAGATCCACAATCCTAAGTTGGGAAAATGATTATGCTAACTCCTATAGATTTGATAGATCCACCCTTTATATCTCCATTATTTTATGGATTTGATGATTTCAAGGATTAGATCTTCTTGCGTCTTTGGCTTCGGGATCTTTGTCGCCTTTCCCTTTTGATGTAGAAGAGGTACCGGTCCAAAAGCGCCCGTGATGCGCTCCTGGTAAGATCTGGATGTCTCAAGGGTATTCCTTTGATTTCTCTTCAGATTTGTAACCTCAGCTTTCAGATTTGTAAGATCCTTGTGTAGATTTGGGATGATCTTTAGGATCTCATCCATCTTTTGGCTCAAGATGTCTATTTTTATAGGTATATGGATCAACCTATGTCCATAGTCTTGAACTGTCTTCTGGACCTCTCTTAGATCTTGAGAGAATTTCGAGTTGTCCGGCTCGAGTTTCTTCCAATCAGTTCCTTTGATCATTGTTTTTAGAACTATATTGATTCAGAAATTTACCCGATCCGTTGCTCCTGGCTGGGATTCTACCATGGATCTCAACTACATGTAGGCGTCCCACCACATGTCCTGGTAGCATATGTCGGACATTGTAATTTCTCAACTATTCCTCTATTTCTTCTTTAGTAAGAAAATTCAAGTCAATCCTTTTGGGACTGTTGTCAATTTTTCTAAGAATTTCCTTATTTTGTATTTTCAAAATTTGAAAATATTCCCTGTTTTCATTGTAACTCGAACTTTCGTTTGGTTCCATACTTAAAAAATATCATCTATTCGAGATAAACTATCAATATGTAATATAAGCAAATATTTTTTTCCAATAAACTTAGTCTTTGATACCATTCTAACTGAGCATGGGAAAGGAAAGACAAATAAGAATGCGTATGGACTAAAATGCTCTTTTCAAAGTTATAGAGGGGTAAAATTGTCCCTAATTTAGTCAGAAGACTAAATGTATCATTTTTATGAAAGTTACAGAACTAAATATGTTGATCAAAAGATAAAGGAATAAATCTGTCAACTACCAAAACTTACGGGACCAAATATGCAATTTCCCCCAAAAGTTTTAATGGCTTTGATCATTGTTGCTCATATTGCAGGTTCTGATAGTGACTGTTTCACTAAGAATGCATCATTCTAGGCAATTGTGTGAATTGGGTTGTAGGATCTATGTAGGAAGAAGCTTTCTCATTTTGACTATGATTGTGTAAATGAGATGTCATTACTTGAACTGTGTGAAATGGTCAAGGAATTGCAAATAGATACAGAAAATGTGTCATTTTATAACAGTAAAAATGACATAAATGATTGCAACTCAACCATGATGATGATAACTGACAATCATACACTAGGGCTTATAACTTATTTTGATGACGAGAGAATGATTGGGATATTCTTAGATCATGTGCATGGGGCATAAACATGTATTAGTTAAGGTGAATCTAGTTTGAGATTTCCTGATATTGATGAAAGTTTAGAATGCTTTTTGTGATAATTTTGAGGGTGGTACTAAACAGGAAAGGGAAGAGGTTGTTGAGACTAAAAGGGCAGGGTGTAGGCAATGATGTAAGAATTACAGAATAGCAGGGGTTGGGTGATGGAGCAAGACTTTAAGAAAATGTTCAGGTGGTGCAAAATGAAAATGATTGTGTGGACAGTAGTGATGAACAATCTATTGGGAATGATTCTGACTACTCTGATGGGTTGGTGGACAATGAATTGAGCTTTGGTGATTAGAAGCAAGGGTATTCAGATTGAAGAATACCATATAAGTCAAAAGTCAGTGACATGGTCTGTGTCTCTAGACAAAACAAGGAAGAAAGTAATGGTTAGATCCAAGGCAAAGAAGAATTCCATGCCCCAACGTCACAAATCTGACGCAGTAGGTCCATCTTGTGGACCATCACCTGCAGGCACACCCATCTCAATTATGTGGTCCATCTCAATCAGCAAGCCCATCAACAGCAACAACAATAGAGGAGTGTGATTATGAGCTACCTTCAGGGTGCACACAATAATAGAGGATAGGGTGTTCATAGGGTACAAAAGTCTGCATATGTACAACCATGTGTTGGCTTATTTTGACTATTTTTGAACAAGTACATGCCTATTGAATTCTGCATATGTGCAACTTATATTGAACATGTTGATAGGGTGTTAAATTCTTCATTTGTGCAGCCTTGGATTTGCTCATATGTGCAGCTTATTTTGACTACTTTGAACAATTGATAGGATGTTAAATTCTTCATTTGTGCAACCCTGGATTTGCTCATTTTGAGGCACTTTTGAGTGTGACAACACTATGTCTTTAATGAATGAAATTTCAATTTTTGTTGCTATTTTGTTACCAATTCTAGTTCAATATTTTGTTGCTAATTTAATTTATCTTATTTGCACTAGCAACACAGGTATACAAAACCAACAATAACCAAAGGAACAACAATACTTTATTTGCACTTGCAATAAACTACATTTTCATTCATATTCATAAAGCTCTTTTACAACCGAGTTGGCAACGTTTATTCTTTCCAAAAAACTACAGTAACCAACAAACACTTTCTCATTCTTTCTTATTTTTTCAAAGCATACAGTAAACTAAATATCCTAAAAAAAAAGCCAATTTGACTCCAAAAATCTGTATCCTATCCCCCTTTTTCGTTAGTGATTCCAAATTTGTTTATCTTTTCGATTCTTTGACAAATGTATTTGGGCGTCAATGATTCTCTCTTATCACATGTGGTATAAAATACACATCCAAATTAATTAAGGAATCCCTATTTAAACGATTCACAATCAATAGCATTACTCATATCGAAACTTAGAAAGTTGTCTTTTGGAAGATCCAAGAAATTACAGAAAACAAGAAAATACACTACCCCCCACAACATTTTCTCCTTCTTTCTTTCTTTCTTTTTTTTTTTTTTTTAATTTCTTCTTCAAGCCTGTTAATAATTTGAATTAAGCCTGGGGTGATTTGCTGTGAACAATCACACATTGAAGGATCCAGCCATGAAAAAAACTACAGACCCCCAGCCTACACCAACACGAACAACAACACAAAAAAGTTGAAAAACTTGAGCAAAAAGAGGCAAATTTCATGAAGAAAATTTCCCTTACCTTGAATGTATCACAAATTGCGGATCTTCGACCTATATTGAGATATGTTCATGATGTTTTCTTCACAGCTCGACATCCGCAGGAACAAGTTTCTTCCATTTAGTTTGATTTCTCTCTTCTCAGCCGTTGAAATAAGAAATTAGGGCAATAAAATTGGGGACTGGGCTATATGCTATAATGTACGGACACTACGAAAAATTACTCAACGCAGTGTCAGACACATGTCGGACGCGGGCACGGCTCAGACACGGCATATGCGTGTCCGAAAATATAAAATAAAAAAGAAAAAAAAGGACAGAGTGCCGGACACGCCTGTTGGCGTGTCCGACACGTTTTGGACACATTTAGGATTTATTTTATAGTTTTAAAAAATTTTGGATTGTCTTTTAAAAAAAAGAGTTTTGGGCTAAATAAAAAAGAAAAACATTAATTTACTTCTCTCAAATTAAGAGTTTTAGGATAAAATTACTAAAAACTTGAGAGATGGTCATGATAATTTAACTAATTCGAATTATTTGAAATTTTTTTCATTGCGTACGTTTAGTATAAACTAATTATGTATATTTTTGAAGTCATGTATTATGGGTAAAAATTTAGATATAAGACGTGCTTATTTTATATATTATCTTGATATTTTTTATATTCCAATTTTTTTTTTAATATATATATAAAAAATATATTATACATAGTCGTGTCAGTGCTGTGTCGTGTCCTAATTTTTTGAAAAATTTCCATGTCGCCGTGTCCGTGTCGTATGGTGTCCGTGTCGTCGTGTCCTTGTCCATGCATCATAGGTTATATGCATAGTATTTTAAAACGTAGCCGGGACTGGCCGGTCAGACCGGTAAAACCATGAGCTGGTCTTTAAAACGGTCCCGTCCAACCCATAAAACTGGACTAAGCTTAAAATCATTCTATTTTTTTAAAAGCACTTGAACGCCGGTTGAACCGGTGACCCGATTGACCCAGTCTCGAATCAAGTGAACCGGCTGGTTCATGAACCTTTTTGAAAATTTTCAAAAATTGATAAAATTTGAAATTGAATCATGACATTTCATATGAAATTTGAGAAAAAAAAAATCAACAAACCAATACTGACAATTTAATAATTATTTGAATTATATATTTATAAATGAACAAACTCATTAAGTCCTTAATCTAATTAAATTTTTATCTCCTATGATTACTTAAGTTTCAAATTAAATAATTAATAGAACAAAATTTATTTATTACTTTTAAAGTGGGGCATGCTAACTATTTATTGACAATTAAATTAGTTATAACTTAATTATAATGGTAAATATATAGTTCGTTATTTTTGTCATTTACACAATTCTTCTATTTTTATTCTTGGCCTAAATATTTAATATACTTATTTTACTGTCAAATTTTGGGATAATTTTAATTCCTATATGAACTTCAAAAAAATTAATATTTTTTTATTTTTTTTAATTATTTTAATATAATTTTATATATTAATTTTTATTATCACACCACTGTTCGAGCACGGTTCACCTGATGGTTGGAATAGTGGCCTTTGACCCATTCAATTTTCCGGTTCAATCAATGACACGGGTTTTAAAATATTAATATGCACCTGACTTGGGGGGGGGGGGGCAAGGGGGTGAAAATACTAATTTACCCATTAAATAATTGGCCATATCGCTCGTGTAAAAGCTTTCATGTAAAATGTTTATTAATTTGATAATATAATTAAGTTATTAAATATTTAATTTCTTAGATAAAAATGAGCACTTACATACCAGTTTTTTAAATATGTTCTTTGTGAAAATATAACAAAATATATTTATTAATTTTTTTTTCTTAAAAGTGTTCAACTTTTGATGAAACTAATTGCCAATTCCTTTTTAAAAGTATATATATATTAGTCATTGTTGATATTATATTTCGTGTGGATCTATTATATCGCTTATTACTTGTAATTTAAATCATTTATTTATTAAACACTTTTCTATATTTTGATTAAAAATATTTTTTTTTCGTTAGAAAATGAATTAGTGATAATTTAATGCTCATATATTAAGAATTACGTAATTATTAATGGCATGAGAGCCAATTTTGTCAACTTAATTAATTTAAGTGGGTAAGTATTGCACTTGTTATTTTATGGGGATGAAACACAGCGTCAAAAATAATTAAGAGGGAAAAGTGTATTTCACCCTTTAGATTATGAACACTGTGTCAAGAATAATTAAGGGGGTGTTGGCAAGAGTTTCTGCTTTTAAAGAAGTGATTTTTGTAGAAAATGTTGGAAGTTGTTGTAGAATCAAAAGTGGGTAGTGTTTGTAAAATAAACGAAAATCAGAAAAAAGCTAAATTGAGTAGTTTTGGGGGAAAAAAATAATTCTAAAAATAAGTTTAATTGATTAAAGACCATTTTGTAGCCATTTATTAAAAGAGGTTGTTTTTGCTTAATATTTGTACTTATATCTTGATTATAATAATTTTTTTTCCTCAAAATTAATAAATATTATGTCAATTAGTATATCTCATATTTAATTTTTTACGAAATAATTATCATTTATATTACTAAAATACTTAATACTAATAGAAAATCTGGATGTTTCAATTATATAATATAATTGTTCATTCATGTACAATAAATAAACTTGCTTGATTGATAAAAAAAATATTTTTTAATTAATCATAGCAATTTAATTTATATTTTTTATGACTTAGGAATAATATCATATAACATATAAAATAAAATATAATTTTTTTAAAATATTAAATGTGTGAAATTATAAATTTTTTTAGTGATAAATTATTCAAATTATTTGAAAATTCTAATATCAACTTTAGACGAACAACTTTGAAAATAAACTAAAAAGGGTAAAATCGAATTGAAGTTATCATAATAAGGGTAAAGTAATCTAAAAGGAAATTGAATTTATTTATAAAAAAAACCAAAGCAGCTACAAGCACCCCCAAGGTGCTTCCAATTTTTTACTTAAAAGTGTTTTTCATTGTAGTTCCAAAAATAGAAGTTGGCATTTCAAACACCTCAAATACGTTTTTCAGCATCCAAAAGTTGAAAATCTCTTCTTCAAAACTCGTACAACCACTCCCTAAGAGGAATAAAGTGTATTTAACCCTTTGAACTATGAACTCACGCATTGAATGTACTCTGATAAACAAGCAATTTAAAATGACATATTACATTTAACAAGTAACTAAAAAAACAAAGGGACATTTTAGTCAATCATGGAGAGGGGCATATCAGTCAATTAACAGAAGAATAAGGTCAATGAGCCGGTACGGCACTTGCCATACTATATAATCGATATTTTCTAGAGAGAGAGAGATGAGTGGCAGTCTGAGAGTGTGAAGTGTGAAGATTGAGTGATAATCAATCACATAATACATAGGTTTCAGAGTTGACAAATCTGATTTAGCAGAAGATGGATTCAGATTTCGGGGCAGCACGAGAGCTTTCTGATCTGCAAAAGCTTCGCTCTCAGTACCATCCCCAACTCCCCCCCTGTCTTCAGGTCTCAATCTCTTCATTTTCTTACTTCCTTTGTATCCAATTCTGCTTTTCTTTTTGCATTTTTAACTCCATCTCTTTGTTGATATTGTATTTGATACTCTGTTGTATTTTCCTGGTGGATTAAATGTACGAACTGCGAAGTAATCTAGTGTGACTGTGTTGAGTTTTACTGCGTTTTCATGCATGCTGGCGTCCGGAAATTAGATCTGATTTATTGTATCGCATTTTTTTTTCTTTGTATTGTGTTGTTTAGTGTCTCTGATGCAACGTTGTCTTGCTTTTGTGCTGTGTTAATCGTTGAATATCTTTTGTTTTTGTGAAGAAAAGACAATATTCGATAGAGGAAGGATCTTGAGTTTTAGGAGCCGTCGATTTTCAATGTCCAAGTGTTTCAGATATGTTTCAGTTAAAAGTTGAATTTATTGGGCTAGAGGAGAAGGCTTTAAGTTGTTTCGTTCAAGGTTTGTTTTAGTCTGTATTCTTGGTTCATCTACGAACAAGATTTACAAATAATTATTGTTGACTTTTAGCTTTAATATTACCAAGGCTATGAATTGCTAGACAAGTGTGCGCAAATATTTTGTACCAATAACTTGTTATCAGGGATATTCTAATTCTTTTGAACTCATTTAACTTCTTTCTTTTTATTGTGACTTGAACAGGGAACTACTGTCCGTGTAGAGTTTGGCGATGCAACCACAGCTCCTGACCTTGCAGACGCCCACACCATAAGTAGGTTTTTTCCTCACACTTATGGTCAACCTCTAGCACATTTCCTGAGGGCGACCGCCAAGGTTCCCAATGCTCAAGTAATTACTGAGCATCCTGCCGTTAGGTATGCATTCCATTCGAAATGCATTTCCATTACTTCATGTAATGATCCTATGTTGTGATATCAAAATCTCTTTGCGAATGACTTTCCCGTGTCTACTTTATGCTGGACATCTTATGCTTCTCTTAACTATATTAAAAATTACCACATCTTCACTTTCTTTCCTTCTTAGGGTGGGAGTCGTTTTCTGTGGTAGACAATCTCCTGGAGGACATAATGTTATTTGGGGTCTTCTTGATGCTCTAAAAGTTCATATCCCCAAAAGTACTTTGCTTGGATTCTTGGGTAAGGAGTCTACCTTAGATTTATGACATTAGCCTTCAAATTTTGTGGGCTTGAGTTCTGTACACTGTTGTGATCGCACATGAATTCCATCTTCAATTTTATTTATTTTTTGTGGAAGTGTGGTTTTGTTGCTGCGTGCCTTTAGTTATTGTTTCCTTTCCTTATTGCTTCATGCTATAAATGTTTTTGTTAATCATAGTCCCAAGTCACCTCTCTTTTAGGGAAGACTAGCATACTAAAAGTTCGTCCATGTCATACCAGGTGGTTCTGAAGGTTTATCTGCACAAAAAACTTTAGAGATTACTGATGACATTCTTGCAACCTACAAGAATCAAGGTAGGTGTTGGTTGTATATATATATATATATATTCATATATGAATTTCGTCAATTTCCCAATTGGGTTTTATGTTGTGAAGGTGGTTATGATTTGCTTGGACGGACGAAAGATCAAATTAGAACAACTGAGCAAGTCACTGCAGCACTTAATGCGTGCACAGATCTGAAGTTGGATGCTCTTGTTATTATAGGAGGTATCAAAATTGTTGTCTTTTAAGGTTCATGATTATCTAGGATTATATAGTTTGAGTTTTCTGACATGCCCAATGTTTTCTTGCGAAGGTGTGACTTCAAACACAGATGCTGCCCAGCTTGCAGAAACTTTTGCAGAAAGAAAGTGCCCCACAAAGGTATATCAGATAACAGGGTGTTCTATCATGCATACTGCTATCAGCTTTACCTTTTAGTGGGTTGCTGTGTCTTGTTGTAAAATATCTTATGTTGATGATATTTACGATTATAGTGATGTTGAATAGCTAACTCCTGGAAACCTATAATACTTCTATTCATTTCCCTGAATTTTTGTTTGTTTAAACTATTACTAAACAAAGTGTCTGATAAAATTTCTGCAGGTGGTTGGTATTCCTGTTACTTTAAATGGAGATCTTAAAAACCAATTCGTTGAGTCAAATGTGGGTTTTGACACAATATGTAAGGTAAAGGATTTCTTTTCCTCATTTCTCGTACATATATCGTTTTTCCTTTTCCTTTCTTGATTAATAGTACTTGGTTTGCTTTATCGTATTTTCTTTACTCTTCTGTCTTTCTCGACTCCTTGTGATTGCAGGCGAGGGGATGTGATTGATGTGAGCTTTTGGTATTTACTATTATGTGGACGTTTTAGTGTTTGCTCCATCATCAAGGGGACACACAAGAACATAGATTTGAATTAGTTCATTGTGTTAACCTGATGTAAATTATAGGGCTTATTTTAATAAATTAATACAAAGTAAAAAAAATTAACGGAAATAATATCAAATGAAGAGGGATAACACTTTTAGTACTAGTCGAACTCTGTAAGTTCGACTTCAAATTTTAATATTTTTTTTTTGAATGTAAAGTCGAAGTCAAACTCTGTATGTTCGACTTTCAGCTGGGGGGAGGGGGGGGGGGGGGAGGGACTTTGAAAAGGTGGGGGGTGGGGAATTGGTGTGTGTTGTGATAGAGAGAAAGAGAGGACAGAGGTAAATGTGTGTGTCAGTGTGTGTGATAGAGAGAAAGAGAGGAGAGAGGTAAATCACATTACTCTCCCTCTCTCCCAATTCACTTCAATTATTTTTGATCACTCTTTATTTATATTTTAATTTAATACATATATAGGGACTTAATTAATGTTTTTTAAGTAGATTTAATTATTTTCTTGCACTAAATATTTTTAGACACAAATATAAAAAATAAATAAAAATTAAATGATCATGTATATATATATTATCCATACTATTATAAAGAGAATGGGTCTTGTAGATACAAAGTGGTAGTTTTTGTACTACTATTCTAAATTATTATAATATAAAAAATGCCCCTCAACTTCCCAACTCATGTAATTTGAATGAACTATTCAATTAAGTTTCTTTAGAAAATTAGTTAAATGTACTCAAAAATTAAATTTACTCCCATTTTGTTTAAATTTACTCCCATTTTGTTTAAATTTATTGTTAGTTGAAATGGAAATAACATATTAGTATTTGTGTTGCATGAATGTATAATCGTCATTATAATATAACAAATATTATACAAAGTTTCAATTTTTTAAAATCATGCGTTAGTTTAATTTGAGTAAAATATTGTATTGATAATTAATGCATTAGAAAAATTTATCTGACAGGTTTTATATGTAAGATTATAAGGCAATGATAAATTTTAAGATACAAGAATAAATTATATATGAATAAAAATATTAACTAAAAATCATGTGTTAGTTTAATTTGAGTAAAATATTGTATTGATAATTGATGCATTATAAAAATTTATCAGATAGGTTTAATATGTGAAATTATAAGGCAATGATAAATTTTAAGATACAGGAATAAATTATATATGAAAAAAAATATTAACTAAAAATCATGCGTAGTTTAATTTGAGTAAAATATTGTATTGATAATTAATGCATTAGAAAATTTTATCAGACATGTTTTATATGTGAGATTCTAAGGCAATGATAAATTTTAAGATACATGAATAAATTATATATGAATAAAAATATTAAATTTATCATTGCCTTACAATCTCACATATAAAACCTGTCTGATAAATTTTTATAATGCCTTAATTATCAATACAATATTTTACTCAAATTAAACTAAAAATTGAAACTTTGTATAATATTTGTTATATTATAATGACAATTATAAATTCATGCAACAGAAATACTAATATGTTATTTCCATTTCAACTAACAATATATATATGATCATTTAATTTTTATTTATTTTTTATATTTGTGTCCAAAAATATTTAATGCAAGAAAATAATTAAATCTACTCAAAAAACATTAATTAAGTCCCTATATATGTATTAAATTAAAATATAAATAAAGAGTAATTAAAAATAATTGAAGTGAATTGGGAGAGAGGGAGAGTGATGTGATTTACCTCTCTCCTCTCTCTCTCTATTACACACACACTGACACACACATTTACCCCTCTCCTCTCTTTCTCTCTATCACAACACACACCAGTCTCCCCCCAACCCCCACCCCCCTTTAAAGCTAAAGTCGAACTCTGTATGTTCAACTTTTACATTTAAAAAAAAAGAAAGTACGATTAAAATTTGAAGTCGAACTTACGGAGTTCGACTAGTACTAAAAGTGTTATCCCTCTCCATTTGATATTATTTCTGTTAATTTTGTATTAATTTATTAAATAAGCCTAAATTATATCAAGTATATGGAAAAGAATTTCCTTTATCAAATGGCTCCATGTGCATTTATCTTCATTCTTAACATGGTGGATTGGTTTTATGCCTCTATAAGAGTATAAGTTAACATCACATTATTATATTAAACTGAAAGCACTCAAGACATATATATAGAGATGGCCTTTCTTCTCTTACAAAAATGAAATGATGTAGGGGCTTTTTTTACTTATTTCAGGTTAATTCCCAGTTGATTAGCAATGTCTGCACTGATGCACTCTCAGCAGAGAAGGTAAAGTGATTCCTATCATGTACTTCTGCATCTTGACTTTAGGGTTTTCCTTCAAGAGTATACATGCATTTCTTCATGGTTCATTTGCCAATGATTACTTTGTTGATCTATTTGACCATATAAAGAACACTTTGAGTCAGAATGAGTTCTGTCCTTAAAAATGTCTGGAATTCTCCTATTGGCTACTCGCTACTACCTTTTGTCTTTCTAAAAAACATGAGGAATCACAGTTTCTTTTTTACCCCTTTTTTTTCTCTTTCAATTGCAGTATTATTATTTTATCCGACTCATGGGTCGGAAGGCATCTCATGTTGCTCTGGAATGCACTCTTCAGTCCCATCCCAATATGGTATGCATTGATTTCTGGCATCATTTCATTTCAAATTTTTTGTTAGAATGGTGGGGCCTTATGAAATTGTGTTCATACTTTGAAAGCTTTGTTTGTGTTGCAGGTTATTCTTGCCGAAGAAGTGGCTGCATCAAAGCTTACACTCTTTGACATCACAAAACAAATTTGTGATGCAGTTCAAGCCAGAGCAGAACAAGGTATAGAACACATTGGGAGCTCTTATTGTTACGCCATCATTGTAGCAAGATATTGCTTTGTAACAGTTCTGTTGCTTCAGACAAGTACCATGGTGTCATCCTGTTGCCAGAGGGCCTTATAGAAAGCATTCCTGAAGTCTATGCTCTATTGCAGGTATACATAATTTAAGTCTGTGTTTTTCATTTATGTTTTCCTCTTTCTCCATCCCCACCTGCTCCTCAATATTAATGTAGATGAACTCATTGTGCCTCTATCCTCCCTGAACCTAAAGAAAGTGGCATTGAGAGCTTAGGTTCTTTCAAAAGAAACTGGAATTTTTGCTGCTTATGCATTAGTATCATTTGATATATTGAAAAAATGGTTTGGTCCTTCACCTCCTCAATATTTTGTTCCTCCCAGGAAATTCATCGGTTGCTCAGAAAACGTGTCTCTGCCGATAACATATCAGCTCAACTGTCACCTTGGTCATCTGCATTGTTTGAATTCCTGCCACCATTCATAAAAAAACAGGTAACCTTAATATATTTCTTTGCATTAACTATGGTGTTTTTAGTTTTTCTACATTATCTTGCTTACCTTGAAGTTAATACTGTGTTACAGCTCCTTCTCCACCCAGAATCAGATGACTCTGCACAACTGTCTCAGGTATTCGAAATGAATATACCTCTTATGCTCGGACTAGATGATTATCAAATTGATTTATTTGTTAATCCTTTCTCTTACCTTCGGCAGATTGAAACAGAAAAACTCCTAGCTCATCTTGTTGAAGCAGAAATGAACAAACGTTTGGTGAGCTACTCTACCGCTCCTCCATTGTCATTGTTAACTTCCATTTCATGGTAAAGCTATTTCCATTGACTTCTATACTGGCAGAAATCTGATATGCTCAGTTTACTATTTCTTTTTCTTGATACAGTAATATCTTCATTAAGGTCCTGACATAATCTTAGGTTACCTTTTTTGCTTTAGAATATATTAAAATAAATGGAAATTCCGTCAGGTTTTGGTAATTGAAATATCTTCAGAATAGGTCCTGACATAATCTTAGTTTACCTGTGTCATGTCCTATTTCACCAGCCTGCTAATCTAATTATGAATAACATCCCATAAAACAAGGGGCTCTATGAACTCAGATTACAAGATACTGCAGGGAAAATAATGTAACATTCTTTCTTGAATTCAACCATCAATTACGTGGAGAATCTTAAAGATAATTGATACCTTGATATTGCTTGCTTTTCCTGCTCAGGGATCTCCAATAGGCTGTGCATGCTACACATGTGAGTTTGTCATACATTACTCATGAGTTTCATCTATTGTCGTGTCTGCGTCATCTTTACCTAGGAAGAGGAGACACACAAGCAGTAAGCTACTAAGTCCAGTGAATGCTAGCCTTTGCACGTGCACAGTCATGCATGAAATAGGACATGTATAGATAATATAGTAGTCTGTGCTCGTGCATGTATAGATAATATATCAGTCTTTGCTCGTGCATGTGTAGATAATACATTAGTCTTATGATGCATGACTTGAGTTATTATGAGAATATGAATTAGGTCATCAATCATATGGAATGTTTATAAAGATATAGTACTCTAGACTTTTATAATTTCTCAATTCAGCCCCTAATACTTTAAATCCTTTTCCCTCACATACAAAATAT
Organism: Sesamum alatum; assembly: GCA_034509735.1. Lineage (NCBI taxonomy): Eukaryota > Viridiplantae > Streptophyta > Magnoliopsida > Lamiales > Pedaliaceae > Sesamum > Sesamum alatum. The sequence continues at coordinate 874,789 of JACGWO010000004.1, forward strand.
TTTCATGTTCATCCTTGACAAATTTTAGTAATTATATATTGACCTATCAAGTTTTGGTAGTTAGGGTAGGGATAATTACACTCCCCTACCTTAAGGTTTGGTGTAATTACACGTAGACCCCCTATGGTTTGGGAAATTACACCTAATACCCTTATTTTTATTTTCATCCAACAAATAGATCCTTCAATAAATAAAATTGACAAAAATTGCTAACATCAGTAGAAAAATTGAATGAAAATTCAATTTTGCCCTTGATTGACTTATTGGAAGTCAAATAAATATATTTTTGATCAAACTACTCTTATACATTTCACACTTATGCATGTGAGTTTGTACTTATAATTAAGGGTAAATTACATCTACCTTCCCTGAGGTTTGGCATAATTACAAATACCCCCCTGAGGTTTGTAATTTTTAACCAAAGGCCTGAAATTGACCATTTTACCCTTAATTTTTTTATTGGAATTGTAGAAAATTCACCCGAGGCAAATTGCATTATTCCTCCTCTATGTAAAAAACTTAAGAAACCTCTCCCTGCATTGTAGTCCAAAAAATTTTAAAAATTAAATAAAAAATAATTCTGTGCATAAGGGCATTTTTGTCAGTTTATCCATAAAAATAGATGGAAATGGGTTATTTGTTAGATGGTTACAAACCTCAAGGGGGTATTTGTAATTTCTCAAACAATGAGGGGGTATTTGTAATTATGCCAAACCTCAGGGTAGGTAGATGTAATTTACCCTATAATTAAATTAAATTAAATCATAAGAGTAAATAGTGTAATATATTTAATATATTTAAAGTATTATTCTATTAAATAATTTTTAACTAATAAATAAATTGGATCGGTCAAAATAAATTTAGCTCTTAACATATACATACACTAACTTTTTTTATTTCGAACATATTTATACACTATAAAACTATATATATACGCTATATTATGTAATTTAACTAAATATTTAGAAGACATATATTCTGATAACTCAATCGTAAAAACATATCACTATAATAACATAAATATAGTATTTACATCCCTTGTGATATTTTAATAATAGCAAAAAATACCCCTGTAATTTTGTCTTCTTAGTCTAAAGCGTCTGTTCAATTCTTCACATATAGGGCGCCAATTTTGTCTTTTTAGTCTTTGAAATTTTCATGTTCTTTTTAGTTCTTTTTAGCCACATTATGGGTAGAAAGGTAAATTGATTACTTTTGTTAGGGGGTTTTTGACATCTTTTATAATTAGGGATACCACGTGTAATTTTTCAAACCACAAGGGATCTATGTGTAATTACACCAAACCTCAGGGGAGGGGAGTGTAATTATCCCTATTTGTTATTCACTTTGACCTCGAACTTGAAAAAATTTCCCGCAATAAATGCAAATAATAAGAAATCTCAGATGGTAAATAGCCTTTTATCAAGGACATATTCATTAGAGTCAATGAGGATAGAAAAGCATCATATTGATTCTACAAAAAGGTGTGGAGCATGATTCATGATTATCATATACTTGGTCATTCAATTAAGAAGCACGGTACAAATAAATCAAGTTAGTTTTACCATTTTTGGGGCCTCAGACTCTGTTTTTCTGCAGAAAGAAGGAACCTACAAGGGAAAGAAATTCAATGCCATTTGCCATTTCTTCGGTTATCAAGCTCGGGGATCATTGCCATCTAAATTTGATTGTGATTATGCCTATGTAAGTTCTGCTGTAGCTTGATTGATAGCCTCATCAATGTATTGCTTGTAAATGGTGGGAGCATTAGCTTCAACAGCAGGGGCGGTGCTTTATTATGGTATTTTGAAAAATTTGGCAGATGCTAGGAACTTTTTATACTTAATTCTTTGTAGGTTTTTATGACTCTTCTCTTCTCATGAAAATGTTTTGACATTTTAGAACTGATAGCAATACTGCTGTTATTTATAGGTTCTTGGTCATATCAGCTATCACATAATCGCAGCTGGTTTGAATGGTTACATGGCAACTGTAAATAACTTGAAGAATCATGTAAACAAGTGGCGCTGTGGTGCTGCTCCTATAACAGTAGGTTTTATATTCTTACAGCTTATGGCAATAACTTGCATGGCATATTTTCACTTTATGTTTGCTCTGACCTGGTTGTTGCCTCTTTTCCTTCTCTTTGTGATTTTGTAATCATTACTGTAAGAAAGTTCTGGTTTTCACTTGTAATTCTAGGCCATGCTGACTGTTAAGCGTTATGGTCATGGTAATGGAGCTTTGACCATTGGAAAACCAGCTCTGCATCCAGCAACTGTTGATCTGAAGGGGAGGGCTTATGAGTATGTCTTATCTTGACATTCCCCCTCACACTTTATTACTTGCAAACTTGAGAATGGTTTTATGATCATTCTTGTATGATGCCAGGTAATTCGGTATTAAAGTGGTTACCCCAATGTGTGTTTTGTTTGCCAGGTTGTTGGGACAAAATGCCACCAAGTTCTTGATGGATGATCTTTATAGAAACCCAGGACCTCTTCAGTTTGATGGCCCTGGTGCAGATGCAAAGGCTGTAACTCTTTGTGTGGAGGACCAGGATTACATGGGTCGCATCAAAAAGTTGCAGGAATACCTCGACAAGGTTTTACTTGTTCCCTTTACAAATTGCATCATATAGCTGCATGAAGGGCCGTTATTGATGACTAATAAGAATTTTCGAGTCTTGGGAGATCACATCCCTCCATTTTGAAGAAAACCCATATAAATGACACCTAGAATTTTCCTTGCATTTTTTGTAATACTGTGGTATCGTTACTTCTACTTTTTCCTGGAAAATTAAATAACTGCTGTCTCTTTTGTTCGATTTCCAGGTGCGTTCCATAGTGAAGCCAGGATGTTCCCAAGATGTTCTTAAAGCTGCTTTGAGTGCCATGTCTTCGGTGACTGACATTCTCTCTGTGATGTCCTCACCTATGAGCGCAAATACTCCTTCTAAAAGTGTATTCCCGGTTCTTGCTGCCACACCTCATTTTTGAGGCGCCACTGCTCGAACGCAATGGAGTTCCTTTTATGCCTTTACCTCGTCGCACAATTTTTTGTAGGCCTAGAATGATTGATGGACCAACAAACCCAGTTTCGTTTGATCTTCTTCTTTACTTGTTTTATGTAACATTGAGAAATATGTTCGTTGAGGAGAAAATACTTGTCAATTACTAGGAAAGGAGGACAATTATTTGGAATTATGCAGCAAATGGACTTGAAATTGAGAGTTGATGATGTATAAAAGGCTTCAACATTCAGCCAGTAGTCCAGTTTTCATTTATCACAATGATATGAGCAAGTGATGTCAATCAGCTAACTTGCACTAACAGATGAATATGGGTATATATATGCTTGAGGATTTGTGAGTTGTTGCCAATTCCACCACACAACACAACTGGACTCTGAAACTTATAATAATGTTATTAACAGCTTGACCAAAATTCTTGGTCTGCCGGTCTTAATGTCTTATCTTGGACATCTATTTGATTTATTAGATACAAACTTGGGCTTTTAAATTTTGATAAAAACTTCATATCAGAAAATGCTACAAATTGACTAAAATGCTCCTAATTATGTATATATAAGGGACTTTCAAATTGACTTGTTTTATACTTGTTTTGAGTAGTTTTATTTTGTGTTTTCATCCCTCCTAAAAAATAAATAATTTTATTCTTAAATATATTTATTTCAATATTAAAAAAAAATATAAAATTTTAATAACTTTAATTAAAAAAATTAAATTAAATACAAATTCATATACTAAAATTCATTATTAACTAATTTAAATTATTATTTTATTTAAATATATTTAAGTAAATTATATTATTTACTATAATTAACATTTACATTTAAATTACCATCATATGTATTTAAAATAAATATTTAATACTTTTTAAAATTATATTTGAAATTTAAAAAAAAATTAAATCAATTTTCCTAACCTTTTTAAATATTTGTCTTAACATTTCAATAAAAACTTTTTTTCCAAACTTTCTGTTAATTACTTTTAATTAAGTTACTTAACACTTAATTAAATTTAATTTTAAAAATAAAAATTAACCACTTAGTTCCAGCCCTCTGGCCCAGTAGACCCTCTCCCTCCCCACCCCTGCCACCCAGTAGAGGGGGACGACGGTGATGTCGTCGCTCCCCAATTTGGGAGACGGGAGCCGCCCATACAAGAACGGAGGGTGACGGATGGCGACGTCGCCCCCCCCCCCCCCCCCCCCCCCATTTTGTTTTGGGCACTTGTTGTTGCCCAGAGCAGATCTGGGCGGTGGGGTTGGGGAGGGGAGATTGCGGCCATGCAGTGAGGGTGGTGGGGGTGATAGGAGGTTAAATGGTAAAATTGCACTTTTAGTCCCACCGCCACAGGATAGGGCCCATTCTCACATTTGGTCCCGTGCTTTTGGTCGTCAACACTTTTGGTCCCAAAGTCCTAATTTTTTAACACCTTTGGTCCTAATTCGTTAAATTTGACGAAAAATGGCACGTGATTGAACATGTGCCATTAGTCAACACTTATTGAGGCTAAAAAACGGTCTTCTGCCGTTAGCTATTGCAATATGGAGGAAAAAATGACGCCAAATGCACATTTTACTCCCTTTTTTCCTATTTATACCCATGAAAAAATGCAAAAAATCTTATTTCCTCCTTTGACAGCAAAAAACTGCTTCTTAATTTATATTCCTCTGCTTTTCGTGAAAAATATGAAGCAAAAACATCTTATTCATAATTTTATAAGTATGCTGCAATTTTGAGTACCTTATTTGGGATGTAAACTGGTACATTTTCTCAAAATATTGTTAATGGATAGATGAGTACTGGTTTTTATTAATGGATGAGTACTTTTTCGCGTTTTGCGAATGGAAGAGCTCTTTATTTTCTATATTCTGCAGAACAACATAAACTAAATAGGCATTTAACAACTTAATTACTTGCATCCAGTTACACTACAAACCATTACTAAAAGGTCAATTACTAATACATAACCTCTTAAAAAAAATTTACATAATAAACCGGTTTCCTTAAACTACCAACAGACATAACTACAACAGAAAAATCCAACCATTACAAAATTCAAAATTTGACTTTTCCTACGCAAATTTTGAATTTCTTCCTCTTGTACGTTCAATCAGCGCAACAAACCAGGAATTATAACGGTATCTCTCATGTTGCGAGAGAAGCACACCAGCAGCGTGCGTTGCGTGATTCTATTGTGTTTTTTGCACTTGACTGGGTGGACAGTTGACCGGAAGAGAACTTCGATTCGCCCGGCCAGCAGAAGGGCATTGGTGGATTTAACCACATAAAAAACCCACATCCACCTCTGCCTTTCCTCCATTAACAAGTATAAAACCTCCTACTTGGGTTGTCATTTGTCCATGAGGTCTTCAAATGAGCGGCTTTACTACAATAACATTCAACATTTCTAGCATTTTCAGAGGTTTGTGACATATTTTTGCCTGTTATTGTTCACGAAAAATAGAGGAATATAAACTACGAAGCAGTTTTTTGCTATCAAAGGATGAAATAAGATTTTTTGTACTTTTTCATGGGTATAAATAGGGAAAAGGGAGTAAAATGTGCATTTAGGCGTCACTTTTTCCCTCCATATTGCAAGAACTAACGGCAGAAGACCGTTTTCTGACCTCCATGAGTGTTGACTAACGGCACGTGATTGACACGTGATGTTTTCCGTCAATTTTAACAGTTTGGGACCAAAGGTGTTAAAAAATTAGGGCTTTGGGACCAAAAGTGTTAACGACCAAAAGCACGGGACCAAATGTGAGAATGGTCCTATCCTGTGGGACCAAAAGTACAATTTTGCCAGGGTTAATTTTATTTTTTGAGTAATAAGTATATCTTTTTATAATATATAATTATACAATTAATAAAATTCAAAATTTGTTAATTTAGGACGTTAATCTATTATAAATTTAAAATCTAACGGTTGAGATGAATTGATTAAATTCTACGACTATTATATATTTAATAAAATTCAATAGTTATTAAAATGAGACTTAATATATAATAGTTAAGAGCAGAACGGTCATTTTGTAAAAAAATTAACGCCGTTGGATGTATTTAACGGAGATGGGCAAGTAAGCCACATTAATAAAATAGAGGAAGTTTTCAACTTACTTTTAAAATACAAGAGAATTTTTAGCTAAATTTTAAAAATACAAGGAGATTTTATGCTATCTGTCTTTCATATATCAGCAGTTGATCGATTGTATTATAACTTGTCCATTGCTAATGTACATGTGATCGTAAATTTTGTATCAGTTCAAAGGGTATTTTTTGGAAGAGTGCAAAAAGTAAAAAATAACACAATGTACTTTTTTCATAGTCATATAAGTCAAATCATAGTATAAACATTGGAAAACACACGAAAAGGAAACCAAATGGAAAAAGATGTGGAATTGACTGGTGAAATTCAGTTTAGTCCATGACATTTGATTTTAACTTTAAAATAATCATGTAAAATAGTCATTGTGATTTCAACTCACTTTAAATTAGGTCCTCTTAGCAAGTAATTTTTTCAAATTATCCCTATATAACTTTTTCTTTTTTACACAAAATTCTTATAGTCCTTCACTTTCTATTTTTTACTGTAGTTTGGTCCCTCGTATATAATTGAGCTTAGAAAATAACAATTATCTTAATTGGAAGAATTCATCATTGGACAATTCAAATGTTTGTGCACATTTAATTATAAAATTTAGAACCTAATTATTGTTTTAAAAAATGTATATGTTAGTTGGAAAAACAAAAAATGTTGAAAATAGAAACAAAAGTTATGAGAAATTATTGAAAAAAAGAGAAATAGAAGTTGAGAAAAAGAAAAAAGAAAAATAATAAAATAATTTAAAAAAATAAAATATAGCAAACCAAAAAAATTGAAGACAACAAAATAGTGATCTTCAATTTTATAAAAGTATATATAACAACTTGATTAATGACATATCAATATAATTATCGTGAAACTTATTGAACTTCTAGAATTTTTAAAAATAAAAGAACGCCCAAATAAATAAGGGATTTTATATGCTCCATTCTTCAAAATTTTAATTGACATATTTATTTTCTTATTTATGTTCTAATTTTTGAATTTTTGTTTAAATATTTTTTATTCTATTTTCTTATTCCAACTTTTTTATTCAAATGTCTTTTGGTTTGAAAAATTCAATAAGTTCATTAAATTCACAATAATGATGTTAATATATTATTAATTAAGTTATTATCTAAATAATTGGTCAACGATAATGATCCGGTTGTATGATGGAGGTCCTAGGTGTAGGGTGAAGCCCACGAACTTGATCTGCGACCCGGATGGAGTGGTCCCTGAGAAAAGAAAGCACGTTAGGCTAGCCGGGATAGTCCCCGGCGTAGACCCTCCGATGCTTAAGTTAGTTCAAGTCTGAGATGGTGACAAGCGATCTAGAGGTAGTAAAGGGTCGAATATATTCAATAAGTCTTACCATAAATGCGGTAGAACAGTGCTATTTATAGAGCCAAGTGCCTGTACTAGCCTGGTCCACGTGGCTTCATCTCAGAGCCTGAGTTGTCAGACGATGGAGGGTCTAGATCTTATCCCGATACGGGTCTTCGTCCGGATCCGGATTCCGGGTCGGGTCGTGGGTATTCGACCCGACTATTAAACACGCGGATCCTAGTCCTTTAGTAGAAAATTTATCCCTTTTTCAGGGTCAATTCCGTCTTTTAATGTAATAAGGGGTGTACCCCTATCATTAGTTCCGCCACTTCTTCTAGTGCAAGTTATTGCACTAGGAGAAGTCGAACCATTTGCTCGCGAAACGTCGCGGTCTGTCCGGCGTCCGATCGTGCCACGTGTCAGCGCCTCTGTCTTCCGATCGGCGCGGCTTTCCACGCTGGGAGTTCTATAAATAGGCCGGGCCCTCATTTCAGATTTCACTCTCCGAGTAACGGTGTCGCGCGATCCACCTTCCTATCGTCCTCTCGATCGCAGTTCGCTCTCTGTCGTCAGTCGCCCTTCGATTAATCGCTCGCTTGCACCCAGGTACCTCTGCGACCCTTCTTGTTTACATTCTTTTTGTGAGACCGTCATTCGCCATCATCATTCCATCTTTTACCGCACTCTGCATCGTCGTTATGTCTGAAGGTTCTAGCTCTAGTTCCGAGTCCGGCTCAAATTCTTCCTCTAGTTCAGGGTCTTCTTATTCTGCCTCCACCGCGACCTCTCCATACTTAGCTTCTCGTCCCTCCCAGGCAAACCAAAGCGATCCTCCACGTTCACCCACAATTGTAGTGTCACCTTTAGTGTCTCCCAGGGTCGTACCCTCGGTTCCTTCTTTAGATGCAACCAATTCTGAAGAGACTCCCACCATAGCTGGTTACCAACATATGATGAATAAAAACCCTTGGGCTGGTATAATTAGCAATGTAAAAACTCCGGTCCATAAACTTAAGGAGAAATACTTTATCCCCCATGACTACGAGGTGTTGATTCCGCGACCTTTCGACCGCATGCATTGTCCACCCCGGGGCTTTTGCCCTTTGTCGATTGTCCATCTAGATGCCGGCCTTCGTTTTCCTCTTGCTCGTCCTGTAGAGCATATTCTGCGTGCCCTAGATATCTGTCCCATGCAATTAACTCCCAACTCTATTAGTCACATAATCATTTTTGTTATAATAATGCGACACTATAATCTACGACCTAATTTTGACAACTTCTGGTCCTTGTATTCTCTCACTTTGTCCACAAGATCTGCCGATCGTGGATTTTTTTATATTTCTGTCCGCAAGGAGTGTAGGTTCCTAGATAAACTTAGATCAAACGTAGGTCCTTGGCGAGAAAGGTTCGTCTTCATCCGCCCTCCTCCGGGTAATGCTTGGCCTTTCCGCTGTGATTGGCGGGTGACAATGCCCGAACCTGAGACCCACGGAGGAGGGTTGGAAGGTGATCAAATAAACACCCTCACTTCTTATACATACGATCCGAAAAAACTATTAGAAGAGACAATCTTGACGCTCGCCGGGCTTTCTCCAGCACCCCTTCTTGTTAGGGGTTCAATAGGTGAACCAAGTTCTTACCCTGTATCTTTACTTAGTTATTTTTCATTCATTATGAGCTCCTAATGATATTCTACTCCTTTGCAGATTCCGCCATCATGAATGCACGAATTGCCCGGCTCTCTCGAGCGCTTAGGGGATGGCCCTGCGCCTGCGGTCGCTGCTTGCTCGTCTGAATGTGACTAGCCTAGTCGTTGTTCCACCCGAAGGCGTTGTGGTCTTGGGTTCCAACACTGATGCCTCAGGGTCGAAGGAGGCCGAGGTCGCTGCATTGGGTGGAGGTGACGAGGGTCCCTCCAAGAAACGTTGTCGCAAGGGTAAGAAACACCGCAACAAGGGTTCTAGCAAGTCTAACAAGCGCAGCAAATCTTGGTCTGAACGTCGAGCCGCTAAGGATGCCGCCGAGGAGGCTGAAAACACGAAGCACTATAAAGAAATGTTAACCTGGTGGAAACAGGCCCGAGAGGAGCTTCGCCTTCCTAATAGCAGGACTGCCGAGATGGAGGGAGATAAACTGGATCCTGGGTGGGCAATATCTGCTCGAAGCTCAGTGTTGCGTTCACTTGTGGGTCAGGACTCCTGGGAGCTTTATAAAGCGTGCTTGCTAGAACGTGATCAGGTTCTCCTTGCTCAGACGTCCCATACGCGCATCGAAGAGCATATCGCCCATGTGCTCACACAAGTATCATTGTCATTTTTCATTTCAACCTTATCACCCCATCATCTTTTAATTATTCGAACTCTTCTTACAGGCGATGGCCTTCAGCCATGACCTGTCCTTAAAATGTTCCATGTTCCGTCATCAAAGAAGAATCGTGGAGTCGAAGGTCCTTGAGGCCCAGCAAGAGAAGGCGGCCCTGGATGATAAGGGTGCTCTCGAGGCTCGAATCGCATCCTTGGAATCTTCCCTCCAGCATGCTACTGAGGCGACCAAGAAATCCGTGGCTGAGGCATTAGAGCAGGGAAAAAATGAAGGGTTCTCGGCTGGAAGGGTCGCTGGACGAACGGAAGGTCTCATCGAGGGTCACGATGTCTTTTTGCAGTCTGACGAATACAAGAAACTGGTCTCCGAGCATCGTCTCCAAGGAGCTAAGGATTTTCTGAAGCCGCCAGCCTTCAAAATGGCTGTGGAGATCCAAACAGCTTGCTTTCTTAACGAAGGGTTCGACAAATGCATCTCCCAAGTGGAGCATCTCAAAGGATTCGCGACTGAGTTCAATCGCAGTCTCCTTGATCCTTCCTTGGATGCAAAACTCCAGCCTTACGTCGAAGATGCCGATCCTGAAGTCGAGGAAGAGGATGAGTTCGAGCCCCTCATTTCTGAAATAGGGCAAGTACCTGGGTGTTAGGTCGCATCACTCGACCAGAAATCCTTTTGACGAGGCTACCTTAGATGTCTCCTTTTGTGAAGATTCTGAAGATACCCTTTTGTTAGGACCCCTTGTAGCAGGCTAAGTTGCTAGGTCGATGTGTGACGATGTTGTAGTGCTTACTGTAGGGAGATCCCTTAGCCATCGTCCTTTATATTTTGCCAGGTAGATGGCTCTTTGATCTTGCCTTGTAATCTATTCTTAACCAGCAATGCAACTTTTGTGGGCTGAAGTCCCCACGTTTCCTCATTAAGTTTATTTATCTTGCGTGCTTTCCGTTTTGGTTCTTTGACTAAGGATGTCTGGTTAGAGGGTCGTTTCCTTTGCAGGTCGTCCATACGGGTGACCTCTCCTGGGTCATTCTGGCTTTCGACCCTTTTCGGCCAACTGAGGCTAGCTTCCTAAACTCTTCCTGGGTGGTCTTCCTCAAGGATGATCTTTTCCAGACCTGACTCTCGGTCTTTTCCAGGTCGACTGTGATCTTTTTAGACCACTTACATTGGCGATCCTTTCAGAATTGATCTTTTACAGATCATTTACACTGGTGATCTTTTCCAGATCGTTTAACCTGGTGATCTTTTCCAGACCCCTTTCATTAGCGATCCTTTTAAGACTATTTTGAGAAGTCATTTAAACTGGTGATTTTTTCCAGATCATTTATATTGGTGATCTTTTTCAGATCCTTTGCGAAGCGTACGCTTAAGTTCTTACATGATTGTGTTTGCTCTATTGGTCGCTACCATGCGATACTTGATGCACTAAACGTGATGTAAGAAGAGTCTAGCGATCATAAGATTAAATGCTTTCACAGGCCCCATCATAGATAAAATAGATCTTTTCCAGATTGAGTTTTACAAAAAGGGGGATCTTTTTCAGACCCCAAGGGTTACAAAAGAGGATCTTTTCCAGACCCAAGGATTACAAAAGAGGATCTTTTCCAGATCCAAGTGTCTTAGCGAAATTTGTCCTTTCAGATCTTCTTCTCGCTGTTCTTCTCGCGCTCCATGACCTTTTACGTGTAAAACTTCTTCAAGTTGTGGACGTTCCATGGTCGCGGGAGTTCTCGTCCTTCCAAATCTTGGAGCTCGTATGTTCCTCTTTTCTTCACCTCGACCACCTTGTACGGACCTTCCCAGCTAGGATCCAGCTTTCCAACGTGCTTAGATACCTCCACCTTCTTCAGCACCAAATCACCTACTTGAAAGTTTCGAGGCCTTACCTGATGGTTGTAACTCCGCATCATGAGACTTTTGTGGTGCAGGATTCTTGCATAGGCGCAATCGCGTTCCTCTTCGATAGTAGTGAGGTCGAAAATTCTCTCCCCCTGGTTTTCTAACGGGTCGTATTGTGTGATCCTCGCCGTTTCTTCACCTATCTCCGCCGGTATCACCGCTTCGGTCCATAGACTAAGCAGAATGGCGTTTCTCCCATTGACGATCGAGGGGTCGTACGGTAAGCCCACAATACTCCTGGTAACTCCTCGACCCATGACCCTTTTGCCCCTTCTAATCTTGTCTTCAAGTGTTGTAGTAGTGTGCGATTGGTGACCTCTGTTTGTCCGTTCGCTTGGGGGTTACCTACTGCCGTAAAGTTCTGTTGTATCCTAAGCTCCTTGCACCATGCCACGATCCCCGTTCCTTGGAATTGCGTGCCATTATCCGATATCAAGATGCGTGGTATTCCGAACCTGCAGATGATATTTTTCCATATGAAATTTATTACCTCTTTATCAGAGATTTTTGCTAGAGCTTCCGCTTCTACCCACTTGGAGAAATATTCTACCGCAACTATAACAAATTTTTTCTGCGCCGGTGCCGGGGGAAAGGGTCCCACGACATCTATCCCCCATTGGTCGAATGGGCATGTGATTTTGATGGGTTCCATCAGGGTCACTGGTGTATGTATCAAGGTGGCGTATTTCTGACAACTCTCACATTTCTTTGAAAATTCCATTGCGTCCTTCACTAGGGTGGGCCAAAAATACCCTTGGCGAATCACTTTCTGTGCCAGCGATCTTTCACCTGAATGATTTCCGCAGTTGCCTTCGTGAATCTCTCTCAGCACATATTGCGCCCTTTCGGGTGCAAGACATTTCAGCAGGGGTCCCGCCACTGATCGCTTGTAAAGGTCGCCGTTCATCATCGTGAATCTATTTGCCTTGTATCTGAGTCTTTTTGCCTCGGTCGGATCACTGGGAACAATTCCTTCCATGAGGTATTTGATGATGCTGGTTTTTCCATGATTCTGTCTCTTCCACACTCTGCACCACGACTGGTTCATCTACAGCTGCTACCTCCCGAACCATCAGAGTAATCTTTCTGCTTTTTACCCCTGACACCGTGGCCCCAAATTTTGATAGGGCATCAGCTCTTTCATTTTCTTCTCGGGGTATTTGCTGAATCATGCATTTGTCAAATTTGCTAATCATCTCCTTTACCTTTTTCAGGTATTGGGTCATGGTCCATTCGCGTGTCTCGTACGATCCTTCTATTTGCATTGCCACCAGTTGCGAATCGGTGTAGACATCTAGTTTTCGCACACCTGCCTCATGGGCCATTTCCAATCCCAGTATCAAAGCTTCATATTCTGCTTCATTATTGGTCGCTGGGAATGCTAACTTAGCTGCGACCTCGATCTCAGTGTTTCCTGGTCCTTGTAACAGAATGTCTGCTCCGCCATTATTTGAATTAGATGATCCATCAACATGCAGGAGCCATCCATCTTGGTCATCTTGCACCTGTTCACCTGTGAGCTCAATAATGAAGTCAGCAAAAACCTGGGCCTTAACAGATACCCTTGCTTGGTATTCAATGTCAAATTCTCCTAATTCCACTGCCCATTTAATAAGGCGACCTGATGCATCAGGTCTGGCCATAATCTGTTTCAACGGAGAATTGGTCAACACTATCACTTTGTGCAACTGGAAATACGGTCGCAATTTTCTTGCAGTAGTTACCAATGCCAACGCTAATTTCTCGACCTGAATATACCGCTTCTCTACTCCTTGTAACATCTTGCTTACATAATACACTGGGTTCTGCGACCCTCTATCTTCCTTCACCAACACTGAGCTTACTGCATCCTCAGATACCGCCAAGTATAAGTACAATGGTTCACCTATTCTCGGGTTAACCAATAGCGGTGGGTTTGCCAAGTACTGTTTCAGATCTTGCAGAGCTTGCTCGCACTCTGCTGTCCACTTAAAATCTTTCATCTTCCTTAGAGTCTTGAAGAATGGTAGGTTCCTGTCGGTTGATCGCGATATGAAGCGATTGAGCGATGCGACCTTGCCAGCTAGTTTCTGCACCTCCTTTATCGACTTTGGAGAACTCAAACCCATGATTGCTTCTATTTTTTCAGGGTTCGCCTCGATACCTTTCTCGCTCACCATGTATCCTAAGAACTTGCCACCTCTTACCCCGAATGTGCATTTTGTTGGGTTAAGTTTCATCCCATATGCTCTCATTACTTCAAACGCTTTCCTGAGGTGACTGAGGTGATCTTCATCTAGCTTACTTTTCACCAACATGTCGTCCACATAGACCTTCATGGTTTGACCTATCAAGTCTTTAAACATTCTGTTCACCAATCTTTGACACGTAGCACCTGCATTTTTCAAACCAAAAGGCATTACATTATAACAATAAATACCCTTTTCGGTAATGAAAGATGTCTTATCTCGATCTTCCTCCGCCATGAAGATTTGATGATATCCTTGATATGCATCCATCATGCTGAACAGTGCGCATCCCGCTGTAGAGTCTACCAAAAGGTCAATTCGAGGTAGCTGGTAAGGGTCTTTGGGGCACGCCTTGTTAAGATCTGTGAAATCGGTGCACATTCGCCATTTTCCGGCAGCTTTTGGCACGATCACCACGTTGGCCAACCATTCCGTGTATTGCACCTCGGTCACGTACCCGGCCTCCAACAATTTGTTCACCTCCTCTTCAATGATCTTGTTCCTTTTTGCTCTGAATGTTCTCTTCCTTTGCTTAATCGGCTTAACCTGCGGGTCTACGTTGAGTCTGTGGACTATCACCTCTGGATCAATGCCTTGGAAGTCGGATGGACTCCATGCAAACATGTCTATATTTTCCTTGAGAAATTCTATCATCATGTTTTCCAGGGTCGAGGACATCATCGACCCAATCCTAGTTGTTTTTCCCGATTCTCCTGGTATCAATTCTATCACCTTGTGCTCCTCTGCTGGTTCCAATCGTTCAGGCTTCTGTTTTTTTATGTCTACTTCATCCATTGGGTGGCCTGCTCCTACCTTTCTTTTAGCCTTTTCGTCCTCATCTCCACCCCTTTTCAAGGATAAGTTGTAACATTTTCTGGCTTCTCTTTGGTCGCATTGCACCTCTCCTACTCCATGCTTCGTCGGGAATTTCATTTTTAAATGATAGGTTGACACTATTGCCTGGAACATGTTCAAGCCAGGTCTCCCCAAAATTACATTGTATGCAAAAGGGGTGTCTACCACCAAGAACCTTACCATCAATGTCCTTCTCCTTGGCTCATCTCCCAGCGAGGCTGGTAGGTCGATCGTTCCCAAGGGTGTCACTCACTTCCTCCGAACCCCACTAAAGGTGTTCGTACTGGCTATAGTGATGCGTCATCTAATCCCATCTTTCTCAATGCACCCATGAATAGGATGTCGACCGAGCTTCCGTTGTCTACTAGTACTTTATGCACTAGGAAATTTGCGATATCCATCTATATCACCATAGGGTCATTTTTGCGACCCTATTTCTGCTGTTAGGTCCTTTCGCCCGAAGCTAATTTCCTCCTCCTGCTCTACTTGCAAAATCATTTTTCCAAGTAAAAAGTCATTGTGTCGGGCATACCTCTTCCTTGATCTTGTAGAATCCCCGCTGGTAGGTCCACCTGCGATCGTGTGGATTACTCCTTTCACAGGAGCATTATCACCCGCTTCCTCCACTTTCTCTTCTTCCCTTTCTCTCCTATGAAACCGTTCTCTACTTCTGGACCTGCTTCTCGACCTATCCCTTCTCCTCCTTGACTCTCGATCGATGTCACGAGAATCTCTTATGTATTCTTTGAAGAAACCTTGTCTAACTAACCTTTCTATCTCATCTTTGAGCTGGTAGCAATCTTCGGTGTCATGTCCCTTTTCCCTATGAAATTTGCAATACTTTATTTCCCGAATATTTTTTCGCGGGCGTCGCACGTGTCTTCTTGGGCCATTGCAATACATTGTCCTTTTCCACCATCATCATCATCCTCGCCCTGGAAGCATTCAATGGGGTGTACCTATGATACCTAGGTTGGTATGGTGCTTCGTGGTCTTTCTCAGACCGCGTTCGCCTATCTTTCCCTCGGTCTCACCCTCTGTCTCGACTTCGACCTGACCATTCGTCATCCTTCATTGCATTCATTTCCTCTTCGTCGATGTATTTTTGAGCCATCCTCATTAATTGTTCCACATCCTCAGGTGGGTCCCTTGCCAGAGCGGACGCGAAAGGACCCTTTTTTAATCCATGAATGAGAATGCTAATCATCATATCGATCTTCAGATCCTGCACTTCGAGAGTTTCGTTGTTGAACCTACCTACAAAGCCTTTCAAGGATTCATCCTCTTTTTGTCGTATGGTGAACAGGTATGTAGCTGACCTTTTTTGTTTTTTCTTACTAGCGAAGTGGAAGGTGAACTTCTGGGTCAACTGTTTGTACGACTCGATCGTGCCACTCGGTAGGCTGGTGAACCATTCCTGAGCTTTTCCTGTCATGGTAGTCACAAAAAGTTTGGCATTAATGGAATCTGACTGTCCGTATAAATTCATTACCAATTTGAATGCCGCCACATGTTCCTCTGGATCTTTTGTCCCGTCATATTTAGGTAAGTCAGGCATCCGGAAATTTGGATCGACTATCTCGGTCAGAATTTTGTTTGAGAAAGGTGAGTTTCTATTTTATGCCACTATATCTCCTATTCATTTGAGTTCATCGATCTGTAACCCCAGCCTTTCTATCTGGCGACCCACGTCCTCGACATCGGCTTTGGATATTCCAGGCTCCCTTCTTCTAGCTCGCCCCTTTTCACTAGACGCTTCATCTGAGATCTCAACCTCATCGCCTTTCTCAGGCGTCCCTTTACTGTTTATTTCCTTAGGATCACCGTCTACTTCCCTTCCTCTGAATAATTGTCGTTTCATAGAGTCGGGGGCATACGGGGTCACGGTTCTCCTTTCGTATTCGACTATGGCATTTCTAGTAGCGTTCCGCGTTGCTTCGTCGATCATCCTTTGTAGCTCGCTCCTAGTGATTTGCAATATTTGATCTCCTAGTCGCGGGGTTCCGTTGTTACCTTCTCCTGGCGTTTGCTCTCCTCCCGATGGTCCTTCCATCTCAAATCTCGAACACTCTTCTCAAGTTTCCCACAGACGGCGTCAACTGATCCGAGTGTATGATGGAGGTCCTGGGTGTAGGGTGAAGCCCACGAACTTGATCTGCGACCCGTATGGAGTGGTCCCTGAGAAAAGAAAGCACGTTAGGCTTGCCGGGATAGTCCCCGGGGTAGACCCTCCGATGCTTAAGTTAGTTCAAGTCTGAGATGGTGACAAGCGATCTAGAGGTAGTAAAGGGTCGAATATATTCAATAAGTCTTACCATAAATGCAGTAGAACAGTGCTATTTATAGAGCCAAGTGCCTGTACTTGCCTGGTCCACGTGGCTTCATCTCAGAGCCTGAGTTGTCAGACGATGGAGGGTCTAGATCTTCTCCCGATATGGGTCTTCGTCCGGATCCGGATTCCGGGTCGGGTCGTGGGTATTCGACTCGACTATTAAACACGCGGATCCTAGTCCTTTAGTAGCAAATTTATCCCTTTTTCAGGGTCAATTCCGTCTTTTAATGTAATTAGGGGTGTACCCCTATCATTAGTCCCCCCACTTCTTCTAGTGCAAGTTATTGCACTAGGAGAAGTCGAACCATTTGCTCGCGAAACGTCGTATTCTAATTTTTGAATTTTTTTGTTTAAATATTTTTTATTCTATTTTCTTATTCCAACTTTTTTATTCAAATGTCTTTTGGTTTGAGAAATTCAATAAGTTCATTAAATTCACAATAATGATGTTAATATATTATTAATCAAGTTATTATCTAAATAATTGGTCAACGATAAATTATTCCAATTAAAACGATTACATTTTTTAAGTTAAAAAAATAGAAGTACCAAATTGTAACTAAATATGAAGAGTGAATGATAAATAATTTTCTAAAAGGAAAAAAAAAAAGAAACAGAAGAGTTTTATAAGAGTAATATGAGAAAGTTACCTATTGAAGGAACTAATTTGAAGTGAGTTGAAACAACAGTAACTATTTTAAAGTTAAAATCAAAAATCGGGACTAAAAGTATTAATAACATTAGGCAATATTATAACCGGATAATTGCACAAGTCACCACCACCTATTATTAAAATAGTAAAAACCAGTAAGCAGCCGGCCTTGGCCTTGTCCTTGTCCTTGTTTGTATAGTGTATATGCTTAATTATTGCTTGAAATTGTACCGACTTGTGTATTTGTTTAAGATTCTTCTTCATAGGAAGAGTGCCCAAATTCCCAAGTTTGGCTGCCTATGCATCATTGGAATAATCTTTTTCTTCCCAGCCTTGTCTCTGTATGAAAAGTAAGATGAAAATTTCAAAGGAATATGTTTTTGACACCAACACACACACAAATATATACATAATAATTTGTTGTTTGAGGTTGATTGTATAGATTGTGTATATAGTGAGATGGAGAAGGAAGAAACTTATAAAGCTCATATAGTAATGGTAGCTTATCACGGACAAGGCCACATAAATCCCATGCTTCAGTTCTCTAAACGTTTGGCTGCAAAAGGGATCAAAATTACTGTAACCACAACTCTCTCCAACACCCAGGCCATGGAATCTGCATACGGTGCAGGTCCGATCACGTTTGAAACGATATACGATGATTGCACACAAGGCGGGGTGTCTGGACCTGGTGGATTCAAAGGCTTTCTTGATAGATTTCAGGCCATTGGTTCAACAAACTTGCTTGAATTCATCACAAAGTTTCAAGATTCTGATAAGCCTGTGAAATGCTTGATTTATGATGCCAACATACCCTGGGCCTCAAATGTGGCCACTCAGCTGGGAATTGCCAGAGCTGCCTTCTTTACACAATCTTGTGCTTTTGTTACTACTTGCTACCCCATGCATTGTGACTTGTCGGGAAAGCCTCCATCCGTCCCGCTTCTATCAATGCCCGAATTGCCTGAGCTTCGGGTTCCAAATCTGCCTTCGTTGGGTCCTGAGACGGGGCGATATCCTCCTATAATTCGGTTCATTTTGAGGCAATTCGACAACAGTGAGAAAGCAGATTGGGTACTCTTCAACTCTTTTGCTAAGTTGGAAGAGGAGGTAAAATCATGCTATGCTAATATCACTACTTTTTCTGTTAGATGAAGAGTCAATGAATCAAGATAAAGAGGAATAATAGACATGAGTTTCCGAATTAGTCTCTTTCTGAGAGTTTAGTTTTAAAATTTTCTTGTACTGACAAGCACAACTTTGGTTGAAAATGTAGGTAATGAATTGGATGTCAAGACTCTGGCCTCTGAAGACAATCGGACCAACGCTACCTTCCGTTTATCTAGACAACCGGTTAAAAGATGACAATGACTATGGCTTTAACATCTACACCCCAAACACTGACACCTGCATGAAATGGCTCGACTCCAAGGAGACGCGATCAGTCGTTTACGTTTCATTTGGCAGTGCTGCGAGTTTGAGCACAGAACAAACAGAAGAGCTAGCCGACGCCCTCTTGCATAGTAGCAAGAGCTTCTTGTGGGTGGTGAAACCATCCGAGGAAAGTAAGCTGCCCACCAATTTTTCAAAGGTAAATCCAGACAAAGGATTGGTAGTGAAATGGTGCCCTCAGTTGGCAGTTTTAGGTCATGATGCAGTGGGATGTTTTGTGTCTCATTGTGGTTGGAATTCCACAATGGAAGCAATAAGCCTGGGAGTGCCTTTGGTGGCAATGCCTCAGTTTCTAGACCAGATGACTAATGCACATTTCGTGGAGCACGTCTGGCGGGTGGGACTCAAACCTAAGACAGACGACAATGGATTAGCCCTGAGCGAGGAAATAGAGACGTGCATTGACGAAATCATGCAAGGAGAAAGAGGACGAGAGATCAAGACGAATGCAGCTCGTTGGAGGGTGTTGGCCAAGGAGGCGATCGACCAAGGAGGGAGTTCGGATAAGTGCATTGATGATATAATTGCTCAGCTCTGCAGCTGCTAGAACAGCATTGTTTTTTTTCAGCAATTGGCTCATCCATTCATAGGTAAATAAAAATTCTTATCCGAATCAAGTTTGGCCGAACCAAATCAATTATAGAGTAAGTATCATACACTTGCTATATGATTAGTCACTTTTCCTATACTGTACATCAATCACACAGAAAGTGTATTACACTTGCCATATAATTAGTTCAGATTTGATCGAACCAGATTCGGATTATAATTTCCTGCTTGCTTGTTGTATGCATGTGTTTGAACAAATGAAAGAGCATTACTGCCCTTTGGTTAATAAAAATCTTGTTATTTCAATTATCATTCATCCTTTCCTTTCAAGTCCAAATGTTCAGTCTACTTTCAACTTTTATTTCTTATTACTTGAATCAAATGTCTAAATTATGTTTTAAAACTTAAAAGTTTTGATGCGAAATTAAAGACAAAAGAATCGAGCTCATATTATTTTTCTTTAATTATTGTATTGTTTATAGAGGGGCATAATTACATCAATTATAAAGAATTGCTAAATAAGTCTTGGGATTGCGTAAATTATTGAGACGGATGTTTAATACGACATTCATAATATTTTTTAGAGGGTCGGTGCATTATAGTTTTGTACTAAAAGAAAATAATGCTAAATTGTAAAATTAAAAAATCCGTTTTGTCAGATGATCTTTTAGGTAATGTAAAATTAATGGAACAATATTATATGGTATATATTCTATTATTGTGAGGGAAAAGCAAAACAAACGCGCCTCTGGGGCTAATTTGGGCATTTTTGTTCTCCGAGCCGTTTGATGAAAAGGGTTTGAAATTTTGAATTTCAAAAATGTTGCCGTTGTAATCCCCACCGCCATATGTATATAGGATCCGCCCCTTCGCACATACAAAAACCTAATTTCTTCCTAAACCTTGAATCGCATTTCTCACACACACTACGCAGAGAGAGAGATAGAGAAGATAGAACGAAATGGATGAGAAAGCGAAATCTGCCATGGAAGCATTCGAGAAACTTGAGAAAGTTGGAGAGGGAACGTACGGAAAAGTGTACAGAGCAAGAGAGAAAGCCACTGGCAAGATTGTTGCTTTGAAGAAGACGCGTCTCCACGAAGACGAAGAAGGGGTGCCCCCCACCACTCTTCGCGAGGTTTCTTTGCTCCGGATGCTCTCTAGAGACCCACATGTTGTCAGGTATTGGCACTTGCCGATCGTCAATTCGTTTCTCTTCTTTTTCGTAGTTTATAGACGATTTATACGTATTATACTGATTCTTCGATTGGTTTTACTGGATTTTTGTGGGTTGGTTCTTTCTTTTATTATTGTGCATGAATCGTGGGTCTAGGCTGTTTTCTTGATTTCTTGGGCTATTTGAGAGCTTCCCTCTCATACGTTTTTGTTTTATTTTCTCCCTAATTCAATTGTTGCTTTAGGTTTTTTTAAGATGATTTCCTGTTCAAGTCTATTATGGGTCTCATTCTTGGTTTGGTTTGGGCTTTTTCAGTGCTTCATGGGGTTTATGTCTTCTTCTTTTTAGTTTTCTTGTTGGTCTTGGTTCTTTCATTAATTGGGTTCATTACTGATACTCAGAGATCAAAATTGAATCTCTAAATAATTAGCTAGTAAATAACTATATTTAGAATAGATGTCAAGAATCTGTGGTATTGTATATGCCCTATGTCTAATTTTACAACTCATCCTTTCAATCATAAATATACAGATTGATGGATGTGAAACAAGGCCAGAACAAGGAAGGCAAGACAGTTCTGTACTTGGTTTTTGAGTACATGGATACTGACCTCAAGAAGTACATTCGCAGCTTCCGTCAAACAGGTGATCACATCCCACCTAAAATCGTTAAGGTAACATGTTTTTCATTAGTCATTGGCTTTTCTTGGTATATTTCTACCGATCCTTCTGAATTTATCCTACTATGGACCTTAACCCTTTTGTTCTTCACAATGGCAGAGTTTAATGTACCAGCTCTGTAAAGGTGTTGCTTTCTGCCATGGTCATGGTGTTTTACACAGGTAATCTAATGTTTTAATTCTTCCAGAAATGATCCTTATCAGGGTTTAATTTTATTTTTCGCACCGCGTCTAAGTCAACTATGCCGTTGTTTAGGGATCTTAAGCCTCACAATCTTTTGATGGATCGCAAGACTATGATGCTTAAAATAGCAGATCTTGGACTTGCCAGAGCTTTCACAGTACCCATCAAGAAGTATACTCATGAGGTACTTTCTTTGAAAACCCTTTGAAACCTTTACCGTAATTTCTCAACCAGGCCGTAAAATCATTGAATTATTATTCGCAGATATTGACCCTCTGGTACAGAGCTCCTGAGGTTCTTCTGGGCGCTACACATTACTCGCCTGCAGTAGATATGTGGTCTGTTGCCTGTATATTTGGTATGTATATTTTCGTTCTCTCATCATGATATTCGTTGCTTGTTTTAAATAAACTTCCTACAATGAAGAATTCGTGTAAATGCTGAAACGAGATTCTTGATTTCAATTTCTCAGCTGAATTGGTTACAAATCAAGCCCTCTTCCCTGGAGACTCTGAGCTGCAACAGCTTCTGCACATTTTCAGGTTGTTGACAGATAAGGCTGTGTAATTCTGTTGGTCTTAACTCATTTTGCTATTCTTATTCTTATGCATCTGCATTTGTTGAAGCAGATTGCTGGGAACTCCGAATGAAGAAGTTTGGCCCGGAGTTAGCAAGTTAGTGAACTGGCATGAATACCCACAGTGGAGTCCAAAGCCACTTTCATCAGCTGTTCCTGGTCTGGATGAAGATGGCCTCAATCTTTTATCTGTGAGTCCAATTAGGTTAAATAAATAAACTACAAGTAATTTCATTACAGTCGATTCTTTCTTAATTGTTCCGAAATGTTTAATTATTGTAGGAAATGCTGCAATATGAACCATCAAAGAGGATTTCCGCAAAGAAAGCTATGGAACATCCTTATTTTGATGATCTTGACAAGTCCCTTCTCTGAAAGTCAGTGAATTTGGATGGATATCTTGCTTCTCTCGAGCATTTCTCGGGCCATATTTTAAGCATCGTTTGCTGGTTTTCCCAAAGAATTGTTCTATAGGTTGACCTTTCTGTAGGAAAGCACTTTGAGTGCTGCTTCCATAATTGTAGTTTACTATTAACAATCAATTTGCTTAGTTTGGATCATTCTCACTCCAACTTGTTAGTTCTTTCTATGTTTTGCCGAAGCTTTTTATTATGGAAAAAGGCTTGCAAATGGTAAAACAAACCTTTAAAGGGCTTTCAAATGGTAAAACAAACCTTCTTGCCTGGACGAGCTTTAGAAGATCAAACAAAACTCCAAATCAAATAAACAAGTTTTTAGGTACCAAACGTGAAAAAAAATTCTCTCTCTACAATATGACCGTTGGACAAAGATTCCGACCACCCATTTTCTGATCAACATCTCCGAGTCCACCGGCAACTCCTGCTCCCTTCCCCCAATTGATTTCGCCCTCTCCCTCACACATTTCGATTGCGCATCCCTCATCTTCACCGTCGGCGAACCTTTCATGCCGTCGGACCCTCCCTCTGAATGGCTGAAATTTGCTCTAATCGGTAAATTCTCACATGGCCTTCCAGACCTGAATTTTCTGAAGCAAAGAATTGTTAACTAGGCCTTAGAGGATCTTTTACTGTTGGAGCTGTTAATCTTCTTACACATGAAGAAGATTTTTGCAGACTACGGCTCAGAGGGGAATAGCTTTCTGATTGCAGACAACCCGTTATATATGAGAACTGTCCAATGTATTGCTCTTTCTGTAAGCACTCAAGGCATGATCATCATTCTTGCATGTCCAAACCTAAGAATGATTACTACAAAGCTGCTTTCAGTAACACGCGCCTTGACACTCCTAACAATGTGGATTTGGAGGAAGAGGATATAACTCTAGAAAAAGGTGGTGTTCTCAGACACACCCAATACTGCCCAGATTATAGAAGCTCACAATGTGGGAAAGAGTCATGAGATTAATGCCAAGGATGCTATGGCTGTGGCCTCTAACACTACTGTTGAGGTTGACAGTGAGGAAGATTTCAACTATGATCATAGCCGACCTTTTGGATAGAAATTGGGACGAGGAACTGAAGAGCTCACACCATTATGGAGAATACTGGAACCATTGAACAGACTTAGAGGAAGGAGAACCTCACTTGGAAGGACAAAATAACCAAGGATGGTGACCATAGTAGACAGATTAAAGACAACAGACAATCCGTCCTCCCCTGCTTGGTCATTGGAACAAGGAGAATCAGATTTGGTGGAGACTCTATTAACAGGTGCCAAAACCTGTTTTAGAGGAGACAGTCACAAGGAACTGAAGAGTTTAATGAAGGAGAAGAAGAACCCACCATTGTTTTTAACAGATTTCAAAGTTTGGAGGGCATGGTTGAGGAAGACATCAACCAGACTGTTGCAAATTGAAGGGACAAGCGAATCCACCCCAGAGCGCTAGCTGAAGCGAGAAAGAGAGATAATACGATATTTAAAACATACATCATCAAACACGATCCTAAGGGGTGTATCCTTGGGTGCTCAACCGGGCGTTCGATGTAGAATATGATAATTAACATAAATACATCATATAGAGCACATAGATGAAACGAGAAGGATACTAGAAAACAATAAACCGAATGTTACCTTTGTAGTTTTTCTAGTGCACGGCTACAAGCGTTGTTCCATGACCGGAAACGTTTACCAAGGTTCAAATCTATGAACCCTCTAACGTAGTCCACACCACACCGGGAGAAGTCACGTTTTTCTTACTAGAGAAAAATGGACCTAGAAGATGAGATTGAAGAAGGGATCACACTATCGAATTAGTGTTCCTTCTTAATATTTCTTTGCTCTTCAATTGATCCTAGATCAATGAAGCAACAAAGAGGATATGAGAGTAAAGAGAGGGGGCCGAAAATTCCTAGAGAGAGTGTAAAGAGTATTCTTTTTTTTTTTTCCTAGAAAAAGATGAAAAATGAATCTCTTGCATTGATGATCACGTATATATAAATTATTAATGTGATTATTAGAATGTGTCTAGGTTTATCCAAGAATGTCTACATACATTCCAATCAACCCCTATTAATCTTCAATCAAGCCTATCATTTTATAAGGTATGATTTAATAATACCAAGTGAAAAAGACTTGATTGGAATTAATTTGTCTCTTTCCAAAAGAGACAAGTCAACTTGTCATCACGACCTAAATGGGCCGATTTTTGTGCTTCAACAAGAAGCAAAAAAACGGCCTCTTCTTTTTAGAAGAAGCTCAACTTTTTCTAATTCCAAAAGTGGAATTAACACCTCTCTTCGGCCAAGATTTAATGGACTGGATATTATTGTAATCCAATTACAATAAATCCAAGAATTAAGTCCTATTTAATTCAAGGTCCAATTAAATAATTCTCATTATTCTTTTAATCTAATTAAAAGATCCAAGCCTTAAATCTCTATTTAATCGATAAATCCCATTTACCGATAAATCGAGGGCCCGATATAGTATCAGCTCGTCCATCCAATGGACGATCCCATAAGTAATCCAATTACTTATCATCCTCTGAAATTGATTCCAAGTCAATTCCTTCACCTTCTCGGTGATTTGTGTGTGAACCTTTAGGTTCACCTTCATCTAGACTTGGACTGGTGTCCAATAAAAGCCCGTCAACATGGGTGGCCGTCTAGCAATGGTACATGACACTAGAGACGAGGTGAATGTTGGCGTGAACATTTAGGCACCAATTTCGTACGGGTACGGTCCTTCCATCTACCGTCTCCCGGACTTACTTCACATGATTAATGATTTAAATGATTCTCATTTTTCTTTTAACCTATGTTACTCTTCAAAATATTTGCTTTATATGACAATCCAGTTAATTGATTTTCATTTGTCATCTAACATATCTTAATATGTCAAGTGATCTAACTAAACTCATTTAATCTATGCTAGACAATTTCTCAACATCATTTTTTTTTAATTTTTATTAATTTTTCTAGTCATTCCTTGTTATATCATATGGGTATTTTGAAAAGACTATTCCTGAATTGATCAATATGCTTATGCAATACGAGGCTACTATAAAGAAACCTGCACCAGTAATACTAGCAACCCCATCCACATCTTCATCCAAGACCAAAAGGGTCAAGAGATGGAGGAGAAACGGAAATGCGTGGAAGAAAAGCAATAAGGAAGGCCGAGAGAAGGGCAAAGGGAAGAAGATAATCAAGGCCAATCCAACAAATGATGAGTGTCATCACTGCTAGGAAAAAGGCCATTGGAAGAGGAATTGCAAGAGTATTTTGCAATAGTCGAAGGTATTTTCGTTATTGAAATTAACATGGTTGTTAATAATGCTTCTTGGATATTTGGTGGAGCTCATATTTGCAATAATTTGCAGGTAATGGCAAGAGGCAAAATATTAGGTAAAGGGAATGTGATCCTCAGGCTTGGAGACGGCAAACAGGTTGCCACTGAAGCCGTTGGAACTGTTCACTTAGCTATTAGCAAGGATGTTAGGATAGTATTTAATAGTTGTTATTATATACAAAGTATGATAAAAAAAAAACATTGTATCTATACCTAATCTTGATGAAGAGTGGTATGAATTTTGTGTATCAAAACAATGTTTCTAGTTAATGAGGAATGGTTCTTCTGGTTTATTTGGCACTTTAATAAATGGTTTATATACTATCCAACAACATAATATGATCATGAACGTTCAAGATAAACAAAAATTGGATGATCAAGAAAATTCACAAACATGGCACGCCAAGTTCGGTCACATTTCCAATGATAGGATGAAGAGGTTGATTGACTCTAAGAATTTAGAAATAGAGAATTTAGATACTCTTTCAACTTGTGAATCTTGTCTCAAGAAAAAAATGACCAGAACACCATTTGTTGGACAAAGTAGCCATGCCCTTGCACTATTGGATTTAATCCACACAAATGTTTGTGGACCTTTAAGTACTCTAGCTAGAGGAGGATTTTCTTACTTCATAACCTTCACCGAGGATGACTCATGATTCAGTTATGTGTACTTAATGAAGTACAAGTATGTTGCATTTGAAATGTTCAAAGAATTCAAACTTGAAGTAGAAAATAAAATTGAAAGAAAAATTAAGACCATTCGATCTGATTGTGGTGGTCAATACTTAAGTGGTGAATTCTTAAACTATTTAAAAGAGAATGGGATTCTCTCTCAATGGACTCCTCCTGCAACGCCACAACTTAATGGCGTGGCTGAAAGGAGGAATCGAACTTTGTTGGACATGGTTTGTTCTATGATAAGTTTTACTACATTACCTCTTTCTTTTTGGGGCTATGCGTTAGAAACGGCGGCCAAGTTATTAAACATGGTTCCATCTAAGGCTGTACCCAAAACACCATATGAAATGTGACATAGCAAACCACCATCTTATAAGTATTTGAGAATATGGGGGTGTCCCGCATAAGTCAAAAGACTAGTGGGAGATAAGTTGGATATGAGATCCATCTTATGTAGATTTATTAGATATCTGAAAGAAATTGTAGGATACTACTTTTATGATCCCTCGGAACAAAACATGTTTGTTTTGAGAAATGCAATGTTCTTGGAAAAGGGTTTTCCTTCGGATACTCAAAACAAAGAGGTGCAACTTAAAGAGTAAAGTGATGCATTGCCTATGGCAGAAATGACACCTATACTGCCTTACAATGAACATTTTGATTTTACACATCCACTGAGAAATTCAGCTAGCGTCTCTAAACAACCTGTGAGATATGGTATGCTAGCCTTGACTGATCAATTGGATAATGATCCAAAGACATTCGAAGAGGCGATGTCTGACATCGATTAAGATAAATGGCTTGAGGCCATGAGATCAGAAATGGACTCCATGAACTAAAACACGGTATGGACCTTGGTGGATCCACCTAAGGGTGTTAGGTCCGTTGGGTGCAAATGAGTCTACAAGCGAAAGCATGGAGCCGATAGAGAGGTCTCGGTCTTTACAGCCCGATTGGCAGCGAAAGGCTACACTCAAAGGCCTGGGGTGGACTTTGAGGAAACTTATTCGCCCGTTGCTATGGCCAAGTCTATAAGGATCTTACTTTTCATAGTTGCGTATTATGACTACGAGATATGACAAATGGATGTGAAAACTGCATTCCTTAATGGATTCATTGAGGTGAAATCTATATGGATCAGCCACAAGGTTCTACATCCAAAGGAAAAGAGCAAAAAGTTTGCTAACTCCGGAGGTCCATTTATGCGCTCAAACGGGCATCTCGAAGTTGAAATATTCATTTTGATGAGGTTATAAAATATTATGATTTCATCAAGAACGAATATAATCCATGTGTATATAAAAGGGTTAGTGGGAGATCTATTGTATTCCTTGTGCTTTATGTACACGACATTTTACTCATCCGGAATGATGTTAAAATATTAGGTGACACTAAAGCATGGTTGTCTACTCAATTCTCCATGAAGGACTTGGGTGAAGCGTCCTATATTCCTGGGATAAAGATCTATAGAGATAGATCTAAAAGAATGTTAGGAATGGCCCAAATCTCGTATATTGATAAAGTCTTGAAAAGGTTCAAGATAGATGAGTCAAAAATGGATTTTCTTCCCATGAGACATGACATTAATCTCTCTAAGACTCAGTCTCCCAAGACTGATGAGAAAGTTAAGAAAATGTCAGAAATTCTTTATGCATCTACTAGTGGCAACATACGATATGTTGTTCAATGTACAAGGCCTGATATAACTTACGAATAAGTGTTACGAGTTGTTATTCGGCATGTGCCAGCCACGATCATTGGACTGCTGTCAAAAATATCCTTAAGTACTTGAGAAGAACTAGGATTTATTTTTGGTGTACGGTGATGGAGAATTGAAATTGAAAGGGTATACTGATCCCAACTTCCAATCGAATGTGGATAACGCGAAGTCTCAATTTGGTTATGTATTCTGCCTGGATGGAGGAGTTGTTAGTTGGAAAAGTTCCAAGCAGGATACAACAACAGATTCCACAACAGAAGCCGAATACATTGCAGCTTCTGAAGCTGCAAAGGAGGCTGTTTGGATGAAGAACTACATCCAAGAGTTGGGTGTGGTGCCTAGCATTTCCAAATCCGTAGTCATACTTTGTGATAATAACGGGGCTATTGTGCAAGCGAAGAAGCCAAGACCTCATCACAAAGCCAAACACATAATTAAACACTACATCTAATCTGAAAGATGGTAGGAAGAGATGATGTGCGAGTGGATCGTGTTGCATTAATAGAGAACATAGCAGACCCGCTTACAAATTCGGTATCACAGATTGCTCATTCTCAACATCTTGAGAAGATGGGATTAAAGAACATGGGTAATTGGCTTTTGGTCAAGTGGTAGATTGTTAGAATAGGTGACCGTCAAACCAATTGATTGGCTCTTTGTAAACTATTCTAGACGACCTTTTTCAACAATTTGTTAGTTTAAGAAATGTTTTGTTGGACATCTTCATCATATGCTTTAAACATTATATTTATATGAGCATTTGGTTGAAGCCTTTAGATCAATTATGCTATGGGGTTGGCTCACGCATATGATAGCGACCATAAAATCAACCTCTATGGTTTGATGTAAAATATTCTAAGTTGATGAATCAGTCGAGACAGGGCATTGATCATTCTTTAAGACTTGCATTAAGTGATGCATTCATATGATAAATGTCGAGTTTCATAGGCAAAGACGTATGACATCTATGTACTTTAGTGGGTGCTCGATAAAGAGTTATCAAGGTCACTGAATTGACTCGCAGGAGTTGTCATATGGAAGCTCTATATGGTATGATCGGCATGATAGAACTCCTAGGCTACGATAGTGCACTAACTAGTCGTTGGACTTGAGGTTTCACAGTAACCTTGTGCATAAGAGGGCTATGACTTGGTCATGTCCAATGTGGATCTCAGGTTTCATTCTGGATACTATACGTTCATGTTTCAGACATAGTTGAAGCATGCATGGAGGTTGGAGAGTTCCAAGATAGGATTTGCTACTTATCATGAGATGATAGCGGACCTCCTATCTCTACAGTATGCGCTCCTTGAAGCCCATGCCACCCAAATGTGACACCCCCTCCTTAATTACATTCCATTTTATAATTAATTCTCATTTAACCCCAACCAGATAAATAATCTTATATCAATAACTCTATATAAACCTCAAGTGATTAAATGCTTCATCAAAATCGTTGTATAACGTACTTCCCTATAGCTTATGAAAACGACAAAAGTGGAGTTTCTAGCTATTACAAAATTTAAGATATTAATTCAGTCAAAGTTTAGTATCCTTGTAAATATGTAGCTAGAACTCCCAACTCATGATGACACTTCAGTGCTGACCCACCTAATAAGGCTGACAACTGGCTACGAGCTAGCTAGATGTGTTACTGCAATCTATGAAAAATTACATGGCAAAGAGTGAGTTGTCAACTTAGTAAGTATAACTAATTAGCTTATATATATATATATATACACATATGAGCACATACAAAGAAGACCAATTTCATTCAATGACACCAATCAACCACATTCGTTGTACAATTTCCACGGTATCACAAAGTAATCAATACCAATGATCATGTGAAAACCTATGCCAGAATCACCATCAACCACAAGATAATACACCATGATTATGATTTATTATCGTAGGGCCCTGCTAACCTAGTTGGAGTATATTCAATGAATTTTCCGGCTCTCATCATCTCAATCAATATCATATAATCATTGGCACAGGATACCCATTGTATGTGATATCCCCGCCAAGTGTGTAGCTACCTTAGCACAGGACATCACACCGAACATGGCACCCCTACACCACCCCAGTGTTTAGCCTTCAGCACAGGATATTTCCCACTACCCGGAATTCACGCCATGGTACCTAGCTGTATATTCATTTTCTCATATCATATATCACGTTGTCATGACAGCATACAGCTCGTCATCAATCACATCATCGTAAATCATTGAATATGCCCTAGGTTAGGTAAGCCATCTTTTCATCTCAATTTACCATCGTCCCATTAACGACTTCATAATTCAACTTCAATCAATAATCACATAGAAGCATGTCACAATCATTCACGAGAACTCCATCATTCATCTTCGTTCAAACAATAAAATCGAAGTATATCACAGTTATTTACCATGTATATC
This sequence comes from Sesamum alatum, assembly GCA_034509735.1. NCBI lineage: Eukaryota > Viridiplantae > Streptophyta > Magnoliopsida > Lamiales > Pedaliaceae > Sesamum > Sesamum alatum. Next base: position 905,731 of record JACGWO010000004.1, read on the forward strand.
ACACCGAACCATAGACATAGCATATAACAACAATTTCACAAGATAACCATATAGTCCAATTAAGCATATGACAGTTTACGATCAAGATTACACATAACCATGCATCTTCATATATATATATATATATATATATCCAATTAACTATACTTACCTCAATTCCATAATGATTTACTTAGTGAAATGATGTGTTCAGTCTTGTACGTTGTTCTCGTGTCCTATAATGAGCTATAAGACGCATAGTCAATATATCGATAATATATGAATTTATTAATAAAGCATTAGACAATATTCAGACATTTCTCACTAATATTTTAATATCTTGTTCTAAAAAATTGAGATCCTTAATTCATTTTTTCTACATAAATTAGACTCAATTATCTTTCCATCCGTATATATCTTGCTATATTTAAGTTAGTGTTTATATTTTTAAGAATTTTCTTTACCACCCCTTAACCTGTGAATCCTGCCAGCATGAACACTGATCACTAATTAAATCATAACTTTAATTATACTAATCCAACTTAAAAAATGTTTTAGAGTGATAACCTAGACATGCTAGGATTTCCATTGGCATAAAATTTCTATATTAAAACTGTTTAAGAATCTCTCTTATTCCTGTTCATGGTTTTCTTTGACAGAATCTGTACCAACTTATAAATTCTCCCCAGACAAAGTACATTTTATAAATGCATTATTTTTACTCCAACTACTCTCATAAGTCTCTAGTTTTATCTACAACAAGAATCATATGAATTGGATCTGTATATAATGAGTTATTCAGGTTTTAACACAACCTGTTCCGTACTATCACAGATCCATAGCCTCTACTTTACAATTCTACCAAAATTCATATACTTATTCAAAAATTATGATATTTACATAATATTATGTAATATGTCTCTAGTTTCATTTTACAAAATAATCATACAAATTGAACTATTATAACTCAAGTTATAAATTTTTTAATACACTCAATCTGGATTATCGCAAAAACAGGGCGATAGAATGTTTCCTCCGATTTACCTAGTACAAATAACGATTTAGCTTCTGCTCAAAACAAAAAAGTTATAGAACACATCCTAATATTTTCATAGACACAAAATTCACTAATTTTGGACCGGTAAAACTTAAGATTTTCTTGAAAACAGAGACTGTTCGGACAGAGCTTACCCTGTTACCATACAACTGACTTAATTTATTCTTTTCTTGAATTTCAGCCTTCATCCTAGCTCAATTTTGAATTTAAGAAACTTTGAATGATACTTACAAAATCACTATAACAGGCTCTAGATTTTGAGTTCTTGAAGAAGGAAAGAAAGAATGGAAATGAAGAAATCAATCCTATATATTGCTTTGGTCTCTCTCTCTCTCTCTCTCTCTCTCCACTGCCTCCTACATCTCCCTTTTGTTTTCTTTTGTTGGTTCTATACCCTTCTAAACTTATATTTATATAGTTGATATTTATCCTTCTATATATATATATATAAGTGTCTATCAATATATATATATATATATGGATAGGTTAGTAGGTGTATACATATAGTGTACTAGCAATAGATACGTGTGTTGCACGTGAGTCACATGATTTGATTAAAATGATAGTATAATTTTAAAATTTAATGATTAGATGTATAATATACTAATTATTAATTTACAATATAAAAAAGTGTAATTCTCCAAATATTGATCAATTTGAAAAATTCTTTTAATATATAGAAAAATTAAATAAATTGAAAATACTAAATGTAAATAACTATATTATAACCTTTTTTTTAACTAATAGATGTTTCTATTAGTCTTTATCTTTGTTATTGTTTTTTCAGCTTGATTGCCGGTAACATCTTCTTTTTCTTGGTTTTAATGATTATTGAACCAATCGTTATATAGATAAATAATAATACTTTTGTATGAAATATTTTCTTTGAACTTACTTCAAGTTGGACTCTCATATAAATTGTTTAACAATTAAATCATACTATTATTTAATGTTAAACAATCAATTAACAATTTTCTACCATTGCTCTTATTATTTTGAGATCTAAATTTCAAAAAGATCCCAAGGTTCAAAATAAATTTTTTTTATAATGCTCTTTTTTTCTGAAAAAGTATATAACGAATTATGTTGTTAAGCAAAGATAAAAAATAACAGAATAATCATAGTGTTGACATCAAAATGTTGGAATAAATTACCAATTAGAAGTCCAAAAAAAATGACTAATAATTAGGTTCTAAATTAAAATCTATACTATATTTGGGCTTTACATATTTTCGAAATAATAAATTCGCAATAAATATATACTAAACTTGGGCCTTAAGCGTCTTCACAGATTGATTCAAGATAAATACAAATAATTCTTTTATTCTGGATTGGTTAAGTGGGTCAAAACATGTTCAAGTACAACTCGTTAGAAAACTGATCCATATCAATGCCTATAATTTTCAAGTTCAAGCTACCTAAGTCTTGCTCATGCATATAAAAAATAACCTACACACACAATAAGACACCTCTCTCTCTCTCTCTCTCACACACACACACACATACACACACACACACACACAAACCCACAATAGGACACACAAGCCAAATCCTAAGAACTCAAGTCCTAAATAAGTGTAAAACACTCATTATGTAATTACGAAGGCTCTAGGTTTTTCTTGACATCAAAGGCTTGACACCTTATCTCAAAGTAGCTTGTGATTTTCCCATAACATGATACAATCCACGAATTTTTTGTATCTTTTTTTTTCATAGAATTACTTTTTTAACTTTTTTAATTTCACAAGGGTAAATTGCATTTAACCCAACCTTAGTAGCAATATATGTTATATCTATTGAAAATTTTAACTAATTTTTCCTTTATTTCATCAACCTTTGAAAAAGTGTGCTAGAAGTTTACTTAATTAATAAAAGGTCATTCTTATCTACTATTCTCAGCGGACTTAATTTTTCAAATGTTGTTTTGATTTTACAATAATATTATTGATAGAGATTTTTTTTATTATTGTTTCTTTTTATAATCATATATTTAACTAAATCTACTAAATTTCTTATAGATTTTCCTTAAAAATTAAATAAATTAACTTAATTTATAAAAAAATACAATTCAACTCAAAGTAAAAAAGAACTTAAACTAATTATGTATTGATCAAGATGCCCAAAAAAAATCTTAAAATGCTAATGTAGTTTATCTGACTTCCTTCTTTATCCTTTATTAAATCATTTATTTATTTCATTAGTACTTGACGATATTTATTTTGTCAATTATTTTGTCCTTTCCAATTAATCAAATATTATTTTTCTTGTTCTCCATTCTGTTAATTTTTTTCCTAGGATTTTCTTTGCTCATATGTTATGGATTGTTGCCTTAATAATTAATTTTTATTTATTATTAAAAATAGTCCTTTTGAAAAAGTATCAATATATTTTCACAATGGAAACAAACATAGGCCGGAATTCACACTTTAATTATTGTATAATATAGGGTTAGTTACACTTAGACCCCCTTTGAAAAATAAATTTATACTTTCCTCCAAAAAAGTTCCAAAATTACACTTACACCTCCTAAGAAATTTCACCATTTACCACTAACCCCCTTTCGTTATGGTTTGGACTAAAAATGCTAACATTAGCAAAAATAATTACATAAATTTTTAATTTTACCCCTCACTTAACATTCCAATGTAATAATTTTGTATTTATAAGAGAAAAATGTAATAGTATTAACATCACTTCATATTGTATATATTACATTTATCCCCTTATAAGTACAAAAATTACACATGAGAATGTTAAATGAAGGGCAAAATTAAAATTTTATATAATTTATTTGCTAACGTCAATATTTTTCATCCAAACTCCTATGAAAGGGGGTCAAGTGTAAATAAAAATTTTTCGAAAGGGGTGTAAGTGTAATTTCAAAAATTCCTTAGGGGAAAGTATAATTTCCAATTTTCAGAGGGGGTCTAAGTGTAATTAACCCTATAGTATTATACAGTACTATACAATAAAATAGTACTTAATATTTTTTTTTTAATTATTGAAGTTTTAGCTTAATATTTACATATACAGTTCAATTAAAGTTTTGGCAAAATTATATTTTTTGTCCTGTAACTATAGGTCATTAGCACTTTTGGTCCTGTAACTTATTCTATTTACATATTTAGTCCTTTTCTTGACGAATTTAGTCCTGAACATCTCACAATTGGTTAATTTTTTGGGAATTTAGTCCTGTGTTGACAATTTTGGTCTCATTCTCACTCGAGTATATCTCATTTTTTGTCCTATAATTATATGTCATTAGGACCAAATTTGTCAACACAGGAATAAATTTGTCAAAAAATGACCAAATTTAATATTTGTTGGACTAAATTTATCAAAAAAAAAAAAAAAAAGACTAAATGTGTAAACAAAGTAAGTTATAGGATCAAAAGTGCTAATGACCTAAAGTTACAGGACTAAAAATATAATTTTGAGTAAAGTTTTTACCTTCAAATATTATCATATATAACCCAACAAATTAATTTTTAAAAAAAATTTAAACTCTTATCTAACAAATTAGTTGAATTGAAATAGAAATTATCTTCTTATTTTGTTTGCAATTATTGTAGCTAGTTAAATGTTAGTTAAATGCATCGTGATTGTTAATTTTGTTTCTCTTTTTCTTTTACTACACCTTAATTAATATGCAATTCACCTATATATATATATATATATATTATGCATATTATTGTACTATATATTACTATGACTATTAGTATTATTATTACACTTATTTATTAGTCATATTTCTCTATATTTAAAATAATATTCCAGTAAAAGTACCTATGTACATGCATCTTTAGGAATATTTTATACTATTTAATTTTGTAATCGATTAAATTGTTCCTTGTTAAATTAAAATAACAATCATAAAAGTACAATAAAAAAATATAAACATTCATATCACTCCAAGTTCTAACAATACAAGAAGCTAACTAAAAAAGGCAAAATTTGTGGATAACAAAAATCATATCTTCTATAGTTATATATATAAATTTATGTCGGTAATTTCTATCACAATTTTTAGAATTTGCAATTATTATGATTGTATATATTTTTGTAGTATGCTTTTATGATTGTTACTAAAATTTAATGAGGGGTTGTTTAGTCATCACAAATATTAAAATATGAAAAAAGAAATCATTATTATTCCAAAGTACTGCACCACTGTGCATATACGGAGTTCAATTACGTCTGTCTTTTTATATATTTAATCTTTATTAATTAAGTGTAGATAAATATTAAAAAATAAAATAAAATAAGAAGAGTAATAAGTATGATTGGTCAATTGTTCATTTAAATTTTAATACGTGTCAAGTTGATAATTCGTACATCTACTTCAATAACTTATTGAATGACCTAGGGGAAATCACATTTTTGGGGGATGGGATCCTCTATTCCAACCCCATGTTTCATTTCCTACTACATGTATAGATGGAAGCCATGTGGATAAAATTGACAAGTCAAAGATGCTGACAAGATATAGTGGGCAAGAGAGAGAAATATGTAAGTTTGACCGGATGGGCAAGAGAGAGAAAATTGTGAACTTATCCAAATAATTTAAAAAATATATATATAAAAAAAGAAAAAACAAAAGAGTACTACATGGTTTTTTAACCCACGTTTCAACCATGAGATCCTGGCAAATTGATTGAAACCCAAGCAAAAATCAAGAACAATCAAAGAAAAAATTCATGTCATTCACAAACTCTCTTCTTCCTCACTTTTCCTACTTCTATTAATCTTCAACCTCTTCTTTATAAATTCCTATTAATCCAAATTAATCACATCTATTTATAAATAACAAGGAACTTTTGGATACTAAGATTTTGCAAAACCCAATTGCAAACGGGAAAAAGAAAAACATTGAGTATTTTCAAGTTCTTTGTTGTTGAATTCCGACGAGATTTTGAGATTTAGAAAAATCAAAATAAGAGTATTAAACATGAAATATATTTGCTCAATGCTAATTATTTCTAAATCAAAATTCAATTGAGTTGACAAACCCATAAAATTAATTACTATACTTCAGTAATTAAATGCAAGAGTTGGTGTACAAGATACAATGAAATATAAAATAAAGGTGCTAATAAGAAATAAAAGTTACAATACAACCGATTAAAATCAATTATTTGCCTACAGCTTTAGTAACGGCCAAATAAATTACTAATAAGAAATAAAAGTTACTTATAAAAGAGAGATCTAATAGTAAAAATTGGCCTAACCTACAACTTTGATCAAATGCATTAATAACAAAAAATAGAAAAAACTTATAGCACGGAGAATCACACATCCAACCAAAATAATAAAAAGATGATATTTATTATTTTGAACACGGTAAAATCGACAAATCGATTCAAATGGAATTACAGAGAAGAGAGGTACTCACTGAATATCGTTTCTTTTTTTCTTAATTGTAACTCCAGATATGTCGCTGGCCAAAGAGCTTATGGACAATTCAACGAACGTTTAGAATGTTTCTAAATCTCGAAATCTCGTTGGAATTCAACATCAAAGAACTTGAAAATACTCAATGTTTTTCTTTTTCCCGTTTGCAATTGGGTTTTGCAAAATCTTAGTATCCAAAAGTTCCTTGTTATTTATAAATAGATGTGATTAATTTGGATTAATAGGAATTTATAAAGAAGAGGTTGAAGATTAATAGAAGTAGGAAAAGTGAGAATAAGAGAGTTTGTGGATGACATGAATTTTTTCTTTGATTGTTCTTGATTTTTGCTTGGGTTTCAATCAATTTGCCAGGATCCCATGGTTGAAACGTGGGTTAAAAAATCATGTAGTACTCTTTTATTTTTTCTTTTATTTTTTTATATATTTTTTAAATTATTTGGGTAAGTTCAAACTTACATATTTCTCTCTCTTGCCCACTATATCTTGTCAGCATCTTTGACTTGTCAATTTTATCCACATGGCTTCCATCTACACATGTAGTAGGAGATGAAACATGGGGTTGGAATAGAGGATCCCATCCCCATTTTTGGTCCCATATGTTAGGATCTTTTTCAACTTAGTACCATTTATTACGATTTTCTCATATTGCATCCCATTAGTTGAAAATTTTCTCAATTTTAATCCTCACGTGCATTTTCATCCAATAATTAACTAAAAAATGTATGAAAATGCACGTGACACTGCTAACAGCTCCATTAATTATTGGACGAAAAATGCATGTGAGGACTAAAATCAAGAAAGTTTTCAACTTATAGGATGCAATGTGAGAAAATCATAGCAGATGGGACTAATTGACAGATGGGACCAAAAATACAATTTTTCCAATGACCTACTTAACAAATTATTTTTACGATATCTATTACTATCTGTACTAATAAAATCATAACATGTAATATAAAAAATTAGAAGATCTTTTGAGTCATTCACACTTTTGATAATAGTATAGACAATGTTTATCAATGGTTGTGTGCCCAGTTCTTTTTTTTTTTTTTTTTTTTTTGAAAAACGGATATGTGTGGTGATGGTTTAGCAGTAGGATTTATACCTTTCAATATTTTCTTTACAATGTGCAAATTTCTATCCTATATTGTTGAAAAGATCAAATCTTGCAAACTGACATTTGTCCTAGTATATTAGAGATGATTAAAAAATCATATAAGGTATCTAGTAATTATATCTCAAATGCTTAAATCACATTTTAGTCTATCTTACTATAAAAGTATTCACTTCACATGATTAGTGATTTAAATGATTCTCATTTTTCTTTTAACCTATGTTACTCTTCAAAATATTTGCTTTACATGACAATCCAGTTAATTGATTTTCATTTGTCATCTAATATATATTAATATGTCAAGTGATCTAACTAATTCTCATTTATATGTATGCTAGAAAGTTTCTCAACATCTCTTTTTTTAATTGATTTTTCTAGTCATTCCTTACATAAAGCACCAAATATTATATAAATCGTCAGATTATATATCCATTTTATTACGGTAATAAATGATAATCATTCAAGAATATTACACCATTGCTCTTAGAAGCGTGGAAGAAGAGACCTTCACACATGAGAGAGATCATTCCTACTCGGATACTCTGGAATGAGGTGAGGCACAAAGCCCTTGATTATCCCCAAAGGTTCTCTACAAGTAAGATGCTGAAATTCGATCATGTTTGCTGCCCGATCCCTCAAAATCTCAGGCTATGTTTCTGTTTTTGTGTGTATATTTTGGTAACTGTGCAAGTCAGATTTTGGAGAATGCTCCCCCCAAGCTCCACTTACAGGCTTGGATGTTTATATCGCACACTTGGTTTTGTGACAGAATCTTTTTAACCAACCACCCAAAATGATGATACCAACCCCAAATTAGCTTTAGATTCAATTGTAAGGGATTAGTACTCTTTGTTTATGCTTTGGAGATTGTTTTTTAAGATTAAATATAATTTGCCCCACCGTGTTAATCAAAAAGAGCAATTATCTCCCTGTAAAAAAATAACTAGTAATTATCCCCTGTAAAAAAATAACCAAGAAAATAATTCAACGTCTTATCATTTGGATATCATTGAAGTATTCAACATCTATTAGGAAGCAAAATTTGGAATTTCTAAGCATATCTACTGAAATTGAAGCATTGTTGCTGAAATTTGCTAGACAAATCATATTGGAACTGACAATCTGTATTCAAGAAAGCAGCCACAGGAAGAGCATCGACCAGAGCGTGAGAGACAGAGAAGCCAATGCGTAACACCACAGCATAATAACAGAGCATTCACTCTCTCCAACCCCAAATAACTGAGTTATTGTTCCTGCCATGCAAACACAAACACAAACACAGTAACGATAAAACTCCAACATATTCTCTAATTAATTTATCTGGGAAAGTGCTGCCAGTTTTAATATACCTATGTTCATCGCAGGTGGGATTGAGAACTGCAGCAAAAGAACAAATAGATATAATGGATCATTGTGTATCAAACCAAATCGTAGAGCCCCTTTAACAACAGCAATGCCTGTCAAAGGCAGGGCCACATATCTAACACCAAGAATGCCAAAAATAACGGACTTCTGGATTCCTGAACCTTTTAAACCTGAAAATATCGACACGGAGAAAACATATCACAACTTAGTATTGGTAAAGAAAGTTACCAGACTCGCGCAAAATATATTCGTACATAGCAATACAACGACTAAATTCCAACAACATCAACCTTTTATGAGGTTCCCACCCATGATCAATGTGACAGCTGGAATAGCTCCATCCCTGCATTGATGAACAAGAAGCATAAGCAATTCCATGGATTAAAGTTATGAACGTAGCAATAAAGCATCCGCTAGAAAGATATCCTAAATGTAACGATATTGCAGGACTGATTATGAAATGTGTGCAAAGACAAAAATGAAAATTAAACATAAGACAGAAATTTTATGTGGTTAAGAGAATGTTCCTACGTCCATGTTAACTCTAGTTCTCTTACTATGATAGTATCTCATACAAATTGCAATAGATGGTCATTCATCAACTATTTATCCTGGGATGTTAAAGCCTCTGGCAATAAAGTGTACCACCTATCATGCATGGACACGGACACGATCCGACAAGGACACAGCCACATGGAAAATTTCAAAAGATTAGCACATGACTATATTATATATATATATATATATATATTCTAAATTTCTCATAAAATTAAAATATGCAATGTGAAAAATATCAAGATAAACATAAAATAAACATGTCTTATATCTAAATTTTTAATCAAAATACATGACTTAAAAAATATTACATAATCAGTTTATGTTAAAAAGTACGCAACAAAATTTTTTTTAATCATCCAAAATTAGTTAAATTATCCTGATAATCTCTCAAATTTTCAGTAATTTCATCCAAACTTTTAGTTTGAGATAAGCAAATTACTTTTTTTCTTTTTTATTTAGCCCAAAACTTCTTTTTTTTTTTTTTTTTTAAAAGACAGACCAAAACTTTTTTAAAATTATAAAAAAATCTTAAATGTGTCGAACACTGGCGTGTCCGGCACCGTGTCTTTTTTTCTTTATTATATTATATTTCTGGACACGCCTATGCCGTGTCCAACACGTGTCCGAGACGTGTCCGTGTCCAACATTGCATCTAATATCGTCCATGCTAATGTGACACCCAAGATGGTAATCAGGTCCAAGTGTAACGTTCCGTGAGGCTCCACATCCAAATCTGGAAATTGGGAAGAAGAATAGTGAAATATTGATATTTACAATATCCACTAGCCCTTTCTTGATAGACATGGCAGTTGTGCAAAGAGAAGCTAATCCTTAAGCTACTGCCACGACAAAAATGAAAATAGTGATACAAAACATACACTGACTTACTTTGGCGCCCTTGTCTGAAACTAACAAACTTAACATCTCTGAATCTTTTCTTTGTTTTACAGTGACTGAAAAAAAAAGATAGTCTAGTATATCTTAGGTCACGTAATGCCCCAAAACTGTTAATCAGATCTATGTCAGCTTAAGATCTACTTTGTAGCCTCATCTGAAGAACTCAATATCAAGCTATAGTTAGCTCGAAATAAGGTCTCATTATATTTGGTACCTAATGTACTAGAACTGCTCATGTCTTTATTATACATCCTTGTCCTACAGGCTATAGTCCAATATTTAGTGAGTTTGAGATGGGTCAATCTAATGTAATTTTAGATCATATGCCATATATCTATAACAAGTTCTGTAATCCGGTCAACTTCTAACAGCATTCCCATAATAATCAAGTAATAATTTATAGAAGTATAAGGATGTAAATGTCTGTATCATACCCAAGCAAGAGCGCCGTATCCTGGATTACACGCAGAGGAGCTGCATCACCGATCAACAGTTTTCGAATTTGAGGCACAAGTCCAACTACAAATCCAGCAATCTGTAGCAAACAGAACATTTACTAAAATTGCCACTCTATATCCATCGGCAAAAGCCATATCTAAATTGACGTTTCTAGAAGGCCTGTCTAGAAGAGATTCTTTTCCTCAAAGCAGCATGTTCACATTGTTCCTGAAATGCTGCATTTTCATTTTTAAACCCCAAGAAAGTGTCCTCAGACATAGAATGGTCATAAAATAGAAACTTCCAAATTGTTTTAATTAATGCTTTGTATGTGAAGGTAAGGGTTGTAACGAACATTCAGTCCCTGAGTAATAAGAATGATATTTTTATGTGTATTGGACCTTGAATTATCTTATAAAGGATGGATCCTCATTTTAATGAACATTAGCAAAATATCTTTAGACCATTTACCATGCCTACCCGTAAGATAAAAAGAAAAATTTGGGACTTGGCCATAAAAATTTACATTACCATCTGCAAAAGTTTGACAGTAAGCCTTAAAGTATTGCATGCAGTAAAAATCAATGAACGACATGTATATTTATTTTCTATGTAACATGAAGGCAATAGAAGCATACCGCTGCCGTTGTTGATGGAGCAAATAATCTCTTTAGGTTCATCTTTTCAACGAGCATCTCTAACTGTTGCTTTATTTTAGCAGCAACAGACACCTAAATTGATTTTTCAGATGTTAAAAATCATAATCTCCATCTGTAAATATATGTGTGCATATATATATATAGATAGATAGATATATATTGTAATAACATACTGGAGGCTTATTCTCAAATCTATCTCGTGGCAAATTGCTCGAAGAAAGTAAAGGTTCTGTCCAACTTCCTCCTGATGGAGACGATGAGTTTTCTCTTGAAGATCTAGTGACAGGAGAGTCACTTACTTCCACTTCTTTTGAGAACGTACTTGAAGATACTCTAACGATATTGTAAACATAAGTCCACAAATATATTGCTCCAATCTGAAGCAAAAAATCAAGGAACAGGAAACATAGTATTAGACTTCCATCAAGAAGTCAGAATTTCAAATAGTTGAGATTTGTATAAAATGAATCAACTAATTCAAAGGACAGCATGAGTACGAAATGCAGACATGACAAAATCAAATGAACCATATCCACACTGTCTATTGCAATTAGCATTCATACATTTTATAAAAATAACTACTAGATGTTCATATAATTATTGCAAAATATCATTGATCAAAAGCATTTCTGTCTGTGCCAATTATTTCTGAAACTTACCGCCATTGAAAGTGAGGCATAGGCCATCCCATTTTCATGACAAACATCAGCATCCCCAAATGTGCTTGTTCTCTCTTTACAAACTGTTGGAATAATTATGAAAAGCATGTTGCCCAAGTTGCCTGTCCACAAACCAATAGCATATGAGGTTCGTATAAATCTTTATGCTATGCCTGCAATGGCATCACAATTAGTGGGCTTTGGTTAACTTGGCAACAAGAATTCATAGCACCTAGTAATCATAATTGAATCCTTTGGTTCATTTCAACTGACTAACATGTTAGGAGGAAAGAGGTTGGATTTTGGAGTTGATATGTAACCTCTTGTGCATGAAGAATAACTGATCTATCCAGTTTCTCATGTAAAAATATTCTGGCCAATCTCGTAATCAACTTCAATATAGTTAAAACATTTGAAGTGCATTAGATGATTAAACAAACAAGAAAACACAAAATGTTATTATGCTGCAAGACCTCATCTATATTCAAATTCTAACCAATTATCTCTGCTTGTGAATATTTCAGTCATTTCTTATTACTCCCTTGTATCCTTTCCTGATCCTCTACTTATCAAATGGGTTTCACTGGAACTTACTTTGGAAGTATAAGTCTGTTAGTTAGTTAATTTACATTGAGAAAAGCTATTAGTCTTTCCGTCTGATGTTTATATTTTAAAACCATTAATACATAATTGTAAATGGAGCACTTCATATTACAATACAGAGTAAAACAAAGTAACGAAGGAGGAAAAAAAAAAAAAAAGAACAGGGTAGCATGCAAAGTTGGTTCCTGCTCCAAGAAGAAGGCATTGCATCGCATGCGAATCCAGTTTATTAGGAGTACCTGCAGCACAAGAACCAATAACAAGTCCTCGGAGATGGGTTGGAGCTTTCGTGATTCTAACAATCACCAAACCAAGAATTGAACCAATTATGAATGTGATAAGGATATTAAAGGGCATGAACCACCTGTAAAGTTACCTGGAGTTACAAAACATTGATATGGTACAAGAGGTTATAGGAGGCCAGAAGAAAGGAAAACGCTTTGCATGTCAGAAATCAGAATCTTACATCTTTACCATGCTTTCATACGTTATTTTCTTGGCTAAGTTGCTGGAGACGAGTGCTGGATTAAATACAAAGAATATAATCTGTCATACAAGATATCAGAATTAGTTTCTTGGTGGAGTTTTACTCACAGGACAACTTTACATTGAATCTTTGATAGGCCTCAAATGGACCAATGAAACAGAGGGAGTAGGTATGTCAAGGAAGTGCTTCAGAAGGATCTTTAACATATATATGCTTGCAAGATTATGTTAGGCCACAAGGTCACAAGATCCCAATATTCATAGAAGATATCCTGTTTAGGTCTGCAAATGCGCTGAACTGCTACAATGGTCTAGATACCTTCTTTATGCAGACCAAATACAATGAACTCAAATGTTTAGTATACATCCTTTCCAAATCACTGACTAATTATCCATATAGTTGGAGATGTTGAACATAGACATTTTTCGGTTTATAGGATATGATAAGTGTGTGTTACATCAGGCTCCCTTGGCATCAGAGCCAGGGTTATGAAAATCTAGGAACGTGTTAAATTCTACGTATACCCTAGGCACTAGCAATTTGGAGTCATCAATACAGGAACCTAATAAGAAAGTTTGCATTTCAAAAGAGACTTTGTCATTTATGTTCCTGAACAAAAAAGAAAACATGGAAAACAAGTGGAAGGAGAGAAGCAGATCCAAGCTTGTTGCCTCAGTACATCCAGGGTACACAGAATCTTTCCTCAGAAGAAACTTTGAATTTGTCGTAATTAAATTTGGTCTTCAGAATGAGATGATGAACATTCAACAGGAGATGACAAATATACGCACAACATCACTTGGAAAAGAAGATTAAAGTTTCTTATCTTTCAAGGAGAGGCTCATAAGCTCAAGTTGTCACCGAGTCTCAAAACTAGCATATCGTGAAAACTCAAACTAGAAGAAAGCTATATCTGATAAACAAAACGTGTATTAAGATGGATAGCTACTTTAGAAAGAAGACCAATTAGCAAGAATTTCATCGATGCTTTTATTCAATCGGCAACTGATAGAGAAAACATAATGCCCCATACATGCTCCAATATATGAGATGGGCCCACATTAAGAGAAGAGCAAAACAGAAAGAATGAAGAAGGTATTAAACATGCATATATAGGACGGACACTTACGTTATTCAGATGCTTCCTTGCATCATCTCCAAGAATGGCAATCCGATCTAGTGCAAGATATGATCCCAATCCAGTCACCAAAAGCACTTTCAGGACAGGAATTGATGAAGCAATAAAGAGATCCAAGAGAGCCATGTTGCAGTCTCCACCTGCAATTTATCTATACACAAGCTTTAAGCTAAATCAAGGCCAAAGAAGTGAAAATAGTAGCATCTAATGCATGCCGTACTTATGAAGCTCACAAAATAGAAATCCTTGAGTCTGACAGCTCTGTATAGCTGCTATATGCTCCTTAAATGTCTCTTTCAACTCTATCAGAAACCATTTTCAACATAACACACAAGAGTTCTAGTTCAAGAAAAAACCATATGCAATTTGGATGTAGATAGACCACACAAGATAATACAAAATCTTTCTAACTCAACTCAAAGTCTCACCATCAATCACTGATTGATTGAGGAAGCCCTTTTCACTATTAAAGATGCTTATTCTTATGCTTTTGGGTTGCAAAAGACCAGCTATGATATGCATCAAGAATACTCTCAACTCTCAAGCACATAAGAATTATTCATAACAGCTAACCATGAACGAAAAAATTATTATGCCTTACCCTAAATGGTATCAAATTAATCCACCTATAGCTGTCAGGGAGAAATCCAAAAAGTAAATTCAAAAAAAAAAAAAAAAGAAAATTGACTCCCTCGAACAAATTTACTCGGAGGCAAATTCTAATAAGATTATTTAAAAGAAAAAAAAAAGGATGAAATAAAATTACTCACCCCTCGAGATTCAATCTATTCAGGCTCAGTACTTTCCAGCGAGCTTCTACCCTCAAAAGAATATAAGCTATATATTATGGGCAGACGTGGTGCATATACTCTGTATGTGTATATATATATATATTATTAAAAAGGAGTTTTAGATAGAGAAATGAACACAAACAAAATTCTGCTTTTTATTAGAGATAAACAAGAGTTAAGAATTTTTTATTTTTTCTTTTTGAGATAAACAAATTACACAAGTGGGAATCACGCAGAAAAGCATGTCAGAGCAGCAGATTACACACAGAAAACCATACACACTTAAAAGAATCTACCTTCTGGTAAAGAAGTCAGATAATTACACAGAGAAGCACACACGCGGCACACTCGGCTGGTTTAGATTTTTGCATGCAACCCAAGAACAGTGTTCCGGCGGTTCCGTTGGTTCAGCGACAAAATGAGATTAATTTGCAGGGTTGATGCTTGTAATGACGGCACGGCGGCCATGGAAGTAGATGTGGATGCTCCTTTTTTATATATATCTGTATATAGTCCAAAAGGATTGGTAACAACAGTCAAAAGTGGCGCCGGAGAGACGTATTCCAGGTGTTCTTCGTCGTGTGATTGGTGTGTGTGTGTGTGATCCCGCGTAAATAAAAAGAATAAATTATATTTACACCCATCAAATATAGTAAATTACGTAAATCGTCCTTCAAATTTTATATACTTACACATAAATACATAAAAGGTTTGGAAAAAATGCAAACAACCCATGTGATATTCCAAATGAATAAATTACTTCCTATAAAAAATAAAATAACAATTTACCTCCCTGTGTTTTTTTAAAATAAATTAATTTACCTCCCTATATTTCATTTTAAAGGACACATGAAAATAAATTGCTATTTTTCTTTCATAAAGGGATAATTTGCTCATTTGCAATATTACAAGAACGTAAATTACATTAAACCCAAAAAGGTTTTACTATCATTACATATTTACAATGTAATACATTTTTAATACTTTACTATCTTCTATCTTTTCATAAAATAAATTAAGTTTAAATTAAAACTATTTGTTTCAATTATTTTATTTATAAAAAATTAATTTAAGTCCAAATTAGATAATATTTTACTTTATATTTTAAAGAAAACATATTAAAAGATATTGGTTACTAATTTATGATTTAAATATTTTGTATTTTATTTCTTAGAATTAACTACTAAAATATATTTCCTTTTATTAATTAAATGAACTGTAAATAATTTAATTACTTTGTATCAAATTAAAAAATCATATGTTAATGATATTGATTACTAAATTATAAATTTCAATTCAAAATTTATCTAAACCAATTATCTTAAACTTTTAACATTAAAAGAATTTTGTATTTTGTATTTTTGAAATTACTATTTACTTTTAATTTAAGCAAAAAAATATTGTACTTTTTAATCTTTAGACGGTCTTAAATTAAAAGAGAATAGTTACTAAAACATTTAACAAATTTCTTTGTATCTTATTATCTTTTAAATTTTATAAAACCAAATTTCCTTTAATGAGAAATTTATAATTTCCAATTTAATACATTTTTTACATTTTACCATCTTCCATCCCTTTACAAAATAAAATTTAAATTTAAACTTAAATAATTTAAGTTTAAACTGTATTTAAATTAAAACTTAAATAATAAAAATTTATTCAGTTATTTATTTATAATTAAATCAATTAAAAAAATTAATTCTTCCACATCTCCCCACCATCACCCTGCTCAGCCAGCCCCTGTAAGTATTCGTCCTTGTTTTGTAGTTTCTGTTTTAAATAATACATAAATGATGGGGATTCAATAGGAAGCTTGTGACTTAAATACACTAAACACGTCATAATTTAAAAAATTCTTTTTCTTTCATTTGCCCAACATCCCATTTCACAATAATACAAAAGGGGTATTTATTCTACTCTAGATAGTTAATGAAGAAAGTGTAGATTCGTTTTTACCTCTCACCAATCAACCGTTTGTAAGAAAATTTCATATAATATTACCTCCAGCCATGCTTGTCCAAGTTTGATTGTTGCTTGACAACTCTTGAGTTAGAGAATCCTTCACACCACTTGTTTGTCCTTCACTCATTTTTCAAGAGTATCTTCTAACTTAAGAGATCCTTATGTTTGTATGTTATATGATGAATATATCCTTCACAAGCTCACATATATATATATATATATGGATATCTCTAGGTTAAGGACCTCCCTTATTCCTTTGTCTTTATTATTTTCTTCCATCAAGAAAATCTTTAGTTTGCCCCCACTAAGTGATAGATTAATTCTATCATTCATAACCAAAAAATAATTACACTCCTCACGCTAAATATTCTTAATTCTTATCACATAATTATATATATGTAATTCTGGACTTAAAGCATGATAAATCACCATTATATGAATGTTATAACTTATAATAATGCTCTTAATATATGATAAAGGTGGGTCGCCTCAAGAGTCTCATGCAATTGAAGAGACATAGTCTCTAAAAAATGTAGAGACTTACATTCTCCCACTTGACCCACACACTTTATGATAAGAACTAATCCAAATATGGCCGTAAAACAACTTTATAGTGTGAATACTTTTATAAGAAATGTTGGATCATGAATCATGGTGGTTATGTCCACTAAATCAAACACTTCCTTCCATGTATTACTATGAGCAACAATTCTTACATGAATACTATATGGGACAAAACTTGAGGCCCACCCTTATTTATCCTAATGGATAACTTCAATGACACAATTTAACTTTATGTGCACAATAAACTTGTGTCATCTTATAAATTGAGAAAGTACATTACATGGGACTAACAAGACCCATACGATCCACATGATTTCTATATGAATTTGCCGGCAATGCTTTGGTCATTGGATCAGCTACCATTTGCTCCGTACTGATATGCTGAATGGTAATCTCTTTCTTATTCACTTTCTCCCTTATGACAAGATACTTAATGTTGATATGCTTGTTACGGCTGCCACTTTTATTGTTCTTCGAAAAGAAAACAGCATCTGCGTTAAAATATATCTAGATTGGTCTGGAGATAGAATCAACTATCTTTAATCCTATGAT
Organism: Sesamum alatum; assembly: GCA_034509735.1. Taxonomy (NCBI): domain Eukaryota; kingdom Viridiplantae; phylum Streptophyta; class Magnoliopsida; order Lamiales; family Pedaliaceae; genus Sesamum; species Sesamum alatum. The sequence continues at coordinate 923,966 of JACGWO010000004.1, forward strand.
AAAATGTCTCAACCACAAAGCTTGTGAAGTAGCCTCTTAGCACAGTACAAATTCCACCTCCATAGTAGATGATGCAGTAATAGTCTGCTTAGTACTTTTCCACGAAATAGCTCCATTAGCAAGCAAAAATATATATCCAGAAGTGGATTTACAGGAATCTAGACAACCAGCAAAATTAGAGTTGATTAGCCAACCACTTCAAGATTTTCCGTATGCTTGTAAATGAGTTGAAAATCTTTAGTTCCTTGTAAGTACCGCATAACCTTCTTAGCAGCTTTCCGATGCTCAAGACCTGGATTGCTTTGATATCTGCCTAACATTCCCACTGCAAATGCAATATCAGGTCTAGTACAGAACATACATTAAACTTCCAACAACTGAAGCATAGGGAATATTTTTCATATGATTCTCCTCCAAGGAGTTTTGTGGAGAATGACGAATGCTAAATTTATCTCCTTTGACTATAGGTGCTGTACTAGATGAGCAAGCACTCATTCTGAACTTTGCCAAAACCTTTTCAATATAAGCCCTTTGAGATAGTCCTAATATTCTCTTATTTCTATCTCGGTGAATTTCAATACCAATTACATATGAGGTTTCACCCATATCTTTCATTTCAAAGTTTTTGGCAAGGAATTCTTTGGTTTTATGTAGTAATCTCATATCACTACTTGCAAGTAATATATCATCAACATAAAGGACTAAGAAAATATATTTACTCTTACTAACCTTAAGGTGTATACACTGATCAACGACGTTCTCCTTAAATCCAAATGAAGAAACAACATTGTGAAACTTAATATACCATTGACAGGAAGCCTGTTTAAGTCCATAAATTGATTTCTTAAACTTGCAAACTAAATGACTGTCATTTGAGAAACCCTCAGGTTGGCTCATATATACTTCCTCTTCAAGATCCCCATTTAGAAAAGCCGTTTTCACATCCATTTGGTGCAACTCTAAATCAAAATGAGCCACCAATCCATGATAATTCGAAAAGAGTCCTTTGAAACTGGAGAGAAGGTCTCACGCTAATCTATACCCTTTTTTTGAGTATAACCTTTAGCAACAAGTCGGGCCTTATACCTTTCAATTCTACCAGATGGATCTCTTTTGGTCTTATAGACCCATTTACAACCAACTGTTTTAGCTCCTTTTGGTAGTTTGGTAAGTTCCCAAACTTGATTAGAATTTTCATTACTCATGGCTTGTGAGAAAGATGTCGGATCGTTTGCAGGTCCAATATCAAAATCAGATTCTTGAAGATAAACAATATAATCACTAGAAATTGTATTTTTCTTAACTCTTGAAGATCTACGAACCTCTAATTGGTTTTCTTGATTTTGATCATTTAAAGTGATGGTTCTGCATATTCATGATCTACAATGGGTGGTTGTTCTAGAACTTCTTAAGTTCTTTGAACAAGTTGTTCCCCTAATATAGATAGTAGGTAACCAGGATAAACAGTCAAATCCTTAGGTGTCTTAGATGATACTTGATCTTCTTCAAACACCACCTTGTGAGGAATATTACTCCCACTAGTCTCAAGATCCTCAAGAAATTTTGCATTTCTTGCTTCAACAATTCTAGGTATATGAGAAGGACAATAAAATCTGTATCCTTTAGAGTTTTCTGCATAGCCAATAAAATATCCGCTGATTATCCTTGGATCTAGTTTTCTTATATTCGGATTATAAATCTGAACTTCAACCGAAAAACCCCAAATATGCAAATTTCCTAAACTAGGTTTCCATCCTTTCCACAACTCAAAAGGAGTTTTAGGAATAACTTTAGATGGAACTCTATTTAGGATATATACCACGGTTTTCAAAGCTTCACTCTATAACTCTAAAGAAAGATTAGTATGACTCATCATACTTCTTACCATGTTCATAAGCATACAATTCCGTCTTTCAACAACACCATTTTGTTGTGGTGTGCCAGGCATAGTATATTGTGCTATTATGCCTTCTTCTTTAAGGAATGTAGCAAATGGACCCGGATTTTGCCCCTTTTCTGTGTATCGATCATAATACTCTCCACCCCTATCAAATCGTACAATCTTGATTTTCTTTTCTAATTGTTTCTCTACCTCAACTTTATATGCCTGAAATCACTAAAAGCCTCAGCTTTATCAAAAATGAGATAGAGATACATATATCTTGAATAGTCGTCAATAAAAGACACGAAGTATCTTTGACCATTGAAGCAGGGTGGAAATGGTCCACATATATTTGTATGTATGAGTTCAAGAACCGTAGAACTCCTTTTAGCACCTTTACTGGACTTGTTGATTTGCTTTCCCTTTATGCAATCCACACAAGTACCAAAATTTGAAAAATCAAGGTCCTTTAATATTCCATCATCAGTTAATATTTTCAATATTTCAATGGAAATATGACCCAGTCTTTTGTGCCATAACATAGAGGAGTTTTCTTTGATAATGCATCTTTTAGTGCCAATACCATTTTCAAAGGTTAAGTGAGTAGAGTAAAAACAGGATCAAGATCAAATTTAATAAACCATTATCTAAATAACGACCGCCAACAATAACATTATTTTTCACAACAGAAAAACTTGATTTGTTGAAATTAAAAACATAACCTAAAGAAACTAATTTTGCAACAGAAATTAAATTTCTATTGAAAGATGGAACATAGAATGTATTTTCAAGATCTAAAACATAGCCATCCTTGAAAACTAGTCTAAAGATTCCAATAGCCTCCACTTGTGAACGCATCTGGTTGCCTGAATAGATGTTGTGTTCACTTCCCATTGGTTTCCTTAGGCTAAGAAATCCCTGCATGGTATTCGCAATATGGATTGTAGATCCAGAATCAATCCACCATGTATTATCAGGAACTTTAACGAAATTTGACTCATAACATACACAAGAAATAAAATTACCTTTCTTCTCAAGCCACTTCTTATACTTCAGGCAGTCTTTCTTTTTGTGTCCGACTTTTCTACAGAAAAAGCAAATGATCTTGCCAAAAGATCCGGTTGAAACATTTCCTGCTTTCTTCTCGTAAGGACCAACTTTGCCCTTTTTTCCTTTACCCTTGTTTTGGATCACCAGATTTGTAACTTCTGTATTCTCATTTTTCAACCTCTCTTCTTCTTGAACACACATGGTCAACAATTCATTGACTAACCATTTTCCTTTTGTGTGTTATAAGTGATCTTAAAAGGACCATATTCTTTAGGAAGAGAGTTGAGTATGAGATGCACCCGAAATGGCTCAGAAATGTCAACTTCCATGGGTTTCAATTGTGTTGCAATGTCCCTCATCTGCATGATGTGTTCACACACATTCCTAGACTCGTTGCATTTCATATCAGACAGTCGTTTCATTAGAGTGCTTGCCAAAGCCTTATCAGAACGCACGTATTGGTCTTCAATTACCTTAAGGAAGTCTTTTACTTTAGTGCATTTTGGGATTGAACCTCGAATACCTTTGCTGATATGCTTCTTTATGAGCTCAAACTTAAATGGTTGGACCGTTCCCACTGCTCATAAGAAGTTTTTTCAGCAGGCATACTTGAGTCCATAGGAATTGGTGGTTCATCCACACGGAACGCCAAATCAAGGTCCATCTTGATCTTTCCAATTGGAAAAGTTGTCACCATTTAGCATAGGAATTTGAGAACTAGAATTCATAAAAGTAGAAAAAGCTGCAATAAAAATAAATTCATTATCATGAGGCGAATAAAAGTAAATTCATGTCCTCCATGTGGGTAAAGGTTGCATCATGCATAGAATTTACTTAATCTTAATCATAAGACTAATGAACATTTCTATAATAAAATAAAAGACACCGTATCTATGGATATAGGGAATCTTCCCACACTGCACTATTGATTTGGTTTTAATTTAGAGCTTTCAAAAACTGTCAAAAACCGAACCGAACCGCTAAATATATAATTATTTTTTTAAACTATATATATAATAATTTGATAAAATAATTAATTGTTTAGAAGAATTTCATACTCAAATTATATAAGCCCAAAATTCATAGTAATTTGATAAAAAAAAATGTGTTTAATTCTGTAAGCTCATTAGGACTTTAAGCTCATTAGATCCCTTTTCAACTTTCTCATTAGTTTTTTCCCCTCTTTTTTTTTCTCACTCCCCCTTCCCCTCCTCTCTCTTTTTTCTCTCTTTCGCCACTTCCATTCTCTGTTCTCTCTCAGTCTCTTTGTTGCTTTTGTTTTTTCTATTCTTTCCTAATCTTCTCTTTTATCCCTTTTCCCCTCTCCCTTTCTCCTCTTCGTCTGCCGCGCCTATACTGCCTTGACCAAGCACCGCCACTAGCCCCACCTACCCCGCCGCAGAAATTTTGTGAAGTTTTTGAAAATATTTTAAAATGAGATGTTGAAATTATCTGATTCATCTTATATCACTTCAAATGCATTTTTTCGTGAACTTGCAACTTTACATGTGAGTTTATCTACTATGATGAATAAGGAAGACTATCACATGGTATCAATCGCTATTCGCATGAGAGACGAATTCAATAGTATTGGGAGAATATTGATAATATAAATTATTTTGTTTTGAGTATTACCTGGTACTAGTTATCTTATATTGATTAAGGATTAATTAAATTTGATATGCTTTATTGACTATATTTGGTATGTCCATAACCGACCCTTGCCCGTTGTTGGATTAAGTGTTTTCCTGTTGCTTTATTTTCTAGATTGTCAATATTGATATCAAACTCATGGCTTAAGGAATTAATTACTATATATGTTTTTATATGTTAATCTATTTAAAGTTGTGGAGAGTGTTGATGGTCTATGATACAAAATATTGGTCTTTTGTGCTTGCTTTATACAAATACTTGTTTTACTTCTTGATTTTTGTTAGTCTCAACATCTTATTTTTATTATAAGTATTAAAACCGCCAGACCACCCCAAACCGCCTGAAACCGCACTTTTGATTTTGATTTTAAAAGTGGCAATTTGAAAAATTATTTTATAAAACCACCAATGACAGTTTGATTTAAAAATAACTGTAAAAAATCGAAACCACACCGTGAGCACCCCTACCTTTGAGAATGCAAAATTACACTTTCCCCTAAAAAGTTTTGAAATTATACTTACACCTCTCTGAAAATCCTCGATTTACACTTGACCCCTTTTCGTTAGGATTTGGATGAAAAATATTGATGTTAGCAAAAAAAAATTATATAAATTTTTAATTTTACCCCTCATTTAACATTCTCATGTAATAATTTTGCACTTATAAAGAAAAAATGTAATAATGTTAATCTCACCCCATATATATACATTACATTTATCTTCTTATAAGTACAAATATATACATGAGAATGTTAACTGATTGGCAAAAGCTAATATTTACGTAATTTCTTTTGTTAACTTAAACATTTTCCATCTAAACTCTAATAGAAGGATGTCAAATGTAAACGAAGAATTTTCAGAGGGGTGTAAATGTAATTCTAAAACTTTTTTGGGAGAAAATATAATTTTACATCTTCAGAGGGGGTCTAGGTGTAATTATCCCTAAACCACCGTCATTCCAACTTTTTTGTTAGGGGTAAATTCCAACTTAATCCTATCATTTATATAGTTACAATAATTTAAACAATACAAAAAGATAATGTCAAATACTGAAAGAATTAATGATTTTTGTAATATATATGAATTAAAATCTATCTATAATTAATGGTAATTTTATAAAAATAAAGATATATATTTTTAAAAAATATAAGGTTGATAAATGTATATAGCGGTATGCTAGCAAACGGGAATTTTACTTTGAAGCAAGCCTTTTTTTAACCCAAAGAAAAAAAAAACAGTCTAATTATTACTTAATTTTTAAGATGAAAAGACTATTTATCTCATTACACATTTTGTCGATTAAAGTTAGTTGCTACATTCATTCCAACACTTAACTAATCATAAAGAACTAGCAGCTGAAGCATATTCCATGTGAGTGAAAAATATTAAAAACTAATATTAATTCACATCCTTGAATATAATTATATATTTCTAATGAAAAACATATTGATTAAAATTTATATATTTTTGTTTTCTTAACTATAAAATTATTAAATATTAAATAAAAGTATAAGTATCACATTATAAAATATTAAGTTGCAATTACCAAATCAAATATGTATTGCATGTAAGTTGAGAAGGATAATTTAATAAAATGATATAAAAACACATCGAAAGCAACCTCGTGCTTTAATTATAATAGTACATATATTGAATATTTGAATATATATATATATATATATATCACCATATTTCTAATTAAATCGGAAATAGGTGATTGAGGCTAATTGATCCAATCAATTATATAAAAATTCATTTTAGTTGAATTGAATACAATCATATAGTTGATGCTTATAAAATAAATTGGCTAGGTTTTAATATATTTTTAATTAAAAAATCACTTTATTAATAACACGTGCAAAATATTTAATTTTAGAGTAAATTACAATGAATTTTTGAAATATTTAATTATTGTCTGCACCAATCTCTCTCTGATTTTAACAATAAATTGGCTCAATTCATTAATTTTCATTAGATTTTGATGTGAACTAAGAAAAAAAAATTGAAAAGGATGGATATGTAGATGAATGTGGAGTGGAGCATATGTGGTAGAGGGACCAGCAGAAGACAATGATTAACGAAAATGCCAAAACACGAATTAATATTCACGTGAGATCTAAAGAGAAGAGAATACTATACTCACAACGACAACCTCATGAATGATCATAATTAATGCCACGATTCTTGGAATGCACCTTTTTGTATATTAATAATTAATAAAATACAAAAAAGATTATTACTATATCCCAAATTCAGATATAGTTGCAACAAAACCATAGGTCGTTATCTCATGTATTTTTAATACATACATGGATTGTTACTTGGGCTCCGGATCCTCTACTTTCATTTTTTATTGTCTGTTTAAATAGTTGTCACATGGACAATCTTAACTGAGAAAAAGTGTGTTGTAGAAATTGTGGGTCAAAAGAGAAAAATTAGATAAAGGTAATCTAAAGAAAGAATAAAATTTATCCATTGCAAGAGAGAGAGAAAATTCAAAATATCAATTAGAAAGTAAAATTAATTATATAATTAATTAAACAACTATATTCACATACACAATCATCCAAGGCCATATGATTATGATATAATCCATTCATAACAAATAACAATCAATAAAATATGTATGTTGCATAACAATTTACACAAGTTTAATTGACAACAAACATAAAAATAAGGGTGAATTACAATAACATCTTCTGAGGTTTGGTATAATTATGGATACCTTCTCATTGTTCAAATATTACAAATACTCCCTGAGGTTTGTAATTTTTAACCAATGTCCAGAAATGGTCCATTTAGCCTTTTTTTTTTGTTTTAATTATAGAACAATCAGCCTAGGCAAATTACATTATTGTTCATCTATGTAAAAAACGTAAAAGTATTTCTCCCTGCACATTTTTGGCCAAAAAAATTTAAATTTTTTTTAAAAAAATAATTCAATTTGCATAAGAGTATTTTGTCCGTTCAGACATAAAAATGGAATGAAAATAGGATATTTGTTAGACGGTAACAAACTTCAGAGGTATTTGTAATTTTTTAAATAACGATGGGGTATCCATAATTATACCAAACCTCAGGGGAGGTCAAATTCACCCTAAAAATAACCATACTCTATGATGGTGGTCCGAGTAGCCATTAGTCTATAAAATTAATTCTACAGAATATTTAAAAATCAACATAAGAGTATTAAATATTAAAAATATTTACTCTATACTTAATTCTTTCTAAATCAAATTTCAACATTCCATCTGAAAAATGAGAGCTCAACAAGAAGAAACAAATACAGGAATTTCATTAATCGATCCAAATTAAATTATAGACAAGAAAGATACTCACGGAATATCACTTCTTTTAAACTTTTACTAATGATAATGTAGGAACTGAATTAATTGAATCTCTCAATATATCGTCAGTTGAAGAGCCTACGAACAATTCAACCCGCACTTCTAATTTTGAAATTTCATTATGGAAAAACTTCAACGACAAACAACTAATGCATACGTCCCATCCTACTTTTAATATCATATTTTTCCTATATTGACATGAGATGTTTTTCGTTCTTTATGTAGATAAGATGCAAGAATGAAGATATTTGTAGTAAAGAAGGGACTACATTAATAGTTACGGATCGAAATCATGATAATCGGACAGAATTTGTGTTGACCAGCAGAACTTGGTAATAATTGGGATTAATAGATTATTAGGAGAAGAAGTTGAAAATTAATAAAAGTAGAGTTCCTAATAACAATTTTAATTCGAATTAAGATAAAGAAGCCCAAATATATTATCCAGTTATTTATGCATGTGACATATATATATATATAATATAAATTGTTAGTATTAGTTTTAAGTTAATCTTTGTTTTATTTGTTGTTGTATCACATTTGATATGTTTTTGTCTGAGTCGGCTCTGTGAATTTTTAGATAAAATTAAGCAACAAAAAATTTTGTGTATTTACTTTTATGCTTAATGTTTTTAAAACATCATCAATTAAGGATATAATATATATATATATATATTTAAAATTCAGTAAATACTTTTTGTCTCTAGTTATTTTATTTTCTTGTAGTAACAAAAAATAATTCTTGTCTCCTTCACATATTTTTTCTCTCTTGTCATGGATTTCTTTTTTTCTTTGTTTGGATTATCTTTCTTCATTTTCTCGCTCTTGACCCACAATTTCTACAACACATTTTCTCTCACTTAAGATTGTTCACATGGCAACAATCTAGAGAGGTAATACGAGATGGAATAGGAAATGAGAGTAGATGATCCGGGGCCTGTTACTTGGGTAATGACCCACGCATGATTTGATTTTTTTTAAATATTTTTTAAATGTCGGTCCAAATCGTTACCTCAGCAACCAACCATAAGTCATTAGTGGGGCCGACGATACTTTTTTCAATTATAAAATTAATTATTATTTTAAATTATAATATTATGAATATTTTATTAAGTACAAATTATTAATAAATAGAAAAATAAAATAAATTAAAATTTATAAAATTAATTTGTAACAATTAATAAACTCAATATTTTACATCCAAAAAAATATATAAGAAAAATTATATCACAAAATATAATTACAAATTTTAATAATGTCCTGCACTTGGAATAAATGATTACGTTAGTAAAATATATTAATAAATAATTACGTTAGTAAAAGGAATTGATCAATCCTCTACTTTGTCTTCGCGTCCTAGAATAGGTTATAATATGTATAATTAATATATCGAGAATATTATAAATTCTAAATAAAATATTAAATACTATCGTACATTTTCCACCATTCTCTTAATATATCCTTTATATCGAAATTCAAACATCCATTCCATTTCCTTCCACATAGCTAGACATTTTAAACATTCCAAGTATATATCAAATTATTCAATTAACTAATAATAACAAATTTTAATAATGTCCATCTAAAATTACATGTTTATCCAAGTGACGGACATTATTAAAATTTATAATTACATTTTGTAATATATTTGTTCTTATATATTTTTTTGGATTTAAATGTTCGAGTTTATTATGTTGTTACAAAATTAATTATAAATTTTAATTTTTTTTATTTGTTATTAATTTGTACTTAATAAAATATTAAATAAAATATTTATAATATTATAATTTAAAATAATAATTAATTTTTATAATTAAAATTAATAAATTAAAATATTAACTATTAGAATTAGTATATTAAGTAATTAATCAACTTTTTTTTTAAAGAATCGTTAGCCCGTCTAACGATTTGGGCCAGCATTTTTAAAAAATAAAAATAAAAGTAAATCAAATCATGCATGGGTCGTCATGAAAAATACAATAAATTGCGTGGGTCATTAAACCCTATGGTATTTTTCATATTATTAATGCTAGCCGTCGTGACCCATCGTTTCTGTATGTATATATAAATATTTTTTTACGTTTTAAAATATATTATAAATACGAGGAAAATATATGAATTAACACATCACATTAAAAAAAAGGAAGAAAGAAAAGATTAATTTATCAATTAATATAAAATTTAGAAAGTTGAATAAAGTAGTTATCATATCAGTTGAGAGTAGGGTTATTTTCTACATTATAACAAAGTGGTGTAGTATTGTCATTAACCGCGATTTATGAATAAAAAATGACTTTCTTTTATATAATAGTATAGATAAAAATGCTGAATTATGACACTCTTTGCCTCTTGTACAGACACACTCCTCGCCGAAAATATCATTTTTTTTTGTCTAATATTATGTTCATTTTTTGTTTTAATGATTATAAAAATTTCACTTTAAGAAAAATGTTTTATATTTTTGTCTCACTTTTAGTCCCGCTGTTAAATAATTAACGAAAATGATCACGTAAGACTCGCTTAGCCATTAAATGGGTGTTTTGGAGAAAAATAGGCATGTGTCTTTAACTGAAAATCTCATTTTTTATCCCATAATTTCTTCCTTGTTCACTTTTGGTTTCCATGATTACAAGATTCTAACTTTAGAGACAATAAATTACGGTCTTTCTCGCTTTTCGTCTCATTCTTAAATAATTGACGGAAACAGCTACGTGATACTCACGTGGCCATTAAGTGGACGTTTTGGAGGGAAATTCTGGCCTCCTTCCTCATGGACAACTCTTTCTCCATTTTCTCCGACTTGCGAAGGAGTCCAAGTATCACTTTCTTTGCCCCTTGTGTAAATTGGTGGGTCTTTCCATGCAAAAAACGCACACCTTCTTGCAATAGTGTCAAAGTCGTAAAACCTTCTTCCTGGACTCGAGCTCGACCACGAGGTTCTCATACATGCCGCAATTGCATCACTTGTTGAAGCCATATGTTTGTTATTTTCTCTCTATTGCCAAAAGTTGCAATTATAATCCCTAAAAAAACAAAGCATGTGCCTCTCACATGCTAGAACTCCCTCCCCAATTTACTAATATGGTCATTTCCATCACATATTCAACAACCGGACAAAAAGTGAAAAAATCGTAAGTTATTGTCCTTAAAATGAGAATTTCATAATCATTAGATCAAAAGTAAACAAGAATTAAGTTACGAGATAAAAAATGCGATTTTCCTATGAGAGACACATACCTCTTTTTCCTCCCTAACACACACTTAACGGTTATGTGAGTTTCACGTGGTCATTTCTTTTAATTATTTAACGATGTGATTAAAAATGAGACAAAATATAAGATATTCTCTTTAAAATGAGATTCTGGTGGGTCTAAATTATGAAACAGAAAATGGGATTTTCCGCACATGTTCTTCACTTCAACCTCTCGTCACAAATTATATGTATCGGATACGAACACGAACACGAACACTAACAATGGAGGAGAGTTTGTATTCAAGAAAGCAGCCACAAGAAGACCGTCGACCAGAGCGTGAGAGACAGAGAAGCCAATGCGTAAGACCACAGCATAATAACAGAGCATTCACTCTCTCCAACCCCAAATAACTGAGTTATTGTTCCTGCCATGCAAACACAAACACAAACACAGTTACAACACAAACACATTCTCTGGGAAACTCCTTCATTGTTCAAATATAAATACATACCTATGTTCGCAGCAGGTGGAACTGAGAACTGCAGCAAAAGAACAAATTGATATAACGAATCATCATCCGGTATCAAACCAAACAGGACAGCCCCTTTAACAACGGCAATGCCTGTCAAAGGCAGCGCGACGTATTTAACAGCAATGACGCCAAAAATAACAGACTTTTGTATTCCTGAACCTTTTAAACCTGAAAAAACATCAAATTTGTTGGGCTAAGTAAGAATGTTGCCAGACTCGAGCAAAACATAACGACTAAATGCCAACAACATCAACCTTTTATAAGGTTTCCACCCATGATCAATGTCACAGCTGGTATAGCTCCATCCCTGCAATGATGCAAGATTGACAATGAAATGTGTGCAAAAACAAACAAGTATAAGGATGTAAATGCCTGTCGATTATACCCAAGAAAGAGTGCGGTATCCTGGATTACACGGAGAGGAGCTACATCACCGATCAACAGTTTTCGAATTTGAGGTACAAGTCCAACTACAAATCCAGCAATCTGTAGAAATCAGAACAATAATGCCTGTAAAATGAGTAAGCTGCATATATGTGTGTTCTCTGTGTAGATGAAGGCAATATAATAAGCATACCGCTCCCATTGTTGATGGAGCGAATAATCTCTTTAGGTTCATCTTTTCAACAAGTATGTCTAACTGTTGCTTTGTTTTAGCTGCAAACGACAACACCTGAATCGATTTTTTCAGATTTTAGAATCATAATCTCCATTTGTAAATATATATGCATATTGTAACTAACATACATACAGGAGGCTTATAATTCTCAAATCTATCCTGTGGCAAATTGCTTGAAGAAAGTAGAGGTTCTGTCCAACAGCAACTCCCTCCTGGTTGGCACAATGAGCTTTCTCTTGAAGATCTACTGACTGAAGAGTCAGTTACTTCAACTTCCTTTGAGAACGTACTCGAAGATACTCTAACGATATTATAAACATAAGCCCACAAATAAATTGCTCCAATCTGAAGCAAAAGATCAAGGAACAGCATACACAGTATTAGATTTCCATCAAGAAGTCAGAGAATGTTTCAATTGTTGATATTTGAATATAATCAGTGCTGTCTAATTCAATTAGCATTCTTACATTTATAAACTCAGTTACTAGATGTTCATAGGAATATAGCTAAATATCATCATAGATCAAAAGCATTTTCCATCTATGCCGTTATTTGTGAAACTTACCGCCAATGAAAGTGAGGCATAGGCCATTCCATTTTGATGACAAACATCAGCATCCCCAAACGGGGCTGCTTTCTCTTTACATACTGCTGGAATGATTATGAAAAGCATGTTTCCCAAGTTGCCTGTCCACAGAAACGAGGTTCTTATAGATCTAGCAGCTATATATCAAATTGGACTTCAGTGAAACTTACTCTTGCGATGACGTCTGTTGGTTGGTTGGTTTAATTTACATAGTGATATAAAAAGTTATTAATCGTTCCATCTGATGTTTATATTATAAAACCATCAATGCAATTGTAATTGAGAACTTCAGAATACAGAGAAAAATGAAGTTAGGATAGCATTCAACGTTAGTTCGTGCTCTAAGAAAAAGGCATTGCAACTCATGCAAATCCAAGTTATTAGGAGTACCTGCAGCACAAGAACCTATAACAAGTCCTCGGAGATGGGGTGGAGCTTTTGTGATTCTAACAATCACCAAACCAAGAATCGAACCAATTATGAATGTGATAAGGATACTAAAGGGCATGAACCACCTGCAAAGTTGCATAACATTGATATTGGTACAAGAGGCTATAGGAGGATAGAAGAAAGGAAAACGCTTTGCCGGTCAGAGATGACAATCTTACATCTTCACCATGCCTTCATATGTTATTTCCTTGGCTAAGTTGCTGGAGACCAGTGCTGGATTAAATACAAAGAATATAATCTGTCCAATACAAGATATCAGAATTAGTTTCTTGATGGAGTGTTTCTCCACAAGACGACTTGACGTTGAACTTTTGACTAGCATATCATAAAGATTCAAACTAGACGAAAGCTATATCTGATAAACGAAATGTGCATAAAGTTGGATAGATACTTTAAAAAAGAAGACCAATTAACAGATTTCCATAGATGGTTTCATTCTATATATCGATAACTGTAAGAGAAAACATAATGCTCCGACATATGAGATGGCCCTGCAGTAGGACAAGAGTACGTGCATATACAAGACGGACACTTACGTTATTCAGATGCTTCCTAGCATCATCTCCAAGAATGCCAACCCGATCTAGTGCAAGATATGATCCCAATCCAGTCACCAAAAGCACTTTCAGGACGGGAATTGATGAAGCAATAAAGAGATCCAAGAGAGCCATTTGCAATCTCCACCATCAATAGATATCTATACACAAGCTTTAAGCTAAATCAAGGCCACATAACAAGTGAAAATAGTACGTAGTAGTATCTAATGCATGTCGTCGAGTTCTAGTTCAAGAAAAAACATGAACCATATGCTACTTAGATGCAGATAAAGTACACAAGATTATACACTATATTTCTAACTCAAACTCCTCTTCACTACCAAAGATGCTTATCTATACTTTTTGCTTTTTCCCCTCTTTTCCACCTTTTCTTACAGCTCTTGGGTTGCAAAAGACTCACTAGTCAGATTAAGGACTATGATATGCACCAAACAAACAGATTAAAGACTCAACAAGTACTCTCAAGCACAGAACAACTATGCACGAGAAATCTAAAAAGTAATTTAAATAAATAAATAAATAGAAAATTGACTATAACCCTCCAACAAATTTACATGGAGATAAAATTCTAATCAGATTATTCCAAAAAAAAAAAAAAAAGGAAAAAAGATAAAACAAAATTACTGACCCTCAAGATTTACTCTAGTGAGGAGGAGACTCACTACTCCAGCAAGCTTCTTCCTTCAAAAGAATATGGGCATTGGTACATAATATTCTCTGTATGTATGTATTATTAAAAAACAGAGTTTCAGATGAAGAAAATAACATAAATAAATTCCGGTTGTCATTAGAGACAAACAAGAAATTAACAAATGGCAGAGTACGCTGTCGTGTGGGCAGCCGCCAAGAACATCAAATATATCACAACACACAGCTTTCTCCATTTATACTATATATATAAGCTATCTTCTAGCAAAAAAAAAAAAAAAAAAAAATCAGAATACACAGAGAAAAACACACACACATACACAAGCACACTCTTAAAAAATTTAACTTTCTGCAGGTCACAGAGAGAAACACACACACACGCAGACACACGTCTTATTCAGATTTTTGCATGCAATAAAAGAAGTATTTCCCCGCGCGCCTCACCGGCTCCGTTGGTGCAGTGAGTAATTTGCAGGGTATAATGAATGACGGCGCGGCGGCCATGGAAATTGATGTGGATGCTCCATGTTTATGTATAAATATAGTCCAAAAGAATTGGTAACAACAGTCAAAAGTGGCGCCGGAGAGATGCACAGGTCATGTTCTTCGTTCATTTTCGCATTTTTTTATTTATTTGGGTTAAATGTAATTTATCCCGGTATTAAAAGAAAAATGAGTAATTTAACTCCATTAAAAAATAAAGTAGTAATTTACCGCCTATATTTTTGTAAATAAAACAAAAAAAACCTCTTGACATGTTTCGTGAATGACATGTGCTTGTTTTCTAATTATTTTAAATTTAAAAATTACATTTATGTCATTATTTAAAAATCGTTGGATCTTGTCAATTTAAGATCTAAATTTAACTAATAAATCAACGATGTAGATATTATCTAATTCGAATCAACGACTTAAATTAAAATAAATAATAATTAAATTATATATTATATATAATAAAATTGAATATATATACTTATATAATAATAAGTTGAATATATATAGAGAGAGGGGAGGGGAGGGGAGCAGTCGGCGACGGGGAGATGGGGAAGGAAGGTGCGATGGCGAGGAGATCTGAGGAGGAAGGTGGGCGTTGGCGAGATCTGGGGAAGGGGGTGGTGCGAGAAGGGGGAGGGGGGAGAAAAAGGCGGCATCGAAATCTGGCGAAGGGAATGGAGGTGGGGAACGTGAAGGGAATGGAGGGGGAGAAGGCGAGGCGGCAGGGAGCATGAGCACATGGAATGGAGGGGGAGAGGGCGACGATGGCTGGGAGAAGAAGAAGAAGAAAAATAAAATAAAATAAAATAATATATATTAATATATTTAATGCATATATTAATATATTTAATATATATATATATATAAAATAATAATTTCAACAATTAAAAAAAATATGCCAAGAAGCATTGGGGCCACGTGTTGTGCACCGCGGGTTATGGGGGTATTTTGCTCTATTTACAAAAACACATGGGGTAAATCACATTTTTCCCTTTTTTATTTCAATTAATGCTACAACATAGTATGTATATATTAAATTATATAAAAAAATACAACAAAATTTGAAATGAAAAATAGAATCTAATTTGGGTGTGATTGGTGTATGTAATCCCACATCTATAAAGCGTGAAAAACTATTTATTATATGCACACAAGAACGACGTGTTACAGCGGTTAGTAGTGTAATAAAGAAAGACCATCTACATTTACAAAATACGGTTAGTGACACCACAGTAATATTTTTTAAATATTAGTCGATGTGGCACGGCCTCCCTGCATACATATATTAAATAATATATCACGATTTAAAATATATTATAAATAAGAAAATATATATATATATATATATAAACCAACATATCACATTTCAAAAAAAAAGAAAAGAAATCAATTTAAGGGTATTATTGGCACAACCAAAATTTGGTTTCGCCGGTATAAGTAACCGCTCTTTATGAGTAAAAATAGAATTTTCTTTTTATATTAATATAAATGATAATCATACCCCTAATTAAATAATTTTATAAATTAATTGTAATTGCTTTTTTTGTTTTTTTTTACAAAAGTGACTTCACCGTCTTTTTAACACCATTACACCAATTCTTTTGTTATGTCATTAATACTTTAAATTGGTTTTCTTTTATTTCTTTCCTATTCTTTTTGCGCATATTTGTGCATATACTTTCGACATTGAAATATTAAAATTTTTAAAATGTGTGTTACTTTAAAATATTTATAAACTATTTATACAATTATTTTAATTTATAAAAGTATAGTTTATTTATTATATATAAGTATAAATAAATGGGTAAATTATATTTTTGGTCCCATAAGTGGATCTATTTCTAATTTTGGTCCTATACTGTAGATAATTAACACATTGCATCCCATATGTGCACCTTTTTTTCAATTTCAGGACACAAGAGTGAAAATATTTAAATTGCTAACATCTTATGTTTTTTCCATTAGGTGGGTGCAAATTTGGAGGGAAAGGCTTTACTTCTTCTTCTTTCCCATATAAATAACCTTTTTTTTTTCGCTCTTCCATTTAGTAGGAAAAAGTATAAACATGGATGCAAATGGTAATTTTTTTTAAAAAAAAAAAATTATACACGATCTTATGTTAATAATGCCTAAATTTCTTCCATGAAAATTGAAAATATAAAGTCCAACAATTTGGTGCAAAACGATAAGGTTCAGTGGACTTCTCTTGATGTCGCGGACAACGAACCACCCACGACGCCTTGATCTGAACACTTTCAATCGGGCCATTCAATCGGTTTCCAACATTTTTTATCAATATTTTGCACCAAAATGTCTACATGTTGATCAAAAATTTGTACCAAACTGTTGCAGTTTATATTTCTAATTTTCATGGAAGAAATTTGGGCATTATAACATAAGATCGTTTATAAAATTGAATAAAAAAATTTCATTTGCAACCATGTTTACACTTTTTTTATACTAAATGGAAGAGCAAAAAAAAAAAAAAAAAAGGCTATTTATATGAGGAAGAAGAAGAAGTAAGCCTTTCCACCAAATTTTCCCTTCAAATTTGCACCCACCTAATGAAAAAACATCAGCCCCGTCGATAAAGGACTTTTATTCTCGATATAGGCTTAGCCTTAAGCCGCTATCGCTCGGTCCGGATAAGTCAAGTCCCTTCGGTCGGTTCGGATTAGCAATTTAACTATTTTCCCTCGTGTCGTGAAATTGGAAAAAAAATTGCACATATGGGATGCAATGTGAGAATCATTTACGGTATTGGACCAAAATTAGAAACAGGTCCACTTATGGGACCAAAAATATAATTTACCCTAAATAAATTATACATATTGTATATACATAAATATTTTATATAAGTATATAAAATATACAAAAAAAATTAAGTGGGACGGGTTCGGTCCAATCCACTAAAATCCAAACCTACCCCGGAACCCGTTTAAAACTTCAAAATCTGCCCCCATCGGGATGTGTCCGGATCCAACTCAAAGCCATTGCTACCTCTAAATTGCCTCATATGACAGTACCTACTTACAACAGCTTGTATAGAAGCTTATTATACAATTGTCACCGTCACCCTCATTTCTGAAAAAAATTGTAAAAAAAAAATAAAAAATTAATTAGTTTTCTTTTAACACAGCAAAAGATGTTATCATTTAATGGAGATCTAACAGTTCATACAAAAGGGACTTAGTGTTTCTGTCACTAAAGATGGAGTCAGTCTCCAAGACACTAAGCAAAAAACCTGGACAAGTATCATTTACAAAATCATTAGCAACTACATGTTTATTAAGGTAGTCCGCCACAATGTTGATTTCTCTATAGCAAAACATCATCTGAACATGGTCAAAATCAGTTAGGGCCTCGAAGAGTCACGCGACAACGGGGTTAGAGCTCGAGTATGGTTCAACTTCCTGCTAACAAAGTAAATAAGAGTTCACTACAAAAAAATAGGGTTATGACTTTTGCTACGATTTTGCAACGGATTCTGACTTTTTTTACATTTTCGTTGCAACTTCCGTTGCAAATTAACAATGCTATGTTGCAACGGACTGTCCGTTGCAATTTCGGTCAACTTTAAGATGTCCCACATTCAACATAAGTCGTTGCAAAAGTCGTAAAATATTGCAACGACAAATTTCGTTGCAAACTTCCAACGGTTTTTGCAACAAAAATATTTTGTTGCTTACTTTGCAACGAAGATTCTAGTTAAATCCGTTGCAAAAAATTTTCAACGGACTTTGCAACAAAAACATGCCATTACAAAGTGAATATTGTGATTTGCAACAGATTTAGCAACGGATAATTTTCCGTTGCAATACTTGCAGACAATTTGCAACGTTATTGCAACGACCTATAAAGTCATTGCAATCCGTACATACAACTGTAGGCATTAATTATTGAGCCGTTGAATTTGCAACAATTTTTGCAACGGATTCGTCCGTTGCAATATGTTTTGTGACAGCTGTAATCACCTATTTTAAAATTCTTTATGTTTTGCAACGAATTTTGCAGCGGAAATATCATTCCGTTGTAAAGTCCGTTGCAAATCCGTTGTAAAAAGCGTAATATAATAAATCCTTCATTCTATTTCACACTTATTTTTATAATCATCCAACGAGTTCTTCCTCTTCTCTCCTTCCATTCACACAACCGATTTTTTAATCAATCTTTGCATAAGACCGTTAATGATCACGTTAGTACAACGAGTCACACATTTGGACATTTAGGTGACTTACATTAAAGCTAGTACAAAATTTTTATTAGTTTATTTATATATATTCATTTTATTCTTGAAATTTTTAGTTTTTTATGTATGTATGTATGTATGTTTGTTTGTTAATGAATATGCAAAATATTTGTTGATTTTAGAACAAGATGTTGAGAGACTTGAGAAAGTGGATGTATGAGAAGAATGTACCCGGTAATCGTCATCTTACAAAAGAATTTATAGAGGGTCACTAAGTTTATAGACTGGGCAAAAACACAACATGATTTTATGGATGGGGAAAAAATTCGTTGTCCATGTAGTGTATGTAAAAATCGTAAGTACAAATCCACGGAGGAGGTGACATGCGACCTCTATAAGAAAGATTTTAAGAAAAATTACTACAATTGGACATCTCATGGTGAGCCTATACAGATGGATTGTGAGCATCCAATGTCAGCTGACAACTCTGCAGATCAAACGATAAATTGGAATAATTATGAGCAATTGAACTGAGATCAGAGGATGGTGTTTGATGCAACTGGTCATGTATCTCGTCCACAGGGGGATGTATTCAATGATTCAACATGTCCTAACGATCAATCATATGCAAACGAGGCTGGTCCGAGTTTTAATTATGATGAGGCTGACAATTTAGGAGCACTATTTGAATTTTTTTTGATGTCGTGCCTGCTGCAAATCAACCATAATATGCTGGGAGCGAAACTCACTCTCAGTTATCTGCGAAACTTACATGGCTAGCTTATTTATCAATTGATACAATTTCCACACGTTAACCCATGGAGAAGGGAAGAATACTATGAACATCGGGGTCTATGTGATAAAGTTGATTGGATGGTTGTATGTAGAACAAAAGCTAGACGAACTATTGAGTTAAGGTGGATTGATGCTACATTTCAGGAGGATGAAGTCGAATCCGTTCCAGTGGTTACTATTGAAAATGAAATTCAACCTTTAGATGACATCAACGGCACACAAATTTTTTTGATGAAGATAATGAAACGAAAGATGATGAAGAGGGAGAAGACAGTTTTGAAGAATACGAAACGACAGATGATGAAGAAGCACTTAGACAAAATGATGATGATGATGATTATTTTTTTTGGGTGAAATGTAAGTATCATTCATCCAAGAATATTTACAAAGTACACCGAGCATACCCGGGGAGATACAAAAGATCCACCGTGTGGATCAAAGTGCAAACATTCCGTGTGGAAAGAGTGTCAAAAGGAGCCTATACACTGTAATTCTAATGGAAATTACAAGACCCTCGGGACATGGAACTTTGCCTTCAAAGATAACTTCATTCCGATGTCTCCAAAGACTGTAGACCGTGCATGCCAAAGCGAGAAGTCGCGCTTTGATTTGCACGGATGAACCGGTCTTCTCTTTCTTGAGCCACTTGACTGCACTAAGAATGGTGGACATATGTCGGTTGATGCCTAACCACTGCCGGATATCGGACCAAACACATGCGCTGAAAGGGCACTCAAAGAAAAGGTGCTTGGCCGTCTCATTTGTGTTGATGCACAAGGAACAAGTAGGATCCTCTTGCAGGAATGCAAGCCGGTCCCGTGTAGCGAGCCGTCCTCGAAGTCCAAGCCACAAGATGAATGAGAACTTCAGAGGGATAAAAGCCTTCCAGATTGTTGCTTTCCAAGGCTGTCTCGTGAGTTTCGGCCTGAAGTACTCATAGGCTTTGGACGTCACAAGTCCCCTGCAATCAGACCATCCGTCCATGTGCTGAATGGCCACCTGTGGTGAGCCAAAATCTGTGATCAATTTGTTGCGAATCTCAACAAGCCGTCGGAGGAATGGGGAGTCACCCTTCTTCGGTTGCCATTCCCAAATAGGAACACCTCTAAGGTAGACACCGTTAATCCACTGTACCCAAAGTGTGTCTGCCTTACGATGGATATTCCACAAAATCCGGGCAAGTAGGGCCACATTCCAAGATTGGGTGTGCCGAATACCAAGGCCGCCTTCTTCCTTGGGGTGACAGATTTCCTCCCAAGCTACCGGTGCTCTCTTGGAATTCCAAAGGAAAGTCCTGCAGTGACGGTGGATTTTTTCAATGATTGATGCTGGAAGTGGGAAAGTTTGGAGCCAAAAGCACTCCACACCCTGGATAACCGAACGGATGAGTTCTAGCCGGCCCGCAAAAGAGAGAGAATTGGTTGTCCATTTGCGGATACAGGCGCCAATCCTATCAACGAGCGATGAGAAGTCCGTGACCGAAAGCCGCTTGGCTGCAAGGGGAATACCAAGATACCGAACCGGCATTTCCCCTCTAGCAAACTGTGTCTCTCCAAGAATACAATCAAGCTCATGCTGCTGGATGCCTGCCGTGAAAATGCTTGACTTAGTGGTGTTGACGGCCAGTCCCGAAACGTCCCTGAATTCTTGTAAACATTCCATCAAGATACGGACTGATGGTAGGTCACCTCGAGAGAAAAGCATGAGATCATCGGCAAAGAGGAGGTGTGTGATCTTCAGCTTCTCACACTTCGGGTGAAAGTTGAAGTCGGAATTGGAAGTTTTCCTCTTGATCAATCGTGAAAAGTGTTCCATGCTGAGAAGGAATAGGGCCGGTGACATCGGGTCTCCCTGTCTAAGGCCTTTCTTGCCCGGGAAAAAACCATGTAGGGAGCCATTCAAACCCACTGAAAAAGAAGGAGTGGAAACGCATTCCATAATCCATGAAATAAACAGCAGGGGAAAGCCATACCCGTGGAGAATTCAGGAGAGGAATGTCCATGATACTGAGTCAAAAGCTTTCCGTAGGTCGACGTTAATAGTACAACGAGGTGAAATCCATTTCCTCAAGTACTGTCGCACCATTTCCTGGGCCAGGAAAATGTTATCTGTGATATTACGGCCCCCGACAAAGGCTTCCTGGCAGCGGTCGATGAGATGCTCTAAGACGGTGGATAGCCGGTCTGAAATGATCTTTGTGATCGCCTTGTAGATCACATTGCAGCAAGAAATCGGCCGATAGTCCGCAACGGTAGGGCAATGCTCAGATTTCGGTACAAGGGCAATAATAGTGTGGTTGAGTTGCCGTAGCATCCTCCCACTCCTAAAGAAGTCCATGATGGCCCTGCAAACTTGGTCTCCGACAACATTCCATGCTTTTTTGAAAAAGCATGATGAGTATCCGTCCGGCCCGGGCGCCTTGTTGTCATTAATTTGGAAAATTGCCTCTTTGATCTCTGCCGGTGTGATAGCTCTGCAGAGGTCCAATGGATGCTCTGGAACTAGCTTGGGCCCCCAAGCAAACACCTCATCATCAACCGGTGATGTCGGAACATCGGTGCCTAGAAGCGAGGTGTAGAATGCAACAAATTCATGGGCAATGCCGTCGGCCGTGGTGATGACTGAACCATCGGGTTTAGTGATAGCCGCGATGGAGTTCCTTGTTGCATTCCTCTTCACCATGTCATGAAAAAACTTGGTGTTTCTGTCTCCCATCTTGAGGAAATGGATTTTAGCCTTTTGATGGCATTTCTCGGCAAGGAAAACCGCCTTCTTCCTGAGGCTCCTCAATGTGTCCTGAAGTGCAGCATCCCCAGGATTACTTTCAAGTTGGAGCTGTGCCTCTTGTAATGCAAGGTCCGCTTCCTTCGCCCTGACGGAAATATGGCTGTAATGCAGTCTATTGAATGATTGGAGTGTCCTCTTGAGTGCCTTCAATTTTCTGCAAAGGCCAAATTGTGGCGTGCCCTCCACATTCATGTTCCATCCAGTCTCTATGGTTGCCAAGAAGTCCGGGTGCTTTGCCCACATATTAAAGAAACGGAACGGTTTAGGCTTAGGGGCAGGAGGATCAAGTAAAGTAATAATACCCGGTAAGTGGTCGGATAGGCAGCCCGGTGGGCTGAAATGGGCGTTACACTGTAGACCGGCCTCAAGCCACTCATTGTTCAAAAGCACCCGGTCGAGCTTGCACCATACGGGATTGCTGTCGCTATTTGAGTACCAAGTAAAATAGCACCCTGTTGTGGGGGCATCATGCAGCCCGAGAGATAGGCAACAGTCGGCAAAGTCTTTAAGCTCATACCAAGTGGGAGTTGCACCAAGTTGTTTCTCTGACGGAGATTTCACACAATTGAAATCACCAAGAATAAGCCACGGCATGCTCATGGTCTGTCCCAATTTCATAAGTTTATCCCACATACTCCTTCTATTTACAACAGTGTAAAGACCATAAGTAAATGAAATGTAAAAGGAGAGTTGAGAAGACTTATTCGTGACACGGCAATGGATCACTTGCGGGGAGATGTCCTCCGGTTGAACATCAATGACAGCAGGGTTCCAGATAATAAGCATACGTCCACCGACAATGGTGTGAAAGTTGTCGCTGTGACACCATCCCGGGAACGATCTGTTGAGAATACGAGGGACGGCTGAAGCTGATAACTTTGTCTCCAAAAGGCCCAAAAGACAAAGATGGTTATTTCTAATGAGGTGGGCGACCCCATTGTGTTTGAGAGGCCGGTTGAAGCCTCTCACATTCCAAAAACCGATCTTCATGTGGAGTGGAGAGGTGCAACACCTCCCAGCTTCATTTTCTGTTTTAGAGCAATCGGGACGATGAGTTCTGTAAGAGACGGTGTACCTGAGTCACTGGTAGAACTAGCGGAGTCTGCCGGTGAGTGCTCCTCAATAACCGCCCGACGTGCTTGCATTATCAGCCCTTGGGCGGCTGAAGTCTCTTCCTGTCTGGGCGGGCAAGGCTGGGCCTGTACCTCAGTATCTGCTGCAGGGATGCACACTAGTTGCTGCACCAGTCCCTGCTGGTCCTGCCGGTTCTGCCCATCACTGCCGGCAGGTGGGAAAATTTTCTGCTGGTACTGCTGATGTTTCTGATTTTTGTTCCGGCGGTGCACTAAGGTCCATTCTGTATCTTGCAATTTCCTCGGGAAAACCGTCTTAACGGCTGCAGCTGTAGTTGGGGTAGCAACGGCAGTCGGTGGTTGGATGCCTTTGCATGAATCGTTCAAGTGCCCAAAACAGTGACACTCCGAGCAGAATTTTGGTGTGTATTCAAAGACCACCGGTTGCTATCTCGTCGCTCCGTTTGGTAGAATGAATTCTACACTGTCCACTAACTTCTTTGATGCGTCAACCTCAACCAGAATGCGTGCATAAGATACACGCTCCATCCTTCTTGTTAAGGAGTCCATGGCTATTGGTGTGCCTATTCTTGACCCGATCTTTCCTAACGCCTTCGGATTCCAACACTCAAGCGGTAGTGACGGTAGGGTGGCCCATACCGGTGTTAGGCCAATGTCATCCTCTTTAAATTCGGAACAGTCGGGCATGTTCTTAAGCATAAGTGGCCGGCCAAAGATGAAGTATGGCCCACCAGCAAGGATGCGCTGACGGTCCTCGTCCCGTGCAAATCGAAAGATAAGCCATCCACTCACGTGTTGCTGGAAAGAGGCCCCCCCATGATTGGGCCAATGCTCGAATCGCCCTAAGTCCCGGGAACTTGCCGGCAATGTAGCCGACGAGGCAGTGTCCCAATTTGGCTTGGACATCAATCAGGTCATCGGAGTCGAGTATGAGAGGTCCCTCATCAACTGAAAATTTCATGAGTTTGTTATCCTCAGTGAGCTTTCGGTTGTTGCTGAAAAGCCCAGCAAAAGAAGTCTTCGCAATGCCCTCTGTTTGGGTAACGGTTGCCGTGACCGGCAGTGCCGGCGTCGGGCGGGTGCCGGTGTTGTCCTTAGCAGAGTGGGAAGGAGTAGTCTCAAGATCAGAAATAAAGGCTTGGAACTCTAAAGAACTGACCTTAATATTGCTAGTCCCGGCAGTTCCCTTGCTTGAACCAGTGCCAGCAGTCGGTTGGGATGGCGCCACTGTCTTGACGGGGGCCGGTGGGTCGGCCGGCAATGCCTTAGCAGCAGGATAGGCTGGCGCGGGGGCCTTGCTGGTGCCGGTGCTGGACGCCTTGGTATGGCCTTCAGCTGGAACTTTGGATTTCTTTGTCTTGGCCATGGGAGTTGGCAAGGTTGAAAGGGGAATACCCAACAACCACAGCCAAATTGCAGCCTGTTGTGCACACCAAAAGGGGAAAGAGGATGGTGACAATGCAGCAAGTCAACACTGGTAAGGGCAGGCTGGCAGTGTGGGGCAGTGCACCCTGTCTGAAAGGGGAAATTGCAGGCAGCTTGGCCGAGAAAGCCAGGCAGCTGCTGCACCAAAACTGGCAAAGTTCACCTACCACCAAATAGCTTGGAGCTGGCCGGAAATTGTGAGGAACTGGTTGCAGCTCCGGCGAATACACATAAACAGCTGCACAAGGACTCCAAAACAATGCCAAATCCGAAAATAAATCGGAAGGATCGTTCAGCAAGTGTTGGAAACTTCAGGAAACGGAACAGAATGTAGAAACTGTTGTTGTGCAGCAGAAATAGACAGAAAAAAACGACGAATAGAGGTTCTTCCGCCGGCGAAACTCCCTCCAAACCCGAAAATAAATCGGTAGGAGTGAAGAGGATCAGTTGGGGAGGTGTTTCATCGGACCAAACTTGCAGAAACTTGAAGGAAATCCATGGAAGAGCCAATCTTTTGTGAGGCACTCTAGAGAGAATTTCTTCTAGAGAGAGAAAACTCTTAACCACAATACTGAGAGCTCTTTCTTTGATGATGATTATTAATTGAACATAATGTACTTTGATGATTTTTGTCATGATGTTTTATCTCATTTACTAATTGAAGAGTATATCTTAAATCATTTATCTCATATCATTTTAAAAATATTTATTAATTATAAAATATTTTATCTCATTCATTAATTAAAAATATATCTTAAATTATTTATCCCATTTAATTTTAAAAATAATTATTAATTTAAAATGATTTTATCTCATCCACTAATTGAATAGTATATCTTAAATCATTTATCTCATTTAATTTTAAAAATACTTTAAATTTTTTACTATACACTTTCCTCCCCATTTTTACATAACTCTAAAATTTCCCCCCTTTCCATCCCCATTTTTCATAACCTAATTTTTTCCCCCTTTCCCATATATTTTCAGAATTTCAGCCACAAAATTCTCCCCTTCCCCCCTCCTCCTTTCTCTCCTCAAATTTGCCCGCCGCCGCCTGCCACCGCTCGCCGCCATTAGGTATGTTTCTCGTCCTTTCTTCTCCTCTTCTCTTTCTCCTCTTTTCTTTCTTCTATTTTTTTTTCAGCTTTTGTTAAAGTTTTCGCCGCCACCCGCCGCCGCGAGGTAGGCTTCTCCTCCTTTCCTCTACTCTTTTCTTTCTTCTATTTTTTTTTTTCAGTTTTTGTTAACTTTTTCAGAGCCGCCCATCGCCGCCGCCGAGGTCCTCTACTTTCTTCTAGTTTTTCATGTCCAAAACCCTTTTACTTATTTAGTTTTGTTTAGTTTTTCATGTCCAAAACTTCTAATTCCCTACATGAATATATGCTATATTGAGTATTGACTAAGTCATATTTTGTTCATGTGCAAAATTGAGTATTTTGTTCTATTTTGCTATAAAATGCACATTGAGTATGTTATATTGAATATGTGTCGGTATAAAATGTATATTAAGTATGTGTTTAATATAAAATTGTGTATGACAATATAATATATTGAGTATTTGGTTGATATATTGAGAATGTGGTTGGTATATTGAGGTGGATGGGAATGATAATTGTATTGATGAGGTTGGATGAGTGTTGTTGGTTATGATTGTAGATTAGGATTTTTATTAACATAAACTCATTTAAACTAATGTACTTAAGTTATATCACAAGTTAAAAATTCAACTAAACTAATTTAACTTAGTTATATCACAAGTTAAAAATGCAATTAAACCAATGTAACTTAGTTAACTTTCAAGTTAAAATTTTCAATTAAACTAATTTTACTTAGTTAACTCACAAGTTAAAAACCTAACTTCACTAATGTAATTTTGTAAATTTTCAACTTAAAATCTTTAACTAAACTAATTTAACTTAGTTATATCACAAGTTAAAAACTCAACTAAACTAATGTAATTTTATTAACATTCAACTTAAAATCTTTAACTAAACTAATTTAACTTAGTTATATCACAAGTTAAAAATTCAACTAAACTAATGTAACTTAGTTAATTTTCAAGTTAAAATCTTCAGTTAATCTAATTTTACTTAGTTCACTCACAAGTTAAAAACCTAACTCCACTAATGTAATTTTGTTAACTTCCAACTTAAAATCTTTAACTAAACTAATTTAACTTAGTTATATCACAAGTTAAAAACTCAACTAAACTAATGTAATTTTGTTAACATTCAACTTAAAATCTTTAACTAAACTAATTTAACTTAGTTATATCACAAGTTAAAAATTCAACTAAACTAATGTAACTTAGTTAACTTTCAAGTTAAAATCTTCAATTAAACTAATTTTACCTAGTTAACTCACAAGTTAAAAACCTAACTCCACTAATGTAATTTTGTTAACTTTCAACTTAAAATCTTTAACTAAACTAATTTAACTTAGTTAACTCACAGTTAAAAACTCAACTAAACTAATATAATTTTGTTAACATTCAACTTAAAATCTTTAACTAAACTAATTGAACTTAGTTATATCACAATTTAAAAATGAAACTAAACTAATGTAACTTAGTTAACTTTCAAGTTAAAATCTTCAATTAAACTAATTTTACCTAGTTAACTCACAAGTTAAAAACCTAACTCCACTAATGTAATTTTGTTAACTTTCAACTTAAAATCTTTAACTAAACTAATTAACTTAGTTAACTCCATTGAATATCATTACTCAGGCGAATTCATGTAAGAAAATTTAAAATGTTTGATTGTTTTAAAAATATTTTAAAATATTATATTATATTATATTTTTATAATTATTTATTGATACTTTGTAGGGATTCGAAAGTTCAAGAGGTCATCAAGGAGCGACTCTGAAGATAGTCCTGGTGATATCCCACCCAACCAGCCACCTTCACAAGATTGTAAAAATGAATTTGATCCCCTTCTTTAAATTTGTATGCTTCAAAATGGAATACTTTTATTTTGTGGATTGAAATGTTGAATTATCTTTACTATAAGTATTTTGCTTTAAATATATTATCATATTTAAATTTTCTTGTTAGTGTTAAATTAAATATATTTTTATTATTGAATATAAATTATGAAATTGTTGTTGCAATTGTCGTTGTAAACGAAAATAATTTTGCAATAGATTGTTGCTGCAATTATTGTGGTACAATTTGCAACGGATGGTCGTTGCAATTGTTGTTGTCAACAAAAATTATTTTGCAACAAATTGTAGTAAATTATGTCGTTGCAAATTTTGCAACGGAATGTCATTGTAAAAAAATATTGCAATATTACAACGACTTTCATTGCAAATATCGCTGCAAATAAAATGATTTTGCAACAGATTGTAGCTAAATATTTCGTTGCAAAATTCGCAACGGAATGACGTTGCAAACATTCCGTTCCAATATTGCAACGACTTTTCGTTGGAAATGTAGTTGCAAATAAAACCTGATTTTGTAACGAATTGCCATCAATTTTGCCACGAATATACCATCACAAAGTTGTTGCAAAATATAAAAAGTCAACTTTTTAAATAACGAATTTTGCAACGGAAAGAAAACTGTGGCAATATTTTGCAACGAACAAAAAATCTGTTGCTATATAGCAGTGGTACCTATAGCAACGAAAAATTTTTTGTTGCAAAATTCCGTGGCAAATCTGTTTTGCAACGAATTTTTCATGAAATCCATTGCAAAAATTCGTTGTTATAGGCCTGTTTTTTTTTTTTTTTTTTCCAGTGGTTTTAGAGTCTGATTCAATAATAAGTTTTTCAAATAGAGAGGGATTTATTTTGTTCCCAACCGTTTCAAAGAGCCCAACATTCTGCCATCATGTTAGAATTAATACCCATAATAGAGTAAGAGGAAGCTGAGACAAACCTGGATTGGGAATCTCTAATGACACCACCACATCCAGGCTTACCTGGATTACCCAATGATGACCCGTTGATGTTGAGTTTGAACCAAGAAGGTGATGGGGCGAAGGATTTAACGTTAAGGTATGGGTTAATTGAGTGAAAAAATTCCTTGTTTTGTCCATGCCCAGGCAACTGAATTTGTTTGAATAGAATGTGAAAGAGGCATTGAGAGGATATGAGATTTAAGTTAAGGGGATATGTAGGCTTGTCTTGTTTACCGTGTTCCATTACATAGTCTTGCAGATTAGTAGAGGGTTACTATTTTATAGATTAGCATTTATTAATTTGACCAAACCACACGTTTACTTTTGCATGTTGTGTGGGTGTATATATGTTAAATAATATGATCATTGTTTACTACGCCGTATTAAATAATGGACTAAATGTGTTGTTACTTTTTTGCCCCCGAATAAATGTGTTGTCACATTCAGACCAGCACATGAGGGTTTGTGTACATTTTGGGCAAGTCTCTTGATCTTCATCTCCCCACACCCAAATTCATCTAATTTTTATCTTCAAAACCCCCTCTTCCAAAACCAAAATTCCCAAATTTTACCTCTTCAATACTCCCCTCTTATCACACAAAAATCCACAGAATCTTATAGGTTCAAGACCCTCCTTCTACTCCTCGACGAATACTGCCTCTTCTCTCAAAAAAGAAATAAAAAAAATACTGTCTCTTCTCTCACTCTTAAAATGGACCAAGGTAAGAATAGTGTCTCTTCTCTCACTATTCAAATCCACAAAAACGCCGTTGTAACAGTCGAAGGCGTTGGACTTAACACCGTCCATATTCGTTGAAATATCAATAGAAACATGGTTAACACTATCATCATCTGTTTCTCCAAAAAAAAATTTCAAGATAAAAATCTTCATTACTCGTAATTTATGTGCTTCCTTAAAATTCAGAGTCTAATGAGAAAAAATGATATATTGCAATTAAGAATACAAAAGCTTTCTAAACTCAACAGTAATTTAAACTTGGCTTTTCATCTACTTCCCAATCCACTCAAATGTTGCTCGGATACATGAAAACCCTAACTCTAGCTCCCATTGATTTGGGGGGAAGATTAGACTTGAATTGGGGCATTGACTCTAGCTCCCATTGTGAAGAGGAATCATAAACCATGGAGGAGTAGTGTGGTGATGATTTATGCCGTTGGTTTAGAGAGAGAGAGAGAGAGAGAGAGAGAGATGAAAATTAAATGCTATCCAACACAATATTTAAGAAAGAGTGTCTTTTCATGAAAAAACGGGGGCACCTAAGAAATTTCGGATGCTCATATAAGGGGCAAATTCAGTAAGAAAAATTAATGTAGATGACCGTGGGTCCCACATATTGCAAATATGTGCCATCGAATCGAGATTGAAATATGAGGTTTTGTGGGGGATAATAGCGAGTCTGGTGCATTTATACTGAGTCAATCATATTAATAGTAAACATCGGATAAGACCGTATAAGCCCAGATATCTAGACTTATACGTGGCGGTAAACACGGCCGTAGTGTTCAATTTGCTCAAGATTCTAACAGTGGTTTTCAGTAGTAATATCTTAATTTGATTGTAAGGTGTTGTTTAAGGGACTGAGGAACAGAGGACAAGTGAGTGCATATTGGTCGAGAATCCAACCAGAAGTCATTCCACATATTAATATTACTTCCATCTCCAATGAGCAACTTAGATGATTGTTGAACATATGGAATAGGTAAGCATGTATTTGTCTCCAAATGTAACTATAATATGGTTGGGTTTAGCCGTTGCAAACTCGACATAATATGGTATCATGTCCGACACATATTTGTGCTAGGTATCATGTCCGACACATTTGTTTAGCGCATCGTACGATTTAATAGGGACCGCAACAACAATTAACAAAAATACCAAAGTCTCCCCCCCTGCCCCGATGTTAACATGAAAAGAGACTCGAACTCACAACATCCTTGTGAATTGTGATCGTCAGAAACATGCACGACCAAGTTCAGTTTTCTGGACACTCTTCAAGACAAATTCCGTGTAATATTCTTGAGCGTCCATCAATCTACGTAATCCCACAATTTGGACTCCTGCTGCTGCTATCTATCGCAATGGACCTAAGACCTCCTTTTTTTTTTAAAAAAAAAATGGAGACCTATAAGACCTCTTATAACACTCAAAATTCGTATATTTAATAATTGCTATATTTTCTTTCTTCGGTACAAGTGTTTAAAGTAATATCTAGCAGAGTCATACCTCTACAAAAATCTACAGATGAGAATGTGGGAGGGTACTTAGATACGACTATAGTACCCTGGTCGACCCTATAGTTGGTGAAATTAGGTCATGGGCCAGCCGGCGGGTGTCGTTGTTGCCAACCAGAGCATATGTATCAGAGCATGAGCGCCAGGAACCCAGGACAATTGTATTCAAGAAACCAGCCACAGGAAGAACATCGACCACAATGTGAGGAACACAGAAGCCAACGCATAAGACCATAGCATAATAACAGAGCATTCACTCTCTCCAAGCCCAAATAATTGAGTCATCGTTCCTGCCATGTACACAAACATAGAGTTATCTAGGAAAAACATGACACTCTGTAAACCATGCTACGTAAATAGTGATACCTATGGGATGTTTGTTGGAGCGTGAAGCTAGTCCCGACATTACATTCAGGTACAAGGTTAAAATTATAATTTTACAATATTGTACAAGTAACCTAATATATATAGTTGATACGTGACCGTTTATTAGAATTCACATGAAACTATCCTAGTGAGAAACCAATTTTGAACTGCAACTGATATTCCAAACCCCATACAACTTGTGTCCTACAATTACTCTTTAGCCCCAGAAATAGCTAACAAATACCGCAAGTTTTCAGCTTAGAATAAGAGACAACATAACAAAGTGATGTAAGTTCTGATGCTGAATTAAAATGTTCTTAGAAATACCCTGAACAGAAGAGGCAATATTTGGAGAAATAATCTAATTAACAATTTCAATTCATATTGACATCTTTCAGACTACCAAGAGGAACAAATTTGGCAAAGGCAATAATAGTGACACATAAGTAGAACAGAAAGGTCCCTTGGAGCTGAAGTAGACACAGCTACAAATATAAGCAGGAAAACACTGTAAGCCTTGACATACCTATGTTCATCGCAGGTGGAAGTGCGAACTGCAGCAGAAGAATGAATCGATATAACGGATTATCATGCACTAGACCTAATTTTTGTGCCCCTTTAACAATGCCAACACCTATCAGAGGCAGGGCGACATATCGAACAATAAGAATGCCTAAGACAATGGACTTCTGAATTCCTGAACCTTTTAAACCTGAAAGAAATGGTAAATAATAATCAACAATGTATTCTTCGGCAGAGGGAGTCTCACCAGACTCGACGATATATGGTCATGGATTGCAATACAAATACTATATTCCTTTAGCTTTAACCTTTTAAAAGGTTCCCACCCATGACCAGCGTGACGGCTGGAATAGCTCCATCCCTGCATTGTTGAACAAGGCGCATAAGCACTTCCATGGGTTACAGTTATTGTCATTGCAATAAAACATCCACTAGAAAGCTTTTTAACTGTTACTAGATTGCATGATAAATTGTCATACATATGCAAAAAACAAGACGAAAATCAAACACAAATGACCCTTTAAGTGCTTAAGATAATGCTCCAATGTTCACCGTTGCTCAATTCCTCTTATTAGAATAGCATTTTCATACCAATTGTAATAGACGACCAACTATCAACTATTATCCTGGAGTGTATCACTCAAGATGGAACCTGATATGAACTACAGCTTTCTCAATATGTGGCAATTATGCAAAGAGAAGCTACTTCATCTTTTATTTGCTTAAGCTAATAGGAGGTTGGTCAATCGACAGAGCTGAAATTGAGGAAAAATGACATGGAAACACATATTCTAACAGGATTTCCATAATAATCTTGTAACTTTTGAAAGTAGAAGGATGTGACTGCCTGTCAATTATACCCAAGCAAGAGTGCAGTATCCTGGATTACACGGAGAGGAGCTGTATCACCGATCATCAGTTTTCGAATTTGAGGTTCGAGTCCAACTACAAATCCAACAATCTGTAGAAAGAAGAATTTAGTTATAATCTAAAATTATGATATCCTCGAATTCTAAACTAGGTTCACAACCTATGTGGGTTACTACCCACATGGATAGCATGAAATCATCCCATGTTTAAGAATGCGCATTGTCATTCCTAGAATGCTGCATTTCGGGTTTCAAGCGCAACACAAGTTTTCTCGGACACTGAATGATAAAGAACATGGGAACCAGTGAAGTCGTATCCTAAGTGCTCTTGCATTGTATGTGAACGTAAGGTCTGAATGAAAATTCAAACCCTGAATAAAAAGAACTATACATGTATGTGTGTCTTCTATGTGCATGAAAGCACTGAAACCATACCGCTCCGATTGTCGATGGAGCAAATAATTTCTTCAGGTTCATTTTCTTGAAGAGCGTCTCCAGCTGTTGCTTTATTTTATCCGACCCAGACACCTGGAATTGATTTTTCTGAAGTTAAAAGAATATCTCCCCTTTTAAATACATACATATCTATATATATATAATTATGTTGTTCCAAGCAAAACCCATCAGCTAGATCCATTGATTTCATTTCCAATTTACTCTGCACAAAGGAAGATGCAACCCCTGCATGTCTCTTTTACTCATTGAACTTTTACTCATTGAATGATCATTAACCTTTAGTATTTTGTTATAACAATAGTTCTTAATAAGGAAAAGAGGTCCCTACAGAAAATAGAGATTAAGATCCTTTATAAAGTACAGTATCTCACCTTAACGGAGGAGCCACCGACGGCCTCGTCTGTTTCTTCTGCATTCCTTTCACTCAGTTTGATTTTACTGATCTGCTACTAATGTGAGTTTGTCAATCCTATGTTTTTATGATTTTAATACATAAATATTTGATTCAAACAAGAAATAAAGATACAACCATAACGAAGACATACGTGAGGCTCATTGTCAATTTTTTCTTGTGGCTGAGCCAATCCACTTTCGCAGTCTTCAGCTCCTGAAAAAATCAGATGAAGAAAGTATAGGTTATCTTTTGTGCAACTACTTCCAGATGGAGATTACGATCTTTCTCTTTAAGACTTACTGATAGACGAGTCTGTTGCTTTGACTTCCTTTGAGCTCCTAGTTGATGATACTCTGACAATGTTATAAACATAGGACCACAAATAAATAGCTCCAATCTGATGTGAAAAAACAAGAAATAGGAAGCAGAGTATTAGAGTTTCATCTAGACCAACTAATTTGAGATATGTAAAAAAATGGATTGAGCAATTCATGTTGATTATCTAAGTTATCATTCTTACAATTAATCAATATCAGTTTGTCAGAATATCACAAAATATCCTGACCAAAGGTTTCATTATATCTGTACTAATTATTTTCTGCAACTTACCGCCATTGATAGTGAGGCATAGGCCATACCGTGTCCATAGCAAACATCAGCATTCCCAAATGGGCTTGCTCTCTCTTTACAAACTGCTGGGATTATAATGAGAAGCAAGTTTCCCAAGTTGCCTGTGTATACAAATATGTGTATCCAAATAATACTCAGTTAATACGTAAAAAAGAATGTTCTTAAATAGTTTATATTACAGAGTACATGAAAGTAATGAAGCAAAAAAATGATAGTATAAGTTAATCCCTCCATCGGTAAGTTTGCGTTATTAGTTGTACCTGCAGCACAACAACCAATAACAAGTCCTCGGAGATGGGACGGAGTTCTTGTAATTTGAATGACCCCCCAACCAAGAACTGTACCAATTATGAACGTTAAAAGGATGTTAATAGGCATGAACCACCTGCAAAGTTACCTGGAGTTACATGACATTGATATTGTACGAGAGGTCATAGGAGGATGAAAGAAACGAAAGACATTTCATAAGTCAACGATGAGAATCTTACAACTTAACCATGTCGTCATATGTTATTGTCTTGGCTAAGTTGCTGGAAACGAGTGCTGGACTAAACACAAAGAATACAATCTGTTCACAGGAGATGTCAGAATTAGTTTCTTGTTGTAGTATTACTCCACACGGCGACTTCACATTTAAGTCATCTAAGGTGCTTACAAATAGAGCAGGCAAATTAGCGAAATGCTTCAAAAGGATTTTTAAGACATGTTATCCAAATTATGCCTCCGGGCAACAAAATCAAGATATTCAGGTAAGATTTCACCTTTTAGATCAGTAAATGAACAAATACAAGAAACTCATCTGTTCAGTGTACATACTTTCATTTGCTTTTAACATGCATTTACATAGGATGGAGACTTACATTATTCAAATGCTTTCTTGCATCCTCTCCCAGAATGTCAACACGATCTCGTGCAAGATACGATCCCAACCCAGTCACCAAAAGCACTTTCAGGACAGGAATAGATGAGGCACTAAAGAGATCCAAGAGACTCATGTTGCAATCCCACCGACAATGTTTGGAATGCCTAGCTTTAAAACAAAACCAAATCCACATAAGAATTAATATATCTAATGCAAGCCATACTTATAAAGTTCACAAAATACAAATCCTTCAGTATGGAAGCCTCAGCTCTATCAGAAACAATTTCGACGAAGACATATATCAGTTTTAGTTCAAGACAAAAACCATGGCGATGGATTAGGCAATTCAACAACAAGATTATGCACTATTTCCTAACTAAAACCAATTCTCTCCATCAATCCACTAATTGAGGAAGCCCTCTTCACTTTTCAGATATACTTGCACTATTTCTGCTCTCTCTTCCATCTTTCTTTCCTTCTTGTTTGCTTTCTTAAAGTTGCAATAAGACCTACCAATCAGAATATGGACTACAATATCCACAATCAAGACTACCATCATGATCAAGCAGAAAAGAAACCAACATAACATTTAATCATGAACAACCGATCCACTCTTCCTCCTCCTAAAAATTTGCTATCAAATTCGATCCACCAACAATCGTAGCAGAAAAGAAAAGCCCAAAAATACTAAATTTTATAAAAATACAAAAACCACTTTCGCAAAACAATATTAACGTAATGCATGTAAAGCTGATAAAAGAGAGGAGAGACAGAGAGAAAGAGATACTCACCTTCAAGGGAAAAAAAAAAAAAAACCCAATTGCGGTCACCACGCGAGCAAACTTCTTTCGTGTATGTTTGTAGTAGTAATGAAACGTTTCAGGTAAAAGAAAAGACTATAAATGGATTAATTCTGCAATTTATAATTTATTAGCGAGAAATAAGAAAGATGGTTATGACAAGTGGAAATCATCAAGAAAAAGCAGAGAAACAGATGGCAGCGGAGCAACAGGCTACGGAAATGAGTAATATACGCACACACCGGACACATACATATATGCAAAGTAATTAAAATCGGATTTTATGCAACTGGTTTCCTCGCATTGCATGCAAACCCCCAAAACGTCAAAGCATCGGCGCTTTTCAATGCAATGAATAAATGGAATTAAATTCCTAGTTATAGGGATCGATGCCGGCTGGCGGCCATGGAAGTGGATGCTAGCTCCACTTTCGCTCAACAACAGTCACAAACGGTGGCCAAGAGACGTACTCTTCTGCCCCATCTCCAACTCCATCTTTTTCACTTCTTTGTCTTTTTCATTCAGAGGAAACAATGTCGTTTTACTTCACTCAAACTACTCGAATCCCTGTCTTGTCTTTTTTAATTGGATTAATTACATTGCAAAAAATGGGATATTATGAATGTTTAAAAATTTCCTCTAAATAAAAAGTATCAATTAAACTCTGTGTGATATGAAAAAAAATTCAGAAAGACCCTCGAAACCAGAGTTGATAGTACACGCACATTGACAGCTAGGATGAATTTGAAAAGTGTATTTTTTTTTTTTTTGTGATTTTGTCCTCTCTCCTATTGGATGGCTCAATCTAATATATACAATATATTTAAATATTATATTACATATGATATATTTATTAATAATGTTCTTTTAATTATACAATTAAATAAAATAATTTTTTATTTTTTATTTTTTTAAAAAATCAGCGGTGCGCCGTCACCGCACCCTTCTCACCTATGAGCCATGGTGGTCGTCAGCAGCAAGGGCGCCCTCGACATCTAGGCAACACCATTGCCCACACCTATTTTTAGTTTGGGCGAGCGACAACGTCACCGTTGGCCCCTTCTATGGGGGCGGCAGGGAGGTGGAGGCAGGGGGGAGGTGGTCGTGGGGTGGGGGTATTATTATTATTTTTGAAATAATAATTTTATTTTTATAAATTATAAAATTTTAATTCTATATATTAGATAGATTATAAGTATATTTTAATTAAAATTTATATAACATATTATATAAATATACAATTTTCTCTCATATATATAGAGGGGCATTTTAATTATTGTTCCTAAAAAATATGTTTAGATTGACCAAGGGACAGTGTGAGTTATTGTTTATAACACAGGGATGATTTTTTATATTTAAATTTTACAAGGGGGTTGTTGATATTTTTCCATATAACAGGGGATCAAAATGAATTTAACCCTAATTACATTTATATCTCCTTAAAATTCTATATATTTATTTTTTATTTGAGGGAGTATTTGTAATTTTTCAAACAACGAATAAGTATTCGTAATTATAAGAAACCTCACGAGAATTGGCTATAATTTATCCTATATATGTGAAAATGGATACGTTATGTACAAAATTCTTTTTTTTTTTTTTTCCAAATATTAGGTTAGAAAATTTATTATACGACTTATTGCTAGTCAAATAAAGTGAGAAGTACAAATATTATAATAAAATACGTGTTTCAGTAGTTTCATCATGCACCTTAGCCATGTGCAGTAGTAATACTAGATCAAATACGACAAACAGTGGACTCTGGAAATTGATTATTCCCTATAATATAAATCACGACGGCTTAAAAATTTCAGTAAATCAATAGTATTTATCACAATCAGACAAAATCTATATGAAAACTTAAGTTTTGATAACGTGTAATCTGCATTCGATATGATTTTATCTATAATCAAAATATTTGCCACAGTTTTAGCTGTAGCAAATGTTTTGGCACTGCTTATAGAAACAACGGCTAATAATTGTTTCCTAGCCGCGATTAATTAGTATCCATCACGTATTTATGATTTTAATCATAATAATTAATCATAATTAGAAATCATATTTCTTCTGGTAAATACATTTCAAACCATATTATATTATTCAAAATGAACACCTTCCATGTGTCCATTTCCTTTCTATGTAGATAAAGAAGTGGATAAATTACTTTTGATCTATTATTCCATGTAGGATATTTTTCATATTTATTTCAGAATAGGTATATAGTAGGATTATACAGTTTGCATCCCTGAACCATGCATGAAGTGCATTTACCCCCCTAAACTATAAAATGTAATAAGATGCCCCCTCATACTATGGACCAATTTTTTTATGATAAAAATGCCCGTATTATTTTCACCCCCTAAAATATGTCTATTACAATCATTCCATTATAATAAAATTTTTATTTCAAATAAACACTACCAAAAATTATAATTTTTTATAATTAGTATAGAAATCTATATAAACTCTATAATTTACAATCCTTATATTTTTTACATAATTGTTCAAAATTTACATAATTTTTGCTTGTTAATATTGAACATTTTTTTAAAAAAATTAATTATCAATATAATTTTAAAAAATTACATCAAATACATATATATATATACACGGTAAAATATATATGAAAATCTATAACATAGTTAATCTATAATATTTTATAATTTTTTGAGTAGTGATATGATATATTTTAATTATGCGTACATGTAATTGGATAAAAATTTATCAGTTATAACATATTTTTTTATAAAATTATATGAATTATGTATTTATACATATTTACATGCATTAATTTTTCAACATACATAATTTACTTTGTAAAATATATTTGCATATATTAAGCTTGTAAATTTTTTTTTGTATTACATAATTTATAAAAAACTATAAATTTTATATATTGTTTCTTAAATAAAGTTTGAGTAAAATTTTAAATCACTAAAAATTAGTTTTGGGAGATTTTTTTAATAAAACATACTTTAGGGAGTAAACTAAAAAGTCTATGGCTAAGTGAGAATTTTTTTCCTATCAATGCCAAATTATTTTATCAGGGGAATTTTGCTACCTTTCATACTGATGGAGTGAAATTCGGGAAAGAAACGTAGTCTAAGCACGTGCACCAAACGAACACAAGAAGTTTAACAAAAAACATTTGAGTGAAATTCGGAAGAAACATAGCCTAAGCACGTGCACCAAACGAACACAAGAAGCTTAACAAAAACAAGGAAATGAAGAGTAAACTTTCTATATTCATTCCAAAGGTATCTCAAACAATAAAGTTCACCCCCTACTTATAGTAAATTTTAGGGGGTGAAATTACAATGTCGTCCTTTGATCCTACGGCCTAAATTAAACAGGTGAGGGTACTTCCGTCATTTCACTAGCCCCACTCTCTTTTCAACCTCCATCTCTTCAACCCCCCTTAACTTCCTTTTAACTCCTCTCAACCTCCATCAAGGGTTCTTGTGCAATATTCATAAATATTGAGGGTCTTCTTGTAAATTCTCTTCTTCTCCATATCAGTAGCCCCCAACTTTCAAACGTTTCCTTGGAAATTTGGAAGTTCCAATTAGCAAGTTGATTCTGACTCGAATTCTTCTTTTTAGTAGTGGATAGATTGACTTTGAATAAGCTTCCTTCTTGCTAACTCCATTCAATTTAGAAGTCTTCTTTTTTTTTTGAACTCTTTTCCAAACGAATTCTATTCTTGTTGGGATCCTTTTCCTTTATTTTTCCTTCTCAAATTTGGACTTCTTCTTCTCTATATAAATTGGTGAAAACCATCTTCAATTCTTCATTGTGTTCCAATTTCTCTTTTTTGCCTTCGCCGTCTTCAAAAAATAAAAAAACGTCGAAGCGTCTTGGCTCGGGTATTTAGCTTTCCATCTTTTTCTGTGCTTCGTCTATATTTTCGCTTTTCGTTTTTGTGTCTCCAAAAAAGAAAAACACTTCCATATTCAGTCCAAATTCACAAAAAAAAACTTCATTTTTATTCCCGAATAGAAATCTCCGCATTATGTCGAGCAACGCCGGAATCACGTGGGGGAGAGTGTCAACTCCGAGTCGGGGCCGGGGAACGCCCCGGCGTGGCGCTAGTCAAGGCAGTCCGCCTCGGCCAGATCTTGGTCGAGGCGAGGTGCCTTGGCCTGGATCTGGTCGAGGCGCACCTCGGCCGAGGGGCACCTCCTTCACCTCCTTCGGCTCCTTCAGCTCCTGTCATCAATCTGGATCTTTCTCCTCCTTCAGCTCCTCATATGGATCCGGATATCGTGGACTTTGATCATGAAGTGATTGAAGCGATTCGGAACCTTCCTACTTGTCCGTCGCCTTCCCCAAATCCTTCCTTTGAGTCAAGCTCACAAGAGACTCCCCACTCTTATCTCCTCTACCAATTGACCTCGTTGATTCTGGTTTAGACGGAACTGAGTCCTCTTCAGCCCCCCACTCCAAGTCTCGTTGTCGTATCATGGACGTCGACAATTGTCATAGTCGTGTGAGTTTTGAAGAATTCCGTCTTCTTGAAGCCAGTGTCAACGCCTCTTCCGAATTCACCATCTTATTGTCTAGCATTGACAATAGGATCAAGTTCCCTCCTCCTGGGTTCTTCACCGCGTACTTATCGTTCTTTTCCTCTGGTTTCACACTTCCCCCTCATCCTCGGCTACTTCAAATCATTACCTGCACTACTCTGAGTATCACCCAATTCACGCCTAACTCCCTTGTAAGTTTTAGGGGGTTCCTCCAACGCTTTGAAGAGCTTGACTTGACCCCTTCTCTTGAGGCCTTCTATACCTTTTTCACTGTTAGAGGTGCCCAATGACTCCTATTTTTATTTCTATCCTTGGGGGGGTTGCAAGATTCTTGAGGGTGGCGTTTCCTCCAAGGGTCCCTGGAAAGAAAAGTTCCTATTCGTAAAGGACTTGTCTTGGGGATTAGCCGCCCCTTGGGGGGAATCATTCTTTGTGCCTGACCCCATTCCTTATCTTCGACTCTCTTTCATTGGGGTTGGGCTGTTCGACCAACTCTTTGACGTCTAAACTTTAGGGCCTGCTGGTATTTAATTGCAAATTTTCTGCTATTTATTTGCCTTGTAAAAAATTTTCGACGCTATCTCACATTTTTTGTTGATTTGTTTGTAGGAAAGAAGATCTCCCTCCATGATGTCCATCGTTTTCGTGACAAAGAGAGTGCTTCAAGGTCCCGCCATCCTCCTCCGCCCCGCCAAGGAAGGGAGAAAGCAGTCGCCGGCGCTCACCTCCTGCCCGGGCCCGGGACCCTCCCGGGCACTCAATTCGCCATGAAGGGCGCTCCTCCCCCCTCCTGAAGGCAATGCCTCCAAATGCCCCGGGAAGGCGAAGCAGGCCCTCCTCGCCACGGGGCAGGGAAAGGTCTCTTCACTTATGGGATGAACAGGCAGGGGGATATCTCTTATTTTTGGGATGCCGCTGATGTGGACCTTGCCCACAAAAGATCAAGGGATCTAGTGAGCCCTTATGATGTGACGCTACTTGACGCCCTCCCCACTGTCACCTTACTCGTCTCATGCAAGGCGAAGCTGCCAGGGTATGTTCTTTATAATTTTTATTCATGCTTCATTTTTTGTCCTCACGTGTCTAATTGGGGGGTATATCCTTTAGGTTATCAACTTAGCAGAAACTACTGAGCTGCGGTTGAGTAACTACGAGAAAGAGATCGAGTGGCTGAAGGATGCCTTTGAAGATGCCCGAAAAAACTTGGAGTGCTGTCAAGGGGAGCTCAAGACTGCCTCTGCTGAACAACTCAAGTGGAAGGAAAGCTTTAACCGGGAGATTGCCTCGGGGAAGACCTTCCTGAAGTCTGATGCTGGCAAGGCCTATTTGGAGTGTCTGTGGGATGACTTCAAGGAGAAGTATGTAGGTTCAGAGGAATTCCATCAAGCTGTCCTCAATAAGGCGAGCAAGGTATATGATCAAGTAATCAGGCAGTGTCGCTCTACGCTGAGGAACAGTGGTCGCTTTGGCGACGAGGATTTCATGTTTCTAGATCCCAAAGTTCCTGATGAGGAAGGGGATGAGGATGGGGAAGGGGAGATTGCTGATGATGTGGTTGATAAGACTCCTGTTGAAGGAATCCCCTCCTCTGCCATAGAGAAGAATTAAAGTTAATCTTTAGAATTTACTTGTTTGAATTTTTTTCCTGTAGATTCAAGATATGTTTAGGGATTAGTTAACGTTATTATTATTTATTTTTTGTTAATCTTAATTTTTAGGATTGTTCTCTTCCTTCCTAACATTGAACCTTCAATAAAAATTCTATGTTTATATTATATCGTACTTCAGTATCTAATGTGCGAGGCGATCCCCCGTCTAGCAAAAATCATAAAAAGGGAGAGGCAATCTCCCTCCTCTTGTGAAGATTACACATTCGAGGGGCAATCCCCCTCTGAGAGGCAATCCCTCTCTTTTAGATAATGTTTTCGATGCTTAGGGCAATCCCCCTATGAGAGGCAATCCCTCTCTTTTAAATGATGTTTAGGTGCTAGGGGCAATCCTCCTATGAGAGGCAATCCCTCTCTTAATAACTTGGGGCAATCCCCCTATGAGAGGCAATCCCTGTCTTGATAACTCGGGGCAATCCCCCTATGAGTGGCAATCCCTCTCGTGACAACTGGGTATTTATGTGGGACAATCCCCTTTTGCAAAAAATAAAACACAGAGGTGACAAAAAACTCGTCAAAAGGATATTTCATTATCATAATCGGAGGTACAAGAAAGTCTTAAACTACAAGCTTCATACAAGTCTTAAAACGAGAAAAATTTATACAAAATACTTCTTTAGGTTAACCACGTTTCATGTATGTGGTACTTCTTTTCCATCCAACTTTTGCAGGCGGTACGTTCCTTTCCCCACAATCTCAATCACTTGATATGGCCCGACCCATTTGGCGTCCAGCTTCCCAATGTTACCTGTGGCATCAACCCTCCTCAACACGAGGTTGCCCACTTGGAAGCCTCGATGTCTAACTCTGTCATTGTAGGCTCTTGCCATCAACGTTTTGTATGCTTTAGTTCTGAAATTTGCGCTGCTCCTTAGCTCCTCCAGAAAATCCAGGTCGACTCTCCTTTCACTTTCATTGCTAGTCGGCTCGTAGCACTTCACTCGGAGTGTCTCTTTTCCAATCTCCACTGGGATGACGGCTTCCTACCCATAGACTAGACTAAACGGGGTTTCCCCCATGCTTCGGCGTGGGGTGGTTCGATATGCCCATAGAACTCCTGGAAGCTCCTCTACCCAATTGGCTTTGGCATCTTCTAGTCTTGTCTTCAAATTCTGGAGGATTATTCGGTTGGTCACTTCTGCCTGGCCATTAGATTGTGGTGTTGCCACTGACGTGTAATATTATTTTATCTTCAGCTCCTGACACCATTGACGAAATTTGGATCCCTGGAACTGTGTTCCATTGTCCATCACGAAGGCTCTGGGAATATCGAAGCGACATATGTTATTCTTCCACACAAATTTTATGACTTCCTTCTCTGTTATCCTGCTTAATGCCTCTGCTTCCACCCGCTTTGAAAAATAATCTACTGCCACGAGCAAGTACTCTCGTTGGCTTGTTTCTCGGGGAAGTTTCCCCACTATATCCATCCCCCACTGATCGAACGGACAAGGACTCTGTAAGGGCTGCATATCCGCTGCTGGAACGTGAGTGATATTAGCATGTTCTTGACCCTTTCGGCATTTCCTCACTAAGTCCCCGGCATCCGCCTGCATGGTTGGCCAAAAATACCCTTGCCTCAAGGCCTTCAGAGCCAGGGCTCTTCCTCCGGAATAGTTGCCGCAACTTCCTTCGTGGATTTCCCTCAGAACGTACTCTGCCTTGTCCTTGCTTATGCACTTGAGATATGGCTGCGAAAATCCTCTTTTGTACAACTCCTCGCCAATCAAGGTAAATCTAGCTGCTCTTGTACGAATCGCCTAGCTTTCTTGGCATCCTGGGGCACTTCCCCAGATTTTAGATATGCTTCTAGCTCCTCCATCCACTCCGATGGAGCTCCTTTTGTCATTAGGACTTCATTCTCCTCTTCATTCACGTCCGGGTACTCTTGGTTCAACAAGGTTATCTTCCTGCTCTTTAGGGGAGCCAGTGAGCTGGCCAACTTAGCCAGTTGATCTGCTTCCTCATTCTTAGCCCTCGGGATTTGTTCCAAGGTGAATGTATCAAATTTCTTCCTTTTTGGATTCTTGTCAAGTATTTGGTCATTTGCTCTCCCTTGGCCTCAAACTCCCCGTTTACTTGCTTGACCACCAGTTGGGAATCACTGTATACTCTTACGTGCTTTGCCCCGACAACAAAGGCCAATTTCCCCCCTGCAATGAGGGCTTCGTACTCTGCTTCATTATTTGAGGCGACAAAACCAAGCCTGATAGTGTAACGCATCGTGTCTTGATACGGGCTCTCAATCAGTATTCCTGCTCCGCCACCTTGGGATGTGGAAGAGCCATCAACAAACATCCTCCAATATCTCTTCTCTTGCGGGCTTTTCTCCTCCGTCAACTCGGAGATGAAGTCTGCCAATGCCTG
The DNA here is from genome assembly GCA_034509735.1 of Sesamum alatum. NCBI lineage: Eukaryota > Viridiplantae > Streptophyta > Magnoliopsida > Lamiales > Pedaliaceae > Sesamum > Sesamum alatum. Next base: position 968,888 of record JACGWO010000004.1, read on the forward strand.
TGCCTTGATCGTAGGCCTAGGTTGATATTCGATTCCATGCTCACTCAACTCCGCCGACCATTTTACCATTCTCCCAGATGTATTGGGATTTGCCAGTACCCTTTTCAAGGGTTGATTTGTTAGTACCACCACGGGGTGTGATTGAAAATAGGGACGCAGTTTCCTTGCCACGGTTATTAAGGCCAAAGCCACCTTCTCAATCTGGGCGTATCTCTCTTCTGGCCCTTGCAGAGCTTTGCTGGCATAGTATATGGGTCGATGCTCGCGCCCTTCTTCTCTTATGAGAACCGAACTTTCTGCGCCTCCCGAGACAGATAGGTATACAAACAAGGTCTCCCCGGGCTCCGGCTTCGTCAATAGGGGTGGTGAAGTAAGATACTTCTTTAAATCCTCAAAGGCAGCTTGACACTGCTCTGTCCAAGAGAAACCATCCATCTTTTCTTAACACCTTGAAGAATGGGAGTCCCCGTTCTGAGGATTTTGAAATAAAATGATTAAGTGCCGCTATCCGTCCCGTCAGTTTTTGAACTTCTTTTATCGTCCGGGGAGGTTGCATCTTTATAATAGCCTCAATTTTTTTCGGATTCGCCTCTATCCCCCTTTGAGAAACTATGAATCCTAGGAACTTTCCTCCCTGAACTCCGGAAGTGCATTTTGTGGGGTTCAGCTTCATCCCATACTTCTCCAATATGCGAAAGCATTCTTCAAGATCTTTCACATGATCTTCCCTCCTACTGCTTTTGACCAGCATGTCGTCTATATACACTTCCATGTTCCATCCTATCTGCTCCCTGAACATGCCATTTTCTAACCTCTGATATGTGGCCCCCGCATTTTTCAGTCCGAAAGGCATCACTCTGTAGCAGTATGTGCCTTGCTCCGTCACAAAACTTGTCTTTTCTTGGTCCTCGCGCGCTAATCGAATCTGATTGTATCCTTGAAACGCATCCAGGAAACTCATCAACTCGCATCCTAAAGTTGAATCAATAAGTGCGTCAATCCTGGGCAAGGGGTATGAGTCTTTAGGGCAGGCTCGATTCAAATCAGTGAAGTCTATGCACATCCTCCACTTTCCATTGCTCTTTGGAACAAGGACCACATTGGCCAACCACTCCGGGTAGTACACTGGTTGAATATAATCTACATGAAGCAGTTTCTCAACCTCCTCGCGTATTATCTTGTTCCTCTCTACCCCAAATGCCCTCCTTTTCTACTTTACAGGCTTCGCCTTTGGATCCACGTTAAGTTTATGGACTATGACCTCGGGGTCTATCCCTTTCATATCTGACAACTCCCATGCAAAAGCGTCCACTGATCTTTGTAAGAAATCAACAATGACATGCTCCATCTGCGCGCTTAATAGTGACCCGACTTTCAACACCTTCTTAGAATCACTCAGGAGCTCAACCATTTTGATCTCTTTAAAAGCCTCCATTCTTTCCTCTTCAACTTTCCTCTTTTTGGCTTCTCTTCAGGTCTCTTCTCTTTGCTCCTCTGGGGAGCTTCTTTCACCTGGCTCATCAAGGTATCCCCCAAGGGATTCCTTCTTCGACATCAAACTTTTACTGCCCTCGCCTTTCCTCTCACGGGCATCCATTGGCGTCTTCAGTGTGCTGGCATAACATTCTCTGGCTTGCTTCCTGTCCCCCACCATCTCTCCAACACTTTCAGGTGTTGGGAACTCTACCTTCATGTGGTAGGTGGATATCACAGCTTGGAAGAGGTTCAAACTTGGTCTCCCCAAGATCGCATTGTAAGCAGAAGGTGCGTCCACCACCAAAAATTTCACGAACTTCGTCACGCGCCTGGGATATGTCCCGATCAATATTGGCAACGTGGCCTCTCCAAGCGGCACAACTACATCTCCGCTAAAGCTGGTTAAGGGGGTATTGACGGGCGTAAGTTGTACGTTGTTGATCCTCATTTGAGAAAAAGCCTTGTAAAACAAGATGTCCGCTGAACTCCTGCTGTCTATCAAAATCTTCCTTACCCAGAAGTTTGATACTGAGGCTGCCACAACAATCGCATCATTGCAGGAAGGAAGATTCCCCTCCAAGTCTTGATCATTAAATGTTATCTCCCCCGTGGGGTGTGCTCGAGGTACCTCCTTGAGCTCGCTACAAGCAACCTGGTTGGGAACGTTCCTTGCTACTTTGGCGGCCGCCTTCCTAGCTCGCCCTGAGTCCTCTCCAGCTGGGCCTCCCGAAATGACCCCAATCACACCAGTTGTCGGAAGGTTATCTTTCCTCTCACGATCTACTTCCTCCTTATCTCTTATCTCAAGACGGGGCGTCGTTCTCTTACTTTCACGGGTGACCTCTTGAGGTCCTTGCTTCATTTTTGCCACGAATTCCTTCAGGTAGCCTCTCCTGATGAGTTTCTCAATTTCTATTTTCAAATGGTGGCATTCCTCAGTGTTGTGGCCCCGATCCTTGTGAAAATGGCAGTACTTGGCAGATTTCATCCTATGAGGATTGTCTTTCATCGGATAGGGCCATCTCACAAGCCCTTGTTGTTCAACCACGGCGAGAACTTGAACTCCCGGAGCGTTCAATGGGGTGTACCTCACTAACTCCCCCGGTAGCGGTGGCTTCCATTCCCGCCTGATCCCCTCTGACCTGGGAGGAAATCTCCTTTCTTCTTCATCAGCTTTCTGCTTGAGGGGATTCGCTGGACGCAATCCCACTGTCTCTTCTATTCTGATATATTTTTCTGCTCGAAGCAACAACTCTTCCTGAGTCGAAGGGGGCTTCCCCGCTATCGACTCCTTAAATTGTTCTCTTCTCAAATTCTGCTGCATGATGTTAGCCAAAAGCTCAGGATTCACGTGTGGGACCTCTAACACCGCTTCCGAGAAAGCGCTGCACATACTTTCTCAAACTCTCATTCTCCCGCTGGATTATTGTAAACAAGTATGAAGCGGTCTTGGGGTACCGCCTGTTAATCGAGAAGTGGTGTAGGAAGCGCTGAGAAAGTTGCTCAAATGACTCGATAGTCCCAGGCGGCAGCTGATTGAACCATGCCATAGCTTTCCCCGAAAGGGTAGTACGAAATAGTTTGCAATATGCCGCATCGCTGATGTCCAGCAGATCGGCTCTGGCCATGAAGCGGTCGAAGTGATCTTGAGGATCCCCTACTCCTCTATACTCGTCCAGACTTGGAATCTTAACTCCTGGATGGATATCTTCTGCCAATATGTGGGGGGCGAATGGACTCCATCGGGGAGGCGCCACTGCCAAAGGTCGCGCCGGATATCCTGGAGGCCCCAACGAGTTAGGGAATGTGTGCAGGGGAGGGGCTCCTCTCTCGTAGTGTCCCCCTCCTTGTGCTGGCTGCCTCCCCCATTGGGGGGGGGGGGGAATAATTGTCTTCATGCCCCCCATGCTCTACGAGGGGGCGAAGGATAAAAGTCGTCCTCGGGCTGCGTGGCCTCGCTGTTGACCTCCTCCTCAGAATCCACGCCTTCAAAGGCTTCCCCAGGCCTCTGCTCTCTTACGGGCGCGTCTTGCCCCTTCCCAGGATGGCGAGGGGGTCGCGGGGGTGCTGCCTGTCCAGCAATATACTGAGCTACGGCCCTCGCGGCAGCTTGAGCAGATGCCTCTTCTACTAACTGGCGAAGGGCCTCTTGAGTAATCTGGATGACCGGTGGAGGTGGTGGGGCCTCAACCTCCTCGTGCCCCTCTTCCTCTCGGCTTCGCGCTGGAGGATTCTCCAGGGCGTGGCCCTGCTCTTCCTCTCGGTCCTCCAACCTCCGAGCTGGTGGATTCGCCAGGGCGTGGCCCTGCTCCTCCTCTCCTCTCCTCTCAGGGTCCTCTTGCCCCACGTTCGCACTTCTTGCCCTCGATCTAGTGTTCATCTTCGATGCCTAGACTGGTTTCCCACAGACGGCGCCAAGCTGATGGAGTGAAATTCGAAAGAAACGTAGCCTAAGCACGTGCACCAAACAAACACAAGAAGCTTAACAAAAACAAGGAAATGAAGAGTAAACTTTCTATATTCATTCCAAAGGTATCTCAAACAATAAAGTTCACCCCCTATTTATAGTAAATTTTAGGGAGTAAAATTACAATGTTGTCCTTTGATCCTACGGCCTAAATTAAACAGGTGAGGGTACTTCTGTCATTTCACTAGCCCCACTCTCTTTTCAACCTCCATCTCTTCAACCCCCCTTAACTTCCTTTTAACTCCTCTCAACCTCCATCAAGGGTTCTTGTGCAATATTCATAAATATTGAGGGTCTTCTTGTAAATTCTCTTCTTCTCCATATCACATACTTTAGGAGTGTAAATGCGACGACATGCATAATTCGGGGTGTAAAATGTATTTAACCCTGTATAGTATTAATGATTAATGATTATGGAGTATATTTCAAGGTAAGTTTTAAGGTGATTTAAATCATATTTAATTTTTTTTATGTCCTCTATTTTTGACTCTTTGTTTACTTAACAATAATTAACTAAAATATTGAATCATTTAAATGTCAATGTCAAAATTTTCATTTACTAGAAGTTTTAATGTTTCATTTCAAATTAATATTTTTTAACAATACTTAGTCAATAATGCTTTCTATAACATTTGCTCTTTGATATTTAAAAACTCTTTATAGCACTGTACATTTATTCGCATATATCAATATATTTTGTTTCGATAATAATTAATAGATACCTTATAATATTGAAATTATAATTTTTCTATTCATCCTTTGAGTGATTATTTTATCCGATTTTTTTATGATTCCATCCCTCAAATTGTTAACCTTCTAAAACTGATGTATTTGCCTTCACAGTTATATTCCATTGATGCATAAATTAAGCAAATCATTAAGATATGGTCAAAGTCTTTATTGATTGGCCTTAAAATTGAAGCAAAATAAAAGGCATTAATTTTTTTTAATGATTGTCCTTCACAAATCTATTCCAGTGATGCATATAACTAAGCAATTAATCAAAGTATGGTCAACATCTTTCTACAACATTAGCTTTGAATAACAGTTCCTTAATGTCCACATGGATAGCATTAAATTAATGAATGCGGATATGTATGTATGGGTTTCTCGTATGAGAAGTGTGATGTCTCTCGCATGAGGGGAGCGATATTTTTATTGCTGAGTGCTTAGTGAGGTTTTGGTTGGGTAGTGTTGAAACATCTATGGAGATTAGGTTAATCTTCTTTGTTACTAGTTTTACTAGGTGTGCTGCATTTGTTCCTGTTTTCACTGGTTTATAATTGTTCTTTCAGCGTTGTCTTTGGGGTGTGTCGTCGTCTTTCTTTGTTCGTGTTCTGTTGGTTATCTGCTCCTTTCTTTTTGTTCGTTTTTGTGTGTTTGTGTTATGGTGGTTTTTTCCTCTTGCAGGGCTTGGCCTATATCAGAGTGGCGGCGAAGCAGGCACGGTTCTTACCCGGTAGTGAGGCATGACTGTTGGTTCGTTAACACCGTGTTTGTCATGGATTCGATAGAGTTGGGGGTGGAGCGTCTAGGTAGGTTGGGGCTAACGGAGGAGAAGGAAGGGGTCTTCTTCTTCCTGATGAGGAGTGGAGGGGGGAGATGTAGATGAAGGTTTCATGCTGGTTGGGAGATTACTTACTCCCCGGCCGTTTCGGTTAGATGTGCTACGCCTTATGCTGCAGAATATTATCCGACCTATCAGAGGTATGACAGTTCAATTACTGGGAGATCATCGTTTCTTGCTAGTTTTCAATCACCATGGGGACAGGGAGCTTGCGTGGAATGGTTTCCCATGGACGTTTGATAAAAACCTAATTATCCTTAATCGGCTGATTTCAATGGATGATCCTTTATTGGTCGATTTGAATTGGTGTCCTTTCTTTGTATTTGTTCATGGGCTACAGTTACGTCTGATGACATGAGTGGTGGTGGAAGCCATTGGCAATTGAATAGGGAGATTCATTGATTTCGATCAAAATCGTTCTCAGTTTGCATGGGGCTCCCGGTTGCGTATTCGTGTGGACTTGGATGTCAGATTGCCATTAAAACGGGGGTTGAAGATGCGGTCTCCGAGTGTTGAGGAGTTGCTGGTCACATTTACATACGATCGATTGCCAAATTTCTGTTATGTCTGTGGGGTTTTGGGTCACATAATGAGGGAATGTGATAGGAAATTAGAGGGTGAGGGGGGGTGGGGGGTAGGGGTGATGTGCAGTATGGAGCATGGCTGCGGGAATCGAGGGCGGTGGGTTCATTTCAAGGGCAGGGGGTTCAAGTGGGGGGTTGGGGGGGTGTTGCCATGAGTGGGCGATCTTATTTGGGAAGTAGGGTTTGTGGGGGACGACGGGGGCGGCGATCTTTGACTGTAGGAGGGCTGATACGGTTGTTAGGGAGGTGGGTGGTCGGAGTGATGCGATGGCGGATAGTGGGTTTCCGGAGCGGAGGTTGGTCGGAGAAGGGGAAGGAAGGGGGTGGAGAACGTGGGGGGGGGGGGGGGGGGGAGAGAGGGATGATCGTGGGTTGCCGGGGAAGGGGAGGGAGTTGGGCTGTGGGGGTGAATTGGTGTCCAGCTCACCTGAGGCTCGCCCGTAGGGGCCATCAGGAAGTGGCCCAAGCGAGTGCATGTAACGGGCTGGGGGTTGAGATTAGTGGATTTGTAGAGTGTTTGGGCCAAGTCCTCATTGATCAGCAAATTGTGGCACTAGGGCTCGAGTCTAATCAAGCTGGTCGAGTTAAGGATGTTATGGCAAGGCCCAAACTGAGTGCTAAGGTAATTGTTGAGGAGGCCGACCCGGTCCAACGGTTTGATGGGGCTCCACCAGGTAGTTCATCTCTTAATCTGGGTCAAACGAAGAATAGGGGCTCTGAATTCGCGACAGAGGGATTTCTAAGAGAGGCTGCCCTTCCTTCGATTTCAGGTGTGGGTTGCTCGATAGTAGGGGTTCCATGCGCTGAGACGGTCGTCGAGGAGGGAGTCACGGACTCGGAGGCGATTGTTGCTCCACAGCGGGTCTGAACACGTCGATTTTAAAACCGGGTAAGTATGATCTCCCTTCAATCCAACCTGTTCTTCTTGAGGGGAAGGAGATACCTGGAGCACTGATGGGCGGAGGGGGTCGTAGGTCGGCGTCGGAGGCGGCATTGGTGGCAGTCCCTGTGGTTTTTGAGGTGGGAAAATGCAGTTCATGAGGGGGTGCACGTGGTGGGCTGATGGGGGGTTTGCGAGGTGGTAGGGGTAGGGGAATGGCTGGAATGAGAGCTAGTAAGGGGAAGCGGAAACGGGGGTGAAGTACGGGTAGTAGGCCACTCAATCGATGTCTGCTTGATGAGTCTAGGGACAATTCTATTCCGGTGGCTGTGGCGCAGCCCCGCCTACCATTATGAGTGCCATTGTGTGGAATTGTCGAGGGATTGGGGGGCCTTCGACAATTCATAAACTTGGAAAGTGTGTCTGATAAGTACGTCCCCTGATATTGTTCTTATGAAAAACAAAATGTGGTTCGAGAAGGGTGGAACGCGTGAGGGACCGGTTGGATATGTTTGGTATTGCTGTGTCTTCTGTGGGTTGTTCTGGGGGCTTGGCCTTATTCTAGCGTAAGGATATTACAGTTCAGTTGCGGTCTTACTCGAGGAATCATATTGATGTCAGTATTCTTAATGGGGATGGATGTGCAGATTGGAGATTTACGGGTTTTTACGGTGAGCCGGAGGCAGCAGCTTGGAGAGCAGTGTGGGGCAGGTTGGCGGCACTGAGTTCTCAATCGGATGCTCCATGGATTTGTGCCGGTGATTTTAATGAGGTTCTGTCTCAGCATGAAAAAACAAGGAATGAAATACCACGCTGGCAAGTTGAGGATTTTAGGAGGGTTGTTGAGGGATCGGATTTGACTGACTTGGGGTTCCGTGGGCCGAGATTCACCTGGTGTAATCACCATCGTCATCCGGATACAGTTTGGGCTAGGTTGGATCGAGCGTTTGGCAATTCAAAGTGGTGTGACCAATACCCGAATTCATACGTTCAACATTCTACTAATTTGTACTCGGATCACGCTATGTTGATAATCTATTGGGATCCGGGAGGAGATAGGAGGAATTGTAGACATAATAGGCAGTTTCGGTTTGAGGCTAACTGGGTTCAGTCGGAGGAGTGTGAGAAAGTGGTCTCGGAGGCATGGAAGTCAGTTGCTGGGAAGGATGCGGTAGTAGCCTGTTTCAGAAAATCCAGAATTGTCGGCTGGGGCTATTGCGGTGGAATCGGGAGACTTTTATTAAGCCCAGGCAGAATCGGAGTGCTTTGGAGAATAGATTTGCATATTTGCAGGGGGGTCAAGTTGGCCGGATGAATTAAATGAAATGGAGTCAATTAGGAAGGAATTGGAAGAGCAAAATCTGCATGAGATGACACGATGGTAGCAACGTAATAAGGTTCATTGGCTTAGGGAGGGGGACGGTAATACGGGATTTTTCCATGCTCATGCTTCCTCTAGACGCCGGCATAATACGATCCATAGATTGAGGAATGAATCGGGTGCTAGGAGAGACAGTAAGGAAGACATACAGGGTATCCTCCTTCGATATTTCCAACATATCTTTACGTCTCTCAGCCTGCGGAGTCATGCATTCATGAGGTGTTAACGAACGCTCAGCCACGTGTTTCTCCCAAGATGAACCAGATGCTGGCCGAGCTGTTCACCGCTGAGGAGGTCAAGGCTGTTGTATTTGGTATGTTCCCTCTTAAGTCCCCTGGTCCTGATGGCATGCCCCCGTTGTTCTTTCAAAAATATTGGCCTATTGTTGGACATGATGTGTCTGCTGCTATCTTGCGTATTTTAAATGAGCATGTTTTACTTCATAAGTTCAATCATACTCATATTGTGCTCATTCCCAAGTGTCATACACCAGAAACGGTGTCTCAGCTACGTCCGATTAGCTTGTGTAATGTTATTGTCAAAATTACTTCTAAATATGTAGCTACTCGAGTTAGGTCCATTCTTGATTCCATCGTGTCGCATACTTAATCTGCTTTCATTCCGGGTAGGCTTATTACTGACAATTTGCTTTTAGCATTTGAGATTAATCATCATCTGAGAATTTCATCCCAGTTGAATAGTGCATGTGCAGCTCTTAAACTAGACATGAGTAAAGCCTATGACAGGGTCGAGTGGCCTTTTCTTTGGGGCGTTTTGATTAGGTTGGGGTTTGGGCATAGATTTGTGGACCTTATTATGTTATTGGTTGCCACTGTTTCTTACACGTTGACATTAAATGGGGAACTGTTTGGTTATTTTAGACCGGAGTGAGGTATCCGTCAAGGTGACCCTCTTTCTCCGTATTTATTTATTTTGTGCGCAGAAGCTCTTTCTTGTATGATCCAGGTGGCCGAAGGTGATGGGAGGTTGCGTGGAGTGTCTGTTGCACCACAAGCTCCCCCAGTTTCTCATTTGTTGTTCGCTGACGACACTTTGGTGTTCTATGATGCTACGGGGGAGCAATTGAGGGAGGTTCGGAGGATTTTGGAGGTTTATGCTAGTGCTTCGGGGCAAGAGATCAATTTCAGCAAATCGAGCATGGTGGTAAGCGGGGAAATGCGGGAGGGGGCCAAACGGAATCTTGCTGCAGTCTTGGGTGTGAGGTTGGTGGAGAAGCATGATAGGTATTTAGGACTGTCGGCGGTGGGGGGTAGATCGAGGGGGTCGCTGTTTAAATATTTGAAGGATAGGGTCTGGGAGAGGACGAGTGGGTGGGATGAGAAATTTCTGTCACAGGCGGGAAAGGGGGTGCTGGTAAAGGCGGTCTTACAGTCGATGCCGTCTTACGCCATGTCCTGCTTTCTTCTGCCGGACTACTTGTTACAACAGTTGGAAATGGCGGCAGCAAACGTCTGGTGGCATAGTAGAGGGGAACAAAGAATTCATTGGGTAGCCTGGTTTAAGATGTGTCGTCCGATGGCTAAGGGGGGTTTAGGTCTTAGGAGGTTGAGGGAGTTTAATTTGGCTATGTTGGCGAAGCAGAGATGGCGTCTTCTTACTCGGCGTCATTCTTTGCTTAGTAGGGTGTTGCGGGCCAAATATTTCCAGCATGGGGATTTTTGGGACGCAGTAGTTGGGTATCGGTCGTCTTGGACTTGGAACAGTATGTTGGCTACTCAGGATTTATTAGCTGAGGGTTGTGTGAGGGTGGACGGGCAGGGGAATGTGGGTGAGGGGGTTTGGCGGTGGAGGTTTCATGGGAAGGGATGCTTCACGGTCAGAAGTGCTTATTGACAAGCGGTTGTCATGAGGGAGAGGGGCTTGGCGTCGACTTCCTCATCCGAGGTAGGTGCTGGGCATCATGGGAGACCGTTGTGGTCTTTTCTTTAGGCTGCCAATGTACCCCCTCCGGTGTGTGTCATCGTGTGCCGGATTTGCACTAATTTGCTTCCAACATTGGAGAAATTGTTGTGCCGAAATCAGGGAGTAGATACAAACTATAGTGCTTGTGGGGCTAATTCTGAGTCTCTTTATCATGTTTTACTTGGCTGTTGCGAAGCAAGGCTGTTTTGGGCTATATCCTGTATCCTGTGGCATATCGTGGGTAGCTCGTTCATGGGAGGTGCAGAGTGGGTGTTCTGGGTTGTTCAGAAGCTGGAAGGGGAATGCATTGATAGATTTTTTTATGATGTGTTGGGTGATTTGTAAGCATAGGTGTAAACGAGTAATGGAAGGACATCGAGGTGATCCGTAGGATGCTTGGAGTCGAGCTTTAATTCTGCTCAATAGTTTCCAAAGGGCTCGCTCAACAAGGAGGATGGCATGAGACAGAATTGTTGTGGACTTCCCTGCCGTGTTTTTGTTTTAAGTTATGGTTGTTGGTGTTACAATTTGAAGTTTTAAAACTTCAAAATACTTTTAATTTTCAAATTTATTATGAAATCAAAATTCAAATTTGTAACACCCCATTAAATTGTGTAACACCCCACTGATGACCATTATTTCTATTTTAATTTTTGGGTGTTACATGTTCTATTCTAACACTATAAATAGGATGTCCTAGGGGTCTAGGTAGACACACAACTCACTATTTTCTTTGCACCTTATATTCTATTCTTTTTACTACATATTTTGGGGTAACTTGATAAGGTCTAGTTCTCTAGTCTTCTTGTGAACGTGCTCACAATAGAAGATACCAGTTGTGATCTTTTGGGTTTTATCTTGGGGTGGTGGTGAGCCGACAGTACCTGCACGGGGGGAGGCCATCACGATCTTAGGATAGCGTCAAGTGACGTGACTCCTACAGGCCCGCCGTTTAAATTTATATACATATATTGCATGCATTATTTATCTTGATTTGCACAAATCTATTTAATCTTTAAATTAAAAAATTTCCACAATAATCTAAGATCGTGATCTCTTAATTTTTAACTAGTTAGATTCTAAATTACATTTCTATTTCTCTCTAAATAAATTTATGTTTTCTTTGAAATATTTATTCATTATTGCTATGATCATTGTCATAAATTTTATCACATTGATATTGTATGTGTATCACTTAAAGTTTGCATATTGAAGTTAATTGTGGTATACTGCTTTGCACGTAAAATCAACTTTGCTGTTTAAATCTAAAATTTCAATTCATACTTGTACAACCAAAGGTTTATACTTGATTCTCATTTTCAGATTTAAAAAAACAAAGAGAACACATTCTATGCATTAGAATTATCTTATATTAACAAAACCATTATCTTGAGTCCTTACATATAATTTCGTTCAAAATAGTTTTCTAAAAGAACAAAGGATTTCGAGAATTTTTCTTTTATTTAATAATTGCATTGCTATCGAGAATTCATATTTAGTAAATATTGCATTGCCAAGTTAGAGTTTATATATATATATATATTGCTCCTATTATTAAATATTAATATTGCTATTATTTGACTCCTACAGTGACAATCTCCTTTCTTTGCCTTATTATTTCTTAACTTGTTTTGAGAATAATGGCTTCTCTTGAATATGCTAATAGTGTTAAGCCTGAAAAGTTTAATGGAGTTAACTTTAAAAGATGGCAAAACCAAATGAGATATTGGTTAACACAGTTCTTGGGTTTATTTCTGCCATAGATGATAATGTTGAACCAAGTTCTTGGCATACTAGTGAAGAGGTATATTACCATTGTCATAATCGTATTTTGAGTGCTTTATCAGAAAGGCTCTATGATGTGTTTTATACATACACTAATGCTAAAGAACTTTGGAATGCATTAGAAACTGAATATGGATTGATGATTTTGGGATTCAAAGATTTAATGCCTCTACGCTTATGAAATATACTATGGTTGATGGAAAATCGATTAATGAACAAATACATGAATTCCAAGATCTGTTAAGACCGTTGGAAGAAAGTGGTTCAAAATTTAGTGAAGACTATAAAGTGTCATGTTTGATTGATAAACTTCCACCATCTTGGTCTAATTTTGCTAGAAGTTTAAGACATCAACAAGGCGTTTTAACTTTGACTCAAGCTTTTAAATCATTGAGAATAGAGGAGCAACATAGGATAAATGTTAAACAAGAAGAGATGAATGTCAAAGTTAATGTAGTGGAGGATAAAAGGAATTATAATCAAAAGAACTTCAAGCCTAGAGGTAATCAATTTAAGAATAATAAAAAAGGTTGGAAGAGAGATTATCGTCATAATAATACTCAACCTAAAAGTCAAAATCCTAGGAATGATAAAGGCAAAGAAAAGGAAGAAAGGGCATGTTGTGTATGTGGAAGAACCAATCATGTGGCAAGGGATTGTCACTTTCGAAAAATTGGGAAGAATGCTTCTAAGTTCAACTTTAAGCCTAAGAATCAACACAGACAAGTGCATATGTTGGTTGAAGAGGGACCGTCTGTCAGGTTACAGTCTATACCTTCGTTAGTAAATTTTACATACCAAAATAATGATTGGTGGCTAGACTCTGGAGCTAATATACACGTTTGTTTTGATAAATCAATGTTTAAATCCTATCAAAACTCAAATGGAGGAAGCGTGACATTAGGAAATAATACTGCCGCACAAATTCATGGAATTGGAAGTATTGATCTAAAGATGACCTCTTGAAAGATATTGACTCTTGATGGTGTGCGGCACGTACCCGACATTAGGAAGAATTTAGTGAGTGGATCTTGTTTAGTGCAAAGTGGTTACAAACTAGTTATGGAGTCCAATAAAGTTGTAATCACTAGAAATAATATTTTTGTCGGGAAAGGATTTGTTAGTGATGGATTATTTAAATTAAATATTGTAAATGAAGTCAAAGAAAGTTCTAATTTAATACTTAATATCGAATCTACTATTTTATGGCATGAAAGATTGGGACATGTAAGTAATAGAAAGGTTAAAAAGCTTATGGAACTTAGTCTAATTCCAAAATCTCAAGTAAATATTGATTATAAATGTGAAATATGTGCACAAGCAAAACAAGCTAAAAGGCCTTATAAATCAGTTGAAAGAAATTCAAATATTTTGGATCTTATCCATAGTGATGTTTGTGATTCAAATAGGTCTCCAACTAGATGTGGCAATAAATATTTTGTAACCTTTATAGATGATTTTTCCAAATACTGTTATGTTTATCTTATTAAAGTAAAGGATGAAGTTTTTAATAAGTTTAAGGTTTATAAACATAAAGTTGAAAATCAATTAGAAAAAAGGATTAAAATACTAAGGTCTGACAGAGGGGGTGAATACTAAAGGACAAGCGGATCCGCCCGGGAGCGCGAGCGGAAGCGAGGAAATTGCGTAAATTAAATCAAATCTAATTTAAAATACGAATCCCAAGGGGTGTACCCTTGGGTGCTCAACTGGGCGTTCGATGTAGGATGTGTAAATATTAGAAACATATATTTAAACACATAGGGCATAGATGTATATTAAATCAATCAAAGCGTAATAAACCGTTACCTTTGATTATTTAGCGTATGCTCCCGGCTACTTGCGTTGTTCCTTCTCCGAAATGCTCACGAAATCCAAACGTATGGATTCTCCAAAGGTGATCCACACCACACCGGAAGAAACACACATTCTTCTTGCTAGAAAAGAACGGGTTTAAGAAGGAATCGGTTTAAGAGAAGAACACTATGAATTAGTGCTCTCTTAAACTTACTTTGTTCTTCTTCTTGATTCAAAATCAAGTGAAGAACACAAGTGTGAGAGAGGGAGAGAAGCCGAGAGTTGAGAGAGAGGAGAGGGATTTTTGTCTTCTCTTTTTCCTAGAAAAAGATGAATGATGAATCACATATGAATGGTGTTGTATATTCTAATATATATACATAATTAATGTGATTATTGGAATGTGTCTAGGTTCATCCAAGGATGTCTAGATTCATTCCAATCAATCACCATCAATTCTTCAATCAAGCCTACCAAAATTTATGGTATGATCAAATCATACCAAAAGGGAAGAGCTTGAATGGAGTTGATTTGTCTCTTTCCAAAAGAGATAAGTCAACATACCACCTAGCATGAAACATGGCTGATTTTGCTTCCTCCAAGGGAGCATGTCGGCCATGTTTAATTAAGGGAAGAAGTCCAACTTCTTCCTATTCCAAAATAGGAATTATTTCTCCTCTTGGGTATAATTTAACGGACCGGGTTTTATCGTAATACAATTATGACGAACCCAACATTAAATCCAATTTAATGTCCATTTAAATTATTCTCGTTGATCTTTTAATTCAATTAAAAGATCCAACGTCTCAACTTTCCATATTTAATCGAAAAATCCAATTTACCGATTAAACGAAAGCCCGATACAATATCGGCCCGTCCATCCAATGGACTTTCCCTTAAGTAATCCCATTACTTATTTATCCTTCGAGATTGACTCCAAGTCGATCTCTCAACCTGCTCGGTGATTTGTGTGTGACCCTTTAGGTTCACCCTCAGCTAGACTTGGGCCCGTGTCCCACAAGGGCCCGTTACCATGGGTGGCCGTCTAGCAACGGTTCATGGCACATGAGACTAGGTGAATTGGCGTGAACATTTAGGCGCCGATTCCCTACGGGTACGATCCTTCCGTCTACCGTCTCCCGGCCTTAGTCTAGGGTATGGAATTGGGCGTCGGTTCCCATCCTTGACTAGGCATCTATGCTTACTACTCGAGACCACGTATACTTCATTGCGTCGACATAGGAAACCATTCCCTGTTCAACCAACCACTGTGGCCACAGCTTTAAACAGCATGAACGTGTCTCCGAGTGAATAGGAGATACCTCTGTCACATACTGACAAGGGACGGATCCTCTTCTTGGAATCCACCGTCCTCGCTACACATTCCGACTGCACTGGACAAGGCTTATGATAATCATCTTACAGAATGATTACCTCTTGCCAGATCCAAGATACAGCCGTCCTGTGCACGCGACTGCCATGATTCCTGAAGTCTGAGAATTACTCCCGTACTATCGGAACCGGGGAAAAGCAATCATACCGACCAAGCCTCCAAGGCTTCCATATGATGATCCTCGCGAGTCAGTCCAGTCGGCTTGACCCAGTCGACCAACCCATCAAGATCGTGTAGGCGTCCCACGCCTGTCGTCGATGAAACACGACACTCATCCAATGAACACGACTCTTGACGCAAGTCTCAATAGGACTCTCGATGCCCTGTCTCGAGGTCCTCGACTTGGAACGTTTCAGACCCAACTCTTAATCATTTGGTTTCATGACCACCATCCAATGCGTGGCCTAACTGCACGAGTTGTTATCCATGGTCTGTGGGCTTTGTTGCGATATAAGTTAAACACCGTTTTTAACAAATGTAAGATGAGTGCAACAAAGAAGGTACCATTGGTGACGAATACTCATCTTATTCATCACATAATAATATTACATTTACATCAAGTTGTCAGATAGATTATAAATCGCCAAACCTATTGGCTTTCTGGTCACCTATTCTAACAATCTCCCACTTGACCTAAAGCCAATCACCAATTGGCCTCAAACCTCTTATTCAGATGGTGAGTATGGACAACTTGCGACATGAGCTTAGCAAGTGGATCTGCTATGTTTTCTGCGGAGCTGACTCAGTCCAACCGAACGTCACTCCTGCTATCCATCTCTCTAAGTAGATGGTAGCGTCTAAGAATATGCTTGGATCGTGATGAGATCTCGGTTCCTTTGCTAGCGCTATAGCCCCGTTGTTATCATAAAAGATAATTACAGGCTTAGCAGTGCTAGGTACTATATCCAACCCTTGGATGTAGCTCATCAACCAAACCACTCCTTAGCGGCTTCCAAAGCCGCTATGTATTCAAAACTCTATGGTGGATTCCGCCGTGGTAGCCTACTTGGAACTCTCCAAGTAACCACGCCACCATTTAGTCTAAATGCAAAACCATACTGAGACTTGGCATCATCGTCATCCGACTGGAAGCTAGCGTCGTTATAGCCTTCCAGTATCAACTCTCCACTGCCGTAGATCAAGAACATGTCCTTAGTCCTTTTCAGGTACTTCAGGACAGTCTTGATTGCACTCCAGTGTACCTCCCCGGCACACGACTGATATCGACTTGTTACGCTCAAAGCGAAAGCCACATCAGGTCTAGTGCACTGAACAACATACTGTATGCTGCCTACGGCTAAAGCATAGGGGATGTCCAACATCCGTTTAAGCTCCTCATCAGTCTTAGGAGACTGCTTCTTGGATAACTTAATTCCATGCCTCATAGGAAGGAATCCTCGTTTTGAGTTCCCCATCTTGAATCTCTTCAAGACTTTCTCAATATATGAGGACTGGGCCATTCCTAACATCCTTCTAGATCTATCCCTGTAGATCTTGATGCCAAGGATGTAGAATGTCTCGCCCATATCCTTCATGGAGAATTGACAACTAAGCTTTAGTGGTACCTAACATCTTAGCATCATTCCCAATGAGTAAGATGTCATCCACGTAAAGTACCAGAAACGCAACTGAGCTCCCACTGATCTTCTTGTATACACAACGATCGGACTCGTTTTTGATGAAATCATATCCCCGTATGACTTCATCAAAAAGTATGTTCCAGCTTCGGGAAGCTTGTTTGAGGCCATAGATGGACCTTTGGAGACGGCAGACCTTCTGCTCTTCTCCAACAGTTGTGAAACCTTCCGGCTGATATATAGATCTCTTCCTCTAGGAAATCATTGAGGAAAGCCGTTTTCACGTCCATCTGCCATATTTCATAGTCATACCATGCTGCTATGGCAAGCAGTATCCAAATGGACTTGGCCATTGCTACGGGCGAGTAGGTTTCCTCAAAATCGACCCCGGGTCGTTGAGTGTAACCTTTCGCCACAAGCCTGGCTTTGAAGGTTGTAGCCTCCCCGTCAACTCCAAGCTTACGTTTGTAGACCCATTTACACCCTAAGGGTTTAATCCCTTTGGGTGGATCTACTAGGGTCCAAACCTTGTTTGTACCCATCGAGCCCATCTCGGATTTCATGGCCTCAAGCCACTTGTCCGAATCGATGTCCGACATCGCTTCTCCGTATGTCTTTGGATCATTATCCAACTGACCGGTCAAACCCAGAAATCCATACCTATCAGGTGCATGGGATACTTTGGCCGACCTACGGAGGACTAGAACAATATCAGTGGGAACCACTGACTCAGATGTCACTGCCGCCTCATGGGGTGCCTCACTTGTTTCCTCAAGGAGCACCTCATCGCGTCGATTATCCGATGGAAAACCTTTTTCCAAGAACACTGCGTTTCGCGAGACAAAAACCTTTTGCTTGGAGGGATCATAGAAATAATACCCCGCAGTTTCTTTTGGATAGCCGATGAACCTGCATAAACTAGACCTCGATACCAGTTTATCTCCCACTAATCTCTTGACATATACGGGGCAACCCCATACTTTCAAGTATTTGTAGGAGGCAGGCTTGCCATGCCATATCTCATATGGCGTCTAGGATACCTTTTTAGATGGCGCCAAGTTCAAAACTTTGGCCGCCATCTCAAGAGCGTATTCCCAGAAGGAATGGGGGAGTTCGGTAAAACTCATCACGGATTGGACCATGTTCAACAAGGTCCGATTCCTCCTTTCAGACACCCCATTAAGCTGCGGTGTTTTAGGAGGGGTCCACTGAGAGAGAATCCCATTGTCTTTTAGATAATCAGTAAACTCACCACTCAAATACTCTCCACCTCGGTCCGATCGAAGGGCTTTGATCTTTTGACCGGTTTGGTTCTCTACTTCAAGTCTGTATTCCTTAAACCTTCCAAAGGCTTCAGACTTGTACCTCATTAGGTAAACATAACCATACCGTGAGTGATCATCGGTAAAGGTTATGAAGTACGAGTACCCACCTCTAGCCTGAGTATTTAGTGGACCACAGACATCTGTATGGATCAAATCCAACAAATCACTGGCTAGCGTACTTTGTCCAACAAAGGGTTTCTTGGTCATCTTTCCCTTTAGACAGGATTCGCAGGTCGGTAGGTTGTCCAAATCGTCTATTTCTAGACTTTTTGAGTTCACCAACCTTCTTATCCTATCTTTAGAGATATGACCTAACCTCGCATGCCATATCTGTGCGTTATTATGATCATCACGTTTTCGTTTGTATTCTGCAGTCATAATCCAATTAGACTGTTGAAGTATGTACAGACCGTTGACCAACGTACCAAGCAGATGAGAAATACCATCTTTGATAATGAAAAAACTGTTTTTATTGATGGTAAATTCCTATCCCTCCTCATCAAGGACCGGGATGGAAACAATGTTTTTAATCATGCTAGGTACATAAAAACAGTCGTTCAGTACAATCCTAACATGACTACTAATGGCTAACTCTAGTGATCCTATGGCCTCCGCAGCAACGGCCTTGCCATCGCCTAACCTCAGGATCATCTCATCCTTAGTTAGCCTTCTGCTTCTTTTGCAGTGCCTGCAAATTATTGCAGATGTGAGCACCACACCCGGTATTCAATACCCATGAAGCAGAATTAGTAATCATATTTACTTCAACCACAAACATACCTGGGTTGGAGAGGAGTTGTGGGCACTCCCTCTTCCAATGCCCTTTCCCTTGGCAATGCATGCAGACATCATTTGCCTTGGACCGCTGAGAACCACGGGCCTTCCCTTTCCTTTTGCTCGGTCCAACCGGAGCAACAGGGACGCTCGGAGCGTGAGCAGGGGCCACAACCGTCTTCCCTTTGCCCTTCTTCCTCTTCCAACGTCCGGCTCTCTTGCCATTCGCCTTGGAGGTCGAAGCCTCTCCTATCAATACCGCCGGCGCCGACTTGTGGGTCGTTGCCTCGTATTGGACCAGCATGTTGATCAACTTATGAATAGACTTCTCAAGTCCGTTCATGTTGTAGTTTACAACAAACAGGTCATAGGATGGAGGAAGCGACTGGAGGATCACGTCAATGTACGTGTCATTGTTAAGCCCAGCTTTAAGGTCCTCGAGTTTCTCCACTAGGGAGAGCATCTTGACCCCATGACTCTGTACAGACGCTCCTTTAGCGAGCTTGGTGCCAAAGAATGCTTTTGTGGCGGCATATCTAATATGCCTATCCGGAACCGCATAAACCTCATTCATGCGGAGCATTATGGCGGAGAAGTTCTCCAGCCTCTCATACTGCTTCTGGATGTCGTTAGACATCGAAGCCAGTATGATACTTCGTACTTTCCGGTTGTCCTCATGCCATTTCTCGAACGTCAAACGTTCTTCAGGCGTGGACCCCTCCGATAAGTCGCTCGGTGGCGGCTCGTCCAAGACGTAGCCTTGGTTCTCGAAACCGAGGACAATCCTCAGGTTTCTCAGCTAGTCCGAGTAGTTCATTCCGTTGAATTTGTTAGTCTCAAGAATCATGGTTAACGAGTTCTTAGACATATCTACATTAATGAAAATGTAAAGCAGAAATTAGCAGATGATGTTAATATTATTGTTCAAGTTGAAGACTTGGTCTTTTAGTCTTTAACCCTCCCACTATTTATACGAAAGTCCGCCACTCTCAAGCGGAGTTTCGGGAAACCATTTCCTAGTGGGCTTGGGATCCACAAGTGTAATCTCCATGCCCCGCTTTTACGATTCACATGAAGAAGACCTTGTGGGAGATATCCAATATCATTCTCATCCAATGAGATTCCCAAGATATTTTGCCTCACCTATTCGCATGGTTCCAAGGACTCCAAGCGAACCATGTTACTCAGTGTTAGGCCCGACCCATCAACCAAATCATGCCCCAAACTGTCGCCCCCCACGACTCGTGAGACAGGGAAACAGCGAGCGCAGTCTTTTTGTTCACAACAATGGTGCAGCTTTCCCCTAGTCCAAGTGTGCCACGACTCGTGAGACCACACTTGGGTAGTGGTAGCTTCCTCACCACATTGCTGTGGATGGAAGGCTCGGACAGATCATAAATACCATTTTGATCCAAGTCCGTTCTGGGCCTAATATTTAATTTGGTCTAACCAAATGAGAGTTTAAGTGTGACCGAGACCTCATCACATTATGGTGTTTTAGCATGCATAAATATCCAATATTTAAAGCGATAAATAAAAAACGCCGCATGCATAAAACATAGCATACCCCTGTTAGGATGATCACAAGCCCAACCTATGCGACCCACTGAGCCCGCAGTGAGTCTATGGTCTGTCTAGGGTGGTCCTAAATTATTACAATAATAATAAACCCATTGTCATTCCAATAGGCCTTGAAGTGCTTCTTGTTTCACGCCTTGATGCTCCTCCTTGGGGTCTCCGACTCCAATTGCTTGTTAAAATTAAAACCTCACCAATCCTATCTACTCTCATTACAACTGAAAGTAATACATTGGTAATAAAGAAAACAAGCCTTAACATCATGAGGCTAAAAATACGGGAGATGATAGTCCTAAAAACAAGAGGCACGCAGGCCCCACCCAACAGAAAAATAAATGATCATACATTCATCCATATATAAGGTCTAGGGTTCTTGTGATCATCCCATGTTGATTCCATCAACTCACATAACACAATTATTCCAAATAATCATGCATAAATACCAATGGATATTCCAAATACCCAAGTGATGTCCAACATCACAAAAGTATAAACATACAAATAATATGCAAAATTCAAATTTCAAATTTAATGGACATTTTAAACAATGCATCCAATGCATGCATAAATCCCAAATTAATTAAGCAAATTTAATTCAAGGAATAATCCAATTATTCCAAAATAAAAAATACAAAATTAACATATTTTCAGAATATTGTGCCGCAAATACAGAAAATCAAATTTTCCGAAAAAAGTCGAGAAACGGCACAAAACGGCCCAGCCGCTGTGCTGGCCGGCCGGCCGCGCGCACAAGGCAGCGCGCGCGCGCTGTGCCTCGGCCAGCAGCGGCCGGCTGCGCAGAGCGTGCAGGCGCCCGCCTGCGCGCGGCCACTGCCGGCCCGATCAATTTTTTTTTTTTTTTCAAAACTGTTTCAACACAATAACAGTAATATTATTCTGAAAATAAGCATGCAATTTTAGATCCAATCTAACAAAATTAAGCATGCCAAAAGTCCATTAAATCAAAACAATTGAATCATCATATTATTCATATATTTATGTAATCTAACATGCCAATAAAGCCATTTAAAAGCAAGTAGATCATGCCAAACACATAGATCTAAGCCCCTTACATCGAACCGGGCTCTGATACCACTTGAAGGACAAGCGGATCCGCCCGGGAGCGCGAGCGGAAGCGAGAAAGCGAGAAATTGTGCACAAATTTAAATCAAATCTAATTTAAAATACGAATCCCAAGGGGTGTACCCTTGTGTGCTCAACCGGGCGTTCGATGTAGGATGTGTAAATATTAGAAACATATATTTAAACACATAGGGCATAGATGTATATTAAATCAATCAAAGCGTAATAAACCGTTACCTTTGATTATTTAGCGTATGCTCCCGGCTACTTGCGTTGTTCCTTCTCCGGAATGCTCACGAAATCCAAACGTATGGATTCTCCAAAGGTGATCCACACCACACCGGAAGAAACACACGTTCTTCTTGCTAGAAAAGAACGGGTTTAAGAAGGAATCGGTTTAAGAGAAGAACACTATGAATTAGTGCTCTCTTAAACTTACATTGTTCTTCTTCTTGATTCAAAATCAAGTGAAAAACACAAGTGTGAAGAACACAAGTGTGAGAGAGGGAGAGAAGCCGAGAGTTGAGAGAGAGGAGAGGGATTTTTGTCTTCTCTATTTCCTAGAAAAAGATGAATGATGAATCACATATGCATGGTGTTGTATATTCTAATATATATACATAATTAATGTGGTTATTGGAATGTGTCTAGGTTCATCCAAGGATGTCTAGATTCATTCCAATCAATCACCATCAATTCTTCAATCAAGCCTACCAAAATTTATGGTATGATCAAATCATACCAAAAGGGAAGAGCTTGAATGGAGTTGATTTGTCTCTTTTCAAAAGAGATAAGTCAACATACCACCTAGCATGAAACATGGCTGATTTTGCTTCCTCCAAGGGAGCATGTCGGCCATGTTTAATTAAGGGAAGAAGTCCAACTTCTTCCTATTCCAAAATAGGAATTATTTCTCCTCTCGGGTATAATTTAATGGACCGGGTTTTATCGTAATCCAATTACGACGAACCCAACATTAAATCCAAATTAATGTCCATTTAAATTATTCCCGTGATCTTTTAATCCAATTAAAAGATCCAACGTCTCAACTTTTCATATTTAATTGAAAATCCAATTTACCGATTAAACGAAAGCCCGATACAATATCGGCCCGTCCATCCAATGGACTTTCCCTTAAGTAATCCAATTACTTATTTATCCTTCGAGATTGACTCCAAGTCGATCTCTCAACCTCCTCGGTGATTTGTGTGTGACCCTTTAGGTTCACCCTCAACTAGACTTGGGCCCGTGTCCCACAAGGGCCCGTTACCATGGGTGGCCGTCTAGCAACGGTCCATGGCACTAGAGACTAGGTGAATTGGCGTGAACATTTAGGCGCCGATTCCGTACGGGTACGATCCTTCCATCTACCGTCTCCCGGCCTTAATCTAGGGTATGGAATTGGGCGTCGGTTCCCATCCTTGACTAGGCATCTATGCTTAATACTCGAGACCACGTATACTTCATTGCGTCGACACAGGAAACCATTCCCTGTTCGACCAACCACTGTGGCCACAGCTTTAAACAACATGAACGTGTCTCCGAGTGAATAGGAGATACCTCTGTCACATACTGACAGGGGACGGATCCTCTTCTTGGAATCCACCGTCCTCACTACACATTCCGACTGCACTGGACAAGGCTTATGATAATCATCTTACAGAATGATTACCTCTTGCCAGATCCAAGATACAGCCGTCCTGTGCACACGACTGCCATGATTCCTCAAGTCTGAGGATTACTCCCGTACTATCAGAACCGGGGAAAACCAATCATACCGACCAAGCCTCCAAGGCTTCCATATGATAATCCCCGCGAGTCAGTCCAGTCGGCTTGACCCAGTCGACCAACCCATCAAGATCGTGTAGGCGTCACACGCCTGTCGCCGATGAAACATGACACTCATCCAATGAACACGACTCTTGACGCAAGTCTCAATAGGACTCTCGATGCCCTGTCTCGAGGTCCTCGACTTGGAACGTTTCAGACCCAACTCTTAATCATTTGGTTTCATGACCACCATCCAATGCGTGGCCCAACTGCACGAGTTGTTATCCATGGTCTGTGGGCTTTGTTGCGATATAAGTTAAACACCATTTTTAACAAATGTAAGATGAGCGCAACAAAGAAGGTACCATTGGTGACGAATACTCATCTTATTCATCACATAATAATATTACATTTACATCAAGTTGTCAGATAGATTACAAATCGCCATACCTATTGGCTTTCTGGTCACTTATTCTAACAAATACTCTTCAGGAGAGTTGTCAAAGTTTTGTGAAGATAATGGTATAATACATGAATTCGCACTTCCTTATTCACCACAATCAAATGGTGTAGCTGAGAGAAAAAATAGGACTTTAGTGGATATGGTTAATGCAATGTTGTTAAACTCGGGAGTGCCAGGGAATTTGTGGGGAGGGGCTATTTTAGCTTCTTGTTATACACTAAATCGCATAATAGTTAAAGATAATACTAAAACACCTTATGAACTATGGAAAAACAGGACTCTTAGACTAAATTTTCTTAAAGTGTGGGGGTGTCTAGCAAAGGTAATTGTACCTGAATTGAAGAGAAAGAAAATAGGCCCTAAAACTATAGATGCTATCTTTATTGGATACGTGCAAAATAGTAATGCAAATAGATTTCTAGTGTTTAATTCTAAGGTTAGTGGAATATCTAACAATACAATTATTGAGGCTAGGGATGCTATATACTTTGAAGATATTTTCCCTTTTAAGACTAAAATTCAAAATGAGTCATCTATTTCAAAAATTGAATCTTCTAGAGTTGAATCATCTAGTAGTGCCATGTTAGAAACTAAGCAAGGAGAATCTATGGAATTGAGGAGAAGTAGAAGACCTAGGGTCGAAAAGAATTTGGGAGATGATTTTATCACATTTTTAGTTGAAGGGGATCCACAAACTTATGATGAAGCAATATCGTTCATAGATGCACATTTTTGGAAAGAAACTATCAATGGCGAGTACAATTCAATTATTCAAAACAATACCTGGGTTTTATCTGATTTACCTCTTGGTAGTAAACCAATAGGATGTAGATGGATCTTTAAGAAAAAGTTAAAATTTGATGGATCAATAGATAAATATAAAGCAAGATTAGTAGCGAAAGGATTTACTCAATAAGAAGGGATAGATTATTTTGATACTTATTCTCCGGTTGCTAGAATTTCAACTATTAGAACTTTGTTGGCTTTAGCATCTATAAATAAGCTAATGATTCATCAAATGGATGTTAAAAACTGCATTTTTAAATGGGGAATTAGATGAAGAAATTTATATGTGCTCGTGCTCCAGGCGCCCTTGTTGCCCCGGTGGAAATGGCCAAAAGGAAAGGGAAGGCCCGTGGTTCTCAGCAGTCTAAGGCAAATGATGTCTTCATGCATTGCCAAGGAAAGGGGCATTGAAAGAGGGAGTTCCCACCGCTCCTCTCCAACCCAGGTATGTTTGTGGTTGAAGTAAACAGATAACTAATTCTGCTTCATGGGTATTGGATACCGGGTGTGGTGAACAGTCTGAAGGTTTTAAGGTTAAAGGACAAGAACATAAGGTGTGTAAGTTAGTGAAATCTTTATATGGTTTGAAACAACCTCCTAAACAATGGCATGAGAAATTTAATGAGGTGATTATAGGTTATGGATTCAAGTCAAATGAGCATGACAAATGTGTATATTGTAAAGAGGAAAATGGTGAGTATGTGATACTATGCTTATATGTAGATGACATATTAATTTTTGGGTCAAATTTACAAATTATAGGAAATGTTAAAAGTTATCTATCAAATAGTTTTGAAATGAAAGATTTGGGAGAAGCACATATTATTTTGGGTATGAAAGTTAGTAGAACTCAAGAAGGAATTTTATTAAATCAATTTGGAGAAATTGAAAAATTTCTGAGGAAATTCAATTATTATGATCATAAGTCTGTTTCTACTCCATTTGATCCAAATACACATTTAACAAAAAATTTGGGTGAACCTGTATCTCAATTAAAATATTCTCAAATTATAGGATCATTGTTATATTTTTCTAACAGGACTAAACCAAATATTTCCTACGCAGTTGGTAGACTTAGTAGATACACTCATAATCCAAGTAAAGATCATTGAAATCCTTTGAAAAGAATTATTAAATATCTTAGAGGAACAATAAACTATTCGTTATGCTATAAAGGCTTTCCCAATGTACTTGAAGGATATAGTGATGCTAATTGGATTACTGATAGCTCTGAGGTTAAGTCTACTAGTGGATTTGTTTTTATGATAGGTGAAGCAGCTATAACTTGGGGTTCTAAGAAACAAACAGTTATATCCAGAAGTACTATGGAAGGTGAATTAATAGCTCTAGATACTGCTTGTACGGCCACTGAATGGTTAAGAGACCTATTACTTGATATTCCGTTGGTAAATAAAGCTTTGCCAGCTATTTCTATACATTATGATTGTAAACCTACCATAGATCTTGTGAAGCAAACTCATTCTAATAAGAAAATGACTAGACATCTACAAGCGAGGTGTAAGAGTGTGAAGTCATTGTTGAAAAGAAATCTCCTATCTCTTAATTTTGTGAAATCTAAGAAAAATTTGGCAGATAATTTGACCAAAGGTCTACCCAAAAAGGGTGTATATGAATCATCGAGGGGGATGGGCATAAGCCCACAAGGGAGTCACCTCCAGGAGTAACCCAACCTTTGTAATTGGAGAGCCCATGAAAAAGGTTCAATGGGTAGGAACAACCTGCACCGAGTGACTAATTTAGCACTACTTTATGAGGAGAGCGTCTCCTTCCCATCCCTATGGTGATAGTGCTTAACAGTGTGATGTTAGGTTGAAATTTAACCCTTAATGAGACCAAGGTGGGAATTCCGCAGGGTATAGGTCACACGTACCCTTGGAGGTTTCACCTAAATGAGAGTTGCTATGAGGCCGTGGCTATGGGTTTGGGCTGACCTTAGAAACTCTCATGAGAATCAAGATAAGAGCGCATGGCCATTAACAACGCTAACCCGCTTTGAACATAAGACCGATGTCAATACTGTGTGTGTGACGTATTGAAATTTGGCCAAGGGACCTAATTCAAGGCATAGTCCATTATGGCTCCCTCAAATGAAAATCGTCAACACTAAGTGTAGGCTCAAGCCCCGAAGGCTCCTGCACCTATTACATAGTATTCAATTGCCCTATTATATTTACTTATATATTATTTTGAAGTTTTCAAACTTGTGGGGGATTGTTACAATTTGAAGTTTTAAAACTTCAAAATATTTTTAATTTTCAAATTTATTATGAAATCAAAATTCAAATTTGTAACACCCCATTTAATTGAGTAACACTCCACTAATGACCATTATTTCTATTTTAATTTTTGGGTGTTACATGTTCTATTCTAACACTATAAATAGGATGTCCTAGGGGTCTAGGTAGACACACAACTCACTATTTTCTTTGCACCTTACATTCTATTCTTCTTACTATATATTTTGGGGCAACTTGATAAGGTCTAGTTCTCTAGTTTTCTTGTGAACGTGCTCACAATAGAAGACACCGGTTGTGATCTTTTGGGTTTTAGCTTGGGGTGGTGGTGAGCCGACAGTACCTGCACGGAGGGAGGCCATCACGATTTAGGACAGCGTCAAGTGACGTGACTCCTATAGGTTAGCCATTTAAATTTATATACATATATTGCATGCATTATTTATCTTGATTTGCACAAATCTATTTCATCTTTAAATTAAAAAAATTCCACAATAGTTGGTCCTTTGTTAGGCTGTTGTGGGCTGCTTTGTTGATTTCTTTTAGTTTGAGTCTGTGTGGTTTTGTTGGAGTCATTCTGCTGTTTAGATTCGTTTTAGTTTGTGTTATTTGCTGTATGTTGTTTTTTTTTGTTCAGTTGTAATTGAACTATTGTCTTTTTGTGATTATATAAAATTTCATTGCTAATTCATTAAAAAAAAAAAGAAAAGAAAAAACAGAGATTTCCTTAGGTCAACAAAATTTATCAATGATTGATTTTAAAAAATTAAAGCTAATTATCTAATTACCTTCGAAAAAAATTGGTTGATTTACCATCGAATAAGCCAAAATCAATTAATATTATTCACCATTCAATCCACCATGCATGAACAGAGGAAAATTACAAATGTTGTGAACCTCAAAACAGTAGAAAATCAATCATTTGTAAATTCAAGCCAAAGAAAAGCTGTAACCCAGATTATAACCCATACACTAAAACCCTCTCTCTTTGTTCATGTCACTTTTATTCTCCAAATCTCCAGAACTTAAACTACTATAATTCCAGGTAACCTTCGCAATTTGTTCTCTTTACAAATAATTGGGTTCGTAAATATTATATTTCTTTGTTGCGTATGATGATGTTACCTTCAAAATTTTATGCATCATCATCATCATCATCATCATCATGATTGTTGTTGTTGTTGTTGTTGTTGTTGTTGTTGTTGTTCAAGGTATTCTACAGTATCATATTTTTCACCAGTTGAAATTATGACTCCATTTAGAGCATCCACTTCCCGAATTAAAGAAGACAATAGCCAAGAAGATATAAGAGAAAATAAAGTTGAAGAAATAAGGATTCAGTCTAATAATATTGCTAAAGGAATATATAAGGATCCAAGATTAAATGAAGAATTAACTTCAGAAACAAATTTCTGTTTATAAATGAATAGTCTAGATCTAATTGATTTGGAAACAGAGATCTCATTTGTGGATTATTCTAAAATAATAGATTTTACTCCTGGATCTCTAGTTAGAAAAAAAATTCAAAAAGAATTCAGGGAAGAGAGATGGAAGCCATTTAGGAAATGGTTCTTTGAAAACTTTAATATAACAAACCAAAAAATAATCTCTACACGGGACAATTAAAAGGTTGGTGGGATAATTATCTTAGCCCGATGGACAGAAATGAAATTTTGAGTACAATCACACCAGAAAATATGGAAGAACAAGCAGTTTATACACTTGCCATAAATATAGTAGAACATTTTACAGGGAGATGGTCCAATAATAGTGAAAATATTAGGACCCTATTACAGAATTTTCAATGTAAAACTCTAACATCCTTTAGATTCTACAAAGATGTCTTCCTTACTAGAGTAATGCAACTCCCAGAATCCAATGATGCTAACTGGAAATCTAGATTCATCGATGGACTTCCTCACCTATTCGCTGAAAGAGTTAGGAAGAATCTTAGAAATGGAGGGGCATCAATAAATTATAATCAATATACTTATGTGAAGTTAATTGGAACTTGCATTCAAAAAGGTTTAAATCTATGCAATGAAATTAGATTAAATAAACAAATTAAAAGATAAAATTTAACAGAGAAGAAACAACTAGGAGAATTTTGTGCTCAATGTGGAATAGAAATGATGCCGTCAGATAGACAAAAAATTCCCAAATATAGGACCCCAGAGGGAAAAAGGAAAAGATAAAAAACGAAATCATAGAAAGAAAAAAAATAAACAAAGAAACATAACCAGAAAAGACGAATGGAAAACTAAAAATAATGTAATAAAAAAGATAAGAAGATGTTACATATGTGGTGAAACAGACCACCTTGCAAATAGATGTAGAAATAAAAGAGCTAAAAGATTAAAAAAAAAGGTTAATAGTCTTAAATTAGAAGACCAAGAAAAAGAAAATATAATAAATACAATATTTTCTGAAGGAAAAGAATCCTCCGAATGTGAGGAATTAGAAGAAAAAGATAATCAAGACGAATTAGGAAATATAGAAGAAGATCCTGAAAATTTATCGAGTTCGAATGAATCAAATGAAGAAGAAAATTCCTCATGTCCATGTAAACAAGGGACTAATGAAGAAGAATCGGATGATGAATTTTATGAATTAATGGCACAATTCAAAGATCTAGCAACAGTAAATGTCCTTACAGATAATCATATAGCTGAATTACTTAGGGAAATTAAGGACCCTGAGATAAGAAACATTATCCTTAGTAAAATGGATAATAATAAAGATTCATCGTCTGAGTCAAATCAGGCATATGAAAACTTAATTAGTAAACCATTTGAACCTTATACAATTACTGAAGTTAAAAAAATACTTAAAGAAAAACAAACAATTAAAGACAACCCTTCCACTGTAGAAGATCTAAAATTAGAAGTTGAAAAATTAAAAGAAGAAATAAAATATATTAAGAAATATAATCAGACTCTTACTACTAGGATAGAAATATTAGAAATAGACAAAAACAATAAATTCATTGAATTAAGCAAAGAGAAAATTGAGGATAATTTCCTATCCACATTAGAGGTAGTGACTAGTCAAAAATGGAATATAAGATTGACTTGTTGATAAGTAACAATTTTAGAAAAACATTTACTGCCCTAGTAGATAGTGGGGCAGATATTAATTGTATAAAAGAAGGGTTAATACCAACCAAATACTTTGAAAAAACAACTCATTCATTATCCTCTGCCAATGGGCAAAAATTGAACATAAGTTTTAAAATCCCAAAAGCTTATATATGTAATAATAAAAAATGTATCCCTATGAGTTTCCTATTAATTAAGGACTTAACAAATGATATAATCCTAAGCACACCCTTCCTAAAAAAGATTTTCCCAATAAAAACCATTAATGAAAAAGGCATAATAGGAACATTTGAGGATGAGATAATAAAATTTGAATTTATTACTCAACCAATGGATAAGGTTATTAATGAAATAAGAGATTTAATAATTTCTAAACCAAATCAAATTTGTTTCATAAAAGAAAAAATTAATTCTTTACAGATAAATGAGTTACTTGAAAATCCAAAATTACAAGCAAAAAGCAAAATGGTTCAAAATAGATTAGAACTTGAGACATGTAATGAACACCCTAATGCATTTTGGCATAAAAAGAAACATATTGTAAGCCTCCCTTATGAAACTGAATTTTTGGAGAAAAATATTCCCACTAAGGCGAGACCTTGTCAAATGAACTCCGAATATTTAGAGTTATGCAAAGAAGAGATTAAGGGATTAATAGATAAAAAAAAACTAATTAGATCCTCTAAATCCCCTTGGTCATGTACTGCTTTTTATGTTAATAAACATGCAGAACAGGAAAGAGGGAGACCTAGACTTGTTATTAATTACAAGCCCCTCAATAAGGTCTTAAAATGTATAAGGTATCCAATCCCCAATAAGAAAGACCTTTTAGATAGATTACATATGGCAATAATTTTTTCAAAATTTGATTTAAAATCAGGATATTGGCAAATCCAGATAAATGAATCAGACAGATATAAAACTGCATTTACAGTTCCTTTTGGCCATTATGAGGGAATGTAATGTCTTTTGGTCTGAAAAATGCACCTTCAGAATTCCAGAATATCATGAATGATATTTTTAACCAATTCTCAAACTTTATTATTATTTATATTGATGACACTTAGTTTTCTCTAATAACATAGAAGACCACTTTAAACATTTAGAGATGTTTAAAACATTAGTTATCTAAAATGGATTAGTAATATCTAAACCAAAAAATGAGTATCTTCCAAACTAAGATAAGATTTCTAGGCCACAATATTAAAAAAGGAGAAATAATTCCCATTAACAGATGCATAGAGTTTGTAGATAAGTTTCCTGATAAAATTATTGATAGAACTCAATTACAGAGATTCTTAAGAAGCCTAAACTATATAGCTCCATATTACAAAAATCTTGCACAAGATACAACATTATTATACTATAGGCTTAAGAAAAATCTATCAGAATGGACAGAGGATCACACTAAAGCAGTTAGGTTAATAAAACAAAAGGTTAAATCATTACCATGTCTAACACTCGCAAATCCTAATTGGAAGAAAATAATAGAGACAGATGCTTCTGAAATAGGATTTGGAGTAATATTAAAGCAAACTGATAATAATAAGCAAGAATATTTAGTTAGATTCCATTCCGGAAAATGGAAAGCAGCTCAGTTAAATTATGCTACAGTGGCTAAAGAAGTTCTTGCTATCGTTAAATGTGTTTTAAAATTCCAAGATGATTTATTAAATCAAGAATTTATTATCAGAATAGATTGTTCTGCTGCTAAGTTTATGTTTAATAAAGACTTTAAGCATGATGTTTCTAAACAAATGTTTGCCAGGTGGCAAGCACATTTAGCCCCATTTAATTTTACAATAGAACACATTAAAGGAAAGACTAATAGTCTCCCTGATTTCTTATCAAGAGAATATCTAAATGAACATAGACATTGGAAAATTTAACTAGATTGGAGGAGAATTCTTTATAGGAGTAAGTACCTCCTCTAAAATCCCAGCTTATTGGGTTGAAGATAGGATTGAAGGAGAGAGTTATTGGATGAATGGGTTAAAATGGCCTGTATATAAATTTGAATTTTGGGATGAGCCAATCGAATATAAAGCACGACTCAAAAGAATTCAAAGAATAATAAGAAAGAAGATTGAGGAAACAAAAAAGATTATTTCCAAAATTCTTGTTCAACATCCAGATGCAGACATGTCTTATCATTATCGCATAAAAAATATTTGGATAGCAAATTTGCTATATCACCAAAAAATTACAGGATATTATGCCGGTTAAATGAATAATCATTTTATTGCAGGAATGCTTCCTCAAAGAGGAAGAGGCAGAAACTCCTCCAATCAGAGAGGAGGTAGATTTAGACCAGGTGAAATTATACGCCAAGGTAACAGATCACTAATTAAAGACAACATCTCCGGAATAGGGAAATATAGTAAAGTCTTTGAAGAAGAAAATGAGCTCTTCCAGCAATTCCTCATATTTAAAAAGGAGCAGAAAAAAATCACTGCCGAAGAAGTATCATCTTCTTCGGTATCTTATGCTAAAATACTTGAAGAAGAAGATGAATTAGCAAGCTATAAAGTTAGTGAACATCAGGAAGTAATTATACTCCTGGAAAATGAGGATTTAAGGTGGGAGAAAGATCCATGGTATCTAATGAAAAGATATCTGGATGTGACAGCATTCACAGCAGGTTCATATAAATTTGAGCGCTCATTATGAGTGCATCCTGAAAGCAATACAAAGTGTTGAAATTACTCACACTTATTCCAACAATGGGAAAGAATTTAATTACTCAAAAGCAGTAATAAAAAAATTCATCACTACTGTTGAGTGGGGAATCAATCCATTAGGTGAAAAAGAATATATTCACCCAGAATCTAAATCCCTGATAAAATTCAATTATTGGGACTATGTTGAAGCATTCAAAAAACTTTTCTCTACGAAAATTATAAGAGAAAACACATGTGGTTTTTCAAAATTTGTCCATTAGTTTTCCAACAAAAAGTACCAAATCGGGTATTTCAGTGATGGTTAATTTATGGTCCTCCAATTTCTATACTTCCTGAAATTTTCCAGGATTATTATACAGAATGGATCAATTGTTCGCCAAAAACTATCCAGGCGGAGAAATCACAAAAATGGATTGAAGGAATGGCCTCATTTTTCTTTTTTATGGAATTCTCACTTCCATGGATATGGAAATGGCTACCTGAAGTAGGAATGACCCTACAAAAAATTCCCTGTATTAAGAGGAAATCTTGTTCTAAATTCTGGAGCAAATTAATGCTCATCAACCCAGAAACAAAAACAATATTTTTGTCAAGAAGCACTCGATGAAATGGAGGAAAAGCTTCAAGAATACAAGGCACTCCTGGAGAAGGAAGAAAATCAGACTCCTAGCCCTTCAAGCAAATATCACAAAAGAATCAAAAGCAAAAGAAGTATCATCTCTAAAGAGCAAATGATTGAGGAATATCTCAATCAGGTCCAGAAAGACCTCAAATGAAATCTGACAGGAGCAGAGTCCCCAATGGAGACCTCTTCCAAAGATGAAGAAAATAAGTATTCTTGCTTAGCAGGAGAATCACAAGACCCATTTGAAGAACCCAATTACGAAATTATTCTTGATCAATTATTTCAGGGAATCAGGACTGCTTTGAAAGCAAAGTCAAAAGTTGGGACTTCTGAATCTTCGGAAGAACAAAGAATAGATTACCACAAGAGATCCGAAGCAGAATCGGAAGAAAGTAATTTCTCCAAAATAATGAAGAAATGAAAGCAAGACAGCACATAAATGCCAGAAGAAGACAAAGTCGGAAAATTTTGACCGAGTCAAAGACACGAACACGTGTCATACATGCAGTAACACGTGTCACACATGCAGCAACACGTGTCATGCATGCAGTATGACTGGAAATAACTTCAGCCATTTGTCTCCAACACAGAGAACACCTCTCAATTACTGACGGACTTGAAATAATACTTTTAGATCCGACCTTTCCTATAAATACACCCTCCTAGCTCATTAGGAGCAGGCTAGAAATACTCTTGTACATGTATATCATCTTTTCCACCCTCACTAAATAAGACTTCAGTTTTGTGCACGGGTTTACACTTCTATAAGTTTTTTACTTTAAGTTATTGTATTTATTTATCGTATTTATATTCCTTTTAATTTTTCTCTTAGCCTAATGAAAGGCTAAATCTATACTGTTGAATTATCCATGACAACGAAGATGGCAAGGTTCTAAAAAAAAAAAAAGAGTATTTTAAATTCATGATAAATATACGGGAAAAATGAATGAATATGGAAAGGAGACCCTTTGCGTCGTTCCCTTAAATTATGAGTATGAAGGAGGTCTGTGTTGCAAATGTTGTCCGGTTTTGCCGAATATGGCGTTATTTGGGCCTTTAGGTGGTGTTTTAAGACTGAATCCGTACTTATTAATTTAACGGAGCGTAAAAGGTTCCCAAATTTACTCTATTCCTATTCATTTAAATTCTCTTTATATAATGTCACAATTTAAGATACTCATTTATTTTGATCGCCTTTCGCCTACATGGTCGGATTTACATTCCGCCTACATGGTCGGATTTATGGCGATTTTTGTATATTTTTGTTATCTCTCGCCTTCCGCCTATATGGTCGGATTTTAAGACGAGATTTTGTATATTCCCGAACCCTCCATGGCATTTTTCCATGGCTCCGTCTGAGTCAAATCAGGCATATGAAAACTTAATTAGTAAACCATTTGAACTATTGGATGCTTTAACATTAAATGCTAAAACTCATGGGTATAATTGTACACCCGGATCTGAATTAATATGTGTATGTTATAGAATATATTATAAACTTCTCCATGCCCTTAATCCTAACTGTAGGATACAAGACAATACGTCTTTGGAACAAACTATATTTTTTTGAAACAAATTTACATAGTTCTAGAATTAATACTAGGAGGCAAATAAAATGGAGTGAAATAGAGTTTCCAGAAAGTTGGATAATTGAGAAAGAAGTTCCAATTTTAAGTCACATAGAAAGTAATTATGCTAGTATTATTCAAAATCCAGAAGGAAATGTTAGGATAGACTTCATTAATAATCAACCGATATGTTTAAGAAGCAATTCTTCAAGGTATTCTACAGTATCATATTTTTCACCAGTTAAAATTATGACTCCATCTTATTATTATTATTATTATTATTATTATTATTATTATTATTATTATTATTATTATTATTATTATTATTATAATTATTATTGTAGTGACAGTAAAAATTAAACATTGAAAATGAAAACATAAACAAACATGCTGAGAAGAGATGAAGCACCTTCATAAAAATAACATCAGCGGGTGGAATGGTCTTGACTCCTGAGCATGTGATCGCGAACATGCTGAATACCTATACAAAACTCAATTATTTGACTTTTAATCAGATGCTCTCTATTAATCTGTATTCGATTTGATATCATCACAATTTTAAATATATGCTAATTAAGTATTGTAACATTAACAAAATTTTATAAATAATTACAGAATTAATTAGTAATCATTTAAAAAATTTAGTTAAATAGTAAATAAATTATAGATTTAATCTTTGCTCATATTAAAATCTAAATGGAGTAAATTGGAACTTTATATAATATTTGAGAGCAAATTACATTAAGAAAAATAAGAGGAACGTAATAAGTAGAAGAAGAAGAAGGAGGAGGAGGAGGAGGAGGAGAATTCTCAAACCGATCTGAAGCGGACCTTTTCCAGCACTTTGCATGGCACTTGCTTGCATGTTGCCCTTCCGAACGTTACTACTTTGCTGCTGGCTGGATTTCTCCATTTTCCCGGCAGTTTTTCGGGTGATCGGGGGTTGGTGAAGTTTTGCCTTTTTTGGCCGCCTGCACCAGCTTGTTATCCATTAGCACCCTGTACTTTCCTCTTTCAGCATTGGCACCCTGCACTATGCTTGCAGCTTGAGTTGACTTGTTGCACCTGTCACCCTCAAGCATCCTGCCCATTTCTTTTTCTGTGCTAGCAGGTTATCACGCCTACTGCAGTTGTTAGACCTTCCTGTTTTGCCTTATCAAGCTCCTACCATGGCTAAATCTAAGAAAAACAAATAGCCAGCTGCAACAGTTGGTCGTCCGGCCAAGGCATCCGCCTAGCCTATCACTGCCCCAGTTTCCGTCAAGGCAACTGCACAGTCTACCGACAAAGCCAAGGTTGGTTCACCTGATTTTCATGGCTTTATTTCTGATTTGGAGGCCTCCCCCTCCTTCGTTGTTAGGAATGATGTAAATACTGCCCATGCTCCCAACATTTCTGGCCCCCGGACAGAGGAGACACAATCGAATAAGGAAGCCAAAACTGAAGCCGCAGGTATGAAGAAGACTTCCTTTGCGTTAGCAACAACCATAAGCTCAATGATGAAAATAAGCTTAAGACATTCACGGTTGATGATGAAACTCTAAAGCTTGGGTCAAATGACTTGGTCGACGTTCAAATTAAATTGGGATACTGTGTTGTTGGTTACATTGCTGACAAGTTCCCAGGGCTCAAAGCCATT
This sequence comes from Sesamum alatum, assembly GCA_034509735.1. Taxonomy (NCBI): domain Eukaryota; kingdom Viridiplantae; phylum Streptophyta; class Magnoliopsida; order Lamiales; family Pedaliaceae; genus Sesamum; species Sesamum alatum. The sequence continues at coordinate 1,005,363 of JACGWO010000004.1, forward strand.
CGTGCATTGGCTCAACCATGGGGGGCTTCCTTCCAACAATACGATAGTTGGTGGCTCATGTTCAAATTTGCAAGGGATGAAGACAGGCATCGTATCTTAGCCGGCGGACCCTACTTTGTCTTTAGGCGACCCCTCCTACTAAAAAACATGCCGGATTGTTTTGAGTTCAAGAAGGATGATATTAGCTTAACTTTGGTTTGAGCCCTCCTTCCATCCCTCCCACTTGAATGTTGGCATCCTAACGCACTTTGCAAGATTGGATCTAGATTGGGCAATCCAATTGCCATGGATTCATTGACAATGAGGATGGAGCGAGTTTTTTATGCCCATATCTTGGTCGAAGTCGATACATCCAGGGCACTGGTGGACCCAGTGGAGTTCATTCTACTGAATGGTGTGACTAGAAAGCAACCGGTAATCTATGAGTTCACACCTAAGTTTTTCACATAATGCAAACACTTTGGACATTTGAAGGATTCTTGCCAAGGCTCACAACCGCCAGCCATTATTGCTACATCACTCCTGCCGCAACCGTTAAGCCTGTTGCTGTGAAGAAGGCGTAGCCTGTCGAGTGGATCCTGGTGCTGAAGGACAAGCGGATCCGCCCGGGAGCGCGAGCGGAAGCGAGAAGCATGAAAAAAGTACGTAAATTTAAAAAAATAAATAAACGGAATCCCAAGGGGTGTACCCTTGGGTGCTCAACCGGGCGTTCGACTTAGGATGTATTAACATAGAAGCATATATAATACATAGGGCATAGATGAAGTGTAAATCTACAAAAGTGTAATAAAATTGCTACCTTTGTAGATTTCTCGCGTGCGCGGCTACTTGCGTTGTTCCTTCTCTAGAATGTTCACAAACTCCAAATGTATGGATTCTCCAAAGGTGATCCACACCACACCGGAAGTAAAACATACCTTCTCCTTGCTAGAAGAAAATGGGTTTGTGAAGGAATCGGTTCAAGAGAGTAAACATTATGAATTAGTATACTCTTAAACCTACTTTGTTCTTCCTTTTGATCTAAGATCAAATGAAGAACATAAGTGGGAGAGCGGGAGAGTGGCCGAGATGTATGAGGGAGAGAGGGGCCGAATTTTTCTTATTTTTTCCTTGAAAAGATGAATTATGATTCTCATACACAAGGTATTATATATACTCATATATATACATAATTAATGTGATTATTGAAATGTGTCTACGTTCATCCAAGGATGTCTAGATACATCCCAATCAATCACCATTAATTCTTCGATCAAGCCTACCAACTTTTAAGGTATGATCAAATCATACCAAAAGGGAAGGGCTTGATTGGAGTTGATTTGTCTCTTACCAAAAGAGACAAGTCAACCGCCACCTTGCATGGAACATGGCGGAATTTTGCTTCCTCTAAGGGAGCATTTTCGGCCATGCTCAATATGGGAAGAAGTCCAACTTCTTCCTATTCCAAAATAGGAATTAATTATCCTCTTGGGTCATAATTTAACGGACCAGGTTTTATCGTAATCCAATTACGACGAGCCCAAAATTAAATCCAATTTAATGTCCACTTAAATTATTTCTGTTGGTCTTTTAATCCAATCAAAAGATCCAACATCTTGACTTTTCATATTTAATCGATAAATCCAATTTATCGATTAAACAAGGGCCCGATACAATATCGACCCGTCCATCCAATGGACTATCCATTAAGTAATCCAATTACTTATTTATCCTTCGAGATTGACTCAAAGTCAATCTCTCAACCTTCTCGATGATTTGTGTGTGACCCTTTAGGTTCACCCTTAGCTAGACTTGGGCCCGTGTCCCACAAGGGCCCGTTACCATGGGTGGCCATCTAGCAACTGTCTATGGCACTAGAGACTAGGTGAATGTTGGTGTGAACATTTAGGCGCCGATTCCGTACGGGTACGGTCCTTCCGCCTACCGTCTCCTGGCCTTAGTCTAGGGTATGGAATTGGGCGCCGGTTCCCATCCTTGACTAGGCATCTATGCTTAATACTCGAGACTACGCATGCTTCATTGTGTCGACACAGGAAACCATTTCCTGTTCGACCAACCACTGTGGCCACAACTTTAAACAGCATGAACGTGTCTCCGAGTGCATAGGAGATACCTCTGTCACATACTGATAGGGGTCGGATCCTCTTCTTGGAACGCATCGTCCTCGCTACACTTTCCGACTGCACTGGACAAGACTTATAATGATCATCTTACAGAATGATCACCTCTCGCCAGATCCAAGATACAGCCATCCTGTGCACGTGACTGCCATGGTCCCTCAAGTCTAAGGACTACTCCAGTACTATCGGAATTGGGGAAATCTAATCATACCGACCAAGCCTCCAAAGCTTCCATATGATGATCCCCGTGAGTCAGTCCAGTCGGCTCGACCCTAGTCGACCAACCCATGAAGATCGTGTAGGCGTCCCACGCCTATCGCCTATGAAACACGACACTCATCCAATGAACACGACTCTTGATGCAAGTCTTAATAGGACTCTTGATGCCCTGTCTCGAGGTCCTCGACTTGGAACGTTTCGAACCCAACTCCCAATCAGTTGGTTTCATGACCACCATCCAATACGTGGCACAACTGCATGAGTTGTTAACCGTGGTCTGTGGGCTTTGTTGCGATATAAGTAAAACACTGTTTTTAACATATGTAAAATGAGCGCAATAAAGTAGGTACCAGTTGTGATGAACACTCATTTTATTCATCACATAATAATATTAAATTTACATCAAGTTGTCAAATAGGTTACAAATTGCCAAACCTATTAGCTTTCTGGTCACCTATTCTAAACAGGTGCAACGGCGACAGAAGAGCGATCATAACCACCAACATAATGGGCCCCAACTAGCAGCTAGCAAAACTCCCAAGCCGACAATGGGTGTGCAGCAACCGGACATTCCAACAATTGGTAAAGATGAACAGGAATGGCCTGGACCGCCTAGGCCACAACCGAGCATGAATGAGGAAGAGCAACCCATGCAAAAGGCCCCCCGACAGACTGCAGCAGAGGCACATTCCTCGGCAGGCTCGTCGGGTTCCTCCAATGAGCCGGATACCCCGACATCAACTCAACATTTCATGCCGGGGACTGTGACAGCCATCGGGCTCCAAATGACCTTAAACTGAAACAAAAGCTGGGAGGGAAGGCCCCTCCTCAATCCTCATGAAGATTGAGTTCTGGAATATGAGGGGCTTCAACCGGCCTCTCAAACACAATGGGGTGACCTATCTCATCAAGAATAATCAGCTTTGCCTCTTAGGTATTTTGGAGACAAAGCTTGTAGCACCGGCTATTCCAAGAATTCTCAACCAATCATTCTCGGGATGGTGCCAAATCAACATTTTTGGCACTATCGATGGTGGACATATCTTTGTCATTTGGAATCCTACAGTTATTGATCTTCATCCAGAAGACATTTAGCCATAAGTGATCCACTGTTGTATAACGAATAAGTCCTCTCAACTCTCATTTTATATTTCATTTACTTATAGCCTTTATTCTGTAGTGAATAGAAGGAGCATGTGGGAGAAACGTTTGGAACTGGGACAACCGTTGAGTATGCCGTAGCTCATACTAGGCGATTTTAACTTTGTGAAATCTCCCGGGGAGAAGCAACTTGGTGTTTCCCCAACTTGGTATGAACTTAAGGACTTTGCTAATTGTTGCCTTACAGTTGGACTACGTGATGCTCCCACAACGGGCCGTTACTACACTTCGTATTCCAATAATGATAGCAACCCCATTAGGTGCAAGCTTGATCGGGTTCTTTTGAACAATGAATGGCTCAAGGCCGAATTGCATTGTGGTACCCATTTCAGCCCACCAGGATGCCTCTCCGACCACTCTCCGGATATTGTCTCCATCCTCGATCTTCCTGCCCCCAAGCCCAAACCCTTTTGGTTTTTAAATATGTGGGCAGATCACCCGGACTTCATTGCTACTGTTGAAGACGGGTGGAGCTTGAATGTGGAGGGCACACCTCAATTCAGCATTTGCAGAAAATTGAAGGCATTCAAGAGAACTCTCAAAGCATTCAATAACTTGCACTTCAGCCATATTTTCATCAGGGCTAAGGAGGTGGATCTTGCCTTGCAAGATGCACAGCTCCAACTTGAATCAGACCTTGGGAATGCAGCTCTTCGGGACTCGTTGGGGGACCTTAGGAAAAAGGTCGTCTTCGTTGCTGAAGCTGAAGGGCACTTTTTTCTACCAAAAGGAAAAATCCATTTCTTAAAAATGGGCGACTGAAACACTAAGTTTTTCCACAACATGGTGAAGAGGAATGCAACCAGGAACTCCATCTTAGCAGTCACTAAAAGTGACGGCTCCATTATTACTTCGGCTACGGATATTGCCTAAGAATTCATTGCCTTTTACACCTCACTCTTGGGTAGTGAGGTTCAAACCCTCCCAGTTGACGATGATGTGTTTGAATGGGGCCCCAAGCTCTCTTCTGAGCATGCCTTGGAGCTTTGTAGGGCAGTCACACCGTCAGAGATCAAACAAGCTATTTTTAAGATTAGCGACAAGGCACCCGGGTCAGACGGATATTCAGCATGTTTCTTCAAGAAAGCATGGAATGTTGTGGGAGACCAAGTCTGCAGGGCCGTGATGGATATTTTTAGTAGTGGGCGGATGCTACGGCAGCTCAATCACACAATTATTGCCCTTGTGCCCAAATCTGAGCACTCTCCTTCAGTGGCGGACTACTGGCCCATTTTATGTTGCAATGTAATCTACAAAGTCATTACAAAAATCATTGCAGACCGACTTTCCCTTACCTTGGAACACCTCATTGACCGTTGCCAAGCAGCCTTTGTTGGGGGACGAAGCATTACCGACAATATTTTCTTGGCTCGGGAAATAGTCCGGCAGTACTCGAGGAAGCGGATTTCACCTCGATGTACTATCGACGTCGACCTGCGCAAAGCTTTTAACTCGCTTCTTGGACTTTTCTCTCCCGGGTCCTCAACGGGTATGGCTTCCCCCCACTATTTATTTCATGGATTATGGAATGTGTTTCCAGTCCTTCCTTCTCAGTGGCTTTTAACAGCTCCCTACACGGGTTTCTTTCAGGCAAGAAAGGCCTAAGGCAAGGAGACCCGATATCGTCGGTCCTCTTCCTTCTTTGCATGGACTTTTTTCACGTTTGATCAAGAGGAAAACATCTAACTCCGATTTCCACTTCCACCCAAAATGTGAGAAGCTGAAGATCTCCCACCTCCTCTTTGCCAACGATCTCATGCTTTTCTCTCGAGGTTCTATTCACATTTTGATGGAATGTCTCTAAGAGTTTAGGGATGTTTCTGGCCTTGCTGTCAATACTACCAAATCGACATCTTTACGGCAGGTATTCAAAAATAATGAGCTTTCCAGTATACTTGCAAGGACAGAGTTTGCTAGAGGGGAGAGGCATGTCCGGTACCTTGGCATTTCCTTTGCAACTCAACAACTCTCGGTCACTGACTTCTCACCGCTTGTGGACCGGATTGCAAACTGCATTTCCAAATGGACGGCAAAGTCCCTTACTTTTGCAGGTCAGCTGGAGCTCATCCGTTCAATTATTCAAGGTGCGGAGTGCTTCTAGCTCCAAGTCTTCCCACTTCTAGCGACTATCATTGAGAAGATCCACCGACTTTGTAGGAATTTCCTCTAGAACTCAAAGAGAGCACCAGTTGCCTGGGAGGAAATTTTCCACCCTGAGGAAGAGGGTGGACTCACTATCCGACATATTCAATCCTGGACTGTTGCCATCCTTGCTCGAGTTTTATGGAACATACATCGTAAGGCAGACACACTGTGGGTAAAGTGGATCAACAATGTCTACCTGAGAGGCGTTTCAGTTTGGGACTGACAACCGAAGAAGGGTGACTCTCCACTCCTTCAACGACTTGCCGACATCCGAAATAGAGTCACCACTGCATTCGACTCATCAGAGGTAGCAATCCAGTGCATGACGTAATTTGGGGAGGGGGGATGTTGTAATTTAGTTCCCAAATTGGTTGGTCTTCATAAAAATCATTTGGGCACCAATTACCCCCATTTTTTCTCTATCAAAAATTACAACTCCAACACTCCTTCTCACTTTCTTCATTTGACCGAAATTTTTTTGTTCAATTACTTCAAAATTTAGCTTTCTAGCCATGAGTAGAAGCTATTCAAATGATTCATCATCAACTCATCCAATTCAAGATATGGAAAAAGAACCAAACAAGCAGGGCTTTTTCCAAATGAAGCAATATTGTGCAGATGTGGGTTTGAACTACCAGTAACGACATCGTGGACGAAAAATAACCCTGGAAGGAGGTTTCATGCATGCCCAAATTATGGGGTACAAGATTCTTTTTCTCAAAATTTTTAGATTTTTATTCTTAATTTTGGATCAATTATGTTTTTGATAATGATTTGTTATAATTTTATCAGAAATCTTCATATTGTGGTGTATTCAAAAGGTGGGTTCCAAATATGTGCATTAGATTCAAGCAAACAATTCCCGAATTGTTAAAAAGATTGAACAATATGGAGGACGAATTGAAGAGTTTGAAAGAGAAAGAAGAAGCTTTAGAGGAAAAAATCTGGATGGGCAAACGAAGAGAGAAGATATTTGATGCACAAATTGAACAAAGTAGCAATAGGGAAGGAAAACTTTTGATTATGATAACATTTATCTTGGCAATTTGAATCACAATATTGATTAGCATGTTGCAAAGCAAAGTGGCGTTGTTAGGAAATTACAATTAAAGCCTTGCATGAAATGAAATGTAAACCTTGTTTTTGTACACTTGAGCATAATGTTGCCAATTGGTGCCAAAATGAATTTTATGAAGACCACCCAATTTTCAAATTGCAACATTCCCCCTCCCCCTCCCCCAAATTCAGCCACACGTTAGAAATTCATTAACTTCTAATGGGTCTTGACAGGATGGACTAAAAGTGTTAAAAAAATGGTTCTAATCGGGACAAAAAGTGTAACTGATGAATGAAGGAGACCCTCCCCCTCCCCCAAATTCAGCCACACGTTAGAATTCCATTAACTTCTAATGGGTCTTGACAGGATGGACTAAAAGTGTTAAAAAATGGTTCTAATTGGGACAAAAAGTGTAACTGATGAATGAAGGAGACCAAAAGTGTTTTAGTGGTATTATGGAGGGACCAAAAGCGTAATTCTCCTATACTAGTCTAAATTTAGTGATTCTTGCTCCAATGAAAACCTTAGGATATTTTATAAAACTTTATAGTTTTTAGGAAAAGCTAAATCTTTCATTTAAATGGGTAACATTATGAAAACATTTTGTTGCCCTGCTTTTGCAAAAATCCAGACTAGGTGTACTATGAACCTTATAACTTGAAATATAATGGTACAAATTGTATGGTTTTTATGGAAACTGAAATCAGACACATAGAAGGTTATATTATTGAAATATTATTACTTTTTGAATGAATATTTGAGTTTTGGAAGAATTTTGAAGTAGAGTCCACAAATCTGATGCAGTTCAGACAGGTTGTACTAAAATCTAAATAACTCATTATATATTTACCAATTTGCATGATTCTTGTTGAAAATAAAACTAGAGACATAGGGAGGATATTCAGAGTAAAAATGGTACCTCTATCAGATATATATTTGTTGGGGAAAAAATTATAAGTAGGAACAAAGAAGCTTTCAAGTTTTGTTAGAAAAGGTTAAATTAAATTGGAAAGAAAAATATTCAAATATTGATCTTATTTATTGTAAGTGTGATTATTAAAGTGAATCAATATTTGAAACACTATTAGGGGCAAGAGCACGTGGGGAAGACAACCACGACAAACTAAGATAATTGGCAATCTAGTGATAACTGTAAGTAAATGATTAGCATGATCGGTATACGTGTTCCATTGTATCTTGATATTACTTTTATGAAGTTTATGACTTCTGCTACTAATAACCTATGAGAAGTGTATGATTGATTGTTGAATGAAGTTGCAACACTATGTTGTGAAAACGAGGTAAGTAAATATTAGTGTCATTTATATGAGTTCCAAGTGCCCGTCGACATTACTTTTATGTGAGAATTGCGCTGGAAATAAATTATTACGTATGGTATGATTGAGTGGATACTTTACTTTGAATGACAATGTTGTGGTAGCAAAATGAGAAAGTGTACTTTCTATATTTCATGAGTGCATGACATTGTGGCTATATAATTATGAACAAAGAGATGTGATGATATGTGGTCTTACTTGATTAGTTGCTTAGAAGAATGGTGATATGTGAAAATGAGACAGTGATGGTACTGAATATTATTATGTGAAAACCCCTTTCATGGACACGATGAGCCTGTGCGGCAAAATAAAATGAAAAGAGCTATGATGTGATATGAAAAGAGCTATGATGTGAATTGAAAGAGCTATGATGTGAAATGATATTGATGGCATGTATGGCATACCAAGGGGTTTCACTTAAACATTATGTGAGAAATAGTGAGGTTGAGTTGGTGGAAAAAGACACTATATCATCCTCTTGTAATCATACTAGGAAGGGAAGAGTTCGTTGATTGTCTTGTTGTGAGATGATGGCATTGTGAGTAAAATAGAATCAATGTGATTTTATTTTGTATACAGATAGACACTATAATGAAGCTTGTATGCATATTAGAAAAAGGAGATTGAGATTGATTGCTTTTATGCAGGACGATTGTATTGTGAATAAAATGAGACGTGTTGAAATTCAAGTGATGACAATATATTATCTGTTGCTCGCTTTTGTTAAATAACATTTACATGTATAGGTAGTGTCGGTTGTGTATTTACTTAGTTGCAGACTCATTCCTTTGCAAATATTTTCAGGTGTGGGTTCTGATTGTGTCCACTCTCGACGAATAGGTCCACATTTCGCATTCCAAAACAGGTCGGGCTAGTATGCGGTGTTTTCCTCACAGGTCAATAGGATTAGAAGTCATAGATTTTGATAATGATAATTACATATACTTCTGTGATTTATATTGACATAATTATGTTTGTATGCCTGGAAATGGATTGGTTTTACAATATATATATATATATATATAACATTATTTATGTGTGGGGATTACATTGTAATTATTTTTCTTTGTTACAAAAGTGACTTCATGTCTTTTTAACACCACTACATTCAATTATTTTGTTGTGTTGATAACTTAAGTTGGATTTATTTTGTATGTTTCTTTTTTTTTTTTTTGGAAATTTAATTTGTTGGTTTATATATTTTATTCTTATTTATAATATATTTTAAAACGTGAAGATTATTTATTATATGCACGCAAGGATGATGTAGCACGACGACTAGTACTATTATAAAGTAAGAAGTGCTACAAACACAAAGTGGGGGTTTTAACACCACTGCACCAAATTTTTGTGATAACAGAAAAACCTTCAACTGATAACATAACTAACTTATTCAACTTCTCAAGTTTTACATTAATTCATAAGTTAGTATTTTATTCTTTCTTTATTTGTTTAAATGTGATGCGTTGGTTTATATAGTTTACTCCAATTTATAATATATTTTAATATTTAAAATATTATTTATTATATGCACACAAAAATGGCTTGCCACGATGGCTAGTATTTATATAAATAAGCCATTAATCTCTTACCAGAAATTATGGGTGTTTTTCCAACAACCTCCAACAAATCGGAAATCACACCTTTTTTTAATACTTTGATATTTGCTCATGATCATCCTCAAACAATCTCCCGAGCTCCCGCCGACATCTACTACTGTCTCCACTCCTGGGAACCCATTGTATCCATCTAGAAATGCTTTCATGAATGGAACAGATGCCCCGAACATGGCTTTCTTCATCAAAAGATACATCTCAGGCTTCTTGCCATAGTAACTAAAAAGACACTCACCGCGAACTTTCACGAACGGATCGGATGATGGGTCCAGCATGGCCTCGTGCACCAGCAACCATGCGAGCATTGTTGCATCTTGGTGGTGCTGAAGTATGTAGGGTGCGTAGGATAGACTGTTTTCATTAGCCGCTAGGGTTTTTCCCACCTTCATCAATAAATATCTTTCATTTGTAAAATCAACATATGTCAAGTGCTATATATATTGATGTGGGCTCTACCTTGGTGTGGGCCCACCCCTTTCCTCCTTATTGGGCCGCAGATCTCATAGGCCCATATTAATATAAATCAGACTAATGAAGGAAAATCAAGGGCCCACGAGGGGCCCAGAAAGGACAAAGATCCTCCCTAGAACCGGGGATGGGCAACACTTGGCGGCATCTTAGAGGCTAAGGTTAGACTTTCCGTACGAGTCATGTACAGGTACAAATATGCTTTTCCCCTTAGTTATTGTATTATTACCGTGCACATTTACTCATCTTAACTACTTTTCACCACTGTTGTCCACCATTTGACTTGAGCATCGGAGTGCTCACGCTGGGCCCCGACCCAGCTCGTTGCTCCGTGTGTAGGTCTACAAGGTTCTACAAGATCATCAGTTGATTGGAGGCGAGGTTCGACCCACGACCATCGACCCTACCCTACTTCGACCCATATCATTTTGGCGCCGTCTGTGGGAACCTCACCAGATCTGCACCTTGAACGAAATGGAAGAGGCTCGTCCCACAGACGTTGTGGGGCCCTCTGGAGTCACCGAGCCAGAGCCCTCGACTCAGGGACCGAGGCGGGAATTGGCGGGCAATGCGGAAACACTATTGTGCACTATGTATCACTTAATGGAAGAGGCTTTACAAAACTTACTATCCGCGACTATACGAGACGCGCTGTCAAGAGTCCTAACCACGGAAGGAGGGAGCCCGCTCCAACCCCGTCGGTTGTTCGAGGGCGCGGATGAAGGAAGGACAACCTCACAGAAGAGGTCGGAGGTACCTATAATCCCTGAGCCGCGTGGAATACAAGGTCGGGGATACCAGCCATGAATTGCAGAAACTCTCCTTTCTCCGCCGATATAACGACAGAAGTTGCCCCGCCGGGGTTCAAAGTCCCGAATTTACTTAAGTATGATGGTAACGGGGACCCACAGGAACATGTTACCTCTTTCGAACATGTGATGCAACTATACTGATTGACAGACGCGATGAACGCTCGAATTTTTGTCACTACCTTACAAGGTCGGGCGCAAGAATGGTTCACGTCATCTCCACCTTCGACGTACTTGTGAGTAAATTCCTATACCAATTCGCCAGTAAGAGAAGGTCGAAATGGCCTGCGACATATCTGTTCACTATAAGACAGATGGCTGGAGAGACATTGAGGGGGTTTATATCAAGGTTCAATAATGAGATGTTGGACGTACAGAACTTGAGGATCGAGATGGTCACTAGCATCCTCATTCATGGAGTAGAGAGGGGACCGTTCGCCTCGGCATTGGCACATAACCCAAAAAGTATGGAGAAACTAAGTGAGATGGCTGAGCAATACATAAAAGAGGAAGAAATGTTGGCTATGAAAGAGGACTAGATAGAGTTGCCAAAAGTCCAGAGGGAAAAAGGATGGCCGCCGCACCAGGAAATCCCTTACCGTGACAACTCTTCCCAGGGAGCCTTCCAGGCCCACAAACATCATATGCAAGGAAGGTATCACACATACGCGCCGAGAGGGAAAGCTCTGATAGCGGTAGAAAGGGCTAAGTTCGTCAGGTGGCCTGCACCTATAAAGGAGGGTTAGACGTGGAAGAATGTACACAAATACTGTCACTTCCACAAGGATGTAGGTCATGACACCGATGAGTGTTTTCAGTTGAAAGATAAAGTAGAGCGACTCATTAGACAGGGGTACTTAAGACACTTTGTGGGAAATAAAGGAGATAGGAAACCCGGGCATTGAACAACGAACCAATGACCGAGCCCGCCAACGAAGCCGGTTGAGAGACCTAGAGAGAAGGAGTGCTGCGAGTCCCAATGCACAGAAAGAGATGGAGCTAGGCCCCAGAAAAGGCGTAATCAGCACGATTGTGGGAGGGCCAATGTGCGGGGACTTCAGCAATGCTAGGAAAAGGTACGCTCAATACCATATACCTCAAGATGTTAATACTTTTGCTATATAGAGAGTGCATTGTAGAGACCCATTACTTTCGATGATAGAGATTCAGTAGGGGTCGAGGCCCCTCAGGACGACCCATTAGTGATCGCTATAGAAGTAGCTAACTTTCAAGTAAAAAAGGTCTTGGTAGATAGCGGGAGTTCGGTCGATGTCATTCTTTTAGATGCTTTACGAAGAATGGAACTGGATCACATAGCATTGAAACCTGTACGAACACCCTTAACACGCTTTGGAGGGTCGGAAGTAATGCCGCTAGGAACCATTGATCTACCCACTACTTTGGGTTTTGGATGTAAACAAAGAACTATCATGCTTAAGTACCTAGTCGTCGATATCCCGTTTGTATACAATATATCATACTAGGTCGACCAGGTCTAGATCAGTTTCAAGCTTAATCTCGACATATCATCAAAAACCGAAATTCCCCACTAACCAAGGTGTAGGAATTGTCCATGGGGACCAAAAAGTGGCCAGGCAATGCTACAATCTAACAGTAGCAAAGACAGGGTCAACATCAGTGCCCAAGTTAGCTTGAGAAGAGGGGTCAGAAGGAGGCGAAAGACTCATGCCATAGAATATAAGGAAATAGAACTATATCGTGGCAATGCTGCCAAGGTAACCAGGATCGGATCGCAAAAGACGGATAGGGACGAACTTGTTAGAATAGGTGACCATGTAAGCCAATTTTGGCAGGAATATGTAACCTATGTCTAGACAATTCTTTGGTATTTGATAAAACATTTATGAATAAAGAAGTGAAAATTCACATGGCAATACTTTGTTTACGTTCACTTATATCTGCATTTACATTTCTGTTCACTATGCAAACAAAGCCCACGGACTGAGTAACAATTTCGGGGACTGGGACTACGCTTGGAGGTAGGTCCATGAAATCAGTCTCACCGAATCAGTCCGGAAATCTCCAAGTCAAGGAATCCCGAAAATGGGTACCGGGATTCTCTTTGAGACTTGCACTAAGCGTCTGTTGTCGTGTTTCATCGACGGGTGACAAAGGTCGTCTAAGCAGTGTTAGTGGGTCAGCATGCTAGGAAGCAGCTGACTGATGTGACTCGCGAGAACCGTCTTACGGAGGACCTTGAGTATGTTCAGCAAGGTATGACGTGTATTCCCGGTTCCAACGGTACAGGCCAAGTCCTTTGACTTGAGGAACTGCTGAGTTTACCTGTGCGTCAGGTCTGTATCTTAGATATGGTGAGAGATTGCCAAAATACTCTTGAGTAGTCATAAGCCATGTTTAGTGCAGCTCGGGTGCACAAAGTGACAGTAGTTTCCAAGAAAGGATCTGTCTCCTGTCAAAAGGTATTGACAGTTGAGTCTCATGTATGCTCTGTGTCTTGTCCCTGAAATCTGTGGCCACAGTGACTGAACAGAAGGGAAAGGTTTCCCTTGCGGCGTTTAGTAAGGACAGACCGACACTTAGGTCCAAAATGGATACCTGCTTTTTCCGTGCCCTAGACTCTAAGTGATGAGACCGAAGACAGAAGGACAAGTGTACTGTTAGAGCCTAAATGTTCATCCCCAAATATTTCACCTAGTCTCTAGTGCCATGGACCGTTGCTAGATGGCCAGCCATGGTAACGGACGGATTCTAGGAATCCGACCAAGTCTAGCTGAATGGTGAACCTAAAGAGTCACACACTATCCACACACACTTAGTATTTAATTTGGAATTAAATATTGGAGTAAAGGAATGATTAAATTAGATTTAATCGGGTCCTATATTTTCTTGGAGAAGTTAATTCCTTCTATTTGATAAAGGGAATTAAATTAATAAATAGGATTTATTAAAAGGGTTGATTTAATGGGCTTAGAATAAATAATAATATTTATTTATTATATTATATTTATTCTTTTAGCCTTTTGGAATATTTATTAGGATTTAAATATTCCATTAAATTAAAATCAACGGTTGAGATGGAAAGGGGAGATGGAAGGCTAGGATTCGTTTGACTAGGTCAAACACTAGTTTGACTAGGACTTTGACTAGGTCAAAATCCTAGTCAAATTAGATTACTTAGAGTTTGAGTTTAAAGAGGATTAAACTCTTCCTCTATATAAACCTCTAGCTTCCAACATTTGTAGGATGATGATTCTTGAAAACACACACACAACACGCACTCTCTCCTCTCCTCTCTCGTCCGCCCCTCTCTCTCTCTCACCAAGAAAATATTATTTTTCTTGTTCTTTTGTTCTTGGAACAATTGAACTAAGGAAGATCGATCCCGTTAATTCATAACGCGTGGTTGATCTATCCTCTCCAAAATAATACTTGTTCGTTGCTAGCACGACGTGCAAGAATACGTGGGTGGATCGTGTGTCACGATTTGGAGGATCTCAAGAACGAGGTCTTGGTACAAAACGGGGAACAACACGAGTAGCCGTTGAAGACGAAAACGACAACGGGTAGGTCTCGTTTTAAGATTTTCGTCCCTCTTTAATTTTCAACTCTATGGCCTCCATGATTTCTTTATTTGTTTTATGATCATGAGATACACCGAACGCCCGGGAACCTCAAGGGCACACCCCTTGAGCGTGTTCTTTTCAATTAAAAGCATGCCTTTTATTTTTGTAAATTTATTTTTATCGCGCTTCCGTATTCGCGCAATTCCCGGGACGATCCACCGATTCCTTTCAGTGGTATCAGAGCCTGGTTCGGTGTATAGGCCTAGGGTTTATGTGCGTTATAAGCATGAAACGTGATATTGGCATGTTTTATATTAAATCTTGATTGCTCTTGATTTTAAGCATGTCGATTTTATTGCTTTTAATTCGTGTGGATTTCTGAATGTTGGTATTTTTTCTGTTTTTCTTGGGAAACGGGGTGGAAAATTGAACGGAAAATGAGAAACGACGCAGCCGGCCAGCCGGGAGGGCTGGCCGCGCGCAGGCAAGGGAGGCCTGCGCGCGCCCGCCCAGCCGGTCGCGCGGAGGCAGCGCGCAGCCAGGAAGGCTGCGCGCAGGCGCGCGTGCACGCAGACAAGGGTGTCTGCGCGCGCAAGGCCGCGCGCCTGCGAGTCCGCGCGCGGACGGGCTCTGGGCAGCGCCGCCAGGCGCGCGCGCACGCAGACGGAGGAGTCTGCGCGCGCGCGCGCCCGGCAGGCGTGCCCAGTGCGCGTCTGCGCGCGCACTGCGCACGGCACGGCCGGTAGCCAGCAGGCCAGCGCGCGCGCAAGGCAAGGGAGCCTCCGCGCGCGTGCGGCCGGCCGCTGCCGCAGCTGCTGATGCTAGGGTTTCAAAACCCTAGCAGTATTTTTCCTTTTAATTTTTTAATTATTTTCAGTTTTAATTTTGAATTAATTCTAAAAAATCGTTTTTGGTTCAATTATGCCTATTTTCTAAAAGACATTATTTTAGGAGTAAAATAAATTGGATTTGGAATCCCGGGGTTATTTTACTTAAAATAATGAGGAAAGGTTTTCCTAAAACGAGAAAATAATATTACCAATATTTGTGTTTTATTTTTTTCACACGTTGTGCATATATTCATTTATTATTTTGAATATTTATGATTGGAAATCATATGTTGTTGGTACTTTGTAATTATATGATTGGATCATGTGATTATGTGTGTTGGATGGAAATGGATGATCGCGAGCCCTAAGACCTGATGTATGGTTTATTTTCTGTTGGGCCTGTGTGCCTCTTTTACTGCTTTCTCCTTCTCTCTTTCTAGTTGCCTTGGAATAATAAGGCATTCTACCTCCCTCCTTATGTACTCCCCCCGGGTTTTCGCTGGGGTTTCTATTTTTTAATATGTAATGAGAGTAGACTAGGAGTGAGGTTTCTATTTTTGTAATTGGTGGAGAAGAAGGAAGGACCACATGGAGAGCCCAGACGGGAGGTCCCTTGGAGTTTTCCATGAAGTGAAGAAAGAGAAAAAAGAGACCAAGGCCCATCAGCATGATGATTGGGTTACTATTAATGTAATAGTATAGGACCAACCCTAGATTGACCATAGATCCACTGCGGGCTCAGTGGATCGCATAGGATTCGGGCTCGTGATCATCCAACAGGGGCGTGCTAGGCTTTAATTTTGCATGTGGTTCTGATGATGGATGAATGGGTTGTTTATCATATAACTGCTATGAATGGTTTATTTACGCATTATGGATGTATGTGTAGATATTTATTTATTTGAGATCTCGGTCATTACTTACTCTCACATTGGTTGGACCAATGTCAAAATATTAGACCCTAGACAAAGTGGACATGAACTCTAGGAGTTTGTCCATGCCTTCCAATCCATGGCATAGTGGGGAAGCTGCTTTAGGTCAATAGCGTGGTCTCACGAGTCGTGGCACGTCATTGTACTTAAAGGAAGCTGCATTATATCATGAACGAAAAGCGGGCTGCTGCTACCTGTCTCACGAGTCGTGGGGGTACCAGTGGGTCTGTGGCTCGGTCGATTGGGTTGGGTCTAACGCCCAATTAACATGATTCGCTTGGAGTCCTCAGGATCATGTGAAAGGGTGAGGCAATAATCTTGGGAATCTCGTGGAACGAGAATGGTATGGAATACCTCCCACAGGATCTTTTCCATGCCAATCGTAAAAGCGGGGTATAGGAAAAATCGCTGTGGATCCCAAGCCCACTTGGAAAGGATTTCCCGAAAACCACGTTTGAGAGTACCGTGTTTTCGTATAAATAGTGGAAGGATTAAATGACTAAAGTCCATGCATTTAATTTTATCAAACCACCGTCTTTTATTTTCTGCTGATCGCGCGCTGTTTTCTAAAATGTAGATTTTAAAATGTCTAAAAACCCACTTTCCACCATTCTTGAGACAAACAAATTCAATGGAACAAACTACAACGCTGGTTGCGCAATCTCAGGATAGTCCTAGATTACGAGAACCAAGGCTACGTCATGGACGAGCCTCTCCCTAGGACCTTACCGGAAGGATCCACGCCAGAAGAACGTGAGACGTTCGAGACTTGGCATAAGGATAACCGGAAGGTCCGTAGCATCATACTTGCTTCGATGACCAATGAGATTCAGAAGCAATATGAAAGGCTAGACGATGTCCCTTCCATCATGGCTCGCCTTAAGGATTGCTATGCAGTCCCGGACCGGCATACTAGGTATGTCGCGACCAAGGCGTTCTTTGGAACGAAAATGACAGAAGGATCCTCTGTACAAGAGCACGGGGTTAAAATGCTTACCCTGGTGGAAAAGCTCGAGGACCTAAAGGCAGGTCTCGATAATGAAACGTACATAGATGTAATCCTTCAGTCACTCCCACCCTCCTTTGACCAATTTATCGTCAACTACAACATGAACGCACTTGAGAAGGGCATTCATGAGTTGATCAATATGTTGGTGCAATACGAGGCAACGACTAAGAAGTCCACGCCTTCGGTATTGTTTGGAGGTGCTTCGACTTCTAATACGAAAGGCAAGGGTGCCGGACGTTGGAAGAAGAATAAAGGGAAGGGAAAGGCCGTCAAAGCAGCTACGAACACTAAGAGTGTTCCCATTGCCAAAGAGGGGAAAGGCAAAGGAAAGGGAAAGGTTATCTCCAAGCAACAGTCAAAGGCATATGACATATGTATCAACTACCGTGAGAAAGGGCATTGGAAGAGAGAGTGCCCCAAACTCTTCTCGAACCAAGGTATATATGTGATTGAGGTTAATATGGTCACTAGTTCTGCCTCTTGGGTATTAGATACCGGCTGTGGAGCTCACATTTGCAATGACTTGCAGGTGTTGAAAAGAAGCAGAAAACTGGGTAGCGGGGACATGATCCTGAAGCTTTGGAATGGCAAGGCCATCTCGGCAGAAGCAGTAGGATCCGCCACTCTAGTGATTAGTGATAATATTAGCATAGATTTAGAGCAAGTTTATTTTGTACCCAGTATGATTAAAAACATCATTTCCATTCCATTGTTGGACAATAGTGGTTATGAGTTTAGAATCAATAAAAATTGATTTTATTTGATGAGGTGTGGAATTGCTCATCTACTTGGTACATTGCATAACGGACTCTATATCTTGCAACAAACGAATTTCGTCCTCAATGCACAACACAAACAAAAATTAGATAAGAACGGGAACGCACGTCTGTGGCACGCTAGGCTAGGTCACATATCCCAAGATAGGATGAAAAGGTTGGTACACTCAAAGAACCTAGAGGTTGGGGACTTGAGCAATCTACCAACTTGTGAGTCCTGTCTAAGAGGGAAAATGACCAAGAAGCCCTTTGTAGGACAAAGCAGGCTTGCCACAGGTCTGTTGGACTTGGTCCATATAGACGTATGTGGACCACTAAGGACGCAGGCCCGAGGTGGGTTCTCCTACTTCATAACCTTCACCGATGATCATTCACGGTATGGTTATGTTTACCTGATGAGGTACAAGTCTGAAGCTCTTGAGAGGTTTAAAGAATTCAGACTTGAAGTGGAGAACCAAACCAACTGCAAAATTAAAATCCTACGGTCGGACCGAGGCGGTGAATACCTTAGTATGGAGTTCCTAGATTATCTAAAAGAACATGGTATAATATCAGAATGGACACCTTCAGGAACACCACAGTTAAATGGTGTCTCTGAAAGGAGGAATCGAACCCTGTTGGACATGGTTCGGTCCATGATGAGTTTTACCAAATTGCCCTTATCGTTTTGGGGCTATGCACTAGAGACAGCGGCCAAATTATTGAATTTAGCGCCTACTAGTACATTGACCCAAACGCCATATGAGATATGGCACGGCAAGCCTGCATCCTACAACTACTTGAAAGTGTGGGGTAGCCCCGCATACGTCAAGAGGTTAGTGGGAGATAAGTTAGAATCTAGATCTAGCTTATGCAGGTTCGTTGGATACCCTAAAGAAATTGCGGGTTATTACTTTTATGACCCCTTGGAACAAAAGGTGTTTGTTTCAAGAAATGCAGTATTCTTGGAGCAAGGCTTCCCGGAGGATATCCAACCTGATGAGCTGATCCTTGAGGAATCAAGTGATGGAATCCAGCCATCAGAGGAGGCCATGGAACCCTCACTTAGAGGATTCAGGATAGATAGCCGAAGGGTTGACCAACCTCGAGAAGTCCAACATGCTAGGCATGAAGGACAGCCTCAGGAACAGCCAGCCCCGGTTCCTGAACCACCGGCTCCGATACGGTCAACGCCCACAGTCACCACTGACGTTCCCGTTCTCTGTAGGTCCACTAGAGAGTCCAGACCTCCAGTGAGATATGGCTTTCTAGGTGCGACTGATCTTTTGGATAACGATCCTAAGACGTATGGAGAAGCGATGTCTGACATCGAGTCCGAGAAATGGCTTGAGACCATGAAAGCCGAAATGGACTCCATGAGCGAGAACCAAGTTTGGAGTCTCGTAGATCCATCGAAAGGTGTTAAGCCAGTGGGCTGTAAGTGGGTCTACAAGCGGAAACTTGGCGTTGATGGAGAAGTCACAACCTTTAAGGCTAGGCTTGTAGCTAAGGGATACACTCAATGACCCGGGGTCGATTTTGAGGATACCTACTCGCCAGTAGCCATGGCTAAGTCCATTCGGATTCTGCTCGCCATAGCAGCATGGTATGACTATGAGATATGGCAGATGGACGTGAAAACGGCCTTCCTCAACGGTTTCGTTGAAGAAGAGATCTATATGGATCAGCCGCAGGGTTTCACGGTCACTGGAGAAGAACAGAAAGTCTATCGTCTCTAGAAGTCCATCTATGGCCTCAAACAAGCCTCCCGAAGTTGGAACATTCGCTTTGATGAAGTAATACGGGGTTATGACTTCATCAAAAATGAATCCGACCCTTGTGTATACAAGAAGGTCAGTGGGAGCTCAATAGTGTTCCTAGTGCTTTATGTGGATGATATTCTGCTCATTGGTAATGACGTTAGAATGTTAGGAAACACAAAAGCATGGTTGTCAACCCAGTTTTCCATGAAGGACTTGGGTGAAGCCTCCTACATCCTAGGCATCCAGATCGTCAGGGACAGATCTAAAAGGATGTTAGGACTCACCCAAAACTCGTATGTGGAGAAAGTCCTAAAGAGATATCGAATAGACAACTCCAAACGAGGATTCCTTCCAATGAGGCATGGGATCAAGTTATCCAAGAAACAGTCCCCACAGACTGATGAGGAACTTGAAAGGATGAAAGTCATCCCCTATGCCTCTGCCGTAGGTAGCATCCAATATGCGGTCCACTGCGCTAGACCTGACATTGCATACGCTTTGAGCGTGACAAGCAGATATCAGTCCTGCGCAGGAGAAGCACATTGGAATGTTGTTAAGGGCATCCTTAAGTACCTAAGGAGGAGATGTTCTTAGTCTATGGCAATGGAGAACTGATTCTGGAAGGCTTTAGCGACGCTAGCTTCCAGTCTGATGACGATGATGCCAAGTCTCAATCGGGGTACGTATTCAAAACTCAATGGAGGAGTAGTAGCTTGGAAAAGTTCCAAGCAAGCAACCATTGCTGACTCCACCACAAAGGCTGAATACATAGCAGCTTCAGAAGCTGCTAAGGAAGCGGTTTGGATGAGAAACTACATCCAAGAGTTGGGTGTGGTGCCTAGCATCGCCGAGCCCGTTGTCATCTTCTGTGATAACAACGGCGCTATAGCGCAAGCAAAGGAACCGAGGATCTCATCACCGTTCCAAACATATTCTTAGACGCTACCATCTTCTTAGAGAAATGGTAGGAAGAGGTGACGTCCGGATGGACCGAGTCAACTCGGCAGACAACACAGCAGACCCGCTGACAAAGCCTATGTCGCAGAGCGCTCATACGCAACATCTTGAGAAGATGGGGATTAAGCATATGGGCAATTAGCTTTAAAGGTCAAGTGGGAGATTGTTAGAATAGGTGACCATGTAAGCCAATTTTGGCAAGAATATGTAACCTATGTCTAGACAATTCTTTGGTATTTGATAAAACATTTATGAATAAAGAAGTGAAAATTCATATGGCAATACTTTGTTTACGTTCACTTATATCTGCATTTACATTTATGTTCACTACGCAAACAAAGCCCACGGACTGAGTAACGATTTCGGGGACTGGGACTACGCTTGGAGCTAGGTCCATGAAATCAGTCTCACCGAATCAGTCCGGAAATCTCCAAGTCAAGGAATCCCGAAAATCGGTACCGGGATTCCCTTTGAGACTTGCACTAAGCGTCTGCTGTCGTGTTTCATCGACGGGTGACGAAGCTCGTCTAAGCAGTGTTAGTGGGTCAGCATGCTAGGAAGCAGCTGACTGAGGTGACTCGCGGGAACCGTCTCACGGAGGACCTTGAGTATGGTCAGCAAGGTATGACGTGTATTCCCGGTTCCAACGGTACAGGCCAAGTCCTTTGACTTGAGGAACTGCTGAGTTTACCTGTGCGTCAGGTCTGTATCTTAGATATAGTGAGAGATTTCCAAAATACTCTTGAGTAGTCATAAGCCATGTCTAGTGCAGCTCGGGTGCACAAAGTGACAGTAGTTTCCAAGAAAGGATCTGTCTCCTGTCAAAAGGTATTGACAGTTGAGTCTTATGTATGCTCTGTGTCTTGTCCCTGAAATCTGTGGCCACAGTGACTGAACAGAAGGGAAAGGTTTCCCTTGCGGCGTTTAGTAAGGACAGACCGACACTTAGGTCCAAAATGGATACCTGCTTTTTCCGTGCCCTAGACTCTAAGTGATAAGACCGAAGACAGAAGGACAAGTGTACTGTTAGAGCCTAAATGTTCATCCCCGAATATTTCACCTAGTCTCTAGTGCCATGGACCGTTGCTAGATGGCCACCCATGGTAACGGACGGATTCTAGGAATCCGATCAAGTCTAGCTGAATGGTGAACCTAAAGAGTCACACACTATCCACACACACTTAGTATTTAATTTAAAATTAAATATTGGAGTAAAGGAATGATTAAATTAGATTTAATCGGGTCCTATATTTTCTTGGAGAAATTAATTCCTTCTATTTGATAAAGGGAATTAAATTAATAAATAGGATTTATTAAAAGGGTTGATTTAATGGGCTTAGAATAAATAATAATATTTATTTATTATATTATATTTATTCTTTTAGCCTTTTGGAATATTTATTAGGATTTAAATATTCCATTAAATTAAAATCAACAGTTGAGATGGAAAGGGGAGATGGAAGGCTAGGATTCGTTTGACTAGGTCAAACACTAGTTTGACTAGGACTTTGACTAGGTCAAAATCCTAATCAAATTAGATTACTTAGAGTTTGAGTTTAAAGAGGATTAAACTCTTCCTCTATATAAACCTCTAGCTTCCAACATTTATAGGATGATGATTCTTGAAAACACACACACAACACACACTCTCTCCTCTCCTCTCTCGTCCGCCCCTCTCTCTCTCTCACCAAGAAAATATTATTTTTCTTGTTCTTTTGTTCTTGGAACAATTGAACTAAGGAAGATCGATCCCGTTAATTCATAACGCGTGGTTGATCTATCCTCTCCAAAATAATACTTGTTCATTGCTAGCACGACGTGCAAGAATACGTGGGTGGATCGTGTGTCACGATTTGGAGGATCTCAAGAACGAGGTCTTGGTGCAAAACGGGGAACAACGCGAGTAGCCGTTGAAGACGAAAACGACAACGGGTAGGTCTTGTTCTAAGATTTTCGTCCCTCTTTAATTTTCAACTCTATGGCCTCCATGATTTCTTTATTTGTTTTATGATCATGAGATACACCGAACGCCCGAGAACCTCAAGGGCACACCCCTTGAGCGTGTTCTTTTCAATTAAAAGCATGCCTTTTATTTTTGTAAATTTATTTTTATCGCGCTTCCGCATTCGCGCAATTCCCGGGACGATCCACCGATTCCTTTCAGAACTCCAGTTGATAAATTTTTTGAGGATGAATGCAGACATGTTCGCTTGGGAACCGGAAGACCTACAGGGGATAAACTCGGAGGTAATTGTTCATAGGTTGAATATAGATGAATCGGTATGACCCGTTCAACAAAGGAAAAGGAACTTCGGGCAAGAGAGGAACGCTATTATTGCGACGGAGGTGAGGAAGCTTTTGAAAGTAGGGTACATAACAGAAGTACAGTACAAAGATTGGTTAGCTAATGTGGTGGTGGTGCCAAAGGGTAGGGAAAATGGCGCATGTGCACCGATTTTACGGACTTGAACAAAGCATGTCCAAAAGATCCCTACCCCCTACCCAGGATCGATGCACTGGTGGATTCCACATCGGTTGTACCTTGCTAAGTATGATGGATGCCTTTCAGGGATACCATCAGATAGCCATGGCGGAGGACGATCAAGTGAAAATGTCCTTCGTGACGTAAATGGGTATTTATTGCTATAAGGTTATGCCCTTTGGATTGAAGAACGCAGGCGCTACATACCAAAAGTTCGTAAATAGGATGTTTGAGGGGTTGATAAGAAAATCAATGGAGGTTTACGTCGATGATATGGTGGTAAAGAGCACGAAAGAAAGTGAACACCTTAACCACTTGTCAGAATGCTTTCAAATCATAAGAAGGTATGGGATGAAGCTCAATCCCTCAAAATGTACATTTGGTGTCAAGGGAGGAAAGTTTCTCGGATACTTGCACACTGAGAGAGGAATCGAGGTCAATCCAGAAAAGGTGAAGGCTATAGTGGAAATGAAGTCTCCCAGGTCGGTGAAGGAGGTGCAATAGCTCACAAGAAGGATCGCATTGCTAGGTCGCTTCCTATGAAGGTCAGTAGATAAGAGTTTACCCTTCTTTCGAATGTTGAGGAAGGTGAAAATTTTTGAGTGGACCCCAGAGTGTGAGGAAGCTTTCCAAGGCTTAAATCTTACTTCGGAAACCCACCGATACTAGCCAAACCCATGGTCGGCGAAACGCTGATACTGTATCTCGCCGTCTCAGAATTTGCAGTGAGTGCCGTATTGACTAAGGAGGTGGAGGGGCAGCATAAACCTGTGTATTATGTCAGCAAGGTCTTGCAGGGTGCGGAACTGAGGTACCTGGAAATCGAGAAGTTCGCATTAGCATTGGTAACGGCTTCAAGGAAGTTGCGACCCTACTTTTAGTCTCATCAAGTGGAGGTCATGACCAATCAAACTTTGAAAGCAGTGTTGGCCAAGCCGGATGTGTCGGGACATCTGGCTAAATGGGCGGTGGAACTAGGAGAATTCACCATCGAATTTAAGCCAAGAAAGGCTTTGAAGGCGTAGGTGTTAGTAGACTTTGTGGCAGAATCAAGCAAGGTAGAGGCAAGCAACGACCTTGGAAGAGCGGAGGTGGATGATGTATGTAGATGGGTCATCAATGTCGGGTTTCGGAGGTGCAGGTATATGGATCCGTGGACCGGATGGACAAGAACATGAATTCGCAATTCGTTTAGATTTCCAAGTAACAGACAATGAAGCGGAATACGAGGCCTTAGTGGAAGGGCTCGAGATGCTGAAGTCTTTAAGTGCTAAGGAAGTATAGGTGCTAACGGATTCGCAATTGGTAGCTAATCAGTACGGGGGAATCTACCAAGCCAAGGACCAACGGATGAAAGAGTACTTGGGAAAAGTGAGAGTAGGGGCAGCAGAGTTCGACAAGTTTGAACTGCAACAAGTTCCAAGGGCGGAAAATGAAAGAGCGGACGCGCTGGCAAAATTTAACCAACATGATAGTGGGAAATACTAGCATGAAGATAACCTTTGTAGTAAAAAAAGGGGCCATTGGAGAACCAGCAGGAAAGGTCGCCACGGTCGAAAGTCGGAGAGACTGGAAGCACGAGATAAAACAATATCTAGAGCAAGGGGAGTGCAATTTGGAAGGTGATGACAAAGTGAGGTTCCTCAAGAGAGTTGGCAGATTCACCATGGTAGGAGGAGAAGTTTACAAAAAGACCTTCGAAGGACCTTTGTTGAGATGCCTTGATAGTGAGGAAGCACATTATGTTATGCGAGAAGTACACAAAGGCAGTTGCGGGAATCACTCCGGTGGAAGATCGTTGGCTAATAAAATACAGAGACAGGGATACTTTTGGCCGACCTTAAGGGAAGACGTTAGAAATTTTGTGAAGAAGTGTGAACAATGCCAAAAGTATGCTAACTTTATACACACGCTGGCCACAGACAAGGAGGTGATAAAAGCAGCTTACCCGTTCGACATATGGGGAATTGACATAGTGGGACCATTCCCTCAAGGAAAATGCCAGAAGAAATATGCCATCGTTGCGGTCGAATACTTCAGTAAATGGATCGAGGCAGAATATGTGGCTAAGATTACGGAAGGAGAAGTTATGAAGTTCTTATGGCATAATGTAGTATGCCGGTTCGGGGTCCCAAAAGTGTTAATTTCCGATGGCACACAATTCCAAGGTCAAAAAATAACGGATTGGTGCAGAGAAATGAAAATCCAACAGAATTCACCGCAGTCGGAAACTCGCGAGCTAATGGACAGACAGAGGTCTCGAATAGAACCATTTTGCAAAATTTAAAAGCTAGATTGGATGGAATCAAGACCACTTGGGTTGAGGAACTGTCGGGGGTCTTATGGGCTTACCGAACGACCCCGAGAACTACGACAGGAGAAATTCTATTTTGTTTAGTATATGGGTCGGAGCAGTAATCCCCGCAGAAATTAGGACCATGACAGTGAGAGTGTAGGAGTATAACCAAGAGAGAAACAAGGAGGAACGTCAACTGGACTTGGAAACCGTTGATGAAGTCAGGGATGTGGCTTATGTCAAGACTCTTCAATTCAAAGCCATCATGATGAGAGCACATAACAAAAACGTCAAGTATAGGTCGTTACAAGTGGAGACCTAGTGTTGAAAAAGGTGGAGGTATCTCGTCATGTAGGGAAGCTAGATGCCGATTGGGAAGGGCCGTATAAAATTGTCAAAGTATGTAAAGGTGGAGCATACAGGCTACAAACATTGGGAGGAGATGACCTACCTCGACCCTAGAACATCAGTAATTTAAAGAAGTTTTACGCATGACAACCGGAGTCGCGGAAATTCATGTCCATCAGAAGTGACCTTTTCTAAACACTTTTTGAAGCAAGGGGAAAGCTGAAGCATCCCCTTCTTTTCTTCTCCTCTCCTTTTTTTTTCGTTGTATTTATTGATCTATTAATACACATTTTGCAGGAGGGTAAAGGAACTTCTCATTGACAGAAATTAGATCGCCTGAAGAAAGCAAAAGCCTCTTAAGACTAAAATAGACCTTTTAAGGTCGAAACACGCAATTTGAATAACTCAACAAAACCGGATTGTCTAAAGAAAGCAAAATCCTCTTAAGGCATGAATAGACCTTTTAAGGTCGGAACATGTAGTTTAAACGACTCAACGAATTAGACCGTCTAAGGAAAGCAAAAAGCCTCTTAAGGCCGAAATAGACCTTTTAAGGTCGAAAGACGCAATTTGAATTAATTTGAATTGAAAACAAAAAATCATAACTATAAAACTACTTACCGCGACCTCGTCTGCCCTCGGGCTGCTCCATTGTCCCTCCTCCTTCCTTTTGTAGCATCTGGAGAACACCTCCATCTACTTGACAGGGCGACCGAATTGTGCCTCATGTCCAAGAACCGAAAAAAATACGCACTTGATTGTAAATGATAAAAGCATTAAAACCAAAAAAAAAAAAAAAAGACGCTTACCATCGTCCTCTTGTGCTTGCCAAAAGGAGGACGATACCTCGCGATAGACAGTAGTTGATGTCACCAGCTTGGCCTGCCGATTGGCATTATTCTTGGTTGCGGCGACCTTCAAGTCTGGGCTCGCCCAATACTCCAGCAGCTAGCGCTAAATCTGATCGACCAACCACAACGGCTGGGATAATTGAGCTCGGGCATCCACGAACCGCGCTTCCGCAAGAACTTACTGTCCTGCATCTTGAAGACCTTAAACATGGATTCGTCTTTGCAATCCCACTAGTAAGTAAGCAACAAATTCACATAGTCAAAAAAAAGTTGTAAGTAATCAATAAAAATTAATATTTTCATTTGAAAACGTAATTAAACATTTGGCAAAATTCTTACCTTCAGATTATCAAATCAGAAGAGTTGGTGCTCCTGTGGAATCTGCGATATACATCCCCAGGGATGAGGATAATGGTTGAGAGCTTTTTAGGCCCAAGCATTTACTTTTCTAGTTAGAGAGCAAAATCTTGGGGCTAATGTAGGATCCGCCTAAGGACCCACCGCTTTAGGTAAATATCTAATGTGTTCCCCGACCGGAGAAGTCATTTTTGGAGGAGAAACTATGCGTTTTTGGGATCTGCATGCTCCTTGGTTAGAACCTTTAAGAGGTCCAAATGGCTTGGACTTGAGTAGGTTGAAAAAAAGACATACAACTTTGGCAAGCTTAGTAGCATGGATTGCACCATGGAAATCTCGATCCAACCTAAAAAAGTAATTAGATATTAAAACTAGAAAAATGATATGAAAATAATTTAATTAAATTATTTCTGTTACCTCGCATCACGGAGGTTGATATAGTGACGTGCAGAAGGTGGTGGCACTGGTGAAATTGGTGGTGGTGGTTCATCCCACGGCCGAGGGAGGGCCTATGAACTACTAGACCCTGCGTCCGCCTTGGTGGATCCACTAACGGGGTCTCTGGCACAGATGCAGGCTCTGGTGGTGGGGTGGTGTGAGTTTTTTTCGCATCAACAGCAAGAGCAGGAATGGGTGCGCCACAACGCTGCCAAGGCCACGACCACATCTCGAAAGGAGCGGACCATCGATCCTCATGGATCTATAACTTGAAAAATTTATGATATTAAAAACTATTAATTATAAATTAATTTTATTATAAATTATCTTAAATTAATTACTAAAGTGTGTACTAAACCCCATAACTTTCCTGAAATGTGCACTAAATTCCAGCATTTTTCCTAAAATGAGACTAAAACCTAACAATATTTCTAAAATGTGAAATAAATTCAAATAGTTTTCCTTTTTTGTTTTTAATTATCCTATTTTTCTAAAATTATAATAAAATGACATAAAAATTCCAAAAATTAGTCCTAATTTCATGCAAAAACAAAAAATTACATAAAAATGCTAAAATAATGGAAAAAATTACAGAAAAATGGCAGAATAAATAAAAAAAATCTGAAAATTTTAGAAAATTATAGAAATATGCTAAAATAACAGTTTTTAATCATTTTGTATTTTTTAAATTAATTACAAAAAATAGAAAATTAATTGAAAAAATTAGAGAACATAGTTTGTACATCATCATCAATTATTTCATCAAATAACTTAACAAATTTTCTGAAGGTAATATTTCAAATAATTTTTTAAAAAAAATCTAAAATTATAGAAAGTTAAGAAAACATTAAACAAAATTAGGCAAAATTTTTCGAGCATCATCATTGGTATGTACTAAAATAGTTGGGCCATGCATAAAGCTCAGAGGCCGAAGGTGGTTCATTGGAGCCCAAAAGGATATACTAAAGTCCAACATGAAGGCCCAACTACCGTTCGGATACGGCCCAAGGGAAACTCTAATCCAACCAAGAAGAAGGATTGGATCAGGCCCGCAGAGGAATTCAAGGCCAGGCCCAAACAAGGAGCAGGGGCTCAGCCAGGCCCACTGATAGAAGGCCCATAATGGAGGCCTGACTCTATTTAGAAGTTCGAATAAGGGTCATCCGACCTTATCCTATCCATGCAAGATTTTGTCATCTACCTCCTACCTT
The DNA here is from genome assembly GCA_034509735.1 of Sesamum alatum. NCBI lineage: Eukaryota > Viridiplantae > Streptophyta > Magnoliopsida > Lamiales > Pedaliaceae > Sesamum > Sesamum alatum. The sequence continues at coordinate 1,034,069 of JACGWO010000004.1, forward strand.
TAGGAGGCCTCGCCCTGTCGGACTTTAGGAAGGTCTGCAACTGACCCTCCGAGAGTCCAACCCCTCAAGAGTCATGCCTGCCCATGGATCCTTCTCTACAAGTACCGGCCTTCTTGGCTGATTCAGTAATGTTCCTATAAGCTAAAGCTCTCGAATTATTCTCTCAATTTGCAGTAAGCATACTTTATGCTCACCTTACACGAATTCTCACTATTTTCTTATTTCATTCACATTTATTCTCTCATAATTGCTTACTGACTTGACCGTTGGAGTGCTACCGCTTTTTTTGCAGGTCCTCTTTCCTAACTTGCAGAAATTAAAGCCCACTCTCATGAGTCCAAGGAAATCAACCGGATTGTGCTCTTTTAGCTCACATCAATCATCAGTTCATACACTTCAGAAAATTAAAATTTTTAGAAAATTAACAACATACGTTTTAAAAAATATACACCTTAATTTTCTAAAAATTAACAGTACACATTTTAGAAAATTAACAATATACATTTCAACCACCAATATACATTTAAGAGAAATAACTCAAAAAAAAAAAAAAAAAAAAAAAAAAAACAACCAGCAATATACATTTCAGCCAAAAGTATGAAAATTAACAATAAGAAAACTAACATCCAAAATATTTAGTCATAAAGTTCACAAACAAAATATTTACATCCAAAATATTCAGCCAGAATATTTGTATACATACAATAACAAAATATCAACAAATATTCTCAAAATGCAAATATTTACATCATCAACTGAAAATACCAATAAGTATGAACAAATATCAACAAAATTTTCACAGAAAAATTAAATTTAGAAAGAGAGAGTGAGTTCTACCTGAGAGAGTGTCGGACGTTAGCGGCGGATGGAGGAAGCATTGTGGAGAGAGAGAGAGAGAGAGAGAGAGATGGTGGTGGACGCTAGAGAGAGAAAGGGAAGGGTTGTATAGAGAGAAAGAGAGAAACGGTGGCGGGGGATTTGCAGGAGGGGAGGGAGGTATTTCAACAGTGAAGACAAAGCCAGAAAGAAAGAAGGACAAGAGAGAATTGGGGGAAAAATCTGCTAAGCATACCTTATATACTAAAACTAATGGTCGTTCCAAAAATCGGTCAAAAATTGGATATGATGTCATTTGGACGCCATTATGACGATGTTTAGATGCCTAAATGACGTCATTTAAAATTAGGTGAGTGCAGGTTCGTTTAAAATATTTTCTCAAGGATGCACATGATGACAGTTACACTATCTTCAAACTCGTGTAGTTTGGTGACATCAAGCGAGGTCGAGCATAGGCCCTAGAATAGAAGACTCACCTCCGTTAATGTGTTCCACACATACTCAGGAAGCATCTCATGGAATGCAACCGGGATCAATTTCTGCATTAATACGTGACAATCGTGGCTCTTCATGCCGTGCATCCTCAACTTCGTCATGTCGATGCAACGAGCAATGTTAGATGCGTAGCCATCAGGAAACCTCAGACAACGAATCCAAATATATCCTCCTCTTCTACTCCTTCGTCAAGGTATACACCGCTTTAGGCATAGCGTTCGGTCTCTATTCGTTCATCTCAAGCTTTGGCCGATTACATATGATTTTCCAGTCCTTCCGTCCATTTAGATTGTCCTTCATTTTTCCCTTAATATCCATCACGGTGTTGAATATGTTGTCAAATACATTATTCTCAATTTGCATTACATCAAGGTTGTGTCGTATCAGATGCGTTGTCCAATATGGAAGATCCCAGAAAATGTTTTTCTTCATCCACTTGTGGTCGCTACCATAGCCTGGTGGAAGTGTCAATGGTTCTTTAACTGTAGGACTGAAATCTGCAACCCAATCGCGGATCTGCTCTCTAGTCAGCCTCAGACGTGCAATCTTTATTTCCACTCAATTTTTCGTGAAGGCTTTCTTGTTTCTACGGTACGGATAGTCTTGGGGGAGAAACAATCTATGGCAGTTAAAGTAGCATGCCTTCCTATTGTGCTGCAGATGGGAATACCTGCGTGTTATCCATACAAACTGGACACCCCATAACACCAGTGGTACTCCATCCAGGTCGTTCACGGTTCACATCAACATCGCATGCATCATGATTACCCACATGCCACAATTGCAATAGCTCCTCGATCAATGGCTTAAAGTACTTATCAATTATATGTTCCGATTAGATGGGTCAGGGATCAACATCATCAGGAACACATACTCATACTTCATGCACATATCCCATGGGAGATTGTACGGTCTAAGTATCGGTTAACATGAGCATGTGCGACCATTCTGCCCATGCGGCGCAAACTCGTGTGATCACAGCCCCAACCTAACATTATGGAACTCCAATGCAAAATCGGGATATGTCTAGTCAAATGCCTCCAAGCCTCTGCATCGGACAGATGCTACGTCATGTGCTTCGTCGTTGCTCTCAAAGCATAAAACCTTTGTAGTCGAGGAGTAAGTGGTAGGTACCTAAGAACAGTATACGGGGACTTATTGCGGTCAGGTCTCGCTCCCTAGTGGGCTTGTATATAGCATCTCACAAAACTTGCAATAGTCTAGATTAATATCGTCCTTCCAGTATAGCATGCAACCGTCTTTACACGCATTAATCTTTTCGACGGGTAAACCCAAAGCCCTCATCAACTTCTTTGTACTATAATAATCGGTGAGCAGGCTATGATCGTAGGGCAACTCTCAGAAAAATTGTTCTCTGTCTTGATATTCACCAGTCCAACAATTGTCGCCAACTGAGTTTGGATATAATCGCTCCACAATGGCTGGTCAGCAGCGTGCACTATATCGAAATAACGATCTGACAATCCTGGCAGAAAATAGCCCCCCGCCCCTCCCGTATCACGAACTAGGATTAGCACCAGTAGAACAAAACCTTGGACCATCATCAGGCACACCCTCATGGTAAGAAGAAAAATAACCCGGCCCAGATGCATCAAAAACCATCCTCTCCGCATAATCCATATGTTGTTCATCAAACTAGTGTGAACTACCCTCCTCCTAAGCAAACGGGGTTTGCTCCTACTGCACTGAAGGAGCGATAACAGCATCAAAGTACTCCTGCACCCTCTCCTCGCCATGCGAAATCCAATTATAACATTCCAGCATAAACCCTCACCTACATAAGTCAAAATTGACCTCATCAGGTGTTTAAAATAATATATTTTTGCACTTCCGACACGGGCACCTAATCTTCTGTCCTTCTATATGTCCAGGCGGACACTTGGCTCATTTATGAAAGTCTTAAACCATCCTCAAACTCCAGCATAAGACCCGCCCTCTCAAGGAGGTTCTTCTTGTACATTCATCTCTTCAATTATCTTAACATGATGATCACTGCACACACACACACACACACATATATATATAGGAGAAATTATTTGAAAAATGCAAAAAATGGGGGTTTCAAACCCGTCTCTAGAAGAGACGGGGTTTCAACCCCCGTCTTATAACATTATGTCAGGCATCTTTGCCTGGCACTTTTGGAGAGATGGGGTTTCAAACCCCGTCTCTCTAAAAGCTCGTGAAGGCTGGTCAAAACCAGCCTTCACGTGCTTGATGGGACGCATGCATGTCCCATGCATGCATGCGTCCCATCCTCCTTTAATATGCACGTTTGTGTATATATATATGCAAACTGAGACCATTTCTTACATTCGGAGAAGAAAACATTTTCAGTGTGTGTGGAGAGGAAAATTTTTTAGCGTGTGTAGAGAGAAAAAAATTTCAGTGTTTGTGGAGAAGGGAGCGGCAGTCGACGGAAATTAATCAGAAAAATTACAGTTGCGATTACAGTAAGTTGTTTTTCTTAAAATTTCACTTTATATAAATTTTACTTTGTTCGTTTTTGTAGTGACGATTTCTTTTATATTTTATTTGTGAAGATATGACAGATCAAAACAATATTGATATTGTTATATTTTATGGAGGTCAACGAATTGAGTCATATGGTTGTGTGGGTTATGATCGTTCGGCTTTCCGATTTATGAAAATATGTCTTAGTACTACATTTGTTGAACTGGAGTCAATTTTGTTCGAACAAGTTAGCCTTCGTAGGTTGATTATAAGTTACAAATATATTTTAAGTACACAAGCTGTTGTGGTGGCCGGTGGCAGGACACAATGTTGCCGATTATGACAGATGAATATGTTCAATTTTTTTTCAGTCCCATGAGTGAAAATTCGTATGTTGATATTTTTGTTGAAACAGAGATGATTTGTGAAAATATCATACAAGATGACCCATTTGTTGGTGATTGGGGCGCATACATGTCTATGTTAACACAAGATGCGCCCAACTTTCCAACAGTTACTCAGGCCATGGACAAGGTTGGGCTAAACGAAGATCATGCAGGTCCATCCACATACCACTACGATGACAGTGACGATTTAAATGACGACCCCGAAGCAGATAGTTGCTTAAATGATGACCAGATGAACTCAGAACTGGATGAGGTTGAAGAAGATATTCAAGCTGACGAGGATCCTGAAAATGACGATGAAGTCAGCATTCTAGTTATGTTGGATGTGCTTGAAGGCGGTGGTTTTGAGTCGACAGGTGAACAATAATAAGCAATTGATTTGAACATACCTGTTACATCTGAACCGCCTTCTCTATATCCTGTTGTTCCATTTTTCACAATGACACATCCCGAGGTACCTATTGACTCCACAAATATCCCTACTAGAAAATGGGGGATTTTTACGACTCAAATTCCGGAGAGCTCGGTGCAGGTATGATTTTCAAAAGCAAGGACCACTTGATTGCAAGTGTACAGGATTTCTCGGTGTGCTGGGCAAGACGAGAATGCCGTGTGGTTGAGAGCAAACTAAAATTGTGGAAGGTTGCGTACAAATATGAAGCTGAGACTGGGTACGGTTGGATGCTACGAGGTATATTGAAGTCTAAAATGGGTTTATTTAGGATTACCCAATATGTTGGGCCGCATACATGCTTAATGATGAGATTTCTATTTCTCATCGTAACTTGGGTAAGGGTATGATTGCAACACATTTATTGGGTATGGTTCATCAAGACCCAAGTTACGACATAAAATATGTCCAACAAAGTGTACAAGATCGCTTTGGCTTTGAAATCACTTATCAGAAGGCTTGGCAATCCTTGAAGGCAGCTAGAGAACAGGTATATGGAACGTGGGAAAGCTCGGTACAGAAGTTTTCTCGGTTTATGGCTGCATTGCAACAATATAACCCGGGGACTGTTGTGGAGTGGTTGCATGTGGACACTGAAAGGCAGGGGATTAAAATGTTGAACTATGTATTCTGGGCTTTCAGACCATGCATTGAGGGATTCCCCTATTGCCGAAATGTTATAAGTGTAGATGAAACACATTTGTACACAAAGTACCGACATAAGTTATTAGTGGCAATTGGTATGGATGCAAATCAACAAGTACTGTCGTTGGCCTTCGCACTTGTAGATGAAGAATCACTGGACTCCTGGCGATGGTTCTTGAAAATGCTTGCCAAACATCTACTGATAGGTGAAGAGGACCGAATTTGCCTAATTTCTGACCGACATAGTAGGTAGAGCAATGCCGTCAAGCATGTTCCAGCATTCAAGTTTCCTCGTGGGGTACATAGGTTTTGTTTACGGCACGTGTGTTCTAATGTTAACAAGAAGTTCAATAATGTTCAGTTGAAAGATCTTTGTTGGAGCGCCGGTGCAGAACAAATGAGCTGTAAGTTTGACAGAATAATGGAGGAAATCAGGGGCTTGAATGAGGAAGCATATAATTAGCTGTAGAGAATTGACAAGGCCCAATGGACATTATCACATAATGGTGGTTGGCGGACAGGCATACTTACAACAAATATGTTGGAGTTCGTAAATGGGGTTCTGAAGGGTGCAAGACGCCTACCCATAATGGCGATTGTACAGATAAGTTTCTCTCGATCTGTACAATACTTTTTGAAACGCACCACCCGCTGTGTTAGAATGATGAATGCTAGTCAACCATGGGCAGATTATGCTTTCAGACTATTTGAGGCATACCAAAGTGAGGTTGTACACCACATTGTGCAGAAGGTTGATTATATTCAACAGTCTGCCTCGGTCTTGACTTTAAGCTTGACAGGTCAGGGTTCTCATACTTACGTCGTGAAATTGAAGCACCAGCAGTGTTCATATAGCAAATGGGGAAGTAATGGGATTCCATGTTCTCATGCCATACAAACATGTCAACATTTTGGGGTAAATGCTTCTAACTTTGTCCCTTCATATTATGGTATTGAAGCATATAAAAAGACATGAAGGGAGGTTTAAGCTAGTATGGGGGAGGAGTATTGGGATCCTGTTCATTTCGAACTTGTGCACAATCCGGCACTACGCACTCGCCGAGGTCCGGGAAGACATGTCTCAACACGAATTCAAAATCAAATAGATAGACCACAAGTTCGTGTTGGCCAACAATATCGTGCACGCCAAGTTTGACTATGTACTATGAATCTAATTATTAGAGAACTATGTGTATCTAATTATTGTTGAAATGGGTCAATAAATGTTTTTATTTTGTAAAACTTAAGTTTATACACAAAATTTCACATACATAATCTAGAAATGACCACCAGTCCCACAATGTGGTTTTCTTCTATTCCGTCGGGGTCGATCGTCCTGAACCGGTTGAGATGGCTAACCAGTAATGTTTAAGTCAAACGGAACAGGTGATATCCCATAATGTCTCCGTAGCTCCTCATTAATATTTTCAAATTGTGCTTGACTGTATGACGAGTCAGCTTGCCAAACATTTGAGGGCGTATGTGTCATAGATGCGCCCATTTGATGATATGAAGTAGATGGTCCTGCCTCATGATATGAAGCAGATGGGCATGTTTGATTATATGAAGTAGATGGGCCTACCTCATTATTTGGAACATAATTGGTAGTCGGCCCTCCTCGGATAGCAGGGTACCGTGAACGTGAATAATTTACCAGTTCATCTAGTCCTTCACGTAGTCCTCGGACATTGTCGTATTCGATCATCAGTTGTTCCAATCTGTCAGCCTACAAAGTATATAAAAAAAAATATAACATGAAGGTAATGTCTTTAAATAACAAAAGAATAGACAAGTTATGATTTACCATATATTTCCAGTCACTAGGATTAGCGGGACGATATCTGGATGGAACTTCCATATGAGAAATTTGGATTCTTGTAATTTGGTGATACCAGTTCATATAATCTGGCACTGTCCCATGGCCATACACGATTTTGGGTCTCACTACCAACATTGATTGAACGTCGTTCCATTGTGCAATATAGTGTTGATGGAACGAAGCCCAATCTGCATCTTGTCGACCCCGTCTAGTGATGGAATGTAATTGTCTTTCACTTACTAATGGATTCAGGGGGATGTCTTGAAGCATTTGAAACTGACGAAGAACCAGTTCTACATGATGCACCTCAACAATAGCATAATGAATCAAGGGGCATCTAATGTTCCATAGCACGCAGCTGGCATATACCGGCAACGAACTAACATTTGGATCATTTTCATCATACAGGTTACAAATAAACTGCACCATTAAATTATTTCATTAAATACGATAACCTATGTTAAAGTCTCGCACTGTATGTGATAAGCCACTTACCTCATTTTCTTGCATCCTGTCAAATGTAGCCCTGATAACAAGCAATGCATTATGTGCAGTGTGCGTTTGGGATATATGCCGAGACCACCTAAAAAAATAACAAATACCACATAGATAAAATAATAAAAAAAAAGTGAGATATTTTACAATTAAATGTATAAATGAATTATGTATACCTTGCGTCATATGGCGGGAGAGGTAGAATATTTTCTTCATCAATGATGGTTGGACATATCTCTAACACATCATCGGACCGAATAGGTGCTATTGTAGTAATACGGGACCATGCCCATATTTGTAGTAGTTGCATAGCCCCACCTATGTTTATTTTACCACACTGCGATGTCGTACAAAGCTCCCTGTACATATATCCGAATACCGCGCTACCCCAATTAGCGGGGCCATCTTCAATGTCCTCCATGTGTTGCAAATACAACAGGGACACACAGTTTTCAGTGGCATCAGGACACAACAATCCACCAAGAATGCACAAAGCACATACACGTGCCTCTTGGAATACTTCCTCCCATGGACTGTCATCATCACAAGTGTTGACCACCAGCCATTCATGTAAGACGGGTAGTCTTATCCGAGAGCCCTTAAATGCATTCTCCGGGCGGAACAAACCCCAATAAGTTAAAGCAATATTCCTGCCATTGTGGAATTGAGCGCCGTGAATCTACTCCCGTGATAGGATTACCGCCCACCGGAAGGTTCCAGATAATGGCGATGTCCTGCAGTGTAATAGTGGCCTCCCCTATCGGAAAATGGAAAGTATGAGTTTCGGGCCGCCATCTCTCTACTAATGCGGTAATGAGGTGTTGATCAATTTCAATATGACCACACCTAAAAACTCCCAAAAATCCCATGTGATATAGTGCTTGTAGAACTCGAGGATGGCATGGGATTATTTGAAGATTTCGAAAAAAACTAGTATCGCCACGCCGTATTATTAAGTGTGTGTCCTCATTTCCGGACACATCTTCAGAACGATGATTTCTTTGATCATATAATACACTATTATCACGTAAATCAAAATTCGTCATAATAAAAAATTAGGATCAAATGCTTAAAAATAATATTTGAATTTTGACTATTTCGGTGAGGTGAAGAAGAAGTGAAGTGATGGATTCTTCACTTCAACCCCCCCCCCCCCTTTTATACACAAAATGAACCCTCTCGTACTTGTGCATGCTTCACAAGTGTGAAGCATGCACAAATTTTCCTACTTTCACGTGAAGGCTAGAAAAAATTCAGCCTTCACAGGCCTCAAGAGAGACGAGGTTTACGGGATTTATGGGACTAAATGTGTTGAATTTTTTCACTTTTGGGATAATTTTGAAAATTTCGTAAAGTGTATGGCTAAACGTGTCGAGTTTTTTCAACTTTAGGACTATTTTTAAAATCTCATAAAGTAGAGGACTAAATGTGTTCAACCCTCTATCCTACGAGACTAAAAATAGATTTTTGCCATTGTTATACAAGCCGTATTATTGTTGTATTATTAAACTGGGGGACATACCACATGACATAGATTCCTATTTTTTGGGTAAAAGATGGGGGACCATAGTATCACACGAGATGTAGATATTCACATAAATTTGATTTGCAAAAAATAATTATGAGAAAAAAAATAATATGAACAAATGACATTTATTAATTTAAATAAGAATTAAGTGGTTATAATCTCTGTAATGCAGATAAATCCATGATTCTTTGCTCTGAATGTCGATCCAATAGTTGACGTTTGTTCTTGAATTGGATGCGCAATCTTCTCCAAACTTGTGGAAGAAAATCACATGCTACGTTGAGATATAGTAAGGCCTTGAGGTTTGATGCCAATGAAGACGTGGAACAGAGCTTCATCGTGGCCGAAAGCTTTTGGCTTGCTTTTCTGTGGATTTGATGTGTGTTTGTAATGACTTATTATGTTGTGAAGGCCCCTTTTATAGACGTGAGTTGGGCTTAGATAGCTTGGGCTCTCCTTTATTGAGCTCGAACACCAGGGACTTTGACATGGATCAGTCTCCTGACCGGTCGTACTTGAACATGTTTTCAGTTCAATTTAGCCAATCCAAAAGAAAAACGAAATTTATATTTGTCTTGGATTGACACATCAAAATGCATAAGACCCACCCACATTTGAATGATCTTACGAATTTATTGTCTTGGAAATATGAAAAATCCACATTTATCATGGAATTTTAATTTAAAACATGATTATTAGCCAATTTATTTGAATTTTAACTAATAATTTATTCCAAAATATTTTAATATCAACCCTATAAGTTCCTATTTTTTTTTAGAAGATGGGGGACCACAGTATCACACGGAGACATGGGTTCCTAACTTTTGGGTAGAAAATGGATGGATTATAGCATCATACGACCTCTTTGATTAGATTCGATGTTAAATCGATCTCATCTATAATCTATATATGTAATCTATAATCTATAATTTATAGTCTATAAGCTATTATAAAAGAAGACTCTTTAATCGTACCCATTTTTTATTGTCTCAATTTACACTTTAACATTTATTTCCTTCATAGAAATTTAGTTGAAATAGTCATTTCAATATTTTTTAATACTCTCACAATTATAAAAAAAATTCCTCTCAACCCAGTACTTCGTGTTTCTCTCTTGACTTACTTCTCCATATTTTTTCTTCTCACAAACTTTCATATTTTTAATAACCCACAAGTATAATTTATTTTTTCTATCTCGCCTCACTACACATTTCTTTTTTCCCATGTACTTCTTTCTTTCTCATCCCTCACACAACAATTCTTTCTTTATATAATTTTTTTTCTCTTTATCTTACATCACAATTATTTTTATATTTTTGCGAGGATAGCGTTAGGCCCAAGCCTACATTTTCCAGTCCAGGCATGAATCGGCCCAGCAAGAATAGAAGACGTCCAGCCCACCTATCTAATTTCCAAACAAAGTTAGCTTAGGCCCAATAGTGGCCCTTTTACTATTATCAACATGTAAGGTAGAAAAAGTAGAAAACAACAAAAATAGATCATGGACAAGTGTAAGGAGATCCTAAATTTAAGGGGTAGACAGTGTACCTATCTTAACTGAATGAAGGAAAAGTCTGCATGAAAAAGGTAGAGAATTATCTGCAAAAGTTGCCCTTGGTTTCTTTCTTCCTCAATTTGGCTAGCCTACTCTAACCCTAAAACTCCATTGACGTACGAACCTAAAATTTTGGTGCTCTTGTCCCTATCTCTCGCCTCTTTTCATAATGCAAACACTCTCCCAGACTTCCCTTTATGAACTACAACTCATCTAAGAGTCTATTGCTTATTTGGCATTGGCCATGCAAGATATCTGAGCCACCATGGATACTCGCCACGACTCTACTACCGTTGCCACCTCCGAGCTACAACAACAGTTCTCCATCCACTCATTACCGCCTCAGTCCTTTCCATCTTCGTCTTTCCCGGCTCCACTTCCTAATACCTCCTACGCACACTTGGAGACTGCCCCCCAAGTCCCCTAAGTTACAGCGACCCTCTTTGACGGATCTAGTCCGCTCGAGTGGCTCTTCCAGGTGAGGCAATTTTTTTACTATTACGACATCCCCATGGACCAGCGTTTGAAATGCGTTTCATGCTATATGACAGGGTATGCCCTCGGATGGTTTCAATGGACGCAAACAAATCAGTCGCTCTCCACTTGGGACGCTTTTGTGCGTGCCTCGGAACTCCACTTTGGTCCCTCGATGTATGAAATCACCGCCAAGCTTTGTTGAAGGTCACTCAGCGGGCTCCTTAGAGGAGTACTAGCTAGAGTTTGAGCGGCTTTGTAATCGAGTCATGGGTCTATCGGCCTAGACGATTCTCAATTGTTATGTGTCGGGCTTGAATTTGGATATCTAGAAGGAACTGGTGATCCTTCGCCCCACTACCATCTCCCAAGTTGTGGGTTTGGCTCGTCTTGTGAATTCGAAGCTTTCCAACTAACCGTTCTTAGCTCGGGCATCAACTTCTACTCTAGCTCCTTTACGGCATTTTCAGCCCATTTCGGCGCCACCGCCCATATTGTCACAGCCACCGCAGTTGGCTCTACCTTCCCCGCCCAACCTCCATTGCCCATTCTTCACCTTTTGCCAGCGGAATTGCAAACCCGCGTGCAAAGGGGCTTTGTTTTAATTGCGACGAGCATTTCCATCCGGATCACAAATGTCACCCGAAACAGTTCTTGTTAATGTTGTCCGATGAGGATCCTCCTGATCCTGACCTGCCTCTTGACTTCATCCGGTCCTCCGTCTCGGTTTCGGACCCTCCATTACCTACGTCCTTGTTGGGTTCTGAAGTTGGCCCCAATTTGGAGCATTTTCATCTCTCGTCTGTGGCGATTTCATGGTCCCTTTATCCCCGTATCCTTCGCCTTACAGCAATCATTAATGATCGCCAACTCTTGGTGCTTGTGGATTGGAGTAGTTCCCATAACATTATGCAACCTCAGTGGCCGAATTTTTGCATCTTCCATTTTTACTGATTCCTTCCTTTTCGGTTATGGTGGGCATTGATGCTTCATTACTTTGTTCGGGGTTTGTCCTTCAATTACCCCCACGCTACAAGGACATGCTTTCACCATCCCATTTTTTTTTTAACCCGATTAAAGGTGTGGATTTGGTTTTGGGTGTGCAATGGTTGCAATCTTTGGGCCTATTTTTGTCCAATTTCACAGTTCCTTCCATGCAATTTTATCAAGATGGTGTTCTGATCACACTTCGTGGTGCCTCTTCAAAACTGCCCTTGCATACCACTCTGCCACAATTTTGTTGCCTTTTGTCCACGGATTTTGTATCATCTTTTCTTGCTATTTTCTTCACTCCAATGTTTGATCACACCAAGCCTATATTGCCTACTTCCACTACTACAAACACTTTAGCTAATCTTCAAAATATACCCAGTGACCTTCTCTTAGTTTTGACAGATTTTAGGTCTGTTTTTCCTACGCCGACGGGGCTCCCTCCTCCACAACCCCATGACCATCATATCCACTTACTCCCTGATTCCACCCTGATTAACGTTCGGCTATATCGTTACCCCCATTTTCACAAGGAGGCTATGGCTATTCTTGTTGCCGATATGTAAAGACGGCCTCATTCGGCCGAGCACTAGCCCTTTCTCTTCTCCCGTTCTTTTGGTTAAAAAGAACGATGGGTCATGGTGTTTTTTGCCCGACTATAGGGCCCTAAATGACATCACTAATAAAGATAAATTCCTTATACCGACTATTGATGAATTGTAGGGCGCCATGGTTTTCTCAAAAATTGATTTTCATTTGGGGTATCACCAAATTCGTATAGCCCCCGGAGACATCTATAAGACGACTTTTCGGGCTATTGATGGCCACTATGAGTTTATGTTGATGCCTTTTGGCCTCACCAATGATCTATCTACATTTCAATCGGCAATGAATGACATGCTTCACCCTTGTTTACTCCAGTTTGTCATTGTTCTTTTATGATATCCTCGTTTATAGCACTACTTGGTCGACTCATTTGGAACATCTACGCATGGTTTTACAATTACTACTGTCGCATAAATTCTTTGCCAAGTTATCTGATTGCCAATTAGGGGTGTTTTCAGTTACTTATTTGGGCCATATTGTTGCTACTGATGGTGTTAGTCTAGATGCGGAGAAATTACAGGCAAATTGTGAATGGCCCTACCCATGTAATATCATGGCCCTAAGGGGTTTTTTGGGCCTCACTGGTTTTCTACCATTAGTTTGTTAGGAATTATGCACATATTGTTGGGCCCCTTATGGACTTGTTGAAACAGAATCTTTATTTGGACTGAGGAAGCTACTCAGGCCTTTGATACATTGAAAACTGTTATGACTAGTCTCCTTGTTCTGGCTCTACCTGGTTTCTCCTTACCCTTTGACGTTACTACGAATGCTTCTAGAGTGGCCATTGGGCCGTATTATCCCAAAATGACCACCCCATAGCTTACTTCAACAAAAAGATGTGTCCCGGGTTGTGAGCTTCGTCCACCTATGTTTAGGAGTTGTACGCCATCATGGAGGCGATTCAAAAGTGGCAGAAGTACCTTTTGGGCCGTCCATTCCGCATCTACTCAGACCACAAAAGCATCAAAGGTTTAGTGAATCAAACTATTCAGACACCGGAGCAAACTAAGTGGCTTTCCAAACTTATAGTATTCAGCAATGAAATACATTACAAACCTAGTAAACAAAATGTCGCGGCTGATGCGTTGTCCCGTTTGCCGCCTGAGCCCACTGTTGTTTGCTTGGCCGTAAGTTCACTGTTACCTCTTTGGACCGATCAAATTCGCCAGTTTTACGCATCTCATCCCTCTGGGCAACGGCTCCTCCATATGGTCTGAAATTCATCGGACGAACACCGCAATTTCATTGAACGAGCAGGGTTGTTATATCTTGGTGACAAACTCTATATTCCGCCGGAATCCGGACTTCCATAGCGCCTTAATTGAAAAAATACGTATAGGTCACTAGCAAGTGCACTAGCTACCAAGTACTATAAAATATATTGAACCCACGAAGATTTAACAAACTAATTACCACAACTATAACTAACCCCTAATTATTTGGAACGAAAAGTTTGGATTATTTACATATACTGCGAGAAATCAATAAAAACAACTACGGCAGATTCACACGTCGGAGAGAAATGCAGATATAGAAAAGGTGCTCGGCTATAGGTCCACCTAATCGATACAATGAATGTAATATTAACGGATTAATCGAACAAATGAGTATTTTCACATACTGAGACTTTTTCTAATTTAATCCGATATACTCTTTCGAGTTATACCAAACCTATTACTATTAAGGAATTAGTGGATCTTTCCTTTCTAAAACTCGTGATAATGGATTAGGATTTTAAAAAAACCTATGTAACCAGATGGATCATGCCTATGTATGCCTACATATCATTCAACCCACACCATAAATTAATCTATCTACTATGCTAAATTTCCTTTCGATTCAACAACACAATGAATAACATCTAAGAGGTGATCAAGCTCTCAAATAATAGCAACAAGCACAACAATTCATGGATGTGTGAAAATAACATAATAGATTAATCCAAATAATACTTAAAACATTGTATTAATTAGGCTTTTTGTAAGTCTTAGCACAAAATAGATTAGTTCATCCTAACTAGAATTAAAGCTAAGGAGAAGGATTGAGAAAAAACTCATGGAAAGGAAGATTGGCTTGATGGTTGTCACTCCAATACCAAACCCGCCTCTTCACGCGCTCCTCATCTTCTTCCTTTACTCTCCAAAATGTGAATCTTTGCCAATGTTTGCTGAAAATCGAATAGTCCTCATCTTTTCATCTTCTCCTCTTTTTTATAATAAGTCCTAATTATCGTAGGAAAGGAAAATGATTCTACCTACCATAAAACTCTTTTTCCTTCACTAATCATTTCCTTACCAAACTTCTAGGGCTAATTATAAAGGAAATAAAATTATTCTCATATTGCTAGAAATCATAATTAAGATTAGCATAACTGCGATTTCCACCTAGCGCATGTCTGATCACCCATGGGTCATGGGCTAGGTTCTTTGCACTTTTGTCAGGTGGATTTTTGATAGCCCATGGATCACAGGCTAACTTGTATACGTTTCTGCATATTTATGCCACTTGTTTGCATTTGTCTTTAATCCACGAAAGCTCCTAAAATGTCACAAATGTAACCAAGAACAAGCATTATGTCTAGAGAAAATATGGATATAAACAACGAAATATTTCGTATAATTTTCTCTAATCAAATTTTCCCACACTTAGATCATGCTTGTCCTCAAGCATGTAGCAAACACATTCAAAAGCAAAACCCTATTCAATGCATTCCCCCCCCCCCCCCCCCCCATTTTGACTCATGCCAACACTTCAAAATGAACTCACCACCAAGGTGCAAGTAACAATAGAATTTATAGTACAAATTCACACAAACCACACAATGTAACAACTATCTCAACAATCTATTCGGAATTAAAATGCAAAGTAAGCGAACACCCTCGCTCAAGATACACTTACGCTCGTGGTGTTTAAGGGTGAACAACAACTCTGAAGTCATGCTCTAACAAGGTTTTGCCATAGGTTTGCTCTTATAGCATATCTCCACTGCTTGAAGTGAGTTAGAAGTGAGAAACCAAGGGTCTTTTCCGGGTTGTAATGGGGCTTTAGGTGAGGTAGGAAGCAAATAAGAATGTAAGAAGGGTTCTTTGGGGTTAAAGGAATTGGGTGACATTGCTCGGATATTTTTCCACACTACGAATTCTCCTAGTCCAAGTGTGTCTCTCTTCTTTTTCCTTTATTTTTCTTCTTTTCTTGCTCTTTTTTTTCTTCAATTTTTATCGTTGCATATTTCTTGTTGCATGGCATCAATGATTTTCTCGATGCTTTTCTCTTCTCTTTTTATTTGGGATTTCCAGATTTTTCCCTTTTTCTTTTCTTTTTTTTTTTTTGTTTTTTGTTTTCCTCCAGTTCAACAATTTTATTTCTTTTTGTTTTTGGTTTCCTCCAATTCAACAATTCCGTTTCTTTGGACATATCTTCATAGGATAATTGAGATTTGAACTTGAACTATACACTAATGGGGGAACATATCACGAGGGGTCCTTCCAATCCTTTAACATTGGGATCAAAGGTCTAGGACAAAGAAATGGTTGTTCGAGGTTTGTATCGTGGTTATTATGACAAACGAAATCAAGCTCAGGCACGATTAGGCTACTAGGGGTGGATATTTATGCAGGCTTAACAATAAAAAATATTGGTTGGATCCTAATGCTCTTATCACTTTCACCACACCTAACTCAACAATGTAGTCTCAACATGTATAACCGAGCAAGTTTTAGAAAAATCAAACCAGAGATGACAATCACACAGCCAAACAAAATAATGGAGCAATAAGATATGTGTTCATAGGCTCAAACGCTCACCAAACAAAGGCTTATGTGTGTTACTTACAAGCATTTATCATCAAAAAGGATCATCAAGACAATCATAAGAAGTGTGGCAATTTTGAATTTTTCTATGCATGTCAATCATCCCTTGCAACCTTAATAGTGCATTCATTAATCATGTCAACATGAATCAGATGGAAGGGTACAACATCTCAAAATTCAACACCTCATACTCAAACAAAATCATCACAAAATGCATGAAACCATAAACCCCCCCCCCCCCCCCACACACACACACACTTAAGATCGACATTGTCCTCAATGTCCAAAATTAGGAAAAAGAATGAAAGGTAAGAAATAGAGTACTAGCCTGAGTGTGTGGGTCGAAATACGAGGGAGGGTGAGAGAACGGTGGCTGGGCGCGTGCTCAGTCGATGTAGGAACACAGAGGTCCGACCAAGTCCATGGTATGCCTACGAGGGGTAAAAAATATTCTGATAAACAAGAGCAATAAGCACACAAATGAGAATAGAGAAAAGCGTGTTTGTCAGGAAGAGAAATAAGATGGAGAAAAAGAAAAAAAATAAACAAAAAATGAAAAATGTGGGACATAGGGGAACGGTAGAAAACGACTGGTGAAGAAGGTGGTGGTGGCCAGGTGTGCGGGAGACTGGCGCGGTAGAGCTGTGGTGGTGAAACGGAAAAAATAGGGGCGGGCTGCCGGTGGTTTGGGGTGGCATGACCAGGGCTGTCGTTGCGGACGGAGGCTGCACTGTGGGGCTAGGGTGGACGGCAACGCAGTGGCGAAGAACGACGGTGGTGTAGTCGGAGAGACCACGGGGAGCGACAAAGCTCAAGGGGTCATGGCGGTCGGTGGCACTGGTCAATAAAGATCACGAGGGCGAGCAGCGGCGCTGAGCTATGGGAGTGAGGCGGCGCGATCATGTAGAAGCACGACAATGGGCTCAGCAGTGGAGGTGACGGGCTGGCGGCGTGAGCGGTCAGATGACTTTGGTGAGAGATCTACAATTTAGGAAGGAACAAGGTAAGACCTAATTTAGCCCTAAAAATTAATTTTGGAATTATTGATATTTTTGGGAATTTTCCTTTTCGTTTTTTCTTCTTTTTTTATAGATAATAAAAAATCAAAAATACAAAATAATAAGAAAAAGAGTTGAAGCAAAGGGGATTTAGCATCAAACAGAAACGCTCTGTCAATAGCCCCTGAGTCACGAGTTTTTAGAAATTCGCTCTCCTGAAATGCTCTTGCCATAGTTTGTAGGTCACGATTTATCAGAGATTCGTCTCCTGCACTAGAATGCAAAAGAAAAAAAATATGAAAATAATAAAAAAAAATACATGGGTTGCTTCCCATGTAGCGCTCGTTTAATGTCACTAGCTTGACATTAGGATACTTCTCATGCCTTTGCAAGTCAGAGAGGGGACCCGAAATGAATCTTTTGCGCTTCTTCGACATAGCCTTTTAACCTTTGTCAATCCACTTTAACATGGCCTTTGTATTTGTGATGCCATTCTTTACCATCCTTGAATTTTTTCTTTCTTGCGTGAGATTTATGTCATGCCTTGGTGCATTCCTTGTACATTCAGGCATTCTCGTAGGCTTTATTAATCCACTTCTTTGTTTTTGGTGGAAGCCTATTGGTATAACTTGCATTTATCTGACTGGATGATGCTTCCCGTAGGATTTATTCATCCACTTGTTTGTCTGGTGGTTTTGCTTTTTGATTGGAAGTAAACCCATTTAAAAGTAAAACTTTTTTCAGTTTTAACTTCAATTCCTGACCAATGTTTGAAAAATTTGCAACCTCCGCATGCTATTCTTTCTTGTCCTGCAAATTATTCCCATTAGAATTTTCAATGCAATTTCCTTCGGGATCTTTACATTTGACTAAGTGACCGTTGTCAGTTCTAAGGGCGGTATTCATGCCCATGCTTGTGTAGATATTTCATGGGTTTAAACACATCAAAGACTATTTGTTCGTCATTAACTCTAATAGTGAGTTATCCTTTTTGCACATCAATCAAGGCTCTTCTCGTGGCAAGAAAAGGTATTCCCAAAATCAATGACTTATTCTTATCCTTTTCCATATGTAACACAACAAAATCAACAGGGATGATAAATTTACCGACTTTAACTAACACATCTTCCACTATTCTCCTAGGATACTTAATGCTTCTATCCGCTAGTTGCAAAATGATTATAGTGGGAGTAAGCTCATGCATTCTAAGTTTCTAAAAGATAGAATATGGCATCAAATTCAAATTAGCCCCTATATCACATAAAGCTTTGTCAAAATTGATATTCCCTATAGTGCAAGGAATAGAAAAACTCCCTAGATCCTTGAGCTTGGGCAGTAGCTTGTTATGGAGAATCACCGAACATTCTTCATTGAACTTCACCGTTTTCGTTTCCTTTCCATTTTCTCTTGTTTGAAATCACCTCCTTCAAGAACTTTGCGTAACTTGGCATCTACAAAAGTGCATCAATTAGAGGGATGTTAACATGAATCGTTTTAAACATCTCTAAGAATTTGCCAAACTGTTTATCCAAATTAGCCTTCAAAATTCTTTTGGGATATGGGATATACGGGAGAACCTCATCTACATTGAGTTTCAGTTTAGAAGTACTCCCTTTCGTTTCCTCTTGAGACTCCTCCTCTTTCTGAACTTGTGCTTCCTCCGATTGCTTCTTCAGTAACTCTTATTCAATGGCTCTTTCGTTCATCACTATGATCGCATGAACTTGTTCTCTTGGATTCTTCTCGGTATTACTTGGGAGTTGACCTTCATTCCTACTTGATATCAAGCTAACAAGCTGCCCACTTGAACCTCGAAATTTCGAATTACTACATCTTGATTCTTGAACGCATTGTTGGTCATTGTGGCCAGCTTAATCTCAAAATTTTTGGCTAAGACCGTGCGTTTGGCAATGCTGGATATCACCCCATCAGCTGTTGGGAACGAGTATTCCATTGTTGACCTCTCTACCACCCTTGTGTTCTCCATGGCCAGTTCTACGATAACAAGTTGATCCTTCGTGTTAGAATTCCCACTATTTTCGCCTCTTTCAAGGGCGTTCTTCTGTTGGTGGAAGGTTCGAATTGTGCTAACTCTCCACTACTGCTTCGTGTCATCAAACTATGAACCAAAGAAAAAGAACAAGTGAGGTAAAATTAAGAAAAAATCTAAACTAATTAAGACTAGCGAGTTATGATATTATTTCAAATTAAATCCTCGACAATGACGCTAAAAACTTGACTGCGAAAATACGTATAGGTCACTAGCTATGAAGTAGTATAAAAGATATTGAACCCACGAGGATTTAACGAACTTCCACAACTATAACTAACCCCTAACTATTTGGATGACCAAAAAGTTTGGATGATTAACGGTAACTGTAAGAAATCAATAAAAACAACTATGGCAGATTGACACGTCGGAGAGAAACGTAGATATAGAAAAGTTCCTACGATTAATCGAACAAACGAGTATTTTCACATACTGAGATTTTTCCTAATTTAATCCAATACACTCTTTCGATTATACCAAACCTATTACTATCAAGGAATTGGTGGATCTCTCCTTTCTAAAACTCGTGACAATAATGCATTAGGATCTGTGAAAAACCTATGTAACTAGATGGATCATGCCTATGTATGCCTACATATCATTCAATCCACACCATAAATTATTCTATCCACTATGCTAAATTTCCTTTCGATTCATCAACACAATTAATAAAATCTAAGAGGTGATCAAGGTCTCAAATAATAGTAACAAGCACAACAATTCATGGATGTGTGAAAATAACAAAATAGATTAATTCAAAAAATACGTGAAACATTGTATCAATTAGGCTTTCCATAAGCCTTAGCACAAAATAGATTATTTCATCCTAACAAGAACTAAAGCTAAGGAGAAAGATTGAGAAAAACTCATGAAAAAGAATATCAGCTTGATGGTTCACTCCAATGCCGAATCCCTCTCTTCACGCGCTCCTCATCTTGCTCTCCAAAATGTGAATCTCTACGAATGTTTGCTGAAAATCGAATAGTCCTCATCTTTCCATCTTCTCATCCTCTAATAATAAGTCATAATTATAGTAGGAAAGGAAAAGGATTCTACCTACCATAAAACTCTTTTTCCTTCACTAATATTTTCCGTACCAAACTTCTAGGGCTAATTATAAAGGAAATAAAATTCTTCTCATATTGCTGAAAATCAGAATTAAGATCAACACGACTGCGATTCCCGCCCAGCGCATGTCTGATAACCCGTGGGTCACGGGCTAGGTTCTTCGCGCTTCTGTCAAGTGGATTTCTGATAGTTCGTGGGTCACAGGCTAACTTGTATACGTTTCTGCAGAATTCTTGGCCTTTTCTCCATACTTAAGTCATTTGTTCGCATTTGTCTTTTGTCCTCGAAAGCTCCTAAAATGTCACAAATGCAACCAAGAACAAGCATCATATCTAGAGAAAATATGGATATAAACAATGAAATGTGACATATAATTTCCTCTAATCACGCCTCGTCACTAAATTCCATTCAACCCCCCTTGGCGGCCATTCTGGTGTTAAGCCAACTGTAGCTCGCTTGGCTGTAGCCTTCTCATGGCCAAATTTGCACAAAGAAGTGAAACAGTTTATCCAGTTGTGCACCCATTGCCAGCAGCACAAATATTTACCACATTTTCGATATGGTTTACTGCAATCTTTGCCCATCCCTCAACACGTCTGGGAAGACATATCAATGGATTTTATTAACATCTGTTGGAATAGGTGACCAGAAAGCCAATAGGTTTGGCAATTTGTAACCTATCCGACAACTTGATGTGAATGTAATATTATTATGTGATGAATAAGATGAGTGTTCGTCACCAATGGTACCTTCTTTGTTGCGCTCATCTTACATTTGTTAAAACGGTGTTTAACTTATATCGCAACAAAGCCCACAGACCATGGATAACAACTCATGTAGTTGGGCCACGCATTGGATGGTGGTCATGAAACCAACTGATTAAAAGTTGGGTCTGAAACGTTCCAAGTCGAGGACCTCGAGACAGGGCATCGAGAGTCCTATTGAGACTTGCATCATGAGTCGTGTTCATTGGATAAGTGCCGTGTTTCATCGGCGACAGGCGTGGGACGCCTACACGATCTTGATGGGTTGGTCGACTGGGGTCGAGCCGACTGGACTGACTCGCGGGGATCATCATATGGAAGCCTTGGAGGCTTGGTCGGTATGATTGGTTTTCCCCGGTTCCGATAGTACGGGAGTAATCCTCAGACTTGAGGAATCATGGCAGTCGCGTGCACAGGACGGCTGTATCTTGGATCTGGCGAGAGGTAATCATTCTGTAAGATGATTATCATAAGCCTTGTCCAGTGCAGTCGGAATGTGTAGCGAGGACTGTGGATCCAAGAAGAGGATCCGTCCCCTGTCAGTATGTGACAGAGGTATCTCCTATGCACTCGGAGACACGTTCATGTTGTTTGAAGCTGTGGCCACAGTGGTTGGTCGAACAGGGAATGGTTTCCTGTGTCGACGCAATGAAGCATACGTGGTCTCGAGTATTAAGCATAGATGCCTAGTCAAGGATGGGAACCGACGCCCAATTCCATACCCTAGACTAAGGCCGGGAGACGGTAGACGGAAGGATCGTACCCGTACGGAATCGGCGCCTAAATGTTCACGCCAATTCACCTAGTCTCTAGTGCCATGGACCGTTGCTAGACGACCACCCATGGTAACGGGCCCTTGTGGGACACGGGCCCAAGTCTAGCTGAGGGTGAACCTAAAGGGTCACACACAAATCACCGAGGAGGTTGAGAGATCGACTTGGAGTCAATCTCGAAGGATAAATAAGTAATTAGATTACTTAAGGGAAAGTCCATTGGATGGACGGGCCGATATTGTATTGGGCTTTCATTTAATCGGTAAATTGGATTTTCGATTAAATATGGAAAGTTGAGACGTTGAGACGTTGGATCTTTTAATTGGATTAAAAGATCAACGGGAATAATTTAAATGGACATTAAATTGGATTTAATGTTGGGTTCGTCGCAATTGGATTACGATAAAACCCGGTCCGTTAAATTATACCCGAGAAGAGAAATAATTCCTATTTTGGAATAGGAAGAAGTTAGACTTCTTCCCTTAATTAAACATGGCCGACATGCTCCCTTGGAGGAAGTAAAATCAGCCATGTTTCATGCTAGGTGGTATGTTGACTTATCTCTTTTGGAAAGAGACAAATCAACTCCAATCAAGCTCTTCCCTTTTGGTATGATTTGATCATACCATAAATTTTGGTAGGCTTGATTGAAGAATTGATGGTGATTGATTGGAATGAATCTAGACATCCTTGGATGAACCTAGACACATTCCAATAATCACATTAATTATGTATATATATTAGAATATACAACACCAAGCATGTGTGATTCATAATTCATCTTTTTCTAGGAAAAAGAGAAGACAAAAATCCCTCTCCTCTCTCTCAAATTTCGTGCTCTCTCCCTCTCTCACACTTGTGTTCTTCACTTGATTTTGAATCAAGAAGAGGAACAAAGTAAGTTTAAGAGAACACTAATTCATAGTGTTCTTCTCTTAAACCGATTCCTTCTAAACCCGTTCTTTTCTAGCAAGAAGAACATGTGTTTCTTCCAGTATGGTGTGGATCACCTTTGGAGAATCCATACGTTTGGATTTCATGAGCATTCCGGAGAAGGAACAACGCAAGTAGCCGGGAGCATACGCTAAACAATCAAAGGTAACGGTTTATTACGCTTTGATTAATTTCATTTATATATCTATGCCCTATGTGCTTAAATATATGTTTTAATATTTACACATCCTACATTAAACGCCCGGTTGAGCACCCAAGGGTACACCCCTTGGGATTCGCGTATTTTGAATTTGATTTAAATTTACACACAATTTCTCGCTTTCTCGCTTCCGCTCGCGCTCCCGGGCGGATCCGCTTGTCCTTCAAGATCTTCCCATCTCAGCCGGCAAATCAGTAATTTGGGTTGTGGTGTATAGGCTCACAAAGTTCGCTCATTTTATTGCCTTGGCCCCAGGCTTCACGACTTCTTCACTGGCTTCTTTATTTCTTACTGAGGTTTATCGCCTCCATGGCGCTCCAAGGGCCATTATCTCCGACAGCGATCGCATTTTCATTAGTCGGTTCTGACATGAGTTTTTCCGAGTTTTGGGCACCAAGCTTGCTTTCAGTAGTGCCTATCATCCTCAATCTGATGGCCAAACCAAAGTACTTAATCGCTCCCTCAAAACATACCATCAGTGGTTTGTTAGTGATACTCCTAGATCGTGGCCAAAATACTTACCTCCGGCCGAGTTTTCATACAATTTGTCCAAGCACAGGGCCATCAACATGTCCCCTTTCGAAGCTTTATACGGTCGCCAACCTCCTTCTCTCCCCGGTATTCACTCCGGCAACACTCTAGTCGACTCTGTAACTTCCCTTCTCAAGCAACACCACACGATCCTCACCATCCTTAAACTTAATCCAGAGGGCCCAACAAAGAATGACACAGCAGGCTAACGCCAAACGCCCTGAGATGATTTTTAAAGAAGGATCCTGGGTTTACCTTAAATTGCAACATTATCGCCAGAGCTCGGTCACTCGACGCCCCTCTTATAAGCTTTCTCCGAGATAATATGGCCCATTTTGAATTCTCGGGTGAGTGGATCCGATCGCCTACGAGCTCGAGCTTCCGCCGTCGGCGCACATACACCCTATTTTTCCACATTTCTTTGTTGAAACTTTGTTCTGGTGTTCCTTCCTGTTAGGTCTGCCCATTGCCGAACCTTGCGGATCGCCAGCCTTTCAAGATCCTGGAGCGCCATTGTGATCCGTCTCCTTCCGGAGTGGGTGAGGAGATTCTGGTTCAATGGTTGTGAGAAGACGTTTCTAGGGTAAATTACATTTTTTGTCCCATAAGTGGACCCGTTTTTAATTTTGATCTCATACTGTGGGAAATTCACACATTACGTCCCATATGTCCAAAAAAAAGTTTTCAATTTCAAGACCAAAAGTGGTTTTCCATTAATTGTTAACGGACTCCCACGCCTCAGTTAAATTGCTCGGGGTAATTACATTTTTTGTCCCATAAGTGAACTATTTTTCAATTTTGGTCCCAAACTGTAGGACCAAAAATTAGAAATGGGTCCACTTATGGGACCAAAATTAGAAATAGATCCACTTTTGGGACCAAAAATATAATTTACCCCAAACAATTTAACGGAGGTGTGCGAGTCACGTGATTCTGCGGTTAGCAATTAACGAAAAACTCATTTTAGTCCTAAAATTGGGGAAAAAAACGGACATATGAGATATAATGTGTGAACTCCCCACATTATAGAACCAAAATTGAAAACGGATCCACTTATTGGATCAAAAATATAATTTACCCACGTTTCTAATGCTACTTGGGAATACTTGGCTGATTTCACTTCTCAGTACCCATTTTTGGCCTTGAGGACAAGGCCCATTCTGGAAACTCGGGTATTATTAGGCCGAAGCCTACATTTTCCAGTCTAGGCGTGAATCGGCCAAGCAAGAATAGAAGACGTCCATCTCACTTATCTGATTTCCAAACAAAGTTAGTTTAGGCCCAATAGTGGTCCTTTCATTATTATCAACATGCAAGGTAGTAAAAGTAGAAAACGACAAAAATAAATCATGGATAAGTGTAAGGATATCCTAAAATTAAGAGGTTGGCAATGTACCCATCTAAACAGTTATTAGATGAAGGAAAGTCTGCATGAAAAAGGCAAAGAATTATCTGCAAAAGTTGCCCTTGGTTTTTTTTTCTTCCTCAATTTAAGTAGCCTACTCTTAACTCTCCAAAACTCGATTGACATACGAAACTAACAGATAGCATGCGGCGATCATTAATATCAACCACAATCTATCTAATTTAACTGTTTGGGGCTAGGATTTGGCCAATTTTGTCCTATTTGTACTTTTTGAGGATAATAACTTTGAAAATTAGCATTTATGATTTGAAATATCATGAAACGATCTTTCACTAGAATCAATGTTAAAATCGATCTCATATCAATATACATGTACTAGTAATTTTGGGCAAGCTCTACATGTGGGCATAACTTTTTAAGATTATTTAAAATAAATATTTATTATTTATTAAAACATATATAAAAATAATAATAATAATAATAACAACAACACAGAGTGAGAAGGATGCATAAAAATAATATAATAATAACTATCACAGATAATGGAGAGTGAGAAGTTAATAAATAAATTAATAAATTAAATTAAATATTAAAATTGACAGATCAAAAATTGGGAGACACCAAAGTGATGCTCTCCTTTAATAATAAGATATAGATATACAAGAGTCCGACCGAAAAGAGAAACGATTTTGTACTTCATAATTTGTGGGGTAATTACAGTTAGACCCTTCCTAAAAGTGTATTCTATATTTACACCCGATCCCCTTTCCTTAGGATTTGGACGAAAAATAGTGACATCGGCAAAAAAATTACATAAATTTTTAATTTTACCCATCATTTGAAAAATAAATTTAAACTTATAAGGGGTACATGTAATATATATATATAAGGGTTAATTACACTTACACCCCCTCTGAGAATGTATAATTACACTTTCCCCAAAAAAGTTTTGAAATTACACTTACACCCCCTCCGAAAATTCTCTGTTTATACCTGAACCCCATCCGTTAGAGTTTTGACAAAAAATGTTCACGTCAACAAAAATAATTACACAAATTTTTAATTTTTCCCATATTTTAACATTCTCATGTATATTTTTGTACTTATAAGAGAATAAGTGTAACGTATATGTATGGAGTGAGGCCAATATTATTATATTTTTCCTTATAATTACAAAATTATTGCACGAGAATGTTAAATGAGAGGTAAAATTGAAAATTGATGTAATTATTTTTGTTGAAATGAACATTTTCCGCCCAAACTTTAACGAATGGAGGTCAGGTGTAAATAAAGAATTTTTAGAGGGGGTGTAAATGTAATTTCAAAACTTCTTTGAGGGAAAGTGTAATTATGCATTTTCAGAGGGGGTCTAAATGTAATTAACCCTATATATAAAGTCAAAAGGGTGTAAATGTAATAAATTATTATTCCTGAATAATAATTATTGGACAAAAAATAGCCATTTATGAATGAAAAAACTAGTCATCTTTTGTACTTTTTCTACTTTCTGTGTTTGGGGTGAGATGAACAACATTGTTGCATATACTTTTTGAATCACTGGATGAAGTACTTGAACAAGACATTTTAAGAAAATAGATACAATAATGATATTAACCTCACTCCATATATGTGAAGTAAAAAAAACAAAATATAACTAATTTTTTTAATTCATGTATTACTATTTTCTATCCAATGACTGAAAATATTACAAGAAAATGTTGAACGGGTGTAAAATAAAAATTTTATTTTATTTTATTTTTTTAAGCCTATATTAACATTTTCTTTGCAAAAAAAAGGGATTTGATTCCTAGAAGCAACCATTTTCCTGAGTACCAAGGAGGTTGGACTCCTCCATCTGGGTAAGGAAGGAAGCTATAAACAGGCTCATCCCCTTCTTGTAAAAGAAACGTCTTCTCGACACTTGCACACGAAAGAGATCCATTGCTCAAGCATACTTGATCTTGTTTTACTACTCATTGCTATTCTTTTTATTAGCAATTATCAACTCTGTGACTATTTACTGATTGAAACGTCGGAATACTAACATGCTTTTCGCAGGTCCCTCTTTCACGCTTGCAAGAATCCAAGATCAAAAACCTCGAGTTGGACTTGTTGAAACGAGCATTTTTCACTCCCATCACATGTACTTTTACGCAATTTTATTATTTTAATTGTTATTTTACATTTTAAAAAAATGTGTGTGTCAACCGTATATTAATGTGATATTAAAATATGACAGAAGATCTTCGTCAAATTTTCGACGGTTTCGAGTGTCGAAAACTCAAAAGAAATAAATCCTGCAGGTAAAACTTTAAAATGGCCGTAAATTCTGATCCAACAAAGATAAATAGTGCCTCTTGGGGCTGTAATTCCAGCCCACTAAGTAACGGGCTCTTTTCAGCTCCATTTAGTGTGCATGCTCGAAATCATGCGTGCTTTTAGTTTTAATGTATCTTTGCCCAATTAGACATTTATACTATTATAAAAAAAAAACATTGTCGTATCAACTTTTGAATATCAAAATTTATTTTTTAATTTAATTCTTTCTGTAAAAAAAAAATTAGACAAAATAGTTATTTTAATATTTTTTTTTAATAATTTCATACTATTTTTTTCTTTAAACCCACTATTCTACATTTTTCTCACCCCACTCTACATTTTTTCCACAAATTCTTTCTTTCTCATTTTCTCACACAACCATTGTTTTTTTCATAATTTTTTTCATTATCTCACACAATAATTTTTTTATATGCTCGCGGGGACCGCGTGCGACGACAACTAGTATCTTAATAAAATGAGCAGGTTTAGCCCACGAAGGCCGACCTATAGTTTAGCTGGCGGAGTTGATGTTCCATTCAAATTCATTTGTGTTGGTATTGATCTACTTTAGTCGTAGTTGTCAGCCTACTTAAATAATAATTATTAGTTACTTATATATATTTGAATTGTTGGTAATTGAAATTTATGGTGAACTTAAGTAATAAGCTTCTTTCGCTACAAAAAATCATAATTGAACTAGGCAATTACCATAAGCTAAGCACCGATTGTAGCTAGGCAGTTGGGTTGCGATATTAGATTGTTAGGAAGACTACAAAAAGCTGCTTTCCTAAGCTATAACACAGCAAATAACTAACTTCCTAATCGGAGGGTAAGAATGGAACTGCAGCTAAAGCAGAAGGGGGTGTAATTATAATTAATTTATTTAATAATAATAATAATAATAATAATAATAATAATAATAATAATAATAATAATAATAATAATAATAATAATAATAATAAAACGAGCTGGTTCCCCACTCCCAAAAAAAAAAAAAAAAAAAGAAATATCTCGACTCGGCCCTATGGGGAAGAAGAAAACTCTGGATCTCAACAAGAGAAGAAAAGAGTCCGGTGTGGGGCATTTTATAGAGCAGGTCTGGGGATCTTTGAGTCAGCATTTTTTCCTCCCCTTTTATGAAGATTATTAGTCGTGGCATTTTGTTTTTACGTGTATATAATAAATAATGTTTTATATTTTAAAATATATTATAAATAAAAATAAATATATATAAACTAACAAACCATTTCCAAAAAAAAAAAAAAAAAAAAAGCAAGAGACAAAAGATAACCAACTTAAATAATAAAAGAATTGGGGTAGTGGTGTTAAAATAATGTGAAATCACTTTTGTAAAAAAAATAATTACCATTAGTTTTTAAAATTATCTAATTAGGGGTGTAATAATTGTCATAATTAAAAATTTGTATCGCAGCGTTACTAACCGTCATTTGTAAGTGTAAAGGGTTTTTTTTCTAGTATAGACTAGCAGTTGTGGCGCGTTGTGCCTGTGTCACTATAAGAAAATGACACAATAGCTACGCAAAAATTTAATGCTAAAATAAGCGTCGAGCTAATTAGCAAGTAATTTTTGTGTTGATAATCTACGCTAGTCAATATATATTTTAAACAATTCATTGTTAAATTTATTAGCAAGTAAATTTTCGTTGCTAGATTCATTAGTAAATAATTTTTCTTGTATTAAATAATATAGATTAGCAACAAAAATTTTACTTGTTAATTCATATCGACGCTAACTTACTTTCATTGCTATTGTCCAATTTTCTTGTACGACCACCCAATATAGCACCCCTACAACATCATGCTTAAATACCAGTAATTATAATACATCATCCTCAATGAAATCCGATTTACAAGAAATTTTCATTAAAATCAATCAAACAAATTCTATTTTTATCAATATAACATGATTCATTTATTAATGGAGACGATTTAATGCCACAAAATTTACTTTTCAAGTTATTTAGTGCATGCATATAATAAATAATTTTTCGCGTTTTAAAATATATTATAAATAAGTGAAAAATATATAAATTAATACATTACATTAAAAAAAAAAAACTAATTTATTTATAAAATTTGAAAGTTGAATAAATTAGTTATCTTTTGAAGGCATTTTGGGTTCACAAAAAATTAATGCAGCAGTATCACTAACTACCGTTTGTAAAGTGGGAACGGTCTTTCTTTTTTATATTAGTAAGATGAAGTGATGCTATGTAATTTTTTCCTCCAAAAAACGAGCCGCAAATATTTTCTTTTTCTCTCATCGATCACATGACTGTCACGTGAAATTTGTCGTTCTAATGGCAGGACTACTTTTGTAATAAAAAAAATATGAATTTGTGGGATTAAATTAGCTATTTTGACAACTATGCGGGACCAAAAGCGACACTTCCCCTAGCTATTCTTTGCAAAATGCATTTTCCCCACAACAATCAATTATTTTCACTAATTTTCGTTCAATTTTTATTTTTGGAAAATGTATTCAACTAGTTTTGGGCTACATTTTGAATGGAATTATTTAAATTTAAAGGAATGATTTAGGGAGATTATTTTAAATGACTTAATGCCAATTATAATTATCATATTTTTTAATTTCACATCAATCACATAAAGAACAATATTTCATTTAAACAAAACCCAAATTATCTCATTTTTCATTTATGTAACATTGTTGATCAATATATAATTGTTGTAATTGTCGCTATTAAAGATTGATAGTCGACAGAGCTGATTATAATCGATTTAGTTCAATTAATAATATTCATCGCTTTCACTTCAAAAAAAAATATAAATACCCCCTGAGGTTTGTAATCATCCAACAAATAACCCATTTTCATCCATTTTTATGAGTGAACTGACCAAAAATGCTCTTATGCAAATTGAATTGTTTGTACAATTTTCTAAATTTTTTTGGACAAAAATGCATAGGGAGATGTTTCTTACGTTTTATACACAGTGAAGCAATAGTATAATTTGCCTCAACCGATTTTTTTATAATTTAAAAAAAAAATCAATGACAAAATGGACCATTTTAGACTCTTGGTTAAAAATTACAAACTTTAAGAGAGTATTTGTAATTTTTGAAACAACAAATAAATATTCATAATTATGTTAAATCTTAGGAAAGATGATTGTAATTCACCCTTAATTAGAAGTTGATTAGTACTTTAATTAAAATTTTCCACCTCACCCGGGGCATGTACATATCGAATGAATGTAGTAGACCCAACGAGTGTTTACAAAAGCTTAAACTAAAGACTTCTAAGTTTTTTTTTTTTTTTTTTTTTTGCTGAAAACAAGTCAAATCGAATTAAAATTGTAATTCGTACTTTTCAATTTTAGTATAATTTAATCTAATTTTAATCAAACGCGGTAAGCATCTTCTAACTTTGCAACTTGAACTTGTAAAAACTAAACTTTTTTTCTCCAAATATTTCAATTTTAATTTTTTGTTCATTTTTTTCCGAATATTTTAATTTAACTTTTATTATAATTAATATCACGATTATTTCTCATCACAAAAGTCAAAAGTTTTTTCTTTTCTTTTTTTTTTTTTTTGTGCAAATTAACACTCCCTTTATTAAGACTTTAATTTGTTGAAGCTAGAGCATGTCCAAAAGTAAAAGTTGCTTCCACACTTCTTTTTAAGAGAAGACAAAACAAAAAAAAAAAAAAAAGAAAAAAGAAAAAAATTTGAAAGAAATGGAAGTTCCTGGAAGTGTGGGGAAAGTTGTCTGAATTATTAATCAACTTTTAAAATGTTACCTGCCCCCACAAACCTTAAAAAAATAAAATTAAAAAATAGAAAAAAAAGGTGTAATAAATAAAGAAATTAGTCTCAAAGAGTTGGAAGCAACTAATCTTTTGTTTTCTTATTCCGCAGGCAACTAATTACATTATCTCATGCATCTTGTGCTCAATTCATGTACATTGTGTGGTGAAGTGATGACCTACGTGCATATGTGTCTTTTTTTTATATATATATTTATAGAAATTTCTTACATATATCGTATCTGCTCGAGCTCATCAATTATACAATAAATATGATATATTTATTATGTGATTGGTCATTCTTTTTAAATATAAGCAAATTACATAATAAATGTATTATACTTATTGGATAATTAGTTCAGGTCTGGTCAGACCCGATTTAAGCGAGAATTCCCCCTTTTTTTTATTTGTAGGTATATGATTATTTGAAATAAATTCATAATATGAAAAAAAAAACTATGTTCATAAATGAGAAAATAAATTCAGTATATGGAAAAAAATTCCAAGATATTTTGGTATTTTTTAAGAAAATAAATATATATATATATATATACTCCTTAACCCTATCTTACAGTAGCCAATCACAAACTTAATATTAGTGATACAAATTTGTATAAATTATCATAATTAATAATTAGAGATTCATTTACAGTGACAGTTTACTAAAATTTAGAAATATTATAGAATTATTTAACATTACAAATTCTAATAATGTTTACCATTTCACATGTGAGTTGTCGGTGTTGGCATCGAAATTTTCTATTTATTTATTAAATTAATTTTAAGTATATTAAAACACGATGACTAATAAATATTTATTGTTACGACAATGATGTCATAACTAGATATATAGTACAGACATCTATTTATTACTAAGTTGATAATTAGCTCATCAAATTTGACAAAACTAAGTTGACATTTAGCCTTCTTTGACGGCTGATGTTATTCTCTATAAATGATCTTAAAAGCGCAAACTCAACACTCATCATTTATTTTTTTTAAAAAAAAATTAAATTGGATGAGGATCCATATCTATTTATCTATTTATATAGATGAAAATTAATATATAGTATCTATGTGTATCTATTGATGGAAAATAATTGAGAAATAATAAATCATGTTGTAATCTTGTGCGTACAAATAATTTATGTGCACATAGATTAATTAATCATATAAGCACATAATTGGGATCGAGTTAGTCTTTAACAATGAAAGTATATCGATCGCATACTCAGATCTCGTTCATCTACAAATCCATGTTTTGATTGAATCACGAACACGTTGTGTTTGGTTGAAGATTACCCCACGAATATCTTCAAGAGTATACCACAAACATCTTCAATATCAGCAATTGTGCAAACCATGAATATATGTCTTGCTCACCTTGGTGGATTACTATTATAATAACTCACTCGTTTACACACCTCAATTCTAAGGAGTCTATGATAATGCTCTAAAGAAGAACGTAGAGAGAAATATAGATAGACAAAATATTTAGAGAGAGTATATTTGACAGAGTATTTGTATTGTGATTAAATTATTTGTGGTATTACATTTGTATCCTTTGATCACAATTATATACCCCATTTATAAGTGTATTCAACCCTATTCATAAGAGGAGTTATTATGCCAACATGCATTTGAATAAGTACAAACTCTATTTCATATAGGGTCTATCCTAGAGGAGTCATTATCCCAACATCGACTTGGGAAAAGACTTCAAATTCTATATCAAGTATGGATGCATATTGAGTCATGGGTCCACAAACCCAATCCAATGCCCAATATCTATATATTCCGATATTTCAAGTAATAATTTTTGGGGTTCAATTTTGATAAGTAAATTTTTTTTTTATTTCGACTATATTTGATCGATTTACTAAATTATAACAATTTTAAATAATTTTACTTGTCGACAAATAATAATAAAAAACACGTCAAACAGATTGATGTTTCTAAAAGAATACAGGTGCATAGATCGTGTGAATTTGATGTACAAATGGATCTTTCTTGATATGCCTTGTGCATTAAACTGATTTAATTCCTACAGACAGACCTGCTTTTCTCTCCAATCAAGTAATTTTTCGTTTGTCTAGAGAAAACAACTAGTGTCTTTTTCAACGTCCACTCTAAAAGTGTAGCGATCTTTTTGTGTTTTTAATTTGATTGAATGAACCTATTGAACCAATTTTTTTTTGTTGGGATCTAATTCCATATTTATAGTGAATGAAGCACCCCTAATTTATTTTCCAAAAAGTGCTGGTAACTAGAGGTATCAAGCCCATTTTTTATTTTTTATTTTTATCAAATAAGACTAACATGACATGATCCACAAACAAAATCCATCGACAAGTCCAAACATTAAAAAGATTTAACTAATGCCTCATATATCAGTGGGGCCAACTCGATGAAGTAGCCAACAACTAACCTTTCTATTTTTCGAGTTGAATGGGTAAGACCCATTTTAAAGGTCATAACTCTCTTAGGATAATTCCAAATAATGTATGAATACTCTTACTTGACGCCTCAACAAAATTCAGGGAATTCAGTTGATATAATAATTGCATACAACTAATCTCAGAATGTCGTTCATTTTTTCAATACAAGTAAACATAATACACAATAATTTTATTTATATCATCTAATTTTTAAATATACATCAAGCTATTACACATTAATTCTATCCTTGAAGTTGAATGATATCATGGTATTACCTATTCGTGAACTATACAGATTTATTTATTTATTTATTTATTTTTTATCAGGACTGAAAATTTCACCGTGACAGTAAAAACACACGCAGGAATTTCCCGCGCCCACCTCCAGCAGAGGTCCCAGCTGATGGTACGGAAATACACACATACACATTCAGATGTGTGTATTTTTTTTTTAAAATATATATATGTGTATTTATATGTGTTTGAATATGCATGTGTCAGAATTGATGAGATCGATTTCAGAGCGTCGAGGCACGTGCACATCAAGACGTCCCTACCACTGTTACCATCATACATGCAACTTTCACTTGCAACATGTTACATATTTTTTTCTTTTTTTTCGTTTGGATTCCCTTTCTCACTTTTTATATTTATATGAGATCATTGTCGATTAATTTTTTTTTAATTTTATTATTTAATTTTTAATATATTTATAATAAGTTAATATTAATTGGAATAAATATAGATTTTTATTCAATATTTTTATTAATATTAACAAATTTGGTGAATTTTGATTGACGAAAAATCTATTTATTAGACGGAAACAAACGTGAAGCTAATAGATTTAACTTTTCAACCCACATAAAATTTTTATGTAATTATACCAAACCTTATAAGAGGATAGTATAATTATCCCCATTTGTGTTGATATTACACAATTATATAACTTTTTGTAAAGAACAATAAATAATATGTGGTAAAAAGTTAAAAAAGTTGCAAACAATAAAGTTTTCGATTTTTAAGGACTTGGAGATGGAATAAAAATAACTTAGTTAAAAAAATTAACATAAAGACTATTTCAGTATTTCAAGTAGTTGGATATTTATCATTGCGATAAATGTTCAATTTGAAGCATCGATATTTTTTAAATACAATAATATTTTTATAGTAATATTTCTAAAACAATTAATTAACTATTATAATATTCACTCCACAATATAATAATATTTCTAAATCTGCGAATGCAAAATCAAATCAAAACCACTCATTGTAATCAAATTGTAGTTTGCTACCACAATTAGAAAAGGTGTTTCAGTGGGTTCCATTTTGTGCCCTCCAGTTCCGTATGAAAAGGCAAAGCCTGTTTCATTTAAACTACCTTTCATTTTCGTAGTGCGTAGAATTTTAACGGCTTTATGATCATTTTATCAATAAAATTCTATATATATATATATGTGTTATGGAATTTATTTCTTACGGATGTTCATCTTCATCTCTCAAACTCATTATATCCCCATAAATTGTTAACCCTTGTGATTTATCTCCCTTCATCATGATGAAACTTTTGGTTGCATTTTTAGAGCCTATAAATAGGCCACTTCTCTTGTATTGAGATGAATAAGAAATATTATAAGAATACTCTCTTCTTTCTTATTTATTCTAATTCTTATACTGTTGCAATTTTATGTTAATTTTATAATACATTATCAGCACGAAGCTATGCTCGATTAAGGTAAAAAGGTTAATAACTTTCTATGTATAATCCGTATTTCTTATATGTATACTTTTACAATATTATAGTTATTTTCTTTCTTCTATATTCAATAATGAGATATGAATATCATATTCTATATTGTCCCCTGAAGTGGACGTATAAAATAAGGGATTTATCATAATTGATATTGCCTCTAGAAGTAGACATATAATTCTTGTTTCCATCCCCTGAAGTGGATGTGCTTTATAAAGTTTCATACTTTTATTGTTTCCCCGAAGTAAGTAATGAGTTAAATACCTCCAGCAGCAGGTGAAATATTTTATACCAATTATTTGCATATCATCCCCGAAGCAATGATAGAAATTATATCTATTGATTTTCTCACTTGAGTGATTTGAGATAATGGCTTAATTTAAGAAGCCCGAAGCTTCTTCATATGTTTATTTAAAAGTGTCCGTTTCTTTGATTTCATGGCATATATGTTGTGATCCCATTTCTGGCTAACTTGAGGTCAATTTTGATTAATTTACTTCACCAACATAGATATCCTTCATATGACTATATACATGATTTTAAATATTTTGTTAGCATTATTATATAAAATAAAATGTAATGGTTGACAAAAATAAATTTGTCATGAATCTCATTTAATTGTTATTTGTAATATTATACTATTAATGTTTAATATATTTAATACCATGTATGCATGTCATAGATAATCCAAATCAATTACATGACAACTTATTTGATTCTAAGTATTAGTAATTTTTATGTCACTTTTAGTTCATATCTATGTGTAATACATTTGATTCCACTTATATGTATATGGTGAATGTTATGCTAAAAGTGCATATTAACTTATTGTAATATGGTCAATCTCATAAAATTGAATTTCAATGCTCTTGATGTTTTCGGAATAAACTATCTATCATGGGTCCTTTATGCCGAACTGCATTTGGCGAGTAATAACTTGGGAGAAACGATAAAGGAAAAATTGATCACTTGATTGGTAATGGAAGTGTTCAGAAATAAATTCATATTTCTTGTTTAGTATTATAAATTTTATATCTTGCATGTTTTCAATGATAATGAAGTACTTATTTATATCATTGTTTCTCGCTAATAGCATATTCTGATGTTGATTTTATATTTTGTCATATTTTAATCAAGAATGAGTATCCAGTTGGTTAGCACTAACGTTAATAATGAAGATATGTGTCTCGTTGATTGTGCCACAACTCACACAATACTTAAAGATAAAAAGTATTTATCTTATTTAGTAAGGCAAGAAGCCAATGTTAGTACTATATCCAGTAGTACAAAGTTAATCAAGGGCTCCAGAAGAGCTGATGTGTTATTACCTGGTGGAACATAATTTTATATTGATAATGCACTTTATTCCACCAAGTCTCAAAAAAACCTTCTAAGATTTAAGGATATCCGCCGAAATGGATATCATATTGAGACAACAAATGAAGAGAACATTGAGTATCTGTATATCACAAGTGTGATCTCGGGGAAGAAATGCATATTGAAAAATTTACCGGCATTTTCTTCCGGTTTGTATATTGGTACAATTGAAACTCATGCTATCGTAAAACAGAAGTTTACGAATTATAATAAGTTTGTTGTTTGGCATGACCGGTTGGGCTATTTCGGATCAATTATGATGAGAAAAATAATTGAAGAGCCGACAGATTCTCCAATCCAGTGATTTCTCATGTGCTGCTTGTTCTCATGAAAAGTTAATTATTTGACTATGACCAGCAAAAATAGAGAATGAATCTCTCACATTTTTGGAACGTATGCAAGGCAATATTTGTGGACCAATTCACTCGCCATGTGGACCATTTTGATATTTTATGGTTTTAATTGTGCATCAACTAGATGGTCACATGTGTTTTTGTTATCATCTCGCAACATGACATTTGTGAGATTGCTTGCTCAATTAATTCGATTACGAGCATATTTTCCTAATTATCCAATTAAAAAAATACGCCTTGATAATGCTAGAGAATTCACTTCTTAGACTTTCCATAACTATTGTATGTGTATTGGAATTGATGTAAAACATCCTGTAGCACATGTTCATACATAGAATGGGTTTTGCAGAATCATTCATTAAGCGTCTACAATTAATTGCAAGACCATTGCTTATAAGATCAAAACTTCTCATTTCTTAAATTAAATACTAAAATTTTGATATATCATAATAATTGACACACCAATTCACCCATTTCAATTATAAATAGATATTCATGGTACTCGGAATTACATGTATATAATTTTTATTCTTTAATTATGATTGAGTTCTTGCTCTAGACTTCTGTTGTTTAACATCAAGATTGTACATGGTTATATCTTCATAAGTTGGACATCAAATATAAACTATAATTAAGCTTGTAAGAAATGAAATGAGCAAAAAAGTATTCATGTGGTTCATAGAATATATATTATAAGTCAACTATCTTCACTGTTAGATGTTTCTTTATATAATATTACCCTCATAATTAACAATTGAGAGGATAATTGAAATACTGTTAATTAATTAGACCATATATAGTATATAAAATCATATAGTTCTTGAATGGATGCCGCATGATTATTGGACATAATAAAAAATAAATATAAATGTATTTTTAATTATTTTATTTAGTTTTTGGTAAACCCTCTGCTTCCATTCTACTCTCGAACCCTTACACAATTATCGAAAAGTCGTTGAAAGCTGTCGCGATTTTGCAATATCCATTACAAATTGCGATAAGTTGTGTACCATCCGTCGCAATAAAACCTAATATATTAATTTTGTAGTGAATATTTAATTATGCTTTTATGTGTATGTTCGTTTGATTAATTAATAAAAAACAATTGAAAATGAGTGGGTAGCTACAAAGGAGATCTTGAAGGGGAGATTTCTCGGGCCGGCAACTCAAAAGATTATAGAAAAAGAACATGTCTTTATTTGGAGGTCATGTTTGGAAGATAATGGCCAAAATCTAGTAAGGATATACGGCATATATATGGTTTCATTTTGAATTGAGTTGGATGTTGGTTTTAATATATGGGGTTGGACTAGAAAGGGATATAGTTGAAGAAAAATGTGTAACGTGGCTTGCGATTTGATTGATATTTTGTTATTTGAGGATAATTTTATGCTTTATTCTTATACAAGTCTTACGATTTTATTTTAAAAGATATTTTGTTAGAGAGATGCAGTCTTGGAGTTTATATATATCGCTCAAATTTCTCATCTGCAATTAATGTGGGATGTTTGCCCACATCAGCCCCCAAACAAGGGGTTTGAGACGAACACATAGTTCCGTTCACACAAACGAACCTAAGATGATAGAGCAAAACAGTGACATAGATGCAATGGGAAAAATGCAATTACCCCCATTGTGATATGCAAAATGTGCAAAAAACTCCCTATGAAAAAATAGATGGCAATTTATACCCTCTGTATTTTAAAAAATGAAGCAAAAAACCCCCTGTGAGGGGGTTGTTTGCTGCATTTTGAATAACACAGGGGGGTAAATTGCTAATTATTTTTTTTACAGGGGGGTAATTGCTCTTTTTGGTTAACACATGGGAGCAAATTGCATTTAACCGTAAATGCAATGGTAATATTCATTGGAAACTATTACATACAGTTAAATAATTATATACAATCGTACAATGTATTTTTTCTCTCTCTTTTCAACTTAGTTTTCTCTCTATGGGATGGGGGTATTTACCGTGGCGAAGCCAGCAATTTGGCATAGCCCTATCAAAATTTAATTAATTAATTTAATAGATAAAAATGTTAAATTAAGAAAAAAAATATTAAATTACTATGATATCCTTTGCAAATTAAATACATACAATAATATCAGTACGATTAACTTTTTTATAATTATTACTCCAATAACGAGGGGTGGTTTGGAATTTACAACCAAAAACTTTCTCGATCTTTTAATAACAAATTTATTCATTTTTTGAAAATTAAAACTTTCATTTATATAAAGGGCTAAATACATTTTCCCTAACTATGCATGTAATTGCATTTACCCCGTAAAGTATGAAAGGTAAGAAATCCCCCCACAAAATAATTTAACATTGACAGGACAAAAATGTCCTTCTCAATCACCCCCTTATACTTTTCATTTTACTCCCTAATTAAAGTATATTTTATTAAAAAAATCTCCCTCAAAACTACTTTTAGTGATTTAAAATTTTACTCAAATTTTATTTAAAATTTATAGCTTTTTATGAATTATTAAATACAAAAAATATTTACAAACTCAATATATACAAATAGTTTTACGAAGTAAACTATTTATGCTAAAAAAATACATGTAAATATGTGTAAATACATCATGCATATAATTTTATAGAAAAAGTATGTTATATAACATATAAATTTCTATTCAATTACATGTAAGCAGAATTAAAATATGCAATATCATTACTCAAAAAATTATAGAATATTATAGACTAGTTATATTATAGATTTCTTATTTTACTGTGTATATATATGTTCAATGTAATATTTTTAAATTATATTAATAATTTATTTTTTTAAAAAAATTTCAATATATATAACAACACAAGCAAAGATTACGTATATTTTTTAATAGTTATATAAAAAATATAAGAATTGTAATTTTATAGAATCTATACAGATTCTATACTAATTAAGAAAATCATAAATTTTGATTAGTATTTATTTTAAATAATTATTTTATAACAATTCAAATTATGTTTTAGGGAATGATTGTAATAGATATATTTTAGGGGGTGAAAATAATAAGCACATTTTTTTCATAAAAAGGTTGGCTCATATCATCAGGGGGCATTTTGTTACATTTTATAGTTTAGGAGGGTAAATGCACTTCATGCATATTCAGGGGTGACAAATGTATTTAACCTTTATATAATTATAAATTTCAGAAAAAATCATGATCATTTTTTTATATCTAAACTTATCTATTTATCTTCAGAGATTTAAATAAATAGTTATCAAATAAAATAATGAATAATTAATTTAAAATTTTGAATAATCCCATTCTTTTAGGCGCTCTCTCTACAAGAACTGAGAAAATAATCAAGAAAAAATAAAATTTATTTTACCTAATAAATAAAAATGAATTACAAAACTATCAAAAAAAAAAAAAAGTTGGTCGGAAATCAAAACATATAAATTGATAATCAATAGCAGGAACCGTAAAAGCAAGAAGAATTTTGAGAAAATTATACCTTAGTGTTGACAAAATCACAATATCGAGCAAATTTTTCTTCTTGGCTAAGTGGGAACCGTGAGTTTAATTAGTGGAGAGAGACTAAAAGTAGGAATCTTGAAGAAATTATGTTTTAAATAAATTAATGTGAATTTTGATTATATTTTTTTTAATGAACAAGACAAATTTAGGTTTAAAACCTAATAAACTAATAGCCCTAGTTCGAGGCCAAGCCTTGTCGGCCGTTGGGGCTCGACAGGGCCTCCCTTTGCTTCTGGGTATATATACTAAATGACGCATTTATTTGGTTCATAATGAAAATACAATTTTATCCTCTAACATATGGTTATCGTTTCTTGTAATGGACATTCTGGTTATCAGCATGATGAATCAAATATATGGTTTTCCTTGATTTTTGCTTGATTGTGAAAAGCCCATCTTGTCTTTGTATGTTAATTTTTCCTCCATCAATGTGATTTATTTTTAATTCTATCATTAGGACAACAAATTATAAATTCTAAATACTTTTTAACATTTTATAAAGTGCCAATAAGACCTAGCTCAACTAGCGAAATTGAGATCCTATGACTATAAGGTCATGGGTTCAAATCCAACCAATGTGTGAGTTGTTATTCTACTTTAATACTAACTGACTTTCTACTGTAATAGTTGGCTTTCTACTATAATAGTAGTTGTTGATTGAATATAGATGTTTGAATTTGTTGATTGGTATATGAGTGTTATAATTGTTGGTATTGACATCATGATGTGATTGTAAGCGATTTACTCAAAAAAGATTATTTTATAAGTTTTACAATATCTTATAAGATGTTTTTGAGAGTTTATAAACTCACCAAGCACCCTCTAATTACAAGAATAAAAATCCATGGTGAATAGTAACTCTAGACAATTTTTTTTTTTTTTTTTGAGGTGGAAACAGAACTTTATATATGTAAATCAGCCTCAGTCAAACCAAACCGGTGGGCTTCCGCTGGTGAGAAATCTGAGGAACCCACAAGTCGAATTCCTGTGCGTTTTGCTAGTTTATGTGCTAGCATGTTCGATTCGCGAAAAACATGAGCAAAGCAAAAATCCCAGCAACAGTGGAGAATAGACTTAACGTCAAAGATTAAAGAGCCTGTGCTAG
This sequence comes from Sesamum alatum, assembly GCA_034509735.1. Classification (NCBI taxonomy): domain Eukaryota; kingdom Viridiplantae; phylum Streptophyta; class Magnoliopsida; order Lamiales; family Pedaliaceae; genus Sesamum; species Sesamum alatum. Next base: position 1,075,984 of record JACGWO010000004.1, read on the forward strand.
AGAGATCTACTTCTTCTGATCGCAACTTGTTTATAACACTTAAATAGTCTCCCTCCAAAATGATGTTGTGCCAAGAATGTTGGAACGCTAAGTCTGCAGCCTCCCGAGCTGCAATTGCTTCACAGACCTCCGCTTCGACCCGCCGCGCAAGCCTGTGAGAAATCCATGCAACCACTGAACCTGTGGAATCCCTGGCCACAATACCAATCCCTATCTCCTCACCGTTCAAGAACATTGCGCCATCAAAAATTGATTTTTAATCACGCCCTATGGTGGGGGTTGCCATCCAACAGCTGGTCTAGGGTGTGTCTGGGGGTGCTCCGCACTGTGAGGGTTCACGTCCCGAAAAGCAAAGATGAACACATTGGCCGAAGAAACAGTTTGCAGTGGTGTTGTAGATACATTCTCCATGCAGAGGCAGTTCCTACTCCACCAAAGAAACCAAAACAACACCATGAATCTCTCGAAGTCCTCCAACACTAAGATATTTGATAGATTAACAATCCTTTAAAGTGGATCTCCATTCCAAGCCGAGACTGTTGTCCAAGGCAGTGCTGATAATGCCCAAACCTACCTTGCGAATTAGCACCGCAAGAGTAGGTGCTGAAGATCCTCCTGTGCGTCGTTGCACAATGGACAAACAAAACAGGAGCCCCACAATCTTTTTTGCAAGTTACAACCAGTAGGTAATGCATTCATCACAATTTTCCAAACGAAAAGGTATACCTTTGGCGGAATTCGAGCGCTCCAGATGCACTTCCAGCCCAGAATAGAGGTCGATTGTGATGAGGTGCTTGTGGATGGTGAATTTGTCGCCTTCAGTGCAAGGTAGTATGCACTGCGCACGCTGAAGAGGCCCGACCGAGTATAGTGCCAACACCACACGTCTGTTTCCCATCCCAGCGGAATTTGGAGAATCGAATTTTTATCCTCATCTGTGAACAAACCGTCAAGAATGCCCTGGTCTCATTCTTTGCTTTTTGGATCAATGAGTGCTGCAACCACCGTGTGCTGGAGGCCCTTCGGAGCGTCGGAGAGGGGTTTGAAAGTGCTTGGTCGTGGAATCCATGGGTCTAGACAGATTTTTGTCGTCTCTCCCGATCCGATCCGATAGAGAGCCCAAGCTTTGACCACCTCCTTCGAACTAATAATAGAGCGCCATGTGAAAGACGGTTGGTAGCCAATGGACGCTTCCAATGGAGACATTTTGGAAAATTATTTCGCCTTAAGAACCTGCGACAAAAGACATTAAGGTTTTAACATGATATGCCAAAGTTGTTTAGCGAGCATCACTGAGTTAAAAGCTCTCAACAAGCGAAAACCGAGACCTCCCTCGAGCTTTCGGGTGCAAAGTTTTTTCCATCCGACCCAATGGATTCACCGTTTGTCCTTGTTATGCCAGAAAAAGTCTGTTGTCATGCTCTGAATTTCGTTGAGCAAAGAATCCGGGAGTTGAAAAATGCTCATAACGAAAGTAGGTATTGCTTTTAAAATAGATTTGATCATGATAGATTTACCGGCCTATGAAAGGTTCCCTCATTCCACCCTTGGGCTTGCTTCCAAACCCGGTCTCGAATGTAAGAGAACACACCCTTTTTCAATTGGCCCACAGTGGACGGTAAGCCAAGATACTTTTCGTTGTTGTGCTCCATGTGTAAGCCGAGAATTCCGAGAAGTGTAGCACGAGAGTGTTGATTCGAGTTCTTGCTAAGCACCATATATGACTTGTCAAAAGTGATAACTTGACCGGAAGCATTTGCATAGACCTCCAAGATATCCTTAATGTACGAAAGTGATTATGGCGTGGCCTTGCAATAGATCTGAGTATCGTCGGCGAACAATAGATGGGAGATACTAGGCGCCATCCTGCACACCCGAATTCCTTCAAGTTGTCCCACTTGCTCTGCTCTGTGTAACAAAGAACTAAAAGCCTCCACGCACAAAAGAAAGAGATAGTGATGAAGGCCTCTCATGGGGATAAGTGAGCCAAATTCCGAGCCATTCAGAAGAAGCGAGTAAGAAACATTTCTAACACACAACATAATCAAGTTAATAAAGCGAGGAGCAAAACCTAATCTAACTAGCATCCTCTCCAGAAAACACCATTCAACTTTGTTATACGTTTTACTAATATCGAGTTTAATAGTCGCATGACTAGTTTTATCCCCATTTTTTGTACGAAGGAAATGATTGATTTCAAAAGCAATGAGCACGTTATTAGTAATCAATTTGCCTGGTAGAAATGCTGATTGTGTTTGGGAGATGATATGGTCTAAGTAGGGTTTCAGCCTATTAGCAATCGTTTTAGATGTTATTTTGTAAATAACATTGCAAAGGCTTATAGGGCGGAAATGGGACAAGTGAATAAGACTTTTGCATTTCGGGATTAAAACAATCAGAGTCTTATTCATAGATTGGTCAAAAATATGATCATACAAGAATCTAAGCACATAGCATACCACATTCGATTTAATAGAGTTCTAATAGAAATGATAAAAAATCGGGGGCATACCATCAGGTCCCGGTGATTTGAGAGGCGCCATTTGGAAAACTGCTTTTTGAACCTCCTATGTAGTGTATGGTCAAAGCAAGTCACAGTTCATCCCTTCGTCCACTTTCACCGATACATACTCGGTCCCTTTTTCCACATCACCAGGAGATGGAAAACGAGAACCTAAGACCTCAGGAAAATGTCTGCTAATAATTCACTGCAATCCATCAGTGCCCTCAATAAATTGGTTGTTCTCCCCCTTCAATTTCCTGATCATATTATTCTTACGGCTTTTGTCCGCCGCCGCGTGAAAGAATATAGTATTTTTATCACCTAGCTGCAGGCAGTGTCGTTTCCCTATTTGTTTCCAGTATGATTCTTTCCTAATGGTAAGTTCCTCAATAAACAGCCTAGCTTCCTCCAACCTGGACTCGGTTGTGATATGGCCCTGTCGAAGCTTGAGCAGCCTACGTTCCAGTTTCTCGATCTTTTTCTTGAAACCGTTTCCCTTTCGTTCGTTTGTTCCAAATACATAGCTCATCCCCGTAGCATTTTAAACGGGTGATAAAGCTTTGCCGTTCATCGCCTGTCGCCTCCGAACTCCAATTCTTGTGGATGATGATGTCACAACCTTCGGAGCCTGTCCAAGCCGCTTCGAAGCGAAAAGGTCACTTTCTTCGATGGGGAGCACTGTGCGTAGGGGAAAGATTCAGCGTAATAGGGGTATGATCCGAATAAATCGAAAAGAGGTGTTGTACCGTCGCCATTGGAAACATTTGGAGCCAGTCGTGTGATGCACATGGCTTGTCGAGCTCCCAAATTGTATGCAGAAATTCCTGTCTATTACACCAAGTATACTGATCGCCGGTGAAACCCAAATCGAATAAACCATTAACTTCAAGAGCTCTGCGGAATCCCTGATTTGCCAATTAGCTTGAATATTACCACCCTTCTTTTTGGAGTTATTGAGTATTTCATTGAAGTCTTCAATACAAACCCATGGCCGTCGGCACTGAGAATGAAGTTTCGAGAGCAAAGACCACGTGTTCTTTCGCCTTGTAGCTTCTGGGTCACCATAGATACCACTAAAACGCTAACTTGGCGCCTTCGAATGTTCTTGATTGTAGCGTCAATATGCCGTGATGAGAAGGATTGAACCGTAACCCAAACCGATGGCTTCCAAAGTAGAGCCAAGCCGTCGCTACGCATTGCTGCGTTAACTCCTAATCCATATATGTCCAAGCTTGTTTTCACAAAATCAATCCGATGCGAGTTACACTTGGTCTCCATAAGAAAACCAAGTCAGGGTTGAGAGAGCGAATGAGATCCCTCAGGCCTTGAACTGTCCAAGGGGCCCCGATCCCCTAACAGTTTCAAGGTAAGACGATCATTAGTCCCTGCGGGACTACACCGTAGTCGCCGATGCCGGTATGGTGGATGATTCATTCAGATGTTCCTCGTCAATAAATTTGCGTGAAACTTTAGAAATAATGTCAAGGGAAGTGGGGCTGGTGTTGGTGGATTTTCATTTTTTAGGGATGGAAATGGTGTGTCGGGGTTGTGGTGTCTTATGAGGGTTGGGTGTATGAGAGATAGGGCCACTATGAAATTGAAACGCGATGTTGTCTAGATTGGTCAGTGAGTGAGAGGTGATCTGATTTGTGGGATGGTTTCTGTTGTGGTGAAAAGTGTATGAGTGATGGAATGGTTTTGGGATATGGCTGTGTAGTTTTGAAGGGTGTCGGACGATGTATGTTGGGCTTGTATTATAGGTAGGATATCGGAGAGTGAGGCATGTTGAGGGCTCGAAAGCGGGGATTAGGGCAGTGGAGTAGTCCTCCTAACAGACGGGGGTGGGTCGGCGGCGTGAGATCGAGGTGCATTAAGCCCGGCTTGTGGAGAGAATGTTCTGTCAAAGCTTCCGAAGATAGCAGGGCCTCTAGAGTTTTCCTTATCCCTAGCCGGATCACGGATTGAGTCGACCAAGAACGTAGGATGCTTGTGGTCGTGCACAGATGGTTGATTGGAGGAGGCGAATATTCTACTGCGGGTGTTGATTGGTGGCGCCGCTTTCATCCAAGGGCCAAACGGAGTGTCCTCACCGGGATCAACAAATCCCTCATGAAACTGCATTTCACAGAACTTGGAGATGTTTCCAAAGCCATCCGCACAGGTAGCATAGGTTTGGTAGCCGCTCGTATGTTAAGGAAACAAGATGTTCATCCCCTATTTCTGTGTAGAGTCTCAGTGCTCGTCTAAGTGGTTTCGTGATGTTCAAACTGACTCATATTCGAAGTGATGATCCCCACAGACTACCCGTTGTCGTCGAGTCAATTTCTTTGAATCGGCTAATCTGGTGGCAGATGAATACAACCACTTCTTTTGTCATTTTTCCAAGCGGTAGGTCATGGATGTGGACGTGAAACATGCACTAGTCAAGATTCCCCATCATAGGGTTTTCCTCCACACCTACCATATTTAGCACCAACAGACTTATCTCGAAGGCCCACGGTGCATTCTCGAAAGCTCTTTTGCGGTCCAAAAGGTGATCAAATATGAAAAAGATCCAGTTACCCTAAAATAATTTCATATTCATCCCACGCATTGGATTGAAGGTTGCCATGATTGTGGTACGCAGGGCTTCAAACTGGAAAGATTTATGCAAAAGCAACCGTCCGACCAAACAGAATCCTTTAGGATCAGGATCCCCGTTCCATAGCCCGATGGAATGACTACCCTATTATTCTCATCATCCAAGAGTGAAAGTTTCCTTCCCAGGTTCGATATCTCATCGTCCATACTTATGGACCGTACTAGAGGAGATCCGAGTATGTACCAGAAAAGTGGAGGAGAGCGATGTACTTGGAGCGAATCAACCGTATTCTGCAAAGTCAGGAAAAAAGAACAGGAATTAGAATAGCACAGAGCAAAATCAAGGAAAAAAAATAGAGAAGAAAGGCAATAAAACCGGCATCGAACAAAAGAAATCAATCAAGAACTAAGAAGAGACAAAAAAAGAAGGGGGATAAAGGAGCCCGTAAGCTAAAACACTTTGATATTAGACCAGCGTATGATAGCGATGATAAAAACCGAAGAGGGATTTAAGCCATGAAAGCAAAGACAAGGGAATCCCCTTATTCCCTAGACAAATGATCGTTGGTCATTGTTTTAGCAAATGAGATCAACACATTAGCTGTAACCAAAAAACATGACAAATGCCTTAAGCATAATTGATAATCATGTCAAATATTTTAACTATAATCAAAACAATACCTGATATACCCTAGCCTTTTTCGAAGGCCCAAAAGACCATTGGTCCAATAAGAGTGCAATGAAAGGAAGCCCAATAGGTGGAGGCTTACTCACCTGCTTGGGTAGCAATTTCCGACCCACTTGAGAGCCAGTTGTAGCGATCTATTTAAAGGATTTATTAGGCCACCTGAAGGTCCAGCTGGAGACCACTTGACTAAAGGCCTTTGAGGCCCAATCGAGGTTATCAGGCTCATTTGAGAGCCTAGTTGAGGATCACTCGCTTGAAAGCCTACTCGAATGCGCAGTTGAGGGTAGCAAGCGCACCTACGAGCCCAGATGAGATTGCATACTTGGAGGCTCATCAACCCCAATTGGTAAACCTAACTAGAAATCAACGGGTCATACAAACCCTAGATGCCCCAAGACTTATCCTAACAACCACACACCTTTTGGAGCAAATCTAGGAAAAGTGGTTCTTAAGAATCTGCAACCGTCTGCCTAAGCTCTCATCTGTAGAGGCACACAAGTCCTGCTTTGTGCAGATGCAAAAGTCCTATTAATAGTAGGCACATCCATGGTTTAAAACACTACAAAAAAAAAGGCGGCGATTGGGACGATTTAGTGCGACCGTTCCAAACCCTATTCCAAATAGGAACGGTAACTGAAACTATTATGGAATGGTAACCCGTTGCTGACGTTACTTTCGTATTATTCGAAGTCAGAACGTGTAGGAACGGCAATACCATTCCTGTTTGTGTGGCAACATATGTGTGCCAAAATGTACTCCCATTACCATTCCAAAATGGGAGCAGATATATTTTGGCATTCCATTTGGAACACATATGTGGAAATTGAAATGGTTATTTGACTAGAAAAAGTAACCATTCCTGCCCATGTTCCACAACTCGGGACAATTTGGAACGCATGATGGACCGTTCGAAAATGTAGTGCTAAATGAGACCCTTTTACACCTTGAGTGAACAATGTAATGCAATGACCGTTCCAAATTGTAGGTCTTGAGAAAATTAATTTAATTCCAAATACCGATCCAAAATAAGTTACTATTAGGAACGGTCCGTGTACTTAATAGATTATGTGTTCCGAAGACCGTTCCAAAGGTGCTACAACGGCTATATTTTAACGGTTACTTTAGCGTGCATATGTTCATTCCAGAGACCGTTCTTAATGATGGAGCAACGGCTATATTTCAACGGCTACTTTAGTGTTCCAAATAATATTCCAATGCCCGTTACAATATTTTTCTATATATATGTCCCTCTTCATTTTAATTGTTCTTATTACTCTCCAACTTATTTGTTCTAACTCACTCTCTTGATTTTTTATACGTAAAATCGAAAATATCACCAATTTATGCTAAATTTGCATTGATCTTGAAAGGTGTTTTGCTCAGGTAAGAAGTTGAAATTCTTTAATGGTTAATTTTATATATATATATATAATTTGTTCTGGTCATTTAATTATTGTTGTGAATTGCTTGTGTACGTAGGACTAATCATGTTAAGATAGTTAAGGAGATGGATGTATGGTCGAGACGTGCTAGGTGTGACGCTGGAGTTTGAGGATGGTGTTACAATATTTTTAGAATGGGCCAAATCTCAACGTGCATATATGGACGGGGAGAAGATTTAGTGTCCCTGCAGAAAGTGCAAAAACGAACGGTTCAAAACATCGGACGAGGTAAATTTCGACCTGTGTATGAAAGGTTTGATGTCAGAGTATTATAATTGGACTTCGCATAGTGAGAGAGGGTGCAGGAATACTTTGATGCATTGACCCCGCGCCTTGTGCAGCAGCACCAAACGCCACCCGTTCAGGAGGATAGTTCGAATTGGGGTGATGCGGCTCAGATGGATTGGGCTCAGAGGATGGTATTCGATGCCGTCAGGCGTCTTTCTGGTCTTCGTATAACCAGAAGGGACCGGTTGATGATGGCACTCGTTATTGTCCTTTTGATGTGGGTCCTAGTTCATATTATGGTTAGGGTCCATATGATTATGTGTCTGGGTTGTCAGACCGTTTTTTTTATGTAGTTCATGCTGCCGACCAACCGTTGTGGAACGGTTGCACTACCTCTCAGTTGGCATCAATTGCTTTTTTGGTGAATATAAAGGCCGAAGGGGATTTTTTCGAGCATACATATGATCGCTTGTGTCAGTGGGTTGATACTGTAACGCCTCACAATCATACTTTCCTCACTGATTTATTACAGTACGAAGAATTGATAAGAGAATTGGATTTACCAGTTCAGAAGATTGACGCGTGCAAAAACAGTTGCATGTTGTACTGGAAGGACGATATTGATCTAGAATATTGCAAGTTTTATGGAGATGCTAGGTACAAGCCCACGAGGGACAGAAATCCTAGACACAAGAAGTCCCCCTATGCCATTCTTAGGTATCCACCGCTAACCCCTCGGCTGTAGAGGTTGTATGCGTCAGAAGCCACTGCAGAGTATATGATTTGGCATGCCAGCCATCAGACGGAGGAGGGATCCATGTGTCATCCGTCTGATGCAGAGGCTTGGAAACATTTTGACCGGATGTATCCTGATTTTACAGCTGAGCCCCGTAATGTTAGACTAGGGCTGTGCACGGATGGGTTTGCACCGCACGGCCAGTATGGTAAAACTTACTCATGTTGGCCCGTGATACTTACACCATATAATCTCCCACCAGGAATGTGCATGAAGTCTGAGTATATGTTCCTAAAGATGGTGATCCCTGGCCCATCGAACCCCAAACATTTTATCGATGTCTACCTGGAGCCGTTGATCGAGGAGTTGCAAAATTTATGGCATGTGGGTTTACGTACGCACGACACTATGATAAACCAGACATTCATGATGCGGGCCGCATTGATGTGGACAGTGAGCGACCTTCCCGCCTGTGGGATGGCGTCTGGATGGAGTACCGTCAGTGTTATGGGGTGTCCGGTTTGTATGGAGGATACACGGGCATTCTATTTACAGTACGGTCGAAAGACATGCTATTTTGACTGCCACTGGCAGTTCTCCCATCGGACCATCCTTATCGCAGGAACAAGAAAGCCTTCACTAAAAATAGAATGGAGAGGAAGGTTGCACGTCCGAGGCTGACTGGAGAACAGATCCGAACCCGTGTCAATGTGTTTAGTGTTGCAGTCGAACAACCGTTGAGTGAACCGAAAGTCTACGGTGTCGACCATAAGTGGACGAAGAAAAACATCTTTTGGGAGCTTGAATACTGGGGGGCGCATCTGATACGACACAATCTTGATGTCATGCACATTGAGAAGAATGTGTTCGACAATATATTTAATATTGTGATGGATATAAAGGGCAAAATAAAGGACAATCTGAATGCATGAAAGGATCTAAAGATCATATGTGATCGGCCGGAGCTTGAGGTGGACGAAAGGAGACCGAACGTGATGCCCAAAGTGGTATATACACTGACGAAGGATCAAAAGAAGAAGATATATGAGTGGATTCGTTATGTTAAGTTTCCTGATGGGTATGCAGCTAACTTGTCCCGCTGTGTCAACATGAAGGAGCTAAGGACGCACGGCATGAAGAGCCATGATTGTCATGTATTCATGCAGAAGTTGATTCCGGTTGCCTTCCGTGAAATGCTTCCTCAACATGTTGGGGGAGGGGGGCCTTGACGGAGGTGAGCCTTCTATTCCAGATCCTATGCTCAACCACACTAGATGTGAACAAGGTAACGGAATTGGAACACAGTGTAGCCGTCATCCTGTGCAACCTCGAGAAAATATTTCCTCCTTATTTTTTCGACACAATGGAGCACCTAATTGTCCACCTTCCATATGAGGTGCGCGTTGGGGGGCCCATGCAATACAGGTGGATGTACCCATTTGAGAGGTAATTAACTACACTAAAAAATTTATTGTTAAATATATATATATATATATATATATTATTTTTCTGTGGCATTGGAATTTTAATAAATAATCGTACGAATAGATTCCTACGCGATTTGAAGAAGGAGGTGAAAAATGAAGCACACGTCGAGGCGTCAATAGTAGAGGCTTATATTGTTGAAAAAATCGGGCTTTTCTCTTCTCACTACTTCGGACCGCACATTCTCTGCAAGCGAAGCAGACCCGGTCGAAACGATGATTTCACGAGAAACGATGATCGAATAGTATGGTCCATTTTCAATCACCCGAGCCGAGCAAGTGGAGCCTCAAAGAAGAGATGGTTGAGTGGTGAGGAACTTCATATTATTGAGATGTACGTGTTGTGTAATTGTGAAGTAGTTGCGCCATACTACGAGTAAATTTTGGATACAAACGTATCTCTCTCTTCGATCATTTCTGTTTGAACATGTTTATTTATAATTATTACTGTTCCTGATACAGGTAATTCTTGAATGAACTGTACGAGCAACACCATTCAGAGGACCCAATAATTGATCAACTAGTGGCAACTCAATTCAAGGATTGGTTCAAGCGTCGTGTAAGTGTCACTTTCTTATTAATTACGACTATCTGCTCAATTTCTTATAAATTATTTCAATTTCGATATGATGAATTGCAGGTGAAACCCGAATTGAATCACACAGACGACGAATTGTTGAAGTTGAATTATTGGGGCCTTAGAGCAGAAGTGACGACATACCCATCTTACTTCGTGAATAGCTTCAATCTCCACACTGAACGTCACAATGTCGGAAAGTCAACAATGAATTGTGGTGTTTGTGTCAAAAGCTCATCATATACAGATACGGCTTCTGACTTCTATGGAATACAGGAAGAGATAATTCAGTTAAATTACTCACTTATACCAGACATGCACATTGTACAGTTCAATTGTCGTTGGGTCGATCCGGTTAGAGGCATGAAGATACACCCTCGTTATCACATCGTTGATGTCAATTTCAAAAAGTTCTACCAAAAGAATGAACCACTCATACTAGCGCAATAAGCAGTACAAGTGTGCTACGCGGATTAACCGAGCATGAAGAGAGACAAAGTCGACTGAAAAGGTGTTTGCAAAATCAAGGCTTGAAGAGTAATCGATGACTCGCGATGGACCGAGATAGCCTATCAGATGGATGAAGTCGTACCTAATCCAGATGTTTGGTACAGACAACCAAACGTATGAACTTCATGACCCAGTGGGAATACAGTTGGTCCTTGATCTGTCCACGTCACAACTGAAGGAAAGCGGATCGGCCTGGGAACGCGACGGAAGCGCAATGGAGATAAAAAATATTCGGAATAAAAGAATTTAAATTGTGTTCAAGGGGTGCGGCCTTGAACATTCCCGTGCTATCGGTGTATAAACGCAGAATATAAATATATATAAATAAACAAGCGTTCGTAGCTATAGAATAAAGAAGAAACATAGAGCATAAATGTAAGTCAGAATACCTTTCTCGATTTTGTATTTCGATCGGCTACATGTGTTGATTCTTCCCGACGTTCATTCACGCGAGGTCCCAACGTAGAGACCTTCTAACGTAGTCCTCACCACACCAGGAGAGATCTCGTTTTTCTTGATTAAAAAAAACGGATCTAGAGGATGAAATCAAAAAAGGGATTACACTATCAAATTAGTGTTCCTTCTTGGTCTTACTTTGTCCTTCAATTGATCCTAGATCAATGAAGCAACAAAGAGGATTTAGAGAGTGAGAGAGAGGGTAGAGAGTGTTCATCTTTTTCCTAGAAGAAAGTTGAATAATAATATTCATGTCTTTGATGACAGTATATACACATATATATACTTTATTAATGTGATTATTGGAATGTGTCTAGGTTCATCCAAGGATGTCTAGATACATTCCAATCAATCCTCATTAAGCATCAATCAAGCCAACCATTTCATAAGGTATGATTTAATCATACCAAGTGAAAGAGGCTTGATTGGAATTGATTTGTCTCTTTCCATAATAGATAAGTTAACTTGTCATCAAAGGTCTTTATGGCCAATTTTAGTACTTCCAAGAGAAGTAATTTTCAGCCATCCCCTTTTAGAAGAAGTCCAACTTCTTTTAATTTCAAAAGTGGAATTAACACCTCTCTTGGGCCAAGATTTAACGGACCGAATTTTATTATAATCCAATTACAATAATCCCAAGAATTAAATCCTATTTAATTCATGGTCCAATTAAATAATTCCTATTGATCTTTTAATCCAATTAAAATATCCAATATTCGATTCTCTACTTAATCGATAAATCCCATTTACCAATAGAATGAATGTTCGATACAATATCGGCCCGTCCATCTAATGGACAATCCCATAAGTAATCCAATTACTTATCATCCTCTAAAATTGACTCCAAGTCAATTCCATCACCTCCTCGATGATTTGTATGTGACCCTTTAGGTTCACTCTCAGCTAGACTTGGGCTCGTGTCCAATAGGAGCCCATCACCATGGGTGCCCGTCTAGTAACGGTCCATGGCACTAGAGACTAGGTGAATGTTGGCGTGAACATTTAGACGTCGATTTCCTATGGGTACGGTCCTACTGTCGACCGTCTCTCGGTCTTAGTCTAGGATATGGAATTGGGCGTCGGTTCCTATCCTTGACTAGGCAACTATGCTTCATACCCCAGATGCGTTTACTCTATTAATCGACGTAGGAAATCCTTTCCTAATCAATCAATTGCTATGGCCATAGACTTTCAGAGTCTAAACCATCTCAGAGTGCATAGAAGACGTCACCGTCATATACTGACAGGGGACAGATCCTATCTTGGAATCCACCGTCCTCGCTACATACTCCAACTGCACTGGATAAGGCTTATAATGACCATGTTACAGAATGATCACCTCTCGCCAGATCCAAGATACAGTCTTCGTATGCACGTGACTGTCATGATTCCTCAAGTCTGAGGACTAATCCTGTACTAAGAACCAGGAAATCCAGTCATACCGACCAAGCCTCCAAGGCTTCCATATGATGATTCCCGCGAGTCACTTGAGTCAGTCGACCACCTTGTCAACTAACCCACTAAAATTGCATAGACGACCTTCGTATGTCACTGATGAAACTCGGCACTCACCCAGTGAATGCAATACTTACTGCAAGTCTCAATAGGATACTCGATGCCTAGTCTCGAGGTCCTCGACTTGGAACGTTTCAGACCAACCCTCAGAAGTTGGTTTCATAGCCGCCATCCAATGCGCAGCCCAACTACATGGGTTATCTAATTGGTCTGTGGGCATTTGTTGTGACGTTGAAACATCGTTCAATGTTAGTAGTAAGCGCAACGAACACAGTGTCAATGATGAATACTTACTCTATTCATCAGGATAATATTATTTTAATAAAGATTAACGAATAGTTCCCAAAACTGCCAATCTAATTGGCATTCTGGTTACCTATTCTAACAATCTCCCACTTGACCTCAAAGCCAATTACCCATGTCTCTCAGAACCTTCTCAGAATGAGTAATCTGCGATACCGGTTCAGTCTCGCAGGTCTACTTTATTTTTCTCCGAGGTAATACGGTCCAACCGTATCTCGCCTCTTCCTACCATCGCTACCTGCTGATGGTGGCTGTCTAAGAATTTTCCATAGATCTTGTGATGAGATCTCGGGCCCAAAAGGCTTTAGCCATAGCTTAGTTGTTAACTTCCAAGGAAACTACTGGCTCGGCCGTGCTAGGCACTACATCCATCCAATGGGTGCTATTTTCATCCAAACCACCTTCCAGAAACAACTTCCAAAGTTGGCAGATATTCGACTTTCGTGATGAAACATCGTGGTATTCTGCTTGGAACCTTTCCAAGCTACCATACTCACCATTAAGTTTGAACATACATAGGTATTGAGATTAAATATTATTCACATGATTCTAGAAGCTAGTATCACTATAGCCTTCCAGATCAACTCTCCATAAACCGTGCATCAAGAACACTTCTCTAATCCTTATTCAGGTCTTAAAGACTGCTCCCAACTGTTGTCTATTGCCTCTTCGGTACACACCCGATATCCATTGTTATGTACGATGCATAAACAACATCAGGTCCTATGCACCGAACAACATACCCATGTTGCGTACGGCAAAGACGTAGGGGATGTAAAACATCTAAGCTTCCTCATTAGTCAATCGTGACTAAGTTTTGGATGGCTTGGCCCTATTCATGGACAACTGCGTGAACAATGCACATGTTTCTAGTGTTTCCTAACGTCTTAATTTCATTCCAAATGAATAAGACGTTACACACTTAACACTCGGAACACTACCACACTCCCACTGACCCTAATCCTCGTTATTGACCAAGTCATACATCGTATGGGTTCGTCAAAACGAATATTCCAATTACACGAAATCTCAAACCCAATTTGAATTTCAAGACAGCCCCTGCGGCTCCAAGACATTGATCCAATCTCGATGTCCAACATGGCTTCTCCATATGTCATTTGGATCATGCCCCAATTGATCGGTCAGACCCAGAAACCTATACCCATCAGGTATCTAAGGTATTCTGGTTATCCCTAGGAGGACTGGAATATAGTCAGTAGGAAATAACCTGATGTTTGTATTATTTTGCACTAGACCTGCACAAACCAGACACCAAGTCTAGTCTGTCTTCCTACTAGTCCCTTGACGTATGCAGGACTATCCCACATACTCAAGAACTTTGTAGGATACAGGCTTTCCAAACCATATCCAATATGCTAACTAGATCATGACTTTAAGAAAGTGCCATGTTTCTCAACATGACAACTTTCAATTCCATGTCTAGATGGCTAAGGTAACTTCAGTGAAATATCGAACGAACCAAGTCCAACAGGGTTCGTTTTCTCACTTATCAGAGACCATTCAACCACGGTCGCTTCAAGAAGAATTTCACTGATTGAGAATTCCATTCTCATTCGGATATTTTAGAACTCCCACTGAATACACGTCCTCTCGATCTAATCAAAAGGTAACCAATTCGATTCACTACTCCAAGTCTAATACCCCAAACCTACCAAAGGTTCTTAGACTTGTGAATCCTCTTTTAGTCTTGTGTATTCAGCAACCTTACAGATATGCTTTTTGGATCCAATCCAATAGGCTATTGGCACTCCCATTAAATACACACCCTCTCGATCTAATCGAAAGGTGACTAGTTTGGTTCACCACTCCAAGTCTAATTCCCCGAACGTACCAAAGGTTCTTAGACTTGTGAACCCTCTTCTGGTCCTGTGTATTCAGTAATCTATAGAAGTCTTTTTGGATCCAATCCAATAGACTATCAGCAAGCCCACTTTGTCTAACAAAATGGCTCTTTAGTCTTTTCCTTCTCAGAGAAGATTTGCAAGCTAGTAAATCCAAATCATCTATTGCTAGACTCTTTAGATCTTCCAACTTCCTCATCCTTAACTAAAGGAAATTGACCTAGCCATGGATGCCAAATCCGTAAGTTCATCTTGATTGTATCCATTTTTAGTCACTTGTTTTGAGTACTCATAATCCAATTATGGGACAGTGTCAAGTGTTTATGTATCAAACCTAGCAGACAAGAATCGTCATTCTTTGTCAAATAAAAGTAATTTTATTGATCAAATTATTGTATCCAAAATTGTCCAACAATAAATGGAATATATTTTGATCATGCTAGGTTACATAATTCCCACAGACACAATCTTAACATGATCACTACTAAGCCTAGCTAGTCCTTAGTTTTTGCAGCAACAGTTTCGCCATTGCTAGACCTTAGGATCGTCTGTCTTAGCTTTCTATTCCTTATCATCACCTGTGAACTATTACAGGTTATGAACGACTGGTATCCAATACCAAAGAACAGAACAGTGATCATGTTGATACTCAATTCAAATGTCACCTTCATTGGAGAGGGGCTTTAGGAAAGTCCCCCATCCAATGTCCCTTTTCTCGCAGTTAATGCAAACATCATTCGGAACCTCTGACTGCCGAACCCTTTTCCTCTTTCCTTTACCCTAGCCCAGCGATGTAACAGGAGCACTCAAAGTGCTGGTAGCGACTGATATTGTCTGAGCCTTCTTCCTCTTCCTGCGTCCGGCACCCTAACCTTTTGCTTTAGAAGTCGAAGCCTCCTCACTAGTACTGTCGGCGCAGATTTTTCAATCGTTGCCTTGTATTGGACCAACATTTTTATCAACTCATGAAGGTCTTTCTCAATCCCACTCATATTGTAGTTGACTATAAATGGGTCGAGTGAGGGGAGAAGAGACTGAAGGATCACGTCAATGTACATCTCCCTTTCAAGATCAGCTTGGAGGTCTTTGAGCTTTTCCACGAGGGATAGCATCATCACTCTATGCTCTTGTACCGACGATCTTTCTATCGTCTTCACTCTGAAGAATGGCTTCATTGCAGCATATCTAACATGTCGGTCTAGGACCGCATAGACTTGCTGCAATCGAAGCATTATCGAGCCGACATCCTCCAGCCTATCATACTGCTTCTGGATCTCATTATCAATGGATGCCACTATGATGCTGCGGACCTTCCAGTTGTCATCAATCCTCTTTTTGAACGTCAAACGTTCTTTGGGCGATGACCCTTCCGGCAAGGTCTGAGGAAAAACCTTATCCAAAATATAAGTCTGGTTCTTTGAAATCTAAGACCATATTAAGAATTCACAGTCAGGCGTGGTAATACGTTCCATTAGACTTATTAGTCTCAAGTATAAGGGTTAGTGGATTCTTAGACCTCAATAGTTAAACAGAAAAACATTCAGTTGATTATAACAATATTATGTTCAAATTAAGACTTGGTCCTTTAGTCATTAACCCCTCCCACTTTTTCTACGAAAACCCATCACTGTCAAATGGGGTTTCAGGAAACCATTTCCTAGTAGGCTTGGGATCCACAAGCGCAATTCTCCATGCCCCGCTTTTACGATTCACATGGAAAAAAGCCTTATGGGAGGTATCTAATACCATTCTCAACCGATGAGATTCCCAAGATATTCTGCCTCACCTCTTCACATGATCCCGAGGACTCCAAGAGAATCATGCTACTCGATGTTAGGCTCGACCCATCAACCAAATCATACCTCAACTGTCGCCCCCCACGACTCGTGAGACAGGAAAACAGTGAGCGTACTCTTTGTTCACAACAACGGTGCAACTTTCCTCTATTCCAAATGTGCCACGACTCATGAGACCACACTTGGGTAGCGGTAGCTTCCTCACGGCATTGCTATGGATGGAAGGCTTGGACAGATCAAAACCATTTTGATCCAAGTCCATCATGGGCCTAATATTTCAACTTGGTCCAACCAAGTGAGAGTTCCAAATTATTGACCGAGACCTCATCATATTAAGATTTTGCATGCATAGATATCCAATATTATAAAGCATTTAAATAAATGCATCGCATGCAAGTAAATCTAGCATACCCCTATTGGATGATCGCGAGCCCAACCTATGCGACCCACTAAGCCCGCAGTGAGTCTATGGTCTGTCTAGGGTGGTCCTACACTATTGAAAGGTTATGTGGATCGTCCCGGGAGATGAACGCGAATTTGCAAAGCATAATTGAATGGAATTTAAAGCATGCATTACATACATAACCGGATCAAGGGGTGTGCCCTTGATTCTCCCAAGCGTTCGGTATATCTCATGTTCAATAAAACACAACATGGAGGCCACAGAATTTGAATCGAAAACACAATTAAAGAACCTACCCGGTTGTAGTTTTGTCTTTGTTCGACTACATGCATTGTTCCCATTTTGCACCAAGATCTCAAAGAAGAGACCCTCTAAATCATCTCACTCGCTACACCGGAAAGCAAAGAACCCTTGTGCTAGCAAGAAATTATTTGGGGAGAAGAGACATCGATACACGCTATCAATTAACGCAATCAATGTCTCTTATGTTCTAACTTGAATAAATCAAGAAGAACAAAGTAGAATTCTTGGAGAGTGAAGAAGAGGGATGGATGAATTCTTGAGAGAGGGATGAGAGATGAGAGTTGTAGAGATTAGTAGGTGTGTGTGTGTGTGTGTGTGTTTTTTGAGTATTTATAGAAGATAGAATTTCCTATTCCTTCTCAAACTCTTCTAAATAGACACACTTTGACTAGGATTTTGACCTAGTCAAATCCTAGTCAAACTAGGCTTTGATTAAGTCAAATTAATCATGGCCCTTCATCTCATCAATCCCTTGATTAAGTCAAATTAATCATGGCCCTTCATCTCATCAATCCCTTGATCAAATCTTATCCATTCATTTTGATGGGCTTTATTGATTGGGCCCCATTTAATTCTAAATTAAATAATCCCATGGACTTTATATTAAATCCCATTTAATATACTAAGCTCATTAATTAATTAATGGAATGGAATTTATTTATATCTAATTAATTACCATGGGTGGCCATCTAGCAACGGTCCATGGCACTAGAGACTAGATGAATATGTGGTGTGAATGTTTAGGCTTCGAGTTATACGCAGGTGCGGTCCTACCGACGCTCAATACGTACGGGTACGGTCCTACTGCCGCCTGTCTCCCGACCTTCAGTCTAGGGCATGGAATTGGGCGTCGTTCCCATCCTTGACTAGGCCACTATGCATAATGCTCGAGATAGGTTTAACTCGACGTAGGAAATCCTTTCCCACTACATCAAGTGCTACGACCATAGACTTTGTGAGTCTAAACCATCTCCGAGCGCATAGGAGATCTCGCTGTCATATCCTTTGATAGGGGACAGATCCTATCTTGCAATACACCGTTCTTACATACTCCGACTGCACTGGACGATGCTTATGATGACCATGTAATATAACCGGTCAAATTTCACCAGATCCAAGATACAACCTTAGTATGTAAGGGATTGCCGTGATCCTCAAGTCCGGGGACTAATCCTGTACTATCGAAACAGGGAAGACGAGTCATACCGACCAAGCCGGAGTGGCTTCCATATGACGATTCCCGCGAGTCACCTCAGTCGGTCGCTCCCTAGCAGGCCGACCCACTAACACTGCTTAGATAATCCTCGTCACCTGTCGATGAAACACGACAGCAGATGCTTAGTGCAAGTCTCAAGGGGATTCTCGATGCCCTGTCTCGAGATTCCTTTGACTTGGAGTATTTCAGACCGATTCGACGAAACTGATTTCATGAACCTACTTCCAAGCGTAATTCCAATTTCTCAAAATGTTATTTCAGTCTGTGGGCGTTTGTTGTGACAAGCAGTAAGTACAACAAACTCATGCCTATGAATCCTTACTACATTCATTAACATAATATTACTTGTTCACAGATTGACGAATGGTTCTCAGAACAGCCAATACCATTGACTTTCTGGTCACCTATTCTAACAACTATTACAACAAATTAACCCAATGTCATGATAATGGGCCTTGCACTCTACTTGTTTTGCCTTGATGTCTCACCTTGGGCTCGTCCAACGTAGGCCTCATTTTTCTCCGTGGGCTTGCCATATTATACATAAAATGTAAAACCTCACCCAAAAAATTCCTAACTACTCTCATTACAAGAGAAATGGAATACATGAAAAATAAAAGAAAAAAAGACAAACCTTAACATCATGAGGCGAAAGTGGGAGATAATAGTCCCAAAACAAGAGGCCCGCAGGCCCACCCAAAAGGAATTTAAAACCATACACAGGTCAATGAGCTTCATGATCATTCCTTGTTAATCCAATTAACAAAATACAATATAATTACATATACAATATAATCATGCTCCAAATAATACAAAACCATGTATTAAATGAATGATATACAAGCAGATCGGCCCGGAAACGCGGCGGAAGCGCGATGGAGATAAAAAATATGCCGAATAAAAGAATTTAAATCGTGTTCAAGGGTGTGCCCTTGAACGTTCACGGGCTATAGGTGTATAAACGCAGAATATAAACATATATAAATAAACAAGCCTTCGTGGCTATAGAATAAAGAAGAAACCGAGAGCATAAATGTAAGTTGGAATACCTTTCTCGATTTTGTATTTCAATTGGCTATATGCATTGATTCCTCCCGACGTTCATTCACTCGAGGTCCCAACATAGAGACCCTCTAACGTAGTCCTCACCACACCGAGAGAGATCTCGTTTTTCTTGCTAGAGAAAAATGGATCTAGAGGATGAAATCAAAGAAGGGATTACACTATCAAATTAGTGTTCCTTCTTGGTCTTACTTTGTCCTTCAATTCATCCTAAATCAATGAAGCAACAAAGAGGATTTAGAGAGTGAGAGAGAGGGTAGAGAGTGTTCATCTTTTTCCTAGAAGAAAGTTGAATAATAATATTCATGTCTTTGATGACAGTATATACACATATATATACTTTATTAATGTGATTATTGGAATGTGTCTAGGTTCATCCAAGGATGTCTAGATACATTCCAATCAATCCTCATTAAGCATCAATCAAGCCAACCATTTCATAAGGTATGATTTAATCATACCAAGTGAAAGAGGCTTGATTGGAATTGATTTGTCTCTTTATGGCCAATTTTAGTACTTCCAAGAGAAGTAATTTTCAGCCATCCCCTTTTAGAAGAAGTCCAACTTCTTTTAATTTCAAAAGTGGAATTAAGACCTCTCTTGGGCCAAGATTTAACGGACCGAATTTTATTATAATCCAATTACAATAATCCCAAGAATTAAATCCTATTTAATTCATAGAGAGTGAGAGATAGGGTAGAGAGTGTTCAACTTTTTCCTAAAGAAAAGATGAATAATAATATTCATGTCTTTGATGTCATTATATACACATATATATACTTTGTTAATGTGATTATTGAAATGTGTCTAGGTTCATCCAAGGATGTCTAGATACATTCCACTCAATCCCCATTAGTCATCAATCAAGCCTACCATTTCATAAGGTATAATTTAATCATACCAAGTGAAAGAGGCTTGATTGGAATTGATTTGTCTATTTCCAAAAGAGACAAGTCAACTTATCATCAAAGGTATTCATGGCCAATTTTAGTACTTCCAAAAGAAGTAACTTTCAGTCATCCCCTTTTAGAAGAAATCCAAGTTCTTCTAATTCCAAAAGTGGAATTAACACCTCTCTTGGGTCAAGATTTAACGGACCGAATTTTATTATAATCCAATTATAATAATCCCAAGAATTAAATCTTATTTAATTCATGGTTCAATTAAATAATTCTCGTTGATCTTTTAATCCAATTAAAAGATCCAAGATTCGGTTTTCTACTTAATCGATAAATCTCATTTACCGATAGAACGAGGGCCCGATACAATATCGGCTCGTCCATCCAATGGACAATCCCATAAGTAATCCAATTACTTATCATCCTCTAAAATTGACTCCAAGTCAATTCCATCACCTCCTCGATGATTTGTATGTGACCCTTTAGGTTCACCCTCAGCTAGACTTGGGCTCGTGTCCAATAGGAGCCCATCACCATGGGTGGTCATCTAGCAACGGTCCATGGCACTAGAGACTAGGCGAATATTGGCGTGAACATTTAGACGCCGATTTCCTACGGGTACGGTCCTACTGTTGACCGTCTTTCGGTCTTAGTCTAGGATATGGAATTGGGCGTCGGTTCCTATCCTTGACTAGGCAACTATGCTTCATACCCGAGATGCGTTTACTCTATTGATCGACGTAGGAAATCCTTTCCTAATCAATCAATTGCTATGGCCATAGATTTTTAGAGTCTAAACCATCCCAGAGTGCATAGGAGACATCACTGTCATATACTGACAGGGGACAAATCCTATCTTGGAATCCACTGTCCTCGCTACATACTCCAACTACACTGGACAAGGCTTATAATGACCATGTTACAAAATGATCACCTCTCGCCAAATCCAAGATACAATCTTCGTATACACGTAACTATCATAATTCCTCAAGTTCGAGGACTAATCCCGTACTATCGGAACCAGGAATTCCAATCATACCGACCAAGCCTCCAAAGCTTCCATATGACGATTCCCACGAGTCAGTTCAATCAGTCGACCACCTTGTCAACTAACCCACTAAAATTGCATAGATGATCTTCGTCTGTCGCTGATGAAACTCGGCACTCACCCAGTGAATGAAATACTTATTGCAAGTCTCAATAGGACACTCGATGCCCAGTCTCGAGGTCCTCGACTTGGAACGTTTCAGACCAACCCTCAGAAGTTGGTTTCATAGCCGTCATCCAATGCGCAGCCCAACTATATGGGTTATCCAATTGCTCTGTGGGCATTTGTTGTGACGTTGAAACGCCGTTCAACGTTAGTAGTAAGCACAACAAACACAGTACCAATGATGAATACTTACTCTATTCATCAGGATAATACTTTTTTAATAAAGATTAACGAATAGTTCCCAAAATTGCCAATCCAATTGACTTTCTGGTCACCTATTCTAACAAACATGGAGCAGGTACATCGCGCTCGACAAATGGTGAATCCGATGATCAAGATGATGAACATAACTTTGACGAGGCTGAGACCGAGGAAGAGACTATTGATATATAATTCAGTGCATAGTTACCTTTTAATTAAGCATTAATGTATTAATTATAATTTTTTTATACAAGAATCTAACTTTAGAACGGTGTATCAATTTTTTATATACCTTAGTTTAAGCATTCTATTATATAATTTTTTTTTATATTTTAATAAAATAGGTTAAATTTTAAAAATTGGAATGGTCATTATATACCATGACCGTTCCTAATATAGGTACAATTTTTTTTCCGTATAGGCGCCAATTGAAAATAAAATTTGAGGAAAATTTGAATCAGGAATAGTCACTATATTCCCATGACCGTTCCTATTACAGGTACAGTTTTCAGATTGGCGCCCGCTGAAAAATAGGCTCCAAAATTGAATTAGGAACGGTTCGAATAATTGAAGGACCGTTCCAGATGTAGGTCCAATTTTTGGTTTTGGTGCCCAATTAAAAAATTGGTGGGAAAATTGAATTAGGAACGGCGTTTTATATCCAACCGTTCCTACCTATAAAGTGGTTGATACCGTTCCTATATATAACCCCTAACAGTTCCTATGTTATTACTATAATAAAGCGTTCCTAAGGCAATTGTAACCGCTCCAAATGGTGTTACTACTTTGTGTATTATACCTAATTCTGACGATATCTCAACATCCGTGAGTCGGATCGAAACCATTTTTAAATAAATACAAGATTATGACTAAGATTTCTTATCTACTCGTCTGATTTTCAATCAGATGGTCGGATTGACGGATGCAATGGTTCTTCTGATGACGAATACTGACCGGGAACGATATCTCGATATCCGCAAACCAAAATTTTTCAAAACTACATATAATGTATTCTTGTGTGTGTTAAATTAAATCTAACGATCTGATTGTAATTTTGATGGTCTGATTAGGTGATGCAGTGCAACAATACAAGATGTCAGTTCAATCGGTGAAATACTAACAAACTTAATTATACAAATACACTTCTCATTGTGAACGTGTGTCTATTGTTTGAAAATTACTATATATTTTCAAATTCTTTAAATATCCAATTGTATACCTTTATTCGATCATACACGTGTTCGGAACGTATTTTTCTTAATTTATATTTATTTTCTAAGAAGATAAAAAAAATTTCAATACATATAGGAACGGGCACGTATGGAAATAGGAACGATCACCATTTATAGGTAAGCAAACGAAGTCATTTTTGTATTTAGGAACGACGTCGTATTTGTCATTCGGACCGGTCTTAGGAACGATCTATACAAAATATGACCATTCCAAAATTCTTATATAAATTAAACCCTTGGCAGATTTTCTCTCATTTTTCTGCCTTTCACTCTCTCTCTCTCTCACTCTCACTCTCACTCTCTCTCTCCCTCCCTCTCATTCTCTCTCTCTAACCCTAAAAAAAATCACCTTTTAGCCTCCGCCGCCTCAACCTCCACCGCCAGCACCTTTGCCTCAGCCTCCCTCTCATTCTCTGTCTCTCTCCACCGCCAGCACCTTCGCCACCACCATCAACCCGCCGTCACCGCCAACACTACTACCAAGTAGGGTTTCCAAAAACCCTACTTTTAATTTTTTTTTTTTCTGTTTTGTAAATTTTTAAAATTGCATGTAAATTCTACAATAGTATGTAATGTTAGGGGATTGATGTGTAAATTGTGGTATTTTAGAATGTTAGTCTTTAATTTTCTGGTATATCGTTGAATTTTCTATAATTTCTGGAAATTGATGTGTAAATTGTGTATTTTCTGTAATTTATGTAATTGTACTGTAAATTCTGTATTTTTCTGTAATTTTTGGCAATTTTGTGTAATTTCTGTATTTTCTGTAATTTGTGCAAATTGTTGTGTAATTGTTGAATTTTTCGTAATTTTTTGAATTAATTATGAGCTTTCTGTAATATAGGATATTTTCTATAACTCCAATAATTTCTGGTAATTTTGTGATTAATTTTTTATTTTTCTGTAATTTTTGTAATTTTTTTAATATAGGATATTTTATATGTTATTAGAATTTTTAGATGTTGTTAGAAAATTTAGGATAACTACAATAATTATGAAATTTGGTGAAATTATTTTAAAAATATTATGTATTTTTTTTAAAAATAAATATATGAAATTATTGTATTTTTTGCTATTTTTAAAATATTTTATGTTATTTTAAAAAAAAAATCATTTATTTATAAACAGATTAACAGATTTTTTTTTTAAAAAATAAACTATTATTTTCACTAATTTTGAAAAAAAAAATCTGTCATTTTAAAATATTTTTTGTTATTTTTAACAAAATTTTTTGTTATTTATAAATAATTTCCGTCATTTATAAGTATTATATGTTATTTTTTAAAATAAATTCTGTTATTTTAAAAAAATCTGAAATTTATAAAAAAATTTGTTATTTTTTTTAAAAAAATGACATTTATAAAATTATTTTATATTATTTTTTAAAAAAGTTCTGAAATTTTTTAAATTATATTTTGTTATTATTATAAGACTTATTATAATTACAATAATGTCAAAAGTTGGGACTTAGTAATCATTTTAGGCTTTAGGAAACAAATTAGGATTATAATATATTAGATTAACAATTTAGTATACATGGGATTTAGATTATAACTTGTATAGAAAATTCCAATAATCTGTCATTTATTAGAATAATTTTGGGGCTTACGCAAGAATTTTGGATTTTATTTTATATTTTCATTTTCAAAATTTAGAAATTTATCATTATTAAAAAATAAATTGATACTTATATTTTTTTAAAAAATTCATACTACTAATATATATATTTTTTTTAAATTGTAGATCATGTCTAGTCAGGATTTCCCTCCTCTTGAAGGTGCATGTGGTCGCGGCCGTGGTCGTGGCTCGGTGGCACCACCGCCGGCGGGTGCTGCTTCCTAAGGTGGGGAAGCAGCATTCCGACCACCACCACCGGCAGAGCAGCCAACTGCCGCACCAGTGCAGGATCAGGAGCCCAATTCGTCTACTCCTGCACGTGTCCCAGAGGCTGTCGGACCATCTACTCCCTCACCGGCGGTAGATTCGGCCTGTCCATGGGCTGCACCACCCCCACAACTCCCCCCACCATCTGCCCGCCGGTATATCACCCTCGCCGACGCCAGGTATATTTTTTTAAAAATATTTTTGTAATTTAAATTATTATTTTTATGTCACAATAATTATTATATAATTTCAGGGCTGAGCGCAAGATACACAAGCGCATGTATGCGGTGGTGCGAGGACATTATCGCCACCCTTAGGGTTGTTTGCGCCAGGTGCGGCTAGAGCACCAACATTTCTGGTTCGAGAGCCTGAAGGTATTTACTTTAATTTCAATTTAATGGTATTAATTGATTTTTTTAAATATTTTAACAATTTATTATTATTACTTTTTTTTTTTTTTTTTGCAGATCACGTACTGGTGGGACTGTGACGACGAGTCCATGTTCAAGGTCTTCCACATGTTTGCGGGGAAGTTCCTCCGCAAGAAGTTCGTTCTCGCCAGACAATCTCTGGTGAAGCCTCTCTCGCTGGCGAACGAAGTCTGGCGGCAACTCCTGTTGTACTGGGACAACAAGGAGTTCAAGTACGAGTGCCACAAGAACAAGGCCAACCGGTCCGCCAACCCAGCAGCATCCTCTACTGTCTACCGCGGGATTCTACCTCCGTCGGGATGCACAAGAGGAATATGGTAAGAAATTTTATTTTTTTAAAAAATATTCATCATTATTAAATTAAAACTGTAATAACTGGTCCCTTTTTTATTACAGGAGACACGCAACTCGGTTGGCCAGTCAAGCAGATGGAGTTATTCTCTAGATGCTACAAGAAGAAGGCGGACGGCTGCTGGAGCGGCCCGAGGGCAGCGGAGGTGGCAGTAAGCTTTGTATTACATTTTAAAGTTTATTTTATTTTAATTTTTGGAAATAATGATAATAATAATAATAATAATAATAATAATAACAACAACAACAACAACAACAACAACAATAATAATAATAATAATAATAATAATAATAATAATAATAATTTACTATTTTTACAGGAGACGTTTCAGAACTTGCTGGAGGATCACTAGTCTCAAGGCACGGCCAATCCTATGGATCGTCCGGCCGAATCGGAGGGCTTGGTGGCGCAAACCGAGCAAGAGTTATGGTTGGCTGCAGTCGGGAGCAAGAACAAGGGCCGGGTAATCAGTCTTAGTTCTGAGCTCACGGCCTTAGCGACCTTTACCTCGCCATCACCACTGCCACCGCCATCGTCGAACTTGGAGGATCGCATGGTCTGGCTGGAGGAGATGATGGTCGACATGATGGGCATGATGAAGACTCTGCAAAGCAACAGTTCCGTTGTCGGCTCGTCACGGCCTCTGACAGACCCCTTCCCCCTCCAGACAATGACGATATGGACCAGGACGAGGGGGATGTGGTGTAGATTTAGGATTTTTTTTAACAATTTTTTGTAATTAAATTGGATAACATTTTTTTCTTTAATATACCTTTTTTTTCAAATTATGCATTTTTTGGTATTTAAATAATAATTATTTAACCAAATTCTAAAAAAATATTAACAATTTAAATTTAATTTTAATTAGAATACTAATTATTATATAATAATAAAAAAAATTAATGATTTATTTTTTTACAAATGGGCTTTTCGACGGTTTCAGATTTCATAAAAATCGACGTAACCGTTCCAAAGGAAGACCGGTTTAATGAGCCGACCATTCCTAAAATCGTATATACAAGAATTCCAAATTAGGGTCAACCATTCCCAAAATTAGTCCAAATTCAATGATTTTGTGGTATAGTTAGCGTTCTATTCCGAATACCTAAAACAGGTCCAAACACGTATTCCAAATAAAGAATAAAAAAATCGTTCCTACTTTCCTTAGCAAAGCAGGTCTAGAGGTGTTCCACCTACCGTTCCAACATCTATCCCCAAACAAATTGTACATCTTTCCTACTTGTATTCCACATACCGTTCCAACATCTATCCCCAAACAAATGGTACCCCGTTTCAATTTGTATTCCAGTCTTAGTGAAAAAATGCATCTCCAATATATTTAGTCCACTGCAACCCGAGTTCCAAGGACTATTCCGATTTACGTGATTTATATTAGATGTGACCGTTCCAAATATTAACCATGTGTTCTAAATACACAAATTATATATTCATACACACAAATGTAATTAGGAACGATTTCTACCTTGTACGCCAAAAATAATTCCAAAATAGGAACGGTCTAGATGGCACCGGTCCTACATATTAGGAACGCCACTAGTTTCAACGAAGCACTGACCATTCCAAAATTGTTCCTAATCGAGGTCCAACATCATCTAGTGATCTTTTGATCATTCCAAAAGGAAAAACAACCGTTTCTAGAGCCGTTGTAATTCCCACATTTTTTTGTAGTGAAATTTCCATGCGTTTCCTCCGAAATAATGGAAACGTTTTCATTTTCGATGTCATGGAAACAAATATACATGGTAGTTTCAAAATTATCTAGTTTCTTTCGAAACACTTTATTTTTTCTTAATTTTCTTCGAAATCTTTGAGTTTCCGAAAAAACTTTTTATTTTTCCTAATTTTTCAGTGAAATATTTATGATTAAATATAATATTTGTCCTATATTTTTTCTATTTTGGCATTTTAATCCTTTATCTTTCTAGGGTAGCAAATAGGTCCTGTAATTTTTAATTTTTTTGCAATTTTGGTCCTTCAATCATCGGAGTTTGTAAATATTCCGGATCTTTTTTTAATTTGAGGCTTTTGTTCCCATAGGTCAATTTAATGGTCAAAATCGCGAAAAATTATAAGTTACAGGACCTATTTGCTACACTAGAAAGATAAAAGACTAAGACACCAAAATATAAATGATATAGGACGAAAATTTGGTTACGTGTTGGCAGTAATTTGACCAATGGGAACAAAATTCTCAAATTTAAAAAAAATTTCGGTAACATTTGAAAACTCCGGTGGTTGAAGGACTAAAATCGCGAAACATTAAAAAGTTACAAGATTAATTTGCTAACTTATAAAAATAAAGGATTAAAACGCCAAAAGACAAAAGATACAGGAGGAAAATCCACTTAAGCCAAATATTTATATCGTACTTTTAGCTACAAATATATAAATTCTTGTGTTATGCATAAGTATTTCATTTAGTAATAACATATTTAATATTACGCTAAATTAATAAAAAATATTATATTATTATTTAGTCATGTCAATAATTATATCAATTAATAACTCTAAATACATAATTATACTACATAAAAATAATATTAATGACTAAATGATACAAAATTAAGATATATTTGAATTAAAAAAAGAAAAGTAATATTTTTAATTTCTTTCTATGACTATTGTGCATATTTCTTTAATTTTATGATTTTTTTGTAATGTTTTTAAAAAAAATTTTATATATATAAACTCGAAACATGTGTTGAAAATAAAACTTTAATCCATGGCAACATCTCTACCTATGTGTCGGCTCAACAACCTAGCACAAATTGGAAAAATTGAAAACATGACCCTATCCAAACCTACTTTATAAATACGCAATATATTCCTTCCATAAGCATCATACGATGCATGATTCATCAAGTGCACATGACACTCCATACTTGTATGCCATCTCACCATTTCTACACACTCAACACGCATTATTTCTTACAAAATTGGCGATGATTTTCGTTCAATTTCCATTAGGGAAAATTGCATTAAAATTCTTCTGTATTTTAAAAATTCAGCTAAAAATCCAATATATTAAAAAAATAGGCAAAAATATCCGTATTTTAGAAAATCAAGCATACGCCCTCCTCTCCATTTATTTTGTTTAACGCCGTTAATTTTTCAATTATTATCGTTATGCTTTTACATATAATAAGTTATTTTTATTACAGTGCCCGTTGATCTTCATTGATCTTATCTAAACCATTGGATCTAATCAATTTTTAACATCCATTAATGAAAAAATAGAAAATATTTTATCATTTTATAATATTTACTTTTTGTCTAATATATGTATATCATATATTGTATATGTATAGGGGAACTCGCCAGTGGAGGGCCGCCGCCCAGATCCACCTCCACTAGCCGCCACCTGTTTGAGAGCCGGCATCCATCGCCTACTGTGGGCGACAGCGACGTCGTCGCCCAGATCTAGGTTGGCGACGAGCGTCATCGCCACCTGCGATGGTGCGTGACGACGACGTTGCCGCCTAGATCTGGGATGGCGACAACCGTCGTCGCAGAGAAAGGGAGTGGCCAACGAATGGTGAGTTTCAGGGGCATGGGCGGTGGCCGGCGAATTGCGGAAAGCGGACGAAGGGTGGTGGGTTGGGAAGATAAACATTTATTTCAATTATTATTTTTAATATCTAAATATAATCATATTAAAAATTAAGCTATACAAATATACAAATTCAAAATACACAAAGTTATAATCAAATTAACTAACAATATTTAAAATTAAAATAATGTATTGATTTTAAAACTTATAAATAACATTAAAATTATGATAAAACTTTGATATTTCATATGTAAAATATGTATAATAATTTCACTTTATGTAATAACATTTTTTACATATAAATATTGATGAATATTACTTTTTTAGTATTTATCATATTTTCTTCAGTATTAAAAAGATAAAGAATTAACCAAACATAAAATAAAAAGAATAATGGAAGATACAAGGGCAATTTTGTCCATTCAAAGAAGTCGAAGGCTGAAAGTTGGTCAGAAAGCTATTTCACTCGCATTTTCAATGCGTGCAGGTAACTCTCCATTTTCTGTGACGGTTAAGGTTTTTTTTTTGCAGGATTTATTATTTCAGAGGGTCTTTTTTATTATTTAATTAACACGGGTAAGTTTTTAGCACATTTCCTATAACACAGGGGAGTGTTATGTATTTTTTTTTATTATATTATTGACTTGAGTTTCGAAATGCTAACCATGTTGATAGGTATTCCCCACTCAATTTCACAAGCAAAACATTGTTTCCAACTTACAAATCATTGGTGCTGAAATTTGGTAAACAACGATAGCAAATATTGATCAATCGTATTTAAAATTTTAAATTTTTACATTTGTTTGTCTTGTTGTAATTTATACTATTAGTTTACTATAATTTTTAAGTTGAAGTCTTTTATAATACAACAAATAATCATTTTTTTTTTAGTAAACCAAACATGCCCATTTGCTAAATTTCAGATTATGCCGAACCAAAAAAGGGAAAAAAACACTGCCATGACTTTTGATTTGCTATGGAATTTGACAAGAACATGTTTGATTAATTCGGGGCGCAATTAGTGCCTCAATTGTTAGCTTGAAATAACATGAGCTCCATCATCATCTTCAATCCAATTCATTGGATAACACCAAGTATTTCTTTTTTAAAATTATGATGAACATTTAGAATAGCAAATATATAAATAAAAAAAATAGAAAGAAAAAGAAATCAAGGCCGAGTAAAAGTAATTTGTATCCTTTTTACAAAATAGTATTACATCTCGTGTTCATTCAATACATACATAAATGTTATATATGAAATTGATGTCACCAAAACACGAGATTGACTACGTTGTATTATAGGAGTGCGATTTAACACACTTACACTATAGAGGTGTTACAAGAATTTCACTTTCCCTCAATGAGAGAAATAGGTAGAGGTATTTATACTAATAAGAGTTTGTGCTTATTTAGGACAGGTAGGAGTAAAGTATTACTTTGTCCCTCACCTACTCCCATGACATGAATACGTTTCGTTTACTAGGGCTATTTAAGTAATTTGTCACATAGCGACGATTTTGTAAGTTTCAACTTTGGCCTTTTTATTGTGGGACCTCTCGCTTGCCTTATTTGGAGCAATTTATTTCCTCTATCAATATCCCTCCAATTCTTAAATATCGCTTGGGATATTTAGGAATTATATTGAACCTTGGGGCTTTCTGTAGGCTTGGCCTATCTTGAGGGTTGACAGGGTTGTGTCTTCTCTTATACATATCCTCATTCCAGTGATTGTCTCGTCCACCTATGCAAACTATTTCCCTCTTTGTTTTCTTTTTGCAAAATATCTTCATAGCTAGGAGAGGTACCTTTTAAATAGGGATAATTACACTCCCCTCCCTTGAGGTTTGGTGTAATTACACGTAGACCTCCTGTGATTTAAAAAATTACATCTAATACCCCTGAGGTTTCCTTTTGTACAACAAATAAGTCCCTCCGTTAGTTAAAATTCACTGAATTTGTTGATATTATTAAAAAAACTGAATGAAAATCAATATTTACCTTCGATTGACTTATTAATGACTTAATACAGGTCAAACAAATATTTTATGACTAAATTACCCTTATAACGGTGAAGATATTCCTCCTCTCATACATTAATGTGTGACGATATATAAGGGTAGTTTGGTCATAAAAGAATTTATTTGACCTACAATAAGTCAGTAATAAGTCATCAATGACAAATATCACCTTCAATTCAACTTTTTTCTTGCTAATACAACAAATTCAGTGAACTTTGACTAACGAAAGGACCTATTTATTAGACAGAAGCAAACCTCAGGGGTACTAGATGTAATTTTTTATACTACAGGGGGTCTACGTGTAATTACATCAAACATCAGGAGAAGAGAGTGTAATCACCCCTTTTAAATATCTTCAATTTTTTCTCCCCTTTTTACTCTTCTCACATTATTGTCTTTTTCCTTCTTATTATGTCATTGTGTTGATTTATCTTTATGAGTCAACACACTTGGGGATCGATTAGGTACCTATTCGGATTAGGTCGTGATATGCTCGAAGAAACCTTTGAGTTTTCGTCGAAGGAGGCGGCATTGCCGCTGACTGAAGGCGACGCAACTGCTGGTCGAGGCATCCTCCCTCGACCAGGTTCTGGCGGAGTCTGGTTGAGGTGGGCTGCCTCGACTTGGATCTCGTCCAGGCCAGCCACCTCGATCGAATCTTGGTCGCGGTGTTGTCTCTCATCCGTCTTTCATTTTGGGCACGGGGAGAATTGTTGATTTTCAAGATGAAGTCATTGAGGCTAACAGGAACTTGTCCGAGAGTCATTCTGATTTCCTCAAAATTTTAGTAGGCTTGGGTTCGTCTTTCAAAATTATTTCTAGCCTAGTGCAAGCTCAAAGTGATGAGTTGGAGTCATCGGCAGCCCCCAGTCTATGTTTCATTGTCGTCATATGTTTTGACTTTATCTTTCCCTTTGTGTGATTTTTGGGAAAGAAGGTTTTGTTGCAGGACATCCTGCGCTTCAAAGCTAAATGCAAACGGCAACAACGCAGTAGTGAATGTGACTTGCGAGACCGTCATCCTCCCTCGTCTATGAAGGAGAGCGAGAGACATTTCTCGCGCCTCTTTCCCTGCGACTTTGGGAGTCGCAACAGGGGCAATGAGAGCCTAGTAGAGCAAGTATATTGTCGAGTCGCGTCGCTCGGTTCGTGTAAGATGTCTGGCCAGTCCAACTCTTTTGACCCTTGTGTTATGGCATAGGGAAGGGGTTTTTCTCCTTTGAAGCTAATTCTTATGAGGGAATCGCCTTGAGGGAGGATTTTATGTTCCTCGTTCCCAAGATTGTTGATGAGGTTGATGCTAAGGAGAGTGAGTTGGAGATAATGTATGAGCCACCTGCTGAGGAGGCATGTGTTGATGTCGAGAGATGAGGGTGATTTTCCTCCTCAAGCTTCTTTTATATACACAGTCTTTTGGACTTAGTAATTTTGCTTTGTGAGTGAGTCAGTTGTTTGTTATTCATTTGTTTTAATGATTACTGCTTTATGTTTTTGGTTATTGATTTGTTGATTTCCCCTCATTATTCCTTTATCTTTGGGAGCTTCTTAGGAGTTCTTTTGCTCATATTTGTGGGCGTCGCTGGGAAGTTTCTCAAGAGTTCCTTTATCTATTTTCTGGGAACTTTGTAGGAATTTTTTTACCATACTTGAGAACTTCTTAGGAGTCTCTCAATTGCATTTTTCTTTGAGAATATGGTAGGAGTTCCTCTAATTGTATTCATGCATCTCTCTTTGGGAACTTCTTAAGAGTCCCTCAATTGTAATTTTCTTTGAGAACTTCGTAGAAGTTCCTCTAATTGTATTCATGCATTTTTCTTTGGGAACTTCTTAGGTGTCCCTCAATTGCATTTTTCTTTGGGAACTTCATAAGAGTCACTTTAATTGTATTTTTCTTTGGGAACTTCGTAGGAGTTCCTCTAATTTTATTCCTTGTTACTTTATCTGTCTTTTAGGAGGTAGTTCTTTTACGTTGTAAGTCTTCGCGATTTTTTCTTCTAGGGACGCTTATTATAGATTGTTATAGTAGGTAATAACAAAAAATACTCTGATTTGTGTAAGTTGTCTTTGGGCGATAGTAGTCTTGTTTGTCCTATCCTCTACCTATATGGAAATGGCAACAGGGATCCAATTTCATCTTCATAGGAAATTCCCGCATGGGTGGCCGTCACTAGACTAGACCTTGTTGTCTAGTGACAACGAGGGTTTCAACCCGTGAAACACTCAACATCATGTAGCATGTTAAGATACTTGGAGGCAGATGTAGCATGAGATCGACTATATTTGTATTATAAGGGTGCGATTCAACACGCTTATATTAGATAGGTGTTACAAGAATTTCACTTCCCCTCATGAGAGAAATGCGGAGAGGTATTTATACTGGTAAGAGCTTATGCTTATCTAGGACCATTTCAGTAATTTGTCACATAACGTCAAATTGGTGAGTTTGACTTTGATCTTTTCATTGTGGGACCTTCCGCTTGTCTTGTTAGGAGTAATTTATTTCCTCCATCATAAATATCTATTTAAGGCTAGTTGGCCCGACAATTATATAATTGATAATTGATTATGAAATAATTAATTTTAAAATAATTAATCTTAAAAAAATTGTTATGGCATTTGAATACATAAATGACCATACAAAGGCAGTTATAACCAAATCGCAAACATAACAGGTAACTAGAAGAAATGATTGCGGTGAGATTAAAAATTACAAATTGAATTGTTTATCAAAATGTAGTTTTATGGAATATAATTCCAAAAGTGACATATTGGGAAAAAAGCTAAACGACACAAGAACACAAGTTTGGCATGTCCAATTGAAAAGCCAAACGACCACTTAGAGTATATAAATAACGTTAGTATTTATCTGAACATGCCAAAATAAAAAATATTTTTTTAATATGTACTTCTTCTTGTTAAAGAAACAATACAATACTATTCACTCTTAATTATTTTTTAAATTAAGATTACAAAAAAATACAAAATATTATTATTTTCATTTAAATTTTTTGTACTAAATAAAAACCATAAGGTGAATTACAATGACCTCCCTAAGGTTTGACACAATTATAAATACTCCCTGGTTTGTTCAAAAATTACAAATACCCCTGAAGGTTTGTAATTTGTAACCAAATGTTTGAAATTGTTCATTTTGCTCCTTTTTTTTTAATTGTAGAAAAATCATCCGAGGAAAATTATATTATTGTCACTTTGTGTATAAAACGTAAGAAACCTCTCCCTGTGTATTTTAGTTAAAAAAAATCAGAAAAATTTAAAATTAAATAAATAATTTGATTTGTATGAGGACATTTTGATCAGTTCTCCTATAAAAAAAGTATTTATTATACAGTTATAAATTTCAAAAAATTATTTTTAATTTTTAAAAAAGCAAGTGAATATCAATAATTATACAAAATTTCAGATAAGATCATTATAATTTACCCTAAAACCATAATTGTAGAACCACATAGGGGGACCGAGTCATGTGGCCTAGCATTGTCCGTGGAACTTAGTCAAATAAATTTATTGGAACTTTGCGTTCACACTTCACACCATTTACACTATCTTAGCTCCCATAGATGCTATGCCAAAATCTAACTACTTGAATAGTTGATACGTGCCAATAAGTCTAACTTAGCTCGCATATAACGAAGTTGAGGCTCTATGATCTATTGATAAGAGTTTAAATTTTATTAATATATGAGTATTAATATACTTTAATAGTAATTATTATTAGTTTATTGTAATAATATTTATTAGTTAGTTACATATTTCATAGAGATAATTACTCCGTTCTCCCTTGGGATTGGTTTTATTACACGTAAACCTCCTATAATTTGAAAAATTAATACCCATGATGTTTGTCCCATCCAACAAATAGATTCATCCATTATTCAAAATTCACTAAATTTATTGATATAAAAAAAATGAAAGAATATCCACATTTACCTCCAATTAACTTATTATTAACCTATTGCAGGTCAAATTATTTTTTTTTAACCAAACAACTTTTATGCATCTCTATGCGCTAATGCATGTAAGGAGGTCCACCTTGACCGTTATAAGAGTAGTTTGGTCATAAAAGATTGTAATAATTACACCACCCTCCCCTGAGGTTTGGTGCAATTACATGTAGACCCCTTGGTTTGAAAAAGTACATCTAGTACCCTTGAAATTTGCTTCCGTCTAACAAGTAAGTCATCCATTAGTTAAAAGTCACCGAATTTATCAATATTAACAAAAATAATTGGACGAAAATCTATATTACCCCCGATTGACTTATTAATGACTTATTGCAAGCCAAACAAATATTTTTTTATAATCAAAATATCCTTATATCATCCATTAGTTAAAAGTCACTGAATTTGCCAATATTAACAAAAATAATTGGACGAAAATCTATATACCCCCGATTGACTTATTAATGACTTATTGCAAACCAAATAAATATTTTTTTATAATCAAAATATCCTGATACATTTTCACACATTAATGCATGTGAGGAGGTATATTTTTTTCGTATTTTTTATTTTTTAATGAAATAATTTTTGGCCAAAAATGTATCGCGTTCATTTTTAAATCTGGTTTAGGATATCCGAAAATGAAATTTTATTTGATAGTCACGATATAATTGTGCTTAAATTAAATCCACGTTTTCTCTATCAAGAATTCGCCTACAATTAAATTAAACTACAAAAAGAAGTAGTTGTTAATTAGGAAAAATGCAGCTAATCGTATTTACCTTTTAGTATTTGTATAACTCTTGTGAAATTCAAACTTAGACATTTGAAAATGGGATTTATGCTCTAATTATATTATTTTTTTAAATCCAATACTCCATACCAATAAAAGTAAATGCCACGTAAATTAAGGCAAATTAGATTTAGATAAACGTAGTATTCGTGAAAACTTCTTACCGGTATAGGTATTGATGTACTCTTACACATGCCCTACGCTTTAACGCCATAAAATATGGACGATGTAAAATGAAAGACGGGAAAAATGTAATTTGCTCCCCTGTGTTAGTCAAAATGTGCAAAAAACCTCCTGTGAAAAAAAACAGCAATATACCCCCGTGTTCATAAAAATTGAGCAAAAAACCCCCTCACGCGAGCTCGTGTATTTCACCCGCTTTTTTTCAATTTTTTTATTTATTTTTAAATTTTAATTATAAAATTAAATTTATAACTTTATCTTGAACCATTCGATTTGTTGAATTTACGATCGAAATTTAACTAGTCAATCAACGGTGCAGATCTTATTTACTTTACATCAACGGTTAAAAATTTTAAATATATATGTAATATATCTTTTATATAATACAATTAAATATATTTATATATATATATACAGTTAATTATTATTATATATATATATATATAAAGATGCGTAGGGCGGCGGCAGCTGAGGCGGCAGCGGCGGCCTTGATGGCAACCGCTGAGGGGGAGCGACGAGGAGAAGGGGGAGGCGATGGGGAGCGACGGGGGAGGGGGGAGG
Organism: Sesamum alatum; assembly: GCA_034509735.1. NCBI lineage: Eukaryota > Viridiplantae > Streptophyta > Magnoliopsida > Lamiales > Pedaliaceae > Sesamum > Sesamum alatum. The sequence continues at coordinate 1,112,947 of JACGWO010000004.1, forward strand.
CGGCAAGAGAGAAGACAGATCTGGGGGAGGCAAGAGACGAGGCATCGCGGGGAGACGAGGCGTGGCCGACGTTTGAGGGAGCGGGATACGGCAACCGCTGAGTCGGAGGCGCAGTGGAGGGAAGGGGAGGCGAGGCGAGGCTGAGCGGTGGGGGAAGGGGAGGCGCAGTGGAGGCGAGACGGAGGTGCGGGCACGACGCGACGGAGAGGGTGCGGGAACGAATTGGCGGGGTAGCAGAAAGATGGGAGGCGACGGGGGAAGGCGGATGGTCGGCGGCGGATGGGCGGCGGAGCAGAAAGATGAAGAAGAAAGGGGGAAAAAATTTATATTATTAATATATATATATATATATCAATATATATAAATATATAATACATACTATATAAAAAATATATTAATATATATAATTGAATATTTATACATAAATAATAATATAAAAATAATATTTTAATAGTGAAAATCAAGTAAAAATCGCGCAGTCAGCGCGTGCATCCCACCCCAGCCTTTAGAAGGTTTTTTGCACCATTTCTAAAAACACAAGGGGGTAAATTGCTGCTTTTTTTTTTTACATGGGGTTTTTTGCACATTTTGACTAACACAGGGGAGCAAATTGCATTTTTCTCAATGAAAGACTACCTTTTATTTACGCACTGTGACATAATTTTTGTTCTTAAATTTGTACTGGTACACGTGGGACACTTATATATAGGGTTAAATTTTTAAATACAATTTACTTCCTTGTAAAATTTAAAAAGTTCAAAAAAATCCCTATACTAAAAGAAAATACAAAAAACTCCATTGGCATTTGAAAAATGATGCACTTTACCTCCATACTCAGGGGAGTTTTAGCATCACTTTTTAAATGTCATGGAGGTTCTTTATATTTTCTTTTTTTATAAGGAGTTTTTTGAACTTTTCTAATTTCAAGGTGAAGTAATGTATGTGAAATTAATTTGAAATTTTAAAAATTAATTATTATTTTTTAAATATATATTAATTGAATAAATAATAAATATTAAAAATTTGAGAAACTTATGAGAAATTATTGAAAAAATGTGAGAGAAGATAAATAAGTTGAGAAGACCAAAAAAAAATGAAAGTTAATAAAATAATCCAAAAATGAAAAACCACAGATAAAAAATACTGAAGATGCTGAAAGAGTATTTTGAATTATATAAAAGTATATATCTATACTATTATAAAGGGAAGAGGCTTTATAAACTCAAAGTGGTAGTTTTGATACCACTACACCAAATTATCATAATACCAAAATGCCCTTCAACTTTCCCACTCATATTGAATTAACTACTCAATCAAGTTTTTTTAAAAAAATTAATTCCATGCAATTAATGTACTCAAAAAAATTAAATTTACTCTCATTTTGTTTAAGCTTATTGTTGATTGAAATAGAAGTATCAGATATTGGGAAAATTTTCAATTTCTAATTTAATTTGAGTAAAATATTTATTGATAATTAACGCATTAGAAAAAGTTATCGAATAGCTTTTATATGTGAGATTGTAAGACAATAAAACGTTTTAATATACAAGAACAAATTATGAGCTTTAATAAAATAAAAATATTATTAAAAAATATGCGCGCAGGTACTGCGTGTCACAGTGTCTAGTAAATATTAATGTTCTCATTCATACAATACCAACTTAAGTTCGGCAGCAACAAGGCTAAAAGTCCCTAGCTATCACCCCAACTGCTATAAGGCATTAACTACTCGTTCGTGCTCCTCACTCGAAGGTCACTCTCCCTCTCGGCTCTCTCTTTGGAAGAGAAGTATTTTAGCTTCAATTATGTCCTAGGTCCTCACGCTTTTTGGGCTTCCAGGCTCGGAATTAAGAGTCGACTAAGACACTTTCCTCCCTTTTGTTAGCTTGTTGTTAGTTGTTTCATTCCTCCATCTCATACGAGAGCCAGTCACTCGCTACTCTAGCTCTAGTTACAACTCAGAAATATATGAATGTAATAAAGGCACCACCTATCATATAAGCGACTGAAGACTCGACTGCAAGCATGTCTGTAAGCTTAGATTCAATCCGACCAGCCAGCGGTATACGACATGCTTGAATCTCGATGTATGTACATAATATTTAAAAATTATAAATAATTATTTTTAATTGATGTGTTATTTATCAATCATGTGATAGCAGTTTCGGAATATAAAATGTGTTCAAAAATTGAGATGTGCGCTAACGACTAAAGGGTGTTTTTAATTATATAAAAAATAGCAGACAAAGAAATTTTTTTGAAGATATCAAAAAGGTGTTTTTTAATTATATAAAAGCATGGTGAAGTTTTCTAACCAAAATAGTGTGAATTCGAGTTGCATCAATTCATATTGATTTAAATTATTGATATCGTTTATCAGTATTTAAATTTAAATATATTAAAAAATATAATGAGCAACATATTATAAAAATATATATATAAAAGTACAGATAAACATTGATTCTTGTTCATATATATACTATCAAATACGAATGATAATTAATATAAATGAACGGTGAGCATTAATTAAAATTAATGGTAGTGGATTAAATTTTCAAGATTTGATACATGTAATAAATTATTTGAGGAGCTTTTTTTGGTAATCAGGAAGAGAATTACAATTAGGGATAATTACACTATTTTTTTTTCAAAATTTAGTGTAGTTACACGCATGGATTAAAGTTTCGTTTCCAACACATGTTTCGAGTTTATAAATATTAGAAATTTTTCGGAAACGTTTCGGAAATGCTACAAAAAAAATCGTAAAATTAAAGAAACATAAATAATAATTATAGAAAAAATTAAAAATATTACCTTTCTCTTTTTTATTCAAATATATCTAGTTTAATTTTGTATCATATAGCCAATTAACATTATTTTTATGTAGTATAATTATGTATTTGGAGTTATTAATTGATGTAGTTGCTATTGACGATAAATGATATAATAATATTTATTTTTAACTATGTGTTATCAAATATCTATATTATGTTGATATTTGAACATATAACATTACTAATATAGCGTAATATTAAATTTATTATCATTAAATAAAATACTTATATATGACACAAGAATTTATATACTTGTAGCTAAAAGTACGATACAAAAGTTTTGCGGAAAAATTAGGAAAAATAAAATATTTTTTAGGAAACTCAAAGATTTCGAAGGAAAATTAAGAAAAATGAAGTGTTTCGAAGGAAACTATATAATTTCGAAACTACCATGTATTTTTGTTTCCATGACATCGAAAATGGAAACGTTTCCATAGTTTTGATGGAAACGCATGGAAATTTTAAATCATGGTTACACGTATATCATCATGTGATTTGAAAAACTACACCGAGTATTCTTGATGCGTCTAACAAATAGACTCATATGTTAGTCAAAATTCATCGAATTTGTTGATATTAATAAAAATATTTAATGAAACTTATATTTTCTTTTTCTTACCAAACTACGCCTTTAAGGGTGAAAATATATTTTTTCACATGCATTAGCGTATGAAGATGTATAAGCATAGTTTGGTCAGAAAAAAAAAATTGACCTACAATAAACAGTAATAAGTCAATCGAATGTAAATATGATTTTCCATACAATTTGTTTTCTAATATCAGCAAATTTGGTGAATTTTGACTAACAGATGAGTTTTTTTACTTGTTAGACGAAAACAAATGTCAGGAATATTAGTATAATTTTATAAATCATATGGGATTTACGTATAATTACACTAAATATAAAAAAGGGATAATTACACTCTCCTCCGCTGAGGTTTGATGTAATTACACGTAGACCTAAATCATAGAGGGTCTACGTATAATTACATAAAACCTCAGTGGAGGGAGTGTAATTATCCCTATAAAAAATGACGGTATAATTATTCCTAATAATTATGAATATTGTATTTTGGTTTTGAGAAAAAAAAAGAAAAGAAAAGCAAAAAAATGTAGATGTAGTGGAAGGCAATAGGAGGAGGAGGAAGAGAGGCGAGAAGTAGTAATAGGGAGCAAAGAAAACAAGGAAATGCCAGCACATATTGGATGCTCTTCACTCTCCACTATAAAGAAACCAACCCCCGAAACTATCGCTCCTCCGCCCCCTTCCAAACGCCCTCTCCTCCTCTTCTTCTTCTTCTCCTCTCCTCCGCCATTCCATTCTTGCCCATTTCTCTCTCCGCCACCCCCTCCACTATGGACATCCGCCGGAGGCCCCCCAAGCCTTCTCTCACCACCCAACCTCCTCCTGCCGCAGCTGGAGATCGTGATTCATCTTCCCCTAAAGCCTCCGATGCTCTGCCGCTCCCTCTCTACCTAACCAACGGCATTTTCTTCACCCTTTTCTTCTCGGTGGCTTATTTCCTCCTCCACAGGTGGCGCGACAAGATCCGTAACTCAACCCCGCTTCACGTCCTCACTCTTTCCGAACTCGCCGGAATCATCTGTCTCATAGCATCCTTCATCTACCTCCTCGGATTCTTCGGCATCGATTTCGTCCAATCCTTCATTTCCAAACCCGAAACCGATGAGGAGCACCAGCGCTTCATTCTCCACGAAGATCGCAATATCCATTGCTCTTTGCCGCCGCTGCCGGCGGTTGGTGCCAAGGCGAAGCCGCCAATGGACCTTCCCGAGGACGACGAGGAACTCGTCAACTGTGTTGTTTCCGGCAAAATCCCGTCCTACTCTCTGGAATCGAAGCTCGGGGACTGCTTTAGAGCGGCGAAAATTCGTCGCGAGGCAGTGCAGCGGCTGACCGGAAGGTCCGTTGAGGGGTTGCCTTTGGAGGGTTTTGATTATGACTCGATTTTGGGGCAATGCTGCGAGATGCCGGTGGGATATGTTCAGATTCCGGTAGGGATAGCGGGGCCGTTGTTGCTGAATGGATGTGAATACTCGGTGCCTATGGCGACGACGGAAGGGTGCTTGATTGCAAGCACGAACAGGGGTTGCAAGGCAATCTATTCATCTGGGGGTGCCACTTGCGTTCTTCTTCGAGATGCGATGACCAGAGCTCCGGTGGTGAGATTTTCGTCGGCGAAGAGGGCAACGGAGTTGAAATTCTTCTTGGAGGATCCTCTCAATTTCGACACGTTGTCTCTCGTTTTCAACAAGTAAGCGAATTTTCTTTATTATTTGAAGGTTCTTAAATTTTGAACTGATTATGACTGAACATGATTTCCTACTGTTTTCTTTTTTAATTATTTGAGATTTGACTGCAGTAGGAGTTTGAGTGCTTGAATCGTCGGTTCTACATATGCATGTCAAATTATTGTCCTTTAGTTTGTTACTATTTGAGCTATCCTGACGCTGATTGGTGTTTGATCTTGCATGAAGCTTTGACTTCCGTTTTCATGAAAACTGAAATCTTTTTCAAGAACGGATTTCTCACGGATATATGCACTTAAACCTTTTTTCCTTGTGATTCTTTTTTTTTTTGGTATATGATAGTATTTTGTGTTCTATTGGACCGTAACGGGGCTAGATATTTCCTTGTGTTCTATTGTTCTATTACTGCTCCATAATGCTCCAATATTGCTTTGTTATTTCCATTTGAGTGAATAATTCAGAATGGGCTCTTTTTTTTTTCCCCAGTAGCAAAAGTTATAGCTCTTGTTTAAATTTGCTTGAGCTAAACTGCTCTTACCTTCTAAATCATGTTTATTCATTTGTTTTGATCATACATAGTATTGAAGATCAGATATAAGGTTCTTATGGTAATAATATCTTTGTTATTTATGTTTGTTTGACAGGTCGAGCAGATTTGCAAGACTCCAAGGCATTCAATGTGCTATTGCTGGGAAAAATCTGTACATCAGATTTAGCTGTAGCACTGGTGATGCCATGGGGATGAACATGGTTTCCAAGGGTGTTCAAAATGTTTTGGATTTTCTTCAGAGTGATTTTCCTGATATGGATGTTATTGGCATTTCTGGTGAGTGCTATTTCACCCACCTCTAATTACTATTTAATATTTTGTGATTATTTACTTGCGTAAATAGGTGCATTTATTATGTATCTCCTGAGTCACGGAATTGCCCAATTGTTGTAGATTTCCATTCTCTTGACATGCACCTATCGACCTGCATCTGATTAGCGCCGGCTCTTCTGCATAGAATTAATTCAATATCTTCTTGTTTCCTTATTATTTGTTGAGTTGCGTCAACCAATTGTAGTTGTTGCTGCAGCTTGTCTTATTAAGAAAAATTATCCATGATTTAATGACTTCTGATACAACCAATATTGTTGTGTTCTAGTTCGTTTTTGTAATTTTGATTGCTTAGGTAGTAATTCTTGACTTCTAATGCCAGGTGCAACAATCCCTCTTCAGGGGACCATTCAGTTTGAGATCAACATTTTTATATTATGTTGAACTTATTTGTCTTACTTGGTGCAGGAAACTACTGCTCTGATAAGAAACCTGCTGCAATCAATTGGATTGAAGGGCGTGGAAAATCAGTTGTCTGTGAGGCAGTCATTACTGGAGACGTGGTGTCAAAGGTATTGAAAACTAGTGTACCTGCCCTCGTGGAGCTTAACATGCTCAAGAATCTCGCTGGCTCTGCTGTTGCTGGTGCTCTGGGGGGGTTCAATGCACATGCTGCAAATATTGTCTCTGCAATTTTTATAGCTACTGGGCAGGATCCAGCCCAAAACATAGAAAGTTCCCACTGTATTACCATGATGGAAGCTGTCAATGATGGGAAGGATCTTCATATTTCTGTGACCATGCCGTCCATTGAGGTATTTAACATCCAATCTATCTGCATGTAGTTAATAATATGCTTTTTGCCAAATGGTCACGTCATTTAATGGTGACACGGGTTTTCAATAAAAAGAGATTTACTTCATCCTGTTTTCAGGTTACTATTTGTGCTGTAATAGTAACTTGTGGAAGTTAAATACATAATTCTTCCCTTGCTTCAGAAAAACAGTATGATGTACAGATCTTTATCTCTATTCATATGGTATATTATGTATCAACCTGAAGCACGTCTCCTCCCATTCTAGGTCGGAACTGTTGGTGGTGGAACTCAATTGGCATCACAATCTGCCTGCCTCAGCCTGCTTGGTGTAAAGGGTGCAAGCAAAGAGTCTCCAGGATCGAACGCCCGGCTCCTGGCCACCATAGTTGCTGGTTCAGTCTTGGCAGGAGAGCTCTCTCTAATGTCTGCCATTTCAGCTGGCCAACTTGTTAAAAGTCACATGAAATACAACCGATCAAACCGAGACATCACCAAAATCAGCTCCTAGGATCAGAAAACTCCCAGCTACTCGAAGAGGGTAGAAGTTGGAAACACATGCCAAAGTGCTGGGAGGAAGATTAGAGCCGTGAGGGGCCAGAAGATGATCAAACTATTAACTTGTGAGGCTGCTCCATGTGTCAAAGCTGGAAAGTTGGCAACGCATGTGAAGTTCTGAGGAATTGGGCTAACATGCTTGCTCCTATTTCCCCCATCTAATACAGTAGCAGCCCCACACTCTTGTGAAAGATCTGGAGTTCTCATCGAGTGTTCTGTATTGCTTCTTTTCCTATATCCTCCCCCCCTTTCAATGTTTTTCTCTTTCTTTTATTTCTTTCAGTGAAGAGTTTTGTTGTTAGATTGTAATCGTTTGTCCCCGTTGGGGAAAGGTGGCCTCACAAGAATCAGTTTAAAGTATTTGTAATGGATCATCTCCTCTGGTATTTGAGCTTTGTACAGGTTTCCCTAGATCATTGAACGTGTTTGTCGTCCTTGTATTTACGTGCTGTCTTGTTCGATCGACCTTTGGATTCATCGGTAGGGTCGGAGATGTCTGGACGACCTTTTTCTCTTGTGGTGTATGTAAGTTTCTGATGCTTGTGAGTTTCTGAAATATCTATCTACTTAATTTGACACTGATAATAGGAGGAGCTTGTGGTCCAAGTTGAGCGTCCTGTTGAAGGAAACATATATATGTTTCTTGATAATTAATTAAGGCAGCAGTTTCATTTGATCTTATTATTGTCCTTTCATCACTATACTTTTACCCCCCAGGTGTTAATGTTTTATTTATCTTCTCTGTTTTTTGTGATGGATTTTGCAAATTGGTCCCCAGGTTATACCATTTGTTTTTTTTTATCTCTTCTCTTAACACAATTTTATAATTAACAGCGTCAAAGTCATATTATTATGATAAAGTAGATCCAGGAAGTAAATGTATATTAAAGAATAAGATTGTGATCCTCCACAAAGATTGAGATTGAGAGGCTCTTAATCTGGCCATTTCGTGACGCTTCTGAGGCCCCAACTCATGTGAAGTTGGCATTTTAATAATATAAGTTGCATGACATGAATTGGCATCTCATCTCTATAATTCCAACATTTTCTGTAATTAATTAGAGTATTAGGCCCACAATTAAGGAAGATTGAGATTAAAATAAAGAAAGGGGAAGATGATGAATTTGAATATTTGATGATGATGTGTGAGGAAGGAGGTGTTGTTTGCTGGAATTCCAATAGTTTATGGAGTGAAAAAGAGAGTGAGGGAAGAAGGTTTGTCTGTGTGTGGGAGTGGGAGTGGCGCCTATAAGTTTCAACACTGTCACACATGTGATCATTTCTGGACCACACCCCCACTAACATGTTCTTGTCTCTTCACTCTCTTTCTCTGCATATTGGGTTACTTTTTTGCCCTCTTCAACTATACATTAGGTTTCCCTCCAAAAAAAATATAGCTATTTGTATACATTAGCTTGTATTCAGGTCTTTAAATTAACAGGTCAATTACACTATCCACCCTTAATATTATGAAAATATACAAATTCCTTCTTCTTATTGGAGGCGAGCAAAATTTATTATCAATTATTTATTGACATGTGTAATATATTTTTCTATCAATTTTATATTTTTATAAAATAAAATATTTATTGATGGATAAAATCAAATTTTGCCATGTATGGAATTAAAGTATTTAAGGCAATCTGAATTCTTGCCTTGCCAACAAAGGAAGCAAATACCACTGATTTGGTAATTCTAGATCACATCTTGTGATTAGGAAAATAAATGTCAAACAAATCATGAAGGGTCAATTAAATCATGCCATGTCATCAAGTAAATACGCCAAAGTCTTCCACCCTACAACTATAAATAGGGGTGCTTTTCCAGCAATTGAAGACACACAAAAACAATCGAAGACAATTGAAGGCGTAAGTAAAAGAGCATTCAAGAAGTCTCAAATACTATTAAGCGCAAATCAAGGAAGATCCATGATGTTCAAGGCAAAAATTAAGGTGTTCGTCGTGGAAATAATCCAAATTCAACGTTAGATTCAAGAAGAAGTCGAGAGACCCATGAATTAACATTATCAAGGCACAAGTCTACCTTGGCGGACGATCAAAGCGTCAATTCCACCAAGAAACACCCAAAGTTCAAGTCAGAAATTCTAAATTTATAGCGTTTAATCCAGGAATAAGTCAAAATACCACCGAATTAACATTATTGAAGATCTAACTCAACGTTGAAGGAGATTAAAACGTCAAGTTCCACCCCAAAGTTGCCAAAATTGAAGATCGCATTCTTGAAATGAAGAATCAGAGGCTGCAATTAGAGATTTCGCACCCACAAGATATTTAATTAAATTCAAAAATTATTTATAATATTTTTCTTGTTTCAATAAATTCAGAAACACAAAATTTGCGTTACAAATTTCTGGCACGCCCAGTGGGACCATCTCTACCTCTCAACTCTCCACCAAAAGCTTCGAAGTATTGCAATGGCTGCCAACAAGATCTCCACACTCAAAGTCGCTGCTTCAAGTTCAAATGAAAGTATCAGGGTCGTCACCAGAAGTATGTCGAAGAAGTTACAAACACACCCTGAGATGACTTTCCTTAAAATTGTTGAGAAAGATCACTCCATCTCAGCAAGACCATAAAGACGATGGAGACTTGAAGCATGACTCCTCTTCATCAACTCCTTGCTCGACATTAAGCGTAGCTCCCGTCATAGTGACAAATACCACAACCTTGGAAGAGCAAATTGCAAGCTTGACGAGGGCCATAGAGGGTCTAGCAAAGTATGTTCAGTAGCAAGACTTTCAAATCAGCAAATTAATTAACAAAATTGACAATACTGACACCACCATGTGGACGGAAAACAAGTTAAGGGCCGTGACGAAGTTGAAACATCCCTAAAGCAACAAACTAATGAAAGGGAGAAGTTATCAATATAAGAGTTGCAAGTCTCCTCAGAAGGGTTGATTCCCGTCGACCAACTAAAAAAATTCATCATGGGGACTATCAAGGACAAACTCGATGGAGGCTCTAAGTCGTCTATGACTTACACAAGCCCTATACACAAAGAATTAATAATTTGAAGATGCCAGTTGGCTACCAACATCCCAAGTTTCAATAGTTTGATGGCAAGGGCAATCCAAAACAACATGTGGCCCACTTCATTGTGACATGCAATAATGCGGGGACTTATGGAGATCACCTTGTGAAATAATTTGTCCGATCTTTGAAAGGAAATGCATGTGACTAGTACACTGACTTGGAAGCCAATTCAATTGACAGTTGGGGGCAACTAGAACAAGAGTTTCAATCGCTTTTACAGTACCAGAAGGACAGTTAGCATGATCGAGCTCGCAAACTCGCACCAATGGACGGAAGAACCCGTCATTGATTATATCAACCGCTGGAGAAATTTGAGCTTCAGTTGCAAAGATACTTTGTTTGCAACTTCTGCAATTGAGATATGCATCCAAGGAATGCATTGGGGACTTTGCTACATACTTCAAGGAATCAAACCAAAAACTTTTGGAGAATTAGCAACCTGTGCGCATGCCATTGAGATAAACATGAATATTGACGAACAAGAATACTTAAGTGTTGGCACTGATGAAGATGGACAAGAAAAAAAAAAAAGATGTCGCATCATACTGAAAACCTTAATTATGCTCCTTGATAAGAGCTTAAACTGTCAATTACGCTCCTTGGTAAGAGCCTAAACTATCCTGTCAAATACGCTCCTTGATAAGAGCCTAAACTATCAAATACACTCCTCGATAAGAGCCTAAACTGTCAATTACGCTCCTTGATAAAAGCCTAAACTGTCAATTACGCTCCTTCATAAGAGCCTAAACTGTCCTGTCAAATACGCTCCTCGATAAGAGCCTAAACTATCAATTATGCGCCTTGATAAGAGCCTAAACTTTCAATAATGCTCCTAGATATGAGATCAAACTATCTGAACTCTCAACTAAAATTCCTTCAAGCACTCCTTGATACGAGTATAAACTATCTACAAATTCGAATGAAGACTCCTTGCTACGAGTATAAACTATCTGCTATTTTCAAATTCAAATGAAGACTCCTTGATACGAGTATAAACTATCTATCATATTCAAATCTAAATGAAGACTCCTTGATATGAGTATAAACTATCAACTAATTCAAAACTCCTTGCTACGAGTATAAACTATCTCTAAAATTTAAATTCAAATGAACACTCCTTGATACGAGTATAAACTATCTACCAAGTTCAAAAAAGTCAAATGAAAACTCCTTGATACGAGTATAAACTATCTATCAAATTCAAAAAGGTCAAATAAAGGCTCCTTGATATGAGTATAAACTATCTACAAATTCAAAATTGAAGGCTCCTTGATACGAGTCTAAACTATCTATATATTTTTATTATGTTATGACTTGATCCTCTCAACGGGGTACGCAGGTAGTTTGAATTATTTTTCAAGTTCAGTCGCATGTTGAAAAAAATAAGAGAGAGACAGAGAGAGAAAGAAGAAGAATAAGAAGAAGAAGAAGAAGAAGAAGAAGAAGAAGAAGAAGAAATAAAATCTCATGCGAAGATACAATTTCGAGACATGTTCACTCTTTCGCTTTGTTGCAATTCGTGAACAAGTCTCGAGGGGGCATTTGTAGGCGAACAAAATATATTTTTAATTATTTATTGACATGTACAATATATTTTTCCATCAATTTTATATTTATATAAAATAAAATATTTATTGATGGATAAAATCAAATATTGCCATGTATGGAATTGAAGTATTTAAGACAATCTGAATTCTTGCCTTGCCAACAAAGGAAGCAAATACCACTGATTTGGTAATTCTAGATCACATCTTGTGATTAGGAAAATAAATGTCAAACAAATCATGAAGGGTCAATCAAATCACGCCACATCATCAAGTAAATATGGCAAAGTCTTCCATCCTACAACTATGAATAGGGGTGCTTTTCCAGCAATTGAGGATACACACAAACAATCGAAGACAATTGAATGCACAAGCAAGAGAGCATTCAAGAAGTCTCAAATTCTCTCAAGCACAAATCAAGGAAGATCCACGGCGTTCAAGAAAAAAATCAAGGCGTTCGTCGCGAAAATCATCCAAATTCAACGTTAGATTCAAGAAAAAGTCGATAGACCCATGAATTAACATTATCAAGGGACAAGTCCACCTTGGCCGTGTAACGCAAAGTGGATCGTCCTGGGAGGAAGCGCGAGTGTAGAAGCGCAATATTAAAAAACAAGAAACGTAAATCATGCATAAACAATGGAATTTAAACGAATCATTCAAGGGGTGTTTCTTTGAACCTCCCGGGCGTTTGGTGTATCTCATGAATAAAAGAAAACATATATGCTACATTCATGGAGGCCATAGGGTTGAAACGAAAAATGTAGTAAACGCCACTTACCCGTTGTAGACTACTTCGTTCGGCTAAGCGAGTTGTTCCACGTCTTGCCACCGAGATCCCAAAGTAGGAATCCTCTAGATTGTCCATGCAATTCACCGAATCTTAATTCCCGTGCTAGCAAGAGATCAAGAAGATAAAGGGAGGACAAATCAACCTAGCATTATGAATTAATGTGATTGATTCGTCTATCGTTTCCTTGTATCAAAGACAAGAAAACAAAAGGCTTTTCTTGGAGTGAATAGAGGAGCGGGGACGGGATTGAGAGAGGGGGTGGCCGTGTGTGTGTGTGTATGTGAGATGAGAGTGTAGAGATTAGTGTGTGTGTGTGTGTGTTTAGTATTTATAGGAAACATATTTTTCTATTCCGACTCAAACTCTCCTTAAAGAGGCACACTTTGACTAGGATTTGACTAGTCAAATCCTAGTCAACCTAGGCTTTGATTAAGTCAAACTTAATCATGGCCGTTCATCTCATCAAGCGCCCAAGGTTCAATCTCGTTCGTCCATCTTTTGATGGGCTTTATGGAATATTTTAAATCCTATTTAAAAATAGTTCATTGGGCTTCTAATATTTATCAAATAATTATTTGAGCCCAACAATAATATTTCCATCTAATCAAAGATGGAAATAGCCCTCTTCCTAATTTCATAAATCCTATTTATGAATCAAGTCTTATTTAATCTAATTAAAGACTTGACACTCCATGAGGAGAACCAATTTAATCTAATTAAATAGTTCGATCTCCCGGAATTAATCCCTAATTAATTCCTCTATTTCCGGTGAATTGTGTGTGACTCTTTAGGTCACCCTCAGCTAGACTTGGCCTAATTTCCAATCATCTTATGATGTTAATTTGTCCGTCACCATGGGTAGCTGTCTAGCAACGGTCCATGGCACTATAGACTAGGTGAATATTATGGCGTGAACATTTAGGTTCTTTGAGTACGTACGTCCTTCCGTCTACTACCTCACAACCATAGTCTAGGGTATGGACCTTAGGTGTCGGTACCCATTCATGACTTAAGCCTAAGCTCATCCATACTAGACGTTATTGGGATCTCATCCACTGTTCAGTCACTGTGGCCATAGATTTATGGAGGACGAGTTTCAAAATATAAGTGAGACACAATTGTCAATTATTTTGATAGGAGACGGATTCTATATTTGGACATACTGTCAACACTACACATCTTGTCTGCACTAGATAGGGCTTATAGCAACCAATTCTCTCGACTTGGCAGTCTCTTGCCAAACCTAAGATGTAGGCATGATGTGTATGTGACCATAGTAGTCCTTTAAGTCCGAGGATCAATTTCGTACTGTCAGAACTGGAAATCTGAGTCATACCGACCAACCCACTCAAGGTTTCCCATATGACGATTCCCGCGAGTCACCTCAGTCACCCGACACCGAGCTGGCTAACCTACTAATATTACATGGACAATTCTCATCACTTGTCAATGAAACGCAACTGCAATTACTTAATGCAAGCCTTAAATGGACCTTTGATGCCCAATCTCGAGGTCCCTTAACGTGGAGTATTTCAGATCGATCTACAGAAATTGATTTTATGACTTGCCATCCTATGCGAAGTCCCGTTTCTTGGATTAACCTTCGGTCTGTGGGCTTCGGTTGTGCATTGAACAATTATAGATATCAACGCAGTAAGTAAACACAATCAAAGTACTAATGTCGTATCTGAACATCACTTTTATTCAGAATGAACTTTATTCAAACACCTAATGTCAGAAATAGGTTACATAAGCCTAACAAGATTGAATTCAGGGTCTCCTATTCTAACAATCTCCCACTTGACCTAAAGCCAATCATCCATACGCCTAACCCCATATTCTCAAGATGCTGCGTATGAGCAATTTGTGACATAGGCTTTTGTCAAAGGATCCGCTGTATTGTTTGTTGAGCTGACTCGGTCCATCCGAACGTCACCTCTTTCTACCATTTCCCTCAATAGGTGGTAGCGTCTAAATATGTGCTTGGATCGGTGATGAGATCTCGGTTCCTTTGCTTGCGATAAAGCCCCGTTGTTATCACAAAAAGATAACTACTGGCTCGGCAATGCTATGCACCACACCCAACTCTTGGATGTAGTTTCTCATTCAAACTGCTTCCTTAAGAATATTTATTATGATAAAAAAAATTCGCAGTGGTTCGAACCTATGACCTCTAAAAATATTTATTATAATAAAAAGAATTCACAGGGGTTCGAACCCATGACCTCTAGGAATATATATTATAATAAAAAAAATTCACAGAGGGTTCGAATCCACGATGTCTAGGAATATTTATTATAATAAAAAGAATTCGAAGGGGTTCGAACCCATGACCTTTAAGAATATTTATTATGATAAAAAGAATTCGCAGGAGTTCGAACCTATGACATCTAGAAAATTTTATTATAATAAAAAGAATTCGCAGGGGTTCGAACCCCTGACCTCTAGGGATATTTTGTATAATAAAAAAAAATTCAAAATTCTAGAAAATTAAAATTTTGGTCAAACTTGAAGGATTTGGTCAAATGGCCGCCTTTAAATATATATATATATATATATATATATATTAATAGAAATTAGTTTTATGCAAAAAGTTTATGACCGTGCAACGCACGGGCAAAATGCTAGTTATTATAATAATAATTATCCGTAATCTGTTGATATCTATTAATAAATATATATGTATATATAGCGCTTTGTACACGTGTAGGAATATTTTAATTATGTGTTAAAAAAACCAGTTTTTAACTTTCCAAATTCAAAATTCTAGAATTAATACATAAAGAATTACATATACATGAACTACAATATAAAATAAGATAGTAAAAAACTAAACAATAACTAATAGAAAAGTTTTCATACCTGTTTGAGTAATTTTATTTTATTTTTCTTGTGAACTTAAAGATCCTATTAACACAGAAAAATCACATATACATGGACTATCAAAGCAAATTAAGATAATAAAAAAAATATTAAAATCAAGCAGGGGTTCGAACCCATGACCTCTAGAAATATTTATTATAGTAAAAAGAATTCGCAGGTTCGAACTTATGACGTCTATAAATATTTATTATATGATAAAATAAATTCGAAGGGGTTCGAACCCATGACGTCGGGAAATATTTATTATAATAAAAAGAATCACTAGATTAAAAAAATCAATATTAGCTACACTTTTAATGACCATGGCTAAAAATCATAGTAAATAACTATTATTAACTACTGTTAAATAAAAACCGGTGCAAAAACTAACTTTTCCACCATGAAAAACGTATTTGCCATGGCTTTTAGCCGTGGTAAAAACATTCGCTATGGCTTTTAATCATGGTAAATGTTTTAGCCACCCTCGCAAAAATCAGGGCCAACAACCGTTGCGTGGCCGTGGTCAATGATTATTTGTACGGTTATTTAGTATTAACCATGGCAATTAGCTATGGTTAAATATCATATTTTTTGTAGTGAATTCGAAGGGGTTCAAACCCTTAACCTTTAAGAATATTTATTATGATAAAAAGAATTCGTAATGGTTCGAGCCTATGATCTCTAAAAATACTTATTATATAAAAAGGAATTCGCACGGGTTCGAACCCACGACGTCTTGGAATATTTATTATAATAAAAAAAAATTCGTAGGGGTTCAAACCTTTGACATTTAGAAATATTTATTATAATAAAAAGAACTCGTAGGGGTTCGAACCCATGTCTTCTAGGAATATATATTATAATGTAAAGAATTCGTAGGGGTTCGAACCCCTGACCCCTAGGATATTTTGTATAATAAAAAAAATTCAAAATTTTAAAAAATTAAAATTTTGATCAAAATTAAAGAATTTGACCAAATGATCGCATTCAAATATATATATATATATATATATATATATTGGGCTTCCGTAAAAAAAGCCAGGGGTATCACTAATCAAGTTCAAAATCTTCCATCCTCATACCCATCTCCACATTCTCCAGTCCCACGCCCCAAAATACTCATGAATTTGGAGTTAAATGAAAGTAT
Organism: Sesamum alatum; assembly: GCA_034509735.1. Taxonomy (NCBI): domain Eukaryota; kingdom Viridiplantae; phylum Streptophyta; class Magnoliopsida; order Lamiales; family Pedaliaceae; genus Sesamum; species Sesamum alatum. Next base: position 1,129,646 of record JACGWO010000004.1, read on the forward strand.
TTCAAATTATTCCATTTGAATTTGAAATTCGTTAATGTTCAGCAAAATATATTTTATAATTAAAATTGAATGAATTGAAATTTTTTAAATTTAGAAAATTGTAAACAAATTTGAAAAAATTTAAAATTTCAAATGCAACGTTATAGAAATGGGCTCTTTGGAGCCCACTAAGCAATCAAATGATATTGGGCTTGCAAATTTGGGCCCATAAAAAGATTCTGAAGTCAGAATTTAGACACGTTCTCTACTTGGTTTGAAATCTTCACCTACTCAAAGTACACCACCATGGTTTACTAAGGTACAATAACATGAACACAAAGTACAATATCTTTGCCCTATGAGATTGCGCCACGTTACGAGTCAAAATCGGCTTCACGTTTACTTGTCACATCGGATTTCGGCTCCGTCCGAAGAGAGGTTCTCACTTCTCTGCTCTTGCCCACTCGCAAAAACCGTGAATTGGGCAGCAAAAGATTCCAATGGAATTTTGATCTTCTTATCAGTAAAAACCTCAAAGGGAAGAGGGATTACGGTCGAATTTTGACGCGGCAGTACTCGCAAAATGGCGAGCGGTTGGAGAAGAGCATTCGGGAATGTGAGGTCTTTTGTTGGAAATTCAATGGGCGGTCTAAGGGGCGGGAGCAGTTTGGCTTCATGGATTGTCGCCGGAACCCTAGCTTATTACCTATGGGTCCGCCCTTCTCAGCAGCTCAGACGAGAGCAAGAGGCAAAAATTCACTTCTTTCCACTGGTTATTTGTGTTTGATTTAATTTGTTTGTTTTCTAAACATTTTCTTTTTGGGTGTTTCAGGAAAGGGCAGCATTGGCGGCGGCTTCCGACCAATATCGATATGTTGAAAAGCGAAAACCGATTCCGGATCCTCAGGTTACTATTATGTGGATGTGTTTTTTACCGAAATTTTGATTTGATGAACTTAGAATTCATGTGTGTTTCGACAATATATTTTGCAGGAGACTGGATTGGTGTACGGGAATAAAAACAGAGGGAACAAACCTGAGTGAAGTTTTGGAGGATCGGGGTTATCTGTGAGTTCTTTTAGGTTGAAAAATCAGCTGAAGATTTTTGTTGTTTGTGAAGTTTACTATTTTTCATATCAATACATGTATGTATGTATACATAGGAACATCGTTGGTTTGAGCCTTTGTTCATCTGAGTCAGAGTTTGAATAAATGATGAAAGAAATTCAGTGCTTAAGTTGTTTTAGTCACTCTCTGCCTCTGTTTCTCCTTATAACAAGTTTTCCGTAGAATATGAATGTTGTGTGTATAATTAATTATCATTTACTCTTGCAGTTATAGTAACTGGTATTTGGTGATGAAGGTTGGAATAATTTATGTATTTAGACTACGTCTGTGCTGTAGAAGAATATAGTTAAGCAGGATCTTGTGTGATCCATACAGATCCCTGTAGATGTTTGTCATTAGAATTTTGAGACAGAAAATCGACCGGTGCCTAGAAAGTTAGTTGCCCAATAAAATCCAGCTGAGATGTTAAGTTAGGGAACGGTTTTTTTTGTCGATTCCCTAATCTTTATGCATCTTTATGAAGTTGAACACGTGTAATATGATGCCCAAAAGGCATGATCTGTACTGGATACAAAAAACCACAACAACTGAAGGCTTTCGACGGAATGGAATTGGTTGAATGGAACAATTAGGTGAAAAATCTGAACACAAAATGTGTACATCTTGAGACAATAATAACAGTAAGTGTGAAGAAGGACTTCATGTATCATTGACTAACTGAATTCTTTGACTTTCGCATCTTATTTGAGCATCATCAGTTGGTAGATTTACATGAGAATAAATGAGTTTACCTGAAGAGATAATTGCAGGCTGTGACTGTTGTTGGGAATTATGTATTCCTCTTGCGCTGGCTTGCAATTGCACTACTACTGATAACCATGCAGACCTTTCTTTTTCCCCTTTGTGCTTTGTGAATAAGCAATGAGATTCTACTTCTACACGTCAATGTGGTTTAATATACCGAGTATAGCATTTCTTTTGCCGAAATTACAATCTCAATATACTGTTTCTCAGTTACCTGCTTCCTATCTGAGCTTCCACAAACATTGAAGTGGGCAGATGTGGAACCAATGTGATAAGAATTTAAAAGCAAGGAAATTTGGTTAATGGGAATTGAAGTAATTAGCACTCTTTGTCAACATGATAGTTGGATTTAGTTGTATATATGGCTACGTGTAGTTTCTATTTCAGAAACCAACATGAAGTATGATAGCGAGTTAACACATTTTTACAGAAACAATGTTCATTAAGCTAACGAGGGAGGATAATAGCTAATGGTGCATTTGGTCATCAGTTTAGCATTTAATATCTGCATCAGCTCCAACATAACATCATGCTACTTTGAGGAGACTAATTTGATTTATGAGCCTTCCATCTCGCGCTCTTCTGTGCGGGTGTGGGCATAGTTGTTAATGGCGCGCGGCCTCGGCCATTTCCGCAGAATGGCGCGGCCTCGGCGCCATTTCCGCAGAATGGCGTGCCTCGTGAAAGCCCAGCCCTCTTTAAGGTGTTTTTTTTTTTCTATAAATAAATATATAGTGTTAGAATTAGGAAAATTATATATATGGTATGAATATAATTGATTATCTACCAAATATATAATTACAAGTAAAGTAAATATATACTGGGCTGAAAAAAAGCTGGCCGGCGTGATTAGGACTGGTGTGAGTAGGGTTCTCAAGGTTTTTTTTGTTCAATAAATAAATATACAGTGTTAGGATTAGGAAAACTTATATATATGGTATGTATATGATGGATTATCTACCAAATATATAAACTACATGTAAGGTAAATATATACAAATCTCCTAATTAATCTTCTAATCATATTTATTTGTGAATACGATAAATTTATCTAACAAATATATAAACTACAAGTAAAGTAAATATATACAAATCTCCTAATTAATCTTTTAACCATATTTATCTATGAATATGATAAATTTATCTAACAAATATATTAACTACAGTATGGTAAATATATACAAATCTCTAATCAATTTTAAATAATATTTATAGATATAATTAATCTATCTACGAAAACTATCAACAAAAAATAATATAAATACACACAAATCCCCTAATCAATCTTGTAATAATATTTAGGGATAATTACATTTACACCCCCTGATCTATAGTCTATTTACACAAACCACCCCTATCTTTTGCATAATTACAGAAACCACCCTTGATAGCCAAAAATAGGGGTAGTTTTTGTAGTAATGTCGATACTTTTGAGGGGTGTAACTGTAATTTTTTAAAAAATAGGGGTGGTTTGTGTAAATGATGCTTACATTTATAGTGGGTGTATGTGTAACTATTCAAAAGGCATGGGTGGTTTGTGTAAACAGACCATAGGTTAGGGGGTGTAAATGTAATTATCCCTAATATTTAATTATATCTGCATTATAGATTTTAAATGATATTAATGTATAAATATATAATATATTTTTGTAAATATGCGCTATGCTTTAAAAAGGCGCACGCCGCGCTGTGCGCTGTGTGCCATGATGCGCCATGTGTCATTAACAACTATGGGTGTGGGTGCCTGGGGGTGTGCTGATGTTTTTGGAACTGTTTAGACTGATTCTGCGATCTTCTATTATTCTACTCATAGCACATAGGCTGTATTGAGCTATGGACCTGTGGTGTCGATGAAATACAGATATTGGCCAAGTGTCCAAGTGACGTTATCGCGTTTGACATTATCTTATGCTCTTTTATGCTACAAATGTCGTCAAGTATGTAAAGAAAAACCAAAAGAAAATGTCTTAAGAAAAGGCAAGAATCAACATGTATACTCAAAATGAAATCTCAAAAGCAAACTTTAACTTGCAGCTGAAGTTTCCCTGATTGGGATGTTACAGTTATAATGATGTGTGATTGTATTTTCCCGCTGTATCGTTCTTTAGATATATGAATGACCTTTGCCCTTTATTTGAGGTGATTATTGTCATGTTTGTTCAACTTACTATGATCGAATTGTACATCACTATTATCTTGTTATCCTCTGAATTTCGGCCTTGCACCTTATTTTGGTCTCATTTGCTTAACGTCCATATACTAAAATGCATTCTGCCGTTCTCCTTTCTGGTCACGACTCTTTATTCTTGGGTTTGATTTATCCACTTCACCAAGACTGTAGTTCCTTTAAATTCCGGAAGGTGAGGAAAGTAATCTTTTCAGGGTCTTCATTTCTTTTAAAATTAACATGATTGTGTCTGAAATGAAGGAAAAGACAATGGAGGCCTGCCAAAGTTGAAGGGGCTGACCTTTCTTGGTGTGTCTATATGCTTACTCTAATGCTTTGTCCTACCCATAAAAGTAAAACTTAGCCGACTGCAGTTGCTGGAGAAGCATGTTTTGACTTGTCTTGTGGCCATCTGTTCCTACAACTACATGCATCTTTTTACAGCCTTCTTTCCCCCTTTCAGGTTTCAGCTTTTCAACATTTTTCTTGCATCATTGTTGGGTGAGACTTTTAGGTGGTGTTGATCTCTTTTTATCGCTTTCAAGCTTCATGATTTGGTCGGAATACGATGGAAGTTCCTATCTACTTAGTTTCAAATTTTGCTGCTAAAAGTGGTGTTTGTTTTGATTGAATGAGGAATTCAGAGCTCACATTTGTTCCAATTAGTGAACAAGGTTTTTGGGTTATTGTCTGCAAATTGATTACCTGATTTGTTTAATTTAATTTGTTCAAACTGTATATGTATAGACAAAACTTGAAATCAAATCATTTTTTCTCGAATGTAGGACATGAGAAACTTTCTATATGGTTCTAGGGGATGTTATTCATCTACATCCATCCAATCACCTATCCACCAAATCATTGGACTCGATCTTCAATCTCAAAGAGAATAAAATTATTTTATTGGGATAATTATTCCGTCCTTTTCTGATGTTCGATGTAATTATACATAAATTTTTTATGATTTGAGAAATTATATTTAATATTCTCGATGTTTGTTTCCGTTTAATAAATAAATCCAACCGTTAATTAAAATTTTATTGAATTTATGAATATCTTTTTCTTTTTATTTCTAAACATTTTTAAAATTGATTGATATACCAATTATTAATTATATTTAAGAAAAAATTTATTCAAATTGAATAAAGCCTTAGTATCAAAATATATTTTACATCTAGAGGCCCAATAATTATGTTCATTATATTTCAATTCAACTACTATATTTAGAATTTAAATTTAAGTATTTAGAAGTGGTTGAATTGACATTACTCTCATCGACAAATAATAGGGTCATGGGTTCATACCCAGGTTTGTCCCAACCCCCCACCCCCATTGTACTAAACAAAATTAAAATTATAATGTTGTCTACACTATTCTTCTACATATCTCTATTCTCTATTCATTTCAATCATTTTTATTGTTATTTTACTTCTAGGTATTGTGCAGGAATAAACAAAATTAATTTATACTTTCATCTTAGAGAAAGTACTTTATTAATTTATGATTTATCCTTTAGTTTCATTTAAAATAAAAATACTAATTTATGCGTGAATTTGATCTTGATAATTAGATTTATTATATATTCTGAAATATTTTAGAAAATTCATAAATTGTGGTGCTATTTATTTTATTTTAAGTCAAATTATAAATATAAAGAAATAATTACAAAATAAAAGATCAGAAAAATTCCATATGACATCGAATCTATAAATTATATGTCATAAAGTTCTATGAAAATGTCAATCTAGTATAATAATTAAAAGAAAATTCTATTTGTGAAGAATTATACAATTGAAATTCAGTCTACAACTAATATGTCAATCGCTATTTTTTGAAATTTTATCTTTAAAAATTATTTCTTAGTATCTGTTCGCTAATTTCTCAATGTATTGTGTACTTTTTTGTAAAATAGTATGCAATGCTATATTTTCCCTTTTGTTACTTTTGTCAATATCTTTTATTTCTAGCTTTTTTTTAATTGATTTATACTATTATACTAATGGTAAGTTATTTTTTCAAAATAACTAAATTGATTAAAGTTTTAAATGTAGTTATTTATTATATTACTATTTACACTATTCTTTAATCTCGATGTGGGTTGGTTGTTTGGGGGGGGGGGAGGGGTTGACATTTTGTTTTTGTACCAACTTCATAATAAAATAAAATCAATTAATTAATCAGAAGTCACTCTTTTAGATTTTTTTCAACAACACTTCTAATTTAAGAAGATTGATAATTTTTATTTGTGATTAGGCTTTGATATGTATTGTTATTATTTATATATATATATTTAAATTTAGATTAATATATTATTCATGTGTTGTTTATTTTAAATTTTACTGTCCATAGTAAATTAATTTTTTTCTAAAATAATTACGATTTCTTCTAGCAAAGTAATTGCATTGAAATCTTATTTGCATATTTATTTTTTTAGTTGGATAGTTTTAGAGCAATTAGGACTACTAAATTGTTTTTTTCTTATATATATATATATTTGGAGTTGTATTATTTTAGAACTAATTTTTATTTATTAAAAGGAATACTTAAGTAAGGGTGTAGTTGTCCTTTCACAATGGAGAATAAACACTCGTTGGTTTATACTTTTTTATATAGTATAGATTAGTCTCTAAAAATAATATGCATATGAATTATTTACTTTATTTACCTTCATTTTTTATTTTTTATTTTTTTGTTAAAAACAAACCAGCAAGAGTAAGCTAGTAATTTTCTTCTCACCATCTAGGGGTTACATAGTTACTTTTTATTTTATAGAAAACTAACAAAAGAGTATTCATAATTATGGCAAAGAGACATTAACTTAACATTTTTCCTCCAAATATTCAAAGAAACATTTCCCTCGAAATTCTTTCTCAAGTGGTTAAGATTGCTTTCGAACTTGTATCAATTATGCCTAAGTCTTACAAAATAAAACTAAAATTTTGAAAAAAAAGTATTTCTTTGAATATTTTGAAAAAAAATATATTAATGGAGATAATTTTAATTTTTTATTGAATGAAGTATACAAAAAAGATTAGAAAACTTCAAATTCAAAAATTAAATTTAATAAATGATAGAGTTAAAAGAAAACTAAAACTTTGAATATCAATAAATTAAAGAATTCATAACAGAAGAAAGCCAGGAAAAAAATATTAATGATTTGAGTATTTAGGAACAAAAAGTTGATGGTATGAGTATTTAGCAGAAAGATTATTAAAAAGATCAACTATGTCCAAATACCAATAGACTGCACGTTAATGTAAATTCCTAAACAGCAAGTCAGTCTGTCCACCAAAACTTCTGATAAGTGGAAATTATTCTCGATATTCATTTGTTTTGAAACTTGTCATATTATATCTTAAATTTTTCAAGTGATGTTTATTCTTGATATGTACCGTATGGTAGGGGCATTATGGCAATTTGAAGAATTTCAGTTGCGGTCATCATCATTCAATTTCTAAGAGGAAAAGGGAGAGCAATTTGAGAGAATTTGGAGGAGGAAAAATAAAATAAAATAAAATTGCTTAACTTGAGCAAAATGCAGCTACCTATGTTCTTATATACAAGACGATGATGAACCGTCGAACTAACTTATGCCATATCAAAACTAGATTTAGGGTATTAATTTGGATGAATTACAATGACCTCTTCTGAGGTTGGCATAATTACGAATACTCTTCAATGTTACAAAAATTATAAATACCCCATTGGGATTTGTAATTTTTAACTAATGGCTTGAAATTGTCCATTTTGCTCTTGATTATTTTTTTTAAATTGTAGAAAAATCAGTCGAGGCAAATTACATTACTACTCATTTGTGTAAAAAACGTAAAAAACCCTCCCTGCGCATTTTTGTCCAAAAAAAAAATGAAAAAATTTTAAAAAATAATTCAATTTGCATAAGGGCATTTTGGTCATTTCATTCATAAATATGAATGGAAATATATTATTTGTTAGACGATTACAAACCTCAGGGGATATTTATACTTTTTGAAACAATGATTAAGTATCCATAATTATGCCTAACCTCAGTTTAGGTCATATAATTCACCCTAGTAATTTTTTGATTTGTAACAAAACTCGTCGTGTTGTTATAGTTGGATTGTTAGATTTGACGAAAATGATCGAGCACATCTGACTGACGTGTTTTCTCACTTTTTTGCTAGTAGTTGGTGTCCATTTATGTGAAATGCCCCATTTTATCACAAAAATGAGTACAAGCAATCTTATGGAATATTAATTTAGGAGACATTCCAATTTCACAATTATAATATAATTATGCATTTGATCTTCCTCTAAAAACTCCCTCGACTTCAAAAACTTCAGGGAGAAAAAATTAAATATTGTCCAAACTATATATGGAGTAAGTGTTTTATTGTTATTTATTCTATCAAATCTAACAATCCGCGTGACCAATTTTATCAAAAATTAGAAATCAAAATCAAGGATAAAAGAATTTGGAGGCCAATTAAATAAGTGAATAACTATATATTAAATATCATCCATATTTCAAGAGTTTGATGTCTCCCAAATTTGTGGTTAGGAAAGTCTCATCTTGTGTGAAGAGTCTGTAGTCCCCTACAGTTTGTATTATAGTTGGACTCCTCTCGTGCACACCTATAAATAGGGTGCTTCTATGGAATCAGAAATACAATTACTATTCGACGTACACTCTCCCAAAGCATCTCGCTAGATACTCTCTATGTTCTCTCTTGGAGGATCACCAAAAGTCTCCGGGAGTTTAATGCGTGTAAACGCTGGTGGATAGCTCTGATACCACTGTTGGAAAAATGGGGTGACAAGGCTATGAAGCGTCGCCGAGGAAAACGGGGTGGAAAGAAAAATGTGGCAAAGGCCAAATGCTATAACTGTCAAAAGATGCGCCACTTTGCTCGTGATTGCACTGAGCCAAAGAAGGTAAGACCTAACCCCAGCTCTCCAAGTTCTTTTGTGTGCTCACAAGTTTTTGTGGCTAATTCTCTCCTTGGTTGGATTGTAGATACAGGCGCAACAAAACACGTGACAAGGGATCGAGCTGGATTTGTAGATTACCATCGAGTGGCCAGCATGCAGCCATTACATTGCTATGGGCAATGGCGCACAAGAGGAGGTCCTTGGAATTGGTTCATACCAACTCAAGCTCAGCATTGGACGTGAGCTACTCCTTAGTGATGTGCAATATGCATCTAGCATTCGATGTAATCTACTTTCAATTACAACATTGATGGAATATGGTTTTTCTTTTTTGTTTGAACAATTGGGTTTGTCTATTTATTTTGGTAAAGACCTCTATGGCTTAGGATTTATGAATAATGGTGTTTTCATGCTAGAATTAGCAAATGAATGTGTTTCTTACATTGTTTCTTCTGTTGATAATATCTCTGTCAATTGGCATGCGAGATTGGGACACATAGGATAAGAAAGGATGACTAGGTTAGCTCGAGAAGGCCTATTAGGTTCTCTTGCTAAAGTCAACCTTCCTTCTTGTGAACCATGTTTGGCGGGAAAAGCCTGCCGAAAGCCTTTTGGGAAGGCTAAGAGGGCTACTCACCCCTTAGAGTTAGTGCACTCAGATATATGCGGGCTAATAAATGTGAGAACACGTCACGGTGCATATTATTTTCTCACTTTCATTGATGATTATTCGCGCTATGGGTCAGTATATCTCTTATCTCACTGTTCAGAAGCGCTTGCTTGTTTTAAGCTTCTTAGCAGAGGTTGAGAATCAACGAGATACGAACCTGAAAGTTCTAAGAACTGACAGAGGGCGAGAATATCTTTCTAAGCAATTCAAGCAAATTTGTGAGGAAAAAAGAATCATACGCAATTAACGATTCCACATACTCCGTAACAAAATGGGGTTGCAGAGAGAAGGAATCGTACACTTCTGGAAATGGCCAGATCAATGATGGCGCAAGCAAATCTTCCAATATCATTTTGGGGAGATGCAATTTTGATTGTTGCCTACATCTTAAACCGTGTGCCCTCCAAATCTGTTCCTTCGACTCCCTATGAATTATGACATGGCAGAAAGCCCAACTTAGAAGGCTTACGCCCATGGGGTCGGTAGGGTTTGTTCATAGTACCTCTCATAAGTATGAAAAATTGGTCCTAGAGCCAGAAAACTTATCTTTATAAGATATTGTGAGCACTCTAAAAAATATGTGATGTAAGGTGAACACCCTGATAGAGGAATGACAGAAATTGAGTCCCGCGATGTAGATTTCCTTGAAGAGGATTTCCCGAGCATAAGTGAAGTCAAAGGGGATCTTGAACTATACGAGTTACGAGATCCTCAGGGCGGCGCATCTATCCCTGGCGAGGGTGAGACTCCACACTCTTACCCAACAATCGACGGGGATAATGAAAGCGACCCCAAATTAAGTGGGAGTTGTTCACTAGAGGAACATAACTTTCAAAATCCACAGATGCGAAGAAGCAAAAGGGGAGGAATACCCCGTCACCGATATGAGATCGAGGGGGAGCCTTTGTGTGTGCTTTTGTAGATGTGGATGAACCAGCTACTTACGAAGAAGCTGTGACTTCACCGAATGCAAAAGAGTTGATAACTGCAATGGAAGAAGAGATGTGCTGTATGGCTAAGAACAATGTTTGGGAGTTAGTTGATCTTCTAGCTGGGCGTAAGACCATTGGAACAAGTGGGCTCTAAAGGTCACACGTAAGGTAGATGGAAGCATCGAAAAATTGAAAGCTCGATTGATGGCAAAGGGTTATACCCAACAAGAGGGTGTAGATTATGAAGAGACGTTCTCCCCAGTGGTGAGATTTACCTTTATTCGCCTACTTCTAGCCATTGTCGCCCACCTAGATCTGGAACTGTTTCAGATGGATGTAAAGACAGCGTTTCTCAATGGAGAACTGGATGAGGAGATCTATTGAATCAACCTAAAGGTTTTCAGGAAATGGGATGTGAAGGCAAAGTGTGTCGCTTAAAACGTTCCATTTATGGCCTGAAACAATCATCTAGGCAGTGGTACTATCGATTTCATCGAGCTATCACCTCGATAGGCTTCACGATGGTTAAGGAGGACCACTGTATGTATGTCAAAAGAAGTGGAAAGAAGTTTCTGATTCTTTCACTGTACGTTGACGACATTTTGTTGGCAGGAAATAATATGAAAATGATTGTCGCCACTCAGAAGTGGTTGTCCTCAACATTTGAGATGAAGGACATGGGAGAAGCTGAGTACATAGTTGGTGTTAAGATACACCGAGATCGCTTTAGGAAACTTTTGAGCTTGTCTCAAGAGACTTATATCAAAAGGATCATAGAGCGGTTTCGTATGCACAATGTCAATCCTATTGACACACCCATGGACAAAAGTTGTGTTCTTAGCAGAGAAACGTGTCCTAAGACAGAAGAAGAAAATAAACACATGGCTAAGGTTCCATATGCTAGCGTTGTAGGAAGTTTGATGTACGCTATGATGTGTACTCAACCAGACCTGTGCTTTGCAGTTGGAATGGTGAGCAGGTATCAAAGTAATCCTGGACCCGACCACTAGGTAGCGGTCAAGATGATACTCAGATATCTAAAAGGAACAAGTGATCTGGCTTTGATCTGCCATGGGGGAAGTTAAAAGCTGGTTGGATATAGTGATGCTGATGGATCGGCGGACAGAGATGAACGCAAATCCACATTGGGATATGCATTCTTGTTAGGAGGTGCTGCTGTCACTTGGTGCAGCAAGAAACAACCCTGCATCTCTTTGTCCACCATGAAAGCAGAATATGTGGCTTGTACATCAGCGGTCTAAGAGGCTATCTGGTTTAGGAGATCGCTCAAGAGTTTGCGCATTTTGGTGCACGTTGATGATGCTGTTGTAATCTATTGTGATAACACAGCCACTATAGCATATGCGAAGGACCCCAAGTACCATGGGAGGACTAACCATATAGATACCAGATATCACTTTATTCGTGATAGTATTGCACGAAGCCAAGTGGTTCTCAGGCATATTCCTACTAGTGATATGATAGCAGATCCCTTTACTAAACCTTTGCATAGAGACACATTTCAAAGGCATGTGAGTAGTATGGGACTGCGTAGGATTTAAGTTTTGAGCTTGTAAGAACAATTTTTCATCAATAAGAATATGTGATTCTTGTTTCGTTAGAGTACTGTGTCTATTTTACATATATGTGTGAATGTCACCAGGTTTAAATTGACCCACTCACATGGGTAATCTCCTTAGCGCTATGATAGCGAGCAGGATGAGGCTTAGAAAAGATCACATCGCATAAATGAGTCATGCGAATGATCGCCTTCACGCTTTAAGAGTGATGGAGGTTAAACCTATAACCAAGGCCGCTTTAGCTAAAGAGCTAGGATGAGATCATGCGTGATTTACTATGAAGTGTGTCCAAACTTCATAAAAGCCTATTTACAACTGAACATGCGAACCACTAGAAGATATAAAAAAGGTGACTGTCTGGTGATACGCAGGTTAGGCGCTTGGACAACGACTAAACTCAGGTTCGTATGATGTTAAGAGCAGTGACATGCCCAAGTTGAGTGGGAGCTCCATCATAGCATGTGATCATACTACATGTGCGTTAAGACGACCTACTATAGGGAGTGACTGAATAGGTCCTTGCTTCATCACTGTGTGAGCCCATACCATCCCTTGTACCCTTTGGGACTCAGGACCATGTCATGAGGCGTAAGCTTAATGATGCTACTTTAGCATGCTTTCCAATGGCCACGAGTGATGTGGTCTATCGGAGCATGTCTAGGAAAGCTATCAAGCCAAACTGATTGATGTGAGAGGCCGTGGAAAAACCAAGTTGGTGACGCACTTATGTTCTATTGTTCATAGCCCGGGCGACTTAGTCGGAATATGTCTGACTACGTCATGAACGTAGAAGCATATCTGAGAGGGTCAAGCATGCTCTATTGTTGAGGGATCTACAGATGCTTGATCAAGTGTGTCCACGAGGTTTGGGGTATATATCGAGTTTTTTGGAGTTGATGAGTTATGTTAGTATTGGTGATGACTTAATATAACTCTCCTCATGTTTTCTCTTTTCTCGCTTGGTCGCACGCCTTACTCCCTGTATGAAAGAGGGGATGGGAGATGAGAAATTTTGGATTGGAGAGGCTATGTCAAATATGTATGAGTGGGAGATATTAAATATCATCCATATTTCAAGAGTTTGATGTCTCCCAAACTTGTAGTTAGGGAGGACTCCTCTTGTGTGAAGAGTCTGTAGTCCCTACAGTTTGTATTATGGTTGGACTCCTCTCGTGCACACCTATAAATAGGGTGCTTCTATGGAATCAGAAATACAATTACTATTCAACGTACACTCTCCCAAAGCCTCTCGCTAAATACTCCATTTGTTCTCTCTTGGAGGATCACCAAAAGTCTCCGGGGGTTTAAGGCGTGTAAACTCGGGTGGATAGCTTTGGTAGCAATCTACGTGGAGCGAGAGAAGGGCGATCGTGACAAGGTCGAGACAGGGACGTGCTTGCAGATACACGAGTTCGTAGGGCGTGCTTGCAGATCCAAGAGATCGTAGGAAGCTTGTAGGCGAGCCACTAAGATTCGGGTGTCACAAATTAATTCCGCTGCATGTTGACATACCATAGCATTGAGGTAATCACCGAAACTAATTATGTGCAATATGTGTTAACGTGCTTCACATATATACTTTATTTTCCAACACTATATAGGAACGAAAATAATGATTATCAGGTTGAAGGCGTAAGTAAAATTATTTTATTATTCATAATTAATCCACCAAACAAATAAATTTGCAGTTGCCTCAGAACATGAAGCAATGATCATAGTGTCATGCATGGCTCCCCTCTTTCCAAGTGGATGTACAGAATTAATTAACCATTTTTGAAAAATTAATGAAGTAACTAAATAGAAATAAAATATTAAGAACCTGATGATCATTACAATAGATCCCATTTGTGGAAAATTTGCTTCTCTAACTCAGTATTTATGTCGTCCTCACCTTAACTAATCATTGACAAAGATTTTAAAATTAAAACTTATTTATGTATGCAATAAATATAAATAAGTTCATTGACGTTACTACCAAATGAAAAGAGAAAAAAACAAACATCATTATTATACAACATATTAAATATAATGCAACTATACTTAAGTAATATATGTATTTTTGTATGGATCGGAGTACGTAAATGATATCTCTTTTTCTTTTTCTGTGAATGAAGCTGTTATAATTATATATAATAAGTTTTAATGTTAACAACTATACAATCAACATATATGAATTATCATTATTTAGTAATATTTATAATTAATTAATAACTACTATCACAATAAACAAATCATTACTATTGAGGGAGGTTGATCCACTCATATATAAGTGCAAGTTTTATTTTATAACCTACTTTATGAAAGTCCGTTTTATTTGAGCTATATTTTTTTTTTTAAAACAAAAGTCAAATAGATTATTATTGTTAATAGATATAGATACTAACTTAAAAATATTTAGTGGGCTAGTGCTCCTACTCATCATCCCCACCTAATTATTTGAATTTGAAGAGAAAGGGACTTTGTAATAAATGCGACCGTTCACATGCTTTCATGAACGTCATGTTCACACACCATTTTTGGGTTCGAGGCAATTACTTTTATTATATAACTAGATACTCAGTTCTATGAATTGATAAAATAAGCAATATAAATGTTTTATCCATTAAATCGATATTATTTTTTATAAATTTGATGTAGGGTAAAAAAAAAACCCTTTTTTTTCTTGTGTATACTTTTTTTTTAGTATGTCTCTCATAAAAAACAAACGAGGCTCACCAAACAAAGGCATAAGATCAAGGGTCCACGTTCCGGGAAGAGAAGAAAAAACAACGAAGGGGCTTCCATGTATGAATAGGGCAGCCTCATACGAGGAGACCTCGTTTCTTCTCCCCCAAACCTTCGAAATCTGCAGGCCACTCCAGGAACCCTATGAAGGAATTCACTCAGGATATACAAAGCAACCAGGAAAAGCCTACGAGAAGATCCGCGAAGATCTACGATTCAGTCTAAAAAATCTACGAGGAGATCTTATTAGGAAGAAGGTTCATCTCCCATTTCTGCAAAAGAAGTCTGGGCAGGCTCATAAAGGAGAATGCATGTGATTGTCTCAATAGAGAAAAATTTCTTATAAATACCGAGGTAAATCGTCCCCAAAGGAGGAGAGTGAGAGGGATCCTCACTTCATGCACTGTGTGGTTGAACTCATAAAAATTCACCCCACATCAGAATTGTTTATAGTTGAATTTCAAGATCCACTTAGTGTGTTTGGAGGCAATTCTTGCATTCGACAGGCTCGTAGGTTTAGGACATGATAAATGGTATCAGAGTCGATCGTCAAGCAGAATCGGGACTTAAATATTATGCGGGACAAAGTGCTACGCACATCGGAGTCATCTCTTGAACCTGTGGGAGCAGGAGCCACCTCTAGAAGCTTTGGTTAAAGAATTTGAATGCATTCATTGAATATTTTTTTTTAGTGAGTTGTTTATAGTTGAATTTTAGGATTCATTCAGTGGGTTTGAAGGCAATTTTTACTTTCAACGGACACACGAGACTGGAGCTTGACACATAATTTTGAGAATTAAATCATGACATGATGGCTATGTGACAACATCATTTGTTGGGTGATTAGGCACACTAATTGAACATACTTAGTCATTCTCATTGGCATATCAATACAATTCGAGTTAGTATTGAGTTCCTATGAAAAAAGAGACGTGATTAGACCAACGAAATCAATTACTAATTAACATCACCAATATCAAAATTTATCGATAAGGTCTGCATACTAATTCTTATTCTTTCTCTTTTTTTTTTCTTAGATGAACAAAAGGTAGGGAACCGGTGGTGATAATTTTACCAACCCCCATTAAATCTTTACCAAAATTTTTGGTTGAGATCAAAATTATAAGTTTTATAACTTATGAGACTAAATTTGATGAGTGTTATAATAGTAGAACCAAAATTTTAAAAAAAAAATATGGGTAAATTTGGAGCATAAATTATAATTTTTCCGACACATGAACAATTATTAACACAAGCACTCTATCATTACTATAATACTACCACAAGGGCCAGATATAGTTTCAAAAACCAAGACCAGCCAATACTTGAGGGACTAATCCCCAAAATCGATGCAAATTTACCATCCATAACATACGTCGTGTTTAGGTTCCAGATACATGAACAATCAACACAAGCACTATTGATTTCCCATAAGTGTACATATGTCCTGCGCAGTCCAAAGAGATCTAACAAACATTTGTGATAACTACACATAAAAACGTCAAAACTTAGGATTCTTGAACTTGCCCTTTTCCTAAACGAGGACGGAATTGAAGGATGTGCATCGGTATCACGAAAAATGAACATGACCCCTATAAGCCAAGTGGGAATGTGGGCTTGGATAAGATGAGTCACAAATTAGGGGATGTGATTGATGGGTTCAATTTGGACAGATTTGTGGGCATCAAAGATGAGCAAGTTGGGGTTATGGAGGGACCCTTAATTTGGTTGATTTCATTCCTCTATTGTATTGCTCATCACTTGATGAAGATGATGCCTTGAACCTTCCATTTTAGACATGGGTATTTGGCCCCATTTCCCCTCACTTCTGGTTCCCTAGTTTAACTACATAAAGACTCTCCTTTTCTTTGAGACAATTGTGCCTTCATAGTATCAATCCCACTCAATTATATATATGCTCCATCACCAAACCATTTTCATTGTGTTGTCTTTCCTAGGTAGATGATAGATCCTCTGCCCTTCAATTTGTTTATGTGAAATTTTCCCCCTTTGGTCTGACTTGAATCAATTTATATGGTTAGTGTCATATACTTGTCGTGTGGTTGATGTACAGTTGAAGAAAAGTGACGAATTACACATTTATCATGTGATTGATTTGATTCGACCAGGATTTATTTAGGTAAGAATTTGCCTTTATTTACAAGGTCGAGAGGAGATGTCACTGTGTAGGCAAAATCGCAAAACTAATCTCACAATTTAGGGTCATTTTAAATTTGACCTCAGACTTTATGAAATTTTAAATTTAATCTCATATTCCGTTAAAATTACAAAAAGAGCCCAAAATGTTGCAAAAAAAGCCCCTTCGCAATTACACTAACAGACGTTAAAACTAAAGTCGGTGAACACACGTGAAAGTCATGTGTACATGGATAAAAAAAATAGTCAGTCGTCAGTTTTAACATCTGTTAGTGGGACTAGGCTTTTTTAAAAAAATATTTCAGCCTTTTTTTGACACTTTTAACAGAACATGGGGTTAAATTTAAAATTTCATAGAATATGGGGTCAAGTTTGAAATAATCCTAAACTGTTAGACCTAATTTTACAATTTTGCATCGTTTAGTACAATGTTATCTTTTTGAACATATTAACTTCTCTTACGAGGACCGTCTATTTGCCTTTGAAATAAAAAATACCCTTTCGGAATCTGATCCTCTACCGTTTATTTCTTTTTGTTCGCAAATATTTAATTTATGCTGATTTAATTGGTTCTAGTTTTTAAGCTACTTTTCGTTGTTTTTAGAAAAGATGAAGAGAGAGAAAAAAAAATGAAAGAGATAAGCGTGTGGTTATTTTTTAGAATTTTTAATATGTTGGTGATGCGACTTGCGACTTGATTGGTGTCTTGTTGCGCGAAGTATTGTTCGTTTTGGCTACGTATGAGCCTCACGATTTTGTCCTGAAAAGGCGTCTTGCTAGCTAGGGAGATGAGACATTGAGGCTTATACGTCACTCAAGCTCCTCGTCTGCAACCGACGTGGGACGTTTGTTACATCAGTTAGGTTTTGTATTTTGTGTTAATGTTCAATACACATTAAAATATGTGTATATATATAGGCATGGTGAATAATAAATTACAAAATAAATTTATATGTTTATCGAATTAAATCGTGACAAGTGATTGATTACGATTTGCGATGCATAACAAGCTCATTACACGTGAATGATGGTTGATGACGTCCAATCATCATCCGGCTGTGTCTTAATCAATGTGTGTTTTTTGGTTGAAATGATGCGTCCATTGACTGAAACGATACGTCCATTTGAATTGAAATGATTCACCCATTCGGATGAAAAGTCAATGATACATTTCCAACTCCTATAAATAGGTCTACCTAATCCCTTCATTTCATCAATTTATTTTTCGTAGCATTAGTAAGCATCAAAACTTCTTGCAAGTATAGTTTAAAAGGAGTTCCAAATTATTTTTTGATTCGTTGTTCTTAAAGTTTATAGTGCTGCTATTTTGAGATCGTAAGGAGGCAAATTGCTGTTTCCGCTAGCACCAGAACATGACAATAATTATTTTAAATATAAAAAGTCTAATTCTTATCCCTACTTCGTAATGCACAATTCCCCGCATATCTCCCATTTCTCCTTAGAATCAATATAAACATATAACAATTTTGAGCTGTCGCTTTTGTACTTGGTCCCGCCTAAATTCTTGTACCACACAAAGAGGCTATATATATTGTACCATGTACAATCATATCTACTACAACTTAGTACATAACAAATTTGGCAAAAAAATCTAAGTTTGTACGTCTTCCGTCCTTCATGGACCATAAAAACACACACACGCCCATTTTAGGACATTATTTCGTGCTACTCATTTACATACTTTAATTTCCTAAATTAAAATTATATATATATAGCACCTATTTAGATAATTAATATTTATAAGTGAATGTATGAACCGTTTGATCTGTCGAGCATAAAGGGATTCAGAGGAAAATAAGTGGTTGCTAGAAAAATAATTATTGCGCCATTCATGTAGATATTAGAAAAAAATTAAAATATTTATGTAAATGAGGCTCTATTTTCAGGTATCGTTTTAACGTATTAATTAATTTGAAACAGTGCGTATAATTTAGATAAAGATATTTTTTTTTTAAAGTGAAAACGATGAATATTATTAATAGAGTTAAATCGATTACAATAAGTTCTGTCGACTATCAATTTCTAACAGAGACAATTACAATAATTATATATTGATCACAATATTATATAAATGAAATCTAAATAATCCCTTATTATACAGTATACAAGCAATATAGTAGACTATCATCCCACATATTTGATAGAACTTGAACCCATGACCTCAACTTTAACTACTTGGCTAAGAGATCATTGGTATAATTTAGATAAAATTGAGCATATATTATTGACTGTCAGTACCATTCAATGAGGAAGCTTTATCCAAACTATATTTATTCCGTGACGTTGACATATAATTAACATTGTCAACATTATGCATCAACCTTCAACCACATTTGTCAACCCTTATCATAATTTATAAATCATTATACACACATAATTTTTCCATTTTATGTTGATATGTTTTGATTAAGACAATGATTTTCTTTGCAATATTCCAAATATATATATATATACACATATATACATATTAATGCAATATTCATGAGAGGTGTTAGTGTAATATTTTTTAGGGGGTATTAGTGTAAGCTTTGACTTTGAATAGGGGGTGTAATTGTAATACAATTATAACCTCAGGCGGTGTAGCTGTAATTTTGCAAAAAAACGGGGGGTGTTTGTGTATTTTAATCTAATCTCAAGGGGTGTCACTGTAATTTACCCTATTAATTTAGGATAATTACATTTACACTCCCTGATTTATGATCTGTGTACATAAATCACCATTATTTTTTGTATAATTATACATACACCCATAAAATATGTCAGCATTATTTATACAAACTACGCTTACCTTTTGCAAAACATCGTGATACCTTTTTAAGTGGGATGTATTAATTAATTCATGGAGACTAATCAACTCTCATTTTTTTTTTTACATTTTGGAAAAATATCTTATTTGCCCTTTAAGCTGTCATGCAAATTACTAAAATACCCTGATCTATCCATTGATATCACATTTAATGAATATATTCTTTTGTCATATGTGTAAGTAAATTAACGGGCTATAGTTTAAAGTAGGATGTGTTATTAGTTCAAGGAGGATTGTCCAGCATTCATCTTTACCGATTTGCAAAATATCTTATTTGCCCTTCAAGCTTTAGACAAATTACAAAAATACCCTCAAATCTATCTACTCGTATAACATTCAACCAATTTATTTTTGTGCAAGCAGGGTGGGTGTATTAATTCAACAAGGACAAAGTAAAACACAACAATCATCTTTATCGATTTGTAAAATATCTTATCTGCCCTTCAAGCTTTCCTTCAAATTACAAAAATACCCACAATCCATCACATGTAGTCAATCTACATATATATGTGAGCCATCCAATATCTACTAGAAAAAAAATATGACTTTTAACTATGGCTAATTATTATGATTAAAAATCGTTGTAAAAAGTCAATAATCACGGGCACACAACGATTGTTGGCCATGGTTTTTATGAGTATGGCTAATGCATTTGTCATGGTTAAAAGTCATGGAAAAAATATTGACCATGGCTCATATCCATGGCAAAAATTATTTTCATGGTGGATAAGTTAAGATTTACATTGATTTTTATTTAATCGTGGTGAATAATAGTTATTTACCACGACTTTAATCTATAGTCAATAAAATCATAGCCAATAAAAATATTTTTTTTTCTAATACATATATATACATGTGATGTGGTTGTAAATTTGAGTAGAGGGTTAACATGAAAAATACCCTGGACACGCTAACATCTTTCAAATTTTAGTTTTGCAGACAGAGAGTTTTTGGTGAAAGCGTATGTATTGTCTTGTCAAATGAATAGTCCCCCTCCTGAAAAAATAATATTTGAAATATTTATAATGAAATTAAAAATATTAGGGTGCAATAAGGTGTATATATTTATGATATATTTTAAGTATTAATAATTATTTTTATAACTTTATAAATACTATAGATATATCCATCAATATGCAAGTAAAAAGAGCAATAAATGTTAAAATGATGGCGTTTGGCAAACAAAATAATGTTCTTTAATTTGTTGGGAAAGAAATTAAGGATGATTTGGGCATGTGAGGATCTTAGAATTAGTGGGCAGCAATTAATATATATAGAAAGTAGTTGGGGATGTGGGTGGGGGCACTGGAAATTGTGTGGGTGGGGGCTATTTGGGGACAGCTTGTGGGGCATCGGCCATCGGCCATCGGGCATCGGGCAATTTGCTTCAGTATTGGGAGAAATTAACACACATTTCTTTTGTCGCAATGCGCCCCCAATTTCGGCCCATCTCCCACCCTCACACGAATTTAATTTTTTTTTTTTGACAAAATTTATTTTATCTTCTACTCTATTTAATGTATACACGTTGAGTATATAAAAATTCATTATATATTTTATTTTAAAAAATATTTTTATACACATAATATATATATATTAAATAAAATGAAAAATGAAATCGACTTTCGACTTTGTGACAATTAATCGGATCTCTCACCCCTCTATATTTATCACTCACCATGATCTGCTAATAAATATATCACCTTTTGCTTTAAATTTCAACCTATGCATATAAATTATGTATTTTTAAAATAAAAATACTATATATATATGTATATATATTTTATAATTTATATGAGTTTATTCCCTCTTGATTATGGAAATTTATGAGTTAATGGTCGTAAATATATTGGACATTCTAAGTAGGGGAAATAGCATTTTTCATCCCATAATTTAGGGTCTTCCCACTTTTGGTTCTATTGGATACAGGATTTTCACTTTTGGTCCTGTAACTTTCAAAAAGCAGCACTTCGATCCCATGACAATTTTCGTTAGATATTTAACGAAAAGTGCCACATGGTCGTTAAGTGCATGGGACAAAAAGTTTACTTTTTGAAAGATATAGGAAGAAAAGTGAAAATTTCATAACATATGGGACCAAGAGTGAGAATTCCATAATATATGGGACCAAAAGTGTAAAGTCCCTAATTGCCACGTGCTAAGCACGTGGTTTTTTCGTTAAAAAATTTAACGGAAAGGTAGCATGGGACCAAAAGTGCTACCTTTTAGAAGTTACGGGACCAAAAGTGAGAATTCCGTAATTAATGGGATCAAAAGTGGGAATGACCTAAGTTACGGGATGAAATTGTTATTTCCCCTTCTAAGTATTGATTGTAAGTTTAAAAAAAAAAAGGTGTTATATTTAAGATATATAGAGTTTTATTTTTATTATTAAATAGCACGTGTAGAGTATTAACTAAATCGAAAATTTATACTATTATATTAAGGGAGAGTACCTCTTTGGTGTCTCTCCGGAATTTGGTCTGCCAAATTTATTATTTAATTATTAATTTATGTAATATTTTAATTTTTTATTACTATTTTTCTCTTCTATCAACTTCTTATTTTTCTTTCGCTTCTTAACTTCCCATTTTCTCTCTTATCAACTTCCACATTCCTTTTTCTTCTCTCATTTTCTTTCATTAATTTTTTATTTTTTTATTTTTAATATTTTAGAATCTAATTAATTTATTTTTTAAAAAAATAAATATTTTATAAAAAAATTAAATTAATTGTGCACACACATTTGAGTGTACTATATTTACTAGTATAATATTATTGATGGCATAGAGAACTTACACATGTTAATTGGCATTTGGGATGAATCAAACAAAGACATTTGTACCTTAATACAGTAATTCTATTGTAGATTTGTTGTAAAAAGGTATTTTTCAACATTTTTCTTGATTTACTGAATGGTTAGATCTTTAATTCACTTTATATTATATGAGATATATATATAAAAAAACTATTTTTACAATATGAAATAATACAATTTTTATGTATATCCCATGTATATTTTTTAATAAAAAGATTGGAAACGAAAAATAATTAAGTAATATAATTAAGGTTAAATTGATGGGAAAGTTCCAATGTCCCGACATCCCCCACATGCTCCTATGCCACTCTCTAACTTTGACCTTTGACTACCATATATGGTCTCCAATTTTTGTTTACATTTAGAAAACTTTTAGTTTCACCTATGTATAAATCTTAACCTCATAAGACTCTAAATTGTGTTCCATATATATATGCTTGATAACAACTTCTTATATAGTCCCTTAATATTATATAACTCGAGATTCTTCAGAGTTAAATTTAATTTGCTTTCAAGGGAAAAAGAAAAGAGAAAGAATGATAAGATATATATTATATATATATATTTGTATATATACGCATATAATATTAATTAATGTTGGATAACATATGTTCCTTTTTTCATATTAATAACAATAGAGGGACTTGCCTGATTTATATAGGTTTTATCGTACGTCTTTGTGCATTGTCTGAGACAAAATTGTGTTATTTTGATCAAAGTGAATAATACCTCGTTGGGCTTTGATTGCATTGTGTGAGTAAATGCTAGCTAGATCATTGTACGTAGGAATGAGATCATGTGTTTTTTTCAAGACCATTTTTTATAAAGTTGATGATGTTAGACAGTACTTGCTTCTGGCCAATCTCAACAGTAGAAAACAAGGCCATATATCTTTCCCAACCCTTTTCAATAGGAACGTTGATTATGTTGGACAGGACAGTGTTTGTTTCCAATCGGCCCCAGTAATAAAAAAACAATATCGTATGTTTTTCTCAAACCCTAAATGACTGATGATATGGAGAATACTTATTCCCACAGCAACTCTGTAAGAGAAGAGGAATTTGCCTAACTTGTAAATTCTAAAAAAGAATAAATAAAAACTCGAGTTAGAATCAACAATATCTTAAAAAAAAATGAAGTTAATTGCACTGCGTAGGAGCACCCCAAATGAAGACCAAAGTGGCAAAACTCGAGGTTCATATCTCACTTTAAAGTACATGTACGCATAAATATTATTATATATACCAACAATAATGAATAATATATATAATATTATTGATTGTTGGTTGAGAGTTGAGAAATAGGAAAAGGGATGGGGTAATGGTATGTTGTTCTAATTGGGCGGCCTCTTTATTCTTTCCCATCAACCTGCATTCATTCAATATTCATCATCAATATATAAAAGCAAAGGGTTACAGATACACGCATCGCATATAATCATATATATATATATATACAGCCTTAATAATTAAATAATATATATGCTTGAATTCTTAATTAATTGCTCAAATTAATACCACTCACTGCATACTCTACTTTACTAATTATTAGGGATCAGTACTAAGTCTTTTTTAATTCAGCTTATAACCTTTTGTTCTTTTTTATTTTTTTATTTTTGAAAAAAAAGTATTTTATCCAACTATGCTATTCTATTTTATTAATTATATATATTGGATTGGTATTTAATATATATATATATCAACCTATGTTTAGTTAGGGTTGGGTGGTAGCTGCTAAATACAAAAAACAAAATTAAAATTACGTCCATATATGGTTGGTACTAATTGGAAGGTTAATAGCTAGTAACTATTTAGTCTTAATTTGTAATACATTTTATAAGATATTTGAATAGTTATAAAAATGTCCTAAATGTATATATATGTAAATATTTACACAATATATTTATTAATTTGCAAAACGAAGGTTTGTAATTTCTCAAGCAAATATATAAGGAGCCCGAGTGAAGTTTTAGAAATTATTAACAAATAATTACTATATGTCAAAATTTCAAATATTACTACAAGAATGGAAATTGAAGATCAGGGTTATTGATCATGTATGTATTACTTATACTAATTAATTAAAAGATGATATATATATATATATATATATGGGATCATGCTTGTTGTCTTCATCCTCAATTATGGTGGTCTAACAGCTAAATTCCTAGTTCTATACCTATTTAAATGTTATTAATTTATGAATTGTAATTTAAATATTATTAAGAATATGGAACTCTGCACTTTAAAGCATATGTTATAAATTAATTAATATTGATAACATCTTAATTATATTTATTTTATGCACGTGTATATATATAATAAAGATTTAATATATAAATATATATATTGTTTGTGTCTCAATATATTTGTTATTATTATCTTATTTTTGCAATGAGGTATTCAACGTAGTGTTTTAAAACTTAGCTCGGATCGATCGGTTAGATCGATAAAAAAATGTGACCCAATCTTTTCCATAAAATTAGACTACACTACAAAAATATGACATTTAACCATGGTTAATACTAAACAATCGTAGCGAATAGTCATTGACCATGGTCACACAACGGTTGTCGGCCGTGATTTTTGCGAGGGTGGCGAAAATATTTGTCACGATGATGAATGTTTTTATCACGGCTAAAAGCCGTAGCAAATAAGTTTTTCATGGTGGAAAAGCTAGTTTTTGCATCGATTTTTATTTAACGGTGGTTAATAATAGTTATTTACCACGGTTTTTAGCCATGATCATTAAAAATGTAGCTAATATTAATTTTTTTTCTAGTGCTATGTAGCCTCAAAACTCTTTTCTTTTTTTTTTTTAAAAGAAAGGACAATCCAATTTTCTTTAAAATTTATAAAAAAAATTCTAAACATGTCCAAAACGTGTTGGACACTCCTCCAAAATATGTCGGACACGCTTACAGATGTGTCCGACATTGTGCCCTTTTTTTTTTCTTTTTTATTTTATATTTTCAAATACGCCTATATCATGTTCAAGATATGTTTGATACGTGTTCAAACTATGTCTGTGTCCGATATTGAATGAAGTAATTTTTCAAAGTGTTCGTCACCGCGGAATCATGTCTTTTTTAACCCAATCCAAAATAATTAAGAAAAAGAAAGGGTAAAAGAGGCAGAGAGAGTAGAAAATTGTGGAGGCACGAGTAATTCGAGGAATTTTGTCTCGGTAATTGCCTGCTTTTCCCCTTGTTTTACTGCACACTTTTCCACCGCCTCTTTCTCTCTCTCTCATCAACCCACAAACCAATACGTACAAAATACACCTCCCCTCCTCTTCTTCGCTTCCTCTTTCTATGTAATTTCAGCACTCCAATCCAACTCCAAGCGCCTGCCCTGCTTTCTCCGCTCCTCTAAAACCTTACATACACTACGTATCTCTCTCTCTCTCTCTCTCTCTCTCTCTCTTGTAGGTATACACTATACAGTATACTCCTCCTTCTTTTCTTGTATTGTACATTTGCAGTCCAATATATATATAATATTGCTCCCTCCATCCCTTTCTTTTTCCTTTGTTTATTCATTTCTGCCCTCACATAGTGATCATAGTGTGTCTGACCACTTCGAGACTCTGAGTTCAGAGCATATCTTTCTTGCGAGGTTTTCTCCTCACTTCACTGCAAAGTATCTCTCTCTCTCTCTCTCAAGAGAAAGAAAAACACCAAACCATCATACATATAATCATCATCATCATCATCATATTGCTTCTGCCTGCACACTTCATCTCTTCCAATCTCTACTACTTATCAGCTGATCGAGGGAAAAAAAAAAAAAAAAAGAAAAAGAAAGACAAGGGTTCTTTCCAGGAAATTTAGCAGATGTTTTTGGTTTGAATCTTTGTTGAGCAAGTTGGAGTTGGATCAAGAATGGAGGTGTGAGTGAGTGAGATTATTACAAAGAATTCAACGTTGAGTAGGTGGAGAATAAATTATTTTAATAATTGTTTTATATATGTAACTGATGGATGGATGGATGGGTGTCCAATCAGTTCTTGGATTCTAGTCAATAGCACTCCTCTCACTGTGGATCTCATCATCTTTCTTCTGAAGAAGAGATGCCCCTTTTCTCTGTAACTTGATTCAGTCTTGTTCTTGTCAGATAATAGTACAAAAGAACCCCCCCTGCTAGTTTTAACAGAAATAAAGAAAGAATTTTTGTTCATTTTTGGTTTTCTGTGTTCGTTTTCTTTCTTTCTTTCTAGAGAGAGACAAAGAGCTGGCGAACAAGTGGTGGGAAAGAAATATAGATGTTGAAATGGCGGGTTACGAGCAACAAGGCTCCGGTTCTTCTCGTTATGTTCATCAGCTTCTAACCCCAGACCTCCACTTGCAGCAGAGGCCTTCTCACCACATTAACCCTACTTCTGAACTTGAGCCATCTGCAGATTCCAAGGACTCCCCACACGAAAAAGACCCCGAAGCCGCCGCCACAACCAGCTCCGGCGGTACTCCTACCACCAACCGCCGTCCCCGTGGCCGACCTCCAGGCTCCAAGAACAAGCCCAAGCCGCCGATTATCGTCACGCGTGATAGTCCCAATGCACTCCGCTCCCACGTTCTTGAAGTCTCGTCTGGGAACGACATCGTCGAGAGTGTTTCCGTCTACGCGAGGCGGCGGGGGAGAGGTGTTTGCGTGCTCAGCGGCAGCGGCACGGTGACGAATGTCACTCTACGGCAGCCGGCGGTGCCTGCCGGGAGTGTAGTGACGCTGCACGGTCGTTTTGAGATTCTCTCGCTTTCCGGAACGGTGCTTCCGCCACCTGCGCCACCGGGGGCTGGTGGGCTGTCCATATTCTTGTCCGGTGGCCAGGGTCAGGTGGTTGGAGGGAGCATTGTGGGACCGTTAATGGCTTCCGGGCCGGTGGTTCTGATGGCGGCTTCCTTTGCAAATGCGGTTTTTGAACGCTTACCTCTGGAGGAAGAAGAAGGCGCTACGGCTGCTCAGCCTGATCAGCCTAGTGCTTCACAGTCTTCCGGCGTCACAGCTGGTGGTGGCCGCGGGGGGCATGCAAATGAAGGTGGTGCTGGCGGAGATGGCAATGGCGGAGGAGGAGGAGATGGTGGTGCTCCGTTTTTCACCTCCGCTGGTGGGAGCACGCCGCCACCAGGGAATTATCCATTCTCAGCTGAATTGTTCGGATGGGGAAGTGGCAGTTCTGCGAGGCCACCATTCTGATTAACAAGATTACTGTTTTCTTGATGGTGTTAGCTTTATTTTATGTGGGATTTCTCAGCTTTTCTTATCATCAACCAAGAACATCAAGGAAAAATGTGCAAAATTTTGATGCAAATTGGGAAAAATTGAAGTTAATCCTTTCTTGAGGTCCATACATGAGCCAATTGGGAGTATGAGGGATGATAGTGAGATATATCAAGTGGCAGCAGATGAAGCAGTTTTCAAGGTGAGTAGGTTGTACTTGATGCTTAGATTGTAGTACTACTATATGGACATCTTTTACTCATATATTTCTATCTGACTTTGATTTGTAATTTCTGTTGTAACTTGGCAAGTGCAATGATGATGCACATTTTGGTAGCAGGAAGACTTCAATTTGCCTAATTCTCATCTTTCATGTATCAAAATTTACACAAGAAATTGCATTTGCATATGTCTCATCTTCAGATAATTAATTGAATAATTCTATATATGTCTTTGTTTACATGCATAAAGAGAATTTTCATACTAGCTAGATATGAAGATTATGCTAGAAGCCTTCATTAAACCCTTTTACCTTATTGATTTGATTAATAATTAATTTACTCAAACCCTTTCGATTTCAATAGTAAATATATATAACATCATTGTACAATTAATGGTGAGTACTGGCATGATTTAATAAATTTCCTCAGGCCAAGTGTTGATCTTCATGCTTTCTAATTTGTAGTATTGGAATAATGCCTAGCTAATTAGCCGTGTTTTAGATGTCATAGATATATAATGTGAAATTATATATGAGTAGAAAGATCCTTAAAAACGGTAAAAAACGTAATATTGATCAAAATGTTATCTATGTAATGTGTTTAAATGTATTAGAGTAATGTAAATATATATGATTTGAATTTCATCGTTGGTTCGTTTCGACCTAGTTAGACTAGATATATCAAAGGGCACTTAAGTTATTACTTGGACAGCTCGAAAACTTCTTCTTCATTGATGGATATACAATGCAACCCCATTGGATGTGTTGCTTTCAACCTTCTTTAGTAATCCATGCATCTAGTTGCCCACTAGTGCAAGACTGTCTTTTTACAAACTTGCATTTGTTCATCAAGGCACGCTAACCAAGGTTTCGGATATCCCTCCCTCCCGACAGAAGTTTCTTGTCCAAATTTAGGTTTATTCAGCCCAGCTGATTAATTACATGACAAATGTTATTGCACTTGTTGCGTGGGTTATCTCTCTTTTTAATTGCAAACTAAACACATAGCAAGTGTAATATACTTGACCAGTCATGTAATTGGATAGTTTTTAGCCAAATTCAGGTCCCGGCTAGAATTTAATGTTGTTCTCACCATGTCATAGAAGCATTGCACACACGGAAAGAAGAAAAGTCGAAGTTAATTTCTTGGTAATTAGTTTTTTTAAAAAAACAGAAAACCTTATGATTCATCTTTGTTGTCCATACAAAAGATGATTACAATTAATAACTAGCTAGAAGTATAGAAGGTCCTATCTGCTCTATTCTATTATTCCCATATGTGTGTACGTGTGCGCGCGCTTTAAATCTCGTCTTGCTTATTTCTTTCCAAGTCACATTATTACAACAATTTAACTTAATTTGCATACCTATACTTTATCTTAATTTCTGCTACAATTTTCATTCTAATGTTTGTATAGCTGGCTGTAAGAGGTTGCCTGTTTGCACTGGCATTGAGCTAGCAAATTGCATCTGAAAACAATTCTTCATGAGCATTCAATACTATATATACTGCTACTTTTCTTTGTTTTTGTTCTCAGTTTCCATGCGTAACTATATATTTCTGACATTGTCGTCGTTCAATTGGTTCTTGATTCCTTTGTAAAATTTACATGAATGCTAGCAAGCCTGCGACCTGCGTGCTTAATTGAGGTAAGGCGGTCATATAAGCATCCCAGACAAATTGTGTGTAAGATTTTGGTTTAGATATTGATAATCGATATGATTCTATTATTACCAGGCAGATTTCATGTGATGGATATATAGCAAGAGGCTCTTGCGATGGCATATATGCATATAGGGGTAGTTTTTTTAATTAGTAAACTTGTTTCTCGTACGAGTCGGTCCATTCATAACCATTGGATGATAGCAAAGAGTATGCTGAAACCATCTTCCCCTATAATTTAAGGGTACATTACATTTGAATTGATGGATTTCAAATTTCTGATAACAAATGTTTGGATAATTTTGAACTATGTTTTGTTTAGATTCGAAGCTAGCTAGTATTGGTGGGAATTTTGGCATGATTCTTGAGATTGAACATGGCTTTACCTATATGGTTTAGTCCATTAATTGGTAGCATGATGTAATGAGATGAGCAGTATATATTCCATTCCATTCCCATCAAGAGGCCGTGGGGGTGGGGGTGGGGGTGGGGGTAGAAGAGTGGCACACACTTCTATGTATGAGGGTTAATAATGATGGGCAATGATGGATGTATATATGGTTTGCGGGATGGACATGTTTTGGATGATATTCACACACACACACACACTGCTTCAATTGCAGCAATAGTGATGGTGATGGCGATGTTGCGATCCTCTTCCATCCTCCACATATTCATCTGGTACTGTTTGTGTGGATTAAGGAAATGATCATACCAAAGATTTGAGCAACAAAAGATGAGGAGATTAATCATCTTCAAATTTGGCTCAACACATTCTACTTTCTCCGACATTCCCATTATATATCGTATTCTGATTTACCAAAAACCAAAGAGGAGTAATTATATAGGGCAAAATGCAATTTACTGATGTCATTCAAAAATAGCAATTTATTTCTTTGTGTTAAAAAAATAAGCAATTATCCCCTTGTGTTTTAAGAAAATGAGCAAAATACTCCCCTCACGCGAGGGGTGGGATACACAAGCCCATTTTTGTTTTTTGTTTTTTTTAAATTTTTTATTTTATAGTTTTATTTTACAATCATTGGATTTATCTAATACAAACTGACAGTCCAGATTCAATTTACATATAAAACTTAAATAACAAAATTCAAAACATATTTTTAAAAATGTGTATATATTTATGATATATATAATATATATGTATATTTTATGATATATATATATATATATAACCTATATATGTACAACCAACCGTCACGTCTGCACCCCTTTACCTTCCCCTTCCCTTTTCTGCTGCCCCCTCCCCTCACCGCTGGGGCCCCTTCTCCCTCCCATTGTGTAGCCGGTCGCCCCCTTTCGCCACTGCCACCGCCACTGATGTCCCCTTTCGCCATTGCCACCGATGCGCGCCTTCCCCTCCCCAGCAGCCGCCCCCCTCCCCGTTCCATTTCCCATCGCCCCTTCCCCTCCCACGGATCCCGCCCCCTTCCCCTCCCCCCTTGTCACTGGCGCCCGCCCCTGTCTCCCTTATCATCGGTGCGCCTCCCCTATTTTCTTTTGTATATTTTTTTTATTAATATTATGCATATATTATATATATATGTATAGTATACTTTATATATATAATTTATAATTTATATTTATAACTTGTGTAAAATTTGAACTATTAATCTAATTCAAATGGATATGGACCATTGATTTTATATGTAAATATGAACCATAGATGTAAATAAAGAAAGATTTAAACCATTGATTTGTTCGTCAAATCTCCACCGTTAATATATATACCAAACACAATCGAACGGTTAAAATTAAGGGCATAAATGTCATGTATAGCTAAAATGTAATCACAGTCGCACATAGGGCGCATGTATTGCACCTCTTGTGTGAGGGGGGTATTTTGCTCATTTTCTTAAAACACAAGGGGATAAATTATTATTCTTTTTTTTTTTTTTTTATAACACAAGACGTTAAATGACTATTTTCGGATAACACAGAAGGATAAATTGTATTTTATTCTAATTATATATAATAAATACATCCATAGTGCACGTCACGTTTTCTAAAGTTATTATGGAAGTCGCTTTGGTTTTGTGCCAATTAATTTTATTTGGGACTTCACAAAATAACATTGTTGTTAGTAATTAAGTTTGATGTATTAAAAATTGTAATTTTCGAGTTTTAACTGTGGTATAGCTATCAAGAAATTACTGTTACCCATTTAGCTGGTGATTATGTATTTTGATAATTAAAAATAGAGATCTAAAAATAGATAAAATAAGAAATATTATTAAAAACAATGTGCTCCGGTCAGTTGGATTACAAAATAACAAACTAAATGAAATTAGGTTAATAGATTGTAATTGAGTGAAGTCGAGAGTGATCCAAAGTTTTCTCCATGTGCAAGTCAGAAATCAAAGTCGCCCTTTTAAGGTTGGGGGAGTCTGCATTTTATAGGCAGTCCTCGAACCAGTGCCATAATGCAAAATTTTATGGGAAGGTGATATTTTTGTTATAGTTGGCCCATGACCCAAATAGGCCCTTACAACCTGAAAGGCCCAAGACATATTTCGGCAGGCCCAACCCACACGCTTTCACCCAACCCGGTTTGAGGTCCCTTATATATACCCTTCTAAACCTAACTTTAAATCTATTTTTGCCCACTGATTCTTGCCCCTCCTCTGTGATTCCTCTTCTTCCTCGATTTGACTCCTCCTTCCTTATACTCTGTCTCCTTCCATCTCTGATTCGTTTTTCTTAACCTATAAAATGGTATTCTCTTCTAGATCTATACAAGAGAGATATCTCGCTTCTGCCTATTCCTATGATAATTCAAGTATTTTTCTCTGTGAAAACCCTTGGTGGTACTTTTGGCCGTTGGTTGTGGTTGTATGGTTGGGTTGGCTGCCGTGATTCGTTCACGCCGTTTTAAGTCTTGGTGCAACCGGTTGAGTGCCAACCTTTGTGGTTGTGACCGCTCGCCCGGATCTTGGCTCCCGGAGCCTGTTCTTGATAGATCTGTTAGTCTATTATTATTACTGTTTTGGGTTCTTGTTATTTACTGATTAAGTTTATTGACTCCCCATTCTGGTTTGTAATTAAGGGTTACATATACCCATCCCCCGTTGTAATTTGTTATATCTTATGATTTCGGTGATCCATTGGTGGTGTGTCCACCCAACAGTGGTATCAGAACTGGTTCTACACCGGTTCTGTCTCAGGCGACATTTTGGTAAAATCTCCTCTGATCTCTCTATTTATTGGTTCAGTTATTGCTGTGTGCTGTTGTGACCATTTGTTGGCATAGTGATTCCTGGATTAGTGCGAACATTCTGCTTTGTGCTGTTTTCAGAATTTTCGGTTAAATTATATACTCTGATATCTGTACTCTGTTATATCTTGCTTTGTGCACCAATATATTTTATTCTTCCTTATTTACACCCTCTGATCCCTCACTTGGCGGGTCCCGTGAGACTGTCGGGTATCTGGTTGAGGTTCAGAGGAGGCTATCTGATATTTTATTCCTTATCTATTTCGTGCTTCATTTCTGTGTGATATTCTCATATCTTGTTTTCTATGGCTGGTTATAATTTACTTCCGTTTGATGGTAAATCTGATTTCTCTATATAGAAATAGAAAATTAAAGACATTTTAATCCAACAAAAGGTTTTTAACGCTATTGATGGTAGATATTCTGAAACTGTTACTAAGGATAAAAAACTAGAAGATGATGAGTATGCATATTCCTCCATTATATTAAATCTGTCTGACTCTGTGATTAGAAAAGTAGGGAAACAAAACACTGCTAAAGAACTTTGGGATAGGTTAGAAGAACTCTTCACTGAAACATCATTGCCCAATAAACTCTTTCTATTGGAAAAATTCTTTGGGTATAAGCTAGACATCTCTAAAAACATAGATGAGAATATTGATGATTTCACTAAGCTGATCCAAGACATAAAACTCACTGGTGATAAAAACATAGATGATTACACACCCATTATTTTACTAAATGCTATTCCAGATAATTACAGTGATGTAAAAGCAACCATAAATTACGGTAGAGATAATGTGAACCTAGACACTATTATAAATGGCTTAAAAAACAAGGAAATGGACCTTAAGACTAACAAGCCTAACCAACCTTAGAATGAAGTTAACTTTGTAAGAGGAAGAACTACCAATCGTAACTCAGATTATAAATACAGAAGACATAGCAAGGGCAGAAGTAGGAGTAAATCTAGACCAAGAGATAATAACAATCAGGATAATAAGATAAAACAAAGAAGGTGTTATAATTGTGGGATTAAGGGACACTATATAAAAGATTGCAGAAAACCTAGAAAGGATAATAGGGATAATAACTACAACAAAGAAGATGCTAACACGGTTACAGTTGAAAACTCGGGTGATGTGTTCATGGTTTGTGATATTAATAATGTGAATGATCTTAGTATGCATGAATGACTGATTGATTCCAGTTGTACTTTTCATATGAGTCCTTTCAAAAGAATCTTTACTAATTTTGAATCTGGTAATTTTGGGTTTGTCTCAATGGCAAATGAGAAATGATGTGAGATCAAGAGTCTTGGTGATGTTTGCTTGTCTTTTGATAATGATTACAAATTCACTCTGAAAAATGTCAGATTTGTTCCTGACTCAAGTCATAACTTGATATCATGTGCTGTTCTTGAAGAAGAGGGTTTTGAAGGTAGATGGGGTAAAGGAGTTATGAAAATCATAAAAGGGTCCTTAACTGCTTTTAAAGCTGAACGAAAATGAAACCTCTATGTCTGTCGTGTTTGATCCGGGTCTTCTACTCGATCTCCCGTGTTCTCCTTAGTTGGATACCCTCGAGCTCGATCTGGTAAGCCTCCCAGACAAGTAACCTGAGAAGAAACAAGCACGTGAGACTAGCTGGAAGTGTCCCCAGCGTAGATCCTCCTATGCTTAAGTCAGACACTGGTCGAGATGGAAATGTGGCCAACTGGTAGAAATATTTGGTCGAATATTACGAGAATAACTTACCTTAAATGCTGTGGGGCAGACATATTTATAGCACCAAGTGTCCGTACTTGCATGGCCCACGTGGCCTCATCTCCCAAGTCTGAAGTATTTTGGCATCAAAGGTCTAAATCTGGACACCTGGCGCGTGGTACGAATCGGGTCGCTAATCTGGCGACCCGACCCGTCCGAATTGTGTGCGGGTCCAGGGGTTTTCAAGTGATTTTGGTCCCTTTCAGGGGTATTCCAATCTTTTTAATATGAATTGGGTTATACCCCCATCATTAGTCCCCCACTTCTTCTAGTGTAAGTCTTTGCACTAGGAGAAGTCGAAACACCATATCGCGAAGCGTTGCCTCCCGCCACCGTTAGATGCTTCCACGTGTCGTCATCTTGTCTTTTTCAAGTGGGCGCGCCTCTCGATGTTGACCGCCTATATATAGAGGGTTCATTTTACCTTTTCCTTCAACTCACTTCTTCTGGTGTCTTTCGACCTCGCCTCCATAGATGTTTCCTGGTTGCCGGTTCCTAAGGTACTTTGTGACCATCTCTCTTTAATTATTGAAATGTCTTCCGATTCTAGTTCCTCATTCGAGTCTGGGTCCGGGTCTAATTCTAGGTCGGGGTCGAGTACGGGGTCCTCCTCTTTGGCCTCGTCGGCGACCTCTCCCCATTCTAAGGAGGTGGTTGCTCTTGCTAGTCCGCCTCTTGTTCCCAACTCTGCTATCCGTAGCGAGGCTTGTCCATCCTATGTATCTTCTTCGCCCCCTCGGGTTGCTAGTGTCGATGTCCCCTTAGAAACCCGAGTCGCAGATGTAGATATCCCATTAGCAACTAATAATGCCGTTCCCTCCTTAGATCGCTTAGACTCTGATGAAGTTCCTGCCCTCGAGGGTTATATGGCTATGATGGCTGCTAACCCTTGGACCGGTATGATAAGTATTGTAAAACAATCGATTCATAAAATCAAGGATAAGTATTATATACCAAATAACTATGAGGTTTTGGTCCCTCGTTCTTTCGATCGCATGCATCTACCTCCCGAAGGTTCTGCCCCCTTTCGTTTGTACATTTAGAAGTTGGTCTTCGTTTTCCCCTAGCTCCACCTGTAGTAGACATTCTTGCTAATTTAGACATTTGACCCATGCAACTGTCTCCTAATTCCATCAGCATCATAGTACTTTTCATCATTATGATGCGATACCATAATTTCGAACTAAGTTTCGATAATTTTTGGTCGCTTTACTCATTCTCCGTTTCTGCTCGTTCTAGCGAAGGAGGATTTTACTACCTCTCTGCTCAACCAGAGTGTAAATATCTCGATAAGTTACGTTCCAACGTAGGTCCTTGGAAGGAGCGTTTCATTTTTATTCGACCACCGCCTGGTCAAACTTGGCCCTTTCGATGTGATTGGCGCATCACTAAACCCGAACCTGAAACTCAAGATGGGGGGTTGGAGGGTGACCAGATAAATGCTATTGCTTCTGAGACTTATGACTCGAAAAAACTTCTATCAGAGGAAACTTTGAAGTTAGTTGGCCTTTCTCCAACATCCCTCCAAGTGCAAGGTTCCTTAAGTGATTATATCTTCACATTTCGTTTCCTTATGAATCTGTTCTTTTATTTTTGTGACCTGTATCTCTGTCTTTGCAGAAAATGCAGTGATGAATGCTCGCGTCGCTGAAATCGCTCGAAACTTGCAAAGGCAGAACTCGCCCGCGGCTGCCCCGCCCCCTCCTACTGCTGAGGTCGCTGCTATCTCCGCCGCCGACCAACCCGGTGGCTCTTCCGAGTTACAAGCCTCGGTTCCGGTCGAGGTCGAACCTAGGGATGTGCACATTCCTCCAGGCGATACTCACACCTCTGGTCCGGTCGCCATCGTTTCCCCCGGAGCTCGTGCCGCCATTGAGATCGCGTCTAGCGGCTCGAAGGGTGCTAGCGGTGAGGTCAAAGCTGCTCGGGTCCTTGGTGAGTCGAGCAAAGGAAAGATGCAAGCGTAAAGCCAAGCGCCCCAGCAAAGGCAAGAGTTACAGCAAGTCAAATAAGCGATCGAGCAAGCGAGCAGAACGTCGCGTGGCCAAGGATGCAGCTGAAGAGGAAGAAAATATTAAACACTTCAAGGACTTCACTCGACCTTTTTCAGGTCGCATTTCTACGCATCATAGCCTTTGTCTTATGCTATGTATATGAAGCAAATTATTAGCGAAATAGGTGGCCTTTCACAGGCTTCGAATCTATATGGCAAAATATCATCTAGGTACAAAGTGATCTTTCTCAGATTGTTACAATCTCAACTGAAAAGAATGATCTTTCACAGATCGCATAATGGAGTGATCTTTCACAGATCAAGCATGATCTTTTATAGATCGTTGGAGTGATCTTTCACAGATCGTCTGATTTCGACCTTTCACAGGTCGCATGTCAGCCCTTATGCTATTCCGTCTTTTGATAAGCAATAAAATAGGCCTTTCACAGGCTGGTCGAGATGCTCGTCATGCTTAAATTTTTTTCATGTTGTGCACATTCCAAGGTCTCGACAAGTCTTTTCCATCCATACTTTGCAGTCTGTATGTTCCTTATTTCTTGATCTCGACGACCTTATAGGGGCCTTCCCAGCTTGGGTCC
This sequence comes from Sesamum alatum, assembly GCA_034509735.1. NCBI lineage: Eukaryota > Viridiplantae > Streptophyta > Magnoliopsida > Lamiales > Pedaliaceae > Sesamum > Sesamum alatum. The sequence goes on from JACGWO010000004.1 coordinate 1,166,971, forward strand.
AACTTCCCTACGTGCCTAGACACCTCGATCTTTTTGAGCACCAGATCTCCCACTTGAAAATGCCTTGGTTCAACCTTTTGGTTGTAGCTCCTCATCATCATGTTTTTGTGGTGCAAAATTCTTGCATAAGCGCGATCTCTTTTTTCTTCGATAGTGGTGAGGTCGAACGCCCACTCATCTTGGTTTGTTCGGGGGTCGTATTGTGCGACCCTAGCTGTCCTTTCTTCGACTTCTACTGGAATTATAGCTTCAATTCTGTAAACCAAACAGAATGGAGACTCACCTGTTGAGGATCGTGGAATCGTGCGATATGCCCACAATACACCTGGTAGCTCCTCGATCCACGACCCCTTTGCGCCTTCAAGCCTTGTTTTCAGGTGCTGCAGCAAAGTGCGATTGGTCACCTCAGTTTGGCCATTCGCTTGGGGATTTCCCACGACCGTAAAGTTTTGTTGAATTTTTAATTCTTTGCACCATGCCAAGATTCCCTTCCCCTGGAATTGAGTACCATTATTAGAGATCAAGATTCGAGGTATGCCAAACCTACAGATTATGTTTTTCCAGATAAAATTGATCACCTCCTTTTCATATATTTTTTCCAACGCCTCGGCCTCAACCCATTTTGAGAAATATTCTACCGCAACTATGACAAACTTTTTATGGGCTAGTGCTGGTGGAAACGGACCAACAATGTCGATGCCCTACCGATCGAACGGACATGCAATCTTGATCGGTTCCATGGAGGTCGCGGGTGTGTGTATCAGTGCTGTGTACTTCTGACAACTTACATTTTTTAGTGAATTCCATTGCATCCCTGACTAAAGTGGGCCAAAAGTAACCCTGTCGTGTAACTTTTTGTGCAAGCGACCTACCCCCAGAATGATTACCGCAGCTCCCTTCATGAATCTCTCTTAATACATACTGGGCTTTTCAGGACTAAGGCATTTTAAAAGTGGTCCTTCAATCGTCCTTTTGTATAATTCTTCGCCAAACATTGTGAACATGTTGCTTTAAATCTCATCCTTCTTGCGTCTACTGGGTCGCTAGGCTCGATCCCTTCTCGTAGGTACTTGATTATGTCTGTTTTCCAGGACACCTCTTCTTCGATCGTCTGCACTTCTGTGGTTGGTTCATCAACCTCTGCCACCTCTTTCATTATTACTGAGATGCTGCGATCCTTAACACCCGCCATCATAGCCCCAAACTTGGATAGTGCGTCTGCTCACTCATTTTCTTCTCTTGGGATCTGTTGAATTGCACACTTTTCGAATTTTCCCATCATTTCCTTTACTTTTTTTAGATATTGTGTCATAGACCACTCTTGTGTTTCATATGTTCCCTCACTCTGCATTGCCACCAACTGAGAGTCAGTGCATACATCTAATTTCCTCACGCCAGCTTGATTCGCCATTTTTAGTCCCAAGATCAATGCTTCGTATTCTGCTTAGTGATGGGGAATGCCAATTTTGCTGCGACCTCGATCTCAACCCCGCCGGGTCCTTGTAGTAAAATTCTTGCTCCCCCATTACTTGCATTGGATGATCCATCAACATGCAACAACCAACTTTCCTGATCCTTCACTTCATGTTCACCTGCAAGCTCAACAATAAAATCAGCAAACACTTGAGCTTTAATGGAGGTTCTTGCCTGATACTCAATGTCAAATTCCCCTAGCTCGACCGCCCATTTAATCAAGCCACTTGATACATATGGTCTAGACATGATTTGCTTTAAGGGATAATTTGTCAGCATAATGACCTTGTGGGATTGAAAATATGGTCACAGTTTTCGAGCTGTGGTGACCAAAGCAAGTTCTAATTTTTTGATCTGAATGTATCTTTTCTCTGCCCCTTGTAATATCCTGCTCACATAATATACCGGATTCTGTGATCCTGTCCCTTCTTTCACCAACACGGAACTTACTGCGTCTTTGGACACTACCAAGTATAGATATAACACCTCGTCCACTTTGGGATTCGCCAAGAGAGGTGGATTGTCAGATAATGCTTCAAGTCTGCCAGTGCCTGTTCGCATTCGTCCGTCCAACTGAAGTCCTTCACCTTCCTTAGAGTTTTAAAAAATGGCAAGTTGCGATCCGCTGATCGTGAAATGAAGCGACTAAGCGAAGCGACCTTCCCTGCTAACTTTTGCACATCTTTGACCATTTTTGGTGAGCTCAAACCCAAGATCGCTTCAATTTTTTCTGGATTTGCTTCGATGTCTTTCTCTCTCACCATGTATCCCAAAAATTTTCCACCTTAAACCCCAAGCGTACACTTGGATGGGTTTAGTTTCATGCCATACGTTCTCATTACCTCGAACACCTTTCTCAGGTGATTGAGATGATGCTCCTCCTCCTTACCCTTCACCAACATATCATCAACATACACTTCCATGGAATGGTCGATTAGATCCTTGAACATCCTGTTCACCAGCCTCTGATAAGTAGCACCTGCATTTTTCAATCCAAAGAGCATCACATTATAAGTAAATGCCATTTTCAGTAACGAAAGAAGTCTTATCTCTATCATCCTCTGCCATGAAGATCTGGTGATATCCCTGGTACACGTCCATCATACTGAACAACGCACATCCCGCAGCGGAGTCCACCAACAGGTCTATTCGAGGTAGCCGGTAAGGTCCTTCGGGCATGCCTTGTTCAGGTCAGTGAAATTCGTGCACATCCTCCATTTTCCTGATGCTTTGTTGAGTCTATGCACAATAACTTTTGGGTCTATTTCTTTAAAATCTGACGGGCTCCATGCGAACATATCAGAATTGTCCCTAAAAAATGCGATCATCAATGTCTCTAAGGTCGAGGTCATTCACGACCCGATCCTAGTACTCCTGTTAGGCTCCCCTGGTTTCAACTCGATCACTTTGTGCTCTTCCACAGGTTCTATACGTTCGGGTTTTGATTTTTTCATAGTATCCAGAATTTCCTCAGGGTGATCAACTCCTATTTTTCGTTTGACCTTCATGCCTTCCACTTCGCTCCTTTTCAAAAACAGATTATAACATCTCCTAGCCTCTCGCTAGCCGCAGCACACCTCGCTTACTCCTCCTGGAGTCGGGAACTTCATCTTCAAGTGGTAAGTGGATACTATAGCCTGAAACAAGTTCAAATTGGGTCTCCCCAAAATTACGTTATAAGCAAATGGAGTATCAACGACTAAAAATTTTATCATCAAAGTTTTTCTCCTTGGTTCGTCACCCGAAGAAGTTGGGACGCCGATGGTTCCCAGCGGTGTCACCTCACTGCCTCCGAATCTAACCAAGGGAGTTTGTACAGGTTGTAGTTGTGTAGTATCAAATCCCATTTTCCCCAATACTTCCATGAATAAAAGTCTACTGAACTGCCATTGTCAATCAACACTTTGTGCACCAGGTAATTCGTGATGTCCATTCGGATAACCATGGGATCATTTTGCGACCCCGCTTCTGCTACCAGATCTTTCCTGCTGAATGTGTTTTCCTCACTTTGTTCCACATTCAAAATGAACTCTCTTCTTTCTGAGCTCCCGTACCGAGCATACCATTTTTGTGACCTCGCCGAATCACCGCCCGTAGGTCCACCCGCGACCGTGTGGATGACCCCTTTCACAGGGGCATTGCCGTGTGCGACCTCGTTCTGCCTATCTTTTCTCCTATTTTCCCTTGTTCTGAACCTATCCCTGCTATGAGGTTTACTCCTAGATCTCTCTCTTCTCCCTTCTCGGGGTTCCCTTTCCCTTTCATACTTATGGGGTTTTTTGATATAGTCCTTAAAGTATCCTTGTCTAACCAACCTCTCTATTTCGTCTTTCAACTGAAAGCAATCCTCCGTGTCATGTCCCTTTTCCTTATGAAACTTGCAGTATTTGTTGCCCAAGTACCTCTTTAATGGCGTAGCTCGCATTTTCTTCGGCCATTGGAGCATATTTGCTTTTTCCACCATCATCATCATTTGTTCCCTGGAAGCTCTCAATGGAGTATATCTGTGGAATCGGGGCTGATATGGTGCTTCATGATCTTTTTCAGATCGCACCCTGCGGTCTCGGCCTCAGTCCCTCGCACGATCTCGACCTCGACCTCGACCTCCTGTCCATTCCCCATCCTTCATAGCGTTCATTTCGTCCTCATCAATGTATTTCTGAGCCATCTTCATTAACTGCTCTACATCTTCAGGGGGATCCCTTGCTAATGCTGAAGCGAAAGGGCCCTTCCTCAATCCATGTATGAGGATACTGATCATCATGTCAATCCTGAGATCTTGGACCTCTAAGGTCTCATTGTTAAACCTTCCCACAAAACTCTTTAGTGATTCGTCTTCTTTCTGCCTTATCGTGAATAAGTACGTGGCTGATCTCTTTTGTTTCTTTTTGCTTGCAAAATGAAACGCAAATTTCTGTATCAACTGCTCACACGTTTCAATAGTTCCACTGGGCAAACTAGTGAACCATTCTTGCATTTTTCCTGTTAGAGTAGTCATAAACAGTTTAGCATTAATGGAATCAGACTGACTATAGAGATTCATTACCAGGTCGAATGCGGCGATGTGTTCCTGTGAATCCTTGCTACCATCGTACTTAGGAAAATCTGGCATTCTGAAGTGAGGGTCTACGGTCTCGGTGAAGATCTTGTTGGAGAAAGACGAGTTCCTATTCTGGGCCACTATCTCACGTCTTCGTTTGAGTTCGCTAATTTGGGCTCCCAGCCTCTCAATTTGGCGACCAACGTTCTCGACCTCAACCTTCGATGTTCCTGGTTCTCTCCTTTTGCTCTTTCCCTTTTGGCTAGACGCCGTATCCGATACCTCAATTGCCACACCTTTCACAGGCACTTCTCTACTATCCTCCTCCCTAAGCTCTTCCTCAATTTCCTTTTCTTTAAATAGTTGTCGCTTTGTTGGTTCGCGAACTATTGGGGTGGTTGTTCTTCTCTCATACTCTAATATAGCGTTCCTGCTTGCCTTCCTACTAGCCTCATCTATCATCCTTTGGAGTTCATCTCTGATGATCTGTATAACCTGATCGTTTTCTCTCTGTGAGGTACCCTCGTGGTCCTCGGAGAACTGGTCTCTCCTAGACGGTCCTTCCATCTCCCACAGTAAGTAATCTTCTCAGAAAGTTCCCACAGACGGCACCAACTGATCCGAGTCGCCTACTCGATCTCCCGTGTTCTCCTTAGTTGGATACCCTCGAGCTCGATCTAGTAAGCCTCCCAGACAAGTAACCTGAGAAGAAACTAGCACGTGAGACTAGCCGGGAGTGTCCTCGGCGTAGACCCTCCGATGCTTTAAGTCAGACACTGATCGAGATGGAAATGTGGCAAACTGGTAGAAATATCTGGTCGAATATTACGAGAATAACTTACCTGAAATGCTGTGGGGCAGACATATTTATAGTACCAAGTGTCCGTACTTGCATCGCCCACGCGGCCTCATCTCCCAAGTCTGAGGTATTTTGGCATCAAAGGTCTAAATCTGGACACTTGGCGCGTGGTACGAACCAGGTGCGACCCAACCCCTCCGAATTGTGTGTGGGTCCAGGGGTCTTCAAGTGATTTTGGGCCCCTTTCAGGGGTATTCCAGTCTTTTTAATATGAATTGGGTTATACCCCCATTGGTGTTAATTATGATATGTTTGTTGCCTCTGTAATTGATAATGATAAAATATCTTTGCAGCATAAGAGACTAGGACACATTAGCTTAAAAGGCCTTGAATTCCTTAAAAAGGAAGGTGTTCTTAGTGATAAAATCGAGAAGCTAAAGTTTTGTGATGATTGCATTTTTGGTAAACAATATAAAGTACACTTTCCTGTTTCACCTAGGAGTTAGGAGCTAGATGCTAGATGCCTGAGCCCGGACTTGGATTTATGAGTTAATGAGCTAGCTGTTTGAGGTCTGAGTTAGATGTTAGAGCTATAGAGCTATTGAATTACCTCTTTATCTTCTTTTTCTGCTCTATAATAGTCCTAATAAACTACTGGGACTAATAGGAGGTTTAAAGAGTTCTAAAGAGTTATAAGAAACTATTGGGACTAATAGAACCTCCGGACCAACAACTGAATCAAGAATCCAGACGCATCAATGAGGACAATGATTTTATCTTTCTGAAGGCTCCTAAAAAATGCATTGAAAGAAAACTATAAGGAGGGTTTCTCTAAGTGTCTTAAATGGCATAAAAAACTACCATTCTATTTGCATAAGTGATAGTCGAGATCACCTTAGCTCGAACTTGCTCAAAGTAAGGATTGCAAGCGGAAAACCAGCTCATTCATGGCCCAAGGCGTCCGTAGATGGTATGCGGGAATCCAAATGATGAACAAGTTCCTAGTCCCTTTAATGACCCTGCCCCCTCATCATCCACATGCATTTTAGATTATGTTCACTCTGATGTATAGGGTCCTTCTAATACACCTACTCATGATGGGAATAGGTATTTCCTTTCCATTATTGATAATTTCTCCAGAAAAGTGTTCGTTTTCTTAATGAAAAAGAAATCCGACGTTTTCGAGATTTTCAAAAGATGGAAATTTTTTGTTGAAAATCAAACTGGAAAAAGACTAAAGGCTTTACGAACAGATAATGGTTTAGAATTTTGCAGCCAAAATTTTTTCTGATCTGTGTAATGAATATGGCATTAAACATCATAAAACAAATCCCTACACCCCCCAGCAGAATGGTGTTGCTGAACGCCTGAATAAGACTATTTTTGAAAAGGTCATGTATGCTTGTAAGTTCTGGTTTGTCTAAGTCATTTTGGGGTGAGGCCGTTCTAACTGCTGTGCATTTAATCAATAGATCTTTATTTGTTCCTTTATGTGGTAAAATTTCTGAATCTGTTTGGCTTGATAAAGATATCGATATCTCATACTTGCGTATTTTTTGTTGTTCTGCGTTTGTGCATCAAAACTCTGATAAGCTCGAACCTAGATCCCTGAAATATGTTTTCTTAGGGTACCCTGAAGGGGTTAAAGGATATAGATTGTAGCTTAGAAGCCGACCAGGTTTTAAAGTACAAATTAGCAAAAATGTAACGTTTAATGAAGAAGAAATGCCATGCTTATATGATCCTCAGAAAGAAACCAACCTTGATTTAGGACCTGTCTTTAATCAGGTAGAGGAAAGTTTAGAAGAAAACGAGCAGGTAGAGGGAAATGAAGAGGATACCCCTAGAGACGTTAGCACTGAAACAAGTCTAGAAAACTACCAGTTAGCAAGATATAGGAATAAACGAGAGTCTAGGTTTCCCTCCAGACTTACGGACTATCACATTGCCCTAAACATTGAGTCAAGTGAACCTAGTACGATAGAAGAAGCCTTAAAATCTGAGAGTTCCGATAAATGGCTTAGTGCTATGAACGAAGAAATGAAACCCTTAAGGGATAATAAAACTTGGGTGTTGGTACCAAAACCTAAAAACTGTTCCATTATTGGTTGTAAATGGATATATATATATAAAATCAAACAAGAAGAAAAGTCTAAAAGATTCAAGGCTGGGTTAGTAGCAAAGGGATTCACCCAAAAAGAAGATATAGACTATACTGAAGTTTTATCCTCTGTCGTGAAATATACCACAGTTCGTATTCTACTTGCTCTCTCTGCCACTTTGATTGGGAACTTAAACAAATAGATGTGAAAACTGCTTTTTTGCATGATGATCTGGACGAAAACATATATATGCATCAACCCATCGGGTTTATTGATAAAATAAAACCTGATCATGTATGCTTATTGAAGAAATCTCTGTATGGTTTAAAACAGTCACCTAGACAATGGAACAAGAAGTTTGATATGGTCATGCATTCACTAGGATACACTAGAAGCAACTATGACCATTGTTTCTAATTTAAGTATGATGTAAACATTCCTGTATTTCTTGTTTTATATGTGGATGATATGTTGATTGCTAAGCCTAGTTCACAACACGTTAAAATACTCCAAAACAACCTATGCAAAAACTTTGATATGAAAGACCTAGGGATGCTAAGAAAATTCTTGAGATGATTATTGAGAGAAACATAAAAGACTCCACTATCTTCTTAAATCAAAGTTTCTACACTCTGTCCATGTTAGAAAAGTTCTCTATGTCTAACTCAAAACCTTGTTCTGTTCCGTTATCTTCTCACTATTAGCTCAGTAAGGAACAATGTCATAAAACTGAAAAAGAGAAAGAGAAAATGGAAAAAGTTCCCTATTCAAATGCTATCGGTTCTATCATGTTCTTAATGGTGTGTACTAGACCTGTAATGCCGGACCTCCTAATTGGGAGGCCCTTAAGCGGTTATTAAGGTACTTAAAAGTTTCTATAAACTCTGGTGTTATGTTTTTAAATGCCCTAATGGGGTTAATCTTGTTGGGTACGTTGACTCAAATTATGCGAATGATAGAGATAGTCGTAAATCTACTACTTCATATGTTTTCCCTTTGTGTGGGTCATGTATAAGTTGGAAATCCCAACTCCAGCATATTGTAGCTCTGTCAACCACTGAAGCTGAGTATATACCAGCAACAAAAGCTTTTAAGGAAGCCCTTTGGTTAGAAGGTCTCATAAAAGAAATTGGTTTTCTAAAACAAAAGGTCATGGTTTATTCCGATAATCAATCTGCTATACAGCTTTGTAAAAACCCCGTTATTTCATGATAGAACAAAACATATAGATGTTCGATATCATTACATTAGAGACATCGTGGGTAAAGATCTTATAAATCTTGAAAAGATCGATTTTGATTCAAACCCTTCTGATATGGGGACTAAGTGTCTGCCTGTTGAAATATTCAATAATTGTCTAAAGATTTTGAGACTTAGATGACTAACCATATTTGTGAGTGCTATGTTGTTTTTATGCAGGTACCTCCATGGAAGTCTGAAAGGCAATGATGAACGCTAGATCTGGCCTTAGGACGGGTACCCTCCTTTGGGTCCTGGTCCAAGGTAGAGAATGTTGTAGTTGGCCCATGACCCAAATAGGCCCTTACAACCTAGAAGGCCCAAGACATATTTCGGCAGGCCCAACCCACACGCTCTTACCCGACCCGGTTTGAGGTTCCTTATATATACCCTTCTAAACCTACCCCTAAATCTATTTTTGCCCACTGATTCTTGCGCCTCCTCTATGATCCCTCTTCTTCCCCGATTTGACTCCTCCTTCCTTATACTCTGTCTCCTTCCATCTCTAATTCGTTTTCCTTAACCTATAAAATGGTATTCTCTTCTAGACCTATACAAGAGAGATATCTCGCTTCTGCCTATTCCTCTGATAACTCAAGTAATCTTCTCTGTGAAAAACCTTGGTGGTACATTTGGTCGTTGGCTGTGGTTATGTGGTTGGGTTGGCCGCCGTGATTCGTTCACACTGTTTTAAGTCTTAGTGCAACCAGTTGTAGAGTGCTAACCTTTGTGGTTGTGACCGCTCACCCGGATCTTGGCTCCCTGAGCCTGTTCTTGATAGATCTGTTAGTCTATTATTATTACTATTTTGAGTTCTTGTTATTTACTGATTAAGTTTATTGACTCCCCATTCTGGTTTGTAACTAAGGGTTACATATACCCATCCCCCGTTGTAATTTGTTATATCTTGTGATCTCGGTGATCCATTGGTGGTGTGTCCATGCAACACTTTTGACAGTTGGAGACCCTTGGTTTTCAGAAAAAGAAGAAGTGAATTTGATGTGGATGAGATTTCGGTTTTTTTGATGGGATATCGTTATGTTTGCAGAATCCCAAAATCTTTGAAATGGTGGTTACCCTTTGGAGGGGAGGCTCTTGCCACATGTCCATTCATGCCTGACGGGTCGATGTTTATCCGATCCGATACAGCATCCTGACATGGCTTGAGGGCTCCGCTAAGATGCCACTTGGGTCATCCATGGTATAGGCCTAATTATTCTTGGGCCCTTGGGCTTCCTAATGGGCTTGCTTGGTCTTCATCTCAATTTTAGGCTACTTAGGCCTCCTCGTGCGAATTCACATTTTGGGCGACCGTTGGCAGTTAAACATACAAATATCTTCGGTGTTCAGATAAGGTGGCAGGATATTCCACCTTTCAGAATTCAAATGGAGGTATTCCTTGTAGGTAGGGCTCCTTTATATGTGGGTAAATGCTTATCCCTAGGGATGGGGCATCTCCTACCCACTCTTAGGAAACACCTATTGTCTGATTTCATGGGGCACCTAGACACTTCCTTCCTAATTTTCTGGGGACACCTAGGTTCTTATTGAAATTGGGCTCCTTCACCCGTTATAGTTTCTTGAATCTTATATTCTTTTAGACTCTTCCAATCTATTTTTCCTTTTCAGGACACGATCTCTTTTGTCAACAAATTGTTATTGGACATCAAGAAATAAGACATATAAAAGAAATTTATGCTTGATGATGTGTCATCCATCGACCCACATACAAAAGGGACCCATGCCCATTGTTATTGGACATCGAGAAATAAGATATAAGAGAAATATACGTTAGAAATGATGACATGTCATCCCTCACGACCCACGTACAAATGGACCCTGCCCCGGATGGCCCGCGTGATTCTTGAAGACACCATGTTAAGAGAAGGGATGGACCTACACTTCAAATATATTAATACCAACCTCTCTCACTCAATTTCTATCAACGTTAGAACAGAACTATGACGTTCACGCTCCACCAACCCATTTCAAATATTATTCAACCTTATTTCAAAATATAATTATAGGTTTCCTACACATTCATACACATTATAAACATACATCATATAAATAAATGCATAAGAAATAAAATACGTAGGAAATATTTAAACCGGGTCAAAGTTGCAATCTCCTCATATCCTTTTAAGTCTCAAAATTAAAGATACACTTGCACTGTCACTGTAAGCGAGGCGGGTCAGTCAGTCAGTCTCTATTTAGTTTGAGTTCAACCCAAAATCCAAGATCAGGCAACAATGAAAAATTATCACTCTTTAAATTAATTAATGAAGGATCCATTCATCTTACAGCAAAGACCTAATAAGCCTCCATATAATAATGTTCTCTCTACCAACTTTATAATCTAAACTTAGAAACACCTCTAAATCCTAATCTGCAAACCCGAACCCAAACCCAATCATACACCTGTAATGGTCAGAGCTACACACATTCACAAAGTTAGAAACTTCTCCAGGAATTGGTTGGTTGCTGCCAGAGATTCACATTTTGTTTGATCGGTACGACCCTTTCTACATATTTGACTGCTCAAAAGGAACACGAACAAAGAGACGTCCGTGGAGGCTAACCACAGCAGATCTCTACATATTTGACTGCTCAAAAGGAACACGAACAAAGAGACGTCCGTGGAGGCTAACCACAGCAGAAGTCTGAAGTGGATCGATCCTTGCTGGTAGGCTCACTACCTGAAAAGTGAAAACCGACCGGGTGGAATGTTATTCCAAGACCTTTACTCATCCAATTAAACCCCCTTTACTCAACAAGACAAAAGGTGAGATGGCACAAAGAGAGATGCATATAGGGAGGAGATGGAAGTAGATTTAAGAAGAAAATTGGAATAACTAAAAGAATAGTTGCCAAAATGGCATGCAAATACCGAAAGATAAATTAAGGCTGGCTAGGCATAGAAATGAGGGAGTGTGCATAACTAAGTCCATATACATGCTGTGTTTGATTCAAGGTGGTGGGTAGAATACCTTTTTGAATGGTGTGATCCCCCAGGGATTATCAACTTGCTCAGGCTGACCTGTAATGACCAAACGTCCAGCAGGATCTGATTGAACACGCACCTAAGCCACCAAGCACCGCATCAATATCACATTGTCTTAATTTATAATCTCACATGGAAAAAGTGCAATTATATCATGCACTACATACACGAGTTCTTAAGAAAGCAAATTCCAAGATAAGTAAATCTTTTGTTATTGTTCACCCATCAGGAAATATGATGAGAGCATAAGGAAACCAGTTTAAGTGAACACGATGCAAGATCTCTACAATGTCCATAAACGGGAAAACTTTCAGCAAATGACACCACTGGAAAGAATAGAACATTGTGTGATAAAAAAGTCAGAGAATGCAGACCTCTTCACGCAGAAGGCCCGGGACTAGGGCATAAACTTCAAAACAATCTTTCTGCAAAATAAAACTAGTCAAGTTCAGTTCTTTTTATGCATGTACTTGAATGAGTGCAGTGTGGAGAGAGAATGGAAGAATTTTGAGGCAAACGTACAGTTTGGCGTACATTGATCTTCACCCAATCAGCTGGAGGCCCAACATCAACAACTGATGTCACCAGTCTACCAATAAAATAGCAATTAGGAAGAAGTCAATAGCTAATAGAAAATCATAGAAAAAGGACACGTCGTCACAAAGCTAGATATTCTACTTTAGGCGCAGAAAAAAGTTAGAGGTGCTGGAAGAAAAAAGAAGAGCACATACATAGCAGCGGACTACATGAAACCAATCATCTACTGCTGGCTACCAGCTTCGCTAAAATTCTTTTGACCAGGCTCGTTACTTTGGCAAAGAAGTCAATCTCATGATATTCCAGACACTTCGAAAGCAACACAGAGACGAAGCAAGCATAACAGCTTCGAATATTTTAAGATTACAAAGTTCAAATACAGCCAGCCAGGAACCATACCATCAAGAATAATAAATATTTAGGTAAACAAAATGCTGCTGAAAACAATGTATAATTTCTGAAAGAATAAGGAAGTATTTAATCTTCCCTATTCATATTGACTGAGAACCAATTCTAGAATTCTATCATTTGCTGAGACAGTTCTTCACCATAACCCCATATTTAGATCCAAATATCAATTAGCTTGGAATAGTATAAGTTTGTTGCCTGAAGTGCCAGAGTCATCACTATTACTATATAAGCACAAAATGAGAACTCAAGCAACCAAACAACCATCTGTCTGCAAACAAATTGGTGGCAAAGCACGCTTACAAACTGCCAATAGATATTGCACAAGGACAAACTCAGGAAGGTAAGATAAAGTAATGGGTGGCAATATGCTTAAGGATTCATGGATCAGATGCTACAAGAACCAGTGGGGATGATATGAATAACAGATACAGGTACCATGACCATTGGAATAGAGTGATGGATAACATGAATAGAGAATGAACCTCATAAGAAGTTTAGAAATCCGTTTGGAATAGAAAATCATTTCGCACGCACAGACTCATAATCACAATAAGTATATACCAAAAGAAAATTATATAAACATCCTCAAAATAAAACAAAACAAAAATATTGCCCAAGGACTGGCCTCCTTGGCAGACAATGGAACTTCATTTAGATTTCAAGCTTGTGGATTTGTTTAAGGGCTAAGAGGTGGGCTTTTTGGATCAATACAAGAATTTAGATCAAATGCACTCCAGACGCAGACCTATCAGAAAAAATGCATCTATATGCAATCCACAAAGAATTTAATGATATATTACATGGAAAATGAGACATCAGTTATACTTGTTATGATATACATCCAAACAGTCAATGTCAACCCAATAGAAAAAGCTGAACTTACAGTATGCAACAAATATAGACTAGCATAAACCAAAAGAAATGTAATCAAGGCTTAACTGCTTAGATGTTTCGGTTCGAGCAGCCTTGATCGAGTGCTCCACTTCGTTTGATCTCTTCTGCTTTAGTGAGCCTGAATCGATAAATCAAATTCAGACTAAACCAACACAAGTAAAGTGATACTAAGATATGTACAGTTCCAAGAGGTGGATTGAAAGAGGACCATATAGTTAAAAAATTGGCAGAAACTAGCTTACCAATGGCTTTGCCATTTTTGTCACGCTTTGCCATATTGTTAAGATTCTTGTCCTATCAAAACATAATTGAAGAAAATAGAATAAAATACTATCACTGCATAATGCCAACAGAAGCAGAAGATGAGCTTTAAGATGTTACAAACCTTTATGACAGGCTCACCAACCTCACCATAACCAAAAAGGCGTTGGACATGCCAACCTTGCATAGCACGAGCTGCAGCATCTCTTCTAGCCCTTCCCGATCCTGATCCTGATCCTTGATAGCCATTATCCTATGAAGTTGTTCGGAACAAACCAAAATGTCTGATGATCTCTAAGGTTGCTGTATATTATAGTTTCCAGTACGTATATTAACAAAGAAACACACCAACATGAATATACAAAATCACACAAAATGACAAGGACAGATATAATGTACGAGAAATAGCAATTATGGGTACATTAGCACATACAAGAAGGTGAGGGTCAAAGACACAGTGATGAACATTTAAGAGTCGAATTCCTTGCATACACAAGGGAAAGCCAATAAAATCCTATCTACATGCCCTCTTTAAGCATTCAAAAAAATGAGAGGCATTAAAGATAAGGCAGCATTTGAGTATCATAATAGTAAGCGGGATTAAGGTTTTCGAAAAATGGAAAAATATCATAACACAAGGTTTACACTTCCATTTTTCTCAAATATCATAATTTTTTTGCAGAGATTCATGCCTTGATAAAACCCAATATATGTACTAATAGAAACACTGTATAGAGATACATAATTATTAGGGAGAATTAAGTCCATTAAAAGTCAAGTTTACAAGAATACAAACTCACCTCACTGTCTGCAGCAGAAGCTTCAGGGAGTGGTGCTACTGGGAGTTGAAGCTCGCCACTTTGTCTCTTATGCCGTTCATATTCTAGAAGAGACTGATGCAAAATACAAGGAAAAATTATCATTTAATTGTAAAAGAAAAGATACGACTTTCATACTAATTGATAACCAAGAAGAAGCACATGTTAAAAAGAGGAACTACTACAAGAACATGCTTTTCCTGTTATAGACTTATCTCTATCACAACTGTCAAGGGACAAACAGGATATTCAGGTAAACCCATCTTCACACCCAATTACATGGAGAATGAACAAAGTGAAGTTATATTCAATGTTCATTCCACTATCCAGTTCAAACTGAAATATTGCAAAGTAATAAAATCTTTCCGAGCAAAAAGCTGAATTCACCACAATTTAAATGATGCAAGCACATATGACTGAGATCTACAAAAAGGTAAGTTGCGTCAGAATTTTTACCTTCTCGTAGAAAATGCGGAATGTCCAAGAAACTGTAGTACAAGTCCTGCCCAAGAAAAGACAAATCCGTTGAATCAACTTTCAAAAGTCAATTCATCTTATTTTTCAAAAAATCTATTAAGTTCTTGACAGATTGCAGGCTATACAAGTTTACCTATCAAATGAATGGAAATGAAGAAACAAAAATATTCCAATAGATTTCCTTTAACGGAAGCCAAGTAAAAATCTGATTAGTAACAAATACACTAAAGAACATGACAACATTTATTTACTCATGTACCGAACCTATTCCAACTGGGCACATATCACGATCATTTGATAACAATTGCTTGCTGTTTAGAAAATCAAAATAAGTTAAAAGAATTCTTAATTTGGAAAATAACTTCATAGGTTCTACTAGTGCATCAGCAATCCCACATCAATGTTGTTAGAAGTTTAATATAAGAAAATATAAACAAACAAGAAAGAATGACAGTACTTCCAGTAGAGCTTACTTTGGTGGATGAAATGACTCTCCTACCTGCCGCCACAACTTGGATCCAGTTACCTATTTAGAGATCCACAAAACAACAGCACAGAACATTATTATCTATCACCGTAACAAATTACTCTAATACGAAAATGTCGACGAGATTATAACTAATAGTTGATGTATGTACTTAAATCAAAAATATTTCAAGCAATTTCAGTTTCAAGCTCCCAATAAGCAATATAATTTGAGAAAGCAGATAATAGATCCAGCATGAATACCTCAAATTGTACACAACACAAGTTCAGAACACAGAGGTAGCAATTGCAAAGTCAGGCTTATAATTATTTTCCCTCAACTTTGATCATACTAGCAAATTCCTACCTCATAGTTTCTATGAGTATGAATCACAGTTGCAAAAACCCAGCAGACTTCATATTAATTTTCTACAATCATAGTTCAGCCAAAATGATTTGCCCAAAGGTTCTGCTAATACCAACTAAGCTGAGAAAGTCAATATTATAGCTAAGATAAACATGACAAGCCCACAGCAAAAAACTACAAATTGCAGGCACCTAGATTACATATCGTTCCTCGCACAACAGCAAACAATTTTATCTCACTTTGATTTCTTGACAGTTTAACCGCCCATGTTTAGTTTGCACTTCTAACAGAATTTTCATGAAATCCCCCTCCTCAAGGTTCAAATGGCAGACAATGAGCTAATGTGAACACTAATTTTTCCTTTGTTGTCACTTAAAACCACTAGGCTGTTGCCACAGGTGTTCTCAGAGTACAGGGAAGAGAAAAAGGGTCAACGTTCCTTAAAAGCTATACTCTTCATGTGAACTTAAATAAGCATAAATCTAGAGAATCTATTTCCTTGTTGAAAAATTGGTTCCAAGAAGCATGTGAAACATTTGCATATCACGTGCATACTCTTGTGACTCATGCAAGTGTGAGCAATCTGGTCAAATAATCATTTACATATATATATATATATATATATATATATATATACCTATACTAGTACCTAGATAGACACAGATCAAGATCTTATTCCTTTAAGGACAAGATATAATACATTATACATGGAGTATAGAGTACAGAAAAGTAAAACAATATTGGAACACCATTGTGACATACATACCCTGTCGTAGCCGCCCAATCTAATCACAGCTCTCCATAACCTAGAAGCAAGGTAGAGAAATAAATTGTCACCAAGAACAAAGAAATTAAAAAAATAATGAATGCACAGTACACTTACTTCAGGCAATTTAGTGGCTGCCCATAAAATTTTGGTGGTTTAAAATCCATTGCCTTGCCACGATAAAAGCTTTCAAGTTCCTTCATGAAAGCTGCTTGATCTTCTGGTGTTCCATCATCTCCCTCTGCCAGCTAACAATGAAGAAGAACAATTATTACTGGAATTTGTGATGGTGTCCACATATAATTACAGTTTTGCTATATTTCCTGTAATAGTGCTATTACCAGAGGTAGTGATGCTTGAGTAAAAACAGCCTTGACTGTTTCTCCGCTATGGTCTCCAGCCTTTGCAGGTGAATATCTGACAACGGCATTAGGTGTAGAAGAAGCTTCATGCTGGTCTGGAAGTGAAGAATCATTGCCTTCATGTTTGGTTGCAGTTTGAACAGTCATGGCATGTCCATCCGTTACACGGCTAGCACGAACAATTTCCTTGGCCTGTTCTTTTGGTTCATCTTTAACTGCTTTATCTGCATTTGCTGCAACTTCCATTTCTCTGTCCTCTCCCTGCTGAACCTCATCTACTGCAGCATTCTGATTTTGGGGGGCTTCATTTGAAGATAATTCAGTTGTAAATTCCCCATTTTCCCTACGATCACCACCAATCTCAGCATTATCAATAGTTATTTCTCCCCTTGCGACTTGTTCAACACAATCTCCAACATCCCTCCCAATATCTTTGGGCTTTTCCACTGCAGCATCTCCACAGGGATTTCCCTCCATCACATTTTCAACAGGATTACCACCATCCGCACCATCCTTGGAGGAGTTCTCTTCTGTCACCACTCCACTAGTAGCATTCAGTTCCACCACTTCATTGTTGGCATCAGTTTGTTGGTCCACTATACTTCTAGCAGTAGTTTGCTCTTCAACATTAGCTTTGGAACTGCCTCCCTCTTCATTCTTACTTTTGGTATTGACTTGTTCCTTTGTTGATCCCTCAACATTCATTTGCTCGTTGGTCTGGCTTTCTGGATTAGTTTGGTCTTCCATATCACTCTTTACAGTGATGCTGTCTTTTGCTTCATCATTTGTCAATTTATTTAGGTTGTCAACCCCCTTTTCACTTTTATTGGCATCCTCTGAAACAGTAACTGCACAGGGAAATTTTTCTCCTTCGCTCTCAATCTTGGCAACAAGCACTTTATTTTCCGACTCTTCAATACTATTTCCGAAATCACGATCCTGCTTTTCTTTATCCTCCATTTCTACCTCATTTATACCCATTTTGATATCTATACAAGACATTACATTGCGTCCATCAGGCATTTTAAAACAGATACTTATAATAATGAAGAATAAGGAAAAATAAAAATAAAAAAGAAAAAACAGAAACCCACGAGCAAAGTTACGAAGTAAAAGCTAAGCACCCATTCATTACAGAACAAACACAAAAACCTATCGATTTTATCCTCCACGGCAATCATAAGAATTTAAACCCTAACCCCATCCAAAAAAATCCTTGAACTTTTCTTGCATGAAAATGAACCTCACAAACAATTCAGTGGGCCAACCCGGAAAACATTGTCAGGAAGAAACAGGAAGATATTCCGTTGGATTCAAACACAAAAATCACATGCAGCATGAAATTTGAAATACATGCTAACCATGCTAGCAAATAAGCGAAAAACTTGCCTGTAACAACACGCGGCGACGTCGGGAGGCCAGCGCTTGGGGAAGTTTACAAGGCTGGTTCACTCAAATCTAGGGTTCGGCTTATTTTTGCCGTCAGTTTGAGCAAAGTGAGGAGGCAAAATGTGAGAGTGAGCAATGTATAATTCCAGTCCAAAATTTGGTTAAGGGTCAAAAAATAGGACGAAAACAAAGTGAGGAAAGCTTCATTTATAGGGTACGCACGCAATGAGTACATGTGTTTAACTGCGATATGGCGAAAAGGTTTGGGCAAGAAGTAGAGAGAGAGAAAGCATCTTCAAACGCCGGAGAGAGAGAGAGAGAGAGAGAGCGCACGGCAGAGAGAGAGAGCGCACGGCTTCTGCGGTTGCCTAGTTCAAAAGAAGGATGTAACAACACCTGGATATAGGAATTACCAATGTCGAATTCTCCTTTTTACCCCTCTCAAATTTAACCCCCCCTCGGTGTAGAGATATATTTTGAGATAATTACAACGTTCTCCCACAAAGTCTGAAATAATTAAGCGTAGACCCTCTATAATTGAAATATTACATTTTGTATTTCTAATCTTTGTTTTTATAAATATATTTTTCGATTAGTCAAAATTAATTGATTTGTTGATATTGATAAAAAAAAATAATAATCATATTTATACCCTATTAATTTATTAGTGACTTATTACAGGTCAAATATTTTTTTTCTGACCAAACTATCTATATATATTTTCTTAATGCATGTGAGTAAATATATCTTCACTCTTATCAGAGTAGTTTGGTCAGAATTTTTTTTTTTTTTTGATTTGCAGTAAGCTAATTGGAGATAAATATGAATTTTCATTGAATTTTTCTGCCAATATAAAAAGATTAGGTGAATTCTGACTAACGAAAAAATCTATTAATTAGACGGAAACAAACGTCAAGTGAACTAAATGTAATTCCTAAACTATATGGGATATACATGGAATTCCACCAAATTCAGGGGGAATGATGTAATTATCCCTTATGTATATATATATATATTTTTTATTTTCTACACCCGTATGATATGATGTTGTGGATTGAGTAAATATTTAATTCCTTTTTTTTTTGTGTGAGTGTGGAATTATTGCTATTTATTAAGAATTTATTACTATTATCCTTAAAAGATTGTTGATAAAGATTGGGAAGGATGTGACTTTTACTTTCTTTTATTTTTCTTTTCTCCTTCCTATTAAAAATGAGGTATCATGATTTTCTTGTACTTCCATTTAAAAACGACAAATAAAAGTCTTGGTGTTTGAAAATGGTTAGCTAGAAATATTTATTTCGTCGTGTTGTTTTACAATAATGTTGCGATAATCCAAAATGATTTTCTAAGATATTTGATATATATTTGTTTTATTTTTTTTAATCCATGGTTAGTGATATAATTTTCAATTCTGCATTCAGTCAAAGGGTTCAAATCTCACACTGTCTCAAAGTAAATGTAGGCATTAATGCACATTTGAGAAATGCAATTTTAGTGTGAGTGGATTTTTTATTTTTTTTTTCGTTAGGGAAGAATAGAGGAACATATGCCTTAAGAATGGTCCAAAAACACTACTTCAGCCCAATTGAGTTTGGGCCAATCATTTAATTTGAAAGGTTTGCCTAGAAATTATGTTTTTCTTTTTAAATGGAAACCAGCCCAAAGGGGTGTGGGGAGTTTTTTGAGGCCCCGTCCCTTCTATACTAATTCAAAAAAATTGGTGCAAATGTAAAGAGGGAGTTCTAACTCCCTATCATAGCTAACAGAAGCTGTTAATAAGGAGTACTACTCCCTTGTAGTTGAAGTCAATGAAAACATAAATTGAGGAGTACTATTCCTTTACATTCAAAAGGATACCTAGTTGGCCTAGAGGGGGTTTTGAGATGGTAGAAATGATTTGGCGTGTCAAAAAAATTCTGCCACTTTGCCAATCTAAGATGAATCAGATCCATCTCAAGACCTGCAGAAAAAGGCTAACCAAGAACAACAACCTTCTATCTATAAGTAAATGGAATTATGGAACTCTCGTCCAGAGCTGCAGAACTAACCACTCTATTAGAAAGTCGAATTAGCAACATTTACATGAATTTTCAAGTGGATGAGATCGGTTGTTGCACATGACACAATAAATTCGACTCAAGGTCTGGTGCTAATAGAAGTTCCTTACTTTCCTAGTAGCGAAGGAAAAGGACAGGGATTTTTTCGTAGTAATAGTAGGCGGGTCTCATGAGATCTATGTCCGCCGTCGAAATCAAACGAAGGTCCTTCGCCATCAAAACGATGATCAAAGATGTATGACAGAGCATGAGGGAGTAATGAGTCCAAAGAAGTGCAATCATCCCAACCCAGTCATAAGAAGAAATATCCCAGCAAATGCACACACTCAAGAAAAGGATTTTCTAAAAAATCATGTAATGAAGGTTAGCTACAAAGATCAATACACAACAGCAATAAACAAACCAAAAATACAAAAACAAAGTACCAAATAAGTTTCAGCCAAAAAAAAAAAAAAAAAGAAAAGCAAGCTCTTGTTCGTCGAAACTATGAGTGCTAAGATTTTAACAGGCGAATATAAGGTAGTGAGTAGCAGTCTAGTCTGACAATACCTTTAGCTTTACCTGTGATATGATCTCTACTGAAAATGAGGGATTGTTGTGAGGAGCAGGGTTGACGAGGAAATCAACTGCATGATTTTATTCTCTGAAAATGTGTGTGATTTTTGTTTCGATTTGAGACATGAGCAACCTAATACTATGGAGGGTGTTCTGGAGGTGCCAAGCTCTTTGAGGCGGTGAGGCAAGTAGTTTGATGATATTCAGTGCAACAATCTCCACCCAAACTTTCTTAAAACCTCTTTCAATACAGATTTGGAGGTCTTTGAGAAGAGCTTTAAGCTCGACTTGCATGTTGGTGGCAATGCCCAGAGGTTCCTAAAAGGCAAAATGCACTTGACCAAGGTGATCTCTAGGGATGCCTTATGCCCCAACAAGACCTGGATTACCTTTGGAAGCCTCATCAGTGTTAAGATTAAGCCAATCCACTTGTGGCTTAAGCAAGTGGATAAGAATGGTTCTCGGAGGGTGATTGTTAGGAGTGAATGGAATTCTGAATGTGAAGTAGCATATATGCCCCTCTTCAATGCTCTGGTTTCAAAAGGTGAGGTTTTGAGAGGGTCTGGAGGTAGTTGAGTGTCTTGAAAATGATAGTAGAAGCCTTAACCTGGCCACCTTCACATATGACTGCATTGCGATGGTCCAAATATGACACAGAACCAAAACTGGTATGATGTCCCTGATGTGAGTAGTGGACATTTCTGTGTCTCTAGGCCTGAAAGAAAATGTGAAAATTCTCTGTAGATGGGAGTGTGATCTGGAATGGATTAGCAACGAACTTCCAAACTTCAGCGACAATTCTATTTTGAATGAAGATATGGGCATAGGTTTCTTCTTTAGAAGAACAACAACAATATTTGGAAACCAACTGCATGCCTTTTTATTTTAGTCTGTAATCGACAGGAATCCAATTGTGAAGGAGTCTCCACATAAATGTAGAGATGGTTGGTCTGATGAAGGGGGACCAAAGGGCTTTGAAGATCCTTTGTTTAGTTTATGATCTCTAGAGGCTTCCCAGGCTGAGGATGTCGTGAAAACACCATTGAAGGAGAGCTTCCAATGCATAAGGTCTGCTTGGCCAAGGAGGAGGGGAACCTGTATAGTGAGAATTACCAGCTGTTGTGGTAGGGCCTGAAGCAATTTTTAGTGTCCCACTGAAGGTTCCTCCAGAATAGGTTGACAGTTATATTAGAATGAGAATCTAGGTGCAGGAGGTTTTGAAGGGTACCTTCTAGGAGCCACTAATCATACCAGAGGGAGATATTTCCAGCACCAAGACTCCTGAAGATGTTATCTTGTGATGCAATCTTGATGTTGCAAAGTCTTCTCCATGTATCAAAGTCTCTCTTTCTGGCTTTGGCTAGGGCTGGATGGTCTTTCTTGCAGTACTTTCTAAGATTGAAGTTGGCCCAAAGGGAGTTGTTTTGCTTCAATCTCCACCACAGTTTATGAGAAAAGGCTTTCATGATATCTCTAAGATTTTTTTATCCCAAGTCCTCCTTCATCAGTGGGGTAGCAAGCAGTTTGCCACTTAGTCCAATGGATTTTTCTTTGAGTAGCAGTGGATCCCGAAAAAGTGTTTGGCAAATAGTTGTTCAATCTTTGAATAACTCCTACAAGTTGGCTCAGAAGAAGCAGGTAAATGGGCATAGATGATATGAGACTTTTGATAAGCTGGAGCGTGGCCCTATGAGATAGAGAGAAGCGTTGCCAACCTGTAATCCTACTTCTGATTTTATCTAAAAGGGGCTCAAATAGGACCTTCTTTTTGTGCGCTTTGTGAGGGGAGGGATTTGAGGGTGAAACCTGTGATGGATTTGATTCTGTGAGCCACAAGATTGGCTTTTTTACCAGGTATGAAATAACTTTTGGGGTGCTCTTCAAAACTGCTCAAGAAAAATGCATAATATTAAGAAGAGCACCTTGTGAAGATAATGACATCGTCTGCATAAGCAAGGTGTGAAATTTTGAGTTTGCAGCCTGTCTGATAATGCATATCAGGATTATTTAGGAAGAGGTGATCCAAACCCCATGAAAGGGCCTCTACAACAAGAGTGAAGAGGGCAGGGGAGAGGGAGTCTCCTTGTCTGAGCATTTGTGAAGACTTGAAAAATCCCAAGGGCTCACCATTGATAAGGACAGTAAACCAACAGTTTTCAATGGCATGCTTTTTTAGGAGGAGGGACCTGGGGCGGAAATCCCATTTCCCTCAAGACAGGGTATAGGAAGCACCAGTTTACTCTGTCATATGTCTTGGACATATCTAGTAAGGAGATTACCAATGCTATATCTCATATCCAGATGGTGAACGATTTCCGATGCTAGAAAGATGTTATGTAAGATGAGTCTACTAGGGACAAATCCACTTCGGGAGGGGGAAATAAGGGAAGGTAGAGCCTTCGCAAACTTATTATAAAGGAGCTTTGGAAGAATCTTGTTTATGACATTGTAGAGGGATATGGGCATGAAGCCTTCCCATGATTGAGGAGAATTATTTTTAGGAATCAGTGTAATAGTGGGAATGAAGCTTCTGGGAGTGGGAGTACCACAAAAGAAGTCCTTGGTAGCCTCCAGGACATCTGTAGCAATGAAATCCCAACAACTTTGGAAGAAAGTTTATGAGAAGCATCAAGTCCTACAACACTATCTTTGTTGATGCTGAATACAACATCTTTGACCTCTTCAAGGGTGGGAGGGTTGAACAGATTGAAGGATATGTCTTCATAAAGTTGGGGGAACTCAAATGGGAATGTCTGATCCTGGATTTGAGTTTGCTGGCCACTGAGAAATCCTTCAAAGTAGTTGGCTGCTGAGAGTTTGATTTGATTAGGATCAGTGGTATCTTGTTGGTTGTCAGTGATTCTGTGGATTATGATTTTTAGCCTTTTCATTTTCACCACACGATGGAAGTACTTGATATTTCTTTCCCTGGCTTCAAACCACTTGCAGCCACTTTTTTATTTCCAGAATTCGGACTCCATTGTGAGGGTATGAACCGGTTCAACATTATTTTTGTTAAGAATATTAGGCTCTGATCACTAAGATTTCTGTCAAATTGCTTCTCAACTTCAGTGGCAGTCACTTTGGCTTGTGCAACCAAGGAAAACACATTACCAAAACTTGTTTATTCTAGTTTTTTCAAATGGTCTTTCATCTTGTAGAGTTTCTGTTGCAACATATACATGCCAAAACCCTAAATGGGAGGTTCCATGATTGTTTGGCAGTCTCAAGGAAGTTATGGTAGGAGAGCCACATATTCTGGAATCTGAAGGAGGAAGGGCATCTATTGTCAGATTTGGCCGCTGTAATGAGGAGAGGGTGATGATCAAACAATCTTCTAGACATATGGGTGACTCTAGTGGTATTAAATAGCTCAATACATTCTTTGGAGTAGAGAACTATGTCAAGTCTCCTCCAAACCCTCTTATTAGTCCAAGTAAAAGGATCTCCGTCAAATCCAGCATCAATGAGTCCTGTATCAAAAACCATGTCCCTAAAGTCCTCCATAGGCCCAGTACTATTGATTTGTCCTCCTTGATTCTCCCCAGAATGTAGGAAAGTATTGAAATCTCCTCCCACAATCCATGGTTATTATGGTTTTACAGAGCCTTCAATTCTTCTAAAAGGATTCTTCTGGGTGTTCTATAACATTTGGCGTAAACAAAGGTGCAATATGTCCTCAGCTAGCATGCCATGAGAGATCTTAACATGGAGGAATTGTGGGTTGTCTTGTACAACCTGAACCTAAACACCAAACTTAGAGAAACACCAAATCTTGTTATTAGAGTTAGCATTTATAGAATGAAATCCAAACCTACGTGTAAAGAAATGTGTATTTATTTGTACAAAAAGTTCCAACAAAACCAACATGCATGGTCTATGTTCAGTGAGAAAGTAAAAAGAATTTTTTGTTTTTCAATTTTGTGAATACCCCTAGCATTCCAAATCATAGCTTTAAACATTAGAATTGCAGAGAATATGATGATGAAGATCTTATGTGTTTCTTAGAGAAAAATTTAACTGACCCAAAACCCTTACCTTTCTTAGCTTTATCTCATGTTTTGGTTGATTTGTTCAGTGGACTGTTGTCCTCCAAAGAGCAATTCCTTTTGTTCTTGTTGTTTGTGTTGGAGTCTATTAGGATGGTCCCCTGTAAGTGATCTTGGTTGATTGTTTGGAATTCCTATGGTGGGAGGGTGATTTGGACTGGAGCTTGAGCAGATTGGGTATTGACCTGAAGGCCTGTAGCCATATTTTCTGTTATATCAAAAGGTGTGGAATCCTCTGAGTCTGGTATGATCAAGTTCAAATTCAGGGGTGCCCTCTGTATCCAAGTCCTCTAAGCTCTTAAACTTGTTGTGGATAGGTGTGCTCTCTTCCTCTTCATCACCAGCTTGACTTGCTTCTTGGACCTCGATCATCTCCATTTCTAGCTCTAGATTATGTTTCTGGAGGCTATTGGCTCCTTTGAGTATAGGCTTAGTCTTGGGGGTCCTCTACTTTTCAGTCTCTTGTGGATGGTTAAGAGAGCCTCGATCTCCTTTAGTCTGGGTGGTGGAATTCTTCTTGCATGTTGTCGTGGTAGTTTTATTACCAATTTGAATCAGTAAATCATCATGACCTTCAGTTGTAGGGTTGTGGGCAGAGATTCCCATCTTGTCCATCAATGTTTGATCATTCAGTTTGGTGGTTGAGATTTCAGCATCCCAATCTTTATCTAGGAGCTCAGCAATTAATGGATCCTCGTAGTTGAAATCATCAGGGTTGTTAACAGCTACATTATCGTTATGGTGCTCATATGAAATTATCCAAGCTCTTTAGAAGCTAAGATTCTAGAACACTTGGCATTTCCATCAACAAGAAGTGGATCTTGTTGGGTGTTGTTTCCATCAGGGGGTGTGAGTCTTTCAGCAACAAGATCATTGTTGTACAACGTAACTCTCTTTCCTTTACTAGTCTTCTCAGTCACATCACCCCTTGCTAGTTATGGTCATTGGTACGACCTAAAAACCTCACCTTTCCTTACCGTATCGTTAGTCAAGGAACGCCCGTTGGCTAATTTCATAATCAATAGACAACTCTGGAAACGTCCTCAAGATTAATCTATCAACAATATTAACAATTAGAAAGGCCTAGTTCTAACCAATAAATTCCTATGAGGATTCATTTAGGCTAGATTGTGCATTCCCCACAACATAACCGACCACAACGACATGATAAGTTATGTTGCGGTGTCACTAAGTATTAGACTAACAAATAATTATGGATTTACAAGTCTAACTAGCTAGGTGAATAATCTTGACAATGAACAATTGACCTTCTTATTCATAAATCAGATTATTCGTGATAAAAGCATAAAGAACAACACAAATATCCACATGAACGAAAGTATCAAGCATGAATTAGATCTCACAACATGCGTGGCAATCACTGTAACTTCAACTGAAAATTAAAGAACTAGCCTAACATGCTAATGAAAGAACACATAAAAGCAAGAGAGAATTTCATAAATAAAATGCAGAGAATAAGATGATAGCTCCATGTCTTCAATTACATCACCTACTTATACTAATTAATTTTTAAAAAAATCTAGCTACTAAAAAGGTAGATTTCTAATATAACTCTAAGTCCTATTTAAATAAAACTCTTAACCCTATTGAGACTCCTCAAGAAAGGAAGGTTCCAACTTTCTAAAGCCATTTTAATCCATGTGTAAATAAAATTTTCTCTAGAAAAATTCATCCATCTTCTCCATATTTTGATGACTTGTCCGCTGCACTAGACGTGGGCACGTCTAGTGAAAAATGCAAATCTGTCATGGTATTTCCTTCTCCAAAATTTTGTATGTGTTTTTCACTTGTTTGGCTGCATTTCTTCAATTCTTACTCCGTAAACACCTTCTTAGCCGCAAACACCAAATTTCACATGATTTAGGAGTTATTCAATATCAAAAGATGGTCAAAATACTATCAAAATCATGGTAATTTGGACACTCATCACAAGCATTGCGAACTCGAGATCCTGCACTTTTACCTACCTCTCTCCCTCCCTACTGGTTTTTGGATTTTGCTTGAGTATCAGTATTCTGGCGACTGAGTGTTGTTGGCAGTGACTTTCAGCAGAGTGCAGAAGCTAAAATTCTGATACCGTCTTATTTTGGAGAAGTGGCATGGTACCCAATGCATGACTTGAATGGGGCGTCTAATTTCTTCAAGGCAAGCAGATTGTAATCTGTAATTCAACATGTAAATATCTTATCCAATTGTGTTTCGTATTTGTGTTCCAAATGGTTTATTTGCACTTTGTCTTTGATTTACGAAACTATAAAATTTGGTGTTATCCAAATTGTGATTCTTGTTTTTCAAAATATTGTCGTGGCTATTATTTCCAATAGTAATTAATAACCTAAACTATGTAATAGGCTTTTACCTAGGGGAAAAAATGTAGCAATTAAATATGAAATATATGAATATTCAAATAATTATAAAATGTCTTATAAGTTGCATCGTGATATACCCTAAGGATTGTTTAAGAAAAGTATTAATACATAGATAACATTCAACTTGACGTAGTTAAATTACATGCCACCTTCCATGTTTGTATTTTAAGTGTATGAATAGTGACACACACCCCTTAATTTTTTATAGGGGAAATATAATAAACAACCTCAAAAATGACATATTTTAACCTTGAAAATAAGAAAATTCCTAAACATTCTAAAGATCCGCAACTTTCACCTTTGAGCGCTTCAGCGACCCGCTCCAATGACCCATGATCTGGGCCACAAATCATCTGACAACTCTAATTGGAGATCATGCCACGTGAACCAGGCTAGTGGGCACATTTGACCCTATAAAAACATTTATTTCACCTCATTTGTGGTAAGACACATTTATTACATCCAACTACATTAAATACTTTCAGTTTGAAGTTTTATCTATCTCGATCTCAAGTCGACTTAAACATCGAAGAGTCTTAGTTGGGGACCTCTCAGCTAGCCTAACGATTGTCTCTTTTCTTAGGATCCACACTTCATCTGGGAGCCTTTGGAGAGGTCACTACTTTCTACTTGGATCACTTTTGAAAAATAAGATATGAATATTTGTAGTTGTATATAGGTATATCTGGAGTAACCAACTATATAATTAAAAAAAAGGTAAATATACTAAAATATTTAGTATGAAATTACAGTAATTGGAGATGAAAAAGATAGTTGGCTTTTATGATTTTTATCCTTTTATATTTAGAGAGTGAGATTATAATTATTTTTATATCTATCACATAAAAATATTTTTTTTAATATATCTTCTAGTGTTAAAGTTTATAAATATAAAAGGATCAAAAGTATTCACAAAGTAATATCACAAATCAATTATTAATTTATGATTTTTGCAGACAACAATAGATTTCAAATTTTAAAAGATTGTTTAATCTACAACTAGTTTATTGTTATTAGCAAGACGCCTAATGATATTTATTATTCTCATGATATTGATCCATTAAATTATCTTAATGTAATGTATCACAATAGGAACAATTTATTAGATTGTCTCAATCATTATTTTACAAGAAAAAGAAAATAATTATTTTTTATTTATAAAAAAAATCTAATTATAAATATTATGTGTTAGAAATAACAAATTGGGATACGTTTTGAAGAATCAGAAATAAAAGAATAAAGCAATTTTGTGATACCAATTCGCAGTCAGACAATTTTGAAACACAAATCACAAAATACAATTAGATATGTTGTTTACATAAATTTAAAAACAAGAAAAAAAAAACTTATCTGAATAAGAATTTTATCGTAATAATTCGTTTTCTAATACCAATCGAATCATAGAAGAAACTTATGTTTGCCTTGAACAAATTAGACATCCTGTATGAATTGTACACGGGTATTACACCACTTCTTCTAGGATAAGATGGTATCAGCGTTTTAGCTTTTGCATTATGTTGAATCTCACCTCGAACAATACTCACTCGCCAGGAAAGCTAAAAAAATCCAAAACTCAAAGGAAGAGAGGGAGAGAAGATGTTTTAGAGATAAGAATTATGATAGGAGATTATAGTGTATGCCTATAGAATGGCAAAAATACCCCTCAAAAGGATTAATAACCACCATTTTGGGACTAGGATCCGCGCCCTTTACTTTGGGTCGGGTCGCCGGGCCCGACTCGCACCGGTAACCCGCTTAAATGACCCATCACAGAGGATGTTGATCTTTTGACAGCAACCACCTGTGACACGTAGACCATGGAAGTGGGCACATTTGGCCCTATAAATACGTACTTCATGCCTCGTTTATGGTATGACATTTATTACACCCAAACAACATTAAATACACTAATTTGCATATTTCTATCTCGATCTCGAGCTGACTTAAGCATAAGACGGTCTTAGCTGGGGACATCCTAATAAAGCTAATGATCTACTCTTTTCTTAGGTCCCCAAAAGCTATCCTGGATACCCTCAAGGCAATATGCGACCTCCTATCCCAAATCAGTTGGCGCCATTTTTGGGAAATTGAGGGGAAAAAGACACTCGAATCGAGATGGAAAGAACTTCCAAAAGGGAACACACCCCAGTCGAAGAAGAGGCAGTACGCCAAGGCAAGAAGAACAAACTCTATCGAGATCAGAAAAATAGATGATACATTTAACATGGGATGAATTGCAATGGATGATAGAAGCAGTTAGCAGGAATGATATAGTAGAATACGCAAGGAGGATGTTACTCCAGCGGACCATGAAACAGTAAGAAGACAATTATTTAGAGATAACGGCAAAGAAGTGGATGATGATCCAAAGGAAGTGACGAGTATAGTTGAGCTTGAAAAAGGCCATGAACCTGATAAAGGTCATGAAAATGAAGTGTCGGACACAAGATCCAGTAAGAGAGGAAGTCGTAGAGAGCCTGGCATCTCGAAGGCAGAAGTAGATGATGTAGGGCGACAAATAGAGAGGTTGGGCCAACAAATTGAAAAACTGAAGAGGCATGGAGAATTGATAGCACAAATCAGGAACTCATGTTTCGCAAATACGATGGCACTAAGATCCCCAGGAACACGTATCAACTTTCGAACTGGTAATGGATTTATACGGGCAAAGTGATTCCATTAATGTAAAATTATTTACAACCACTTTGATAGGAAAAATGCAAAAATGGTTCACTAGTATACCTAGTGGAATTAGAATCATACAACCAGTTGATTCAGAAGTTCACCTTCCACTTTGCTAGCAAGAAGAAGGCAAAAAGGTCACTTACCTACTTATTTACAATTCGACAAAGAGAAAAAGAACCTTTGAAAAGCTTTGTAGGTAGGTTTAATAATGAAATACTAGAAGTACAAAATCTATGGATAGATATGATGATAACTACTTTGATATATGGCCTAAAAAAGGGACCCTTTGCTTCGGCATTAGCTAAGGATCCCCCCAAAAGATATTGAACAATTGATGCAAAATGGCTAAAAAGTACATAGATGAGGAGGAGATGAATGCAATGGAAGATAGGGAATGGTCCAACCCTAGGGGTCGAGATAGGGGGAGAGACAGAAGGAATTGATTTGAGGAAGATCAAGAAGCACCTTATCAACCCAAGTACACAAGCACACCCTGCTGAACACTACTAGAGCTAGAGCCATGATGATGGTAGAAAAGTCAAATTCATTACAATGGCCTAAGAAAACGAGGGGAGGACCAGCTAAAAGATATTCAAACAAATAATGTAGGTTTCACAAAGATAGGGGGCATGACACTGAAGATTGCTATAAGTTGAAGGATGAGATTGAAAGACTGGTGAGTCAAGGGTACTTAAAAGACTATGTCCTGATCTAGAGAAGGTGAAAAAGGAAGGATTAGAGAATGGAAAGAGAGGTCGAGAAGTCGATTTAGCAATAGGGAAATGTTTAGAAAAGGAAAGGAGGTGAGGAGAGAAGAAGAGACACATAGCAATACTCCGTGAAAGGAGTAATCCATACCATTTGGGGAGGCCCCATAGGGGGAGATTCAAGCAGAGCAAGGAAAAGGTAGGCCAGGTACCATGAATCAGATAGGAGGAGATATCAGGTTTTAAGTGTGGACAAATAAGAAGAAATTACCTTTGGAAACTATGATTTTTGCCCAGTGCTCTGAATGTCAAAGTGAAGAAATTCAACCAAGTGCCAGCAAACGACAGAAGTAACTATGACTCTCTTAAGGTAGCCAAATGCCTCGTCATCTAATTAGTGGCGCGTATGAATGAATTAACGAGATCCCACTGTCCCTGTCTACTATCCAGCGAAACCACAACCAAGGGAACGAGCTTGGTAGAATCAACAGGGAAACAAGATCCTGTTGAGCTTGACTCTAGTCCGCATTTGTGAAATGACTTGAGAGGTGTAGAATAAGTGGAACCCAAAGGCGAAAGTGAAATAACACTAATTTTAACATTATTTTACTTATTTTGTGAATCGGAGGCGGGGCACTGCTCCTATTTTCTGACCAAAGGCTCATTGCAGGTAGCCGATCCGGGCGAAAGACATGGTCAAGTGTGGAGTTTGGCTGGGGTGGCACATCTATTAAAAGATAACATAGGTGTCCTAAGATGAGCTCAACAAGAACAGAAATCTTGTGTGGAACATAAGGGTAAAAGCTCGTTTGATTCTGATTTCCAGTATGAATACGAACTGTGAAAACATGGCCTAACGATCTTTTAGACCTTCGAAATTTGAAGCTAGAGGTGTCAAAAAAGTTACCATAGGGATAACTTGCTTGTGGCAGCCAAGCGTTCATAGTGACATTGCTTTTTGATCCTTCGATGTCGGCTCTTCCTATCATTGTGAAGCAAAATTCACCAAGTATGGAGATCTAAGTACAGAGGGGGGTCACATAATGACCCCGTGGTAATTAAGATGGACATTGCGAACTTCGCAGTTCATAAGGTTCTGGTAGACAAAGGAAGTTATGTGGATATCCTGTTTATGGATGTATTGAGGAAGATGGAGATAGAGATAGCCATTTTGCAGCTAGTCTACACTCCGTTGGTAGGATTTGGAGGTAACGAGGTGATTCAATAAGGGAAGAGCCCAAGAAAAATACAATGATGGTAAAATTCTTAGTGGTTTATACACCTTTTGTATACAATGTGATTTTGGGACAACCAGGCTTGAATTTGTTTGGAGCAGTAGTATCTACTTTTCATTTGCAAATGAAATTTTTGACGTAGCATGGGATAGGGGAAGTGCGATGTGACCTCAAGGAAGCTAGGAGATGATATAATTTGTCTGTTAAGAACATGAGTGGAGAAAGGAAGGAGGACTGAACGCGGTTAGGGTCCGCACAACAAAATGAGATAGAGAAAAATAAAAGAATGAGAATGAAGCGCATAAAGCCAGGGGAACAACCTAAGGAGATAGAATTAATACCAGGGGAACCAAGCAGGACGCCAAGGATTGGGTCGCGTATGAGCTCGCATGGAGACTCTTACAATTGACTTCCTTAGAAGAAATACGGATATGTTCGCATGGAGTCCTTCAGATTTTAGAGGAATAGACCCTAATGTGAGTGTGCGTAGGTTGAATGTTGATCCCCAAGCCAGACCCATAAAGTATAAAAAGAGATCTTTGGGGCAGAACGTAGTAGGATTATTGAGGATGAGGTGAATAAGTTACCGGAAGCAGGCTATGGTAGCTAAAGTGCAATATACAGAATGGCTATCTAATGTTCTGGTGGTGTCGAAGGCAGTAGGGAAATGACGAATGTGTAGGGATTTCACATATTTGAATAAAGAATGTCCCAAGGATCCCTATCCACTCTTAAGAATATCACATCCTCTACATCAATTGGAGTGCACCAAAGGTTGGTTTCTCTAAGCAATTCAATTGACTCCTTCATGCATGAGATCTACGTTGTAGTAGCAACGAGACGGGCAATTTGATCACTAATTGCAATATTGTATTGTAATTAAATTTTTAATTTCCACCACGTTTAATATCTCGGGGCCTATACGAAACTAACAATTGCTAGCACAAATGTATTAAGACAAGGATATTTTTGGCCAACTCTTGTGAAGGATGCCATGGAGTTCGAAAAAAAAAATGCAGGAGCTATCAAAGGTATGAAACTTTGATACACTCACCCGCGACATCGAATGGAGCCAATAACAATCACATGCGCATTCAATTAGTGGGGGATCGATATACTCAGACCCTTTCCACCAACTCCCGTACAGAAGAAGTTTGTCATTGTAACTGTGGAATACTTTTCCAAAATAGGTGGAAGCAGAAACATTGGCAAAAACCTCTGAAAAAGAGGTAATCAATTTCATTTGGAAAAATATTATTTGCAGGTTTGGAATACCCAGAGTCTTGATTTCAGATATTGAAACTTAATTCCAAGGCAAAGGGATTGTATCATGGTGCAAGGAGTTGAAGATCCAGTAAAATTTCACGGCCATGGGAAACCCACAAGCTAATGGACAAACTGAGGTCACCAACAGAGTCTTGTTGCAGCACCTTAAGACAAGGTAGAAAGAGCAAAGGGCTCGTGGGTAAGGGAGCTGCCTAGGGCATTATGGGCATATAGAACAACGCCAAGGTCAGCAACTAGTGAGACCCCATTTTGCTTGATTTATGGATCAAAGGTTGTGATACAGAGATAGGGGAAGAAACAGTAAAGGATACATAATACAAATCCAAAAGCAACCGTCGGGAGAGGAAATTCGACCTCACCACAATTAATGGGAAAAGAGACTAGGCATTTGCAAAAATTTTGCATTACAAAGCCTCATGACGAAGAGTTATAACCTCAAGGTCAAACCAAGGTTTTTCAAGTAGGGGATCTAGTCCTGAAAAAGGTTGAGGTCTCTAAACATATGGGTAGATTAGATCCCAGTTGGGAAGGACCAGACAAAGTGTTGGAGGTTAAAAAGAAAGGGGTATACAAGCTGCAAGACATGGAAGGCAGGGATCTATCAAGACCATGGAATGTACACAACTTGAGGAAGTTTTATACCTAAAAAATGAGGTAGAGAAAGCACTATTTTGGACATCTTTTGTTGTTTTATACACCTTTTGCAGGTACTTGTACCCTTCTTGTACCAAGTACCTGAGATAGGGGGCTCTAAAAAGAGTGCTTACGTATGGATCTGAACAAGATCATGATCTGAAAAAAGATCGAGTAAATATCATTCATGGGCATCATGTATCTCATCTACAGATTTTATTCAACTGCGGATCTAAAGCGAAAGTCTTTTCAAAGCAAGGAGCATGAAACCTAAAAAACGTTTCAGATATTAAAATTCAAAAAAGATTTTTCCAAGGCAAGTTGACCCCATGAGGTCGCGATATTAAAATATAAAAAAGATTTTCCAAGAAACTTCGACCAAAGAGGTCGCTAGTATTAAAATCTGAAAGATTTTCCAAGTTGAATAGGAGCAGTAAGGTCGAGGTCGCATCAAGTAGATCCTGAAAAAGAACTTCTTCCAAGTTGAGAAAGGCCCAATGAGGTCGAGGTCGCATGAAACAAATTCTGAAAAAGAATTTTTTACAAGTCAAATGAAACCTATGAAGGTCGCATCTCGCGAATTCTGAAAAAGAATTTTTTCCAAGTCACAAAGACCCAGTGAGATCGTGTTGAGTAAATTCTGAAAAAGAATTACAAGTTAAATCGACCCAAGAAGGTCACATAGAGCCAATTCTGAATATTTTGTAAGCTACAAAGTCACATTATTAAAATTTGGAAAAGGATAAGTTATATCTACCACATGGGTCGCGTTATCAGAGTGGAGGTTTCTCCAAGGCAACTCGACCATGTGAGGTCATAACATGAAGATCTAAAAAAGATTGAAGATCTGAAGAAGAAAAAGAACTTTGACATTCGTAAAAGTGCATGAGATTTGCTAGGTGACTCGAGGTCACAAAAGTACTTACAAAATAAGTTATTACGGTAGAGATCGAGGAGCCATCCTCCCTGATACAAGAAAGTTAAATCGAGAAGATGGCGGCCCGATCTGACAAAATGAGCAAAAATGAACCTAAAAAGTGCTAAGGGCAGCGTCCATCTTCTCCACCTCATCTATCAGGCACTTTATTTCGTCATTCTCAACTAGGGGGGTCTCCTCCTCGGGGAAGGCTGCAAGATTTCCATCCAAAGAGGGATCGAACCAGGCCATATCGAACCCCTTTGCAAAGCCCTTGAGTATTTGCACTTGGGACTTGCACCTCTCAAAGCCCTGAGAAAGGAAATCAGTAGCTTTTATCTCCATTGTAACTTGGAAGGCAAGGGACTTGAGAAAATTGCGGGCGCCTTGAAGTCAAGTATCAGCTACAAACTTCTTATGATCATCAGAAGCCAAGTAGGCAACGCGGCCCTCTTTTAAGCCTTCCTCTCTACCTATGGTGCAACCTACAAAGAAGCCTTTGACTTTGTCCGCATCCAAGGCCACGGTATGAGCAGCTTGGATCTTGACCTGAGATCGAAAGAATTGTTCCTCAAGTTGGGCTTCCAACTATTTAATTTTTTCCTCGGCAGTGACCTTAGAAGCCTCACCTTCCTCAAACTTTTTGTTGAGGTCGACTAATTTTGCATCACTTGAGGACTTCTCCCTCCGCTAGTAAGTGCATTTCAAAGAGAGGTGTGACCAAAGGCCCTAGCCTGTTCATAAGAAAAGAAGTTAGTTGGGGCCATAAAATTTGAAAAACAAGAAAGACCAAGTAAAATATAGTTGAGTGAGGGCGTGGGCATGATGCTCTTCAACCTGAGTATGGGCGGAAGGAGCTAGCAGGGCTTGGTGGGGAGGGGGGGGGGAGGGTCTATGCCGGATCTGTATAACTCTCAAGAGTCTTGCCCAACTTGAGCGAGAGCCTTTGCGGTGATGTTTCCTCTTGCGTTTCTTAGGTTTGCTAGGCCCTTTTGTGACCTCTTTTCCTTTGAAATTGGAACGTTTGCTGGGATATCATGATCTCGAAATATACTCTTGGGCCTTGGCCCGGGAGTTGATATCTGCACTAGCAACCTCAATGGGCACATGACTTGGAGTAGGAGAATCAGATGGAGGTCCCACGGGCCTCGGGACCGATCTCCCAAAGAAGGGGTGATGGAAGTGTTGGGATTGGATGAGTCAGAGTTGGGCACAACGGAGGCAGGTAGACTACCCTTTTTCCCATGAAGTCTATTAGCAATACGAGCTTGCATTATAATCCTATTTGCAAATGATAAAAGCATATGAGATAAGGATAATAAAACTACATCAATAAGAAAAAGGAGGGGAGGTAAGAAAAGACTTAAATCACCTAAAGAACCCCTAGAGGGGAGGGGTGCTGGAGCGAGACCGACCAACTTCAAGACATTTTCTAAGAGCTTGTTAGTCTTGTACAAATAAATAGAGAGACTATTGATATTGTCTTCTCCAGCCCACATCCATAGGTCTTGGGTTTGGGCTTCGAGACGCGCCAATCACAATGTAAAGGCCATCTTTGGCCAGAAGGAGGTCAAATAAAGAAAATCTTTTTCCTTCCAAGAACCTACATTAGAAGGAAGTTTATCTAAAAAGCGGCAACTAGCCTTGGCAGTAAGATAAAAGAAGCCTCACCGGCCTTGGCAGTAAGATAAAAGAAGCCTTGATCCCCTGTCCTCTTTGAGGTATTGAATTTATAAAGGGACCAAAAATTTCGAAGTTAGGCTCGAGGTAGAGATGTTGCATAATTTCACGAACATAAGGATGTGGCGAATTGATTTGGGAACTAATTGCATAGGGCAGATGTCTAGACGACTAAGGATATTTTCTACAAATCAAGCAAGAGAAAATTGAAGACCTACTTCTAAATGAACAACAGAGAGCGGACAAAAGCCTTCGGGAGGTCGGTGCATTCTATCAAAAGAGCTGGGGATAATAATTTCAAAGTAATTGGTAATGAAGTATTTTTCTTTGAGTTTATGAATGGGTGTCTTTGAGAGCTCATGACCCCCGCCTAGGGATCATTAGCCATCATGGCTTGGTATTGGTCAATAGGGATACTATTGGGATCTACAATTTCTAAGGAATTATCTACATCTACTCTATCTAGAGAGGATGCATTAGAAGGCCCTACATCTAAGTTTTGAGGTATAGTATGGGGTACGGTCGTGAACAAACCCCGAAGAATTGGAGTCAGAACTATAACCCGAACTGGCTCTAGAATTTGAAGACATGAAAAGTTAGAAATAGAAAGGTGCCTGGAGATCGAGTTCGCAAGTGGAGGAATCAGCGAGACTGCACCAAGAGAGGGAGCCCCAGAGGTAGGAAGAATATGGAGAGCTTGAATAAGTCAAAGCATTTTATTTAGTCATACTACAATTTGAATTAAACTAAACATTAAAACGTGGAATGATGATTAAAAAAATGTAAATGAAATCTAAATAAGGTGAATTGGAAATTGTAAATTTTAACTAATTAAAATTAAATATGGAAATATATCAATGTGAAAATTTAGAGAAAAAAGAAGTTATCCACCTAATCATCCAATTAAGAAAGAGATTGAAACATTAGTTGGTTATTATTTTAAATAATATAACTAGTTATTAACCCGTGCGTTGCCCATGCATATAATTTTTGAATAAAAATTATTTTATATTTAATATTAGCTATTAAAGTTATTTTAATTATATAAGATCAAGATATTAGATATTAATTGTATTATCTTTTATTGACAATTGAAATTGCTAAAAAATAATTTTGTGATAGCTATTATATGTATGTAATAATTGTAAAATATACTTTAATTTTTGTAACATTTGTATATTGGGGGACATTTTTTTTAGTAATGATACAAAACAAATCAAAAGAATTGAATGAAATAAGAAAATTCATTTATATTAAATATATTAATATAAAAATAATAAATGTAACAAAGAACGAATAAAAGTAAAAGTGCCAAATTCTTGTTTAAAATTTATACAAATAATAAATCTTGTGTAATATGTTTATTTTCAATTTTAAAGTTAGCACTTCTATATTTAGATATAGATATTAAACTATATGTGTGTGAAGTTTTGGAAGTATGTAGTTACGGGTAGGATATTTATATATAGTTATTATATTTCTGTACATATCAATTTATTTGTCTGGGAGTTACTACGCAGACAATTAGAGTTTTCTTTTTTTTTTTTTTTTTTTTGAAAGAGAAAATTTAGTTTTTAATATCCGAAAAGTAAATATGTCATTTAAAATTAATGCATTTATTAATTTTAGAAATTAAAAAATTGTAATGTCATATTTATCCGAACAAGTATCATTGATTATATTTACAATATTGTTATTGGATTTTACTTATATTATAATTTTATTGAAAGAAGTTATAATCATATTGATGTTGTATTTAAAATATTTTGATTTACTTTTTAGAAAAGTCATACTTATTTTCTGTTTATTATATCTCTTTAAAATTTCCAAAAAGGTAAATGACTTTTAAATAGGGAAAAAGAATTCACCCATCAAAAGAATCACGATTAAGAAGAATAGATAGGATCCGTTGAGGCACATATTCAAAAGATAGTGGGTTTCTTGTGAAAGTTGTTTCGTTTTAATTTAAATTTATGATTTTTTTTTAATTCTTGTTGGATCCACGTACATTATAATTCTTTTGTGGGAAGTCCTACTAACAGTAAATATTGTTGTAGGATTTTAAATACATCATGATTTTCGTGAGAAAAGTTATAATCATATTGATGCTATATTTCAAATCTTCTTATTTTTAAAAAAAAAGTCAATCTTATTTTTCAAATTGTAGTTAAAGAAAAGGGAAATCACTATTAGATAGGAAAACAAAAATTCACCCATCAAATGAATCATGATAAAGAAGAATAAGTAGGATATGTGGAGGAATACTTAAAAAGTTGTTTCTTTTTAATTTAAATTTATAAATTTTTTAATTTTTGTCGGGTTTATATACGTTATAGTTTTTTATGAGAAGTTATAATCATAGTGATATATATTTATTGTATATAGTTTGTTGAACATAACTGAATCTATGAATCTATTATATTATACCAAACAAGTAAAAAAAATAAAAAAATAAAAAAAAATAATAATAAAAAAACAATAATAATTATTCATTATATTATAAATGGTCACGACTTAAAAATTATAGTAAATCAAAATAAGGATCATGGTCAAACAAAATCAATACAAAAATTTAAATTTTTATCA
The DNA here is from genome assembly GCA_034509735.1 of Sesamum alatum. NCBI lineage: Eukaryota > Viridiplantae > Streptophyta > Magnoliopsida > Lamiales > Pedaliaceae > Sesamum > Sesamum alatum. The sequence goes on from JACGWO010000004.1 coordinate 1,206,158, forward strand.
CTGTTAACCAATATTTACTATAGCTTTAGCTAAGGCCAAAATATTAATTTGTCATAGTTTTAGCTATGACTGATATTTTGACCTCCACTTGCAAAAATAATAGTAATGGCCGTTGCGGTGTCGTGTTCGCCATGATTTTTTTTTTTTTGACCAAAGTAATTAATTGTATTAAAAATCATATTTTTTTTCTAGTGTATCAAATATATGTTCATTTTTATATAAATTTTCGGGTGAAAATGAAAATATTCTCTTGCCATTTGTTCTTGGTATTTGACCGCAAATTAGCTGAGAGCTACTCAAAATTTTACGTGTGTTTGATTTTACATACTTAATTTTTTTTACTTTTTCTCTTTTTTTTTTCTTTGTTTTTGGAGAGAAATAATAATTGAAATGGTTTTAGATAACCAATCATTAAACATAATAACGAGGAACAAATTCATATAATTAAGTGAAACAATTACACATACATTTGATGGAATTGAAACTCACGACATCATTATGTGAAATGAGCATCGTGTGTAAAGTCTTGCAAGCATATATGCAGTCATTAATTGACTTGATTTTATAATAATTCGTTGTTGTAGTACCACTTGTGAATTATGAATTTCTTTTTCGTTTATGTTTTAATGTAAGATATATACAACTATTATCAGAAGAAATATAATTTTTCGTTATGATTAATTACTACAATTGAATGTAAAAAAATTGTTGAAAATACTAATTGACAACAGTTGTGCAATGATTATTAGTCGTTGTTTCTGCAATCGAGATCAAAACATTAATTACAGTTAAAAATTATGTCAAATATTCTGATATTAGATAAACCATTACAAATGTTAATTTGTCCATAGCCAAAATTTAAGTTTTCGTACAATTTGTTCGACTGTGATAAAAAAAAAAAAAATGATTTGCCATAATTTTTATGATGTAGTGATTTGTATTATAAGAAACAATTCATTTTTTATGCAGTGGATATATCTCATTGTTTCACTTAAGAAAAAATGATCAAAATTAATCCTTGTTTGTGAGATAATGTTAAAGTGTATATACAAGATAAATGACTAATTTTCCACAAACACTACACAATGAAAAAAAAAATCTAGTACCTCAAGAGAATATTAATTATTTTGAAGTAATATACACGTACCAATGTACACTATTACTAATTTGCACGTACCAGCAGTGAATATTATTGTCATGGTGATGGGGGTTATCCCATATTTACCCAAAATGCCCCCAAAAGGGCCAGAAATGATTAAAACAGCACCAGGATCCGTGTACTTTGAGATGGGTCGGGTATCTTCGACCCGACCCCCATCCATGACCCGATGACGAAGGTGCATTAGGAGCCGTCGATCCTTCGAGTATAGGAAATCCAGGATCACGCCACGTGGGCTGGATAAATCCACACACACGGCCTTATAAATAGCTGACATCTTCATTTATTATAGGTGAGTTGCATTTATTACAGTTTACTTAGTCTTCGATCGCATTCCTCTATCTCGAGCCCATTTTGACTTAAGTATCGGAAGGTCCACACCGGTGACGATCCCGACCAGACTCACGTTTGCTCTTTTCAGGGACCCGCAACTGGAACAAGAGAGTGAGTTGCCAGGAGACTTCACGAGAAGGTCGCATATCTCGACCTGGATCACATGGGTTGACAATGAATGCAAGTGATGGTGAGAAATTCGGGAAATGACCTTTTTGGATATATAATCCAAGTTGAGAGTAGAGTTACGGGAACAACCGTCTGATGGAAAACGACTTTCACGTTCGGTTCAGAGAGCACTTCTATTTATCTTTCTTTCCTTCCGTTCAGGGGACCACTTAGTCTTATTGAAGCTATGAAAGCCCAGGCCGCGTCGTGTGACGGACATTTCAATGGGAGAGCTCTCTTCCTTTCTTCCCGATTCTCAGTAACACGAATTCTTGCTAATCCAGAGAACTGCTTGACGTAATCCGTCGGGTTCAGGCTCGTGCGACGACCGTCTGGAGCGAAAACAACTGACCGATGATGGAAAGCTTTCTCTTGCACGTGTACGGATGACAGTTAGAATCATATCCTTGGCACCTAGTTCAAAGAGGGTTGGGGTTCCCCCTGACATCAACTCATAGTGGGAAAAATAGATAAATGGATGCGAGGAATATTTTTCCATATCTTCTCTTTCCCTCCCAAATCAGTTAATCCCATCCACATAAATACATTTTTTTTTCAGTTCTAAAAAGGGCTTCAACCCCCTGCTATCCCGGTTAGAAAAGCGCGAAAAGTAGACCCTTTGAATAGCTTAAGCACGTTGTCTCGAGTTGTGACAAGGGAATGCAAAGACAAGAAAATAGAAAGTAGAACTTCTATTAATGATGTGAAAGTGAATTACAAAATGAGATTCACCCCCTATTTATAGTAAATTCCAGGGGGTGAAAATACAATATTATCCCTCAACTCCCCTCAATCCTACGATCCAGATTAAACTGTCGAGGGCAGCTTCGTCATTCCACGTCCCCCACTTCCTTTGCAACTTCCCTCAGGTAACCGCCGCCAACTTCCTTCGATGGCACTAACGTAATAATCTTGAAATCTTGAGGGTATTTTTGTAATTTTTCTTACCCTAATTTCCTATCACTATCAGTAACCCCCCAACTTCCAAATGCTTTTGGAAAATTTGGAAGTTCTAACAGATAATTTAATTCTGATTCATCTTTCTCTTCTTGATAATGTTCCCTTTTGATGTAGAGTCTTTTTCTTCTGGGATTCCTCTTGACACAAATCCTCCTTCTATTGGAGCTCTTTTTCCTTCTTGTTCCTTCTTCTACTAGGGCTCTTTTTCCTTGACCTACTACTTCTGCCACGGGTTTCTTCCTTCTTGGGACCCTTCTTCATATAGGCTCTTTCTCTTTCGACTCTACTCTTGGTTCAACTCCTTCCCTTGCTGAGATTCCTTGTCTTCTATGTATACACTTGGTGGGATATTCTGACTTTCTTCCTCTTGCTTTGTTCGATCTGCCTACTTGGTCTCAGTCACATTCCAGAAAGATGTCGAAACAAGTTGGCTCGAGTATATGGCTCTTCATCTCTTTCCTTGCAGTAGTTTTCGTTCTTTGACTTCCAAAGTCATCATTCATTAATCTGGAAGAAACAGAAGTAATTTGCCAGTCCGAAAGAATTTTAGGATGTCACGCACTTCAAATATGTCCAACGAGGCGTCGTCGGGGTTTGTCGATGGTGGATCGTGGCATGGCCGAGGCGCGCCTCAGCTGGAATCAAGCCGAGGCGCAGGCCTCGGTCTGGATGTGGCCGAGGCGTGCCTCGGCCGGGGTTCGTCGATGGTGGATCGTGGCATGGCCGAGGCGCGCCTCAGCTGGAATCTAGCCGAGGCGCAGGCCTCGGTCTGGATGTGGCCGAGGCACACGCCTCGGCCTGGACGTGGCCGAGGCACGCCTCGGCCAGAATCTGGTCGAGGCGCGTGCCCCGGCCGAGCCTTGGTTGAGGCGAGACACATTATGTCATATAGGGCTTCCATATGACAACTCCTACGAGTCAATTCAATGAACTTGATAACTCTTTATCAAGCACCCACTAAAGTGGGCATATGCCATACGTCTCTGTCTATGAAACTCGACATTCATCATATGAACGCATCACGTAGTGCAAGTCTTTAAGGAATGATCGATGCCCTATCTCGACCGATTCATCGACTTGGAATATTTTAGATCAAACCATAGAGGTTGGTTTCATGGTCGCCATCATATGCGCAAGCCAACCCCGTAGCATAATTGATCTAAGGCTTTCAACCAAATGCTCATATAAATATAATGTTAAAAGCATATGATGAAGATGACGAAAGAACATTTCTCAAATTGACATATTATTGAAAAAGATCGTACAGAATAGTTTACAAAGAGCCAACCAATTGGCTTGACGGTCACCTATTCTAACAATCTCCCACTTGACCTAAAGCCAATTGCACAAGTTCTTTAATCTCATCTTCTCAAGATGTTGAGAATGAGCAATTGTGATATCGGCTTTGTAAGCGGGTCTGCTATGTTCTCTGTTGATGCAACGCGATCCACTCGTACATCACCTCTTCCTACTATCTCTCTGATTAGATGGTAGCATCTAATTATGTGTTTGGCTTTGTGATGAGGTCTTGGCTCCTTTGCTTGTGCAATAGCCCCGTTGTTATCACAAAGTATAACTACAAGTTTGGCAATGCTAGGCACCACACCCAATTCTTGGATATAGTTTTTCATCCAAACAGCCTCCTTTGCAGCTTCAGAAGCTGCAATGTATTCGGCTTCCGTCGTGGAATACACTATCATATCTTGCTTGGAACTTTTCCAATTGACAGCTCCTCCATTCAATCGAAATACATAACCATATTGAGACTTAGCGTCATCCACATTCGATTGGAGTTGGCATCAGTATACCCTTCCAATATCAATTCTCCATCACCGTACACCAAAAATAAATCCCTAGTTCTTCTCAAGTACTTAAGGATATTTTTTACAGCAGTCCAGTAATCGTGGCCGGCACATGCCTGATAATGACACGTAACACTTAGAGCGTAAGCTATATCAGGCCTCGTACATTGAACAACATATTGTATGCTGCCAATGGCAGAAGCATAGGGAATTTCTGACATTTTCTTAAGTTCCTCGTCAATCTTGGGAGATTGAGTCTTGGAGAGTTTAATTCCATGCCTCATGGGAAGAAAACTCCTTTTTGATTCATCCATCTTGAACCTTTTCAAGACTTTATCAATGTACGAGACTTGGGTCATTCCTAACATTCTTTTAGATCTATCTCTGTGGATCTTTATCCCAAGAATATAGGAAGCTTCACCCAAGTCCTTCATGGAGAATTGAGTAGATAACCATGCTTTAATGTCACTTAACATTTTAACATCATTCCCGATGAGTAAAATATCATCCACACATAAAGCACGAGGAACACAATAGAACTCCCACTAACCATTTTATATACACAGGGATCATATTCATTCTTGATGAAGTCATAACATTTTATAACCTCATCAAAATTAATGTTCCAACTTCGGGATGCCTATGTGAGTCCATAGATGGACCTCTGGAGTTTACAAACTTTTTGCTCTTCTCCTTTAGATGTAAAACCTTGTGGCTGATCCATATAGATTTCTTCCTCAATGAATCCATTAAGGAATGCAGTCTTCACATCCATTTGCCATATCTCATAGTCATAATACGCAGATATGGCAAGTAAGATCCTTATGGACTTGGCCATAGCAACGGGCGAATAGGTCTCCTCAAAGTCCACACCAGGCCTTTGAGTGTAGCCTTTCGCTACCAATCGGGCCTTAAAGGTCGATACCTCTCCATCGGCTCCAAGCTTTCGCTTGTAGACCCATTTGCACCCAACGGGCCTAACTCCCTTAGGTGGGTCCACCAAGGTCCATACCTTGTTGGAGTTCATGGAGTCCATTTCGGATCTCATGGCCTCAAGCCATCTATCCGAATTGATGTCAGATATTGCCTCTTCGAACATCTTTGGATCATTATCCAATTGACCAATCAAGGCTAGCATACCATATCTCTCAAGTTGTTTAGAGACTCTCGCCGACTTTCTCGAAGGATGTGTAATATCAAAAGGTTCATTGTGAGGCAGTATGGGTGTCATTTATGCCATAGGCGATGCATCACTCGACTCTGGGAGTTGCACCTCTTTGCTTTGAGTATCCGAAGGAAAACTCTTTTCCAAGAACTCTATATTTCTCGAAACAAACAAGTTTTGTTCCGAGGGATGATAGAAGTAGTATCCTACAGCTTCTTTCGGATATCCAACAAATCTACATAAGATGGATCTCATATCCAACTTATCTCCCACTAGTCTTTTGACATATGCGGAACACCCCCATATTCTCAAATACTTATAAGAGGGTGGTTTGCCATGCCATATTTCATATGGTGTTTTGGGTACAACCTTAGATGGCACCATGTTTAATAACTTGACCGTCGTTTCTAACGCATAGCCCCAAAAAGAAAGAGGTAATGTAGTAGAACTCATCATGGAACAAACCATGTCCAACAAAGTTCGGTTCCTCCTTTCAGCCACGCCATTAAGTTGTGGCATTGTAGGAGGAGTCCACTGAGAGAGAATCTCATTCTCTTTTAAGTAATTCAAGAATTCACCACTTAAGTATTCACCACCATGATCAGATCGAATGGTCTTAATTTTTCGTCCAGTTTGATTTTCTACTTCAAGTTTGAATTCTTTGAACATTTCAAATGCTTCAGACTTGTACTTCATTAAGTACACATAACCGAACCGTGAGTGATCATCGGTAAAGGTTATGAGTAAGAAAATCCTCTTCTAGCTGGAATACTTAAAGGTCCACAAACATCTGTGTGGATTAAATCCAACAGTGCAGCGGCACGGCTACTTTGTCCAATAAATGGTGTTTTGGTCATTTTTCCCTTGAGACAAGATTCACAAGTTGAAAGAGCATCTAAGTTCTCTATTTCTAGATTCTTACAGTCAATCAACCTCTTCATCCTATCCTTGGAAATGTGACCCAACCTAGCGTGCCATGTTTATGCATTTTCTTGATCATCCAATTTTCGTTTATGTTGAACATTCATAATCATATTATGTTGTTGGATAGTATATAAACCATTTATTAAAGTGCCAAGTAAAACAGAAGAACCATTCCTCATTAAGTTGAAACATTGTTTTGATATACAAAATTCATACCCCTCTTCATCAAGAGTAGGTATAGATACAATGTTTCTTATCATACTGGGTACATAATAACAACTATTAGGTACTATCCTAACATCCTTGCTAATAGCTAAGTGAACAGTTCCAACGGCTTCAGCAACAACTTGCTTGCCGTCTCCAAGCCTGAGGATCACATCCCCTTCACCCAACTTTTTGCTTCTTCTCATTACCTGCAAATCATTGCAAATATGAGCTCCACAACCGGTATCTAATACCTAAGAAGCATTATTAGCAACCATGTTAATTTCAACAACGAAAATACCTTGGGCTGTTGCAAGAAACTTCTTGCAATTCCTCTTCCAATGGCCTTTTTCATGGCAACGATGACACTCATCATTTGTTGGATTGGCCTTGATTATTTTTTTTCCCTTTGCCCTTCCCTCGGCCGTCCTTATTGCTTTTATTCATTCCCTTTCCATTTCTCCTCCATTTCTTGACCCTTTTGGTCATGGAGGAAAATGTGGATGGGGTTGCTAGCATTACTGGTGCAGGCTTCTTTATAGTAGCTCGTATTGCAAAGCATATTGATCAATTCAGGAACAGTCTTCTCAAGACCGTTCATATTGCAATTAACAACAAAATTGATCAAAAGACGGCGGTAATGACTGTAAGATCACATCTATGTAGGAGTCATTATTCATGCCTGCGTTCAAAGATTCTACTTCTCAATGAGAGAAAGCATCTTGACGCCGTGGTCATGAATAGACGACCCCTCAGTCATCTTTGCCCGATAGATTTCCTTTGATGCTGCATATCTTATATCCCGATCTTGTACCGCAAACAACTCTTGCAAGCATACAAAGATCTCAGATGCATGCTTAAGGTATTCATGTTACTTTTGCAGTTCATTGCTCATAGATGCCAGCATAAGGCAATGGGCCTGAAGGTCATCATCGATCCAACATTGGAACGTCACACGTTCTTAGTCAGTTGAATCCTCGAGAAGCTCAGTCAGAGGACGAGATTCGAACACATAAGAGCATTTCTCGGAATCCAAAATAATCTTAAGATTCCTAAGCCAGTCAGCATAGTTGGTTCCAATAAGTTTGTTTGTCTCAAGTATGGTAGCGAGTGGACTTTTAGACATTTTCGATCTACAAGAAAGAAAAGAAGAAACAATGGAGATTTTAGCATTCTTTTAATCAATGTTAATTAAATTTACGATATGATCTTTAATCATAAATTGCCCCTACTATTTTTTCAAAATTCCTTAAACACCCCTATAGATTTTCGGGAAATATTTTTCCTAGTGGGCTTGAGGTCCATAGAATGAATTTCATACCTCGCTGTTACGATTCGCATGAAAACAATTCTATGGGAGGTGACTTTCACATTCTCATCTTATGAGATCCCCAAGGTGTTTTACCTCATTTTTCACATAATCCCAAGGACTCCAAGTGAATTATGTTACTCCATGTTAAGCCCAACCCATCGACCAAAAGACCCCCCCACTATCGCCCTCCATGACTCATGAGACAGAGTGATAGTAGGTAATCTACTTGTCCATAATGATAGTACAACTTTTCACTACTTCCAAATCATTCCACGACTCGTGAGACAATGAATTGAAAAGTGATAGTATCTCATACTTTGTCACTATGGATGGAAGGTCTGGATTATCAAATCTAATTTGATTTAATCCATCACGGGCTTAATATTTTAACTTGGCACTCCAAGTGAGGGTTCAAACCATTTGTTTATGCAAGACCTCATCACGATGTTTTATTTTTGTTTTCTTGTTTATCATATACAATGTAAAGTGTAGGTAGGAAAGTCAAGCAAAGCCATATAAACACATATACAAGAAATAAAACCTAGCATGCCATTGTTGGATGATCATGAGCCCGTAGTCATCCCATACATATATTACATAAAGATATCATATATCATATATGCAAATAATATCATGTATATATATATAGATCCAATAAAGCAAAATAATTTAATATCTAATGTTAAATCACATGATGTTTTCCATGAAATGAAACTGAATTTAATTCATGGGCACTTGATTCATAATGTCAAATTAACCAAGAAATTATGCTAATCATATTGGGAAAATATGTTGATTTTTTCCTGATCAAAATTGAAAGTGAAAATTCAATTTTCTTTCTCAATTTATATCCACATATAAATTAGGAAAATAATATATATATATATATATATATATTAATATATTTATTATTATCCTCAAATTAAATTTGAGTTGAGAATATACAAAATATCTCCATTAAATTCGACCATGTAGGCGGAAGAAAAATCCAACCATATAGGCTTAATAATCCGACCATGTAAGCGGAAGATAAATCCGGCCATGTAGGCGGAAGGTGTAACACAATAGAATCAAATTTCAACAATTGAAATATGCCCAAGAATTAAATTCAACACATCAAGAGATTAAAAATTAAATCGTTAAGCAATTTAATCCGATTAAATTACATCAAACCAAAATAAATTCAATGGACTTGCATGACCGGGCTCTGATACCACTGTTAGCTTCGTATAAGCCCCGAGATGTTAAACGCAGTGGAAATTAAGATTTTAATTACAAAACAATATTAGAAGTAGAGATCAAATCGCCCGTCTCGTTGCTACTTCGATGTGGATCTCATGCATAAAAGGATGTCAATTGAATGGTTAAGAGAAACCAACATTTCTTGCTCTCCGGGTGATGTTGATTACTTGCTTTCTCAAGAACGGCCTTACCTTAAAAATGGTGGAACGTCAAAACGGTATTATTGATCACGGTAGGAACACAAGTGTCTTCCCTCCAAAGCTAGTCCACACCACCTATGATGGAATCACCCTCAAACCTATGCTAGTAGGTATTGGAGGATTGAGGTAGATCAACTATTGATTTATGGAGAAATCAAGGGAATTCTTTTCTTTTGGAGATGAGAAATGAACATAAGACCAAGGCTAAAGTGAAGCTAGACTTTCTAGCTTTAAAAGAGAGAAAATCTAAGAGCTAGAGAGCAAAAGGAAAGCAAGAGTTTTTGTATCTTTGTATGTAAGAATATATTATATGAATATCTTGCTTTGTACCCCTTTTATAGGCATTCTTTTGCACTAGATACAATGAATGTAGACAAGGCCTTTTGTCTTGCTCTTAGAACACTTGTCTTCTTCATAGACAAGTTCTAGCATGACTCATCTTTTCTCCTTTTACACTTGTCTTCTTTATAGACAAGCTTTAGCATGACTCATATTTTCTCCTTTAACATTTGTCTTCTTTATAGACAAGCTTTAGAATGACTCATATTTTCTTTTTCATCTAGAGATGAAAACAAGTCATGTCTATGTTCAATGAATCTTGTCTTGTGGGTTTGGGCTAAGGTCTTGGGCTTTATTTTAATTCTTAATTGGACTAAGTCCAATTAGAATTAATTTTCAACTAATTATTTAGCCCATGATATTTAATTATTTAATTAAATATAAGCCCAAATCAATTAATCTAATTAATTGATTTTCAAGCTCAAATAGATTCATCTTAATTAATCTATCACAAGTCTTACTTAATCAAATTAATGCTTGTGAATTTAAACTCCAAATTAAATAATCATATTATTTAATATTCCCATGAAATGATTTCATAAATCATTTCAATCAATTAATTTAACTCCTTAAATTAATTGATTTATTCTCCATAATTAATTCTACAAATTAATTCCGATGATTCCATCATGGATTTGTGTGTGACCCTTTAGGTTAACTATTCAGCTAGACTTGGGCCTGTATCATATATACAATTTAATTAGCAACTTACTTGCATTAGATTAATTAGATCTTATCATAATTAATCACCCTCAATTAACTCTTTAATTGGAGGGTACCCGTCACCATGGTTGGCCATCTAGCAATGGTCCATGGCACCAGAGAATAGGTGAATTATTGCGTGAACCTGTGAGCTACGCGTACCATTGCAGATACGGCCCTTCCGTTACTAACCTCCCGATCAAAGTCTAGGGCATGGAATTAGTTACCGGTTCTCATTATCGACTTTGATGTCTATGTATCAATTCTTCAAGTTATGGTTCCAATTTATCAATATAGGAAAAAACTCTTTCTCCTATTTGGTGAACAACCATGGCCATGGGCTTCGAGGAACGCATAATGTAGAGAACATAGGAGGTTCGTCATCATCTCATGATAAGTAACAGATCCTATCTTGGAACTCACCAACCTCCATGCATGCTTCAACTATATCTGAAACATGACCGTATAGTGATCCAGGATGAAACCTAAGACCACATTGGACATGATCAAGTCATAGCCGTCCTATGCACAAGGTTACTATGGAACCTCAAGTCTAAGGACTAGTTAATGCACTATCGTAGCCTGGGAGTTCTAGTCATACCGATCATGCTATATAGGGCTTCCATATGACAACTCCTGCGAGTCAATTCAATGAACTTGATAACTCTTTATCAAGCACCCACTAAAGTGCGCAGACGTCATGCGTCTCTTTCTATGAAACTCGACATTCATCATATGAACGCATCACTTAGTGCAAGTCTTTAAGGAATGGTCGGTGCCCTGTCTCGACCGATTCATCGACTTGGAATATTTTAGATCAAACCATAGAGGTTGGTTTCATGATCGCCATCATATGCGCGAGCCAATCCCGTAGCATAATTGATCTAAGGGCTTCAACCAAATGCTCATATAAATATAGTGTTAAAAGCATATGATGAAGATGGCCAAAGAACATTTCTTAAATTAACATATTATTGAAAAAGATCGTATAGAATAGTTTACAAAGAGCCAATCAATTGACTTGACGGTCATCTATTCTAACAAATACATCCTACATCAAACGCCCGGTTGAGCACCCAAGGGTACACCCCTTGGGATTACATTTATTTATTGTTTCAAATTTACGTATTTTCCATGCTTTCTTGCTTCTGCTCGCGCTCCCGGGCGGATCCTCTTGTCCTTCAAGACATATCTCAAACTTGAAGAAATTAATGAGAAATAATTTGGGGGGGGGGGGGGGAGGAGGCGGACAATGTTGTTCATTTAAACTTTCTACTTGAGGATGAAAGGGCAAAAGAGTCAAACATTGCCTAAAATCACTATCCAAGCTGCAATCAAGGCTCCACTTATTGGGTTTAGAGGCTTTTTTGCTTCATTTTGAAAACATAAGGAGATCTATTATTATATTTTTCACACAAGGTATTTGGCACATTTCCATATTACAAGCGCTTAAATTTTGCCAAATTTTACTATATATTATACAAGGAGTTTAGTCCAAAGCTCCAAATGCGAATAACACATTGCTTCAATAATAAAACTCTCAGTTTCAATATATCTTTTTTTTTTTCTAGTAACACATTCATACGAATAAAGTTCTAAATTTTATATATTTTTTTCAAGCATCATAATTGGTTCTCATCACCATCCTTGACATTCTAATCCATAACTTATTTTTATTAAAATAAAATATCATTATTGGATAAATTTAGTTGAACCCAGACAATTGCACAATAAGGCCATATTTACCAGGTAAAATTGGGCTTAATATCCATGTTAATTCAACCCAATGTGTCATTTACAAATTCTAGGGCCAGCTCGCTATTCATTCCTTAGGTCCGATATTGAGCTATATTGTACCCAGAATTGAATCTCACAAATCTTGCTCGAATTCTAATTTTGGTGGCCCATGGGCTGACTCTCTTTTTGTTTTGTTTTTTTCGCTTTTGATCCTAAAAATTTTTAGGCGCAATATCCATTTTTCCTCCAATATCATTGGTAATATCAGCAATATTGTATCAATAAAATTAATGAGCTGACATATACTAGTACAAATATGACTAAGGTCAACTCACTCTCTCTCCTCCATTACATTAATAACTAAAATTGTACCAATTTACTTACCAAAAGTAAACAGGATATTGGTTATCATTTTCCAGTTAATGCAGACCATAATCCTGCATCAATCTAAATGCCCGTAATCCTATGTAGGGTGGTAAACATGGCCTAAAATTATTACACTTGCAATGTGATAAGTTACTCTCTAGCCATGTTTACTACGATGTATGCGATAACATAGTAAAATATTAATTAGTGATGGATGTATGTGATAGGTTGCGATTTGACTATTTAGTTCCTTATTTACTTTTTTCAATTAGCTTGAGGATAAGTTTCTTGTTATTTTATTCATCTCTTTACTTATTTGAAAAAATACGTAGATTGTGATGTTCAATTTCATTTATGCCCAACAATAGGATAAAAAGTAAAATCACATCCTTTTCTCAACTTCACTTACCCTGCATTTTTTTTCTTCTTTGTTTGCAATAAGAATGGGGTGTGCTCTTCTTTATGACAAACACTTGTGAAGTATGATCTTGTACAACTCGTCTGCTCAAATGAATTCCTTCAAGCAAATCCAGGTAAAAAGCTCAGTACCGCGGTTCATACGTTAAATCGGTGGCAGGTATTCTTTTTTTAGAAAAAAAAAATTTACTTTCTGGTCTTTTATACATGTAAATCAGGCGTATTGTGTTTTGGAGGTGATAAAAAACTGTTTACTTCTACATTTCACAATATTGAAAGTCATGTGTTACGGTAATTTGGGTATTTATACGTTTGAACATTACAGTCGTTTGATTACCATTTTCTGTTGACTGTGTTGTTCATTCAGTTCGACCCAAGCGGATAAGTTTTTTATGTATAGCATACCCTGAAGCAGTTGGTCTTATTTATGGCATAAAAAAATTGGTGTTTTGAATTGATTTGTTTATGTTTGGTTTAATGTTGTCTCCCTTCGATTTGCATGGCCTCTTTTAGTTTTAGTCAGAAACCCCTATCAAACTGTTTGTAAGGCTGGAAAAATTCAAATTTAATCGATGAATGGGCGACTTTTGCGAAAATACTTCGTTATTTAGGTTGATTGGTTATTCGTTATTTCATGATTCTTTTAATAATTTCACTTAATTGATTATGTAGAATAATGTACGTCTATTGGAATTGGTTATTGCTTAACTGATATTGGTTAATCGGTAATATATGGACTCACATTAACTTTATCCATTATGTATTGGCTTTTAGATAAATTAACAATTTAACGGTTAATTAGCTTATACTGTTGTGGTTGGACATGTTCTGAACTTTGATTTACTAAATTTTACAAGACTATGGCTAAAGATGGCTACAACCCGGCTAAAGATTTGCATTATTCTACACCACAAGCATCATCAAATGCGGAACCATACTTTCATTTCTATGATTGTGGAATGGAAGTTGTGTTGAGGACGTCTTGGACTTCATCCAATCCAAGAAAACAGTTCCCTGGTTGCCCAGACTCAAGTGTGTGTTTATTTTGATTTAACTCTCAAAATTTATGCACTTTATTTAGCCCGCATTATTCCAATGTGTAAGTGTTCTATTGAGGTTATATTAGGATTAAGCGATTATCACGTTTTGAGGAGTTTGTGAAACATTATGAAGAACGAATGGTCTCCATCGAAGCAGGCCTTCAAAGGGCATGGAGGTTGCTCGTGGTTGTTATAACTTATGCATTAACTATGTCGGCGATCGTTGTATACTAGTGCACTTGATGGTAACTGAAAATCACTCTTTCATCCAAATTGAATGAGGTTGATTGCTAGTGTTTTGTTCCATTATTTTCGTATAATTCTGTTAACGTAGCTACCTTTTTAAGAATTATGCCACAGCTAGTTAGGTGGTTGTGGTACCTCAAGTTGGGATGTTTTGTAAATTTAATATGACTAAAAAGTATAGCTATTGAATGTGTTCTCCCTATTAAAATGTATCATGTATCATCTTGGTTTCATTCAGTCAATTACCTTAAGACAGCGATTTGTGAGTACAAATCTTTATTAAGAAAAGATAATTTTAAACAAACTCAAACCTCCTTTGACGACCACTAACCAAATTGGTAATGTATTTGGGTTGACATATAGTAGTGTTGAATTGATTGATGGTTTTTTTAATGTTTGTACACATATATATTCATCCTCTAACTACCTGTAATTTAATGTGCAGTGTCCTATTCTTTTCCCTATATATATGTTTAACTTAGGAGCATGGCTAAACATAAGAGCCTAAGTACTCCTGTAGTCTTTGCCCACATGTTCTCTTGCTACCACAACTGTTTAAATTCAGAGATAGAAGGCAACATGTGCGCTCCCCAAAGAAAGTATTTCTACTGCAAACACTTTACCAAGCCAATGGATAGGTGCTTCATTCGCGAGCTTGTTCATAAGGTTCAATCCAACTCTAGTGAAAACCGCCAGCCAAATGCTGATGTCGTATGCGCTGTTATTTCTGTTGTTAATGTCGTGTTTAGTACCTGTCTATTCTACAATTTTGGCAAATACCACTTGAACTATTTGAAGGAGTAGCATGACACATTCACTTGGCTTATAATCGACTAGGCGTTTGTTGGATCCCACGACTCAAACTAGTTCTCGTTAATGAATCCTTATCGGAGGAGATAGGATGGGTAATCAGTCGTTCAACAGAAAGAATAGCATGGTCATGTTGATTGTCTCTTACAATATGATATTAAAACATCTATCATCCAACATGGTGATACATTCTTATAAAGAAATATAGCTTTCATCTATTTTTACACCATTATTCATTTAAATAACTTTGTTATTGATTTGTAAATATTGCAGGGAAAGTCATTTGCTCGTGCCTACCGCTGGGAAACTCAACGTGCTTGGGAAGAATTGAAAATTATTTTCGATGGACCAGAGCACAAGCCAAACCATCCAAGTGATGATGAGTTGTATGCTGAATGAGTGACTATGCCAGAAGAGACTGTGGTTGCAATGCCGTTGGATAAAAACGGGTCGTCTTCTAGGGATTCAGTTACTAAGCCTATTATTTAGCTCAATATCATTATCCAAGTAACCTAAACAGTGGTTCGGTTTGATATTTCTGAATTTTGTGTGCTCTATGTTCTCTAGGTGTTAGTTGATATCTTTTTGTTAAACAAGGGTTTCAATTTTGGCTTCATACAATGTTGCCATGTTGGATGTTGGACGATTGAATCGTTTTAACCATCTATTATATCCCAAGAAACGTTTTACATTTTTAATTTTTTAAATTTTCTTTTGAATATCCTTAACACCTAATTATTTGAGCATATTATAAAGTATAACATTAAGGTACCTCATTCATGGCGTCCATTGCTTGTAAATATTGGCCCGTCTAAATATTGGATCTTTTAAACCCTTTTTCTTGTCTAAGAAGTACTGACGTGGATCATGTTACATGTCGAGATAAATGGAAAAAATTATGTAGAGCAGTGATGCATTCTAAATTTCACTAGTTGAAGAATAAAATTAACATAGGATGATCCTTAACAATCCGTAAGGCAATTTTTTATTCATAACAAAAATTCACATTATGTCATATATTTGTCCGATAATACTAAATTATGTACCTAAGCTCAATAATAAGGAAAACTTATTCGTCTTCAAAGACAAATTTGTGCCCAGTTAATTATACCTTTAAGTCAATAATTATTAAATGCCTTCCAAAATTCAAAACATAAGGTCGGAAGAAGGTTTTTTAGACTTTTGGTTGGGTGTTGTGTTTTTCTATAAGTACATTTTTATTTATTGGTAAATTATCAAATAAATTACCTTGCGTGTGGAAAATACGTGCACGGATTTTAATTTTTGTGTATTTTATGATTTGCATTTCTAATCCATTGGATGCCTTAATTTTCTAGCAAGTTAGAGATGTTGGTTATTTCTTAAAATTATTCTTGTACTTGAAGGCAATTGTAAAATTAAAGATATGATTCATAAA
The DNA here is from genome assembly GCA_034509735.1 of Sesamum alatum. Classification (NCBI taxonomy): domain Eukaryota; kingdom Viridiplantae; phylum Streptophyta; class Magnoliopsida; order Lamiales; family Pedaliaceae; genus Sesamum; species Sesamum alatum. The sequence goes on from JACGWO010000004.1 coordinate 1,222,701, forward strand.
ACAAATGTTGCACATAAAGTTCATTTGCGTTTGATCAATGGTCATCTAGTTTCGAAGCACACAAGAAGCCATGCAAATGCCACTTCACTATTTCCATGCATTTATAGAAGTAACTATTTTGGTCAATACCATTGTAGATGTCTAAAACTAAAAATAGGAGGTGAGTGAGGTATGAAAGATGGCAAAATGTTGTGGTTGCCTTGTTAGTCATGACAGGTGATTACCAACATTTAATGTGGTTGTACATTAACTTAATACATTTGACTAAAATAATATAGCTATTTTATATTTTGAAATCGAAGTAACATTATTAATTTGATCGATCAATCTACCGGATCACATAATCGCAATTTATCAAAAGCTAATATTCTGGAGAAAACTGCTAATGTTTGGTCTTTAAAGTTGTGAATGCATATAACAAAAACTGCCACATATGATGCCCTGCTAATAAAATGCTTCTATCAGTTGTTCAAACAGTTGAAAATTCCTTGCTCCATCCCGATAAAATTCAACGGGAGCTAATTAGCAAGTAAATCCCTTGTTGGTAAATTATAATAGAACAAAATTTTAAGAATATATATTATAATCATAAAAGGTAATGTTGAGCCATGTACAAAAAATTACATTTGTAGTGAACGGTTAATTGATCTGTGTTCTTTTAGTGAGCATAACTCACAATTAAATAATTTCTGTTTTGTTTAACAAATGTGAAGTTATGATTCATAAAAAAATAAATATATCCTAAAAGTTATGACCACGATAAAAAAAATGACACTTCATTATTTTATGGCTTTACGGCACATTGATTTTTTTTGGATTGTTAGTTTTATTATGGAAGCATTTATACAAATTAATTGTGAAATCCATTTTCACAGCCAAATTGTGATATAAAGTTGTTTCACAACTTAATTTCTTTTTAATTAGTTTGTTAATATTATCCTATTATTATTATTATTTAAAACAATGTAATAAAATTTGTATTGATAGCCTTGTATAGCAACCTATAACATGGCAATCCTAAGTTGTCCCATCTTATAAATAAGGGTTTCTAAACACAATCTTATTGTGAATATTTGCATGGTAGGTAATGTAAATGATGAATGGAGGATGTGTGTCAAGTGATTCTATAAACAGGTGCAATTCCACTTTGTTTTTTGCGCTGAGCCTTTGCACAAAAAATACATTGCTTCTATCTTTTTTCCTTTTTATTAATTCAACAAAATGGTGTACCCTGACGCATACTACTGTCAGGATCGTCTATTCTATAGCTAAAAATGGTCCAAGGATATCGAGGCGACATTGGTTGATGCTTTGGTGCAACACAAGAAATATGGTCACTTCCACCGAGACAGTCTAAACTTTCATGATGTCTTGTGTTCTATATACGATGTTAACAAGGAGCATGGGACGAAGCACTCTTACGCCATGGACCAAAATTAGCTCAAGAAGCTTAAATAATGTCCTGTTGTGTTCTCTTGGGTGATAAGCATGTCACGTACTGTCTGTAATAAGGTCAATTGATACGTTGTGGCGGATGACACTGTTTGGGACATGATCATAAAGGTAGTAACATGACTTCATGTTTGCTTACCAACTTTTGTACAAAATGTAAATGTATGAGTACTGCATTTCTTGGCTTGGTAGTTTATGTGGTTTGTTACTACTAATTTTTCAGGACATTTTTAAGAAAGGGTGCTGGGCAAATGCTAAGTCAACTTGTATGAGGATTTTTATGAGATTTGTGCTTGCTATTTGATGTGGATATACTCGATGAAACTGTTGCATTCGTGGAGGGGAGATTGATTCCATTGCGTCATTTGCGATTCTGCCTAGTTGTGTTGATGAAGCCCCTCCACCACTGATTGACAACTTAATCTTAGCTAACATTGATCAACTTGATGATGCTTCCATTGATTCAACCTCGCTTTGGCATTTTCTTGAAAAGTACCCCATCCGACGATGATGAGGCTGATTCCATACTCGCTCTTCCCGACATCCCTCACCTGATCAAACGCCCACCACTTGCTCCCCCGTCATCTCTTAATCCTAGCTATGTCTCCATCGAGCATCGAAGCTTGTCCAGTCCAATGAAATCACCAAAATTGGCTAGTTCTTTCTCTCTCTGTATATATATATATATATATATTGTGTATAGGGTCTACTTATGGACATTTTGTGTTGCGTGGCCAAAGTTAGGATGTCTATTTGGCTACCTAAGAATTGCCACCTATGTTTTGATCAATTTAAGGCCATTTTCATTTAGATGATAGATGGTTGTTTTGTTCATTCAGTCGGAGATGAATGCCCAGAAAACAAAAAAAAACTGAATGTATGTGATGGATGTTAGTTGTATTGGTTGTGTTTAATATATCCACCTTAGTGGACATATTTATCTTTCATAATGAATTGTGTATGTGTTTATGTCGCCAACTAATTTTCTATTCGTATTTTTGAATTGCCTATATTTTGTTCAAGGCTTACGCACTAATGTGTGTTAGAACGCATTATTCACATGCTTATTATTAATTACTTTCAAATATATTGGTCTTTAACAGTTTTCTAAATAATTATGTTAACAATATCCAGTAAGCGTGGTACCGAAGGCCTTTGTTATTGGTTTATAAAATGGTTATATGATACATAGTTCTTATTACAATTGGATTGCATTCATGTGTGTAGAAAAAATGCATATTTTATGTGATTTTGAAACATATCATATATGGGTGGAATTATACATTAAACAGTCAAAATTTTAAATAAATGCAATGAAATTCCCGTCCAGAAATAACAAGCCTGATGTCCGTTTTCAAACTGCTTGCATTTAAAATTTCCAATTAAGTTGTAATTTTACACATACGACCATGTAATTATTTCTTAAAATAATGTTAAGTGTGTTTTTACAAAAAAAGTGTCATTTAATAAGTAATTTCCAAATCTTCAAATGCGTCTATGGTCAACGGCGTTTAAGAGATTTTTTTAGGCAATTGTTCTACTGCCAAAATCTGTCATTTTGGTGCATATATGTACTTCTTAATTGCTTCCACAAAAGGAACATTCAGTGTATGGCCATTTAATAGTATAAATTGTGATAAACCTCTGCCTACCAAAGTGCACCAAATTGGCTGAAACTGAGCACATGGAGATAATTGTTCTCAGTGAAAATCTACATCCAAAAACAAAAAGGCATACCCATTCCACTTCTCGGTGCACAGTATGCCATGATAACATAATTTCATATGTCTTCCTTATTTTTAGTGCACTGTAGAGTCAGAAAAGTCACGAAACCTTCTTCATCTTCGTCCATTATCTTCAACAGGGGTGGTAACTCCTTCTCGAAAAGCAACATGCCACTTTCTACTCCCAAAAAGCCTAAAAAACGATACTTTTATTGCGGCCGTTGATCCAAAGCGCATGACCATGCCTTCATAACGAATTTGTGTTGGAAGGCAGAGAAAGGCTTCAAGCAAGACGATCCGGAGCGGCCAAACAAAACTGCATTGGAGTCGCTAGAGGGGCGGTCACATCTTTGTTTTCATTGGGCGTTCAAGTCGGACACTTATGCATGGTAGCTGGAACATCTGAGAAATTGCTACCATACATTCAAATCAATCATCGACAATCCTTCTTTTGAATGGGACAAAGAAAAGAACATTTTGCATAGACCAAATGAAGCTTGGCATACGCAAATATGGGTTTGGGATTTTTCCAACGCGAAAAATATTGCCCTGTTCTTTTTTTATTTGTATTGATATCAATATTTTTGTGTATTTGGTTACACAAAAACAGGGTGAGTCAGTGGGAAAACCAAACGCTCAACTTTAAGCTTGACGAAAATGGTGATGGGCAAATGGACATGAAGTATATTCCATCTCGAGTGGGGATTCAGACGAATACAATGGCGATGACGATGAAATAGAAATAGTTGGATTGAAGAGCCAAGTGAGGTGATCGACTTGTCCTTATGTCTAGGAATTCCTTCACCTACTTTTCTATTTAATTAGTATGTGTCAATTGTACTTGTTGTTGCTTTTTAGAAAAATTACGAAACAAGTTCGACCTATTTTAAGGGGGGTTCATGCCCCACCGGATATGTAGGTCGAATTTGTGATGAATATACGTAGTGTGTATTAAGTATATATGTTCAACCCCTATTATCAAATTCCAACAATGATTAAGTTCGGTTAGTTTGTTTGTGTAGTTTGGAACTCTACAGATCGTTATTGTGAGTGAACTATTTTAGATTTGTATTAACTTGTATTTAGAAATTCAGTCGGCCTTTAAAAAATTGTCTATATTTTAGGTCATTTCTAAGATTACAAGCACTTTGTTCATTTGGAATGACATAATAATTGAGATATGCAAATAATTACATCGGCAAAGATAGCATAAGATCATTCATATATAGCACAATTACATTCGAAATTAACTTAAATAACTAAATTAAGACATCTCGAGGTGAGACAAAATATTATATTGGTAGGGATAGGTAAACGTGGTTCAAATTGTATCATTTTTCCAGGTTTCATCACCAAACAAATGAAATACAAATCCAATATTAAGACAAAACACGTTAAGAATGTTTCACGTTTAGGCACATGAAAAATCATAAAGCCACAATAGAGGTTCCCCATTAGCGTACTTCCGCAGTAATCAACCACTTAGTTAATATTAGTGTTCACTTGATATTGTCAGGGATCATCAAAATAGGAACAAGCAAGACTTCTTAAAAAATGGCACAAAGTCTAAACCCCATCACAAACCATAATGTTTGTTCACTTCTAGAGAGGTGTCAAAACCTAACCTCGAGCATCAATTTCACCAAACGACCACGCTTATGAAGCGGTAGCGAGAAGAAAAGTTCCATATCCTTTGGATTGTCATGGAGATGTTGGACAATCACTAGTTGTTCATTTTCATCAAGCGCTTCAAGATCGAAAATTGCATCACAAACCAACAAACCAGTGACCTGATTACCAAACCAGCTTCAAGAACCCTGGTCAATGTGTCGATTCTAGTGTCAGCATTCTGATAGAAGGTACTTACCATTTCTATCAATCTCTCCTCAGGCACCACTGCACCACGTTTATGCTTCTTCTTATTGCTACTAGTTCTTTTAGTAAACTGGATGAGTTGTCTGTAGGGTCAACATTCATTTTGTACGTTAGTGGGGATCGACATCATCCGTAACAAACCTTGATTTAGGATTCTACTCCCCTAATGGGACCTAGTAATTTTGTATCTCTTATACCTCCTCATTTGCCTCTTGCATCGTTTATATCCTCACCTCTTAACCCCTCCAGCCAACCTCCTCCAGGAAGTCTTCAGAGGGCAGCCACTCGCTCTACCACTGCGCCTCCTCCCTCAAGGGGTTCTTCTCCTTGCCGCCATAGGTTCATTCCCGACTGGGGTGCTAACCAGTCTGTCCTGAAAGAGAGAGAAAGAGAATCGGGGCGCTTCCCCGAGCTCTTAGGGGGAATGGTGCTCCCCCCAGACAGGCGGTCCATGGACTCTTACTCCAGGGAGGACATGGCCAGTGCCCTATCATGCCACGTTTCGAAGGTATATTCTTTTTTTTTATAATTTTGCTTGGGCTCGTTTACAAGCTTGTCTTGAAATGGATGTTTGTGTGGATGTTGAGTGCAGGTGGAAACTTTGGTGGGGGCACTGCTGAGTTGCCCCTGGGAGGTGAGCAGAGGAAGAAATTGGAGGAGCGCCTGGAGCAGATGGCTACGGAGCTGACCAAGCTGAAGGGATTGAGGAAGGAGGCCTGGGAAAAGTTCCACGAGTTTGAGAGGGAAAGGAAGAAACTTCATTAGGACTTCCTATCTTTGTCAAAGGATCAGGCGGACGCTCTGGAGAACGCAACAAATTGGGCTCGCCGGGAATTCCCTAATTCATGAGAGGGACATAACTTCTTGGCCACTTACTAGGAGAGCCGCCTCGAGGCTTATAAGAAGTTTGATGACTTCCAGAAGTATGTGGCCACTATTGCTGGGTCGTTCTTGCGTTATGGGTTCCAAGCCTGCCAGGAGCAATTCACAGCCCATGGTTATCTTCCACAGAGGACAGGGCCCACTTTCCTGGATTTTGATGTTGCCCTACAGAATCCTCCGGACCCTTTCGCGCCTCCTCCCCTAGTCGAGCTAAGTAATAAGATTACCATGCTGACTTCTACTTTATCTGGAGTCCTTAGACTATTGAATGATATGGCTGGAAAATTCCTTGCAGAGGTGATTTGGATCATCTGTTGGAGTCCGTAATGGAGGAGGTCAGGGCTCCCAGCCAGGAATGCGCAGAGGTGGAGGCCTTTGAGGAAAAGCCCTCAGAGGTAATATTGCGCCCCCCCCCCCCCACCCCCCTCCAGGTCCTGCTGAGGTTGATCCCCCTTCCACGGAGCTTGAGCCCATGGAGGAAACTGAGAAAACCCTGTCTATGGGGAAAAATGAATTATTTGTATCCCCCCTTCTGAAAATAATTTACTTTTATGCTTACCCCCTGTGATAGGGATTAAACAATTTACTTGCTTTCTTTTTTTTTCCTTTTCTTTGTTTTGGATGATGTTGCCTTCCTCCTGTGGCCAGTTTGGCCAAGAGGTCTTTTAATGCTAGTTCTTCTTTTATCTGCAAATTGTCTTGCAGTGAAGGGCTTGCCACCCCTATTTTGTGCGTTGGTGATGAGGGTCTGAGACCCACTGCATGTTTCTTGAATTTCTATTGGGGGTTTGTACCCTTTTGAACCTGCGAATGCATGGTAGTTTTTAGAAAGATATAATTTTAGAAACACCTGTTAGAAGGCATAAGTGCCATGCTTTTGAAGAGAGATATTTAGATATACCTGTATGTAGATAGGGCTTGCTTGAGGACAGGGCCTATTTTGAAACAGGGCTTATCTTCCTAGAGAGCGTAGTGCCTGCCAGAGGCTCTCACGGGGTGCCTTCCGCAGTGTGGGGAAAGGGGCACCGTGTGGCTAGTAGTCCACAGCCAACGACTACTTCCGCCAACCGATAGCAACACCAACCAAATTCCCACCGACGCCTCGCATAGGCCGTCGACAAGAACAACACAATTTCCAACAATCAACAATATAATGCAGCGGAATCAGTAAATCAATCACACGTCTTGCAGCGAATGCGTTTTTATTGATAGCAGAAATATTGAAGATTACAACAAGCTAGCCACGGGGATCACCGTGAGGGGGATACTAGCAATGCACACCAAGCTTCGAGTGGTCATTCCCCCCTATAATAGGCTTAAAAAGAAATTTCCTATTGACAAAACTAGACATTAGAAAAGTTGAAAATTGCATCTCATGGGGCATAAAGGGCCACATGAGCAAAAGTAAATATTACAGTAGTGACTCACGCCTAAGACTCTAATAACCTGCGGAGGCCTAGTGCCTGTCAGCGGAAGTGTTGGTCGGCCGGATGGAACATGGCCGAAATTGGGTCAAGGGGGCCGAGAGTGCGGGCGGCCCTTGACATTCTCCCCCACTTGTAGGCTACCGTTCCAATACGCTTGATAATTGGTAAAGGACCGATGTACTTCTGCATAAAGCGAGGGTCTCTCCCCCTGGCCGACTTTGATAATCTCGGGTCCGGAACCTTCATCATCACAAGGTCTCCCGCGGTAAACTCGACGAAGCGGCGATTCTTATCTGCATACTTCTTCATCCGCTTCTGTGCTTTCTCGAGGCAACTTCTGGCTATCTCAACATTTCTTTTCCATTCCTCAGAGAAGCTTCGAGCAAGTGGGGATCTCACACTCTGTGGGGAGTCAATAGTGTGAGGGAGGAGCGGCTGCTGCCCAGTGACAATTTCAAAAGCGCTCTTGTTGGTAGAAAAGCTCTTTTGGGCGTTGAAACACAGCTGAGCGACATCCAACAGCTTCACCCAATCCTTCTGAGTACCACGTACATAATGTCGGAGATATTCCTCCAACATAGAATTAAAGCGCTCCGTCTGGCCGTCAGATTATGGATGATAGCTAGAGCTCATATTCAGTTTGGACCCGAGGAGTTTGAACAACTCGGTCCAAAAGATGCCAGTGAAACGGGAGTCCCGATCGCTGACGATGTCTTTCGGCAATCCCCAGTATTTGACGATATGCTTGAAGAAGAGATGAGCCGTCCCTTCCGCCGTAACATGTTTTGGGGCTGCGATAAATGTAGCGTATTTGGACAAACGGTCTACCACGATGATAATGCTCCTAAGTCTCCCACCTTAGGCAAGCCAGAAATGTAGTCCATGGAAACACTTTCCCACGGTCTCTTTGGGATGGGCAGTGGTTGCAGCAAACCAGCCTTCTTCTGATGGTCTGCCTTGTCCTGCTGACAAATCAAGCAAGTGTGGACATATGTCTCTACATCATCGCGCATCTATGGCCAATAATAGGCCCTCTGCACCAACGCATAGGTGCGTTCTTCTCCTGGATGTCCCGCCCAAAGAGTGTCATGGCATTCCAAAATAAGTGATTTTCGCAGGTCCCCACCCTTTGGTATATATACGCGGTTTTCCTTGGTCATCAGAAGTCCGTCTTCTAACCAGAACCGTCGAGCTTTGCCCTGCTCGACCAAGTAAACCAGGCCCTGCGCAGTTGGATCTTTCGGTAATAGCTCACGCGCCCGGTCCTTCACCGAGGTGGCAACAACACTCGAGGAAAGTGCCGCTACCGACCCCAAAGTAGCCAAATCTGCCCTGCGGCTCAGCGCATCTGCTGCAAGGTTGCTAGAGCCGGCCCGGTACTCTAGCACAAAGTGAAATTCCTGCCAGCGTGCTTGCCTACTGGTCAACTTCGGCTGCGACATGAAATGACTCACTGCAGTGTTGTCCGTCTTGACCATGAAGGGAGAGCCCAATAAATAATGCCGCCATAGTCTAAGGCAATGAACTACGGCCAACAACTCTTTCTCGTGCACTGAATAGCGCCTCTCAACATCTTTAAGCTTCCTGCTCTCATAGGCAACTGGGTGGCCGTCTTGCATTAGGACGCCTCCTAAGGCAAAGTCTGAAGCATCGGTCTCCACCTCGAAAGGTTTCGACATATCTGGTAAGGCCAACACAGGATCTGTCACCATTGCCTCCTCAAGGCTGTCGAAGGCCACTTGGCATTGGGATGTCCAATTCCAAGTCTCCGTCTTCTTCGTCAAGTCTGTCATAGGCCGTGCTATCTCAGAGTAGCCCTTCACAAAGCGCTGATAATAATTAGCCAGGCCGAGAAATGACTACAACTCATGTACATTGCTCGGTGGCTGCCACTCCTTGATAGCCTACACCTTCTTGGGATCCATTCGTATCTGCCCGGTCCCCACAATGTGTCCCAAGAAGCTAATAGTCTCCTGAGAAAACGAGCATTTCGACACCTTCGCATATAACTCGTGCTCGCGGAGTCTCGCAAGAACCTGCCGCAAATGCCCAACGTGCTCGGCCAAGGTCTTGCTGTATACAACAATATCGTCCAAGTACACCACCACGAACTCGTCAAGAAAACCATGGAGTAGTTGGTTCATCAAAGTGCAGAAGGTAGCTGGAGCATTCGTCAGGCCGAAAGGCATGACAAGGAACTCAAAAGCTCCATACCTCGTGACCACTGTCGTCTTTGCCTCATCACCCTCCTTGATTCGGACCTGCCAATAGCCCGACCTCAAGTCAATCTTCGTAAAATACTTCGCCTGGCTTAGACGGTCAAAGCAGTCTGCCACGAGCGGTATAGGATACTTGTTCTTCACAGTAATTTTGTTTAGGGCCCGGTAGTCACAACACATTCGTAGGGAGCCATCGGCCTTCGTCTGAAACAGGACCGGCGCTCCATACGGCGACTTCGCGGGCTTAATAATGCCACTCTCCAACATATCCTTCAGCTGCGTCCTAAGCTCCACAAGCTCAGGCTGCGTCATTCTGTAAGGTGCCCTGGCAGGAGGCTTCGTGCCAGGCACCAACTCAATTTCGTGATCCACTGCCCTCTTCGGCGGTAACTTCCGAGGCAGTTCATCGGGCATCACATCTTCGAACTCTCTCAAGAGCTTCTTCACCACACCGGGTATGGGGCCCGACGCCTTTTCAACTTCATCAAGGCGAAGAGTGCACAAGTAGGATGGTTCATTCCACTTGCGCCCCTTCTCAAACTGCATGGCCGACAAATTTCTCCCACCGGTCTGCCCGGCCAGCACTGGGATGATGCAAGGTTTGGCGCCCAACATCATCAAGGAATCCGCATAGGGTAACACCGTCGTCCGTGTATCCCGCAAAAACTCAAGCCCGAGGATGAGCTTGAAGTCGTCCATCACGACCACAGAAAGATTAGTCTTGCCTTCGAACGGACCAATCTTAATCAGCACAGATTTCGCCACGCCAGCAATGGGCTGCGCGGCCGAATTGATTGCCTTCACTCGACCAACTCCCTTCTCTAGCACAAGCCCGAGTCTCTCTACTTCGGCGCTTGCTAGGTAGTTGTGAGAAGCACCAGTGTCGATCATAGCACGGATCGTCTTGCCATGAATCTTCACATCCACGTACATCAACCCTTTCTTCCGAAAAGACCTGGATTGTGTCTTGTCTTCAGTCTGGCTCCCCTCAAGAGCCGGGGCAGTCTTTCCTGCCCGGGGAGGCACCGCCTTCTTTGCGGCCACTTGGGACAACGTGTTGCACCATTTTGATATTGCACCCAAGTTGTCCTCATCCTCCTCAGAATCATTCCCACCACTCATCGTCTCGGGTGGCTCTGCTGACTTTGCGGGTGGCACCTTCTCAGTATAGGTCACCAACGCATTCAACAGCTGTTTCTTCGGGCAATCCCGATATCGATGCGGGCCATCGCACAGAAAGCACCCACTACTTCTCTGTGACGCCCCTTGCCTGTTGTCCAAGGGCTTCCCCCTACTGGAATTCCCTTGCGAACTGGAGGGAGTGTGGGACCTCCGCTCTCCCCCACTCCTGTTAGAGTTACTCTTAAAAGGTTTCGACCCTCCCGGCCTATTCTGTGCGGGACTAGGCGTCGTCTGCCTACCCTCCGAGACTCTGGGTTGAAATCTGCTAAGCGTTCGGCCACAGCCATCGCTGATCCCAAATCAGCCACCCGTTGACGTTGTAACTCAAGTCGCGCCCACGGTTTCAGGCCCTCCATAATGGTGAAAAGCTTGTCCTTCTCCGACATATCTCTGATGTCCAACATCAGTGCCGAAAAGGCCTTCACATAATCCCGCACGGAGCCGGTGTGTTCTAGCTTCCGCAGCGCCTGTCGGACATTATATTCAACATTCTCCGGGAAGAACTGCTCACGAATGGCTTCCCGCAGAAGGTCCCAAGTATCCAGGCGTATATGGTTTGCCTGAATCTCGGCATACTTGGTACGCCACCATAGCTTGGCATCACCAGTCAGATACATGGTTGCAGTAGACACCCTCCTTGCCTCATCGACCACATTCGCCGCAAGGAAGTACTGTTCCATGTCAAACAGGAAGTTCTCGACCTCCTTCGCATCTCGAGCACCGCCGTAGGCCTTCGGTTCAGGAATCCGAAGCCTAGCACCATTATCAGGAGCAACAGGAGCGTTGCCCATCGCCCGTTGGAGAATTCCAATCTGTAGGGCCATTTCCTCCATCTTGCGTTGCATATCAACAACACCGCCCTGGCCATAAGCATCCTGGACCGCATGCTGGCATTCCCTCAGGTCGGAACGCAGCTCCGAGATCTCATGCTCCAGTGTGGCAACATGATCTTCCAAATTCTCGACCACCTCAGTCAACCGGGAGATTTCGGCCTCCGGGTCTGTGATCCTTTCGTGAGGCGCCTCGGCCCCTCTCGGACTCTCAGGGTCCTGGTCCGACATTCTAATAGAACTGGCTCTCGTAACCCGCCTCGGCCCCATCAGGCAACCGAGGCTCTGATACCACCTCTCACGGGGCGCCTTCCGCAGTGCGGGAAAGGGGCACCGTGTGGCTAGTAGTCCACAGCCAACGACTACTTCCACCAACCGACAGCAACACCAACCAAATTCCCACCGACGCCTCGCACAGGCCATCGACAAGAACAACACAGTTTCCAACAATCAACAATATAATGCAGTGGAATCAGTAAATCAATCACACGTCTTGCAGCGAATGCGTTTTTATTGATAGCAGAAATATTGAAGATTACAGCAAGCTAGCCACGGGGATCACCGTGAGGGGGATACTAGCAATGCACACCAAGCTTCGAGTGGTCATTCCCCCCTATAATAGGCTTAAAAAGAAATTTTCTATTGATCAAACTAGACACTAGAAAAGCTGAAAATTGCATCTCATGGGGCATAAAGGGCCACATGAGCAAAAGTAAATATTACAGTAGTGACTCACGCCTAAGACTCTAATAACCTGCGGAGGCCTAGTGCCTGTCGGCGGAAGTGTTGGTCGGCCAGATGGAACATGGTCGAAATTGGGTCAAGGGGGCCGAGAGTGCGAGCGGCCCTTGACACAAAGGCAGGGCTTTTATTTTCTTAGGGAGTGCCTGTGAGAGAACAGGGCTTAGAATTTGAAGGTCCCTATTGTGGAATAGGGCTTTATAAGTAGTTTCCTACTAGGGGCAGGAAATGAGCATGTCAGACATTCTTTAATGGTAGGATTTTACCTTATTTGATGATATTTTGAGGGAGCTTCCTGCCTAATTGTAGGGATTGAGCTAGGAAGGCCTTATTTTGAAGAGTTAGGCCTCGGAGCGAACCTTGTTTCGTGAGCGGGCCCCTCAGGGAGGCAGATATTTATTTTGTAGGGGAGTGCCCAGGCTCAAGGCAGGGCATGTCCTTAAGGAGTTCCTCAAGAAGGCGGGAGGGCTTCCGCTAGGGAGTAGCCCCGGCTGGAAGGCAGAACTTATTCTTGACGGGGTCATGCCAGAGAGGCAGGGATACGACCTTCTGTTTGAGAAGTGTCTTGCCTAGAGGGCAGGTTTTACGGGAAAAATTTTCGCAAGATGCGGATGTTGTACGGGTGAGGCGGAGGACGCCTCTCTCCATCTTCCAATTTGTAGGCTCCGTTGCCAAATACTCCTCTGACCTTGTAGGGTCCTTCCCAAGTTGGTTCAAGCTTTCCCACTGATTTCGAGGCCTCCACTTTTTGGAGTACCAGGTCTCCTACTTGTAATTTACGAGTGCTTACTCGTTTGTTGTATGCATTAAGCATTATACTTTTGTATCGTTGGATGCAGAGAAATGCTCGCTCGCGCAACTCCTCGATGAGATCGAGGCTTTCCTTGAGCAAATTATTATTGTTATCTTTGGTGTAACATATGATTCGATGGGAGGGCATACCCACCTCGGCAAGTATTTGTGCTTCGTTCCATATATAAGGGAGAAAGGGCTTTTGCCCTTAGAATTTCTGGGAGTGGTTCTATAGGCCCAGAGGACGCTTGTAAGCTCTTCTACCCACTTGCCGCTGGCTTTATCGAGCCTTCTCTTGATTCTTTGCAGGAGGGTACGATTAGTGACCTCCACCTGACTATTAGTCTAAGGATGTGCCACGGAGGTGAACCTTTGTTTGATTAGCAAACGTCTACACCATTCTCGAATTTTGTTTCCCTGGAATTGTCTTCCATTGTCTGAAATAATTTCTCGAGGGAGTACGAAGCGCCAAATGATTTTCTTCCAGAGGAATTTCATGACTTCCCCCTTAGTAATGCCCGAAAGGGCATCGGCCTCCACCCATTTGGTGAAGTAGTCAATGGCAAACTAAACGGAATTTACTTTGCCCGGGAGCCATGGGAAGGGTCCCACGATGTCTATCCCCTACTAAGCGAAAGGGCAAGGGGCCAACAGAGTGGTTAGTGGCTCGACTGGCTGATGTAGTAAGTAGGCATGCCTTTGACACTTTTCACAGTGCCTTACCAATGCCTTGGTATCTTACTTCATTGTGGGCCAGAAGTACCTGGCCCTTAGAGCCTTATTGGCTAGAGTCAGCGCCCCGATATAGGACCCACAACATCCGTCCTGGACTTCCTTGAGGACGTGGATCCCTCCTCTGGGGACAGGCATTTTAGTAGGGGATGAGTGGACGACTTCTTATAGAGCGTGCTTCCCATGAGGAGGAATCGAACTGCCCATTTTTTCAGGCGGGCGACCTCCCATTCGTCGAAGGGAAGGCGACCTTCTCTCAACCAATCTAGCACTGGCTGCCTCCAGTCTCCCCCCCCCCCTCCCCAGGAAGGATAGTCTGGACCTCCAAGGAGGATCCGTGTTTTGATAAATGTTGCATCGTAATCCGTCGAGTTCGACAGTCCTCCATGGTGCTAGCCAATTTGGACAAGTAATTAGCTTTGTTGTTTTCTTCTCTTGAAATTTGAACAATCTGGAAGTCCTCGAATTCCGACATGCATTCTTCAATCCTTTGGAGATATTGCTTCATGCTTTCCTCCTTGGCTTCATAAATTCCTTCGATTTGTTGACAATGAGTTGGGAGTCAGTGTAAGTTATCAAGCATCAAGGTCCAACCTCCCATGCCATCCTCATGCCCAAAGCCAGGGTTTCATATTCCGCCTCATTATTACAGGTATTAAACCCAAACTTGATCACAAATTCTAGGTCCCCTCCTTCAGGGGAGGTGAGGACCACTCCCGCCCCACTCCCCTACGTCGTGGAAGATCCGTCTACATGTAGCAGCCACACCTCCTCATGGAGGGGGGAGAGATGTTTTCTAACATAAAATCATCCAAAGCTTGGGCCTTGATAGCTGTGCGAGGACTGTACGAGACATCGTACTCACTGAGCTCTATCGCCTATTTGATCAGTTGCCAAGATGTGTCTGGCTTCTCAAGAACTTGCTTGAGGGGGTGACTAGTACGAACCCCAACAGGATAGGACAAGAAGTAAGGGCACAACCTTCGGGTAGTGATGACTAGCACGGAGGCTATCTTTTCTATGAGGTTGTATCATCCCTCAGCTTTGTTGAGAACTTTGCTGATGTAATATATAGATATTTGGTGCCCGGGCGTGGGTTTGACCAGCAAAGGCCAGTCAGATACTTCTTGAGTTCCTTAAAGGCGGTATGGTATTCTTCCCCCCACTCGAAATTTTTGGCCTTCCTCAAAACCTTGAAGAAAGGTAGGCTCCTCTCGGCTAACTTAGCTATGGACCAGCTAAGCGCAACAATCCTTCCTGTGAGGCATTGTACATCATTAATGCTGGTGGGAGCCTTCATATCCAAAATTACATTGATCTTGAGGGGGTTGGCCTCTATTCTCCTCTCTGGCCTCTATTCCCCTCTCTATTACCATGAAACCTAGGAAGCATCCCCCTCCTCCTTCGCTCCCCCCGCACACCGAAGGCACATTTATCGAGGTTGAGCTTCAGGTAGTTATTCCGAAGGACGCCAAAGGTTTCTTCCAAATGTGAGACATGGTCCTCCACCTTCTTTCTCTTGACGAGCATGTCATCTACGTACACTTCAATATTCCTCCCTAGTTGAGGATGGAATATCATGTCCACCAGGAATTGGTATGTGGCGCCCGTGATTTTGAGCTCAAAGGGCATAGCCATGTAGCAAAAAATTCATGTTGAAGTGATGAAGCTGACTTTTTTGCGATCTTCTGGAGCCAACATGAGCTGGTACCATTATGAGGCATCCATCATGCTTAGAAGCTCACACCCTGAGGTTGAGTCCACCAACTGATCAATGTGTGGAAGGGGATAACAGTCCTTCGGGCAAGCTTTGTTGAGATCCCAAAAATCTACGCACGTTCTCCTTTTTCCTCCAGGCTTAGGGACGAGGACTACGTTTTGATAACCATTCCGGGAATTGGATTTCCTGGATATGGCTGGTCTCCATTGGCTTTTCTATCTCTGCCTAAATGATCCTATCCTTTTCTGGACCAAAATGTCTCTTCTTTTATTTAATGGGCTTCATGGAAGGGTCAATGTTGAGGTTGTACATGATGACTTCTGGACTTATTCCTTCTAAGCTGGTGGAGGGGGGGACCAAGCGAACACATCCAGATTATGTTGAAGGCATCGTATCAGGCCTTCCTTGACGGGCCCTTGTACCTGGGACCCGATTTGAACGATTTTGCTTGGATCTTCCGGGCAGAGCTCGATGGCCAACAACTCTTCTACCGGTTGAACCTTAGTATGGTCTTCCTTGCCCAAGAGAGCTTCCTCAGGGGGAGCTCCGGGCTTCCCTACTTCCTTCCCCTTGGAGGGATCCTGGCCCTGGCCCTGTCTTTTTACGCATCTCTTCTAGGGGCAACTCTATGGATCCTTATATTTTACCCTTGCGTACGGTTTCCACTTAGGATTTCAGAGATTGTTGCTAGTCTCCATTAAGCTCGCCTATCCCTCCGGGCACGGGGAATTTCATCTTCATATGGAAAATGGATATGACGGCCTGCAAGGCATTTAGCATAGGCCTCCCAAGGATAATGTTGTATGCCGAGGGAGTGTCAACTATTAGAAATTTAATCAAACAAGTCCTTCTCAATGATCTTTGTCCCAATGAGAGCGTGAGGGTGATCAGTCACTCAGGTGAACCACTTCTCTTGCGAACCCGTACAGGGAAGTGCCTACTTTCTCCAGGGGGATTTCCCCCAGCTGCATTTGATTGTAAGCCTTCCCAAAGAGAATTTCTGTTGAGCTCCAGAATCTATGAAGATTCTGTTTACTTCGTAGTTGGCTACCGTGGCCATGATCACCAATATATCATTATGGTGGAACATAATCTCCCTCTTCTCGCTGGGCCCAGATTATATAATGGGTACGTCCTCCACAGCATCTACGTCCAATACTTCCTCCAGGGGAAGGCTTCCAACCTCCCTAGCCAGCATTCTCCGAGACTTATGGGAGTCTCCCCCCATGGGGCCTCCTGATATCATTCGGATAACTCCCTTCCTAGGGAGGTTTGGGTTTCCCGCCTGCCCAGAGGAGGCAGAATTACGCCCTTCCATTCTAGAAGGGTCAGGGCTGGATTCCACATGGACTTTCCCTTGATGCTGATCCTTCTTTTGATAAGGACCCGTGCCTTGAGATTTTTCACAACACACGAACTCCTACTAGTGTCCATTTTGAACTAGTCATTCGATTTTGTACTTAAAGTGCCGACATTCCTCCGTGGTATGGCCATAATCGTTATGGAAGCGACGGAATTTATCTGACTTAGAGCGCTTGGGCCCTTCCCTAGCACCGCGAAGCCGCATCAACAGTCTTTTTCCTTTCACCGACATGAGAGCTTGAGTGATAGGGGCATTAAAAGGAGTGTAGGGAGGAGGTCCCCTTTAGAAAGGGGATTTCCTATCTCGCCCCTCTTCCCGGGGCTTCTCAGTGGAACCTTCCTCGCGAGTGTCCTTCTTTTTCTCACCTCGTCCTTCCTTCTTTGCGGCCTGGGCCTCCTCCATGTTGATGTATTTGGTTGCTCTAGCCCAAAGGCTATCAAAGTCTGGGGCAGGCTTCTTGGCCAAGGATTTAAAGAAATCCCTATCCAAGAGCCCTTGAGAGAAGGCACTAGCCTTGACTTCCTGTGTAGCCGTAGGGACCTCCAGGGAAACGGTGTGCAGGTAGTCCCTCAGGGACTCGGAATCCTTCTGTCGGATAGTGAAGAGGCTCAGAGGGGCCTTGCAATGCTTCCTGCTGTTGGTGAATTGGTGCAGGAACAGTGAACGGAACTCTTGAAAGCTCCTCATCGACCCGGCGGGAATTGGTTAAACCACTGCTGGGCCGCCCGGGCGAATGTAGTAACGAACACATGACATTTGATCCCATCGGTGTATCGGTGGAGGAGAGCGGCATTCTCGAATTAGGAAAGGTGCTCTTGAGAATCAGTAATGCTGTCATATTCTGCAATGGCTGGAGTCCTGCAATTAGGAGGGAGGTCATCGGTCATGACTTCCCCGCCGAATGGAATACCGCCTTGTGTCTCCAAAGGGACTCCCATCACCCAGTGTTGAACATCTTTCAAGCTCTTCTGCATGAATTCTAGCTGGGCCTCCCAATGGAAAGGAACTTCCATCAGCGCTTGGGATTATAGGGAGCCTCCGTACAGGGAGGATCCGCTCACCTTCCGTTGGCCCTTCCACCCCCAAGGAAGCCTCCTGAGGTCCAGGGGTCGCTACTGCCAAGGGGGCAGGCTTAGTGGTTACCATGTGCTCCCTGATGGCAGCCACAATCATCCACTTGAGCGTCGTAGTAGGCCTAGGGACACCCTGTCTGAAGAGGTGTCCGAGGAGGTGCTATCCCGCAAGGGATCCAAAGGGAGATCAGAGGGACCTAAAGGTCCGGCTTAAGTACACACAACGAATGCCACGGGTGTTCCCGTTACCACCTGCAAAGCTTGGGGATCATTTGCAGCATCCATTCCCTTCTGCTTATCTAGTCCGGCGTTGGGAGTTTCTATCATCCTCACGTGTTTTAGAATAGGTAACCGAAAAGCCAATTAGATTGGTCTTGATGTAATCTATTTCTGACAATTTCATGGGAATTGTAATATTGTCATATGAATAAAGTGAGTATTCGTGTTTGGCAATTCCATTTGTTGTGCTCGCAATTTATGTTTATTCTATTAGCATCACAACAAAGCCCACAGGCCAAATGTACAACCCATGTAGTTGGGTTGCGCATTGGATGACAGCTACGAAACCAACTTCTAAGGGCTAGGTCTGAAACGTTTCAAGTCAAGGACCTCGAGAGAGGGCATCGAGTGTCCTACAGAGACTTGCACTAAGGATTGCATTCATTGGATGAGTGTCGTGTTTCATCAGCGACAGACGTTAGACGTCTATGCAATATTAGTGGGTTAGTGGACAAGGGTATCAGTTGACTGAACTGGCTCGCGGGAATCGTTATATGAAAGCCTTGGAGGCTTAGTCGGTATGACTGGCATTCCCGACTCCAATAGTACGAGATTAGTCCTCAAACTTGAGGAATCATGGCAGTCACATGGATATGATGCTTGTATCTAGCATCTAGCAAGAGATGTTCGTCTGGGGTACGTTCATCATAAGCCTTATACAGTGCAGACGGGAATATGTATTGAGGACGGTGGATTCCAAGATAGAATCCGTCACCTGTTAGTATATGACAGTCTAGACTCCTATGCGCTCTGAGACAGTTTAAGCTCTTTAAGTCTGTGGCCACAACGATTGGTCGAGTAGGAAATGATTTCCTACGTCGATCAATAGAGCAAACGTGTCTCAAGTTATTGAGCATAGTTGTCTAGTCCAGGATGGGAACCGACGCCAAATTCCATGCCCCAGACTTAGACCGGGAGACGAATGATGGAAGGACCGTACTCGTATAGTACCCGGGAGCCTAAATGTTCACGCCAACATTCACCTAGTATCGAGTGTCATGGACCGTTGCTAGATGGCTACCCAATGGTGATGGGCGTTTTTTCCGTTAATGGTTAAATAGAAAATAATTAATTAAATTAGATTTAATTGATCAATTATGTTGGACACAAGCCCAAGTCTAGCTAAGGATGAACCTATTGAATCACACAAATCACTTTGGATTTGGGGAATTAATTCTAGAAGAAGCGAATAAATTTAATTAGATTAAATTCATTCAAGAGATAAATAAATGATTGGATGATTTGTTGAGAAATCCATCTGATTAATGGTCCAAGAATTAATTAATTGGATTAGTTAAGTTTTTTGGACTTAGAACCTTTAAATTAATTGGATTAATTTATTGGGTTTTGGCTAGAATAATTGTTTGGATCTATTATTCATAATTTGGACTTATGTTTGTTTAATTGGCTTAAATAAATAATTGGGCTTCAATTGGACTGAAGTTAATTAGATTAATTAATGCTCAATGGATACATGTTTGGACTTTATTTAATTTTATTAAATACAAGTCGAAAAATATATAGATCCAAGTCCATTTTTCATGCAAGTTGAAGCTAGTTAAGGAGGAGTTTCAACTCCTCCACATATGTACATGATATCCATGACCATGAGCTCTTTTGTGGGTGGTTTTCTCTTGCTATCATGTGTAGTAGATGTGCTAGAATTGTGTGTATGTGGAGGTTGCCTTGGAGGTTAATTATGTAGGTGGTTTTTTGAAATCTACATTCTACATACACAAAACAACTTTGCTAGATAATTATTCACTTAACTTGCTTCATTTTTTATGGAGAATTTAGACCAAAAATATTCTGAAAAAAACTCTCTCTTTAGTGTTCATACTTCTTCGAGAAGATTGAACAAAAACATTCCAAGGTTCACTAATCCATAGTTCTTTCTTGGAAGTGTTTCTTTTTCCTTTCTGCTTTCTATCTAGCAATAGAGTAAAATTATATCCTTAGTGTGGTGTGGAAGACATTGGAGGAGTTCTACGTTGAGCTCTCAAGTGGACCAACGAAGGAAGAAAGAAAGGAACAATGCAAGACGCCGTTCTATGTAAGATTGAACAAAGGTTGTTTTCCTTTTATATTTTATGTAACTTTGTTCTTATCCTTTTAAGCCACATGTCCAGTATATTTTTTTTTATTATTTGTGCTTTGACAAACACCGAACGCCTGGGAACTTCAAAAGGAACACCCCTCTGAATCCGATTTAAATTATGCCTTAAATTTACGTTTTTTACACTTTCGTTGCGTTCCCGAGCCGTACCCGATTCTTTCAGCGGTATCAGAGCCCGGTTCGGTGTTGTGGCTTTAAGGATTTACATGTTATAATGTGTTAACCATTTCGAACATGTTTAAAATGCTTTTGGAAAGCATGTTTTATGGTTTTTCTAGCATGTTATATGTATGAACATATGTGTTAATTTTGCTTTTGAAAATATGGTTATCTATGCATTTTATGATAATTTGATTTTCTGTAAATGTTTGTTTATATTTCAATTTTACAGCAGAAATGTAAAAAAAAAATTGAAAAACGTTTAGCAGCCGTCTGCTTGCTGCTGCCTGCCGGCCGGTCACTGGGCCAGCAGGCGCGCAGACCGAGCGCGCGCCCGCTGGCCGTGCGTGCTGGCGGGCAGAGCAGGCAGACGGCCTGCACGCATAGAAAAGGGCATTGGAAGAGGGACTGCCCCAAGCTCCTCTCCAATCAAGGTATGTTAGTTATTTAGGTTAACATGATTACTAATTCCGCTTCTTGGGTATTGGATACCGGCTGTGGAGATCACATCTGCAATGATTTGTAGTTGCTGGAAAGAAGCAGAAAGCTAAGTAGGCACGAGGTCATGCTAAAGCTGGGTGATGGCAAGGCTATTGCTGCTGAAGCTGTAAGTCTAGTCCACTTAGTTGTTTGTGATCAAGTTAGGATAGAATTAAAAGATTGCTATTATGTACCTAGCATGATCAAGAATATAATTTCCATACCATTGTTGAACAATGCTGGTTTTGAGTTTATGATCAATAAAAAAAAATCTTCACATCTGCTAGGTAAACTTCATAGTGGTCTTTATATTCTTCAACAGCGTGATTTGATCATGACTGCTCAAAACAAACGAAAAATGGATAATCAAGAAAACACACAGATTTGGCATACAAGGCTAGGTCACATCTCTCAAGATAGGATTAGGAGGTTGGTGGACTCAAAGAGTCTAGAAATAGATGATTTGGACCATCTACCAGCCTGCGAGTCTTGTCTAAAAGGGAAAATGACCAAGAAGCCCTTTGTTGGACAAAGCGAGCGCTTGCCAGTGGTCTGTTGGATTTGATCCATTCAGATGTTTGTGGGCCATAAATACACAGGCCAGAGGAGGGTTTTCTTACTTCATAACCTTTACCGGTGATCACTCACAGTATGGTTATGTTTACCTTATGAGGTATAATTCGCCTTTGGAAGGTTTAAAGAGTTCAGGCTTGAAGTTGAAAATCAAACTGGTCGCAAAATTAAAGCCCTTCGGTCGAACCGAGGTGGTGAGATTTGAGTGGGGAATTCTTGGATTACCTAAAAGAGAATGGGATTCTCTCTCAATGGACTCCTCCTGTAACACCATAACTGAACAGCGTCTCTAAAAGGAGGAACCGAACCTTGTTGGACATGGTTCGATCCATGATGAGTTTTACAGAACTGCCCTTATCTTTCTTGAGTTATGCTCTGGAGACGGCGGTCAAGTTATTAAACATGGTGCCTTCTAAGATTGTGGCCCAGATGCCATATCAGATATGGTATGGCAAGCCTGCTTCCTACAAGTACTTAAGAGTGTGGGGTAGTCCTGCATATATCAAGAGACTAGTGGGAGACAAACTGGACTCGAGGTCTAGTTCGTGCAAGTTCGTGGGTTATCCTAAGGAAACTACGGGGTATTATTTTTATATCCTTCCGAGCAAAAGGTTTTTGTCTCGAGGAACATTGTGTTCCTGGAAAAGGGTTTTTCAGGGGATACCCATCATGAGGAATTGATCCTTGAGGAATCAAGTGAGGCAATACATCAAACGGATGCAGCGACATCATTTGCGCCTGTAGTTCCCACTGACGATATTCCTGCCCTCCGAAGGTCGACTAGAGTTTCCCATCAACCTGATAGGTATGGGTTTCTGGGTCTGACCAGTTAGTTGGACAATAATCCAAAGACCTACGGAGAAGCAATATCAGACATCGATTCGGAAGAATGGGTTGAGGCAATGAAATCCAAAATGGACACTATAAGTTCAAACAAGGTTTGGACCTTAGTAGATCCACCCAAGGTGGTTAAACCCGTTGGGTGTAAATAGGTCTACAAACGTAAGTTTGGAGCTGACGGGGAGGTGACTACCTTCAAGGCCAAGCTTGTGGCAAAAGGTTATACTCAGCGGTCTGGGGTCGATTTTGAGGAAACCTATTTGCCCATAGCCATGGCCAAGTCCATTCGGATTATGCTTGCCATAGCTGCATGGCATGACCATGAAATGTGGCAGATAGACGTGAAAATGGCTTTCACATCTACTGGAGAAAAGCAGAAGGTCTGCAATCTCCAAAGGTCCATCTATGGTCTCAAACAAGCTTCCTGAAGTTGGAATATCCGTTTTGATGAAGTCATACGGGGTTATGATTTCATCAAGAACGAGTTTGACCTTTGTGTATACAAGAAGGTCAGTGGGAGCTCGGTTGCGTTCCTAGTGCTTTATGTGGACGGCATCTTACTCATTGGGGATGATCTCAAGATGTTAGGGGACACTAAAGCATGGTTGTCCACACAATTCTACATGAAGGATTTGGGTGATGTTTCCTACACCCTAAGCATCAAGATTATCTGGAATAGATCTAAATGGATGTTAGGAATGACCCAAACCTAGTATGTTGAGAAAGTATTGAAGAGATTCAAGATGGAAAACTCCAAACGAGCATTCCTTCCTATGAGGCATGGGGTTAAACTGTCCAAGAAGCAGTCTCCTAAGACTGATGAGGAGGTTAGAAAGATATTGGACATCCCCTATGCTTCAGCCGTAGGCAGCATACAGTATGTTATGCAGTGCACAAGGCCCGATGTCGCCTTCGCTTTGAGCGTAATGAGCAAATATCAGGCTTGTGCCGGTGAGGGTCAGTGGACTGCAATCAAGACCATTCTTAAGTACCTGAGAAGGACTAAAGATATGTTCTTGGTTTACGGTGGTGGATTTAATTTTGGAAGGCTACAGTGACGCTAGCTTCCAGTCTAACAAGGTTGATGCCAAGTCTCAATCTGGATTTGTATTCAGGCCGAATGGTGGTGTGGTGGCTTGAAAAAGTTCCAAGCAGGATATCACAGCTGATTCCACCATGGAAGCTGAGTACATAGCGGCGTCAGAAGCAACTAAGGAGGCGGTTTAGATGAAAAACTACATCCAAGATTTGGGTGTAGTGCCTAGCATTGCCAAGCCAGTGGTTATCTTCTGTGATAACAACTGGTCTATAGCGCAAGCGAAGGAACCGAGAGCTCATCAACGATCCAAACACATTCTTAGACGCCACCATCTACTTAGAGAGATGGTAGGAAGAGGTGGTGTTTGGATGGACCGAATCACGTCGGCAGAAAATAAGGTAGATCCCCTGACCAAGCTAGTGTCGCCGGTTACTGATACTCAGCATCTTGGGAAAATGGGTTTGAGGGTCAGGAGTGATTGTCTTTAGGGTCAAGTGGGAGGTTGTTAAATAGACCATTGTTATGCAGGCAAGAGATGTTCATATCTGGGATACGTTCATCATAAGCCTTATACAGTGAGTCAGAATATGTATTGAGGATGGTGGATTCAAAGATAGGATCTGTCACATGTTAGAATATGACAGTCGAATCTCCTATGCGCTCTAAGACAGTTTAAGCTCTTTAAGTCTGTGGCCACAGTGATTGGTCGAGTAAGGAATGGTTTCCTACGTCGATCAATAGAGCAAATATTCTCGAGTTATTGACCATAGTTGTCTAGTCCAGGATGGGAACCGACGCCCAATTCCATGCTCTAGACTTAGACCAGGAGGCGGATGATGGAAGGACCAAACTCGTATGGTACTCGAGAGCCTAAATTTTCACCCCCAACATTCACCTAATCTCTAGTGCCATGGACCGTTGCTAGACGGCCACCCATGGTACTGGATATTTTTTTGATTAATGGTTAATCAGAAAACAGTTAATTAAATTAGATTTAATTGACCAATTGTGTTGGACACAAGCCCAAGTCTAGCTAAGGATGGACCTAATGAGTTACACACAAATCACTTTGGATTTTGCGGAATTAATTTAGAATTAATTCTAGAAGACGTGAATAAATTTAATTAGATTAAATTTATTCAAGATAGAAATAAATAATTGAATCATTTGTTGGGAAATTCATTTGATCAATGGTCCAAGAATTAATTAATTGGATTAGTTAATATTTTCGGACTTAGAACCTTTAAATTAATTGGATTAATTTATTGGGTTTTGGCTAGAATAATTGATTGGATCAATTATTCATAATTTGGACTTATGTTTGTTTAATTGAATTAAATAAATAATTGGGATTCAATTGGATTAAAGTTAATTAGATTAATTAATGCCCAAAGCATACATGCTTGGACTTTATTTAATTTTATTAAATACAAGTCCAAACACATAAAGATCCAAATCCATTTTTCATATAAGTTGAAGCTAGTTAAGGAGGAGTTTCAACTCCTCCACATATGTACATGATATGCACAACCATGAGCTCTTTTGTGGGTGGTTTTCTCTTGCTAGCATGTGTAGTGGATGTGCTAGAAGTCTGTGTATGTGGAAGTTGCCTTGGAGGTTAATTGTTTAGGTGGAGTCTTGAACTCTACATTCTACATACACACAAAGCAACTTTGCTAGACAATTATTCACTTAACTTGCTTCACTTTGCTGGATATTTTAGGCCAAAAATATTCTGAAAAAACTCTCTCTTTAATGTTCATACTTTTTAGAGAAAATTGAACAAAAACATTCCAAGGTTCACTAATCCATAGTGCTTTCTTGGAAGTGTTTCTTCTTCCTTTCTACTTTCTATCTAGCAATAGAGTAGAATTATATCCTTAGTGTGGTGTGGACGACATTGGAGGAGTTCTACGTTGAGCTCTCAAGTGGACCAACGAATGAAGAAAGAAAGGAACAAACACTAGAAGCCATTCTACGTAAGATTGAACAAAGGTTGGTTTTCCTTTTACATTTTATATATACCTTTGTTCTTGTCCTTTTAAGGGGTAAAATATTTTTTTGGTCCCGTAAGATTATGACATTATTTGTTTTGGTACCACAACTTAGGTAGGTGACTATTTTAGTCCCATAAAACACGTTTTTCAATTTTTTTGGTCCCAAAAATCATGTGCAACTTAGGTAGGTGGTTGTTTTAGTCCCATAAAAATACGTTTTTCAGTTTTTTGGTTCCAAATGTAGGTGGTTGTTTTAGTCCCATAAAACACATTTTTCAGTGTTTTTGGTCCCAAAATGTCATGTGTTGGGACCAAAAAAACTGAAAAACATATTTTATGGGACTAAAACAGCCACCTACCTAAGTTGTGGTACAAAAACAAATAATGCCCATGTCTTACGGGACCAAAAAAGCATTTTGCCCTCCTTTTAAGCCACATGTCCAGCATGTTTTCTTTTATTATTTGTGCTTTGACAAACACCAAACCCCCGGAAACTTCAAAGGAAACACCCCTTTGAATTCGATTTAAATTATGCCTTAAATCTACATTTTTTACGCTACCGTTGTGTTCCTGGGCCGTACCCAATTATTTCAGGAGTATAAGAGGTCGGTTCGATGTTGTGACTTTAAGGATTTACATGTTATAATGTGTTAAGCATGTAGAATGTGTTTAAAATACTTTTGGAAAGCATGTTTTACGATTTTTCTAGCATGATTATATGTATGAAAATATGTTTTAATTTTTCTTTCAAATTATGGATATCCATGCATTTTATGAGAATTTGATTTTTTGTAAATGCATGTTTATATTTCAGTTTTACAGCAAAACTTTAAAAAAAAGAATTGAAAAACGTTCAGCAGTCGTCTGCTTACTGTTGCCCACCAGCCGATCACTGGGCCAGCAGACGCGCAGGCCGAGCGTGCCCGCTGGCCGTGCATGGGCGGGCACCGCAGGTAGACAACCTGCGCATGCACGCGGGCAGCGCAGGAAGAGGTCTGAGCCTTTGTTCTTGTCCTTTTAAACCACATGTCTAGCATGTTTTCTTTTATTATTTGTGCTTTGACAAGCACCAAACGCCCAGGAACTTCAAGTAGAACACCCCTTTGAATTCGGTCTAAATTATGTCTTAAAATTTATGTTTTTTACGCTTCCGTTGCGTTCCCAGGCCGTACCCGATTCTTTCAACGTCTTGACTCGGTGTTCCCGCAGACGGCTCCAACTGATGCGAGCAAAAAGTGCCCAATCAAAGTTGTGTTCTTGGACTTGAATGGAGTGGACCTGGATTTTTGTAACTTTGGACAGGAAACCTGCAAAAAAAAAACGTTAGCACTCCGACGCTCAAGTCAATAAAAAGTTTTGGAATAAACAAGCTCGAATGCGAAAAGGAATTAGTGATAATAATGAGCATAAAGTCATGTGCCAAGTATAATTGAGAGAGAAATTCGAAGATTCAGAGAGTAGAGAAACGTTACTTGTCCAGCCAAGAGGGCTGGTATTTATAGAGAGAGTTCCTTGAGGTAGGAAAATTCTAGGGAGCTAGGACTTTTTGGGGCTTGGCTGACGTCTCCCTAGATTCCTATCTGTATTGGCCTCCTAAAAAGGGGAAGTTGCGAGATCTGCCGTAGATAGGAGGAGTGTTTGGATAATCCTTATCTAAGTTCCTTGACTGGGTCTGTCTCTTCTTCCACAAGTCCTTCCTCCACAGGTCTTTCCTCCTGTTGCTCGAACGGGCTTCCTTCCCTTACATGAGCCTTCCTCCCTCCCCCTAAGGAGGGCCTGGCCTGCTTCTTTGAGTGGGCTAGTGTTGGGTTTTCCAGGTGGGCCTGGGAGGCTATTAGGTCCTTCTCTTGGGCTCATGCCTTATGAGTGGATCCTCCTAGTACTTTGGGCCGTGATTATGGGCTAGCCTTTTTGGGGCATATCAAGGACGATGAATATCCTATGGTTAGACAAAGGATATGATTTGAAATAAAGTTAATTACTTTAAACCATCTCCATCATGAGTCATTGCAATCATCACCAATTGGAACAGGTTTGGCGTGCAATGTTCGATTTATTTTGAGTACAACATTAGGACCCAGTAAAAACATTTACTAACTGTACGACCGGAGTGAATGAAATCATGTTTCACTACCCCAATTCTTCTTGTGATGGGAGATTATGCTTAGAAAAATAGCTACATTCACTCACGGTTAGACTTTAATCATCAGAAAATCCTGAATAATGTTCTAACAAATAACAAAGGCATCCCAAGGCTTTCATATTCATATGTAGATTCCTTAGACATACCTCATCATTGTTGATAACAAGTCTATGCAAATGACTAACTTGATCTGGACTTCTACTATTAACACTGTAACGACTAGCCCTTAGACGTCTACAATTTCAATGCATTCTTTTCAATTGGTGGTAGACATGCACAAAAAGGGCTAGGGCAACGACTATCTTAGTGGTTACCTGTTGTACAACAATTACAGCTAGTATTCTTCTCGGTGAAACCATCCTATTGAAAAAGAAATGACAACAAAATAAATGTACGACTATGATGACAGTGGAAACATCGGCATTAATTATGTTTAAATCGATTCTATAAAGACAAGAATTGTAAAATTATTTCTCAAACATATATCTTGCGCTGATCATTTCAGAGAATGAAGCTGTAATGTTTATTTTAAGAAAGATGGTATTACTAGATCAAATCATATTCATAATTGCTACCACTACTAAAAAAATAATTTTTTATCATAATAACATAATAATGACCAACAATCAATTCGTAAATCAAAATTATTTTTAAGTAGATATTATGTTCTCTGGTGTATCAATCTTCTTTATGTGAAATGCATTAATCCAGTAGCAAAAACAAAAATTTAGGCACCACATATTTTAGTAATGCATGTGCAATTTGGGTCAATTAAGTAATAACCTAGAACTAACATCAAATGGCCAATAGAAAATACCAACAAAATACAAGGAAAGTATTATAAATAATGGACAGGCCATGTGTAAACACTTTTATAAAGGTGTCTGCAATGTGATAGGTGAAAATTATTAAACTCTCTAAAATTAATTTCGAGGGAGAAGAAGTAATTCGACCTTGCTTTGGCGACTGATTTGAGGTTCATTTGGTCCTACAAGGCACCCTCGAACCAACTACAAATTACACAATTGAATAAGTTTAAAGAAAATAGAACATCTTCCATGGGAGGAGATTATATCATAGAACCTAGAATCCCAAATCGTAAAAGAGAAGAGTATTTTGAGAACTTACCAACAATGTTTTCAAAACTAAATCGGACCAGTCAGTTCAACCAGTTCGATCGAGGAAACGGCCATGTGTTCGGCCGATTCATAGATATAAAACCATTGGTAAAGAATCGATCCGGACTGGTCAAAACCGGACCGCCTGATAACAGGTCAAAACTGGGTTTTGACTTTAAAAAAAAGGTGACATCTGAACGATGGAATAGAGAATACACGAATCTCAACTAGGCGCAGCACCAGGCTCAGCAGAGTTAGATGGTATGGTCGGATAGTGGAGACAACACCGTTGAGCCTACCTTCATTTCGGTTGTGAGAGCAAAAACAAAATGCAGAAAAGTAATACCAATTAAAACAGTATTTTTCACGAGCAGAATGTAAAAGTGGATTTTGGGGATGAAATTGTAGTGAAGTAGAGTGTAGACTGATTTGAGCGGTGGTGTGAGAGTGAGGAAGACGAAGAATCTACATAAGGGGAAAGTGGGGTGGGGGGAGCGTGGGGGTTTGGATTTGATTTTTCTAGTGCGGTGATTTGGGTAATCACAAGGAAGGTAATTAATTTGTAATTTAGATTAGGAAATTTTGATAATCAATTACAAGGAAGGTAATTAATGATTTGGATTAGAAAATTTTGGTAACAGGTTGTAATGTGATAATTAATGAAAATGAAATGATTGGAATTTAGTTGATTGTGATTTTATAAATTATAGTATATTTGACTATTTTAGTTAATTATTTATCTATCAGTTAATATTTATATTGAAATTATGTACTTGTTATGTTGATTGGATTGTATGTTTGATTTAAATTTATTTTTATTTTTTTCTCTTTTTTCTGTTCAATGAATTAATATATAATGTATTGATATATTATGTGGATATATTTATATACATATATATTAATAGGGTTCGAGTTAACCAATTTTTTTAATCCAATTTGATTGGTCGGACTAGTGTTCCAGTGACCCAATAACTTAACAGGTTCAATCTTCGGTACAATTCTGAACATTTCTTACCACTTCTCGAATAAGTTAGGTGAAGATGAACCAGAGGGGAGAGCTTTGACAAGTAGTCAGAAAGTAGTGTCAAGTGCATTAAATGCACTTGACACATTAGGTGATCATTTCTTCAAATATTAAGGCTAAATCGGACATTTTTGAATATACAGTGAAGGCTATAAAGGGCAACAAAAAACAATAAGGATGGTGGTGGGCCCCTAGTGCATATAATCTCGAAAAAATGTGCGTGACCACAATCAGTCTATTTTTCAGTCCAACAACGGGCCACCCCTAAGAGTACTGGGCTGGCTGGAAAGCTAGTAAACAAACTATTATTAAGGACAGGTTAGGATATCCTTAACAATATACCATAGTAAACATGCACTCTCTAAACTTACATTAATCACATTGCAATAATATTATATTTATCATATAATTAGTTCAAATCTGACTAGATCTAAATTAAATACTTATCATTTAATTGATTAAAGTCCGACCAAATTCAAATTGAAATTTTGTTTGGATCACTTGACAGCCTTCATTTTTTGTTTGTCTATTCAAGTACTGTTGCATCTTTTATGCATTTAACATCATCTTCGAGTGAATCTTATTGACCAAATAGCATAAAATTCTCCTTTGTTTTGAAAACTTGGCTAAATATAAGTTAAACCCCCCCCCCCCCCTCTATTTTTCTTAAACATAGCTCATTTGCCCCTCTTATTAAATGTAACTAACAACGTTAATTTTTTTTTACCAAGTAACCATTATGCCTTACCTATTATATGTTATTTCTTATGTTAATGACCATTGGATCTTTTCTTATTCTATAAGAGTCGCCTGATCTAATCAATTAATCTCAACCTTTAGATCTTAAATTTTATTAAAAGAAAAAAAGGGGGGGCATTAGATTTAACAGCTTAATGATATATTGTAAACAGTAAAATTATCTATACTAATTATAAAAAGAAATCTATTTTTGTGTCTAATGTAGAAGTTATTATGTAATTTTTACAAAATTTTCCCATTATTTTTGCATAATTTCCTTCACCCTTTTATTTATGCAAAGTGAATTAATTAATCTATTAAGGATAAATATGAAAATTTAATTTATTTTGACAGTTCTCATACCAATTTTATATATTTCCAAAAACACCCTTCCTTCAACACTCGACTCTGACATTATCAAAAGAAAAAAAAAACAGAAAGCCTCTCTCTCTCTCTCTCTCTCTCTCTCTCTCTCTCTCTCTCTCTCTCTCTCTCTCTCTCTCTCTCTCCACGTTCTGAAGACCCCCTCTTCCCCATTTCCCTCTTTTTGCACAATCCTACCATAACCTCCTCTAGAAGAGCACTTGGAATAGAGGGGCTTCTCTCAAATGGAGTTCTAGAGTAGCTCTGCCTCGAACCCGATGTGAACAAAGAAGACATTCTCGATGATTTTGCGACTCAGGTTTAGTTATCTCTCACTTTTTTGTTTTTCGCACTATTGTATGTTGATTTGTTTCTTTCTCTATTGCTTTTATTTTGTGAATTTGATATTTTATGCCTGTTATTTTATTTTGATTGTTCGGGTTGGAGAGTGGAATTTCAGTTTGTTGCATGGTTGATGGTGTATTCTTTTTTACTGAATTTCAGGCCTTTCTATATAGATTGAGAAATTGGCTTTAGGAGATATGATAGAGGACTGATGAAGTCCAAGCTCATCTTTCAGCTCAACACACGCAAGTCCACACAAGCTGATAGACAGAGTTGTTATTGGGAAAAGTTGTTTTCTTTGTATACACGCTTTTGTTTACTGTAGCACCTTTTCAATTTATTATTTAATGTTGATCTGTTAAGCTAGGTTAGTTATTTTGTTAGGTTAGTTGATAGCAGTTAATTCGTTTTAATCACTTATCTATAAAGGGGGCTCTCCTCCTGTACAATCCATTATCTTGTATCCTTCGTTTTACTTCATATCAAAAACCAACAGAATATTTCTTCTGTGGCTCTTGAGCATTGTCTTACTATCGTTATGTGTGCTTTAATGGTTTCTCAGCATGGTATCCGAGCCATCAATTGATGGCCTCTGGTCCTGCTCGTTTTTTTTTTTTCTGAATAATTCGTTATGCTTCCAGATTATTTGTTAGTTTTTCTCCTTTCTTGAAATAGTGAGTGTGTTCAATAATGGCTGGCAAGAATGTCGTTGCCGATCCTTTGGGAGAAACTGCAGAATTAAAACCCCAATTTCCAGAAGTCTTGTGACTTTACAATGGAGATTACCCAGGAGCCAATTTTGGTGTTTGCTTCACTTGATGGTTCGAATTTCCTTTCTTGGAAGCAATCAGCCCGATTGTCACTCAGACTGAAGTCCAAACTTGACTGAAGTGATGGTACTTGTGAGAGGCCTAAGGAGAAAAAAGCGTTCGAATAATGGGAGAAAGTGGATTGTATGGTGGTCTCCTGGATCTTGAATTCCATAGGGAAAACCAGAGCTGAGGATTTTCTCTATACGACCTCAGCTCGGGATCTATGGTTAGAACTTGAATCACGCTATGGAGAGAGCAATGGGCCGCTACTCTATCAACTACAAAGACAGATTTCATCCATCTCACAAGGAGATTTGGGAATAGCTGCCTACTTCAATAAATTGAAGAAATTGTGAGACGAGCTTGGGTGCCTAGCAGTTTTGCCTCCTTGTACTTGCGGAGCTGCCAAAGCCCTTTCAGAGAAGAACGCATCTGACCAATTTATGCAGTTCTTGATGGGTCTCAATGAGACCTATGATCATGTTAAAAATCAAGTATTATTAATGGGTCCTTTACCTACAGTTGCTAAGGCATGTTGGATTATTGATAGTGAGGCGTCGGGCCATATGTGTGCTGATATTTCTATGTTTATGAATTTGAAATACCTTAAAACCCTTGCATATGTGTATTTTCCAAATGGTACTAGGAGATGGTTGTGCAGGAGGGGGATATATATCTCTCACAAGAAATTAGGCTTAAGCAAGTTTTGCATATTCCTTCCTTTAAGCACAACCTCTTATCTGTTAGCAAATTATGCTCAGACACTAATCTTAGTGTCATTTTTACAAGACGACAATGTGTTTTGCAGGACCCACTGACTAAACATACACTAGCTATAGCACAACCGGTAGGAAAGCTTTACCTGCTGGATACAGACTCTCTCACTAAAGAGGCACACAAGGAGATGCTTAGAAATAGGGCTTGTTTCACTTGTATTTGGTCTAGTGAAAATGTTTTTGATGCTTGGCATAGAATATTGGGACATGTGTCCCCTGATACATTGAAACACTTATCATTCTTGAGAAATAAAAGATGTAACTTGTGTCTTTGTGAAGTATGTCCATCGACAAAACAGCATAGAAAACCTTTCCCTCCTAGCACTTCAAGTTCTTCTGCAATTTTTGACTTGATTCATGTAGATATATGGGGCCCTTGTAGACAGGCCTCAATATCCAATGCTCACTATGCACTCACTATAGTTGATGATCACAGCAGGGCCACCTGGATTTTCTTAATGCAACATAAGTCGCAGACATTACAAAAACTTACGATCTTCACTAACATGGTTAGCACAAGTTCAATGCTAAAATCAAGCATGTTAGGACGGACAATGGCACTGAATTTACCAGTCATGAATGTCAAGCTTTTTCTTCTTGATCATGGCATTTTGCATCAAAAGGCCTGTGTTTACTCCCCACAACAGAATGGGGTTGTGGAAAGGAAACACCCACATTTGCTACAGGTGGCTACAGCCCTATTGTTTCAAGCTGGTTTAACTAAAAGGTTCTGGGGCGATGCTCTCCTAACAGCCACCTAGATAATAAATAGGCTACCTACATCTATGTTGCTTTGGAAGACACCCCATGAAATGCTTTACAATACCTCTGCTTCCTATGATCATGTTAGGGTCTTTAGGTGTCTTGCTTTTGCTGCTAATGTGTTGCCCCATAAAGGAAAGTTTGATGTGCGTGCTCATAGGTTCATCTTCTTAGGTTATGCACATGGGCAAACGGGATACAAGTTGTTTGACTGACTTCCAATACTATGTTTGTCTCTAGGGATGTAACTTTTCACGAAGATGTTTTTCCTTTTAGAGAAAATAAAGTTGCAGCCCCTTGTTTACCTCTGCCAGCTGCTGACACTGATCTATCCCTTAAGACACGTTCTAAAATTAGCCTTCTACCTTTAGATAAAGAGGCTCCACAACAACTAAGGAGGTCAACCAGACAAACAAAACGGCCAAGTTGGCTGCAGGATTTCTCTTGTTCCTTTTCCAAAGATGACAATGTGTTGAATGAAATTTCATTTTCAAAAAGGCATGCTTGATTTGTAGGTTCTGTTTCCACTTTGCAGGAGCCTAAAAATTATACAAAGGCAGTCAAGAAGAAAGAATAGAGAGTTTCTATGCGAGATGAGATTCAAGCCCTTGAAAAGAATGGGATTTGGCTCCTTACGCCTTTACCTATGGACAAAATGGCGATTGGTTGTCGTTGGGTCTTCAAAGTCAAGCTGAACGCAGATGGCTCCGTACAAATGTGCAAGGCAAGGCTGGTAGTAATGGGCTACAGCCTAGTAGAAGGACTGGACTGCACCGAGTGTTTTGCACCAGTGGCCAAAGCTGTCACAATGAGGGTCTTATTAGCCATAGTGGCTTCGAATGGGAGGCCCTTGCACCAAATTGATGTAAATAATGCCTTCTTGCACGGGAGCCTTGAAGAAGACATTTACATAGAAGTCCCTGAAGGTTACACAGTACCTCACGGACATGTTTGTAAGTTGAGAAAGTTATTTTATGGCTTGAAACAGGCTTCAAGGCAGTGGAATCAAGTCTTTACAAATAAACTTGCAGAGTTGGCTTCAAACAGTCAAGGCACGATCACTGTTTATTTGTCAAGGGCTCAAGTTTGAATTTAGTTGCTTTATTAGTGTATGTAGATGATGTACTAATCACTGCTTCTACAGAGACACAAATCAAGGAGGTTAAGTCTTATATAGACAAAGCATTCACTATCAAGGACCTGGGACCAGCTAAATTTTT
Organism: Sesamum alatum; assembly: GCA_034509735.1. NCBI lineage: Eukaryota > Viridiplantae > Streptophyta > Magnoliopsida > Lamiales > Pedaliaceae > Sesamum > Sesamum alatum. Next base: position 1,257,497 of record JACGWO010000004.1, read on the forward strand.
TCTGGGCATTGAGCTAGCCAAATCTCCAGCGGGCTTGGTGGTGACTCAAAGGAAGTATGTTCTAGATATAGTCAAGGATACAAGACTCCTGCAGTGCAAGGCAGCAGAAAGCCCTCTTCCTGCTGGGGTCAAGTTTGTGGCAGATTCTGAGAAACCATTTGCGGATCCTTCCAAGTACAGGAGATTGGTTAGCATGTTGTTTTACTTTAGTTTCACAAGGCCAGACGTTTCTTATGCTACACAACAGTTAAGCCAATACTTGCAAAGTCCCTGCAAACAACACTGAGACGCAGCCATCCATCTAGTCAAATACCTAAAAGGTTGCCCAGCAATAGATTTGTTCTTTCCATTTGAGAATGATTTGCAATTGACTGAGGTTTCTGATGTTGATTGGGCAGCATGCTTGGACACAAGAAGATCCTTAACTGGGTTTTGCATCTTCTTGGGGCGATCCCCAATCTTCTGGAAAGCTAAGAAACAAGCCACAGTTTCCAAATCTATGGCTGAGCAGAGTATAGGAGCATGGCATCGACAGTTTGCGAGCCTACATGGATTACATATATCCTAGAGGATCTTGGCTTTGAAGTGAAGCGCCCAATACCTTTCTACTGTGACAACAAAGTGACACTTCACATACAGCCAATCCAGTGTTTCATGAGCGAACAAAACACCTGGAGATAGATTGCCATATAGTAAGGAATAAGTATAAAGAAGGCTTCATTGCACCCGAGCACATCTCATCCAAGTTACAAGTGATTGACATTCTCACAAAGCCTCTGAAAGGGTCCACCTTCAAGAACATGTTCTCCAAGTTGCACTTGGTTACCTTCATCCCAAGTTCAACTTGTGGGGGGATGATGAAGTCCAAGCTCATCTTTCAACTTAACACACACAAGTCCACACAAACTAATAGACATAGTTGTTATTAGGAAAAGTTGCTTTTCTTTGTATACACGCTTTTGTTTCCTGTAGAATATTTCTTCCATGACTCCTGAGCATTGTCTTACTTTCGTTATGTATGCTTCCATGGTTTCTCAGCAACGACAGTCATTGAGAAAAATCACTTGATTTAAGAATAATGAATAATTTATCTAAATTTAGTTATTGTTTTGTTACTGCATATCTTTGAGCTCTTTCGGAGTTTCATTAGTTAACAGCCTTTCAAAATTAAGAGATTCCCCCCCCCCCCTTCCAATTCAGTGTTCATTGAGTTCAATATATGTGTCAGAGAAATGGTAAACTAAGAATTATGAATTAGGAAACTGTAAACAAAGAATTATTAATTATTGAAACTATAAATAAGGTTTTCTTTTTCTTGGCCGGTCTTTTTGTACTTTTCCCCCTTTCAACCCAATGGGGTCTGCCTCCTACGATATGAATTTAGAGTGGCCTATTTTCTAAAAAAAAAAAAAAACTTTTAAAGGAGATTTCTATCAATATCTTCAATTTGTTAGTGTTGAATCTCTATTCCTCATGGTGATTTTGCCACCTGCTATGTAGTTTCCCAGATGTAACTACAAGAGGTTGCTTTGTTTGGATTGCTCAATGTGAGGTTGTTTGTTTCTTGCATACTTTTTGAGTTGGCTTTCTAAATTTATATGGGGGTTTTGGGCTGAATTTGTCTGTTGTGATTCCCTCCGTTTTTTTCTTCTTTCTTTATTTCCTTTTTTTTTTTTTATAGATTCAATTCAATATGTTTTCTTGAACTTTTACCAAGAGCTATCAAAGGCTTTTATTGGACTTCATTGGTGGGGTTAATATCTCATGCATGGATTGTGTATGGTTTTCCATTTCTCTTTCTACTAGCTCAAACCAACCCCCAGTTCTTGCTATTGTTAGTATAGAGATTGAGTATTTTTTTTCTCTCGGTATTTCTTTTTTCTTTTTTCCCCTTTTCCAGTTCAAGTTTTTTTTTTTTTTTCATTTGCTACACTTACGGTTAATTAATACTTGGCTAAATTACCTTTTTAGTCCCATAAAAGAAGGGACTTTTCCTTTTTCGTCCCACGCTTTACGTGATTTTCAAATTGGTCCCAATTTTAATAAAAAAGTGGCCACGTTAGTCCCGACTCCTAATTTTCCGTCTATACTTAACGGTTGACCTGTCAACCGTTAATTTGGAGTCAAAATCACACACGTGAAACTCACGTGTGTGATTGTTACATTCCAACCCCGTTAATTTGGAGTCCCGACACTGGCTTTTTTGTGTTTTATGTGCTTTGAGCATTATCTATTGAAGTATTGCGAAGAATACTGTTACATTTTGTGTATTGGCAATGGCTTAATACAATTTCAATTGCTTTTTTAAATGTTGTCTACATTTACTTTATCTCATGCACAGTGGCTTAATACAATTTTGCATTATATTGATAATATCAGGTACAAAATCGGCATTTGCTTACCAACAATGCCATATTCAAACAACTAAAGTTTGTTGTTTGATATACATACAGAAACCATGGAAATAGAATAATAACTTATTTTCCCAAATTCCATAACATGATAACCAAACAGAAAATAAAAGAGAGTACAAAATTTTGATTTTTCGACGAAGCTTCGCATTTTCTTCCTCCATCTTATTTAGGCGACGCAGCAATCCGGGAATAATAATGCGTGCCCTTGTGCACAAAGGATTGTCTTCCCAAGCAAAAAAAGCCACAACCACCATTTCTCTTTGCATACGAGTGGAAACGTCTTCCGGGATTTGCATTTGTCCATGACGTACGTAGCTTAGTAACCTCTCCACAAAAGCAATTTATGGTGCTCCTTTCAGACATTATTTCTTTGTGAAAAAGAAGAAGAATTTTTCAGCAAGAGAATTAAAATTTTAAGGAAGAGAGTGAAAATTGTGTTTTTTAACCTGCAACAGCTGCTAATTATAGGAGGAGAAATATTTTGGCGCCAAAATTTGCCTCCAAAACTGATGTTACTGTGCCAACAGTAACAACTTAACGGTTGACTGGTCAACCGTTAAGTATAGACGGAAAATTAGGGGTCGGGACTAACGTGGCCACTTTTTTATTAAAATTGGGATCAATTTGGAAATCACGTAAAGCGTGGGACGAAAAAGAAAAAGTCCCTTCTTTATGGGACTAAAAAGGTAATTTAGCCTTAATACTTGGATAAATTCAGTAAATGAAACTTAATACCATGATTTTATGGAATTTTACGGGTTGCCATTTCCTTTAAAAAGGGTTTAGATTTTGTATACTTTCTTTGTGTTGGTTATGATGTTATTTGGCAATGAGGTCAAAATTATGCTACCAACTTAATGAAGCCAGTAATTATATTTCTTTTTGTGTTATCGTAAGTGTCATATCTCTGTAGTTAGTTAGGCAACAAACGAAGAAAGATTACCACCTGCAATTCTACCACTACATTTTCTACATGTGGTGCCGCCTCATGATATATGTTGAAGTTTGGTGCCTTTGGCAACCATCTCCCCATTCGCCTCAAGTAGTGGAGCTGCCCTGTAGTGGGCAAAAAAGCCAACCAAAGTTGTGAGGAGTGAGATGAATGTAGATAAAGGTTTTTTATTGATGAACTAAATCGAATTAGTACTTGGCTTCTTTTATTTTTGATGTATTGGTTGATGGAAGGTAAGAATATGTTTGAGACCTTTAGGTCTATTCTATTAATCTTTTTCGCAATTATTTTCTTTACATTATGAATTTCATGTATTTTGATCACAAGATATATACTGAATTTATTTAAAAAAATCTTGAATGAATTGATTACTATTGGACATAGGGGTGGATGGTGAGTTTTTCTTGGTGGAGTTACATATAAATTCTTTGATATGATGTCTACATGGCAAAAACATATTAGTTCAGTAAGAGGAGATCAAAGTATAATACTAGGGTCATGTAATCTTTTATCTTTATTACTCTATTATCTCCATTTTGAATCTTATTTATTATTATTATTATTAATATACACTTGAAAGATTTTGTTCATAGGTACACGAGGACATGATATTTCTTAGCTTTACAACTTTTAAAGGATTGGAGGAAGATTACTTTCTCACATAAATTTAGAATTCTTACAGGTACTACAAGTGAGAAGAGCTTTTGTGAAGCTTTAGCAACTTTCCATTGAATTACTAATTGATTGGTGTTCCTTTCGTGTTGGAAATATACTTTGTATTATAGTTTCTCTATGATGTAATTTATATTTTTTACTTTACTATATTGTACACAATTATTCTAATTAATAAAAATATTAAGTATTATCTAACTTTTTCGGCATAATTCTTGCAAATATCTATTGAAAATTAATGTGGGACATAAGTCAATAATATTTGTGAGAAATTTCTTCAAGAAATGTATTTCATCAGGACTTGATACCATAAAATCAGGAATATATATTATTTTAAAATTATATCAAAAAAATTATCCAAACGAGAATCGCGAGTGATAGACCGTTTTGTTTATAACTACAAGATTATTATGCTTGGCTTAATTTACACTTAAAAAATTTATGCACGCAAAAACCGTATGCAGCGATTGCTAATTTAAAAAAAATGAATTAAATAAAACTAACCCCCGACCACCTTCCCCTGCCGCCCAGTAAAAGGGATGGCGACAACAACCCCAATCTGTCTCTACCATGTTCGCCATTCACCACCTTCCCCATCGCCTAGGACAGAATGTGGCGACTGCAGTCAGCAATCGCCATTACCCAAACTTTTTTATAAAAAATTAATTTTAATTGTTTACTTACTTAAAATAATTAAAAGCAATTATTAAATTTTAATTTTAAATATTTATAATTTTTATTTAAATTTGAATATTATTTATAATACATATTATAATTTAATTAATATATTTAAACTAAATAATAATTAAGTTAATAAAATATAATTTATTAACATTTAATTGATTTTAAGTTTGAAAATGATTTTTTGTTTTGTATTGTAGTTTTAATTTAATTAAATCAATTTTAAAAAATTTATTAAAAAAGTTATATACTTTTTGATGTTTTGATATTTAAATAAATATTTATTTATTTTTTTAAGCAGGATGAAAATGCAAAACAATCACTAAAAGCAAGGTTAAAATAAATAAATTTCATCATGGTAATTTTAATCACAATAATGAGATATTTTTGTTAATTAAGGGCCAAAAAACATCAAAACATATGAAAGATCAGACCAAATGCATGCATCCACCTTTCTTTAATTTTTAATTAAATAGAATTATGTGCTGAATTTATTAAAATATTAGCCGTCGTGGCACGCCGTTCCTGTGTGCATATAATAAATTTTTTTTTATGTTTTTAAAATATTATAAATAAGAATAAAATATATAAACTAACATATCACATTAAAAAAATGAAAAGAAAGAAAAGAAATAATTTATTAATTAATATAAAATTGGAAAAGTTGAATAAAGTAGTTATCATATCAGTTGAAAATTATTTTTGACATTACAAAAAAGTGGTGCGGTCATTAACCGCCATTTATGAGTTAAAAAAGAGTTTTTTTTATATAACTAGTAGCCACTGCACGCGATCCTCGCGCACACAAAATTTTAAATATAAGTTAAGGCAAATACAAAATTTTTTAATTGTAAATAAAATAAATTATATATCCATTATATTGTGATAGGATTCATCCATTTGTAGATATAATGAATTCACATAGAGCACCTACTTCCTACAAAATATTGTGTTGTTGGTGAACAATCAATGACTTTTCTATTTGATTCCTTAATTATTCATAACTTTATTCCTTTTGTTTTTTGAAAAAAAAATACAAAAATGAATTATTCTATTTACTTTCTTTCTCTTAATCCTTTTCTCAGCTTCCTTCAATCGACAAAGGAGACAAAGGAAAGGGATTCAAAATCAAAGTTAAAAATTTGGATTTAAGTGGTCGGCAAAAGAAATTGTGTGCAAAAAATTTCAATTTGCAAAATATTTAATAGAAGTAATGGATATTAATTTGTAGAGAGAGTAATGAAAATTTAAATAAAGAATTTGGTGAATACTTCAATTCACATGTCATATTACAGTTTTATATATTACAAAAAAAGAGTAATTTATTATTGTAAAATAAATCAAATAAATATGAAAATGAAGATGAGAACATGGATGTTTTTTTTTTCCTTTTAAAAATAAGAGTTCATAAAAGGGGCAATTAGGTAGTTTAAAAATTGGTATGAAAACACCGATATTGTGTTAAATCTGTTTGTCCTCCACAAATGATAAATTTCACTTTGTAGAAAGAAATATGAAAATATATCATGCAAAAACAAAGGGTTAATTTTATAAAATGCTAAAATAACTTCCATTCTAAACGTAAAAAAGTATTTTTTTTCTATAATTAGTAGAGAATATTATAACTTACTTTCTTAGTATTAGTTAGTCAATTATTATTCATTAACTTTATTTTTTCTTTAATTTAAGGTATCATGATTGCACTTCACAATTAAAATATTAAATATAATATTATTTATATGTGTTCATTCTTTTAATTGATTTTTCTTTAGATATTTTCAGATTATTTAGTACACTCTTATCTTCAACATCCGATAATTGTTTTATTTTTTATTTTTATAAATATAATTTATTGCAGTTTTAATATATTTTAACTAGTAGCTACTGCACCCGATTCTTGCGCGCACAAAATTTTAAATATAAGTTAAGGCAAATACAAATTTTTTTTAATTATAAATAAAATAAAATTATATATCTATTATACTGTGATAGGATTCATCTATTTGTAGATATAATGAATTCACATAGAGCACCTACTTCCTATACAATATTGTATTATTGGTGAACAATCAATGACTTTTCTATTTGATTCCTTATTCATAACTTTATTCCTTTTGTTTCTTGAGAAAAAACACAAAAATGAATTTTCTATTTACTTTCTTTCTCTTAATCCTTTTCTCAGCTTCCTTCAATCGACAAGGGAGACAGAGGAAAGGGATTCAAAATAAACGTTAAAAATTTTGGTTTAAGTGGGCGGCAAAAGAAATTGGTGGCAAAAAATTTCAATTTGCAAAATATTTAATTGAAGTAATGGATATTTTGTAGAGAGAGTAATAAAAATTTAAATAAAGAATTTGGTCAATACTTCATTTCACATGTCATATTACAGTTTTATATATTACAGAAAAAGAGTAATTTATTATTGTAAAATAAATCAAATAAATATGGAAATGAAGATGAGAACATGGAAGTTTTTTTTTCGTTTTAAAAATAAAAGTTCAAAAAAAGGGCAATTAGGTAGTTTAAAAATTGGTATGAGAACACCGATACTGTGTTAAATCTGTTTGCCCTCCAAAAATGATAAATTTCACTTTGTAGAGAGAAATATGAAAATGGATTATGCAAAAACAAAGAGTAAATTTTATAAAATGCTAAAATAACTTCCATTCTAGACAAAAAAAGTATTTTTTTTAATTATTATAGATAAGTAGTAGATAATATTATGGCTTACTTTCTTAATATTAATTAGTCAATAATTATTCATTAAGCTTTATTTTTTTAATTTAAGGTACCATGATTGCACTTCACAATTAAAATATTAAATATAATATTATTTATATATATTCATTCTTTTAATTAATTTTTCTTTTGATATTTTCTGATTATTTAATACACTCTTATATTCAATATCAAATATTTGTTTTAGTTTTTATTTTTATAAATATGATTTATTATAATTTTAATATATTTTAATATAAAAATGAAATATATCTATAAATTTAAAATTTAAAATATATATATATATATATATATATATGAAAACTTTCATGGACAATATTTTTAAATAAAAAATTATGGTGAACACTTCATTTCACATGAGATATTACAGTTTTATACTACAAAAAAAAAAAGAGTAATTTATTATTACAGAATAAAATAAATCAAATAAATATAAAAATAAAGATGAGAACATGGAAGTTTTCTTTTTTTTTTTTTTTAAGGAATGAGGGTTGATAAAGAACATATTAATTACATGTTTCTTATTAAAATCAAATTTTGGAGAAATATATTAACACATTAGATTGTGACAGAGGTTTTAGACCTTTAATTGAGTTTTTGTAGACAAAAAAAAAAATAGAAAACAAGAAAAAGTTGGTGGGAGAACATGGGTGATTATGGCAAGAGGACATAATTGATAATTTGTAAAATTGGTATGGAAACTATCAATATGATATCAAATTTTCATTTTTATCCTTCATAAAATATTAATTTCATTCTATAGAAAGAAATAACCAAATGTATTATAAAAAAATAAATGATAGTATATTTAAAACCACAAAAAAATTGTCATTTTAAATATAAAATATTCTTCTCTTTTATAAATAGTATAGATAAGGATTTTAACTATTTAGGGAAAACACACGAGTAAAATGGAATTTGGCCAAAATCTTCTTATTGACATGTTTTCATTGTCAAATCAAACCACCTGGGAGTGCATATCGATGAGACTGATACCGTCCATCGGATGGTGAAGGATGATCATACACAATGAAGTCACGCATGACGTATGCGCACAATAGCAGATCTCGAAAGGGCCCGAAACTGGTCGGCGGCCTCGCCATACATATGTACACCCTATATATAATGCTAATGCTGGTGGTGGGAGCATTTTTTAGTTCACACTGTTAATTATCAGCTCCATATTGTTTTTATTTTATAGCAAAAATGGGAGAGAAAAATGGCAGAGTTTGTGTAACAGGCGCCGGAGGGTATGTGGCGTCATGGCTTATCAAGATTCTTCTTTCTCAAGGCTACGACGTTCACGGCACCGTCAGAAATCCGGGTAGATTTTTTTCCCTTTTTTTCTTTAATTTCTTTATTTTTTTTCAATTAATATATTCAGTTCAATACAGTTTTAATTGTTTAATTGATGATTCTCTTTCCATTGGGTTTTGGTTTTCAATTATGTTAATTTTATGGAATTTGCTCCTGTATCTGATGTGATTGTGTTGGTGGTGGTCTTGCTGTGTTTTTTCTGGTTTGTGATTGTTATTTCTCCGCCTACTCCGAAAGCAAGTGCAGAAGGTAAGATACAATACTGTGGTTTAGTAGTCACGTGTTTAATTCTTCACTTGAATATTTCAATCTACTTGAATGGTTAATAATGTCTGATCAGTGAAGGTTGGGTTTGACTCACTGGTATTTCAGTGGTACATCGGTGATAAAACTGGGCAATATCTTAACAAGTTTTGGCAAAGGAACACATTTATTTATTTATATTGAAAAGAGATATGGTTAATTATATATATGTCAATAGTTGCCCTTGTGGTGGAATCTTCACCTGTGGTTGCAAATTATGAGTAGGGACTTAAGATATTCTATTGTTAATAAACATTTCAACTTTCATTTTATCTAATATGTACATGCTATGTGTATAACACATGTTAATTATACATTTAAGAGAAAATTTTATACACAGTTTGTATATATCAAATAGGTTGTAGGCCTATAAGCCATGATAGATAACGTGACCCGCTTTGTCTTTTGGAACCGTTAAAGATTCTTAGTTGTGCTTTTGTTATAGCCATAGATTTTAGCATGTAAGTGGTTTCTTGATTCCACATTTGTTATTGTTAATAAAGAAAAACAGTTGGGACTGGCTTAACTCTTGCCTCATTTGTCCTGCTTTGTAGTAGGGATATATATATTTTATATATCTATATGGAGCTTGTTACTTGATCAAGAAAATGACGCCTACATGTTTTGTGTTCATTTTCTAATAGCGTTGTTATTCTTGATGAACACTTTAATGCACGGCATGTAAGGAATTTTTGTTGTGATCTTATATATTGTTCAATTGGAAGAGTAAAGTTGATTTGGATAAGAAAATTTGACATGTTTTGTCTTGAGAGATGGTATCATGATTGCAATAACAGTCTCATATAGATTTCTTCGCGTATGTTACAGGGGATGCCAAAAACACTCATTTGATGAACCTTGAAAATGCAGCTGAAAAGCTGAAACTCTTTAAGGCAGACTTGATGGACTTCGACTCCATTCTTGCATCTGTCAAAGGATGTGATGGGGTGTTCCACGTTGCCAGCCCGGTTCCTCCTTCCTCTGTACCAAACCCAGAGGCAAGATCGTAAACTCTTACTTCAACTGCAAACTTCAAAAATGTTGTGTAACTTGTTATTGTAATTACTCAAGAAACATGGGATTGCTATAGGTAGAACTGGTCGAGCCTGCTTTACAAGGTACTCTTAATGTCCTGAAAGCATGCTCTGAAGAGAAGAAAGTCAGACGTGTTGTGATTGTATCATCTGTTGCTGCGGTTATGATGAACCCTAACTGGCCCAAGGATCGGGTGATGGATGAGACATGTTGGTCGGACGCCGAGTACTGCAAGACAAATAACGTAATTATAACCTTTGAGGAATTTTGTTTAAGTAGCTGCACTGGTATGTTTTCCGACTGAGGCTTGATTTTCTGATCTTGTGTGTGTAGAATTGGTATTGTTTATCGAAAACAGTGGCGGAGGCCGAGGCTTGGCAATATGCAAAGAAAAACGGGCTAGATGTTGTGACCGTGTGTCCGGCTCTTGTCCTTGGACCTATGCTGCAGCATGCAACAAATGCTAGCAGTTTGGTTCTGGTTAAGCTGTTGAAAGGTATTTACTCCTACCTACATTACATTTTGCTGCTTTTCGGCTTTCCCATATAATTGTCATTCTTTCTGAAACTAAAGTTATATTCTTCTGATGTAGTGAACTAAGCCTGTGCATTTAAATGTCTGCTGAACTTTTGGTCTTTTTTAGTTTGCTGTTTGATGGCATTGACAGCTGAATTTACTCAGATTTCTGCATTAATTGGGGGTGCTTGTGAGAATTAGATTGAAGTGTTTTCACCGTCTTGCTTAACTTTACATTACTTTTAGATTTTTGGAACCACAAATTCTACTTTTTCATTCTAAGGATTTGTTTGGATAATTCCATTTCAACAGGATTTCAAATCCTTGAACTCTCATTTTGAATTGTATTTTGGGATGAATTTCAAAATTTTCAGATATGGAGTCATTTGAATTCTTGTCTCTAAATTTAAATCCTTCTATCCAAGTGTAGCCTAAGATTAAGTCAAGAAAGGATAGAATTCCAGAGGCCGAAGCAACTCCACCCCCACCTCTTAAACTTTAACATATTTTTGTGACGATTTAAAATTATTTTGAGACTAAAATGACATATTTATCGATCCTTCCAAGAACTTTTGTCAGAATAACCACAGGGTTTTTCAATATGGTTCAGCCATGGATCTACGTGGATCATAACCACCGTGTCCTAGAGCATGTATATGATAGAGGTTATATTAATATGACAATAACAAAAAAGTTAGAAAATGTGAATGCTCTGTCCAAATTATTTGCTGCTGTATCATTTATCGGTTTCTTTGGCTTCAATTAGAATGTATCGGTCAGACGAATGCATCCGGGGTGTTCTTACATAATGCATGTTCTTACTTGACCATACAGAAGGATACGAGGAAGCGGAAAACAAAGTCAGGAAGATAGTTGATGTACGTGATGTAGCAGAAGCGCTAAAACTAGTGTATGAGAAACCAGAAGCCGAAGGTAGATACATATGCACAGCTCACACCATCAAGACTCAGGATATCGTTCAAATTCTGAGGGAAATCTATCCAAACTATAATTATCCCAAGAGGTAATCATCTTTCCTCACAAATTTTATCTTATCTTTTTTCTATTATTATTATTATTATTATTATTTTCTTATTATTGAATAATTACACTGATGCTGATTGAGATTTGGGCACATAAAGAAATTCATTAATTTTTAGAAAGGAAATGTAATAGATTTTACGTACATATTACAATCGAAAACTGGAGGGTAGATTTGTAATAGAAATATGAGTGAAGCGGGGGTTGGTTATTTCTTTTTTCTGAAGTGACAGGACTTTAATTTTGGTGTTCATGAATGATGTGATCGATATCCTATTGCGTGAGTTAGTGTTCTCTTTAGTTGAAGTCTTACAGGTTTATTCTTGATAAGGTGCTTCGTTGTGGAGGGAATGGTTTTGAGGTTTATAAACCATCTCCTCTTTTGCAATCGATGCGGGATACTTACCATTATCATCAATTAAATTATCCATTTTTCTTGTTCTTTTTGCTGTTATTGCATTTACGTCCTCTATCTTTCTTTTTGGGAAACATTATTTTTAAAGAATTTTGTGCTATTTCTTTTGTTTCTTTCTGGATTTTGGACTGCGGATGCAAAACATGCTCGACTTTTCCATTAAATTTGTTACATGGGTTTTGTAAATCTTTCATGTACTGAACTTTTTTGCAGCTACAAAGAGGTGAGTGATTCGTCTGAGATGAGTTCAGAGAAACTGCAAAGGCTTGGATGGAAGTATAGGCCACTGCAAGAAACTCTTGTGGACTCAGTTGAGAGCTACAGACAGTCCGGCCTAATACATTGATACTTTCCGATGTTGTTTTTCATTAATTACCACTTTTCTACTTGCCTGAAATAATTGTTCGATCTCATTCATTTTTAAATGAAAAATACACCAACTTTGGTGTAGATATTGAATCTTGAATGCAACATATTGAGGGATATACGAAAATAATATTTCATCCTTTCTTTTTTGGTACTAGAACGTATCACCTGTGTTGTACATGTGGAAACGTATATTTAAAGATAAATATATCCTTATAAACTACAAAAACATTAAGCTTATAATTTTATTTATATTTCTAATATTGCACCATTAGTATATTCAATTATATTTCAAAATTGTTAGTAATTATTTTAAATCATTTAATTCTATTGTCTATAATTCACTTCTAAATTTATTTGATATTATTAAATAAAAAAAATTAATCTTTAAAGTTGAAACTTTTCATTTTGCATTTACTAATTATTATATTTGATGCCCTTGTATCAGAATAAATTAGTGTGGGAGTAAAATATAATATATAAAGAAAACTCAATATTAAAATACACCTAAGGGTTCATTATACTTAAACCTCCTCTAAAAATGTGAAATTATACTTTTTTTAAAAAAATTTAAAAATTACACTTACATCCCCTCCTGAAATTCTGCATTTACACTTGACCCTTTTCAGTTAGGATGTGGATGGAAAATGATGATATCAGCAAAAAAATTACATAATTGCTTTTTTTTTCCTCCTCATTTAACATTTGTATGTGTATTTTTGTATATAATGAGATAAATGTAATATAATATACATATATAGTTTTGAAAACATATTTAATTTTTGTTGATATCAGCATTTTTCGTTCAAACCCTAACGAAATGAGGTCAGGTGTAAACAATAAATTTTTAGATCGAGTGTAAGTGTAATTTAGAACTTTTTTGGGGGAAAGTATAACTTTTGCATTTTCGCAAGGGGTCTAAGTGTAATCAACCCTAAAATTAATTAGCCAAAGTCCTTTTGGATTTTTTTATAAAAAAAATCCAATTTAATAAAATTGGATTTATTAATTTAATAAAAAAATCCAATTTAGTAGCTTTTGTTTGGGTGATTTGCTATGTTTTTAATTTTGTTTATATTTATTATTATTTATGTGTATGATATATTTTTTCTTTTACTACCATATCCTAATCTTATGTTTTTTAATTATTGATGTGAAATCATTTTAAACTAATTATTTATTAAATATTGTTAAGCAAATTTGAACCTAATTGGTCATGATCCATAGTATCATATTTGTATCACAACACCCTACTACTATGCTAATTTTGTCAAAATATTATTAATATTCTTCATTAATTTCTAAATTTGAAATTTTGCCTTTGTTTGTAATTTTTAATATTTTTAGTGTGACTTCTTGATCTTATTCATATGATGTAATTGGTTTATCTATCTCTTATTTAATAATATATCATATTTTCATAAATTTAGAGGGTGTTTGGCTAAACTTATTTGAAACATCTTATAAGATATTAAGAGCTTAAAAATATTGAATCCTATTTTAAAAATAAGCTCTTAAAATATTTGAAAAAATAAAAGGCCAAAGCTTATAAGATGAAAGTGTTTTTATAATAAACTTTTCATATTGTAATAATATCTGAAAAAGTCGTTAATTTAACTATTTGAATTCAAAATCATATAAAAAAAAATAGTTTTTCTTTGAGGGGGAAAGGTCAATTATATGAAGGATGAAAATGAAATACTAAAAAACTGTAAAAATGATTTTGTTTATTGAATGTTAAGATTAAATAGCTTAAAAGATCTTATAAAAATAATGGATTGAGCTTAAGTTTTTTAAAGAATTTATAAGATCATAAATATTTTATTTTGAAATCTTATAAAATCTGTAGAAAAAAAATTACTAAATAGTTTTGTAGAGCTTATAGTTTTCAAACATCTCATAAATGTTTTAAAATGCTTATAGGCTCAACCAAACACCCACTTAATCCTTTAAGTGCATAATTATCTAAAATTGAAAAATTGAATAATAAGATATTCTCTAAATAATTGAATTTCCATATGCAATTCCAATTTAATGAAACTATAGTGCTTTTATTTATCGATAACTATTTTTATTTTTAATACTTATTTATTTTTGTTAACCTTCACCATTTCTTTTATAAATTTATTCTAATGAAAAATATACTTCTATCATGTAAGAATACAATTCAAATTTAGTCAATGACTAATATATTAGTATATTAACTATTTCTAAAATCTCAGTGTTATATGGATTTATTTTATTTTAGTAATATTAATTATACACACTAATTATATTTTGCTTTTGGTAGTCTTTTATTGATATCTTTTTATTTCTAAATATTTTGAAATTTATTGATATACTAACTCATCATTGCTTTGAAGAAGAAACCATCCAAATTATATAAACCCTCAGTATCAAATTAATTATATTTTGTATCTTGTGGCCTAATAGTTATGTTAATTATATTTAGTAGCAACTATTATAGTTAGATCTTAAATTAATTATTTAACGAAATATTGGCTATACTATTTGATGAGCTATCAAAATTTACTACGGCAGCCCAAGAGCTAGGAGAAGGCCCTAGGCTAGGCAGCTCAGCAGGTCAAGGCCACCAAGCCCAAAACAATAAGAATTTTTATAGACAAGCCCAGTTTTTATGCATCAACCTGGCAGGTCCACAAAAAAGGCTCGTACAGCAAGCCTAGTCGTAAAACAGCTCGAATTTCACGTCACACAGCTCGCCAACACATATCGTCACGTCATACTGAAAAATCTCATCCAAGTTCCCAATATATTGGCCAGAATCCGGGTCTTTCTGAGCAGATAACTGCTTTTTCGGAACATGGCAGATGTGGCAGGATTGACTCAAACGACTATATCTTCACCAATTCAACTCCGATTCTCACACGGTTTGTTAGGTTGAGAAGCTGACTTCCTAAGTTTCCAACGGAATATGGCACTTAACTCACTTCCTCCGAAATTGGGTTCAACACCAACTATAAAAAAGCATATTGTGCAGTCATTCGGGACAATTCAGATTCACACAACTTTCAAGTAACATCTATACTCTCTTGGCACTCACTTTGCACACGGTTCTCTCCAATTTTCAGCTATTTTTTCAGCATATTCTCACATGGATTATCACTAAAATATACTACTTTACCATTATTCTCACTTTATTCAAATTTTTCCTTTATTTTATTCAGTCGAACATTACTGACTTAAGCATCGGAGTGCTGACCCCTCTGTGCAGGTTAGTCTCCCCTATAATCTTGGGATATTCATGAAGATCCCTCGATATTTTGCGGTGCTGCTGGACCCCGGTACGCATCACTATTTATCAACCTCTAACTTCAGCCAAATTTGAGACAGAGGCCCAGGAGCTACAACGGCTAGCTATGGCGACCAACCCACATACTTCCTCTCTCTAAACTTTTCTTGTCCCACAGCCCCTGTCGCCGGCAACGCTCACCAGCAACACCTTGCCCTCTGTCCCGCGACCTTTTCCCCCTACTTCATCCCCACACCCAGCCACCCACGCGCCCTCTCGCCCCCCTCTGTTTGCTCCTCCTCGTCTGGCTATGGAGGCCCGATAACTCCTATGGCTGAGCCTCCAATTCCTCCTGCAAACACTTCCCACCAACCCCCACCACCACCTTCCACACTCACCTCCCACCCTCCCCTACCCACTAAAAGATCCTACTCATCTATTGTCCAAAATCCCTCTATAGCTCACTTCCGACATGACCCAATTAGGGCTGCCAAGAAGTCATTTCAAGGTGATGACATTCAGCTCTTGGGCATTACTTCCAACTTTAAAGGTGAACCAGGAATCAAATTCTCTAAGTCAGAATCTCTGCAACTGGCAGAAAGACTCAAATTTGCTCTTGTAGGTAAATTCTCCCATGGCTTGCCTAATTTGAATTTCCTGAAGCAAAGAATTATCAGATTGGGTCTAAGAGGTTCTGTTTCTATTGGTGTGATAAACTTGAAGCATGTTTTTTTTCAACTCACACATGAAGAAGATTTTTCTAGGTTGTGGCTTAGAGGAGAATGGCACTTTGATAATTTTCCCATGTGTGTTTTCAAATGGACTTACAAATTTAATCCACAAATTGAATCCTCTATTGCTCCTGTGTGGATTAAATTCCCCGAACTTCCTTGTCATCTATTTGAAAAAAGTGCATTATTTCGCATAGCTAGTCTCATTGGTAAACCTTTATGCATGGATGTACCCACTGCTGATTTGGCTAGGCCTAGTTATGCTAGAGTCTGTATCGAATTGGACGTCATAGCTCCTAGATCTCAAGCAGTGTATATAGAAGATGATGATATCACATTTAGACAACTTGTGATATATGAAAATTGCCCCCTTTATTGCTCTGCTAGTAAACATCTGGGGCATGACCAACAAAACTGTTTTACCAAGTCTAGAAATGACACCCCCCGCTAAAACTACAACAACTCTTATTACTGAAACTTCTGTACAAGTTGCTGACACTAATGCGGATATTAGAGACATTAACAACAAAAAAAAAAAACAGGGAAGAAAGGTATGTTTGCTAATGTAGCCCAAGCATGATTGATAATGTGATGGCTCAATCCTATCCTTATGATAAGATTTCAGCTCTTGTTGTCTCTGAATTTATTTCTGACCCACATTATTCTGTGCTTGATGGAAATCCGTCTGGAAATATTGATGGGGTCCCCATGTTGCTGAGTGCCCTGAGATTGGTAGAGGCCCTAGCAGCTCTAGCACCTACTGCCCTATTGTGGCTGAAAAAATTAGGCCACCTGGAATTATTGTTGCACGAGAAGAGAATGACAATTTTGATTACAATGATCCCGTCCTTGCGGAACTTCTTGAAAGAAATTGGGATGTACTTATACTACAAGAACTATGATGTTGCCCCACCTGAGGCACCCCATAAAGTTTGTCCCCCTTAAAAACACCTCCAAGAAAATCGTGAGCCTACCATGCTGATTACTGTTAATGCTAGTCACTCGGCTGCACAGAATCAACCTCCCACCAGCCCCACAGAGATCCTGGCTAATTCACACATCATTCCAAAAATTGGACTTAGTATTGGTAAACAGACCTACCTGGGAGAAACAAGCTCTAAAATGGTGGTTCAAAACTACTCACTCGCAGAAGAGGTTGAGGATACTGCAGAGGTTCAAGACAGTGAGGAATACCAAGTCATCACCCCCATCTCTAATAGGTTCCAAACACTTGAAAATCTTGAAACAGAGGAAGATACCAACACACTGTTGAATACAGGCCCTCAAAAACAAGCTAACGCTGAAACCTCTCAAATAGCACCACAAGAGCTCCAACAGGAGCTCATCCTTGAGGATTCAGCCACCTCAGGCAGACACAAGAGAAACAAATCCCTGGAAGAAGCCACGACCTCGACCAAAAGAGGCACAGGTAAAGGTAAGAAAGGTACGACTGTTGTTTACCCTATTATTCATTCTAAGAGGAGCACAAGGGCTTCCTCTAACTCTTCCTTACAATTTTAAATGATTAAAATCATCATCTGGAATATTAGGGGTGTAGGAAAAAAAAAAAAAAAAAACTCTCCTCATTGATATACTTGCTGACAATAAACCTGATATCCTTGTTTTACTAGAACCTTTTGTACAGTTAGATGCCCCCTTATTTGTGAGATTTGGCTTCAGTTCTTTGGTTTCCAATATAAGCAAAACAATTTGGTGTTTTTCATCTCATGAGATTGACGTTGTTGTCCTTCAGGATCACAACCAATTTTTGCATATTAAAATCTCTAGTGGCTTGTTAGAAGATCCTATCTTTTGTACATTTGTGTATGCTAAGTGTTCCAGGTCTCCCCGAAGAATTCTTTGGAATGAACTCATTAGTCTTTCATCTGCCAACGTCCCTTGGTTAGTGGGAGGAGACTTCAACACCATCCTCCACTCAGAAGAAAACCAAGGAGGATCCCTTAACATTCTTGGCCCTATGGAGGATTTCAGTGACATGGTTATGGAGTGTGGCCTGACTGATGCTGGATTTAAGGGTGAACCTTTCACCTAGACCAACAAGAGAATCTGGAAGAGACTCGACAGGGTCTTCTACTCCAAAGAATGGGCTTATATGCTTAACTGCACAAGAGTCTCTCATCTTAGTAGAAGGACGTCAGGCCATCATCCCCTCCTCATCCGAGCTCAGAAAAGTATCGAAATGCC
Source organism: Sesamum alatum (assembly GCA_034509735.1). Lineage (NCBI taxonomy): Eukaryota > Viridiplantae > Streptophyta > Magnoliopsida > Lamiales > Pedaliaceae > Sesamum > Sesamum alatum. The sequence continues at coordinate 1,276,137 of JACGWO010000004.1, forward strand.
CTTCATCATTCAGATTTCAAAGCATGTGGCTTAGACATCAGACGTTCGAGGAAACTGTTACAACAGCTTGGGAATCTTCCAACAGGGGCTTTGGCATGTACCGGCTTCATGTAGCACCCTCTAACAGCACTACGACTATATCTCCCCTAAATACCCCACTTAATGTAAACCCTGTTTATATTTATATATATATAATTAGGCACATAATCTAGTCCCTGCTGAGTATAATTACAAGTAGCCTCATCATCACAACAAGCATATCTATCATCTCATCCACTAAATCACATATACATATATCAAGTACGACAAAAATGGGACTATTATAATTAGTTCACATGCCATTCTCACTTTTTAATCCAAAATGAGACGGCTAGTTCTATTTACGATGAGGAGAAAACTGCATACTGGTCCGACCTGACTGGAATGCAAAACGTGGACCTAGTTGTTGTGAATAGGCACAACACAATCTACACCTGAAAATATTAGCAGAGGGATGAACCTGCAACTCAATAAGTAAATAACCAGTACCAACTATACACGCACCTCAATTATATCAACAAGACATAAACAAGCAACGTATATAAATATAATCAACTTAATCAAGCACATTTCATTTTATTTCTCCACGTAGTCATCCCATAACACGACAACCAATCAAACTTGTCTTTTCCTAGTTGGCTTACCAGAAAGGTTGATATAGTGTCTTTCTCCACCAACTCAACCTCACTATTCATTCATATATATACATGAATCCCCTTGGCATGCCCCACAGGCTCATCAATCTCATTTCGCATCAAAGCTCTTTCATTTCGCATCATAGCTCTTTTGATTTCGCATCATAGCTCTTTTCACATCGCATCATAGCTCTTTCATATCGCATCATAGCTCTTTCATATCGCATCATAGCTCTTTTCATTTTATTTTGCCACATAGGCTATTCAACAACATCAAGGGGTATTCATATTATAATTATATTTAATTTCCATCACTCCCTCGATTCCACATATCACCGTTCTTGTAAGCCAACTAGCCACATAAAACCACATAGCAGCATATTTTATGTACAAGCACATAACATATCTCAATAGGTTTCCTGATTTCACTTTCCCACATAATCATTCAACGTAATCATTAACCACTTGTACAGTTCAAAATAGATTAGTGCTAGCATGAATCACAGGCTCACATAAAAGTAATATTACCAAGAAATGAAACATATACAAATAATACTAATTATTTACGTACCCAACACTAACAGGAATAAGGAACATATATAAGCAACACTAATTATTTACTTACCTCGATCTTATACAGATTTGGTTAGTAGATATGAAGTTGTCTGATCCTCTACTCTATCCCCGTGTCCTATCATAAGGTATATGCGTATAATTAATTTCTAGAATGTCAATTTCTAATAAACTATTAAATAGTATTTATATATATTTTTCACCAATCTTCTCAATATTTCATTAACCTCTCATCCTATTATAACTACCATTCTGAATAACCATTTTGGATTTCATTTATCACCAAAACATACTCATTTTTAGTAAATATAACATTTTCATATATAATTCTATAATATTTCTCAAATAAAATTTTCAACCCGATTAAACTAAGCCAATCAATTGTAGAAATTATTAAATCTAGTAAATTAAGCAGTTTAAGCCATTAATTATAACACCCCTAATTCAATTGAGACATTTATCCAGGCACTAATTATAAATACTCCAATTCGTAAAATTTTCCGGTTAAACACTAAATTGAGTAATATAAATAATATTTAATAAATACACTTATTAAATAATATCATTATATTAATTAATAATAATTTTAAAATAAAATTCTTACCGTACAACAGCGTCGAGCGTGTGTTGTGTGTATGTGTGGGTGATGTGTGTGAATGTGTGTGTTTTGGAATATTGTAAAGGTTTATACATATATAAATAGGTAGGTGCGGCGGTGGCTTGACAACCACTTTTTCCAATTTCGTTTTTCATTATTTTTTTTTAAAATTTTTATTAAACTTTTTCAAAATGTCCATTACGTCCTTTTTAATTTTCTTAATTAATATAATTTGCTCCGAAATATTATATAAAGCTCCAATTCACTCCGTTCAAGTCTTAATATGATCACAATTTAATCTATAATATATCTACTAATTAACTAAATTTTATTAAATAATTACCAATTAATCCCATAATTATGAATAAAAATTTGTGGGCATCACACTTCACCAGAAACTCTACAGAGTCAAAGGAGTTCTTAAAGAGTGGAATAAGAATGTCTTTTGTAATGTATTTAGCACACTGGAGCAAGCCAAGTCTGCAGCTAATGAAGCAGAAAAACAATTTGACAGAAGTCCCATAGATCAAAACCTCATCTCTCTCAACAGATGCAATGCAACCCTTGTACAAGCCTTGACCAGCGAATCAATATTTTGGAGACAAAAAAGCAACTGTAAATGGCTGGAAGCATGTGAACAGAATACGAAATACTTTCACTCACTGGTTAAAAAGAAGAGGAACAGATCTACCATACACATAATCAGGGATAATGACACTGACATCGCCTCCCCCCCTGACATCAAAGCATCTACGGCTAACTATTTCTGCAATCTCCTCACCAATTCTGAGAGTACCTTCACAGAACCACATTTCCCATTCCAGTTTCCTCAACTAACCCCGGAAGATTTAAGGAACTTGTGTACCACCCCCACACTTGAGGAAATTAAAAAAGTGGTCTTCGGCATTAACAAGGACAGCGTGGCAGGCTCGGATGGCTTCACCTCTGAATTCTTCCAAGCTTGTTGGGACTTTATTGCAGTTGACATCGAAAACGTTGTTAAAGACTTTTTCTGTGGGACTCCTATGCTTGAAGCTTCACTACCACTACTATCACCTTGATTCCCAAAACTGAGTTCCCTCAAACCTAGAGTGACTACCGCCCTATATCTCTTTGCAATGTCACTAACAAGATCCTTTCCAAGCTCCTCTACAACAAAATTACAGCACTCTTACCTACCCTCATATCCCCTTCACAAAGTGGATTTTTCCCCGGCAGGCTCATTGGTGACAACATCCTCATGGCACAGGAGATGATTTAGTCGCTTGACCAAAGGTACAGTAGAGGTAATGTGGTCCTTAAATTAGATATGTCTAAACCTTATGATAGAGTTAGTTGGAAATTCCTTTATTCTGTTTTTCTTAGGACGGGTTTTCCCTACAAATTTATCATATTGATTAAAAATGCTATTGAAAACTGTTGGTTCATTGTGCTTGTTAATGGTGACCCCTCAGGTTTCTTTAAAATCCTCCCAAGGTCTTAGACAGGGGTGACCCCATTTCCCCTGCCCTCTTTATCCCTGCAGTCGAAGCCCTGTCTAGAGGTCTTGATCATTTGTTTAGGGAAAACCCTTCTATGGCTTACAAAACAAAATACGTTTTCTGTGTTTCTCACCTTTCATATGCAAACGACATCATTATTTTTCACTAACTTGGAGGGGGATAGCATGACCAAACTCATGAATTTCTTGACCACTATGAAACCTCATCTGGACAAAAGGTCAATCATTTAAAGAGTGCATTTATCCCCGGTAAGAAGGCTGGATTTCGTTCGCAAAGAATCAAGATCATTACGGGTTTTTTTAGGAAGGATCTCCCAATCACATACCTCAGTGCCCCTCTCTAAAAAGGCCATAAGAAAAAACTGCTCTATCATGCTCTCATTAATAAGGTCAGGGCACGAATCTCAGGATGGGAACATACACATCTTTCATACGGGGGAAAGCTTCTTTTGATAAAAAGTGTTCTCGCTTCTATGCCTATCTTCCTTCTCCAAGTTCTCAGTGCCCCCATTAAGATCATCCAGAGACTGGAGCAGTTCTTTGCAAAGTTTTTTTGGGGCTCAACATCGACTCAAAGGAGAATACACTGGACCAAATGGAATAATATTTGCTACCCTACTGAAGAAGGAGGACTCGGTATCAGGAACTTAAGGGATACAATGGAAGCATTCTCACATAAACTTTGGTGGAGATTCAAAATGTAGACATCTCTTTGGGCACAATTTACTCTTACGAAATACTGTGGCATGAACTTTCCTGGCCATGCTCAAGCCTCAAAAAATGATTCAGCCATTTTGAGGAGACTTTGTAAAGCAACTTGTACAGCCCAAGACAACATATTCTGGTGCCTTGGCTCCGGCAATGTCTCATTTTGGCACGATTGTTGGATTCCAGAAGGGTCTTTCCAGGCTATATGTGGGCAGGATATCCAAATCTACGCCCTTGTTAACTCCTTCTGGCTTGCAAGAGAATGGGACGTTGACAAACTCCAAAGAATTCTGCCCCCACATATTGTCAACTCGGTGACTAATATCCCTATCCTTCAAGAACCAAAAGATCATCCTGTCTGGAAGTTATCCAAGGATGGTAAATTTACTGTCTCATCAGCCTGGGAGAATATCAGAGATCATAAGCTCATCCTTCCTCTATTCAAGAACTTGTGGTCTACCCTTGTTACACCAACAATATCTATTTTCATTTGGAGGTTGATCAATAAATGGATACCGGTGGGCGCGAGACTGAAGCAAAAAGGCATAACCCTTGCCTCTAAATGTTGCTACTGCCAGCAAGAGGAAACTGAAGAACATCTTTTCCTTAACAATGAACAGTTAATGGTTGCATGGAGATTCTTTGCTAGAAAATTTAATCTCACCCTCCCCCAATCATCCAGCATGGTCATTCCCATTCAAGCTTGGATATCCAATATTACACAGTCCCTACAGCTGAGAGATCTGGTCCCACTGATTGTTCTTTGGCGTATCTGGACTCTGAGAAATGAAGCCAAACACAACGGGGCTGCATTCAAAACTAATATCATCGTCATGAAGACCTTGAATCATCTCCATGTACTCAACAAGTGTAAGTTATGGAAACTCGAACGCCTTAAAGGAGACCAACTTGATGCCACTTCCCTCCATATTCCCCCTCTTCAGTGCCCAAAGAAACATAAAGTCATCTTAGTTCATTGGAGGAAACCTTAAATGGGATGGGTTAAACTTAACACTGATGGAGCTTTTAGAGGCAATCCTGGTATTTCTGAAGCAGGTGGTAATGTCAGAGATCATTGGGGACATGTTATCTTTGGTTTTCTCGAGCCCTTAGGCATCTCCACAAACATGGTTGCAGAGCTTAAAGCCTTGCTCAAAGGGCTCTTACTTTGTCTGGACAGGGGCCTCACCAAAATCTGGATTGAATTTGATGCCCTTTTTGTCATCCACTTGCTAATGTCCAATCCCCCTAAAGGCTAATGGATTCTTCACCCTCCCTTTCCCTCATGGAACACAAAATCTCCCACGTTTTCAGGGAAGGCAATCAGGCTGCAGACTACTTTGCCAACCAAGCCTGCTCAACCGTCGCACTCTCTGTCATATCCATGGAGCAACTACGGGGTAAGATCACAGGTATTATTATATTAGATTCTGCATTCCTTCCTTATACTCCCTTTGTGAATTCATAGTACCTCCAATTTCACCTCCCCTAGGACTTGAAACTAGAGTGTAATGTTGCTTTCCTTTTGTCTGGTACATATTATTTTTTGCAAGGCTATGCACCCTCCTATTTTTACTGTGCATATATGACAAGGGTTGCACCCTTTGGTTTCTATTTTTTGAACCTCTCCCTACTGCCACATTGCTTTTGGATTGGCTTGAGATAGGCCTGTAAATGGGTTGATTTTACCCAGACCCAGACCCATTTTAATGGGTCCAGGCCCAAGCCCAGACCCGATATATAATATTAGGCCCAGACCTATTAAATTAAAAGAACTGGGTCTGGGTCGGGTAAATATTCGCTTATACCCGTTCTTACCCGACCCATCCCAGACCCAGTCACCCAGACCCAGAATCACAATCCCTCTTCTCTCGTTCACTCTTGACCTAATTTTCTCTCCAACTCCAAGTAACAAAACCGCCGCTTCCACCACCGCTTACGCCACCACCTCCGCTTCTTCCACCGCCGCTTATGCCGCCTCCGTTGTCTCTTCCGTCGCCTCTGCGTGCCCACCTCAAGAAATATTCTCTCTCGTCGACCAAATTTCCTCTTCAAGGAGCAAAGCCGCCGTTGCCACCGACGCTTACGCCGCCTCCGTCGTCTCTTCCGTCGCCTCCGCGTGCCTACCTCCGACCTAACTTCTGAATTTTTACTGAAGTGATGCCTTCTATTTCATAATCTTTCGATTTCGGTCAGCTCTTGAAAAGTGAGAGGTGTAAAGTGAGGGGCTTTAGTAGATCAATTCATAAAGGTACAATTTTTAACTCTTTGTCTTTGATTTTTGAATTTGGTATCACTCATGTTTCTGTCAATGATTTCTTACAATTTCCATGAAGGGTGGTCCGAATTCTTGTACAGAGGCAGCTTTTTCTCATCATTTTTTTGATCCAAGAAAGCTTCGAAATTGAGTTTTTCTTCTTTGTGAAACCTATAAAGATGACATTTTTTACTCAGCCCACCAATCAAGAAATAAGAATTTGACACATAAAAAGCCTACCTGACTTGCTTCTTCATATCCATGCCTGCAATCTTCATTATTTGCTCAGTGTCAGTGTAAAATTTGTTATTCTATTATTTGCTCAATCTCTTTGTCAGTAAATTTTTATTCTTATTGAGACTGTATTGTTGATGAGCTTTGTATTGATGTTGTTGAGACCATATGATGTTGTTGAGCTTTGTATTGATAATTGATGTTGCTGACCAAATTTTTTTGATTGCTACACTTCTTTATCATAATATTAACATTTTCTGAATACATGTGGACTTTTTCTTAAAGAAAAAACCTGGACAGAATATATTGTTTGGTGGTGGTGTTTGGACAGAATATAATCGAAGTAGTAATTAAATTAGTGGATGACAAGGCTGGATTGCATTGAGCTTAATTCAATGTTCTTTTATGGATATTTTATAGCAGCAACTACTTGATTTTCTTGGCATGCTCATGCTGATCATGAATATGATTAGTAATTATAATTAAGTGGTGAATGATGAATGGGGAATATAGATCTTTATATCTTAATTAATAAATATGGACAACAATCTGGTGGTTGTGTTAATTAACACTAACATGGAATTTGAACATGATTGGAATTTGAACATGAATATGATACATTAACATGGAAATAATGGAAGTACAAACTGGTGGTTGTGTTAATTAGGACAATGTCAGCTCCACAAAGTGAATCAAGTCAACCTGCACCTCTTGCTTCGTCTGCAAGTAGTGAGGAGGTGACTAATCAATTTAGAGGAGCAAAAAGAAAAACATCGGATGTATGGAAACACTTCACAAAAGTTAGAGGTCTGAATGGTGTGATACAAGCTAAGAGCAACTATTGTGAGAAGCTTTTGTCAGGTAAAGCCGAATACGGGACTACACATTTAAGGAAACATTTGACGAATGCTTGTCCACATTTTAAGTTAGAACCTAGAAGTGAAACCAGTGGAAGTCCTAGAAATGATTTTAAGTTTGATCAACTTAAAAGTCGTAGGGACTTGGCAATTGCTTGCATTAAACACAAATTTTTTCATTTAACATTGGTGAATATGATTATTTTGAAATCTTTTTGAATGGTTTGAATCCAAATTTCAAACTCCCTTGTCGAAACACTATTCGGGCTGATGTGATTAGTGTGTATGAAGAGGAAAAAGTCAAACTTTACAAGTTGTTGGATGGAGTTAAAAGTAAAACCTCATTGACGACAGATATTTGGACATCAGATCATTTACGTGTTGCATATTGTTGTTTGACTCCACATTTTATTGATGATAACTGGGAGCTACAAAAGAAGATTCTTGCATTTAAGAATATTCCTTATCCACATGATGGCGAGTCTTTGTTTAATTTCATGAAAGAAATGATATTGGATTGGAATTTAGATAGGAAGTTGCTTTCAGTTGTTGTGGATAATGCTACTGCTAATGACTCCAAAATGAAAAAGTTGAAAGAATGGATTTTGGTTGACTCTTTAATTTCAATTAGTGGAGATCTGTTGCATGTGAGGTGTAGTGCACATGTTCTAAATTTGATCGTGCAAGATGGGTTGGGTAAAATAAGGGGGCTAATTGAAAAAATTCGTGAAACTGTGAGGTATTTGAACAAGTCTCCAGCAGCAAGTCAAAAGTTTGATACTGCTTTATGTCAATGTAATTTGAATGATAAGAGGCGAGTGGCCATTGATGTGCCCAATCGGTGGAACTCAACTTATGAGTTACTTAAGACGGCTTTGCCTTTAAAGGAAGCTTTCTCTCGCCTGCAAAGGATAGATAAGCAGTATCAGTTTAATCCAACTGATTCAGAATGGGAAGCAGCTAAAGTCGTACATGACTGTTTGAAAATATTTTATGAAGCCACACGACATTTTAGCGGTAGCAAATATCCAACTTCTAACGTATTTTTTCCTGATGTTTGTGAGATTCAATTGAAGATGACTAAATGGAAAAATAGTGAATATGAATTTGTTAGAAATATGTCTGGCCCCATGAAGGAGAAATTTGATAAATATTGGGATGAGTGTTGCTTGGTATTAGCTCTTGCTGTTGTTTCTGATCCTAGGTTCAAAATAGATTTGGTTGAGTTTTTCTACACAAGGATTTACGGTTCCGCAGCTGATTCATATATTTGTAGAGTTCGTAACACTTTGATTAATCTATTTGTTGAGTATGGAGGCAGTTTCATTTCTTCAGTGATTGACCCCGTTGTGGCAAGTGATTCTAGGGTTGAAATGCGTGGTTCTTTATCTGATTTTTGATAGATGGTATGATGAATCACATGTTTCAGTCAATAGAAAATCAGAGTTGGACATTTATTTAGAAGAGGCAAGATTTTCTAGAACAGACACACTTAATATTTTAGATTGGTGGAGAACTAATGGTCCTAGACTTCCTACGTTAGCGAAGATAACACGTGATGTTTTAGCTGTTCCAGCTACTACTGTTGCGTCAGAGGCAGCATTTAGTGTTGGAGGCCGAGTTATTGATGAATCACGTGCATGTTTGCTTCTGGATGCTGTAGAAGCACTGATTGTTACTGATGATTGGATAGGATCAATTTCGAGAAAAGGTAAGCAAAATCATTTGATCTTCTATTTTTTTTAAATTAAAATTATGTTGACATAATTTTTCCCTCTTGTTTTTTGAAATTATAGTTGCAAGCGACGTGGAATTACCTAGAAGCCAAGCATAGAGATCAATCAAGTGGGACGATATAAACAGGTCAAATTATTACTTATTATTTATTAGAAGTTTTTTTTATTGATTACTGAAAAAATCAGCACTTTGATATTTTTTATGTTGTGCAGATCCTTCAGTTGGATCATGGATTCTTTTTGTGAAGCTTGGAATACTAGTTTAGGACCTCTTCATGCTCTCTTTTTTGTAATATATACTTATTGTTTAGTTAAAACAATGTGTATTTGAGCATGCACTTTTGTAATTTTGCCATATCATTTTATATCTCCTTGTATATGTATATTTTTGTTCATGCTTTAGTGTTTATTTGCTTGAGGTTTGGGTGTTTTTTTAGTGTATATATAGTTATTATAGTGTATTTTTCCTTTTTTTTCCCTTACAATTACCAGAAAATTCAAAAAAAAAAAAAAAAGAAAAAGAAAAAAAAACGGGTCGGGAGTTTCCGGGTCTGGTATGTTAGACCCATGACCCAGACCCATCGGGTCCCAGACCGGGTCGGGTCAGGTCGGGTCCAGCAATAAATGAGTGGATAATTGCTGGGCCTGGGTCTGGGCCTGGGCAAAATAGATCCATTTACAGGCCTAGCTTGAGATCATCCTGTTTTTGGTCATTGGCTTTACCTGGACTAACTGCTTAGTTAAACATGAGTGGTCTTATGTTGATGCTTGGTTGGTTCTTGGGCTGGATAGGACTTTATTTAGCATGACCGATTTCTTCTATCTGGATTCCATTTATACATACTGCCACGTTGTTGGACATTTTGCCTTGTATGTTGCTATCTGGACTAGCATTAGTCTATTCTTGGAATATTGCACCCCATCACTTATTGCAGGTCTCAGCCATCAAATGGGTAGTAGCATTGGTACCACTTTTGTAAGGGAGTAGTACTCCTCATTTATGCCTTCTTTGACTATCACTGTAAGGGAGTAGTACTCCTTATTTATGGCTTTCTCATTTATCATTGTAAGGGAGTAGTACTCCTTATTTATGGCTTTCTCATTTATCATTGTAAGGGAGTAGTACTCCCCATTTATAGTTTTCTAGTTAAACTAGGGAGTTAGTACTCCCCATTGTAAATTCTTCCCCTTTTTTCATAATATAGAAGGGAAGGGGACCCCGAAAAGCTCTCCACACCCTCAGGTGGTTTAAGAAAAAAAAAAACCTCTAACTTCACCCATTTCAATTGCATTTGTTGTGATTTTACCTCTATGATATCTTGAAAAAATAAACATAAGTAATTTTATATACTTTCATATTGGAGAACGTGGTACTTTATTAATATTTTCTATTCTTTAGTTCCCTATACAACTATTTTAAAAATTAATACATAAATGACTTAAAGAAAATATTTGAAAAATTAATTCATGCTGAATTTGACCTTGATTATGCTTATTATATACTTTGTAGAATTTATAGATTGTGGTGTTATTTTTCCATTCATCAGATATTATTTGATTTATTTTGGAATGTTCACCATGCATTTCATTGTGATTTTTGTAAGTCATTTTTTATGATAATTAAGTTAAAAAATCGTAAGTTAACAACACATAGGATCAAATGATATTCTAATTAAACTCGTTAATAATTTCTAATGAATAATATGGAATGAGCTCTTGTATTAGAATTTTGTTAAAGTAGGTTGACATAGTATATTTAATTAATCTTCTAAATTCATGCAGTTCAAGTTAAAGAAATAATTAATTTATTTGAATTGAATGACGATGGCAACAAATAAATAAGTTACTGTCTTCTTTCCCTTTACTATTTCATTTTTTAACTTTCTAAAGCACAATTTTGTAATATTAAATTTTATAATTAAATACTATATTAATATTTTAGTAAAAACTTTGAATTTATATATTTGTAAGAAATGGTCTATTTGACCAATTCTCACAACTATAAAATATTATGAACCGATTATTGTCATTCTTTTTAAATTCAAAATTTTGACAAAGTTTTGTAGGGAATGTTATCGACCACTTTAGAATTGTTATAAATATTATATTAATATTTTAGTAAAATTTTGAGATTTATATATTTGTAAGAAAGACATTTGTACTCTTACTTCGGTTAATATTTTAAATATTAAATAAAATTTAGTCATAAAAAGACAAAGTTCTAATAAAATGGGAAACTATTTAGTAGTTCTAATTCCTTTCAACTACTTAAATATATTTATCATTATCTAAGAAGTTTAGGGTATTATGACTATCAAATTGTCTTTTTTTATTGAATTTGTTCTTTTGTAACTAATTCTGATTTATTATTAAAAATATTATTTAAGTGAGGACATGAGAGTCTTTTCACAATTGGGAACAAGCACTTCCGAGATTCACACTTTTATATATAGTATAGATATAGATAGTATAGATATGTTTAAGTCACATATTATGTGTAGTGATAACAGAAAATGGGAAAAAAATAAAGAAAAGCTTATGTAAATTTTTGCAATAGTATTGTGTAAATGAGTTCAATAAATGAATGTTCTCTAACTTAATTCCTCGTATATTATGCGAGAGCGAGAGGGGAGGGGGGTTGGCGACGGGAGACAAGAGGGAAGGGTTGCAGAAGCGGTGGCAACGGGGAGGGAATAGGGAGGAGGGAGGCGCGCAAGGAGGATGGATAGGGAGGACGACACGGGAACCAGAGGGAGGGCGACTTCCCAAGGCTTGTAACAGTATATGGCACTCAACTTAATTTTTTGAGAATCGGGTTCAACACCAGCTATAAAAGAGCACACTGTGCAGTCATTCAGGAGAATTCAGATTCACACAACTCTCAAGTAACATCTATACTCTCTTGGCACTCGCTTTGCACATGGTTTTCTCTTATTTTTCATCTATTTTTCAGCATATCTCACACGGATTACCACTAAAACATACCACTTTACCATTATTCTCACTTTATTGTATAAATGAGTTCAATAAATGAATGTTCTCTAACTTAATTCCTCATATATGGCCAAATTTCACTTTTCATCCTGTAACTATAGGGTTATTGCACTTTTGGTCCTATAAGTTTATGGAGTTTGCTATGTTAGTCCTCTATCTTTCGCTGTAACACATTTAGTCCCGTATCTTTCCATAGGTTGACACTTTTGGTCCTGTATTCCAATTAATGACCATTTTGCCCTTCTGATGAAAAACTTCCTAGTCCACCATCATGCTCAATATAGGCCCAACATGCTTCTGAAATAAAATTAAGCCTCCATAAATTCATACCTTGTTTTGACCGCTTTTGCTATCGGGTACGTACTCCGAGTCCTCGATTTTACAGATCTCCTCCAACCACACTACCGCAACAAATGGTTCACAGGCACTTGGCTCCTTCAACATCAATCAGCACAACCTTATTATATTTCCTACCTTAGGGCGTAAAATTATTCCAGAATAGAGACTTTAATATAATTTTTTGGAAAAGCAAATTGAACAAAAGCCTTGAATTTATTGAAGAAATACTTGGAAGATTACATATAAATTTTATTCCTCTATCGGAGGAGATAACTACTTAGCCTCTCATAGATGAAAGGATTTGATTGTTTGGGAAAATCCCTATACACTGAAAAAGCCTAGCACTTAGAAAATTTTAAGACTCGATTTATTTTCTGAAGAGTTGGAGAAGTTTTTCTGATGTCCTCCATGTGCTTCCTATCTCTCAATTTATAATGGTCCATGGACTTCAAACCCGGATTCCAACCTTGGTTTTATATGTCGTCATTGCGCCCCTCACCTAGTTTGGCTCTCAACTTTCCAGCTGTAGTCGTTATGGCTTGTCGGCCATGTACTTGCCAACTGGTGTCCTTTTTTCTGACTATTGGCGATTTTGTCTTCTTCTGCCAACAATCTTCCTTTTGATTTTTTACATCTTGAGGTTTTTACCTCATTCTGTAAAAATCCTTTCTTTTACCCTTCTCTAGTTTTGGTTCGGGTTTATTTTGAGTTACCCGAATTTTTGTCCCGAACAAGGGCTTTTCGTGCTTCTCACAACAAGGCCATATGTGGTTATGCCATTGTGCAAAATGCATCATGTTGCATGCCTTCTTCCGCGTGGCCTCTGTTGTAGGCAGATTATTTTCTCATATGAGCATTCTTTTCTTTTCGAATAAGCTCTCTACAAACTCGGTGCTTTTTCCTGTCATGTAATTTAACAGGAATGATCCATTTAATTTATTGAAAATATTTTAAATGGATACTTGACTTTGTCCATCTCAGTAAGATAGACCTAAAACCCCCGAGCTCTTCTGGTAGATATATCATCCTCACTGAGAGAAGATACCAGGGGAGCTCTCCTATGGCAGCCTTGACTCTGTTAAATGCTACCATGTCAGGTCTCTGTAACTTGATAAAATGAAATGTTGGATGAGACCATTTTCCTGCAATTTCTGGAGTTATTGAAATGAACTTAAGCTCCAAAATGTCTCCTTGTTTGAGGTGGGGATTGTTCTGCCATGCGTCATAAACCGCCCCACTGATCCATTTCGGAAGTTTTGAGATTTTCAGAAATCCAGGTGACATAGTATGAACTAAAGCGAGGGCTCCAAAGTCATACCATTCACGTACTTCTTCCGAGTTAGACCCTTCGAGCATCCAGGTCCTGTTATATTTCCTGGATGTGTATATGGTGGTCTTGCTTGGACTGATGCCTTTTCGGGAAATAAGTTGTTCCCATGATCTCTGATAGCCCTGCCAAGCAGAAACAGAAGATAAAGATTCATTAGTATTAACCTTAGAAGTGCCTGTCATCGGCCTAAGGTTAATCTCTTCCTCTTTTACCTCAGAGGTGCTGGGTTGACTTGAATTATCATGAGTTTGCACTTCCTATAACTCAACTTTTACCTTTTCACCAGTCTAGCGATGGCCTCATGCAAGCAAGACTTGAATCTACCACTATAGGTTTAGAGCCCTATTCTCTAATTGCAGGTTTAGAGCCCTGCTCTCTTAATTCTCGGGCCATCACTAAAGATGATGCCTTTCGAATTGGTTTCAGTATGTAATTCCATAACGAGCCTGCGGCTAGTTTGGTACTCCTGATGGAAATCTGGACAGTGTCAAGATCAGCTTGTTGAACCTGGCCAGCTATCTGGGCTTTAACCGTCAACTGTCCAAATCTCTTGTCAATCTCCTCAAGGTTCTCCCTGAGGTGCCTGAGTCTTATAATGATGAAGCCTGCTTCAGTTGCCTCCATCTCTTGTCAAAAAATCTGCAAGAACATTTTGATGAGATTTAATGATGACAATATTATAGCAATAATAGTGGCATCTTACTTGCCATTTGATAATACGTGCTTTCTCAATTTTTGATTCAAGTTTATTTTTTAAGAAAGCCTAACATTTGTATTATCAACTTTCAACGTAAATTCCTTAGCTAGTAAAAATAAAGGCCACTTCTTGAAAGTCTTCCAAATCGCAAAAAAATTCTTTCTTGTTGATATACCATAGTTTGGCTTGTTGCTCAGTGAACAACCCTCCTGTGTATTTACATGGTTCTTAACCAGTAGTTGTCTTTTTCATGAGCATTGCTGCCCATCTGTAATCATTGGCGTCCGTATAGACTACCAACTCATTTTCGTCTTGTGGGATTGCAAGTTTTGGCAGGTTATTGCAAACCTGTTTCAACTCACGAACCCTTTGCATATGAATTTCCTCCCATTTCCACTTTGAACTTTCTGTTTCTTTGAAAAGTGGTAGAAAATCTTTTCTGTATTTTGCAAGATCCTTGATGAAGATTTTTGCAAAATTGACAACTCCCAAGAAGCTTTGAAGTTGCTTCTTATCTTTAAAGTATGTCAGGAAAATTGCGAATTTTCTCTACAATGTGTTCCAGCAACTCAATACCTATTTCGTCAATAAGAATTCCTAGAAATTTAATTTTATTGACAGCTATAATAGCTTTCTTCTCATAAAGCACTAAACCCTCTTTATGGCATGCATCAGAAAATATTTTAAGATGTTTGATATGATCTTGTATATTTTTGGATGCAATCAGAATGTCATCTATGTAGACAAACATAAACTCTAGATAGTCTTTGAAAAGATTATCCAGTTTTCTTTGAAATATTTGGGGTGCATTGGCAAGTCCCATAGGCAGTATATTCTAGATATGTTGTCCTTGTGGTGTGGAAAATGTAGTGTATTTCTTTGAAGCATTTTCCATCTTAATCTGATAAAACTCATATTTGCAATCGAACTTGGAAAACACTTTAGCACCTTTAATGCAATCAATTAACTGTTCTCTACTTGGGATATAATAACCATCAAATTCTAATATCCTATTGCTGTCTTGATAGTTGATAACTAACCTGGGTTTACCTCTTTTTATCTCACAATGGTTTCTTACCAGAAAACCAGGGCTACTATGGGCAAAGACTCCAGGCTCGATGAGTCTAAGATTGATATGCTCTTCGATGATCTCCTGCATATCTTTCTTATCCTCCATGTTCATTTGGATGGGCTTATATCGGACATACTCGTACTTGCATTCCTCTTTGACCTTTAGAGTAACCTTGATCTTGTTTCTATCCCAGTATGCCAAAAGATTTTCATTGAAATTCCTCTGGATAAGCCTCTTGACATTCTCGAGAGAAAGTTTACTTTCTCCATCCATGTCCAATGACCTGCACCCTTGTATAGCTTCCTTCAGGATCCTAAGATCTTCTCCAGAAGCATCACTGAAACCCCGTTGCCTGAAAGACAAAAGAGTCTTACCAAATTTTCTTCTATTTTGCATTTTCAAATGAGTCAATTTGGCATCATCATCACCACGTTTGCTACGAAAATTTACAGGTATTATCCTGTTACATACCTTTTCTCTTTGCAAAACCTGTATTTCGCTACCACAGTTAGTAGTAAAATAACATATTCTTGTGGTTATCTTGGACATATTTTGCAAAGGTCGTGATGAAATTATTACCTAGCAAAATATCTGCTCATGTATCATGAAAGTAAATAGGAGGCGTTTTTACCTTCAACCAAGTTGTTCCAAATGCTTCTCCAATCATGATTTTTGCTTCTCGTATACCCTTATTGAGTACTAGAATTTTCTGTGAAAAATCTCTTCCTGCAATAATGGGTAAGGATTCCATAGCTTGGCTAAGGAAAACACCGGATTTTGCCATACAAATCCCTGATCCTGAATCAATATAAGCTGGAAAATACTCTGACTTATATTGTTCATACAACATACCAATAGATATGTATATAGAAAAGGGGCTAGTCATTCAATTCTAATGGTATAACCATCTAAACTGAATTCTATACCATTACATTTTCTTCCCCATGGTTTATGATCTTTGAGGAAACTTAACCCCAAAGTCATTATCCCATTTTCTCGTCCTGTAATTCTTACAACAAATATCTCATGGCCTGCTACTTCTAGCATACCTTCGTATTTTCCCACAACAGGTTGTTGCAAATGATATAAGTCATCACAAGGAAAATAGTTTTCTTTTTCAGTGATGTCAAATATAACCTGGATTTGTTTCCAGCCTTCAGGGCATCTAACTTTCACATTGTCTACCCTAATAGCCCGAGGGTTTAAGGCTTTTAACAGCTCCTGTTCTTTTCCTTTGTAGGCAGTAATCCTATCTTCTGAAAAGGACATTCTGCTACTAAAATCAGTTCTAGAACTAATAGTTCGATCTAAAACTAGGTGATCTTTTATCAAGATATCAACACCACCTATTCTAGGTATTCTAATAGAATCTGGTGTCATTACCTTAGCGAATTCCTTGAAAATTCTACAAATATCAATATACTCTTTCCTAAGGAATAAGTCCGAATGGTGAGTGTTGGAAAGGGCATAAGCTATTCTATATGTTATAGAATATGGTCTATTCCCATCTTTCATAAGATCTTTTCTTTTAAAGTCCTAATGAAGGGTTAAGACTCGACTGAAATCTTGGTCTGCTAGGTTGTATGCTATCCGAGGATGAATGTCAAACATCAGTTTTCCTGCATACAAATTTTCTATCATTGTCCCAAGACACCCATCTCTTAAGTTATTGATTCTTCTATCCATTATTGATAAATGTATTTCTGAATCAATTCCTTCCTTAAAAGTTGCTTTTATTACTACTTTAATAGCTCCTATGTGGATCCATTTCATAGTAACTGCTACTTCTTCCCTGAGTTTACTTAATTCTTCAAGAATTTCTTCTTTAGGAATAAGCTGCATTTCCATCACATTACCAGTAAGTTCCATAGGAATTGCAAACTCACCTGAACTTACTTTGTAGATTATATGATTTTCCTCTAGTTCAGTCCTATCTGGTTGAGGACTCTTCCGATCCCTCCAATCCTAAAACCTTCGTATGGGCTGAGATTAGAGTCTTGTCTCATTATTCGTTCCATGGTTTTGTTTGACACCGTCATCCTTGAAAAGAATCCTGATAGGCTATCTGAGGTTTGAAGCCTATCTCTTTCGTTGTAATTACTCTGACTCGGTTGATGATCCATCTGAATCACTTTATATTTCTTCCTCATAGATGCTCTCATCTAAGGGAAGATCTTCGAATTTGTAGATCGGTACCAAGTCGCCATAGTAAACTGCATCAAGGATGTCATTCGTGGCTTCAATCTGTCGTAATTCACCACATTTCTATAGGAAATCTGGTGATATATGTCCTTTTGTGCCGCATGTCCAGCAGTTACAATCTTTGAAGCTTTCATTGGCTCGGGTATGGGCTCGTCTGAAAGTTCTTCTCGTTGGAGTTCTCCCTGTGGATCTCGCATCTATTTGTCGATATCCTTGGGATGAAGCCCTTGTTGCTCTTGTTTTCTGTCCAGATTTGTATGATCTGGCCTTTGATTTGGACCACCATGATCTCCTTCTGAAAGAGGATTTTATAGAATTCCTAGGATAAGAGTCACTACCTTGCTTTCTCCTCTTCTTTTGCTTGCTTGATTCTCCTATAATGGTTGAAAAATCGTTATTATCACAATAGAGAGGGATTATTTTGATCTTACCTCTCAGTCTCTTCATGTTCTTTTGGACAGACGCTTGATAACACCAATCCTTCAGTTTGTCTTTGAGGAAAGACATTCTTCTCGCTACTGAATCTAGTTGTCCTTCGGATACTTTGTATGATTGTATCAACATTTCCCTCCAGGGACTGCAGATCTTTGCGAAGGACATCGGAGCAACTATTTCGGTTGCTACTCCACTTTGGAAGAAATATCTGGGGAACCAATAGATATACTCATCTACCGCACAAATATTCCATTATTCGAAGGCAAAGAGAGCCTGTGAATACTCTCTAGCCTTTTCGGCTCTACTTCCTTCGAAGTATCTGTCACCGATGAAGTGTATTTTAATCAACCTTCTGAGTCTTTCCGCGATAACACTTTTGGACTCTCTAGCTAGAATACTTGCTTTGGTATCTCCTGGGGTGTTATCCCATCCGACCCTCACATAACCTTCCAAGCTTAACTCCAATAATCTTTTGAAGTTCTCCTTGTCAAGTTCCGATGTGGTTCCTGCTATCTTCATGGCTGCAACCCATTCATCTATCAACTTTTCAATGTTTCAAAAGTCGATGATATCCAGGTTGAGTATAGTGCCATGGAGCATAGTTTTTGCCCATGGTGTATTTTCAGGCACTCGTCTTGGATTCCGTCCTGGATTTTCTCTTAATCTGGTTCCCACGAACGTTGGGGTAGTGTTGGTGTGGAAATCCGTACCTTCTCTCATAGGATGATCTTGTGAAGGATCATTTGAGCTTGTACTTCCCTCCAGTGGTGGTAGTGATGGAGCAACTTCGTTGGTTTGGACATTGACAAGATCCACAATCCGAGTTGGGAAAAGGATTATGCTAACTCTTGCAGATCTGATAGATCCACCCTTTATATCTCCATTATTTTATGGATTTGATGATTTCAAGGATTAGATCCTATTCTGTCTTTGGCTTTGGGATCTTTGTCGCCTTTCCCTTCTGATGCAGAAGAGGTACTGGTCCAAAGGCGTCCCTAATGTGCTCTTGGTGAGATCTGGATGTCTCAGGGGTATTCATTTGGTTTCTCCTCAGATATGTAACTTCAGCTTTCAGATCTGTAAGATCCTTGCGTAGATTTGGAATGATCTTTAGAATCTCATCCATCTTTTGGCTTAAAACGTCTATTTTCATAGGTATATAGATTAACCTATGCCCATAGTCTTGAACTGTCTTCTGGGTCTCTCTCAGATCTTGAAAGATTTTTTAGGTGTCCGGCTCGAGTTCCTTCCAATCAGTTCCTTTAGTCGTTGTTTTTAGAACTGTATTGATTCAGGAATTTACCCATT
This sequence comes from Sesamum alatum, assembly GCA_034509735.1. Taxonomy (NCBI): domain Eukaryota; kingdom Viridiplantae; phylum Streptophyta; class Magnoliopsida; order Lamiales; family Pedaliaceae; genus Sesamum; species Sesamum alatum. The sequence goes on from JACGWO010000004.1 coordinate 1,295,652, forward strand.
CTGTTTCTCCTGGCTGAGATTCTAACATGGATCTCAGCTGCATGTAGACGTCTCACCGCATTTCCTGGTAGCGTCTGTCGGACCTGGTAATTTCTCAACCATTCCTCTCTTTCTTCTTTAGTAAGAAGATTCAAGTCAATCCTTCTCGGACTGTTGTCAATTTTCTAAGAATTTCCATAAGAAAATTCTTTTTCTGTATTTTCTGAATTTGAAAATATTCCCTATTTTCATTGTAACTCGAACTCCTCGTTCGGTTCGTACTTTCAAAGATCTCCCCCATTAGGGATAAAATATCAATATGTAATATAATCAAACATTTCTCCAATAAACATAGGCTCCGATACCATTCTGACTGAGCATGGGAAAGGAAGGACAAATAAAAATGTGTATGCACTAAAATGCTCTTTTCAAAGTTATAGAGGGGTAAAATTGTCCCTAATTTAGTCAGAGGACTAAATGTGTCATCTTTATGAAAGTAACAAGACTAAATCTGTCAATCAAAAGATAAATGACTAAAGGAAAAATCTCATTTTTGGTCCTTTATTTTAGGCCATGTTCATTTTTAGTCCTGATCATTATGTAAATCTCACTTTTGGTCATTTATCTTACATTTTGTCTCATTTTTGGTCCTCCGTTAACTTTTTTAACGGAATGGCCACGTGAATATCACGTGGCCGTTAAATCTCTGTAGTGACTGACTTTGGCTGTTGAATTCACGTATTTGAGGAAAAAATAGAACCCTAATTTCATCCCCAAACTTCTTCCTCCACCCACCTCCTTGCAGAATCCCCTTCTCAACCCTTTTTTTTTTTTTTTTTTTTTTTGAAATCTCGCCTCTAGATCGTAGAAGCGGAGAAGAAGCAAGGAATCGACGACAATGAGCTTACGCGCCCCCAACTTCAATGATTTTCTTGCCTTAGATTATCGTAAGTTTTCTTCTTCTTCTTCTTTTTTTTTTTTTTTTTTCCGAAATTGATGTTTATCTCTTGAAAATGGAGGATGTTTTATGGTGTTGTATATATTGTTTATATAGCAGTATGAGGTTCTTAAATACGCGGTCTTAGCACAATAGCACATCATAGGTGATTTTTTTTGAACTTGTATCGCTTGTTGATGCTATTATTTTTGACTTGGACGAGCAAATCGCGTGGTTGTGGAAGGAAGATGTGGAATGGTGTTGAGCCCTAATTCTTTGATTTTGCCCCTTTTTTTTGTGCATTCTGTCGTTTATGCCTCTAATTCAGCCAATTTATCCCTCCACTACAGAGACTTAACGGCCACGTGATATTCACGTGACCATTCCGTTAAAAAAGTTAACGGAGGACCAAAAATGAGACAAAATGCAAGATAAAGGACAAAAAGTGAGATTTACGTAATGATCATGACTAAAAATGAGCAGGGCCTAAAATAAAGGACAAAAAATGAGATTTTTCCAATGACTAAATCTATCAATCAAAAGGTAAAGGACTAAATCTATCAACTACCCAAACTTACGAGACCAAATCTGAAATTTCCCCTCATATATTATGCGAGAGCGAGAGGGGAGGGGGTTGGCGAAGGGAGACAAAAGGGAAGGGTTGCGGAGGTGGTGGCAATAGGGAGGGAATAGGGAGGAGGGAGGCGCGCGAGGAAGAGGGAGGGGGAGGATGGCACGGGAACCAGAGGGAGGGTGACTTCCCAAGGTTTCCAAGGTATACGACACTTAACTTAATTCCTCCAAAATCGGGTTCAACACCAGTTATAATAGAGCACATTGTGCAGTCATTTGGGACAATTCAAATTCACACAACTTTCAAGTAACATCTATACTCTCTTGGCACTCACTTTGCACATGGTTTTCTCTCCAACGTTCAACTATTTTTTTTCAGTATATTCTCACACGGATTATGACTAAAATGTACCACTTTACTATTATGCTCACTTAATTCAAGTTTAATTATAAAATTTAATATTACAAAATTGTGATTTAAAAAGTTAAAAAAAATGAAATAGTAAAGGGGAAGAAGACAATAACTTATTGATTTGTTGCAATCGTTATTCAATTCAAATAAATTAATTATTTCTTTAACTTGAAGTGCATGGATTTAGAATATTAATTAAATATACTATGTCAACCTACTTAACAAAATTCTAATACAAGAGCTCATTCCATATTATTCATTAGAAATTATGAACAAGTTTAATTAGAAAATCAGTTGATCCTCTTGAGTGTAACAGTCACCTCACCAACGACAAAATAGAAAGTATGAGTTTCCGATCTCCATCTCTCCATTACCACAGTGATAAGGTGTTGTTCAATGTCAATATGACCATACCATATAATACCTAATAAACTTATATTTTGCAACACTTGTAATACTCGAATGTGATATGAGACCAGTTGGAGAGCCCGAAAAAATGAAATATCACCACATCGTACATTTAGAGTTTTGTCCGGCTCTCTGCTCACATCTTCATATCGATGATTATTCTGATTGTACAATACACTACTATCGCGTGTACCCAAATTTGCCATAATATATTTTCGAAAGTTTAAGTATGTAATAAAATTTAAAACTTAACAAAAATAAAACCTGAGAGTGTGTATGCTTGTTGTAATCTTAAAAATGAAAGATTATGTGAAAATGAAGGAGTGTGCGCTTGTGTTATATAGAGGGGGAATGGGGAGGGGGTTGGGGAATTGGGAAGGGGGTTGTTTCCGGTGAGAATGGGGAGGATGCATGCGTCCGTGTAGAAGCTGGAGTCAAAGACCCCGGTTTCTGCACCTGCATAGAAGCACATAAATCTTTTTTTTTTTTTTAGAATCCCAATTTCACACTATATTTTTAAAAAAATTTAAAAACACTCTTTTTTGCAATTTTTTTAGTATTATTTAATTAATTTTATTCTCATGCTTTGTACAAGCTTAATTTGATTATGATTATAGTTATATTTTATAAAAATTTTAAATTACGAAAAAGTTAATTGATTTTCTTAAATTAATTTTTCTTTTCAAATAATTGACGAAAGATGATTATTAGAATTTAATTTAAAATTGAATAATTATCATAATTAAGGGCATGGTTCACAAGATCATAATCTAAACTGATAATTTTGATTATCGATCCAATCACACTAAAAAATTTACTTTAGTTGATCGAGTTGAAGTTCCGTAATTAAATAGCTCGAATCTCGTTGATGTGTGATATTAATTTTATTTAATAATAATTGTTGGTTGTAATTAAAATCGTTTCATTAAAAAAAAGAAAAGAAATCAATTCAATCACGGTTAATTAGCCCAAGCAAACAGAGTCCTTGTTAGTTCCGAAACCAAAATTAAACCTCATGGATGATTTCAGATGTTTTAACTAAAATTAAAAGTTTTTAAGTAATTTTTTTTTTGAAAGGGGAAAGTTTTAAGTAATTAAACAACCCTTTCTTCAGCATTCTTATAGTCGGAATTTGGACGGAGGAATGATTGAAAAATCCAGACTTTTGGAAAATTGTTTGAAATCTGTTGCATAAATTTGAATTTTTCTACACACAATTTCGTCCTTCTTCCCCGAAATAGACTTCCCGCGTCCGCTCTCCCGCCGCCGCCGCCGCCGCCGCCGGCCCGTGTCCCTCCGATTCTATTCCCCGCCGCCTCCTTCAGCTGCCAGCCGACAGCCGGAAGCATCTCTGTTGGCCACTTGGTGTCCTGACACCAGTTGCGTGAATAAAGATTGTATGATTTTTATCTGGTACGTCTTTTCACTACTCACTTTGAGCTCGAACTGGAGCCTTAGGATATAGGCTAAGGAGAGTATAAGGAAGTTAGAGAGCATATTCTTGATATATGAGGTTGAAGGAATGTCTTGATGTGTCCGAGAGGGTTTAAGAATGTTTCTTGGGGTAAGGATTTCCCCGAAGGAGAGAAAGAAAACAGAAATCACAAAATAGATAAGTGATTTTTATGGGCGAAAATGCTGGCATAGTAGAAGAAAGTTTGATATTTTATATGTTGATTATAATTCAACTGCCTGTATTTGCAGGTAGTGGTGTCAGTGACGTTAGCAATAATGGACGAGCATGGGGGTGCAGCTCTCACGACGGATACGAACCCTAGTAATGACTATGTAATTCGTGGGGCAACGGTGGAATTTGATGCAGTTGAACATCCTCAGGAATTAGAACTTGAATCAGAACTGAATTTGGGAGAGGATGAAAAGCATGAAGAAGATGGAGATAATAGCGAGGGCTCTGAAGAAGGAGACACAGACGGAGAAGAAGCGGAATATAGATTCCAATTCCAAGGGGAAATGGACCCTTTATCATTTGCGGAGGAAGAAGATGCCTCAGGGCTGCTGCCTTACGAGCGATTCGAGCGGATAGAGCAGCATTATGAGGTATTGGCTGCCAAGAAGCGCCCTGCTCTTGAAGCCTGCACGAGGTGTGCTTTAATTCACCTGATTTGTTTATAATTCAGTATATTGTTTGATTTTGGCTGTCTGGTGGAGGACAACTACTTGTTTTCTTTGCTTATTTGGCTTTCTTACATAGTCATGCTTCTTCTTCTTCTAATACATTATCCCTTGGATGGGGATTGCAGTGAAGTGCCCGCTAAGAAGTTAAGACAGGAGGAAGTGCTTGGAGCAAGCTTTGAAGAAATAATGGAGATCATGACCTATGGGATGAGGAAAAAGTCTAGGAAGGTATGCACTTGCTTTCCCTTTTAGTATAAGTATGTTATCTCTTGATTCTGAGATCCTTAGACTTCTCTCCTGTTCCAGGTAGAACTTTTTGGCTTTGTCATTGGAATCTTTTGAATTATGGTGGTTTTAGAGCAAGGTTCTACGAATTTCAAATTCTTAACCACAAAAATTGTAGAGGAGCTAGTAGGTGTAAAGAGTCGTCTATGTTGGAAACACGTATAAAAGGCTGGCCATTGAATTATAATTGCGGATTGAATTGCTGTGCGGAATTTGATTTTGCTCACTTATTTTTGTCAATTCTTGAAGAATCTGACATCAGCTTCCTGACTTTCATTTTGATTTTTATAGCTTCTCGGAGCTTACCTCAACCGCACAATATCAGTTATCGACTGATACTTTCATCTAGTCTGCTCCTCTTTTAGATTACAGGAGAGTTTGTTTTTATGCAGCTGTTTCTTCTATCTTGATACTGTTCGTCTCAAATATTTGTTCCTTGTGTATTGCTCTGCATTTTGTTCTTGTTACCATTTCCTTAAAAGGCATGTTTCAACAGTGTGATATTTTATGCTGATTGTTATAAAATCAGAGCAAGCAAAGAGGAAGGAGAAAGGGATCGAAGAAAAAGGCTAACCCTGAAGTGACTCGAAAACTTGGTGACGCCACACTTCATTATGCGCATGGTCGGTTTGAAGAGGTATGTATTGGCCCCCATGCCTCATACTCTACAATATTCATCTTAGATTTCATCAAGAAATGTTCTCTCTTTGCCAAGTTCTCAATTTTCTATCAATCTAAAAGTCTTTCTTTATGTTATTTGTCCTCAAGTACTTTATGCCAGTAAAAAGAATGGAATGCCAGCAATAGATTTTACTGTATGCAGTTTCCCATTCACGCTTTCTAAGACATGGAAGATTAATTTCCCTGTTGGTCAGTATAATAAGAGTGAGATCGTAGTGTTGTGGGATCTTTTATGTACTTTTAAGGCTATGTTACGACAAGTAAATTGATTTGGATCATTTAACGAGACAGAAGTACAATTTGCTGCATACCAAATTGTGGATTGATCATACCACTTCTTGATTCTCCAGGTTTTATTTCTTATAATTCTTCTAAGATGCAAAATTATGGTTTCCAAGTCGGTGGATTGCTCCTCCGCCAGCTTTTTGTGATTTATTAGTAACTAATTTACTGCAAGCATGTTTTGATAGTGTTTTTGTAGGAGACATCAGATACTATGCGGCATCAAATGTAGTGCCTTTATATTGTCATAACTAATGCACGCTATCCTTCATACTATGAACTATGGCCTGCCTTCATCTTTTCAATGTACTTGTGGATCTTTGTGTCTATTGATTGCATATTTGATTCAGGCCATCGGTGTGTTGAATGAAGTAATTCTCCTTGCCCCAAACCTGTCTGATCCATATCATACACTTGCACTAATTTATACGGCGATGAATGACAAGAAGAGAGCCTTGAATTTCTACATGATTGCTGCACATTTGACTCCAAAGGACGCTTCTTTGTGGAAACTTCTAGTAACCCGATCAATGTAAGATGTCATCATGTAGTTTGATTCTCTTCTTTTGGATGTATTATCAACTAAATTTGCATTCTGTGTTTTTAGCTTAGTTGAAAGTAATTCACATCTGTTTCATACTATATTCCACATTCTGTTTTTCCTTTGTACCATTGCCTTGTTATTCTCACTCCAAAAGAATCCACGGCTGATTTAACGAGGTCCTAATGAATGTTTTGAGGTAAGGTGCATGGATTCTCTTCTTATACTTATATTTGGTGACTTGATTTTCTGTTAGTTTGTGAGGATTTGAATAGCTATTGTCTAATAGAATCTCTCATCATATTTCCCCGTTAAGCAATAATTTCTCTTTTCACTATTAACAACATGCTTCAAATCAAGTTCTTGTGCAAGTGCTTGGATCTCAAATTTACATATATACAGTAAACGTTGGTGACTGATAACGTAAGACTTGGGCTGTTGATCATAAGAAATTTGTGTTCCAAGATCAACTTTTTTAACTCTATAGTTTTGCAGGATTTCTTATTGGATATGGTTTGCATTCTTTAGCATAAGATGTTAATAACTACTCAATTGATTAGTAGAGCAATATCTGGTATTGCTTAAGTAGGGCTTCCAGGGCTGATAAAATGAGATGGGTCCCCTGACTCATATAACAATTTGCTAGCTCAGCTATCCTTTGGTTCATCCTAGGTGAGATCATCTCTCATATCCGAGATTATTGATGTAATATGATTCTGTCACTAGTTTCTCTGGCCATCATTACTTGCACTTCTTCTTGAGCTGCGCTGAAGTCGTTAGATGTGATGAACTGACTTTTGATGATAATTTTCTAGCTCATCTTTGTATCCTCTAATTCATCCTAGGATTTCCAAAGTTGATAAAAATGAGCTTTATTGTTCTACTGATTGAACAATTTGCTAGCTCGCTGTCTATCCTTGAATTCATCCATGTTGGGTATCTCTCATCCCCGAGATTCATGTTTAACATCAAACTGATGCAATATGATCCCTTTACTAGTTTCTCATGTATTGCTCTTATCTTTTCCGTGAGCAGCTGTAAAGGTTGTTAGACGCAAGATTGAATTGACTTTTGAATCACATGTTATCCTGTGCAGAGAGCAAGGGGACAAAAGGCAGGCAAACTACTGTCTTAATAAAGCAATAATAGCAGATCCAGAAGATATTGGTCTTCGGTTTCATCGTGCTTCTCTCTACATTGAGCTCGGAGAGTATCAAAAAGCTGCTGATTCTTATGAGCAAATCGCCCGTCTCCGTCCAGCTAACATTGAAGTGCTGAGTAAAGCTACACAGGTTTACTTTTATCCTTAACATTTTTTCACCATCCTTTTTATTGCATATTTGATTAGTTTACATAAATTTGTTATGGAGTCTTACACATGCTTATCAGTTTTCAGTTTGCTGCTGGTGCTGGCGCCTGAGTTATGCTTTCAACTGATATTGCATGCATTTCCTTGAAAGAACCAAAACCTATTTAAATCTGTCCAAGTGATGTCAGAATAGAGGGTCTTGTAAGTTGAGGTGGCATGATGGGCATGGCCATGATGATCACCGCTATTACCATGCATAACGTGTATGGCCTTTAGTAACTTTTCATCGGACAATCTGAAGTCACATGTTTATTAATCATGTATTGGTTTCTTACTGTTAGCATGGTTTTTCTTTTGGAGATTGACTTCCTCCAGCTGTCACTGCTAATATTTCACTCTTTCAGTAGCCGTAGCATGACAAGTTGAGGATCCATTAACATTTCTCAATCATCAACTGTATATTGTTAACATTACTAGCGATGAGTTACTAGCGGTGAGTTAATAAGAAGGATTTTTACATTTGTGGTTTAGCTTTATTATTGGCCAATGGACTGTAGTGGGAATAGAGGATCAGTATAGCTCTCCCTGAACCAAAAGGAATTGTGGTTGATGCTTGACAAGTGTGGATGAGGCTTCTTTTGATGACAAGTGTGGAAACAGGCATGCAAATTCTAGGGAAGCATATGCTGCTCACTAAGATTTAAATGCACGAACCACAGTACCTTTCCTGATGCCTAAGATAAAATAGATGGCAAAATCTTGATTTGCAATTAACATGGTGAAAATTTCAAATGAATTCAGAGAAAGTAATTGATCAACATACTCATTCAGCATGCCTATGCACAATAGATGGCAGATTTTATTCTCTCGTATGTGTTCTCATCTATCTTTCATTTTGTTATATATATATATGTATATATCTTGCTTTTGCTTTTAGTTTACTATTGAACTTAGTTTCTTATTTTTGTTTTTAGCTCTATAAAAAATGTGGGCAACGTGAGCGAGCTGTCTGTATGCTGGAGGATAATCTCAGGAATCATGTCAATGATGCTAATTTAAGTGTTGTTGATCTCTTAGCTTCTGTACTGATGGAAACCAATGCATATGCCAAAGCTCTTGAACATATAGAGCACGCACAGCAGGTGTACTCTACTGGACAAGAGATTCCACTGTGTTTAACTATAAAAGCTGGAGTATGTCATGTTCATCTTGGACATCTGGAGAAAGCAGAGGTCTGTCTACATCTGTGTATCGCGAATTGCTAAAACATCTTAGTTCATTTTGCTCATACTATCCTCAAGTGAGGCTAGAAATTTTTTTCTCTGTGAATCATTAAATGAGATACAGTTGGTTGCTACGATTCTTTGGATGTGCATAGAGGTATACCTATTCAAGCAGTTAATTTGGTCAAAACTCTAGATGCATCTGTTGTCAATACCTGTGGTGTCATGATATGCGTTTGGGGATGTGTGCTAAACTTGTATTTGTGTTTGCTTCTTGGTCTTAGCGGTTACGTGGAACTGTGGAAGTTCGTACACCTTCACATGAACAAAACAGTAAACAAATGCAAATGTAGATGAGAGTAAAATATAGGAGGAAATTGGATGTAAAGGATGAACAGATATAAGAGAGAAAAATAATATAGGTGCTTGTTATATTTATGCCTTTGAACCTGTACAAAACTAGATTCTATTCGCAAACGTCTTTGTTTTCTTCTTCAACCAGGCATGTCCGTTGTGGTCTAGTTGCTGTAACTGATATATTAGAATCAAACTTATCATGACCAAGGTAGAGAAATAGACTTGTAAACTAATGACTGTGCTATCTTATTTACGACCTCAAGTTACCCACAATTCTTGTTTCTGGAATCTGTAAGTAATAAGCTAGTTTCTCTTTTAATGCATGAGCAAAGGATTTATTGGCTTTGATTCTGCACAGTAATTTCCGCACTTTTTTCTTATTGGTCTTGTCTTGATAGAAAGTAAACCTAATATAGTGGAAACTTTTGTGATCTAATAGGTGCTGACTATATCCCTAGTTGAAATGGGACTGCTGGGCATCCCTGCTTATACTTTCATGGTTCTTCTCATGCCCAATGAACTTAACAGACTCTATTGCGTCTTCTTCACATGAACAAAACCCAAATATCCACTGTTAAAGAGTCTCTTCTTCTTTGGCTAAAATGAAGAACTCAATTTTCTATCATTTTGCTTTATAACTAATATTACATATTTCACGATACAAAGACGATTAGAATGATATTTGTCCAACAGTATTTTATAGATTGGCAGTAATCAATGTCTTTATCAAGTAAAATCTTTTGATGATGGAGAAACATCAAAACCCAGTCTATAGAGTTTTTGGGTTATGCGTGAGCTTCTTACTTCAGTCTTATCTAGTGATGCTCTTGCTAATCTCAAGTAGCACTGGTTTTGATGATGTGGCTAGCCTCCACATTCTTTGGCTTTTATCTGTTTGTTTCTTTGCTAGATCTCTTTGTTTTTGTGTGAGTTATTAAAGTTGTAATTCCTTCTTAAAATCATGAAATGAATTACATACTGTCTCTCTTGCCTCTCTCTGGTTTTCTAGAACACTACAGGTTCATATGCCATATGTGCCTGGGATGTCAACCAGATTATAATTATTTTGTTTTGTTTCTATATTTGTCTTTTTGAGCAAGTTAAACTAGTATTAATATTACTTGTTTAATGAATGTTACTTCTGCATTAGCTTTTATAATCCATTGTTCAATATTTTTCATTTGAGTAGCATGAGGAGTGAGTTTGTTCGTTATCTTTATCACCATACTGGAATAAGTTGGAACATTACATTCAAAGTTCATCAATGTATCATTTAAATGAAAGCCTTACATATCTTGTCCTCATGTGGCTTGTTTCAATTTCTGATTTGGAACCTTTTGTGGCTTTTGGTTTCAACTTATTTGCATTTTACTCATGATTTTTGCTATCTACCGCAGGCTCACTTCAATGCTTTAAAACCAGAGAATGCATCTACTCATCCTGACTTAATCATTGATGTTGCCGACTCATTGGTGACTGTTGGGCAGTATGAATCCGCATTAAAATACTACATGATGTTAGAGGAAGATGCACACAAGTACAATGTAAGAAAATTTAATTAATATGTTGATTTCATTTTCTTTCAAATGATGGGATACAGCGGAATACTTTTCTAGCACTAGGACACAACTAGCAATTGACCTTCTCATATTCAATCCTATGCTTAGGGCTATCTACACTTGAAAATTGGAAGGTGTTACGCTTCTCTGACGAAAAGAGCACAAGCTATTGAATATTATTACAAAGGTAAATAAAGGAATCAGAAGAATATGTTACCTTGAAACTATAGTGTAAACGAAGTTGTTTAATATGAACGTTGATGTCTGGTGTTTTATTATTTACCTCGAGGCATTTCTGTGCTTTATCTTGTAAACCTTTCTTATCTCATTTACAATAATCACTGATATGTCTGACCATCTTTATTTCTTGGCAGCTGTTAAAAAACTTAATGACAGTGTTGATGCTCGGTTAACATTATCGTCTCTTCTTCTTGAAGAAGATAGAGATGATGAAGCCATTTCTGTGCTATCTCCTCCACTAGAATCAGGTATCCTCGTACTTGTTAAATTACTTGAAAATATCCTTGTGCTGTTTGTAACTTGCTGTATTTTGTCCTCAGAGTCAGCTCTTGATACAGAATCAGCTATGTCTAAATTATGGTGGCGTAGTGGGAAAATAAAGTTAAAGCTTTCCCAAATTTATAAAGCCAAAGGGTCATTTGAGGCTTATGTAGATGTATTGTTTCCAATAATTCGTGAGACATTGTTTCTCGAGACAGTCCAGCAGAAGGTAATTTGATACAGCTCCCCCTTTTCTTTTTTGTTTCTCCACCCTTCAGCCCCTGTCTCCCTAGTCTACTTATTTGAACAATATGTAACCAGAATGAAAACTTCTGAGGTGAATGTGATGGTTTCTGTTTTTTTTTCACCCTCTTTTCCTTGAAACAGAATTTTATCCATAGAGATGAAAGGTGTGAATAGTACAAGGATAAGATAAAATTACAAAGCAATTCTTTCAGTTTATACTGCAGAATGTGCAACCTTGACATTAATTGCTTATACTGCTCTGGCACACTGGCAATGGGAAGCATGATATCCTATCCCGGAAACTCTTCAGTGGCTCAGCTTGGTTCCCAAAATTATTTTACTTCTTTTTAATTGAAAAAAGAGAAACTCCGCCATGACGCATCTTGCTTCCAAAATTATGTTTCTTTCTTTTTAAATAAAAAACCCAAGTGATCTCCACTGTTGACTTATATATCCATTTATGGAACAAAGTTGCCAATTCTTCAAAAAAGTCTCAGCATTAAAGCAAAATTAAGTTCAAGATGATATTTATGTCTCAATCCTCAATATACAAAAGGAGGCCTCTTGGATGATGACTTGAGAGGAAGATGGTGGAGTTTCTGATCAGGAAAATGAGGGCTGAGTGATCTGCAGAAGTACAAAGAAGCGCAGACAAGATAGGAGTTTCTGCAATTTATTGTAGAAGGATGAAACAAATACCTGAATCTTTAAGTGTTAACTGGTCATAGTCATGCAATTTTTAGTTTTGTTTCTGTTTCATGTATCCAGCTAAATATTTCCTGTTTCACCATCGTTTTTCTTTCTGTCTTTTCATATGCTCAGTTTTATCCCCTGATGTTGATGATGAAGATTGATCATGTTTATGTTCTAGCTGTGCAATGAAAAAGAATCCATAAAACCATGGATATGGGTGTCGAAATTCAAAGCTCATGTTGATTTGGGACAACCTTACTTTATACACTATAGCAACTTTTGTAACAATGTTCTTCATTTCAATATCTACTCTGACTTTTCAAATCTTTTACTTGTCAATTCAGGTTAAAGCCCGTAAACGACTGTCTAGAGGTGTTCTTTCAGAAAGGGCAAAAGTGCTAGATGATCATCAAACTGACAATGTGTTTCATGGATTTAGGCCTGTTGCTTCATCTGCTGATCTGTGAGTACTTTGTGTACTGCTCACTTTTGACATTAAGATTTCTGAAGTCTTAAATAGGTGATACTTTGGCAAATACCTTTCTCATCCAATTCAAGTAAGCTTTTATTTGTTTGGGTGGGAATATATCCACTTAAGAAATCTAATTAAAGATTTTTAGATTTGGCTAAAATTGAATCCTTCATAACGAATCTTACGACTCATATATCAAGAAGCTTTACCACCATGATTTTTTGATTACTTCTTTGGGATATCTACATGGTGTATTGTATACATATCTCTATTTTAATTTCATATCTAAATGTTATGGGTGGATTATACTACACATTGTAGTAAGTATTGTGCATATTTGAGGAATAAAGTTACCTATCTAGTATGGAGTGAATCTTTTTGATTTTCATTTGAAGAGTTTAAATTTCTATTACATATGTATGTTGTTCTTGTACATACGTGAATTGGAATATAGCATACTTTAATGATTATAAATATGTAGGGCATTCATTTGGTCAAACCAAACCAAATTGAGCCGAGAATTTGGTACCGAGTGTTCGGTATGTGAAAATGCCATATTGAATACTGAACAGAATAAGTTGGTTTGTTGTGGTGGCTTCATCTTCCATCTCCTGGAACAGGTCTAAAGCTTCCAGAGCAAAGAGGTTGCTCCAGAAGAAGGCTGCAGTGAGGGAAGCAAAAAGAGCAGCAGCATTGGCTGCTGGAATTGATTGGAAGAGTGATGATTCAGATGATGAATCTCCAGTAAGGAATAAAAATTATGATCCGAGTTTAAGTGAAAAATTCTTTTTGTGCTGGGCACAGGATTTGACTTTGGATTATCCTGTTTCCACTTTTATGCTGACATAATAACTCGTGCAGCAAGTCTTTCGGGAGCCTCCATTGCCGGATCTTCTAAAAGAAGAGGGAAATCATGTTATGATTATAGATGTGAGTTAATGGATTGCATACCCTGTTTTCTCTCGTGTTATTTGGTGTCCATGCATGTGTCTCTGTGTGGTTTTGTTTTCCTTTAACAGTAAGATTAGAAATCACATGTAAAAGCTTACAGAAATATTGGCTGAAGAAGTGAATCAAATGTGGATTAGGCAATCATTGATACAATCTTTTCCCCATGATTTTATCCCTTACATTATACAATTTAATTCAAGTCAGGAGAATAAGACACTGGATTCAAAGTCATTTATTCCTATTTCCTGGTGACCCAATTGAACTCTCAGCTAGAAGTTTGCTTATTGACCTGGGGGGAGAATGAATGGAAGAAGTGTTCTGAATCAACAGAGTTCATTTTGTGAAGCAGTACCATAACAGATTAGTTCATTTTGCTTTTTATAGAAGAGATCTAGCAAAGGTCATTATATTGTAGTTAAATATTGGAATTCTAATACAAAAACGTTTTGAGTAATTTAACCCATATTATGTCTGGTAAGCAATATCTTTATTTTGTTTCTGATCTGATTTTCTGGGTGGTTAAGCACAACTGAAACTTTTTATTTCTAGCGTCATCTGTTGTCCTTTACCTATATTGATTGGCAATTCATTTCTTAATATTCCTTACCAAAATAAACTTTCATACAATATCTAGTTATGCAAGTCATTATCCTCATTGCGGAGGTATTGGGATGCATTAGAGATCATCAATCTCAGCCTGAAGCTGGAGTGGAACACATTGTCTGTTCAGACGAAGGAGGAGCTTCGTACTCTTGGAGCTCGTAAGTTTTAATACTTGAGAACATTTCTAGGTTCTTTTTTTGTCCCCTAAGTCTGTTGTTCTGCAATTTATAGTCAATTTAACCTTCTTATGTTTGTGGGATGGACTGTGTATTGATAGTTGTAAGAATGCCTAAAGCATTTCATGTCTTTTTTAACTTGTAGAAATAGCATATAATATTTCTGATCCTGCACATGGGTGGGATTGCGTGCGTTACATTGTTAGTCGGCATCCCTTCAGCTTTTCTGCCTGGAATTGCTACTACAAAGGAATATTGAGGTACTGATGCTCCTGTTTATGTTGTCAATGTTTCTATTCGTATTTAAATGTATATCACAGAGTCAAATGTTGTTCTATAAATCTGACATTCAAAGTTATGAGGATGTTTCTTTGCATAATGTGCTAATGTTATTGGGGCCACTTGGATCTAATTTAACCGATAAATTGAAGATGGATGACATTATATTCCATCTACAGTTCATAATGCGCTAAAGAAATGATGGTTTATTAACATGGATCCCATGCTTAATAACGATCATATTTTGATATTTATCTTTTATAGCTCTTCACAAGAAAGTGATGGCTAAGTATCTGTTGCATGCAGCAGGATTATTTGTACTGAGGTGAGGGGAACACCCCCCAACACACACACACACACACGAGACAGAGAAAGAGAAGAAAGAAAGAAAACGAAATGGTATTGGTAAAAGGTTGTTTGGAGTTTTCTTGGATGAAGTATTATAATTAAAGACAAATCCCATCAGATAGAACGATAAGAATCACTGACTGGTTTAATACTAAGAAGATGAATAGAAACTATGGCTCCAACAACTCGTTACTCAGCTGTTCTGTATCAACAGTGTTCATGACTTTGTTCCTGCACTTCTTAAACCAAAGAACATACAGTTTACCGTCCTCATGCCCATGCTCAATATGGCTTCTGACCTATGTTCTCTGTTGTATGTTTAATTTTGCTTCCTTATGCCGTTTCTTTTCAACTATAGAAACAATAGAATTGCAAAGCACCACAAGTTCCTTCATAACATGAGAGTGAAACACAAAGATTCTGTACCACCAATCCTTATTTCTGCACATCAGTTTACCATGATTAGTCAGCATCAAGCAGCTGCTCGGGAATATTTAGAAGCCCATAAACTGATGCCTGACAATCCCTTGATAAATCTTTGTGCAGGTATGCCTCTTTACCTCGTAAAAAAGATTAAAACTGGGAAGAGAAAATGTTGATATTCCTTGTGCTTGCTGGAGAAAATCTAATGCATTGTGTTTCCTTATATCTTTTCAGGAACTGCCTTGATAAACTTAGCGCTTGGCCTCAGACTTCAAAACAAGCACCAGACTCTATTGCAAGGGCTTGCTTTCTTATATAACAACTCCCGACTTTGTGGAGACAGCCAGGTTTTGTTCTATTGAGCCTCGTTGTGTGTGTATATTCATTTATATACCCGCAAATTGCAATACCGTAGCATCGTTTTTCACTCAATAACTCAGCATTGTACTGGGGTTCCATTCTCACAACTGCTTCATTGCGAAGATAATTCCCTTGAACTTGTGTACAATATGAGCTAAAAGCAACCGCCAAATCTTGTTGCAGGAAGCGTTATATAACATTGCTCGGGCATACCATCATGTCGGTCTGGTTTCTTTGGCTGCTACTTACTACGGAAAGGTATTGGCGATTCGTGAGAAGGATTATCCGATCCCAGTACTCCCAAATGAGGATCCGGATCGTGTGGATGATAAAAGGCCGGGCTACTGCGATCTTCGTCGAGAAGCAGCTTACAATCTGCACTTAATCTATAAGAAGAGTGGGGCACTTGATCTTGCCAGGCAAGTCTTGAAAGATCATGTTGTCTTGTGATACATTCAAATGTGTATATTCATCTCCTGCAGATGCAAATGTTGCATAGTACAGGCTAGATAGAATTATGTCAATCCCAACCCTTCTTTGGTAATCTAATATTATATATTTTATTAGAAAAATATATTTACATCTTCAATATTACACTGATATAATAATAAATAAGATGAAACTACTAATTAGAGTGATGTTTATGTAAAAAGTCAGTTGCAACGGGAAGAATCTATTTTGAAAAAAAGACCATCTTTACTATTGTGACCATATATATGAAGGTAAAATGTAAATAATAGTTTTTTATATTGTAAGAGAAAAGGATATTCGAAATTAAGAAAATCATAATTTATCTTACATAATTTGATTTATAGAACTTTGTGAACTTGACAATTGAGAAAGTTTGCCGTCGAAATATTGCAGGTCAATAATTGGTAAGAAAGTATATATTGAAAAGCGTAAACTATATTGACACATTTTGAGGTTAGTTTTAATTATACAAATATTTTTGTCTTTTGTATGATTACAGCTATACCTCCTGAAGGGTGTTAGTGTAATAAGAAAAATGCATTGAATATAGTCTCAAAAGGACGAATTTGCCTCCCAAGACATCAAAATCATAAAATACTCGAGGGGTTCCCATCTTTTAGTGGCCTGACCCGTCTAACTCAATGACTCGATTTATCATCCGTTGATACAGAATACATCTGACATCAATCTATTGGAGATGTGGTCCGTACGGGCTCAGGGACATAAGCTTGTATAAATATATGGAGAGCCTACTTAATAGGTATAAATTTATTTCTATTAGATTGCATTATGCGATTCCATTAATTTCGAAGTCAAAACTTAAGCATTGAAAAGTTTTTAGTTGGGGCCAGCTTAACCAGCCTAACGCTCGTGTGCAAATCAACCTTATTCATACAAATTGAGATATTCATCAAGATCCTTATTCCAAGACATCACCAGATCACTATTTAATCGCTGATGACCTCGACTCAAATTGTTGTCAATTGCGCATTATGAGTTGAGGTTATATTAACTCCTTTAATCTCAAATATTATTAGATCTGTGAACCATAAATTCAAGCTCAATTCATATAGTTTCTTCTTTTGCTAAACTTAAATCCGACTCATACAGGTATATATATATATATATATATATATATTATGAGTTTCTACTTATTTGGATTGGCTAATGCTAAGCAAATATTTCTTACAGTTGAGGAGTCAACTAACATGTGCACATAGCAAAAACATTTTATATCCTTTTCTGCAACCTAAAATCTTGCAACATCTCTTTATGTCTCAAAGGGCACATTCCAACTTCTTTGTCTTACGACATTCAATAAGTTACACTTGTCTTACAATACTAGTAATGAATACGTGAGTTGCACGTGAGTCATATAATTAGATTAAAGTAATAATATAATTTTAAAATTTAATAATTAGATTTAAAATATATTAATTAATTGACGATATAAAAAGATGCAATTTTCCAAATGTTGATCAATTTGAACAATTCTTTTAATATATAGAAAATTAAAAACAAATTGAAAATACTAAATATAAATACAATATTATAACTTAATTTTTATCTAAGTCGTTGCTTCTATTAGTCTTTATCTTTTTATTTTTTATTTTTTATCATGATTGCTAGTAACATCTTTTTTTGTTTGGTTGTAATGATTATCGAACCAATCGTTATGAAGATAAATAATAATACTTGTGTGTGAAATATTTTTTCTTGAACTTACTTCAAGTTTGATTCTCGTATAAGTTGTTTAACGATTAATCAGACTATTATTTATGTTAAAAAATAATTAATAATTTTATGTCATTGCTCTTATTATTTTGAGTCTAAATTTCAAAAGATCTCGAGATCCAAAATAGAAAATTTTTGTAGTGCTCTTTTCTCTCGAAAAGTATCTAATTAATTGTGTTGCTAAGCAAAGAAAAAAATGATAGTGTTGCCATCAAAATTTTGGAATAAATTACCAATTAAAACCCAAATAAATTTACTGATAATTAGGTTCCAAATTAAAATTCATATGAAATTTGGGCTTTACATATTTTCGAGATAATAAATTCGGAATGAATTCATACTAAACTTGGTCTTAAGCGTCTTGACATATTGATTCAAAATAAAATACAAAATAATTCTTTTATTTTGGATTGGTTAAGTGGGTCAAAGCATATTCAAGTACAACTTGTTAGAAGACTGATCCATGTCAAAGCCCATATTTTCAAGTTTAAACTACGTAAGTCTTGATCATACCTATAAAGAGGAACATTTACACACAATAAGACACCTCTCAAACACACATACACACACACACACACACACACAATAGGACACACAAGCCAAATTCTTACAACTCAAGTCCTAAACAAGTCCAAAACTCTCTACATCTTCCAAAGTTATGCAATCGCGAAGGTTCTACGTCTTCCTTGACATCAAATGTTTGATACCATATTTCAAGGTAGCTTGTGATTTTCTCCCACAACAGGACACACAAGCGTGGCCTTTTTTTTATATATATAATTTTGGTATCTTCTTTTTTGTAGATCTTTTTTTTTTTTTTACTTTTCTAATTTCATAAGGGGTAAATTGCATTTAGCCCAAACCTTAAGTAGCAATATTATGTTGTATATGTTGAAACTTTGAACTACTTTTTCTTTTATTTTATCAATCTTTGAAAAAGTGCGTAGAGTTTTACTTAATTAAAAAAAAGTCGTTCTACTCTACTATTACTACCCTAAGTGGACAACTTAAATTTTCAAATGTTTTTTGATTTTATGATAATATTACTGATAGTAATTTATTTTTCTTATTGTTGTTTCTTTTTATAATTTTATATTTAACTACATCTATTTTTCTTATAGATTTTTCTTTAACAATTAAAAAAACTATAACTTAATTTACAAAAAAATGCAATTCAACCTCGAAATAAAAGAGAACTTAATTAATTTGTATTAATCAAGTGCTCAAAAGAATATAGATATTTAAAATGCTAATTAAGTTCATCTGACTCCCTTTTTTATCCTTTATTAGTTTTTTTATTTACTTATCTTGGTACTCTATAATATTTATTTTTGTCAATTATTTTCTCCCTTTTTAATTAATCCAATAATATTTTTCATGTTCTGCATTTTGTTAATTATTTTCATGGGATGTTCTTTCACCATATCTTATGGATTGTGACCTTAATAACTAATTTTTATTTATTATTAAAATAGATCTTATGAAGAAGTATACATACATTTTTAGAAAGGAAACAAACATTGTCGGAATTTACACTTTAATTAATAATATAATATAATAAGATAGTGCTTAATATGCTTTGTTATTTATTGGAGTTTTAGTTTAATATTACATATATAGTTCATTCAGAGTTTTACTTTCAAATATTATAATATAAAACCTAACAAATTAATTTTTTTTTAATATATTTAAAGTCTATTCTGACATATTAATTGAATTGAAAATTATATTTAACCTTTTATGTTGTTTGCAATTCTTGTAGTTAGTGAAATGTTGGTTAAATGCATCATGATAGTTAATTTGGTTTCTCTTTTTCTTTTATTACATATTAATAAGTATTTCACACACATATATATATTTATGCATATTATTGTACTATATATATTACTATGACTATTACCTATTTACCAGTTATACTTCTCTATATCTAAAATAATACTCCGGTAGTATCCATATACATGCTTCTTTAGAAATATTTCATACTATTTGGATTTTTTAATCGACTATACTATCCCTTGTTAAATTATAAGTAACAATCATAAAAGTAAAGTGAAAAACATAAACATTCCTATCACTCCAAGTTCTACAAGAAGCTACACTAACACCAAGACACAATTTGTGGATAACGAAAATGATATCTTCTATAGTAATAAACTTAAGTCCGTAATTTCTGTCACAATTGTTAGAATGTGCAATTATTATGATTGTCTATAGTTTTTTAGTATATTTTTATGATTGTTAATAAACTTTGATAAAAATGTAGTTTGGTCATCACAAATATTAAAAAGTATGAAACAAGAAATTATTATTATTTCCAAAGTACTGCACCGCTAAGTTTAATTACGTATGTCTTTTTCCATATTTAAGCTTTATTAATTTAGTGTACGCAAATATTCCAAAATAAAATAAAATAAGAAAAGTAATAAGTATAATCGGTCAATTGTTCATTTAGATTTTAATAGTGTCAAGTTGATAATTCTTATATCTATGCCAATAACTTATTGAATGACCTACTTAATAATTATTTTTATGATATCTATTACAATCTTATTAGTAACTATATTAATAAAATTATAACATGTAAAATAAAAAAAATTAGAAGATCTATTGAACCGTTCACACTTTTATAATAGTCTAGACAATGTTTATCAATGGTTTGCATGCCCATTTTTTCTTTTTTCTTTTTATTTTTGAAAGCATATATGTGTGGGGAAGGATTCTATCATATATTGTTGAAAAGATTAAATTTTGTACACTAACATTTTGTTTTATTATATTTGAGATGATTAAAGAAATCATATAAGGTATCTAGTAATTATACCTCAAATGTTCAATTCGCATTTTAGTCTATCTTACTACAAAAGTATTCACTACACATGATTAGTGATTTAATTGATTGTCATTTTTCTTTTAATTATGTTACTCTTCAAAATGTTTGTTTTACATGACAATTCAGTTAATTGATTTTTATTTGTCTTCTAACATTTCTTTTAACCTATGCTAGAAATTTCTTAACATTAAATCCTTTCAATTTTCACTAATTTTTCTAGTCATTCGTTGTTATATTATAGGGATATTTTTTATCTAGTGAGTATATTATATTATGAATATAATATACTAAAAAATGATATGTGTAAATAAGTATAATGTGATAAGTAATTAATAAGAATAAATGTGTGTAATGTGAAAAGTAAATAATAGGAATTAATATTTCAAAATTATATGCCAACAACAAAAATATACAATAAGAAATTTAAATGTACGAACATAACATAATAAAAAATTTATAGTAGTTTGGGTCCATGTCCATTAATTATGATAGCTACTGTAAACTAATCGAGTTACATTTTAATGGATAATTTTTTTTATCATGTTAAATTTCACATGAAGTCATTATTTTTCACTTGAAGTCTATAATTTTATTTTATCTTTTCATGAGTGTCATTTGCTTTTGATAGACCAAAGAATTAAAATAAATAATCTACTTATAAATTTTAATCTTTATACACTCTCTCAAAATCTTGATTTTTGGCATACCATCAAATATAATAAATATAGATACATTATGTAAAAGATACTATCACATTTGCTCAATGATACAAAAGGACTTCTCTTAGAAAAAAATATATTTTTAATAAATTTTCCCTTTTGTAATTTAGTTTCTGAAAGAAAAAAAAATTAGTATCACCTTTTGATTTTCTTCATAAAAAATAAATTTAACAACATTTAAAACTAATAAAAATTCAAAATATTTGAATTATATGCTAAGAATACATATGTACAATAAGAATAATAAAAAAATTCTAATATTTGAGTTTGTGACCATTAATTTTCACGTGTAGATACTGTAAAGTAATGGGATTGCATTTTAATAAATAACTCGTCCTATCACGTCAGATTTCCTACTCTGGACTTCAAAATTAAAAAATAAGTAGATAGTGACAATTATGAAAAGATAGTAATGAATACCTAAGAATGAAAAATAATATGAAATTATATGTAAATATCACTAAAAATAAAATGGATGAAGGAAATTTGGTTGAGAAAATATCACAAATCTTTTTAGTCAAAAGTATCATTCAATAAGAGGTTTAAATAAATGAACATGAAAGTTACTGAACAAAACTTGCAAAAATAGAGAACTTTATTACAAATAAAACCATATAAACTAATTTAAGCAAAACATTCATGATTATATCTCCATACCTTGAAAAGAGGGCAAGAAATGCAATGGTTTAGTTAACTTTTTTCTAATTGAAATTGAAAAATAAAGGCAATCAACTATTATTAGATAAAAATATATGTTCATTTAGTGATAAGTAAATAAATCATGACTATTTGATTGAAAAAATTATGAAATTAAAAAAAGAATAATATGAACAGATTATTGTAGCTAAAGATAAATATTTGAATAGCAAAATCATTAATCAACAACAGAACCAAAAAGTATTCAATGTAACATGAAGGAAAAAGAGATAATTGGAAAACAAAAATTCAAAAAAGTTTAAGTAGATACTCAAAAATTAATCATAAGAGCAAATAAATAAATTATAAAATTACAAAGCTTTTAAAGTAAATATAAGAATACGTCATGGTATATTCCCCACAAGAAAAAGTAAAAAAATAATATTTAAAAGAAGAAAAAAGATTAACTAAAACAAAAAAAGGAAAATACATAAACGATGTGAAATTGGACCTCAAAAAGCAAAAGAATAAGAAAAAAAAATTCATTGGTAATGTATTAGGGAAAGAAGCTAGTATTGCTCTATTAGGTTACCCTTTACATTAATGAAAAATATAATGTCATGTATATTATATATTGAAGCCTTTTTATTTTCTAAAAACAATAATAAAAGAAAATTACAATTGAAAATTTCATATACTTACAAGTATGATCGTCCTTTTGTATTGCAATACATTCAAACCTATGAGGCTTACAATATAGTTATCGTTAAATTTTTGATAGAGCTACATTAAAAAAAAATTCACTAAGAAAAAAAAATTCATATGGGAGGAGATGGCAAAATGTATTTTGTAACATAATTTTTTAAACAGAGCAATGGTCTATAATTTTCAAACCTGAATAGTAATGAAAGATTAAAAACCAAATTCAATCATAAAAAACTAAGAAAAAGGAAAAAGAGAACATTAATTTAAATGAAACTAAAAACTTGCTTTATTAGTATTAATAAAACAATAAAAGATTATCAATAAATATGTTAGTGAAAGATATAAATTATAAACAATAATAATATTACCTGATTAAATAAAAAATTTACTACATGAGATATACCAAATTCATTGCTTTAAGTTTAGTGACTGAAAAGTATGTGATTAAAATAAAAATAAATTATTAATTAGAGACATAATAAATATTTTTTATGATAAAAAATGAATCCTAAATTTGATTTAATTAGTATCCTAATTTTGAAGGTAGAATATAAGATAAATAGTAATCTTGAAGATAGGATTTTTAGATAAATACAAATTTAATTTGTAATTTAAAATAGATTATATTTATAACCAATGGGATTTTTCTTGATAATTAAAATATTCAAAATTATCAAAAATTAATATTTTGGTCAAAATTAACTTCATTGTGGTAAACTATCATTTTACTATATTAGAATGAACCCTGCGGTATGCACGGAAACTTAAAAATTTTATAGTGTTTTTTTTTCATAAATTTCTAAATTACATAATGATATAACGTATTTTAATAGCCGTCTTACTGTATACAATAGTGCAAACTTATTTATACAAAACTTAATATTAAATTTTGTATTAAATTTATTTACGCAATATTTGAAAATAAAATTAGAAATATTATCATATTTTTGCACATTGAGAAAAATTATTTTATAAGTTTCAAATACTATTGTTGACGTCAAAATAT
The DNA here is from genome assembly GCA_034509735.1 of Sesamum alatum. Taxonomy (NCBI): domain Eukaryota; kingdom Viridiplantae; phylum Streptophyta; class Magnoliopsida; order Lamiales; family Pedaliaceae; genus Sesamum; species Sesamum alatum. Next base: position 1,319,487 of record JACGWO010000004.1, read on the forward strand.
TTTGGAATAAATTACCAATTAAAGCCCAAATAAATCGGCTAATAATTGGGTTCCAAAATAAAAGTCCATAACAAATTTGGGCTTATCATAAAGAAATTAAATTCATAAAGCCATATTAAGTTCGGATCTTATTTAATTTTATGGGTCAATCCAAAATAAATATAAATTTATTATTTTGGGTTGGCTAAATTGAGCCAGATACATGTTCACAATGCAGTCCATCAAAAGACTAGTCTATGTCAAAGCCCACGGTGATCAAGCCTAACAGACATGAGCCCAAGCTACCATATCCCTACTCATGACTATAAATAAGGGGCCTGCACCATTCTAGTGAAGATTTCCAAGAGCATTGGAGCACAAGACAAGAAGCCACTCCATACAACAAAAAGAAATCCAAAGGGACCCAAGTCCAAAAGCTCTCTGCCACAACGAAGATCCACGACCACGAAGGTTTCACGTCTTCCTCGGCATCAAATCCATCAAGCCTTGATACCAAATTTCAAGCTGATACGTAGTTCCCTCACAAATTCGGAGGAAATTACACATCAACGCCCAAGAATAAGCTTCAAGCCCTTGGATCAACATTCGGAAGAAAGAATCAGGGGTTTACATCCAAATTAGAGATTGTAAACCACTTTTTTAATCAAATTAATATATCATTTGGTCAATATTTTTTCTTGTCCTTTAATCATTTTTGCAGACACAAAATTTTGTGTGAACAACTATATATATATATTCTTATTCACTTAATAAAATACATTATGTAAAAGATATTGTCCTATTACCTTATGATATAAATTATCCTAAAAAAGTGTGATGTGTATTAAATGATCCTTTTATAAAATTTCTAAAAGTAAGAATAAAAATAGCATGAACAACACTTTTTATTTCCTTCAAAAAAGGAATAATATTTGAAACTAATAATATATATATATATATATATATTAGAATTTTATGATAGCAATATACACAATAAGAAAGTAAAAATGGGACGAACATAACATAATAAAAATATCGGGTTTAATGCAATTTACCTCACTGATAGTGATAGGAAATCAAAATAGGAAAAAAAAAAATACTAAATGCCCTTAAGATGTCAAAGAATTTACAACAATGCCATCGAGGGAAGTTGGCGACGGTTACTTGAAGGAAGTTACAAAAGAAGTGGGGAACGCTAAATTACCAAGGTGTCCTCAGCAATCAAATCCAGGTCGTCGGATTGAGGGTAGTTGAGGGACGATATTGTAGTTTTACCCCCTGTAATTTACTATAAATAGGGAGAAAAATTCATTTGTAACATATGTGAACTTCATTAATAGAAATCAAGCTTTCTATTTTCTATCTTGGTATTTCCTTGCAAAGTCACCTCGAGTTAACGTGTTTAGGCTAATCACCTCCTGAATCACACACCATCAGCTTGGCGCCGTCTGTGGGAAGCTAGTCTAGGTATTGAAGATGAACACTCATTCGAGAGCAAGGAGTGCGAACGTGGGGTAGGAAGACCTCGAGAGAGGAAGGGGAGAGGAGGAGCAAGGCCATGCCCTGGAGAATCCACCAGCGCAAGGCCAAGAGGAGGAGAGGCACGAGGAGGTTGAAACTCCACCTCCATCCCCAGTTATTCAAATAACTCACGAGGCTCTTCGCCAATTGGTGGAAGAGGCATCCGCCCAAGCCGCCGAGAGGGCTGCCCCCGCGACCCCTTCGCAATCCTCGGAGGGGACAAGACGCTCCCTTGGGTGAGCAGAGGCCCGGGGACACCATCGAAGGCATGGATTACAAGGAGGAGGTCAACAGCAGGGCCACACAGCCTGAGGATAACTTTTTTCCTTCGCCTCATCGTAGGGGCGTGGGCAAAGAAGATTATTACCCGTATCCACCATATGGGGGACATGAAGACAACTACTTTCCACTCCCTCAGGAGGAGGTGCCACAGGTGCAAGGAGGTGGACATCGTGAGAGGGAAGGTCCTCCCCCGCATATATTCCCCAATCCATTGGGGCCTTCAGGGTACCCGGCGTGGCCTTTGGTAGTGGCGCCGCGGCGGCGAGCCCTTTCGCCCTCCACATATTGGCAGAAGCCATCCACCCAGGGGTCAAGATCCCAAGTTTGAATGGGTACAGTGGAGTAGGGGATCCTCAGGATCACTTTGACCGCTTCTTGGCTAGAGCGGACTTGCTGGACATCAGCGATGCAACATATTGTAAGCTATTTCGTACTGCCCTCTCAGGGAAGGCAATGGCATGGTTCAACCAGCTACCCCCAGGGACTATTGAGTCATTTGAGCAACTCTCTCAGCGCTTCCTGCACCACTTCTCAATAAACAGGCGGTATCCCAAGACTGCTTCATACTTGTTCACAATAGTTCCGCGGGAAAATGAGAGTCTAAGGGAATATGTGCAGGGCTTCTCAGAAGCAGTGTTGGAAGTTCCGCACGTGAATCCTGAACTTCAGGCGAGCATCATGCAACAGAATTTGAGAAGAGGACGGTTTAAAGAGTCGATTGCGGGAAAGCCTCCCTCGACTCAGGAAGAGTTGTTGTTAAGAGCAGAGAAATACATCAGGATAGAAGAGACAGTGGGAATACGTCCAGCAAATCCCCTCAAGCGGAAGGCTGATAGCGAGGAAAGAAGATTTCCCCCCAGGTTAGAGGGGGTCAGGCGAGAACGCAAGCTACCGTTGCTGGGGGATTTAGTACGGTATACCCCGTTGAATACTCCACGAGTTCAGGTTCTCGCCGTGGCTGAACAACAAGGGCTAATGAGATGGCCCTATCCGATGAAGGACAATCTCAAAGAATGAAATCTAACAAGTACTGTCACTTTCATAAGGATCGAGGCCACACACTGAGGAATGCCACCATTTGAGGAATGAAATTGAGAAACTCATCAGGAGAGGTTACCTGAAGGAATTTGTGGGAAAGATGAAGCAAGGGCCCCCGGGAGGTCACCTGCGAAAGTAAGCAGACGACACCCCGTCTCAAGATGGGGGATAAAGTGGAGGCAGACCAGGAGAGAAAAGATAACCTTCCGACCGTCGGAGTGATTGTGGTCATTTCAGGAGGACCAATCGGCGGGGACTCGGGGCGAGCCAGGAAAGCTGGCGCGAGAGCAACAGGGAACGTTGCCAACCAAGTTGCTTACAGTGAGGTCAAGGAGATACCTCGAGCACACTCCACGGGAGAAATGGTTTTTAATGACAAAGACCTGGAGGGGAGCCTTCCCTCCTGCAATGATGCAATAGTCGTGGCAGCCTCAGTATCCAACTTTTGGGTGAGGAAGATTTTAATAGATAGTGGAAGTTCAGAAGATATCCTTTTCACAAAGCCTTTTCTCAGATGAGGAACGATAATGTGCAACTCACGCTCGTCAATACCCCCTTGACCAGCTTCAGCGAAGATGTAGTTGCGCCATTAGGGGAGGTCACGTTGCCAATATCAGTAGGGACATACCCCAGGTGAGTGACGAGGTTTGTGAAGTTTCTGGTGGTGGATGCACCTTCTACTTATAATGCAATCCTCGGAAGACCGAGTTTGAATCTCTTTCAGGTTGTGATATCCACCTATCACATGAAGGTAAAATTCTCAACGCCTGAAGGCGTAGGAGAGGTGGTGGGGGACAGGAAGCAAGCAAGAGAATGTTATGCCAATATATTAAAGAAATCGATAGATGTCCCTGAGGGGAAAGGCGAGGGCAGTGGAAGTTTGGTCGCGGCAAAGGAGTCCCCTGGGAGGTACCTTGGTGAGCCAGACAAAGGAAGCTCCCGAGAGGAGCAAATAGAGGAAACCGACGAGAAGCTAAAAAGAGAAAAGTTGAAGAGAAAAGAATGGAGGCCTTCGAGGAGATCAAAATGGTGGAGCTCCTGGATGATCCCAAGAGGGCGTTGAAAATCAGGTCATTGTTGTCCTTGAGGGGAAAGGCGAGGGCAGTGGAAGTTTGGTCGTGGCAAGGGAGTCCCCTGGGAGGTACCTTGGTGAGCCAGACAAAGGAAGCTCCCGAGAGGAGCAAAGAGAGGAAACCCGAAGAGAAGCTAAAAAGAGGAAAGTTGAAGAGGAAAGAATGGAGGCCTTCGAGGAGATCAAAATGGTGGAGCTCCTGGGTGATCCCAAGATGGCGTTGAAAATCGGGTCATTGTTGTCTTTGAGGGGAAAGGCGAGGGCGGTGGAAGTTTGGTCGCGGCAAGGGAGTGCCCTGGGAGGTACCTTGGTGAGCCAGACAAAGGAAGCTCCCGAGAGGAGCAAAGAGAGGAAACCTGAAGAGAAGCTAAAAAGAGGAAATTTGAAGAGGAAAGAATGGAGGCCTTCGAGGAGATCAAAATGGTGGAGCTCCTGGGTGATCCCAAGATGGCGTTGAAAATGGGGTCATTGTTGTCTTTGAGGGGAAAGGCGAGGGCAGTGGAAGTTTGGTCGCGGCAAGGGAGTGCCCTGGGAGGTACCTTGGTGAGCCAGACAAAGGAAGCTCCTGAGAGGAGCAAAGAGAGGAAACCCGAAGAGAAGCTAAAAAGAGGAAAGTTGAAGAGGAAAGAATGGAGGCCTTCGAGGAGATCAAAATGGTGGAGCTCCTGGGTGATCCCAAGAGGGCGTTGAAAATCGGGTCATTGCTAAGCACGCAGTTGGAGCGCGTCATCATCGATTTTTTACAAGAATCTGTTGAGGTATTTACATAGGAGTTGTCAGATATGAAAGGAATAGACCCCGAGGTCATGGTCCATAAACTTAACGTAGACCTGAAGGCAAAACCAATAAAGCAGAAAAAGAGGGCGTTCGGGGTGGAGAGGAACAAAATAATTAGCGAGGAAGTCGAGAAGCTGCTTCAAGTCGACTATATTCAACCTATATATTACCCCGAGTGGCTGGCCAATGTGGTCCTAGTTCTGAAAAGCAATGGGAAGTGGAGGATGTGTATAGATTTCACTGACTTAAATCGAGCTTGCCCTAAAGATTCATACCCCTTACCCAGGATCGATGCACTTACTGACTCAACTTCAAGATGCGAGTTAATGAGCTTTCTAGATGCATTTCAAGGGTATAACCAGATTCAGTTAGCATATGAGGACCAGGATAAGACAAGTTTCGTTATTGAGCAAGGGACATATTGCTACCGAGTGATGCCGTTCGGTTTGAAGAACACGGGCGCCACGTATCAGAGGTTGGTAAATGGCATGTTCTAGGAGCAGATAGGAAGGAACATGGAAGTATATATTGATGATATGTTGGTCAAGAGCCGTAGGAGGGAAGACCATGTGAAAGATCTCAATGAATGTTTTTGCACTTTGAAAAAGTATGGGATGAAGCTAAATCCCGCGAAATGCACTTTCGGTGTTCAGGGGGGGAAGTTCCTAGGATTCATGGTCTCTCAGAGAGGGATAGAGGTGAATCAGGAAAAAATTGAGGCTATTATGAAAATGCAACCTCCCCAGACGATAAAACAAGTCCAGAAGTTGACGGGACGGATGGCGGCACTTAATTATTTTATCTCGAAGTCTTCAGAACGGGGACTTCCATTCTTCAAGGTGTTGAGAAAGGTGGAAGGTTTTTCTTGGATGGAGCAGTGTCAGGCTGCTTTTGAGGACTTAAAGAGGTATCTTACTTCACCACCCTTGTTAACAAAGCCGAAGCCCGGGGAGACCCTATTCGTGTATCTATCTTTTTTAGAAGGCGCAGTAAGTTCAGTTTTCGTGAGAGAAGAAGGGCGCGAACACAGACCAGTATACTATGCGAGCAAGGCCCTGCAGGGGCCGGAGGAAAGATACGCCCAAATAGAGAAGGGGACCTTGGCTTTGATAACAGCAGCAAGGAAGCTGCGTCCCTATTTTCAATTGCACCCCGTGGTAGTACTGACGAATCAACCCTTGAAGAGGGTGCTAGCAGATCCCAACACATCTGGGAGGATGGTGAAGTGGTCAGTGGAGTTAAGTGAACACGGAATGGAGTATCAGCCTAGGCCTGCAATCAAGGCTCAAGCGTTGGCAGACTTTATTTCCGAGTTGACGGAAGAAAAGGGCACACAAGAAAAGAAGTATTGGAGGATGTTTGTTGACGGTTCATCCACGTCTCAAGGCAGCGGTGCAGATATATTAATTGAGAGTCCGCATGGAGACACGCTGTGTTATGCTATTCGGCTTGGTTTTGCTGCATCGAATAATGAAGCGGAGTACGAAGCCCTCATTGCAGGGGGAAGTTGGCCTTTGCGGCCGGGGCAAAGCACGTGAGGGTGTATAGTGATTCCTAGCTGGTGGTCAGGCAAGTAAATGGGGAATTCGAGGCCAAAGGAGAGCAAATGGCCAAGTACCTGGCAAGAATTCAAGCAGCGAGGAAACAATTCAATGCATTCACTTTAGAACAAATCCCGAGGGCGGAGAATGAGGAGGCAGATCAACTTGCTAAGCTGGCTAGCTCATTGGTTCCCCTGAGAAGCAGGAGAATAACCTTGTTGAACCAAGAGTACTGATGTGAACGTGGATGAGAATGAAGTCCTGATGGAGAAAGGAACTTCATCAAGGTGGATGGAGGAGCTAGAAGCGTGTCTGAAAGCTGGAGAAGTACCCCAAGATCCCAAGGAAGCAAGGGCAATCGCACAAGGGCAACCAGGTTCACTTTGATCGATGGGACAAAAGAGGATTTTCGTAGCCATATCTCAGGTGCATAAGCAAAGACAAGGCGGAATATGTCCTGAGAGAGATTCACAAAGAGAGTTGTGGCAACCACTCCGGGGGGAGGGCCTTGGCGCGCAAGGCTTTGTGACAAAGAAACTTTTGGCCAACATGCAGGCAGAAGCCAGAGACTTAGTGAAGAAATGCCGAAAGTGCTAAGAGCACACTAATGTCACTCACGTTCCAGCAGCAGATATGCAGCCATTGCAAAGCCCTTACCCATTCGATCAGTGGGGGATGGATATAGTGGGGAAACTTCCCCGAGCAACAGGCCAACGAGAGTACTTGCTTGTGGCAGTGGACTATTTCTCGAAGTGGGTGGAGGCAGAGGCGTTAAGTAGGATCACGGAGAAAGAAGTCATAAAGTTTGTGAGGAAGAACATCATATGTTGCTTCGGCATTCCCAGAGCTTTCGTGATAGACAATGGTACGTAGTTCCAGGGGTCCAAATTCCATCAGTGGTGTCAAGAGCTGAAGATAAAGCAATATTACGCTTCGGTAGCAACCCCTCAGTCTAATGGACAGGCGGAGGTACCAACCGAATAATCCTCCAGAATTTGAAGACGAGGCTGGAAGATGCCAAAGGTAATTGGGTAGAAGAGCTCCCGGGAGTCTTATGGGCATATTGGACCACCTCGCGACGAAGCACGGGAGAAACCCCGTTTAGTCTGATTTACGGGATTGAGGCTGTCATCCCGATGGAGATTGGAGAGGAGACATTCAGGGAGAAGTGCTACGAGCCGACTAGTAATGGTAGTGAAAGGCGAGTTGACCTAGACTTTCTAGAAGAACTAAGGAGCAATGCGAATGTCAGGACTGAAGCGTATAAAACATTGATAGCAAGAGCTTACAATGATAGAGTTCGGTATCGAGGTTTTCAAGTAGGCAACCTCGTGTTAAGAAGGGCTGATGCCACAGAAAACATTGGGAAGCTCGACGCCAAATGAATTAGACCATATCAAGTGATTGAGATAGTGGGGAAAGGAACTTACCACCTGCAAAAGTTGGATGGAAAGGAAGTACCGCGCACATGGAATGTGGTCAACTTAAAGAAGTATTTCGCTTAAATATTTTTTTCGTTTGAGGATTTGTAAAAAAAAATTAGTTTAAGAGCTTTTTGAAACTTTCAGTTATAATAATAAAATGTTGTTTCCTGTTGATGAATTTGTCATTTCTATATTTTATTTTTGGAAGAGGGGGATGGACCCTCACGTATAAATTTCATTATTAAGAGGGGGAGTGCCCCTCATAACACTCTCTTGTCAAGAGGGGGATTGCCCCTTATAGGGGGATGGCCCCTTGTATCTAGAATATCACATGAAAGAGGGGGATGGCCCCTCATAGGGGGATTGCCCCTGGTATTTAAAAATCACATGAAAAGAGGGGGATTGCCCCTCATATATGCAACTTTTCCAAAAGGAGGGGGATTGCCCCTCCCATTTATGATTTTGTTGAACGGGGGATTGCCTCGCACATTGAGTGTTGAGTGGGGAACATGGGGGATTGCCCCACGCATCGAGAATTTTTTTTTATGTAGCCTAAGGCTTAGACATAAAGAATGATGAAGAAATAAAATTTTTATTAAAAGGCTAATGTTCTAAAGGGAGAAAAGCATCCTAAGAATTCAACTTCAAAGAAATAAGCTAAATAATCCTAAGACATTTTTTTTGGAAGTTACGAAAAGGAAATTCGAACAATAAAGTAATAGTAAATAAATCCTAAGTCTAGATCTAGTTCTTCTCTATGGCAGAGGAGGGGATTCCATCAGCAAGAGTCTCATCAAACACATCATCAGCAACCTCACCTTCCACATCTTCGTCTCCATCCTCATCAGGAACCTTGGGATCGAGATGTTAGCTTCGTATAAGCCCCGAGACGTTAAACGCAGCGGAAATTAAGATTTTAATTACAAAATAATATTATAATTAGCGATCAAATCGCCCGTCTCGTTGCTATTACGATGTGAACCTCATGCATAAAAGGATGTTAATTGAATGGTTAAGAGAAACTAACCTTTCTTGCTCTCCGGTTGATGTTGGTTACTTGAACTTTCTCAAGAACAACTTTACCTTAAAATTGGTGGAACGTCAAAACGGAAGCACCTTTAATTATTGTTCACGGTAGGAACACAAGTGTATTCCTTCTAAAGTTAGTCTACACCACCTATGATGGAATCACCTTCAAACCTATGCTAGTAGGTATTAGAGGATTATGGTAGATCAACTATTGATCTATGGAGAAATCAAGGGAATTCTTCTCTTTTGGAGACGAGAAATGAACATAAGATCAAGGCTAAAGTGAAAGTTAGACTTTCTAGCTTTGAAGGAGAGAAAGTCAAGAACTAGAGAGCAAAAGGAAAGCAAGAGTTTTTGTATCTTTGTATGTAGAAATTGGTATATTAATCTCTTGCTTTGTACCCCTTGTCTTTTTTATAGACAAGCTTTAGCATGACTCATATTTTCTTCTTCATCTAAAGATGAAAACATGTCATGTCTATGTTCAATGAATCTTGTCTTGTGGGCTTGGGCTAAGGTCTTGGGATTTATCTTAATTTTCAATTGGACTAAGTCCAATTTTAATTAATTTTCAACTAATTATTTAGCCCATGATATTTAATTCCTTAATTAAATATAAGCCCAAATCAACTAATCTAATTAATTGATTTTCAAGCTCAAATAGATTCATCTTAATTAATCTATCACAAGTCTTACTTAATCAAATTAATGCTTGTGAATTTAGACTCCAAATTAAATAATTATATTATTTAATATTCCCATCAAATGATTTCATAAATCATTTCAATCAATTAATTTAACTCCTTAAATTACTTGATTTATTCTCCATAATTAATTCTACAAATTAATTCCAATAATTCCATCATGGATTTGTGTGTGACCCTTTAGGTTCACTATTCAACTAGAGTTGGGCTTGTATCATATATACAATTTAATTAGCAACTTACTTGCATTGATTAATTAGATCTTATCATAATTAATCGCCCTCAATTAACTCCTTAATTGGAGGGTACCCGTGACAATTGGTGGTCATCTAGCAATGGTCCATGACACTAGAGAATAGGTGAATTATTGCGTGAACCTGTGAGCTACGTGTACCATGAAGATACGGTCCCTCCGCTACTAACCTCCCAATCAAAGTCTAGGGCATGGAATTAGTTACCGGTTCCCATTATCGACTTTGATGTCTATGTATCAACTTTTCAAGTTATGCTTCCAATTTATCAATATAGGAAAAACCCTTTCTCCTATTTGATCAATAGCCATGGCCATGGGCTTCGAGGAACGCATAATGTAGAGAACATAGGAGGTTCGTTATCATCTCATGATAAGTAACGGATCCTATCTTGGAACTCACCAACCTCCATGCATGCTTCAACTATGTCTGAAACATGACCGTACAGTGATCCAGGATGAAACCTGAGACCACATTGTACATGATCAAGGGCATAGCCGTCCTATGCACAAGGTTACTGTGGAACCTCAAGTTTGAGGACTCGTTAGTGCACTATCGTAGCCTAGGAGTTCTAGTTATACTGATCATGCCATATAGGGCTTCCATATGACAACTCCTGCGAGTCAATTCAGTGAACTTGACAACTCTTTATCAAGCACCCACTAAAGTGCGTAGACGTCATACGTCTCTGTCTATGAAACTTGACATTCATCATATGAACGCATCACTTAGTGCAAGTTTTTAAAGAATGGTCGATGCCCTATCTCGACCGATTCGTCGACTTGGTATATTTTAGATCAAACCATAGAGGTTGGTTTCATGGTCGCCATCATATGCGCGAGCCTACCCCGTAGCATAATTGATCTAAGGGCTTCAACCAAATGCTCATATAAATATAATGTTAAAAGCATATGATGAAGATGGCCAAGGAACATTTCTTAAATTAATATATTATTGAAAAAGATCGTATAGAATAATTTATAAAGAGCTAATAAATTGGCTTGACGGTCACCTATTCTCAAAATCTTCCACTTGACCTAAAGTCATTTGCCCATGTTCTTTAATCCCATCTTCTCAAGATGTTGAGAATGAGAAATTTGTGATATCGGCTTTGTAAGCGGGTCTGCTATGCTCTCCGTTGATGCAACGCGATCCACTCGCATGTCCCCTCTTCCTACCATCTCTCTAATTAGATGGTAGCGTCTAATTATGTGTTTAGCTTTGTGATGAGGTCTTGGCTCCTTTGCTTGCGCAATTGCCCCGCTGTTATCACAAAGTACAACTACAGGTTTGGCAATGCTAGGCACCACACCCAACTCTTGGATGTAGTTTTTTCATCCAAACAGCCTCCTTTGCAGCTTCAGAAGCTGCAATGTACTCCGCTTCCATCGTAGAATCTGCTGTCGTATCTTGCTTGGAACTTTTCCAACTGATAGCTCTTCCATTCAACTGAAATACATAACCAGATTGAGACTTAGCGTCATCCACATCCGATTGGAAGCTGGCATCAGTATACCCTTCCAATATCAATTCTCCATCACCGTATACCATAAATAAATCCCTAGTTCTTCTCAAGTTCTTAAGGATATTTTCTACAGCAGTCCAGCGATCGTGGCTGGCACATGCCTGATAATGACTTGTAACACTTAGAGCGTAAGCTATATCAGGCCTCGTACATTGAACAACATATTGTATGCTGCCAACGACAGAAGCATAGGGAATTTCTGACATTTTCTTAACTTCCTCATCAGTCTTGGGAGACTGAGTCTTGGAGAGTTTATTTCCATGCCTCATGGGAAGAAAACCCCTTTTTGATTCATCCATCTTGTACCTTTTCAAGACTTTATCAATGTACGAGACTTGGGTCATTCCTAACATTCTTTTAGATCTATCTCTGTGGATCTTTATCCCAAGAATATAGGAAGCTTCACCCAAGTCCTTCATGGAGAATTGAGTAGATAACCATGCTTTAATGTCACATAACATTTTAACATCATTCCTGATGAGTAAAATATCATCCACATAAAGCACGAGGAACACAATAGAGCTCCCACTAACCTTTTTATATATACAGGGATCATATTCTTTCTTGATGAAGTCATAACATTTTATAACCTCATCAAAATGAAAGTTCCAACTTCGGGATGCCTGTTTGAGACCATAAATGGACAATTGGAGTTTACAAACTTTTTGCTTTTATCCTTTAGATGTAAAACCTTGTGGCTGATCCATATAGATTTCTTCCTCAATGAATCCATTAAGGAATGCAGTTTTCACATCCATTTGCCATATCTCATAGTCATAATATGCAGATATGGCAAGGAAGATCCTTATGGACTTGGCCATAGAGACGGGCGAATAGGTCTCCTCAAAGTCCACACCAGGCCTTTGAGTGTAGCCTTTTGCTACCAATTGGGCTTTAAAGGTCGATACCTCTCCATCGGCTCCAAGCTTTCGCTTGTAGACCCATTTGCACCCAACAGGCCTAACTCCCTTAGGTGGGTCCACCAAGGTCCATACATTGTTGGAGTTCATGGAGTCCATTTCGGATCTCATGGCCTCAAGCCATCTACCCGAATTGATGTCAGACATCGCCTCTTCGAACGTCTTTGGATCATTATCCAATTGACCAATCAAGGCTAGCATACCATATCTCTCAGGCTGTTTAGAGACTCTAGCCGACTTTCTCAGAGGATGTGTAAAGTCAAAAGGTTCATTGTGAGGCAGTATGGGTGTCATTTCTGCCATAGGCGATGCATCACTCGACTCTTCGAGTTGCACCTCTTTGTTTTGATTATCCGAAAGAAAACCCTTTTCCAAGAACACTGCATTTCTCGAAACAGACACGTTTTGTTCCGAGGGATCATAGAAGTAGTATTCTACAGTTTCTTTTAGATATCCAACAAATCTACATAAGATGGATCTCATATCCAACTTATCTCCCACTAGTCTTTTGACATATGCGGGACACCCCCATATTCTCAAATACTTATAAGAGGGTGGTTTGTCATGCCATATTTCATATGGTGTTTTGGGTACAGCCTTAGATGGCACCATGTTTAATAACTTGGCCGCCGTTTCTAATGCATAGCCCCAAAAAGAAAGAGGTAATGTAGTAGAACTCATCATGGAACGAACCATATCCAACAAAGTTCGGTTCCTCCTTTCAAACACACCATTAAGTTGTGGCGTTGTAGGAGGAGTCCACTGAGAGAGAATCCCATTCTCTTTTAAGTAATTCAAGAATTTACCACTTAAGCATTCACCACCACGATCAGATCGAATGGTCTTAATTTTTCATCCAGTTTGATTTTCTACTTCAAGTTTGAATTCTTTGAACATTTCAAATGCTTCAGACTTGTACTTCATTAAATACACATAACCGAACCGTGAGTGATCATCGGTAAAGGTTATGAAGTAAGAAAATCCTCCTCTAGCTGGAATACTTAAAGGTCCACAAACATCTGTGTGGATTAAAATCAACAGTGCAGCGACACGGCTACTTTGTCCGATTAATGGTGTTTTGGTCATTTTTCCCTTCAGACAAGATTCACAAGTTGAGAGAGCATCTAAGTTCTCTATTTCTAGATTCTTAGAGTCAATCAACCTCTTCATCCTATCCTTGGAAATGTGACCTAATCTAGCGTGCCATGTTTGTGCATTTTCTTTGATCATCCAATTTTTGTTTATGTTGAACGTTCATAATCATATTATGTTGTTGGATAGTATATAAACCATTTATTAAGGTGCCAAGTAAAACAGAAGAACCATTCCTCATTAAGTAGAAACATTGTTTTGATATACAAAATTCATACCCCTCTTCATCAAGAGTAGGTATAGATACAATGTTTCTTATCATACTTGGTACATAATAACAACTATTAAGTACTATCCTAACATCCTTGCTGCTAATAGCTAAGTGAACATTTCCAACTGCTTCAGCAACAACTTGCTTGCCGTCTCCAAGCCTGAGGATCACATCCCCTTCACCTAACTTGTTGCTTTTTCTCATTACCTGCAAATCATTGCAAATATGAGCTCCACAACCGGTATCTAATACCCAAGAAGCATTATTAGCAACCATGTTAATTTCAACAACGAAAATACCTTGGACTGTGGCAAGAAGCTTCTTGTAATTCCTTTTCCAATGGCCTTTTTCGTGGCAGTGATGACACTTATCATTTGTTGGATTGACCTTGATTATCTTTTTTCCCTTTGCCCTTCCCTTGGCAGTTATTATTGCTTTTCTTCCTTCCCTTTCCATTTCTCCTCCATTTCTTGACCCTTTTGGTCATGGAGAAAGATGTGGATGGGGTTGCTAGCATTACTGGTGCAGGCTTCTTTATAGTAGCCTCGTATTGCATAAGCATATTGATCAATTCAGGAATAGTCTTCTCAAGACCGTTCATATTGTAATTAACAACAAATTGATCAGAAGACGGCGGTAATGACTGTAAGATCACATCTATGTAGGAGTCATTATTCATGCCTGCGTTCAAAGATTCTAACTTCTCAATAAGAGAAAGCATCTTGACGCCGTGGTCATGAACAGACGACCCCTCAGTCATCTTTGCCCGATAGAACTCCTTTGATGCTGCATATCTTATATGCCGATCTTGTACCACAAACAACTCTTGTAAGCGTACAAAGATCTCAGATGCATGCTTAAGGTGTTCATGTTTGCTTTTACAGTTCATTGCTCATAGATGCCAGCATAAGACAACGGGCCTGAAGGTCATCATCGATCCAACGTTGGAACATCACACGTTCTTCATCAATTGAATCCTCAGGAAGCTCAGTCGGAGGACGAGATTCCAACACATAAGAGCATTTTTCGGAATCCAAAACAATTTTGAGATTCCTAAGTCAGTCAGCATAGTTGATTCCAATAAGTTTGTTTGTCTCAAGTATGTTAGCAAGTGGACTTTTAGACATTTTCGATCTACAAGAAAGAAAAGAAGAAACAATGGAGATTTTAGCATTTTTTCAATCAATGTTAATTAAATTTACGATATGGTCTATAATCATAAATTGCTCCCACTATTTTCTTCAAAGTTCCATAAACCCCCATATGGATTTTCGGAAAATATTTTTCCTAGTGGGCTCGAGGTCCAGAGAACAGATTTCATACCCCACTGTTACGATTTGCATGAAAAACAATTCTATGGGAGGTGACTTTCACCATTCTCATCTTATGAGATCCCCAAGGTGTTTTACCTCATTTTTCACATAATCCCAAGGACTCCAAGTGAATTATGTTACTCCACGTTAAGCCCAACCCATCGACCAAAAGACCTCCCACTATCACCCTCCATGACTCGTGAGACAGAGTGATAGTAGGTAATCTACTTGTTCATAGTGATCATACAGCTTTTTACTACTTCCAAATCATTCCACGACTCCTGAGACAATGAATTGAAAGGTGATAGCATCTCATATTTTGTCACTATGGATGGAAGGTCTGGATTATCAAATCCAATTTGATTTTATCCATCACGGGCTTAATATTTTAACTTGGACACTCCAAGTGAGGGTTTAAACCATTTGTTTACGCAAGACCTCATCACGATGTTTTATTCTTGTTTGCTAGTTTATCATATACAATAAATAAAACCTAGCATGCCCTTGTTGGATGATCATGAGCCCGTAGTCATCCCATATATTTATTACATAAAGATATCACATATCATATAGGCAAATAATATCATGTATATATATTTATAATTATCCTCAAATAAAAAACAGAGTTGAGAATATACAAAAATCGCTATTAAATCCGGCCATGTAGGCGGAAGATAAATCCGGCCATGTAGGCGGAAGGTGAAACACAATAGAATTACATTTCAACAATTGAAATATGCCTAAGAATTAAATTCATCACATCAAGAGATTAACACATAAAATTAAATCGTTAAGGAATTTAATTCGATTAAATCGCATCTAACCAAAATAAATTCAATTGCCTTGCATAACCTGGCTCTGATACCACTGTTAGCTTCGTATAAGCCCCGAGACAATAAACGCAGCGAAAATTAAGATTTAAATTACAAAATAATATTATAATTAGCGATCAAATCGCCTGTCTCGTTGCTATTACGATGTGGATCTCATGCATAAAAGGATGTCAATTGAATGGTTAAGAGAAACTAACCTTTCTTGCTCTCCTGTTGATGTTGGTTACTTGAACATTCTCAAGAACAACTTTACCTTAAAATTGGTGGAACGTCAAAACGGAAGCGCCTTTAATTGTTGTTCACGGTAGGAACACAAGTGTCTTCCCTCTAAAGTTAGTCCACACCACCTATGATGGAATCACCCTCAAACCTATGCTAGTAGGTATTGGAGGATTATGGTAGATCAACTATTGATCTATGGAGAAATCAAGGGAATTCTTCTCTTTTGGAGACGAGAAATGAACATAAGACGAAGGCTAAAGTGAAAGCTAGACTTTCTAGCTTTGAAGGAGAGAAAGTCTAGGAACTAGAGAGCAAATGAAAAGCAAGAGTTTTTGCATCTTTGTATATAGAAATTGGTATATTAATCTCTTGCTTTGTACCCCTTTTTATAGGCATTCCTTTGCACTAGATACAATGAATGTAGACAAGGCCTTTTGTCTTGCTCTTAGGACACTTGTCTTCTTCATAGACTAGTTCTAGCATGACTCATCTTTTCTCCTTTTACACTTGTCTTCTTTATAGACAAGCTTTAGCATAACTCATATTTTCTTCTTTTACACTTGTCTTCTTTATAGACAAGCTTTAGCATGACTCATATTTGCTTCTTCATCTAAAGATGAAAACAAGTCATGTTTATGTTCAATGAATCTTGTCTTGTGGGCTTGGGCTAAGGTCTTGGGCTTTATCTTAATTTTCAATTGGACTAAGTCCAATTTTAATTAATTCTCAACTAATTATTTAGCCCATGATATTTAATTCCTTTATTAAATATAAGCCCAAATCAACTAATCTAATTAATTGATGTTCAAGCTCAAATAGATTCATCTTAATTAATCTTATCACAAGTCTTACTTAATCAAATTAATGCTTGTGAATTTAGACTCCAAATTAAATAATTATATTATTTAATATTCCCATCAAATGATTTCATAAATCATTTCAATCAATTAATTTAACTCCTTAAATTACTTGATTTATTCTCCATAATTAATTCTACAAATTAATTCCAATAATTCCATCATGGATTTGTGTGTGACCCTTTAGGTTCACTATTCAACTAGAGTTGGGTTTGTATCATATATACAATTTAATTAGCAACTTACTTGCATTGATTAATTAGATCTTATCATAATTAATCACCCTCAATTAACTCCTTAATTGGAGGGTCCCGTCACCATGTCTGGCCATCTAGCAATGGTCCATGGCACTAGAGAATAGGTGAATTATTGCGTGAACCTGTGAGCTATGCGTACCATGTAGATACGGTCCGTCCGCTACTAAACTCCCGATCAAGTCTAGGGCATGGAATTAGTTACCGGTTCCCATTATCGACTTTGATGTCTATGTATCAACTCTTCAAGTTATGCTTTCAATTTATCAATATAAGAAAAATCCTTTCTCCTATTTGATCAATAGCCATGGCCATGGGCTTCGAGGAACGCATAATGTAGAGAACATAGAAGGTTCGTTATCATCTCATGATAAGTAACAGATCCTATCTTGGAACTCACCAACTTCCATGCATGCTTCAACTATGTCTGAAACTTGACCGTATAGTGATCCATGATGAAACCTGAGACCACATTGTACATGATCAAGTCATAGCCGTCCTATGCACAATGTTACTGTGGAACCTCAAGTCTGAGGACTAGTTAGTGCACTATCGTAGCCTAGGAGTTCTAGTCATACTGATCATGCCATATAGGGCTTCCATATGACAACTCCTGCGAGTCAATTCAGTGAACTTGATAACTCTTTATCAAGCACCCACTAAAGTGCGCAGACGTCATACGTCTCTGTCTATGAAACTCGACATTCATCATATGAACACATCACTTAGTGCAAGTCTTTAAAGAATGATCGATGCCCTGTCTTGACCGATTCATCGACTCGGAATATTTTAGATCAAACAATAGAGGTTGGTTTCATGGTCGCCATCATATGCGCGAGCCAACCCCGTAGCATAATTGATCTAAGGGCTTCAACCAAATGCTCATATAAATATAATGTTAAAAGCATATGATGAAGATGGCCAAAAAATATTTCTTAAATTAACATATTATTGAAAAAGATCGTATAGAATAGTTTACGAAGAGCCAATAAATTGGCTTGATGGTCACCTATTCTAACACGAGAAACATGAAATCTTCATCACCATAGCGACCACTGTTCCTCAGCATGGAGCGACATTGCCTAATCACTTGGTCATATACCTCGCTCGCCTTGCCAAGGACAGCTTTGTGAAACTCTTCTGAACCCACATACTTCTCTTTGAATTCGTCCCACACACACTCCAAAGCCTGCGTCGGATTTCAGGAAGGTCTTCCCTGAAGCGATCTCACAGTTAAAGCTATCTTTCCATTTAATTTGTTCGGCAGAGGCAACTTTAAGCTCTCCTTGACAACGCCCCAAGTCATTTCTTGTATCTTCAAGAGCGTCCTTCAATCGCTGAATCTCCTTCTCATAGTTGCTTAGCTGCAGCTCAGTAGATTCAGCTAAGTTGATAACCTAAGAACATACCCCTCAATTAGACACTTAAAATTAAGAAGATGAAGCACAAGTACGAACTATAAGGAAGAACATACCCTAGCAGCTTCGCCTTGCATAAGCCGAGTGAGGGTGCCACTGGGGAGGGCACCAGAAGCGTCATGTCATAAGGGCTCACTAGATCCCTTGATCTTTTGTGGGCAAGGTCAACATCCGCAGCATCCCATAAAGAAGAGATGTCCCCTTGCCTGTTCATCCCGTAAGTAAAAAGGCCTTTTCCTACCCCATGGCGCGGGGGGCCTGCTTTACCTTCCCGAGGACGTTTGGAGGCACTGCCTTCAAGAGGGGGGGGGGGGGGAGGAGGAGCGCCCTTCATGGCGAGTTGAGTTTCCAGGAGAGTCCCTGGCCCGAGCAGGAGGAGAGCGCTGTCGACTGCTTTCCCCCCTCCTTGAGGGGGCGGAGGAGGGTTGCGGGGCCTTCAAGCATTTTCTTTTTCGCGGAAGCGATGGACGTCATGGAGGGAGATTTTCTTTTTCCTTCAAGAAATCAACAAAGGAATGAGATAGTGTCAAAAAAAAATTTCAAAGCAAGTAGAATGCATAAAAGATAAAATCAGGTACCAGCAGGCCCTAAAGTTTTGACATCAAAGAGTTGATCGAACAACCCAACCCCAATGAAGGACAAACGAAGGTCAGGGATGGGGTCGGGCACAAAGGGTGACTCCCACCAAGGAGCTGCTAACCCCCAAGCTAGGTCCTTTACGTATAAGAATTTTTCTTTCCAGGGACCTTTCGAAGAAACACCACCCTCAAGAATTTTGCAATCCCCCCGAGGGTAGAAGTAGAAGTAGGAGTCGTTGGGAACCTTTCTGACCGTAAATAAGGAGTAGAAGGCCTCAAGGGAAGGGGTCAAATCAAGTTCCTCAAAGCGCTGGGAACCCCTTAAAGCATACGAGGGAGTTGGGGGTAAATTGGTTGATGCTCAAGGTAGTGCAGGTGATGATCTTAAGTAGTAGAGGATGTGGAGGAAGTATTAGACCGGAAGCGAAGAAAGATAGGTACACTGTGAAGAACCCAGGAGGAGGGAGTTTGATCCTATCGTCAACACTAGGCAATAGAAGGGTGAACTCGGAAGAGGCGTTGACATTAGCCTCAAGAAGACGGAACTCTTCAAGACTCACGCGACTCTGACAATTCTAAACGTCCATAATACGGCAATGGGACTTGGAGTGGGGGGCGGAAGAGGACTCATTTCCGTCTGAACCGGAATCAACTAGGTCAGTTGCAAGGGGAGATATAAGTGGAGGAGTCTCTTGCGAGCTCGACTCAAAGGAAGGACTTGGAGAAAGCGAGGGACACGTAGGGAGATTCTGGATCGCTTCAATCACTTCATGATCGAAATTCACAATGTCTGGACGAATGAGAGGAGCGGAAGGAGGTGAGAGAGACGCCCCTTGGTCGGGGTCCGGCCGAGGATCAGCGCCTCGGCCAGAATCTGGCCGAGGCGAGGTGCCTCGACTCGACCAGCACTGGGTCAGGGCGTTCCCCGACCCGCCGTCCACGTTCTCCCCCACACATTTCCGGCACCCCGTTGATTGCTCGACATGTCTTGAAGGTTTCTTTTCGGAATAACAAAGTTATTTTTTGGATATTCGGACTAAGGATGGATGTGTTTTTGGAGACAAAAATAAAAAACAAAAAATATGTATATTGCAGGAAAAGAAACGAGGAGCTAAATACCTGAGCTGATACGCTTCGACATTTTCTTGAAGATAGGAGAGACGAAAAAGAAAGATGTAACCAGATGAAGAATTTAGGATGATACAACAAGTTTATATAGGAAGCAAGAAAATCCTGACAAAAGAAGGAAAAGGAAAAAAGAAGACCCCAACAGAAGAAGGACTCGTCTGGAGAAGAGTTCCAAAAGAAAAAGACTTCAAGCCAAAAAGGACTACTATTGAAAAGAAGAAGTAGAGTTAGAATCAACTTATTCATTATAACTTCCAAATTTTCCGAAAATATTTAGAAGTTCGGGGGCTACTGATAGTGATTGGAAATCAAAATAGGAAAAATTACTAAAATACCCTCAAGATGTCAAAGAATTTACAACAATGCATCGAGGAAAGTTGGCGGCGGTTACTTTAAGGAAGTTACAAAAGAAGTGGGGAACGCTAAATTACCAAGGTGCCCTCAGCAATCAAATCCAGGTCGTCGGATTGAGGGTAGTTGAGGGACGATATTGTAATTTTACCCCCCTGTAATTTACTATAAATAGAGGGAAAAATTCATTTGTAACATATGTGAACTTCATTAATAGAAATCAAGCTTTCTATTTTCTATCTTGGCATTTCCTTGCAACGTCGCCTTGAGTTAACGTGCTTAGGCTAATCACCTCCCGAATCACACACCATCACCCGCTGTGATATTGCAAATGAGCAAATTACCCCCTATGAAAAGAAAATAGCAATTTACCCCCCTGTGTTTTCCAAAATGAAGCAATTTACCTCCCTAGGCAAAATACAGGGAGTTAAATTACTTCATTTTAAAATATACAAGGGAGTAAATTGCTATTTATTTTTTCATAGGGGGGTAATTTGCACATTTGCAATATCACAGGGGGGTTGCTTGTATTTTTCCCTAAAAATATCTAGTAGTTGGGTTCATGCTCAATAATTATTATAGATATTAGAAGATAATTGAGTTACCTTTAAATGAATAATTTCTTTTATCATGTTGAATTCCAGCCTGAAGTCATTTCTTTTTCACTTTATATTAAACTTAAATTTTTCATAATTTTATTTTATCCTTTTGCCAATTTTATTTACTTTTGATGGGCCAAAAAAATAAAAATAAATAATTTACTCATAAATTTTAATCTCTAAACATACTCACGCAAATCTTGATTGTTTGCATGCCATCAAACATAATAAATGCAAATACATTATATAAAAGATACTATCATACTTGCCCTATGATATACACAAATTTCTCTAAGAAAAATATAATTCATAATAAATTATTCCTTTTGTATTCAAGTTTGTGAACAAAAAGAAAAAAGAAAAGAATTAATATCACTTTTTGAATTAATATCACCAGAAATTAGTATTTTTATCAAAATTGGTTTAATTGTGGTTGACCATCATTTTGCTATATATATAATAGCGTAAAATTCGTACTATGCATGGTTATACCTTTTTTCCTTTTTCTTTAAAAAAAAATAAATAAAGTCTCTTATAATATATTGTGTTATAAATGAATCTGTCACGCAAAATAAGATTTTCATTTTTAATAGGTAAAACATAGTAATTTTAAATAGATAGACCGATTTTTACATATATCCAACCCAATATAAAAATAAAAATAAAGAATTAGTTAAATATATTGTTTGTTTATATGATTCATCTTCCTCAAAAACTATATTAAAGTACATAATCTGAAATGATTTTACTTATAAAAAAAATATATAAAGCACGAATAGAAACTTATTTTTAATGAGTCATAAGAAAGACAACTGAAAAGGGAGGAAAACAAAGAAAGATGGATGATAAAGAGAAATACTAATTTAAATAATTTCAAAATCTCAATATCATTTCTTTAATTTGGACCAAAAAAGTTAAGGAGTAAAATAATGATCACGAATGAGAAGATAAAATAAGTGCAAATAAAAATAAAATGACTTAGTTTAGTTAAACCGGAAATATAACAACAACATTATCAACCATGAAAGAATAAAAGCTTTTATCACGCAAACAAATCTTAGAAGATGAAAGCTTAATATGCAAACAAAAGAATGAATTGAAAAAAATTTAATCAACTATTAAAACAACAAATATATATCATGCATTTCTCTAAAAGCCTAAACACATCAATAAAAAGGGTTAGCAAGAGAAAATAAAACACACGAAAAAGAAAGACTATAATAATGAAAAAGATAAAGTATACAAAAGTCTAAAATACAAAATAAATTGAAATGTATAAATAGGCAATAACTGTTAAGTTTTAACAAAATAAAAAAAAATTAAGGTAATGATATGCTATAATCTTATAGCAACTTACAAATTATACTCAATTTTTGCGATCTTTTGGAGCAATATGACATTGTAAAGTACAAATGGAGGTATGGTTCATCGTCACTTTTAAAAGACTAGTAATAAATACGTGCGTTGCACGTGAGTCGTATGATTTGATTAAAATAATAGTATAATTATAAAATTTAGTAATTAAATGTAAAATATATTAAATTAGTTCATGATATAAGGAAATGTAATTCTCTAAATATTGATCAACTTAAAAAATTCTTTTAATATATAAAAAAATTAAAATAAATTAAAAATACTAGATGTAAGTAACTATGTTATAACTTAATTGTTATCCAAAATAAATGTTTCTATTAGTCTTTACCTTTTCTTTTTTCTTTATATATCTTGAATGATGGTAAATATCTTCTTTTTTGCTTGGTTTTAATTATTATTGAATAACTTGTTATGAAGATAAATAATAATAGTTTTGTATGAAATACTTTTTTAGTCCATACTTCAAGTTTGATTCTCATATAAGTTATTTAACAATTAGATCATACTATTATTTAGTATTAATAAATCAATTAATAATTTTCTACCATTGCCCTTATTAATTTGAGTCCTAAATTTCAAAAAGATCCCGAGGTTGAAAATAGAAAAATTTTATAGTGCTTTTTTTTTTCTTGAAAAGTATCTGTCTAATATATTATCTTGTTAAACAAAGATAAAAAAAGAAAAACTAATAATCGTAGTGCTGACATCAAAATTTTGGAATAAATCATCAATTAAAAGCCCAAATAGATTGACTAATAATTAGATTTCAAATTAAAATCCATACTAAAGTTTTGCATTTTACGTATTTTCGAGATATAAATTTATACTAAACTTGGGCGTTAAGCGTCTTGACAGATTGATTCAAGATAAAATACAAAATAATCTTTTTATTTTGGATGGGTTAAGTGGGTTAAAATATGTTCAAGTACAATTGTTAGGAGATTGATCCATATTAGAGCCCATAATTTCCAAGTTCAAGCTACATAAGTCTTGCTCATGCTTATAAAAAAGAACCTATACACAACTCTCAAGAGACACATACACACAAACACACAAACACAAACACACAAACCAAATCCTAACAACTCAAGTCCTAAACAAGTCTAAAATTCTCGAGATCTTCCAAAGCTATACAGTCGCAAAGGTTCTACGTCTTCCTTGATATTAGAGGCTTGATACAATATTTCAAGGTAGCTTGTAATTTCCCCCCACAATAGTACACAAGCCAGGGGTTCTTTTGTATCTTCTTTTTTATTGAATTTCTTTTAACATTTATAATATTAAAAGGTGTAAATTGCATTTAACCAAAATCTTAAGTAGCAATATTGTGTTGCATCTATTGAAAATTTCAACTACTTTTTATTTTTTATTTTTTTTTATTTCATCAACCTTTGAAAAAGTGTGCTAGAATTTTATTCAATTAACAAAAGGTCATTTCTTCTCTACTACTATTCGAAGTGGACGACTTAATTTTTCAAATATTGTTTTGATTTTACAATAATATCACTGATAGTGATTTTTTTCTTATTATTATTTCTTTTTTATAATTTTATATTTAACTACATCTACTATTTTTCTTATAGAATTTTCCTTACAATTAAAAAAGTTATAACTTAATTTATAAAAAAATTCAATTCAACTCAAAACTTAAACTCATCTGTATTAAGCAAGATGCCCAAAAGAATGAAAATTCTTAAAATGCTAATTTAGATTATCTAACCCCTTTCTTTATCTTTTATTAAATTTTTTATTTATATATCTTAGTACTTGACAATATTTATTTTTTTGTCAATTATTTTCTCACTTTTGAATTAATCCAATATTATTCTGTTAATTTTTTTTGTGGAATTTTTTTTTCCAATATGTTATGGATAGTGACCGTAATAACTAATTTTTATTTGTTATTAAAAAAGTCCTTATAAAAAATTATTAATATATTTTCTCAATGGGAACAAACATTGCTGGAATTCACACTTTAATTATAGTATAATATAATACAATATATATAATAAAATAGCACTTAATATTTATTGAAGTTTTAGCTTAATATTTACATATACAACTCATTTAGAGTTTTACCTTCAAATTGTATCATATATAACCTAACAAAATATTTTTTAAAAAAAGTATTTAAAGTATATTATGAAAAATTAATTGAATTAAGATAATATTTAATTTTTTAGTTTGTTTGCAATTCTTGTAGCTAGTTAAGGTGTTGGTTAAATGCAATATGACCGGTTCTCTTTTTCTTTTACTGCAATCCACACATTAATAAGTAATTCACACACATTACACACACATATACATATGCATATTATTGTACTATATGTTTATATATATTACTATTATTATTTTCACCTACTTATCAGTCATCTTTCTCTATATTTAGAGTAATACTCTAGTAATTAC
This sequence comes from Sesamum alatum, assembly GCA_034509735.1. NCBI lineage: Eukaryota > Viridiplantae > Streptophyta > Magnoliopsida > Lamiales > Pedaliaceae > Sesamum > Sesamum alatum. The sequence continues at coordinate 1,344,249 of JACGWO010000004.1, forward strand.
TCATATACATGGATCTTTAGGAATATTTCATACTAAGTAATATTTGTAATCGACTAAACTATCCTTTGTTAAATTATAAATAACAATTATAAAAGTACATAAAATTTATAAACACTCCTAGCACTCTAAATTCTAGCAGTTCAAGAAGCTACCAAAAAACAAAAAAAAAAATACAATTTGTTGATATAAAAAATGATATCTTCTATACTTATAAACTGATGACAGTAATTTCTGTCATAATTGTCAGAATTTGAAATTATTGTGATCGTCTATGTTTTTTTAGTATACTTTTATGATTATTACTAAAATTTAGTATGGGATAATTTAGTCATCACAAATATTAAAATGTATGAAAAAGGAACCATTATTATTTTCAAAGTATTGCACCACTGTGCATGTATATAAAGTTTACTTACACATTTGTCACATATTTAATCTTTTTTGTACATAAACATTACAAAGTAAAGTAAAATAAATAAGAATTTAATAAGTATGATTGGCCAATTGTTCATTTAAATTTTGATACATGTCAAGTTAATAATTCCTATATCTATGTCAATAACTTATTGAATGACCTACTTAATAATTGATTTTAAGATATCTATTACAATCTTATTAGTAATTATGTTAATAGAAATAAAACATATAATATAAGAAAATTAGAAGATCTTTTGAATCATTTTTACACTTTTTTATAATAGTATAGACAATGTTTATCAATGATTACCTGCCCATTTTCTCTCTTTTTTCTTTCTCTTCTTTTTATTTTGAAAAATGGATATGTGTGGTGATATTTAGGAGTAGGATTTACACCTTTCAATAAGTTTTTTACAATGAGTAATTTCTATCGTACATTACAGAAAAGATCAAATCTTGTACATTGACATTTCATCATTTTATTTTCTTTTATTTTCTTAGAGATGATTAAAAAATCATATAAGTTATCTAGTAATTATACTCAAAATGTTCAAATCACATTTTAGTCTATCTTACTACAAAAGTATTCACTATACATGATGAGTAATTTAATTGATTCTCAATTTTTTTTTTAACCTATGTTACTTTTCAAAATATTTGCTTTACATGACAATTCAGTTAATTGCTTTTCATTTGTCATCTAACATATTTTAATATATCAAGTGATCTAAGCAATTGTCATTTATATCTATGTTAGAAAATCGCTCAACACTAAAATCCTTTCAATTTTTATTAATTTTTCTAATCATTCTTTGTCATATCATAGGGGTATTTTTTTTATCTAATAAGTATATTATATTATGAATATAATATACTAAAAAAATGATGTCTAAATATGTAAAATATTAAAAGTAACTAACAGGAATAAATATGGATAATGTGAAAAGTAATTAATAAGAATAAATATTTGTAATGTGAAAGTAATTAATAGAAATTAATAAGCATCTGATTTTACTTTTTTGTCCTTAAAAAAATTAATATTACAAGGTTAATTTAGTCCATTTAAATAAAGAAAGAAACATTTTTTAGGATTCATACTTTTATACAGATGATAATAATAATAATAATAATAATATATAATATAATAATAATAATAATATAATATGATAAAATATAAAACTTTATCTCCAAAAAAACTCAAGTTAATTAATTAATGCTCGTGTTTTGAAGTTAATTAAAAGTTTTAAATATCATACCTTACTAATATGTAGATCATTTTATTTTTTTTTAAAAGAAGAGTGAATCATAAAATAAAATAAAAAACTGGTGTATAAAATGATACAAGAGGGTAAATATTTACATCAAAATAAAAACTAAATATCAAATTAAGTATAATCATACAAATAAATGTTACACAAAATTGTACCTATTAAGACTAAATAAATGTGTTCATTCTTGTAAGGGAATAAAACAAAAATGAAATATGGAAAAGATTAACAAAATTAAACTATAAATTAAAAAACTAAAACATGAAACTATAATATATGTGTATATATGTATATACAAATGGTGTATAAAAAGGTACACATGGATAAATATTTAAATAGAATAATGACTAAAGGGTAAATTAAGTAGAATCATACAATATTAAACGGAATATGTACCTATTAATATTAACTAAATATGTTGAACAAACTAAATAAACAAGTTCCTTTTTAGTAGAAAAACAAAAACAAAAAACAATGAAATATGAAAAAGACCAATAAATTAAATTATAAAAAAAATGATAGATGAAACTACAATATATAGAACAAAAAGTATATAAAAGATATAAAAGAATACATATTTAAGCAGAAGTTAAAACTAAATGAAATATTAAGTAAAATCATACAAATAAATATTAAAATGAAAAACATATACCTATTTAAAGTATGAACACTACATAAATCTTTTCCTTCTTGTACAAAAACAAAATCACGAAATCATCATAGAAATCTAAACAACTATCACCGTAAGCAAAATAAATATTAAAAATTTAAAAAAAAAAACATAAGAAAAGGGTAGAGATTATTACTTGAAAGTAATCTTTTTTTTTTTTTTTTTTTTTGATTTCGTGAAAGTAATCTTATTTATGATACTGTTTTCATGATAATATGATAAATTGTATTCATGATACTTGAAAGCCATTGAATTAGCGACTTTTTCGGAATCCATGGTAACTCTAATAAAAGCATGATGTACTTATCCAAGTCGGCTTTGCCATTAGCGAGTGGCCTACAACCTGTAGTAGGATTCCCCACTGGACAATTGTCGTTTAAGTACTTGGGCGTGCCACTCACCGCCTCTCGTTTGTTGATTGCTGACTATAAGGTGCTGCTTGATAAAGTCGACCATCGTTTAGCCTCGTGGGAGAGCAAGAAGTTATCACATGCGGGCTGCTTGCAACTCATAAAATTGGTGCTTGCTTCTTTCCGTATCTTTTGGTCATCAATTTTTCTTCTACCAAAAGGGGTTATGAAAGCTATTGAGAATGACTACGCCGATTTCTGTGGTTGGCGCAAGGAGACCGCTGCATACACCAAGTAGCTTGGGGTACTGTTTGCAGGCCGAAAAGCGTCGGGGGCCTGGGCGTTACGCCTATTTCAAGAATGAAGAAAGCATTTATTGGAAAGACTTCTTTGGGCGGAGATTCAGCGGAATACGGAGTCCCTATGGGTGGAGTGGATCCTCACATATCGCCTTGGAACCTCTCAATCTGGACTGTTTGGAAAACGCAGGACCGTGGTGTTGGAGGAAGATTATCAAGCTTCGCTCCACATAGATGCCTGCTATTCAGTTTGAGATCAGATCAGGTGAGACCATCTGATTTTGGCTTGATCAGTGGCACTCGGAAGGAGTATTGCTCCAACTCAATCCGTCGGGGCCTCGCCTATTTGGGATTGCCATGAGGATGCGCCCTCTCCACGATGATTTGTGATTAGGAGTGGAATTGGCCTCACAGCCGGGTGGTGGACAGGATGAACATTATGGAGGACTTGCCTCTAATCCGGGGAGGCGCAGATACCATCAGGTGGCGAGGCTGCAATGGGAGCTACTCAACGACGACAACACTACTGTTGTTCTGACCTATTGTGCCGACGGTGCTGTAGGTGGTCCTGCTGCATGGTTCATTCAAGATTCACTGGAATCTCTTCATATTATGGCTTGCAATTCTTGAGAGGTTGAACACGTTGGATAAACCGTGGTACACGCATTTGGAATTCTTCTATTGTTTATGTAAATTGCCGATCCAAGAGACCCAGGTGCATCTTTTCTTCCAATATCAGTTCTCGGCCCGGTGTCTTACGCTGTTATGGGACCACCTCCAGTGTAGACAGTGGCAGCATGGCGTGGAGTGGGCGAGAGATGGCATGGCAATCATCTTATTAAGGCCGTGTATCGAGCCACACTGGCTTCATTGGTGGATCATGTTTGGCAAGAGCGCAATAGATGGGTTGTTAGAGTTGGCCCATAACCTCACATAAGGAAAAAGGCCCAACAAGATACCAAGGATGGCCCAACAGGCCATAAACCCGGTGACCCACTTTGTAAACCCAACCCAACCCGAGCAACCCCTTATTTAAACCCAAAACCCTAACCCTAATCCATTTTTCAGCATTCCTCTCGCTTCCCCCCTTTCACAACGCCGCTGCTGTTGTTTCTCTCCCCCCTCACCTTCTTCTTGATTCTCCATCTATGTTTGGTATGGAGACGATCTCCCTCCATAGATCGTGCTCTTGCCTAAAATGGAGCCAAAGGATCCCATCCAAGAATGGATGGGAGATGGCTATAAAGTGCCGAATTTTTTCCGCCGAAAAGTGACAGAATACGTTTCTGATTCTCTAAGTCAGAACTTGAGCCTCCTCTTTGTGAAATCCTCGATATCCTCTGTGGGATATTGTATGGTGACTTGAGTGGTCGGTATTTGGGTTTTTCCGGTGGTCTATTGGCCTGTGGTGCAACCGGGTTCTTTGGTTGAGTGCCGATTTTTTCTGTAGTCGTAACAACTCACTGGTTCGTGGCTCTCTGAGCCTAACGGAGGATCTGTTCCTCTTACAATTTTTCGGATCTTAACTTTTACTTTGGATTATATTGCTTAGTTTGTATCTCTAACAATTCTTGTTCCTTTTACTGTCTTTTAGATATATATATCCCCAGTTTGTAATATAAGGGTGATAACACCCATTTCCCCGTTGTAATTCATTTTCGGTATACTATGCTTCCGCAAGTGGTAAGTCCCTTATAACAGTGGTATCAGAGCCGGTGTTAACCGGTTCTGGGTGAGATCTTCGGTTCGGTAAACTCCTTTATATCTATCTCTATATTGCTATAGTGCATCTGTTGGTATTACTGCTTAGTGCCTTATTTCTTATTCGGTAGAAATATTGTTATAACACTGCTCAGTGCACCGGTTACGTTTCCTCTGATCCCTCACTTGGTCGGGTCCCGTGAGACCGTCGGGTATCTGGTTGAGGTTCAGAGTTGATTAATTCTGAGATTATCATTATTTTGGATATTAACTGTTACTACTTGCCGTTTTCGATTTATATCTGTTACTGGTTAAACCTCTGTGTTTGAAAGACTGCTTTTCTTTGAAATACTCTGTTTTATCATTCTTGGTGAATCTGTGTGATATCAATGGCTGGTTATAATCTGCTTCCCTTTAATGGTAAATTTGAATTTTCTATATGGCAACAAAAGATGAGAGGTATTTTGATTCAACAAAGAGTTTTCAAAGCCATCGATGGTAAATTTCCTAAAAATTTTTCTGATGAAAAACAAATCGAGACTGATGAGTTTGCCTATTCTTCTATTATCTTGAATTTGTCGGATTCTGTGATTAGGAAAGTACGTAAGCAAGATACTGCTAAATATCTGTGGAATAAGTTAGAAGAACTGTATACTGAGAATTCTTTGCCCAGCAAGCTTTTTCTTCTTGAGAAAATTTTTCGGTATAAGTTAGATTTATCCAAAAACATTGATGACAATATTGATGAATTCACAAAACTAGTTCAGGACATTAAGTTAACCGGTGATAAGAACATAGATGACTATACCTCCATTGTCTTGTTGAATGTTATACCAGAAGAGTATAGTGATGTTAAATCTGCTATCAAATACGGTAGAGACAATGTGACCCTTGAAACTGTTCTGAGTGGTTTTAAGAGTAAGGAGATGGACATTAAGGCTAACAAACCTAGTCAAAACTAATTTGAGGTGAACTTTGTAAAGGGAAAGACTAGGAACTCGGGTTACAAACACAAGAGTCATAAAAAGGATGATGAGGATGGGGATGATAAAAAGAAAGAGAGGAAGTGTTATAATTGTGGGATTGAAGGGCACTACATTAAAGACTGTAGAAAACCTAGAAAGGACAATAGGGGCAAAAGTCAGGGCAGTGACGAAGAAACAAATGCTGTTTTTCCAGATAACCAAGGAGATGTCTACTAATTTAGGAGATGTCTACTAATTTTTCAGGTCTTGCTAACCTACATGTGCTAGTGTGTTTATCTGTCTTGCAGGTACCAACAGAAGAAAGAAGGAATAAAAGGCGATGATGACATGCCCGAACCAGTGATTTCCTTGGATCAGTCGTTCCCCCATTGTGGGTCCTGGTCCAAGGTAGAGAATGTTAGAGTTGGCTCATGACCTCACATAAGGAAAAAGGCCCAACAAGATACCAAGGATGGCCCAACAGGCCATAAACTCGGTGACCCACTTTGTAAACCCGACCCGACCCGAGCAACCCCTTATTTAAACCCAAAACCCTAACCCTAATCCATTTTTCAGCACTCCTCTCACTTCCCCCCTTTCACAGCGCCGTTGCTGTTATTTCTCCCCCCCCTCACCTTTTTCTTGATTCTCCATCTATGTTTGGTATGGAGACGATCTCCTTCCATAGATTGTGCTCTTGCCTAAAATGGAGCCAAAGGATCCCATCCAAGAATGGATGGGAGATGGCTATAAAGTGCCGAATTTTTTCCGCCGAAAAGTGACAGAATACGTTTCTGATTCTCTAAGTCAGAACTTGAGCCTCCTCTTTGTGAAATCCTTGATACCCTCTGTAGGATATTGTGTGGTGACTTGAGTGGTCGGTATTTGGGTTTTTCTGGTGGTTTATTGGCCTGTGGTGCAACCGGGTTCTTTGGTTGAGTGCCGATTTTTTCTGTAGTCGTGACAACTCACCGGTTCGTGGCACTCTGAGCCTAACGGAGGATATGTTCCTCTTACAGTTTTTCGGATCTTAACTTTTACTTTAGATTATATTGCTTAGTTTGTATCTCTTACAATTCTTGTTCCTTTTACTGTCTTTTAGATATATATATCCCCGGTTTGTAATATAAGGGTGATAACACCCATTTCCCCGTTGTAATTCATTTTCGGTATACTGTGCTTCCGCAAATGGTAAGTCCACTTATAACATGGGTTTTCCTGAACCTTCTGTCGACCCTTGATAGAGTAGTATGATTGGCGATTGAGCAAATTCAATATCATATTCTGTGTGACGAGCTGCCGGAGACGCTTCAATTTGCGGCTCTTTATAGAATTTAAAAAATCGCTTGGAGATAGGGATCAGTGTATATCTTTGTACAACTTTTCCTTTTTTACTCTAGTGAAATTTACTCCCCCAAAAAAAATTGTATGATTTACCAACCAAAATAATAATAATAAAAATAATTGGAAACTCCGACTACTAAAATTTAATTTCATTATATTGAGAAATGAAAAGGGTTCACAAAATGATTATTTATTTATTTATATATTTTGGGTTCACATTTGGGTCCATAAAAGGATAAAAAACATAATTAATTAGGATTTTATAAAATTAGACCTAAATACTAAAAAAATCTGAATTAAATTAATACAGAATCTCTCTGCAAAACCTTTTATAGAAAAATGTTAAGTGTGAATTAAAATTTAAAACTTTTTAAAAAATGACTCTTTTTCCTAATAACGAAATCCAACTCAAATTCTAAATTAGCCCACTAATTATGATTACATTGCTATTAGGGAAATTTGTTCTGTCCCAATTTTCCACACATTCGCGAGTAGGAAATGAACCCCACTCTCGAGCATTGGATATCCAGCTGTTACTTTACACCACAGCATCTGCAAATAACAGCGCGCGTTGTAAAAATTGCGAGTAAGATATTAAGTCAAACGACATCGTAATAATGTTTTTCTTTCGTGTAAAAATGTAAAGGAGAAAAGGGGAATCGTAATATATATAATTAACGGTATCATATATATATGTATATATATATATTTATATATTATTTACGGAAAAGCATTTCTCCGCAAAAACCCTAATTTCTTTTTATTTTTTCAATCCCTAAAAAATTCCTTCGCGTCCCTCTTTCTCGATCTTCTCAGTTCTCCGTTGCTGCAGAAAATTTTGCTAATTTATTGGTAAGATGTTTTTAATTTTTCTCTATTTTTCGTGATTTTATTTTATTTTTTTGGGTCGAAATTTAGGGTGTTATTCTAACCCTAAATTCGTGAAAATTCCTCTTTTTCTTTGCTTAATTTTGATCTTTTTTTGGTGATTTTTGCTCGATCCGTTCGTATATTTGGAGAATTCTGCTGAATTTCGGAGGTTTTACAGCAAATAGAGCCGTCTCTTTTTACAGCTCTCTTCTTCACTCTATTTCTTTTATTTATTTATTTTTTTTCCAGATTTTCTATTTCCCGTTACTGGATTAAACTTTTCCCTTTTTTTTTTTTAGTTTTTTTCTTTATTTTCTTTTTGAAAGTCAATTTTAGAAATTCCGAATTCTTATTTAAAATTGGTAATCACGAATTTTTCACTACATGGTTGTTTTTAACTTGAGTTTAATTAAAAAATTTCTGAAAATGGCGTCGCCAATTAGGGTTTTAGACGTAATAGAAGCTATTTTCTCCCCTCCTTTTTATGGTTAAATTAAATTGAAGCTTCTTTTTTAGTTAGAGAAGATCTGCAATTTTTTTATTCACTGTTTTATGGTCGGCAGGTAATTTCCAAAAATCTCCGAGGGCAATTTCGGTAACCTTGACAAATGTCAGGCGCATCTGAAGCAGCAGCCGTCATGGCAAGCCGGGAGCCTTTCGGCGTAACTCCCGCTGCCGTCAATTCTCCGGCGCCGGCTATGAATCCGGCGGCTTCACAGCCTCAGCTGGAACAGCAAATGCACATTCCCTACACTGCCGACGGCGGCGCTGCCGGGTACAGCCAAGTGGGTTCGTCGCCGCCGCCGTACCAATCTATCCCCGCCGGTGCCACCGTGATCAATCACGTGATGAACTTGAATTCCGTTGATCAGAAGCGGAAGAGGGGGCGGCCCAGGAAGTACGGTCCAGATGGCAGCATGGCCATCTCCATGGCCTCGCAACAGCAGCCTATCAGCATTGCCGTGCCGCAACAGCAGCAGCAGACTTTCTCCCCACAGGCGGCGGCACCTTCTCTTAATTTGCAGATGGAGGCCCATCCCCAGGTGGGTGGATCAGCCTCGCCCACCGTCAAGAAGGCCAGGGGCAGACCCCGTGGTTCAAGCAATAAAAAGCAGCAAAAGGAGGTTTTAGGTAATACGGGCTCCGAGTTCTTGTTATTTAAAGTGATATTGTTTCCTTTAGACAAAGATTCTAATTGCTATAAGTTGCTCTGACAGCTTCCCTTTTTGCTTCCTGTGTCTGATTATTTGTTAGTTTCTGTCTCTGTTTCTGGTTTTAGTTTATCTTCGTTAATACAGGCAATGAACTATAAATGGGACTTCACGTTTGATCATTTAATATTAGATATATAGTAATGCAAGTGGGTCTATGACGTACTATTTTCTGATGAGTTGACTCTATTATGTTGACAATGAAATCCTATATAAGTGTGCTGGAACCTTGGATCTGCTGGATCTGAACTCTGACCAACTCCAGGATCTAATGGGAGGCATGTTACCTGTGTGCCCTTGTGTGTGCAGCCTCATTCTTGATTGCTTTAAAACTGTTAACTATATTCTTACTAGTGTTCTGGTATGTGTTAATTATTACAAAATTTTCATATTTACTACTCTTTTTTGTTTTTACCTGTTGTAGTCTTCTAAGGTTTCTTAATTTTGTTTTAACTGTTCCACCCGTGCTTGGTCAAGATATTATTTTAGATATATGTTTACATTAATTTCGTACATCATTGTAATTATTTCCATTACTGTAAAACTCTGAGTTAAAGTTATTTCCATTACTGTAAAACTCTGACTTAAAGTTATGCTCGCAGGTTCAAATGGTCTGGGATTTGTGCCACATGTTCTCAATGTCAATGCAGGAGAGGTGAAATATTACATTTGTTCTTTTCTGTCAAGTCTATGGAACTTCATTCATTATTTTGGTAGTGATTGGTGTGATATCAATCTTTCTTATGTTACTGAAAGCTGGAGGTTAAATCAGAACCAACCACTGAGTTGCCTTGTTATGCTTTGAATTATAATTTTCTTCCAAGTTTGTTACAACTATTCTTAATTTAATTTAGTATGATCAGTATCATGCACTGAATTTAACTGAAGGTCATTGACTCCGTCGAGATTCTCACGCGCCTCTTTGTGTTTCTGCTAGCAAGCATGTCTTTGTTTCTTAACTGTAAACTTAAAAGAAACGGACGCTGTCATGGAAGTGGTTTCTATATACTGAACGTCCCCTCTCCTTGCCTTGCTTCACTGTTGCCAGGTGGGGCAAAGTCATGCGACAGTTAAGCATCATATGAATGTCAGGGATGTAAGAAAATCCTGAATCGGGGTTTGTTAAAAAGAAATTACCATTAGAACTTGAAACTTAATTGATATAGAATTTAAATGGAGTAAACATGTTGTAGCAAGGACTATTGATTATAGATGGGAAATTCATATTACTAGCCAGCAGTATTAGGAAAAGTGCTAACAAAGAAATTGTAAAAGGTGGGATGTCTTTTTCTTTTCCCGTTTTTTTCTTGCTATAATCAGTTGGGTCAAAGTGTTGCATGGAGATCTTGATATGGATGTGCGCTGGCGCATACATTTGAATAAGTGGGAGATGATTATCTTATATCTTAGTAAGATCTAGCAACTGGCTTTTTCAGGATGTCTCTTCAAAAATAATGGCTATTTCTCAGAACGGACCAAGAGCTGTTTGTGTCCTATCTGCCAACGGAGCAATATCAAATGTGACACTTCGGCAAGCCGCGACATCTGGTGGAACGGCAACTTATGAGGTTTTTTCTTTTTAATGTATTTGTTTAAGATATATTTGACTTTGCTATCTTATTTAATGAAGGATATCTGATCTGTAGATTGGTTTTAATTTTCCTTTTTAGAATTTATCTGCACAAAAGTTTAGGTGTAATAGAATAAGATTTTCTATTTCTTGGTGTGGCTTTGGTTTTTAACCTATTCCTTTTGTGCATGCAATCAGTATAGGGATAACACCATTGTCTGAATTATGTGATGATTCAACAGATACTCAAATCTGGACTGGACTATCATTACCTCAGTAACTTGTTTCTTTCTTCTTGTGCCTCCTGCATAGATATTCGATTTTTGTCATTGATTAGTCTGAATATCTTCCTTTGTAAACAGTTTAGGAATGACGTTGAATTCTGAATTTGGTGATGTTGCACTAAATTTGATCTAGGCTGTCGGAATCTTTTTTCTTAAACATTTTAAATTAAAATGTTATTTTCTTTGACATGGATTATCATGAATTTCTTTTGGTCCCTGTTCTTGGCTATAATCTTTACAATTTGTGTAGGGACGCTTTGACATCTTGTCTCTTTCCGGATCTTTTATGCTCACTGAAGTTGCTGGTCATAAAAGCAGAACTGGTGGTCTGAGTATTGCTTTGGCTGGACCTGATGGAAGGGTGATGGGTGGTTGTGTGGCTGGTTTACTGGTTGCAGCCTCCCCGGTCCAGGTTAGTTGGCTCGCTTAGTATCATTGAAATCATGAAATAATCTAATGACTCGAGAAGCATAAAACTATCCCACTTTTTATTGACTACTGTTGCAAATGTAAAGCATAACAAATCCTGATAATTTAGTAAAGCAAAATGGCAGACCAAGCACTGCCGGTGAGGTGTGGTTTAATGCATCAAAGAACATTCAGTTGCATCTATTTATGCAAACATCTATTTGCTTTTATTCTCAACTGAAATTGGTCTCTTTTAGAACTTGTCTCGACTTATATTTGGATTAGCTATTTGGACTCTCTCTCTCTCATTTGTGTGTATCCGGGAGTGCACATTCATGTATCCATATTTCAGACCATGACTTATTCCAAGTTGTTTTATCTTTTATTACAAGTGATTCTTTCACTTATTGCAGGTCATAGTGGGAAGCTTTCTGCCCGAAGGTCAAAGAGAAGCTACAACAAACTTTATGGAGCCGGCATCAGCTCCTCCACAGGTGAACCTGGGTGGTGCTGCTGGTACCAGCAGCTCACCATCAAGAGGGACTCTTAGTGAGTCGTCTGGTGGTCCTGCAAGTCCACTAAATTTAAGTGCTGGTGCTTGCAATAATATCCCACAAGGCATGACAGGCATGCCTTGGAAATAATCAGCTGTATAGTTATCCCTCCAATTGACAACCATGTAACATAAGTACTCAGTGTAATACCATCGGAATAAAGACCACTGGCTGCTTTCCATTCTTGAGTTTTTTGGGAATGCGCCTCATAGAGTTAGGTTCTTAGTCAACTGATCCTTTTGGTTTTTATTCCGGCTGTTGTAGTTGTTGTTTGTACAAAACGCTGGTAGTTAGTCCTTAATGCTATTTTCTCTCTCCAATCTAGTTATTGTGCTCTTTTAATTCTGATTTTTTCGCTATTGAGTAATAATGCTGGTAATAGCTTGTTACCAATTGTTCTATTTGCTGCCTATGGAATTTCCTATTGTAGCTGATCCAGCTGTGTCATCCTAGGCTGAGACGAAAGCCCACGAGGCTTGAAGTCAGTGTCAAAGTGCTCCACCTAAGAAGTTCCTGGTTAACTGTAAATTGTCGGGTTTTGCTCGTGATGTTAGATGACCTCTTAACATGGTATTATTACATTTCGATGACTTATGCATTTTCAGATGTCTAAACTGAAGCGATGCAGAAGAGTTAAGGTATTATATTCTGTCTGTTCTTTCTCATAGTACTAAATGCTCTGTTGTGGTCCTCCAAGATGATCTACTTATAACATTTTTGAAAATGAAAGAGCATGCTTTATTAATGTAATTTGGAGAGTGGAACATATGGGAGTTGAGGCATTTTCCTTCTGAGAAGTGTCTGCTGAGATTTGTCATTGAATTCTTCTGATGCACGAAATGCATAGCGAAGTGCCTGATTTACGGAAAATTTTGTAGGTTCCGGTGAATGGCAGGAGGCAACTTAGAGTTGAAGGATTCACTTCTTTCTTCCAGACAATGACGCCGGCTAGCCATGGAGACATAAATGTCCAGGCAAGTGGTGTTGTGAACTGTTAAATTACACGTGATGATATTGCTCGTAATGCATTCAAGGATTCATACCCCTGTTTGGGTAATATCCAAGCAGGATAGCCTGAACTTTAGTAAAATTAGTAATATGCATATACACAACCTTTCAATAGATTAAGACTTCAGTAGACTACTTTACGGAATAAATAAATATTAAGGGTTTCAAATAGAATTTTACATTAATTGAACCATGATTAGTAAGAAAATCCAACATTGTACTTTTCTTTATTTCTTTATTTGTCTGTTCTTTTTCTCAAAGATTGTGAAAGGGAAAATCTTTTATGTTCTGCTGACATAAAATGCATTTAGAGTCATAATTCTAAAAGGTGATCTTATATGCTGCAAATGACAATCTGAACGATACGTTATATTAGCAGAACCCTCCACTCTGCAAACTAAACCTATGACTTTTTCCTGCCAAATACAAGAGATTTTGGAGAAATATTACACCATTATGTGGTTGTTTACTGCCTTTGGAATTAAACACAACTAAGAACAAAAAAGAAAAGGACAAAAGAAAGATTAGAGAAACAATAGGTAAATTTCAGATAGATGTATTCCATCATAGCCAATTAGCACTACCTTCTTCTACTTGAACAAACACAAAATCAGGGCACTAATTCCCTTTCCCTCCATGTCTCCAAAAAATGTGGCAGTTCCTATGCCAACAACCAAAAAATAAAAAGGAAAAAGAAAACAATCAAGAAAGAAAGTATCATGGGGACAAATTGTTGTATCAGTAGGTAACTTTGAAATTTAAAACGGAAAAAAAAAAAAAAAAAAAAAAAAAAAAAGGAAGAGAAGGAAATAGGACTTGGACAAAATTGAGGCCAGAACTAGAAGAAGTTGAAGTTGTTGAATCTTAGGTTTTGGAAGCTAGAACTTGCATATACATTAAGAAGCTCATTCTGAGCAGACCAGAAGTCTGCTTTCAGACCAGCCCTCCTCACTGCCTTTAGTATCTTGTTTCTGTGTGCATACCCTGTTACCGTCACTTTCTGACTATTCCCATCCACTTCCACTTTCTCTATTCCTGCAATATTTTGTCAAAACAGAGTTAGGACTGAGTTTTCATCATTAGAACTATGAAGAAACATCCTTGTCTTTTGGTGCAATCATGTTCACATAGTATTTTGCTAATGATTCATCGGTCTATACTATATAGTTTTGCCTGTTTGTTTACATGTATCTTGTAAGAGATGGAGGGAGGTAAAACCTTTCAACTTGGATAAGCATTTCCTCAATCTCTTCTCATGAATACCAACCATCTCCACCTTCAGTTCAGTTGTCTGCATAATTATATATAAATTTCACATGATGTTAGAATTCTTGTTGAATGAAGGAAACAAAAAGAGGAAATACTTGTGATGAATTCTCGTACCTCCATTTAGAGTGATGAAGTTGATGACTGGAGAAAAGGAAAGAACAGGACAAGAAAAGGAGAGAAAAAAACAGAGGCGATGATCGAATTATGATCTGGTAATGAGAGGGAATGTCTGTGTGTGTGTGTATATATATGTAAGAAAAAGACGGGGAATTGAACAGTAAAGTGAATCTTGATCATTGGTTCTGCTGCTGGAAAAACCAGGTTGAATACCGATCCGCTTTAGTTTTCTTGCTTTGCTTTTTCTCAAAGAAATCGAGAAGAAGAAACACCGTTATATCGAAATGAGGGATCTCCCATGGCTCAAAAGCTCGAGCTTCTGAGGTTGCCCAAAAGCAGCAAATGTTGGTCTCAAATGATTGGGTTTGACGGGTCCAACTCTGCTTTTCTTGGAGAATCCCATCCCTTTTCCTCACATTCTTTGATTTAATTTTCAGTTTTTATCCTTATGATTGCTGAATTATTACTACTACTACAACTGCAGTTCATGTCAGATTTTGACAGATTAAAGCAGTTGTCTGAATATTGGAATAAAAACATGGCACACTCTTACAAATTAAGTGGACAGCAAGTTTGGTATTTTTTCTTTTCAGTTGATTGCTTAGAGATAGAGGGATTCATTTTGTAGTACGTAGTCTTCGTCTTTATCCACCTGTCTGTCTCTCTTTCCTGTTTTAATATTTATCGAAGTTCATAATATTGCCAATTGTACAAGTCTTTTAATGATAATGGTTTCTTAAAAATCTCACTTGTAACTAAGAGAGAGAGGAGAGAGAGAGAGGTATGAGGATTTCTCTCCAGCTTGATTAAAAATCTCTCACTTTGTTGTTCAAATTGATTTGTTTCATTTTTGCAATTTTCTAATTGTTTCAAAGTCTTATAAGTTGAATGTCCGGGGTCCAACTTATCAGACTCAGAACAGGTCTGTCTTATTTTAGATTCATTTCAAATCATATTTATAAATACACTTGAACTATTTAAAATTTGTAATTTGAATTTAGTATATATTTACAAATAAATTGTTTTTTTAATAAAATAATTACTTATAAGTTATGTGTAAATCAATAATTTTATTCTTTTTAGAAATTTATATTGTTTGATTAAAAACAAAAAACAAGATAAATTCATAATTAAAAGGTGAGTTGGGTTGGGAGAGCTTGAGGGGGGGTTGGACGGATCTCGGGTTCAATTGGAGGCGGAGCGGGGCAACTCTAGTAGCTAGTTTGAGTAGATTTAGAATCTTACTAAACTTAAATAAGACGGTCCAGTCCAATTTTGAAAATATTAACTTTGGGAACATAAGATTTAGAATCTTGCTAAAGTTTAAATAAGACGATCTGATTCGATTCTGAAAATATTGATTTCGGGAGACATGCTGTGTGTTTTTTTTTTTTTTTTTTTCTTCTCCAGAGATTGAGACATCAAAAGTTGGAAAACGTATTCAAATCAAAATTCAAACTGAATTAAGTGGAATGATCAGTCACAAATAGGCAATTATATATATATATATATATAAAATATATAAAGTTAAAAAATGAAGAAAATGAGAGGTAGTGGAGGCTGTGAAGATGTGATTCAGGTATCCTCGGAATCAGCAGAGCAACTGACAAAGGAATGTTTGGATGTCGGGGATCACAACCTCCAACCCTCATCTCACATCTTAATCACACCCCTTCTATTATTACGATCATACAAAAAACAAACTTGGGCCCACTTCATGAAATGTTTGAATCTACTTTAATTTTGAGTTATGAAATTGTAAAACATCAAAGTAGATACATAATACCAAAGTCGTGTTCTCTTTCTTGGTCCAAAGGAACATTGGGTAATTGGACCCACAAGCCTAAAAGTGCTACAACCCTCCGCGCGAGGTCCTTTTCCAAATCTTCAGTTTTGCTTGTCAATGGAAAAAATTGCACTTTTAATCCCACAGGTTATGGTTTATTGTATTTTGATCCCATTATTTACGGGCTCAACACTTTTGGTCACACAAGAATCATAAGTGTTGTACTTTTGGTCCCGTCTCCTCTAAAGGTGTTAAGTTATGGATGAAAAACCACCTTTGAAAGTCAAATGTAGTTTTCTATGGTTTGAAACCACTAAAGCTCATGAATGTGGTATTTTTTTTTTTTCAAATTTTGGCCCCAATTTGAAGACTCTCACTATATAAAATATATTTTAATAGCTTAATTTAGCTAAATTTATAAATTTGATACATTATACTCTGCAATTTTATAATGATATTATTATAAATGAAATGTTAAATTATGTGATTGCAAAATTAAAATAACTATAAAAAAAATACTGTAAAATTAAAAGCAAAAAATGAATTAACTGCATTGAACGAGAAAAATTGATTGTTTGCAATATACAAATTGAGCCATGTTTTCCCCTTGCCAACTATGCACATATATGCAATTTACATCACAAAAAAATTGTCAATGTTTGCAATTGCAAAAAATTTATAAATTTTCCCAAAAATTTGATTACATCCCAAAAATTTTGAGTACATCCCCAAAAACTTTACAATACCAAAAAACTGATTACATTTCAAGTGCTTGGTTTCTTTTTCTTGGATGCATGTAATGCAGCCGAAAGGTTTGTCATGGTGACAAACCTTTTTCCTCCTTTTGTTAAAAAAGGCACTTGACTCGCACTCCCCGATGCTTCATTGACGTTCGAACATTGTGAAAAAATGTGTCTAAGGGGTTGAGATTAACCGGGCGAGTGAGAACACTCGTCTGGTTTTCATCTGACTTTTAACGGCTATTAGGAGATGGAACCAACCTGTGGGACCAAAAATGTTGAGCCCGTAAATAATGGGACCAAAAGTGCAACAGGCTATATCCTGTGGTGATGGGTGTTGAAGCCACAAAAAATAATTCATACAATTACTTTCTTGCGAAAGCGGTAAGTAGGGTCGAATCCACAGGGATCGACAATAAGTTGATTTCTAAAAGAGATAAAAAAAAAGGGGGGTTTAGATTTTGAATTTTTATGAGAAAATAACGAAGTATAATTTAAAGGGGAAGATCAATATATAAGAAGGCTTTTCGGTTAAAAGTGGGTTCATGCTTGATTTTTTCCGTTGATCATCGATGCAAATATAACAATTACTAAAACACGTAGATCAGTTATGGTCGTTGGTACGACCTAACAACCTCACCCTTCCTTACCTTTTCGTCAGCCAAGGAACGTCCGTTGGATAAATCTCTAATCAATGAACAACCCCGAGAACGTCCACAAGATTTAATTCATTAACAGCATTAAGAGTTAGAAGGTCCTGATTCTAACCAACAAATTCCTACGAGGATTTATTTAAATCAGATCATGCATTCACCATAATAAAATTAACCACTTTGACACGATTAATCATACTATGTTGCTACTAATTATTGAACTAAACAAACAATTACGGATTTGTAAGTTCAAATAGCTAAACAAACCTTCTTGATAATGAACAACTGATCACATTATTCAAAAATCAGACGTTTGTAAAAAGAGCACAGAGAATAACATGAATACGGATTTTAATAAAAGAATTAAGCACTTATTAGATCTCACAACGATTAAACTCTAGAATTCAATGTAAAACAAGAGATGGTTTGTTAAATTGTGAGGTGCCTCCTATTTATACTATTAGCACCTCACGAACCTAGACAAGAAAAGGGATAGATACATGATTGCTAATAAACATGTTAACAACTTAATTCCTAGCAATCTAAAGGACAAATTTCGGATCTTCAAGAGGTTTTCCAGCATTCATTCCTTCTTCCTTAAGCAAAATCCACAGCTTTCCTTTTTCTCCTAAGTTTATTGCAGCGTTAAGCGTGAGCACGCTTAGTGGAAATTTTGAATCTGCCACTCTTTTTCACTTGTTCCCTCAAATGTCTCTAAATGCCATTTTTAACTTCAATTTACCATCCTTTACTCCTCACAAGATGTATTTCCTGAAAATATAATAAATCCACTTGATTAGGAGTAGTTAGTCCTTAAAATAAGGCATTACAAGCATTAAATCATGACAGATTACACACTTATCAAATACCCCCACACTTATCTCTTTGCTAGTCGTCGAGCAAAATATTGGCAGTTAGAATCCTCTTCACAATCGAACACATGCAAGTTAGGTTACAACATGTGCAATGAGAACGACATATCACATGAAAAGATAATTCAACATGCTTTCAAACAAGTTTTCACCCAATGTCCATCATAAAAAATCAATCATACAAAACTAGTAGACTTTTGCTCACCGCTTTCCAAACTCTCAAGTGTATATGGCTTAAGTGTTTCCCTCGATGTATTGCTACAACAATGTTTCACCATAAGCTTGCTTATACACCACATCTCCACCACTTTAAAAACATGCATACACAAGGATCAAAAAGGTCTTCAATTTTGGTTGTAATGGGGCTTTGGTTTGGGGGTAGGAATTTATGGGTAATGAAGTTAAGTTCCAAGAGATTAGAGCACCAAAAAATTAACTGAACAATAATTCAAAGCTCTCAATTCAATCCCCCAACCAATTTTCGACAACTTCTCGAACTATGCCTTCTCGTTTCTTTTGAGAGAGTTTTTTTTCTTTCTCTCTCTCTCTCTCTCTCTCTCTCTCTCTCTCTTTTCTTTTTTTATGGCAGGAATTTTCTTTCTTTTGCCAACTTTTTTTTCTTTTCTTTTGTTTCTCTCTTTTTTCAATAGACATAGAACAAGGTAACAATAACCTCCCACAAAAATATGAAACCACAATTTGAAACCCCCGCACTTATTTTGAGATATACCCTTAGAGCATGAAATATCAATGTTTCAATTTCCTCATTTTGTTTTGAGAATCATTCTTTAAGAAAGACACTCATTTTCCTTGATGCTCTAATGATTCTTGGAAGGGTCCAAATCAAGGTTAAAGAATGACGGGTTAGGCTCATAGTTAACTGTTCATATCAACAAAACAAGGCTAAAAAGGCTCAAGTAGGTGTACTAGGGTCAACATGTAATGGGGTGGTCAATTTAGGCCAAAGTGGTTTCAATCCTAATACCTTTATCATATCTAAATGCATGCACATTTATGTAGTCTCGATGCGGTTCAAAGCAAGTTCTAAGAATACAAAGTCATAGAAGCATTTTTCCCTCAAAAAAGGATGGAATTTTTCATCAATGTGTTTAGGCTCAAAAGCTCACAAGGTTTTGTCTAGTCCACTAATTCCACATAAGAGAATTTTCAATTCAAGTTATTGAGACAAAAACAAGTTGTCAAGCCATGAATTACCTAAAGCACGAAACATGTATCCTTTTGCACATTATGCTTCCAAATCAAGAGTAGTCCAAAAATGAGAAGGAATTCATCAAGTCAATTTTTTTCAGGATCTTCACAAAACCATTTTACAACCAACAAAAAGTTCTCCACAAAAGACTCTTCACCAATGCACCAAAAATTTTCACCAATCTCACAGCAAGCATAAACACAACAAGCAAAATCATACCCCCACACTTAAAAATCCACATTGTCCTCAATGTGGATACATGCATGCAACTCAAAAACGAAAAAAAATTGAGGGATAAGGAAGAGAACGTCCCTGAGTGCATGCCGTGATAGATCAAGGTGTAGGTGTATTCCGTGGAGTGAGCCCGACGTGCTCAAATAATTCAAGCAAGTTGTTCTCAATTCGCGCAATGCGTCGGGCGATGGTGTTTAAAGTGGCTTGTTGTTCGGGAGGGATATGGGCACTTTCATTGCCCGCGGACTCCTCATCATCATCGGTGTATTCTTCCTCCGAAGTATCGGCAGATGACAATCGTCGTGAAGAGGATACATTCGGCGGCATAGAGGGACCCACAGGAGCAAACTCAAAAGAGTTGCTGCCTCGAAGGACCATGCCCATGCGTACCAAGCATGGCATGTCCAACGGCTCGGAATTGCAAGCGACATGTAATTGATGAGTGTTAGGGTCAAATACGCCGAGGTTAATGGCTAACACAGTAATAAATGGACCAAGAATTAGTGCTCGTTTCTTAGTCAAAGCAGATTCTAGTTGTGTAGCTAGCTAAAACCCAAGGTTAACCTTAATACCTTTTATCATGCACCACATAAAGAAAAATTCAGCTTTACTACAAATGCCCGCGGTATCCCGTCGTCCCGAAAAGTTAAGTGCTAGAATACGATGAATGTAACGCATAACGGGATTTTTCAAAAATGAACTTTTTGACCGACTAGGATTATAAGCGGATGTGTCCGCTGACCAAGTACGCCACTCACTTATGGGGTTAAAATCATCACGATAATCACACTGAGAGTTCTTATAGTCGTGAGTGTGTGCTAATTCTTCGGTGGTGAAACCAAGAGCAATATTGAATTGAGTTAATGACATAGTAAAAGTTCTACCCATTAAACGGAATTTGACCGGGTGCATCCAATGTGAGTTTAGTAGATGTAGAAAATTTAAAAGTCATGTAAAACTCGTGAGTTAATTCAATATATTCATTTGCAGTGCAGTCAAAGAAGCATCTCCATCCAATATTATCAACAAGCATGTTAAACCCATCATGAACATGCAATGTGCGCAGAGTGTCATAGTGGATAGTTTTACAAGGTGCAATTCGACGTGTACACAGTGCGGCGTGCCTTTCACTGGCAGGTCGGGACTTGAAAGTCAAGTGTCCACCGAGTGCTTCATATGATGGTGGTAAAGTGCTCGGGCCTCGTTGACTGCGGGATCGGGACACCGGTGGTGCAGTCCGTGAAGAAGATCCTTCACCTCGGTTTCTCTTCTGGCTACTCATTATTCAGAAAAACACAGTGAAGTGGGGCGGGAAGAATGAGTATATGAAAAAGGGAGGGAGGACAAATCGAGGGGTAGCAGTCGGCGGCGGAGGGGGTATCGACGGACAGTGGCGGCGACGGTGAAAAGGTGGCAGCTGAGGGGTTCTGCCGACGGCTGTGGAGAGTGGGCGATGTGGGTTTGCTGGACAGAGCTCGCTAGAGGTGGTCAACGGTGGTCAGCGGTCAATGGAGGACAACGGTGCAGCTGCGGCCGCGCGGCGGAGCAGTGGTGGTTAGTGGGTGTGCGACGGAGTAGAGTGGCAAGCGTAGCGACGCAGAGCAGTGACGGGGCAGCGGTGGTAGTCCGGCAGAGGTCAGCGGCGGCAGTGCGGCGGCTGAGCTGTGTAAGGGGGGAAATCCTCTTTTTTTGTTTGTCTTTGTAAGCTGAAAGAAGGAATAAAAAATGAAGGAAGTGTTGCCCTACTTTCCTTAAGTGAGACTTCCCTTTTTTTTGAGTTTTCTGATTTTTGAATATTTTTTTATTTAAGTAAATAAATAGTTAACAGAAAGCAAAAAATGTGAGGGGGAACGAGCCTATGAATGTGGTTTTTACAGAATCGTTCGACTCACTATGCGTGGGCACGTCTAGTGGGTTAAACGGTTCTGTAATTGAGAAGGGTCATAAGACGTGGGCACACTTAACAGAACTAACGAATCCAAATATTTGGACAGATTTGGTTGATCTGCTAGGCGTGGGCACGTCTAATGAACTTACTTATAGGCTTCATTTTTCACAAAATTCAAGCAAATAGAACAAAAATTATAGCAAAGAAGGGTAAAAAAGGCGTGGGTTGCCTCCCACGTAGCGCTTTTCTTTAACATCTTTGGCTAGACGAGAAGCAGAGGTGCTTAAGTGATGGCAGGCTTTTCGAGTTCGATCTTTTCCGGGGCGGGTGCTTGAAAATTCTCATAGAAGGGTTTGAGTCGATGGCTATTTACTTTAAACACATTTTGCGTGACGAGACTCTTGATCTCAACTGCACCATGAGGAAATATGTTAACCACAACAAAGGGGCCAATCCAACGGGAATGTAACTTACCCGGAAAGAGTTTGAGTTTCGAATGGAATAGCAACACTTTTTGCCCAACGGTGAATTCCTTTCTCGAGATGGTGGGGTCATGGAAGGCCTTAGTCTTTTCTTTGTAGATCCTCGAGTTTTCATAAGCATCATTGCGTAGCTCTTCAAGTTCTTGCAATTACAACCTCCTATGGCTCCCCCCTTCGTCTATCGCCATGTTGAACTGCTTGATCGCCCAATATGCCCTATGCTCGAGTTCGACTGGAAGATGACATGATTTACCAAAAACCAAACGGAAAGGGGACATACTTATAGGAGTTTTGTATGCCGTTCGGTAGGCCCATAGAGCATCGTATAGGCGTGTACTCCAATCTTTCCGGTTGGGATTGACGGTCTTCTCAAGTATGGACTTGACCTCTCGATTGGAAATTTCTGCCTGCCCATTTGTTTGGGGGTGATAGGCGGTGAAAACTCGGTGTGTGACACTGTACTTCTTCAACAGAGCTTCAACCATCCTATTACAAAAGTTAGTTCCTCGATCGCTTATAATTGCCCTTGGCATCCCAAACCTAGAAAAGATGTTAGAGTTCACAAAATTCACAATAGTTTTAGCATCATCATTCCGTGTGGCTTTCGCCTCAACCCATTCAGATACATAATTGACTCCCAAAATGATGTAAGTGTAGACAAAAGACGGGGGAAATGGTCCCATGAAGTCAATCCCCGATACGTCGAATACCTCGCAAGCGAGAATTGACGTGAGGGGCATTTGATTCCGGGCTCTTAGATTCCCCGTCTTTTGGCAATTCTCACAAGCTTTACAAAATAAATATGCGTCTTTAAACAAATTAGGCTAAAACAACCCACACTCTAATATTTTTTGTGCTGTTCGATTAGGACCAAAGTTCCCTCCATAAGCATAAGAGTGACAAAACTCAAGAATAGAAGGGGTTTTAGAATCGGTTACGCACCTTCGGATGATTTTATCCGAGCAAAACTTCCACAAGTAGGGATCATCCCACACATAATACTTCGCATCACTTTGGATTTTATCTTTCCTTGCTCGAGGCAAGTCACTTGGAAAAGTGTTGGTGACGAGGAAGTTAACGATGTCGGCATACCATGGGGTGATTTCTCGAGCAGTGAAGAGATGTTCATTCGGAGATTCATCGTGCAAAGGTGGGGGTTTAACTTTTGTAATCAATCAGCTAAGATGGTCGGCTACGAGATTTTCTGCTCCTTTTTTGTCCTTAATGGTAAGGTCGAATTCGTGTAGTAGGAGCACCCATCTCATGAGTCGTGGCTTCGCCTCTTTCTTTGATATTAGGTACTTCAAAGTTGAATGCTCGGAATAAACAATTACTTTAGTACCAAGCAAATAGGGGCGAAATTTTTCTAAAGCAAAGACAACGGCTAAAAGCTCTTTTTACGTAGTGGTGTAGTTGACTTGTGCATTGTCTAGCATCCTTGAGACGTAATAGATGACATGAGGGTTCTTTCCAATCTTTTGCCCCAAAACAGCGCCTACTGCGTGGTTGCTTGCGTCGCACATAATCTCGAATGGTTCATCCTAATTTGGTGGTTGGATGATCAGTGCGGAGGTCAGAGAATCCTTCAATCTGTCAAACGCTTTCTTGCATCCTTCATCGAAGTCAAAAGTAGCTTCTTTTTGCAGAAACTTGTACAGGGGTTGAGCAATCTTCGAGAAGTCCTTGATGGATCGTCTATAAAATCCTGCATGACCAAGAAACGAACGAATCTCCCGCACAGTAGCGGGGTAAGGCAAGGATTGTATAACGTCAATTTTAGCCTTATCAATTTATATCCCCCGAGCAGACACAATATGCCCCAAAACAAGACCTTGCTCAACCATAAAATGACATTTTTCATAATTCAATACAAGGTCTTTTTCTATACACCTTTCAAGGACTTTGGCTAGTTTTTCTAAATAGTCATTAAAGGAGTCTCCATAAATGGTGAAATCGTCCATAAAGACTTTGATAAATTATTCAATATAATCCGAGAAAATACTAACCGTACACCTTTGAAAGGTGGCGGGGGCATTACACAACCCGAATGGCATCCGTCGATAAGCAAATGTCCCGAAAGGGCAAGTGAACGTCGTCTTTTCTTGGTCCGCGGGTGCCACCGGTATTTAGTGAAAACCTGAATATCCATCAAGGCAACAATAGTGAGAACGACCGGCTAAACGTTCCAACATCTGATTAATAAAAGGAAGAGGGAAGTGATCTTTCCTAGTGGCGGTGTTAAGCTTTCTATAGTCTATACAAACCCGCCATCCATTTTGAACACGAGGGGGGTACTAGGTCACCAATAGAGTTTTGAACAACGGTTATGCCCGTTTTCTTGGGCACAACTTGAGTTGGACTTACCCATTCACTATCAGAAATTGGAAAGATCATACCTGCATCAAGGAGTTTTAAGATTTCCTTTTTCATTACTTCCATCATTGGTGGATTTAGCCGGCATTGAGCTTCTCATAAGGGTTTAGCTCCTTCTTCGAGTAAGATTCGGTGTTCGCATGTCGAAGGGCTTAACCCCTTGATGTCAGCGATGGTCCACCCTATGGATTCACGAAATTCCCGAAGTATGCGGACCAGCTTTTCTTCTTCTAAGGCGGAGATTTTACTTGAGATAATCACCGGTAGTGTGTTATTCTCGCCTAGGAAGACATACTTAAGATGGTCCGGCAATTCCTTTAGCTCTAGAGTTGGTGCCTGCAACAAGGAGGGGAGAAGTTTAGTATGTGTGCGTGGCAAATCAATGAAAGAAATATTATGGGGAAGGGAGCGGAGAGCTTCGAGCTTGAAGACGCTTTCACCAATTTGGGGATCAATTATCATATTGTCCTCCAACGTTTGTATTTGTGATGGTGTAAGGCCTTCCTCTAATGCCAACTTCACGTGATCGCCGGTATTATTCTTTGAAAATTTCTGTACAAAAGGATCAAAGATATCTACAAGAAAAGCAGTTGGTACATCACTAGGATACCTCATGGAGTCATAAATGTTAAATCGTATTACTTCACCATCAAATTCCATAGTTAAAGTACCCTTATGCACGTCGATTTTTGTCCTAGCAGTTTTGAGGAAAGGTCTTCCCAACAAAATAGAGGTGCAATTGGGGGAATTGTCCTCTCTCACGTCTAGAACATAGAAATCCGCAGAAAAAACCAACTCGTTTACTTGTACCAACACATCTTGTAAAACCCCTTCGGGGTATACAACCGAACGATCCGCAAGTTGGATCACAACTCCTGTTTCTTTCAAAGGGCCAACGTGTAAGGATTCAAAAATCGTTAGAGGCATGACATTAATGGAGGCACCTAAATCGCACATGGCCCTTTTTATACTAATCAAACCGATTTTACAAGGGATAGAAAACGTACCTGGGTCTTTGCATTTTTGGGGCAGTTTTCATTGGAGAATCGCGGACACACTTTCACCCATGCTTACTCGTTCGTTGCCCTTCAACCTTCCTTTACAAGTGCACAATTCCTTGAGAAATTTCGCATATCGAGGTATTCACTTGATTGCATCGGTCAATGAGATGTTTACCTCAACTTTGCGAAATGTCTCTAGGATTTCTTTTTGTTCTTCCTCCCTCTTTGACTTGGCAAACCTCTCCGGGAAGGGGGGTTCTCGTCACTAACACCTTTGGTTGGTCTACTTTGGCTGATTCATGCTCGTCCATTTGCTGTCACAGAACCTCAATTTCCTGTTCTGATTCGTCCTGCTGGGCGTGCCCACGCTTAGTGCTGTTTTCGTCGCTGTTCGGCTTCAACCTTTTTCCACTGTGTAAAATAATAGCACTAGTGTTTTGTTTAGGATTAATCACAGTTTGAGATGGTAGTTTACCTTGAGATTCCTTCTACTGATGGATGAAGCCAATTGACTGATTTGAGATTCCAAGTTCTGAATACTCGTTTGGGTATTCTGGATCTACTGTTGAGTATTCTGCTAGAGTTGTTGGATCTGATGTTGAGTATTCTGCTGGATTTGCTGAGTGTTGGTGATTAATGTCTTCATCATCTCTTCAAGAGACGTGCTTTGTTTGGGATTAGGTGGAGGGGGTTGCACAGGTGGTCTGTATTGCGGTCTCTGAAAATTTTGTGGCTAGGTGCCATTGCTCAGATTCGGGTGATCCTTCCATCCGGGGTTGTAAGTGTTGGAGAATGGATCGTATCTCCTTTGCTGTTGTCCAGGAACTCTCCCTATAGCATCAATTTGTTCGGTTGGCGGTTCTTGAAGTGTTGGGCACGTATCGGTGGGGTGCTCCATTGAAGTGCATATACCGCGAACCTTGACATGTTGATGCTTATCTATGGCAATTTTTTTAACAAGAGACATGAGCTCATTCAATCGATCATCAAAAACAGCCATACTTACCTCATTACCCCTTTTCGGTGGGTCGTCGTGTCTGATTCCGAATTGTTGTGTATTAGACGCCATGATTGAAATCAGATTACGAGCCTCGGTTGGGGTTTTATTGAATAGTGCACCTCCACTGGCTGCGTCGATCAATTTTCTGTCCATGTTTGATAGACCTTCATAGAAGTACTGGATCAAGAGATGGTCCGGAATCTGGTGGTGAGGGCAGCTTTTCACCAACTGATTGAATCTACCCCAGTACTAAAAAAGACTCTCACCTGCGAATTAGCGAATTCCACTGATCTCTTTCCGGATTGTTATGGCTCGTGAAGCAGGGAAATATTTCTCAAGAAACTGTCTCTTGAGATCACTCCAAGTCGTGATGGATCCCGAAGGTAGAAAGTAAAGCCAATCTTTCGCTTGGTCGGCCAGAGAAAAAGGAAAGGCTCTAAGTTTAACCTGTTCTTCGGTGACTCCTTGTGGTCGCATCCCGGAACAGACCACATGGAATTCCATCAAGTGTTTATGTGGATCTTCGCTTGCAAGACCGCGGAAAGTAGGAAGTAAATGAATTAAACCAGATTTTAGTTCAAAATTTACCTCTAAATTCGGATATTCTATGCAGAGTGGTTGCTGGGTTAGATCCGGCCAAGTCATATCTTTGATCGATCTCTCTGGAACTATAGCCATGACTTCCTCTTCTTCAGATTCTCCCGACGATTCTGCGAATTCTAACGTTATATCCTTCCCGTCCTCGTAAGAACTTGATGCCTCTTCGTTCTGTGACTTGGTTTCCCAACGAAGTCTTCGTGCAGTCTTCTCGATCTCGGGATTAAATTTCAGTTCACTTGTACGAGAAGACCTTGGCATTAATAATAGCAGAAATTAAGTAAAGAAGAAATCGACATAAAAACGCCAATCCTTGGCAACGACGCCTAAATTTTATGGGTGTTGAAGCCACCAAAAATAATTCCTATGATTATGTTCTTGCGAAACCGGTAAGTAGGGTCGAGTCCACAGGGATCGATAATAAGTTGATTTCTAAAAGAGATAAAAAAGGAGGGGGGGGGGGTTTAGATTTTGAATTTTTAGGAGAAAATAACGAAGTATAATTTAAAGGGGAAGATCCATATATAAGAAGGCTTTCCAGTTAAAGTGGTTTCATGCTTGATTCTTTTCGTTTGATCATCGATGCAAATATAACAATTACTAAAACACGCAGATCAGTTCGGTACGACTTAACAACCTCACCCTTCCTTACCTTTTCGTCAGCCAAGGAACGTCCGTTGGCTAAATTTCTAATCAACGAACAACCCCAGGAACGTCCACAAGATTTAATTCATTAACAGCATTACGAGTTAGAAGGGCCTGATCCTAACCAACAAATTCCTACGACGATTTATTTAAATCAGATCATGCATTCACTATAACAAAACTAACCACTTTGACACGATTACTCATGCTATGTTGCTACTAATTATTGAACTAAACAAACAATTACGGGTCTGTAAGTTCAAATAGCTAAACAAACCTTCTTGGTAATGAACAACTGATCACATTATTAAAAAAACAGACATTTGTAAAAAGAGCATAGAGCATAACATGAATACGGATTTTAATAAAAGAATTAAGCACTTATTAGATCTCACAACGATTTAAGAATCAAGCATTCACCATACTTTAACTGGAAAATTAAAAACTTAGCCTAACATGCTAATGGAAGAACATACTAAAAAGTGGATTTCCATTAGCAATTGGCAACGTAATAAAAATAAAAGGAGATAGAAGAAGTAGAATAATGGATTAAACTCTAGAATTCAATGTAAAACAAGAGATGGTTTATTAGGTTGTGAGGTGCCTCCTATTTATACTATTAGCACCTCACGAACCTAGACAAGAAAAGGGATAGATACATGATTGCTAATAAACATGTTAACAACTTAATTCCTAGCAATCTAAATGATAAATTTTGGATCTTCAAGAGGTTTTTCAGCATTCATTCCTTCTTCCTTCAGCAAAATCCGCAGCTTTCTTTTTTCTCCTAAGTTGACTGCAGCGTTAAGCGTGGGCACGCTTAGTGGAAATTTCGAATCTGCCACTCTTTTTCACTTGTTCCCTCAAATGTCTTTAAATGCCATTCTTAGCTTCAATTTACCATCCTTTAGTCCTCACAAGATGTATTTCCTGAAAATATAATAAATCCACTTGATTAGGAGTAGTTAGTCCTTAAAATAAGGCATTACAAGCATTAAATCGTGGCAGATTACACACTTATCATGTGGGACCAAAAGTGCAATTTTCCATCAATTAATCGGGCGAGTGATAACACTTGCCTGGTTTCCGTCTGATTTTTAACGGTTGTTAGGTGACGGGACCAAAACTGCAACATTTTTTGTTTCTGTGGGACCAAAAGTGTTGAGCCAGTAAACAATGGGACCAAAAGTGCAACATGCTATATCCTGTGGGATCAAAAGTGCAATTTTCCCCTTGTCAATTTTTATTTGGATTTCATAATTGAAATTGGCATTACTCAAATATCCAAGTGCCTCTGCATTTAACTGTTGGAACAAAGTTCGTTTGCATTTATTTTGCTTTCTACTTGGGGAATGAGAAACAATGCCCAAGCATCGGAACGATCGTTCCAATCAAAGGAAATCTTACGACGTGTGTTAAGTCATGTACGCATCTTACAAAAGATGAGAACTTTCAAATGGGCTCAATGGAAACACGAGGGAGGTGGCAGATCGGGTCGGGTTTGGCTTTGTCACATTCTTAAATTGAGGCCTAAGCTCGTGCTTTTGATTCCTTCTAAGGTCGGATGGTGGAAACTAAGTTGTGATGCCACATCAAGGGGTAACTCAGGTGAGGCCGGTAGCCGTGGAGTTTTGAGAAATGGTGATGGTCGGGGTGTCTTGACGTTCTATGAGCCATGAGGCCACTAGTACTTTTGCCGAGTTATTTGCTATTGTGAGATGGTTGGAGCTTGCAGCAAAGAGAGGCTGACTGCGAGTGTGGGTGGTGACCGACTCTATGGCCGTCTTGCACATTATCTGGAATGATGGGGGATATTGGCATTTGTAGCACTTACTAACGCGATTGAGGATTGTAGACAAATTAATTTTGCACCCAATCAAATGATGACAAATGAAAAATATATATTATTTATTAATTATACTCTATTTTTCTATCTACATTTTTAAATTTACTAAATTAATTTCAAATATAAATTAATTGAATTGATATTTTAATATATATATATATATATATATTTCATCATCCAATCAACAGGCGACAAGTGGCGAACTGAGGTGTTTCGACCAATCAAATTAAGACAAATATTTTTTTTTATTATCTCTTTGAAAAATATAAAAATTAAAGAGATAATATAAAAATCGACCAATCATGTCTTTTCAAATATTTAATGTTTGTCTCTTTAAATTAAAATGAAGTGATAATATATATTATTTATCAATTATACTCTATTTTTCTATTTACATTTTGGAATCTACTAAATTAATTTTAAATATAAATAGTTAATTTAATTGATATTTTAATATATATATTTCATCATCAAATCAACGGCCGACAAGTGGCGAAATGAGGTGTTTCGGCCAATCAAATCAAGACAAATACTTTTTATATTATCTCTTTGAAAAATACATAAATTAAAGAGATAATATCAAAATCGACCAATCATGTCTTTCCAAATATTTAATGTATTGTCTCTTTAAATTAAAATGAAGAGTTAATACAAAATAAGTGTTCAAGTTCACCACAATTCTACCTCTTTGAAAACTATATAAAGGAATTTTTGGAACTCATTTGACACACACACACACACACACACACACAATTGAAGACAAGTGAAGACACAAGCAAGAGCCCCCAAATCCTCTCAAGTGAAAATCAAGGGAGATCCACGACATTCAAGGCAAGAATCAAGGTGTTTGTCACGGAAGTCATCCGAAGTCAACGTTCGATTCGAGAAGAAGTCAAAAGACCCGCGAATTAACGTTATTAAGAAGTAAGTCCACCATGGCGGAAGATTAAAGCCTCAAATCCACCAAGAAACATTCAAGTTCTAGAAGAACATCTCCACGTTTATAGCGTTTAATCCGGGAACAAGTCAACGACCCCCGACTTAGCGTTATTCAAAGTCAAAGTCAACGTCAAAGGAGATCAAACGTCAAGTTTTACCTCCGAAGTTGCCGAAATCGAAGATCACGTTCTTGAAGTGAAGAATCAGAGGTTTCATGTAGAGATTTCACACCCACAAATATCCAATCGAATTCAAAGAATTTATTTATAATAGTTTCTTGTTTCGATAAATGAGGAAACACGAAAATTTATTTACAAGAATAATTTGGAGGCGGTTATATCTTCGTTACACACACATATACTATGATGGGAACAAAATAACGGTTCATTTGGCCAATGTCGCATGCGGCAATAAAGTATTGCAAGTGATTGAGCAAGATCTCATTAAGGGACTTCTGTATAGTTTGACGTAATAAATAGGACATTTTGTAGTTTAGATTTTGATTTTGATTTTTGAAGTGCAAGGGAGTGAGTACTTATTGTTTATAGCTTTCTCGTGCTTGTACGAATAATTTTGAAATTGATATTTTAATAAAAGGATAGGGGTTTGCCAAACCCCTCGCCTAGGCACATGTTGGTCGTCACCTACCGCAAGGATTTTCGCCCTTGCAAAACCCCTTTCCCCTACTAGGGTTTTAGTGCAGGCTACTACTGCGGATGGGCAAGATCACCTGCTGATGCCTACAAGGGAATCCTTGTTGCATTGGGGTAAATTAATCTTGAGGAGTGTTGGAAATACAAATACATGCATCTATATGGACCTTCAAACTTCTTAATTATTTCTCTTATATTTTCTAAGTGCTCTTGTATTTTCAAAGTGACTACAATCAATGTTGGTGATTCTAGAATTATCTAATAGGTCCTATAAAATGTCTTGTACTCCATGGTTTGCAACATAGAGCCAAGTAGCTCAATTAAGAAAATATTTTCGCATTATATTCGAGCTCTGCTGTAGCAACTCTATTTACAAATTGGTATCTAGAGTGGTATTTAGAACGATTTTCGATCCTAAGAGGAAAAGAAAATGTCTCAAGCAGTAGCGGGATCATCTTGCTCCATGATTCCACTCTTTGATGGCGAAGACTACCAGTATTGGAAGATCAAGATGAGGGCATTCCTCAAGGCTGAAGGATTATGGGCTTCAGTCGAGAAGGGCTTCAATGAGCCTGAAGCCGGAATGAGTGACGCTGAAAAGAAGAAACTCGATACTGCACGACATTCGGATGCAAGTTCTCTCAGCAAAATTCACATGAACGTTGACAAATCCACTGTCTTGAAAATATCAAGTGCGTCTACGATAAAGGAAGCATGGGACACTTTGGAACAAGAGTTTCATGGTGATGAAAAGGTGAGAACTATCAATCTTCAAACTCCATGATGAGATTTTCAGAATTTAATAATGAAAGATTCTGAAAATATCCAGGAGTATCAAACTAGAGTGTTGGAAATCGTCAACCAAATGAGGATGAATGATGAGGTCACTGATCAACTTGTTGTTGAGAAAATTTCAATAAGCCTGACAGAAAAGTATGAGTACGTGGTTGCTGCTATTGAGTAATCCAAGGATCTCACGACGCTGACAATACGAGAACTCATCGGATCTCTGCAAGCGCACGAGAAGAGAATATTTTCACAAGCAGATCAATCAAAGGAAACTGCATTCCAAACTAAATTTCAACTAAAAGAAGGCCCTAACAAAAGATCAAATTGGAGGAAGAAGAAAGAACAAGAGTCTCACAAAAGGGAAGACAAGAAATATGAAAGAAGTGTGAAATTTGAAGTGGCATGCAAGATTTGCAGGAGAACTAATAACACCACTGATGATTGTTGGCATAAAGTAAGCCTCAATGTTCTATCTGCCATAGGTTTAATCATGTTGACACGAACTGCAAACTTAAAGCCAAAGAACTAGCAAGTTTTTGAGAACAACAACAAGAAGAAAATTTGTTTTATGCTTCTCAACCTGTTTCTAATGAAAAAGAAGATGTTTGGTATCTTGATAGTGGATGCAGTTATCACATATCAAGTAATCAAGATATTTTTTCAAAGGTTGGATACTAACATCACTTCAAAAGTGAAACTGGGAAATGGAGCATTTGTCAAAGCAAATGGGAAGGGAAGTGTGGTTGTTGATTCCAAAAGAGGTGTCAAGCATATTAATAATGTTCTTTTGTCCCTGATTTGACACAAAATTTGCTAAGTGTTGGGCAGCTTGTTGAAAATGGCTATGATCTTTGGTTTAAAGATCTATGACAACACAGAAGGGGACAAGGTCATTCCTAAGGTGCAAATGGAGAGCACCAGAAATTTCCCGCTTTGGCTGCATCACAATGCTTTCAAGGCTGAAGTTGCTGACGACTCTTGGCTTTGGCACAAAAGGTATTGTCATTTGAACTTCCATGCTCTAAAGTTTCTAAACTAAAAGAAAATGGTGGAAGGACTACCGGAGATTCAGATCAATTCAAATCCATGTGAAAATTGTATCATGGGAGAACAACATTGAACACCATTCCCGATAGGAAAGTCATGGAGAGCTAGTGCGCCCTTGGAGCTCATCCATTCTAATATTTGTGGACCAATGAGAACTACATCCTTGGGCCAACACAGGTATTTTTTGACATTCATTGATGATTATTCAAGAATGACGTGGGTGTTTTTCTTAAAGGAGAAATCAAAAGCTTTCACAATCTTTAAGAGATTCAAAGCTCTTGTCGAAAAATAAAAGGGTAGTAGTATCAAAATTGTTAGAAGTGACAGAGGAGGCGAATAGACCTCTCAAGAATTTGAAGCGCATTGCAACGATGAAGGAATTTGGAAACAACTCACAGCAGGTTACTCACCTCAGCAGAACGGAGTTGCAGAAAGAAAGAATAGGACCATTTGTGAGATGTCACGAACCATGACCAATGAAAAGGGACTTCCAAAAAGTTTTTGGGTAGTAGCTGTTGATACAGCGGTCTATATCCTCAACAGATGTCTAACAAAGGCAATAAGGAACAAAACTCCTTATGAAGCATGGACTGGACTTCAACCTTCTGTGAGTCACCTTAAAGGTTTTGGTTGCATTTGCTATGCTCACGTTCCTGCCGAAAAGAGAACAAAGTTTGATGAAAAGAGTCAGAAATGTATCTTCATTGGTTACTCATCTGATTCTAAAGGATATCGTCTTTTTGAATTTGAACACTAACAAGTTGATTGTTAGTAGAGATATCATTTTTCATGAAACTGCAACTTGGGATTGGAAAGAAAAGAAAGTGCAGAATCTTTCATTCAATCTTCCACCAGCAAGCAGCCATGAAGGAAATGATGACCAAAATGATCAACTCCTTCTACTCCTAGAGGAGGATTTTCAAACGCAAATTCAGAATCTTCTTCACCAGAATCTCCTCCATCGAAAATGAGAAGCTTGAGTGAAATTTATGATACCTGTCGATTCATAGTGACAGAACCTGAAAATTATGAAGAACCTGCAAAAGAAGAAGTCAGGAGGAATGCAATGAAAGAAGAAATTCATATGATCGAAAAGAACAACACTTGGGTGTTGGTAGATAAACTAAAAGATCGAGAAGTCATTAGCCTAAAGTGGATCTACAAGATCAAACTAAACCAAGAAGGTAAAGTGCAGAAGTACAAAGCACTACTCGTGGCTAGAGGTTTTTCACAAAAATTATTTATTGACTTCTTTGAGACTTTTCCCCCATGGCAAGAGTGGAGACCATTCGGACTGTGATTGCTATTGCAGCTCAACACAAATGGCAAATACTCCAACTTGATGTGAAATCTGTCTTTCTAAATGGAAAGCTTGATGACGAAATTTATGTTGAACAACCTCAAGGGTTCTTAGTGAAAGGTGGAGAAACAAAGTCTAGAAGCTCAAGAAAGCTCTTTACGGGCTTCAACAAGCTCCACGAACTTGGTACAAAGAATTCAATACTTACTTCATTCAAAGTGGTTTTGAGAGAAGCAAAAGTGAAGCTACTTTGTATGTCAAAAAGGAAGGTCATGACATTTTAATTGCTTGTTTATATGTTGATGATCTCATTTTTACAAGCAATAATCTTGTCTTGATGCAAAAGTTTAAGCAGGAGATGATGAAGACTTATGAGATGAGCGATCTTGGACTGCTACGTTATTTTATGGGCATTGAAGTCATACAAATGGAAGGAGGGATTTTTCTTTCTAAAAAGAAGTATATTAAAGGCATTCTTGAAAAATTTCACATGATAGGTTGCAAAAGTGTGGATACTCCAATGGCTCCAAATGAAAAGCTAGAGAAAGATGATGGGGCAAAGAAAGTCGCAAACTAAACTTATCGAAGCTTGATTGGCAGTCTTCTTTACTTAACTGCTACAAGAACTAATATCATGTTTGCAACAAGTGTGCTATCAAGGTTCATGCAAGATCCAAGTCAAATTCATTTTGGTGCAGCTAAAAGAATTCTCATATACTTGCAAGGCACACTTGAGTATGGACTCATGTATAAACCATCAATAACAAAAGACTTGATTGGCTATTGTGACAGTGACTGGGCTGGATACGTGGATGATATGAAGAGTAGATTGTTAGAATAGGTGACCGTCAAGCCAATTTATTGGCTCTTTGTAAACTATTCTATACGATCTTTTTCAATAATATGTTAATTTAAGAAATGTTCTTTGCTCATCTTCATCATATGCTTTTAACATTATATTTATATGAGCATTTGGTTGAAGCCCTTAGATCAATTATGCTACGGGGTTGGCTCGCGCATATGATGGCGACCATGAAACCAACCTCTATGGTTTGATCTAAAATATTCAAAGTCGATGAATCGGTCGAGATAGGGCATTGACCATTCCTTAAAGACTTGCACTAAGTGATGCGTTCATATGATGAATGTCGAGTTTCATAGACAGAGACGTATGACGTCTGCGTACTTTAGTGGGTGCTTGATAAAGAGTTATCAAGTTCACTGAATTAACTGGCAGGAGTTGTCATATGGAAGCCCTATATGGCATGATTGGTATGACTAGAACTCCTAGGCTACGATAGTGCAGTAACTAGCCCTTAGACTTGAGTGTCCATTGTAACCTTGTGCATAGGACGGCTATAACTTGATCATGTACAATGTGGTCTCAGGTTTTATCCTGGATCACTATACGGTCATGTTTCAGATATAGTTGAAGCATGCATGGAGGTTGTGAGTTCCAAGATAGGATCTGCTACTTATCAGGAGATGATAACAAGCCTCCTATGTTCTTTACATTATGCGTTCCTCGAAGCCCATGGCCATGGCTGTTGATCAAATAGGAAAAATGGTTTTTCCTATATTGGTAAATTGAAAGCATAACTTGAAGAGATAATACATAGACATCAAAGTCGATAATAGAAACCGGTAACTAATTTGATGCCCTAGACTTTGATTGGGAGGTTAGTAACGGAGGGACCGTATCTGCATGATACGCGCAGCTCACAGGTTCACACAATAAATTCACCTATTCTCCAGTACCATGGATCATTGCTAGATGGCCACCCATGGTGACGGGTACCCTCCAATTAAGGAGTTAATTGAGGGTGATTAATTATGATAAGATCTAATTAATCTAATGCAAGTAAGTTGCTAATTAAATTGTATATGTGATACAAGCCCAAGTCTAGTTGAGTGGTGAACCTAAACGGTCACATACAAATCCATGATGACAAAACAAGTTTGACATTTTGTAAGAAGAAGAATCAAACTTGTCTTCCTCTTTGAAAGAAGAAGAAGACAAGTTGAACTTGACTTCTTCAATGGAAGGTTATAAATAGAGACTTTGGTTGTCATTCAAGACAACTTTTTGCATTCTTACTTCTTGCTCTCTTGCTCTTGCTCTCTTCCCTTCTCCAAAAGAGAAACAAGTTTTCCTGTCTTCTCCGTTGATCAATCGTTGATCTACCGTAATCCTCTAACGCCAACTAGCATAGGGTTAAAGAAGATTCCGTTATAGGTGGTGTGGACTAACTTTAGAGGAAAGACACTTATGTTCCTACCGTGGACAATCGGCGTAACGTTCCACCGTTTGTAAGGTAAGAAACCGTTCTTGAGACGTTCAAGTCGTCAATATCAACATGAGTACTAAAAGGTTGTAAACTTTTAACTGTACAATTGACATTCTTTTATGCATGAGATCCACATCGTTATAGCAATGAGACTGGCGATTTGATTGCTAATTATAATATTTTTTGTAATTAAACTTTTAATTTCCACTGCGTCTAACATCTCGGGGCTTATACGAAACTAACAGTGGTATCAGAGCCCGGTCATGCAAGTCAATTGAATTTATTTTGGTTTGATGTGATTTAATCGGATTAAATTGCTTAACGATTAATTTTATGTGTTAATCTCTTGATGTGTTGAATTTAATTCTTGGGCATATTTCAATTGTTGAAATTTGATTCTATTGTGTTTCACCTTCCACCTAGATGGCCGGATTTATCTTCCGCCTACATAGTCGGATTCTTTCGCCTACATGGCCGGATTTATCTTCCGCCTACATGGCCAGATTTATCGTCCACCTACATGGTCGGATTTAATAGCGATTTTTGTATATTCTCAATTCTGTTTTTATTTGAGGATAATAATAAATGTATATATATTATTTTCCTAATTTATATATGGATATAAATTGAGAAAGAAAATTGGATTTTCACTTTCCATTTCATTAGAAAAATTCAACATATTCTCCTAATATGATTAGGACAATTTCTTGGAAAGTCCTATTTAATTTGACACTATGAATCAAGTGCCCATGAATTAAATTCAATTCCATTCCATGGAAAACATCATGTGATTTAACATAAGGAATTAAATTCTTTTGTTTTATTGGATCTAAATATATATACATGATATTATTTGCATATATGATATGTGATATCTTTATTTAATAAATATATGGGATGACTACGGGCTCATGATCATCCAACCAGGGCATGCTAGGTTTTATTTATTGTATATGATAAACAAGCAAACAAGAATAAAATATCGTGATGAGGTCTTGCGCAAACAAATGGTTTAAACCCTCACTTGGAGTGTCCAAGTTAAAATATTAAGCCCGTGATGGATAAAATCAAATTGAATTTGATAATCCAGACCTTCCATCCATAGTGACAAAATATGAGATGCTATCACCTTTCAATTCATTGTCTCACGAGTCGTGGAATGATTTGAAAGTAGCAAAAAACTGTATTATCACTATGAACAAGTAGATTACCTACTATCACTCTGTCTCATGAGTCGTGGAGGGTGATAGTGGGAGGTCTTTTGGTTGATGGGTTGGGCTTAACGTGGAGTAACATAATTTACTTGGAGTCCTTGGGATTATATAAAAAATAAGGTAAAACACCTTGGGGATCTCATAAGATGAGAATGGTGAAAGTCACCTCCCATAGAATTGTTTTTCATGCGAATCGTAACAGTGGGGTATGAAATTTGTTCTATGGACCTCAAGCCCACTAGGAAAAATATTTTCCAAAAATCCATATCGGGGTTTATGGAATTTGAAAAGAAATAGTGGGAGCAATTTATGATTAAAGACCATATCGTAAATTTAATTAACATTGACTGAAAGAATGTTAAAATCTCCATTGTTTCTTCTTTTCTTTCTTGTAGATCGAAAATGTCTAAAAGTCCACTTGCTAACATACTTTAGACAAATAAACTTATTGGAATCAATTATGCTGACTGGCTTAGGAATCTCAAAATTGTTTTGGATTCCGAAAAATGCTCTTATGTGTTGGAATCTCGTCCTCCGACTGAGCTTCCTGAGGATTCAACTGATGAAGAACGTGTGACGTTCCAACGTTGGATCGATGATGACCTTCAGGCCCGTTGCCTTATGCCGGCATCTATGAGCAATGAACTGCAAAAGCAATATGAACATCTTAAGCTGTATCTGAGATCTTTGTACGCTTACAAGAGTTGTTTGCGATACAAGATCGGCATATAAGATATGCAGCATCAAAGGAGTTCTATCGGGCAAAGATGACTGAGGGGTCGTCTGTTCATGACCACGGCGTCTCGATGCTTTTTCTCATTGAAAAGTTAGAATCTTTGAACGCAGGCATGAATAATGACTCCTACATAGATGTGATCTTACAGTCATTACCGCCATCTTTTGATCAATTTGTTGTTAATTATAATATGAACAGTCTTGAGAAGACTGTTCCTGAATTGATCAATATGCTTATGCAATACGAGGCTATTATAAAGAAGCCTGCATCAGTAATGCTAGCAACCCCATCCACATCTTCCTCCATGACCAAAAGGGTGAAGAAATGGAGGAGGAATGGAAAGGGAAGGAAGAAAAGCAATAAGGATGGCCGAGGGAAGGGCAAAGGGAAAAAGATAATCAAGGCCAATCCAGAAAATGATGAGTGTCATCACTGCCACGAAAAAGACCATTGGAAGAGGAATTGCAAGAAGTTTCTTGCAACAGTCCAAGGTATTTTCGTTGTTGAAATTAACATGGTTGCTAATAATGCTTCTTGGGTATTAGATACCGGTTGTGGAGCTCATATTTGCAATGATTTGTAGGTAATGAGAAGAAGCAAAAATTTAGGTGAAGGGGATGTGATCCTCAGGCTTGGAGACGGCAAGCTAGTTGCTACTGAAGCCGTTGGAACTGTTCACTTAGCTATTAGCAAGGATGTTAGGATAGTACTTAATAGTTGTTATTATGTACCAAGTATGATAAGAAACATTGTATCTATACCTACTCTTGATAAAGAGGGGTATGAATTTTGTATATCAAAACAATGTTTCTACTTAATGAGGAATGATTCTTCTGTTTTACTTGGCACTTTAATAAATGGTTTATATACTATCCAACAACATAATATGATTATGAATGTTCAACATAAACGAAAATTGGATGATCAAGAAAATGCACATACATGGCACGCTAGATTAGGTCACATTTTCAAGGATAGGATAAAGAGGTTGATTGACTCTAAGAATCTAGAAATAGAGAACTTAGATGCTCTTTCAACTTGTGAATCTTGTCTCAAGGGAAAAATGACCAAAACACCATTTATTGGACAAAGTAGCCGTGCCGCTGCACTGTTGGATTTAATCCACACAGATGTTTGTGGACCCTTAAGTATTCCAGCTAGAGGAGGATTTTCTTACTTCATAACCTTTACCGATGATCACTCACGGTTCGGTTATGTGTACTTAATGAAGTACAAGTCTGAAGCATTTGAAATGTTCAAAGAATTCAAACTTGAAATAGAAAATCAAATTGGATGAAAAATTAAGACCATACGATCTGATCGTGGAGGTGAATACTTAAGTGGTGAATTCTTGAATTACTTAAAAAAGAATGGGATTCTCTTTCAGTGGACTCCTCCTGCAACGCCACAACTTAATGGCGTGGCTGAAAGGAGGAACCGAACTTTGTTGGACATGGTTCGTTCCATGATGAGTTCTACTACATTACCTCTTTCTTTTTGGGGCTTTGCGTTAGAAACGGCGGCCAAGTTATTAAACATGGTGCCATCTAAGGCTGTACCCAAAATACCATATGAAATATGGCATGGCAAACCACCCTCTTATAAGTATTTGAGAATATGGGGGTGTCCCGCATATGTCAAAAGACTAGTGGGAGATAAGCTGGATATGAGATCCATCTTATGTAGATTTGTTGGATATCCAAAAGAAACGGTAGGATACTACTTCTATGATCCCTCGGAACAAAACGTGTTTGTTTCGAGAAATGTAGTGTTCTTGGAAAAGGGTTTTCCTTCGGATACTCAAAACAAAGAGGTGCAACTCGAAGAGTCGAGTGATGCATCGCCTATGGCAGAAATGACACCCATGCTACCTCACAATGAACCTTTTGATTTTACACATCCTCTAAGAAAGTCGGCTAGAGTCTCTAAACAGCCTGAGAGATATGGTATGCTAGCCTTGATTGGTCAATTGGCTAATGATCCAAAGATGTTCGAAGAGGTGATGTCTGACATTGATTCGGGTAGATGGCTTGAGGCCATGAGATCCGAAATGGACTCCATGAACTCCAATAAGGTATGGACCTTAGTAGACCCACCTAAGGGAGTTAGGCCCGTTGGGTGCAAATGGGTCTACAAGCAAAAGCTTGGAGCCGATGGAGAGGTATCGACCTTTAAGGCTCGATTGGTAGCGAAAGGCTACACTCAAAGGCCTGGTGTGGACTTTAAGGAGACCTATTCGCCCGTCGCTATGGCCAAGTCCATAAAGATCTTACTTGCCATATCTACATATTATGATTATGAGATATGGCAAATGGATGTGAAAACTGCATTCCTTAATGGATTCATTGAGGAAG
This sequence comes from Sesamum alatum, assembly GCA_034509735.1. Classification (NCBI taxonomy): domain Eukaryota; kingdom Viridiplantae; phylum Streptophyta; class Magnoliopsida; order Lamiales; family Pedaliaceae; genus Sesamum; species Sesamum alatum. The sequence continues at coordinate 1,385,201 of JACGWO010000004.1, forward strand.
AAATCTATATGGATCAACCACAAGGTTTTACATCTAACGGAGAAGAGCAAAAAGTTTGTAAACTCCAGAGGTCCATTTATGGGCTCAAACAGGCATCCCGAAGTTGGAACATTCGTTTTGATGAGGTTATAAAATATTATGACTTCATCAAGAACGAATAATATCCCTGTGTATATAAAAAGGTTAGTGGGAGCTCTATTGTGTTACTCGTGCTTTATGTGGATGATATTTTACTCATCGGTAATGATGTTAAAATGTTAGGTGACATTAAAGTATGGTTATCTACTCAATTCTCCATGAAGGACTTGGGTGAAGCTTCTTATATTCTTGGGATAAAGATCCACAGAGATAGATCTAAAAGAATGTTCGGAATGACCCAAGTCTCATACATTGATAAAGTCTTGAAAATGTTCAAGATGGATGTATCAAAAAAGGGGTTTTCTTCCCATGAGGCATGGAATTAAACTCTCCAGGACTCAGTTTCCCAAGACTGATGAGGGAGTTAAGAAAATATAAGAAATTCCTTATGCTTCTGCCGTTAGCAGCATACGATATGTTGTTCAATGTACGAGGCCTTATATAGCTTACGCTCTAAGTGTTACGAGTCGTTATCAGGCATGTGCCGGCCACGATCACTGGACTGCTGTAAAAAATATCCTTAAGTACTTGAGAAGAACTAGGTATTTATTTTTGGTGTACGGTGATGGAAAATTGATATTGGAAGGGTATACTGATGCCAGCTTCCAATCGGATGTGGATGACACTAAGTCTCAATCTGGTTATGTATTTCGATTGAATGGAGGAGCTGTCAGTTGGAAAAATTCAAAGCAAGACACAACAACAAATTCCATGACAGAAGCCGAGTACATTGCAGCTTCTGAAGCTGCAAAGGCGGCTGTTTGGATGAAAAACTACATCCAAGAGTTGGGTGTGGTGCCTAGCATAGCCAAACCTGTAGTTGTACTTTGTGATAACAACGGGGCTATTTCGCAAGCGAAGGAGCCAAGACCTTATCACAAAGCCAAACACATAATTAGACGCTACCATCTAATTAGAGAGATGGTAGGAAGAGGTGACGTGCGAGTGGATCGCGTTGCATCAACGGAGAACATAGCAGACCCGCTTACAAAGCCGATATCACAAATTGCTCATTCTTAGCATCTTGAGAAGATGGGATTAAAGAACATGGGCAATTGGCTTTAGGTCAAGTGGGAGATTGTTAGAATAGGTGACCGTCAAGCCAATTTATTGGCTCTTTGTAAACTATTCTATACGATCTTTTTCAATAATATGTTAATTTAAGAAATGTTCTTTGGTCATCTTCATCATATGCTTTTAACATTATATTTATATGAGCATTTGGTTGAAGCCCTTAGATCAATTATGCTACGGGGTTGGCTCGCGCATATGATGGCGACCATGAAACCAACCTCTATGGTTTGATCTAAAATATTACAAGTCGATGAATCGGTCGAGATAGGGCATTGACCATTCCTTAAAGACTTGCACTAAGTGATGCGTTCATATGATGAATGTCGAGTTTCATAGACAGAGACGTATGACGTCTGCGTACTTTAGTGGGTGCTTGATAAAGAGTTATCAAGTTCACTGAATTAACTGGCAGGAGTTGTCATATGGAAGCCCTATATGGCATGATTGGTATGACTAGAACTCCTAGGCTACGATAGTGCAGTAACTAGCCCTTAGACTTGAGTGTCCATAGTAACCTTGTGCATAGGACGACTATGAATTGATCATGTACAATGTGGTCTCAGGTTTCATCCTGGATCACTATACGGTCATGTTTCAGATATAGTTGAAGCATGCATGGAGGTTGGTGAGTTCCAAGATAGGATCTGCTACTTATTAGGAGATGATAACAAGCCTCCTATGTTCTTTACATTATGCGTTCCTCGAAGCCCATGGCCATGGCTGTTGATCAAATAGGAGAAATGATTTTTCCTATATTGATAAATTGAAAGCATAACTTGAAGAGATAATACATAGACATCAAAGTCGATAATGGGAACCGGTAACTAATTTGATGCCCTAGACTTTGATCGGGAGGTTAGTAACGGAGGGACCGTATCTGCATGGTACGCGTAGGTCACAGGTTCATGCAATAAATTCACCTATTCTCTAGTGCCATGGATCATTGCTAGATGGCCACCCATGATGACGGGTACCATCCAATTAAGGAGTTAATTGAGGGTGATTAATTATGATAAGATCTAATTAATCTAATACAAGTAAGTTGCTAACTAAATTGTATATGAGATACAAGCCCAAGTCTAGCTGAGTGGTGAACCTAAAGGGTCACACACAAATCCATGATGGAATTTTTTAAAATAATTAATTGGATTAATTATGGAGAAGATGAAGAAGCAAAGTTCAATTTGTCTTCTTATGAAGAAGCAAAGTTGGAACTGTCTTCTTGAAAAAGCAAAGTTCGATTTGTCTTCTTAAAAATGAAGAAGCAAAGTTGGATTTGTCTTCTTGAAAAACGAAGAAGAAAAGTTGGATTTGTCTTCTTGAAAGACGAAGAAGCAAAGTTGGATTTGTCTTCATAAGATGAAGAAGCAAAGTCGAACTCCTCTTCTTAATATGACAAAACAAGTTTGTCATATTGTAAGAAGAAGAATCAAACTTGTCTTCCTCTTTGCAAGATGAAGAAGCAAAGTTGAACTTCTCTTCTTAATATGACAAAACAAGTTTGACATTTTGTAAGAAGAAGAATCAAACTTGTCTTCCTCTTTGAAAGAAGAAGAAGACAAGTTGAACTTGACTTCTTCAATGGAAGGTTTATAAATAGAGACTTTGGTTGTCATTCAAGACAACTTTTTGCATTCTTACTTCTTGCTCTCTTGCTCTTGCTCTCTTCCCTTCTCCAAAAGAGAAACAAGTTTTCTTGTCTTCTCCGTTGATCAATCGTTGATCTACCGTAATCCTCTAACGCCTACTAGCATAGGGTTAAAGGAGATTCCGACATAGGTGGTGTGGACTAACTTTAGAGGGAAGACACTTGTGTTCCTACCGTGGACAATCGACGTAACGTTCCACCGTTTGTAAGGTAAGAAACCGTTCTTGAGACGTTCAAGTCGTCAACATCAACAGGAGTACTAAAAGGTTGTTTTCTTTTAACTGTACAATTGACATTCTTTTATGCATGAGATCCACATCGTTATAGCAATGAGACGGGTGATTTGATCTCTAATTATAATATTTTTGTAATTAAACTTTTGATTTTCGCTGCGTTTAACGTCTCGGGGCTTATACGAAACTAACATAGATCTGGCTATATTTTTCAGCTTGGTACAAATACATGCTCTTGGTTTTCTAAGAAGCAAAAGGTTGTTGCTCAATCGTCAGCAAAAGCTGAATATATAGCAGCTGGAAAAGCTACTTCACAAGTAATGTGGCCAAAAAGAATTCTTGAAGATATTGGAGCAAAGCAAGGAAAAGGAACAGTGTTATATTGTGATAACAAGTCAGCAATTTCAATTGCAAAGAATCACCAGTGCTTCATGAAGGAACTAAGCACATCAAAATCAAATATCATTTTGTGCGAGAGGCTGTTGAAAATGAAGATATTCAGTTGCATTATTGGAAAGCTCAAGATCAACTCACAGACATATTTACCAAGGCGCTTTCCTGAGACAAGTTTTGCTATCTAAGAGAACTCGTTGGAGTTCCATAAAGTGCATTAAGGGGGAGTGTTGAAAATACAAATACATGGATCTATATGGGCCTTCAAACTTCTTAGTTATTTCTCTTACATTTTCTAAGTGCTCTTGTATTTCGAAAGTGACTACAATCAATGTTGGTGATTCTAAAATTATCCACTATGTCCTATAAAATGGCTTGTACTCCATGGTTTGCAACAAAGAGCCAAGTAGCCCAATAAAGAAAATATTTCCGCATTATATTCGAGCTCTGCTGTAGCAACTCTATTTACAAATAGGAAATGAGAATTTAGTACCTCTGAACCAACAGAATAGTCTGCCTCAGTCTCATGCTAACATTTACGTTGGGAATATTCGATCAAACTCTAACGCAAAAAATCGGCTGAATGTGATGTGGATGGGTTTGAAATTAAACAGGGAAAACCATATGTATTGTGTCGTCAGAAATACAGAATGGAACAGTGGTGGTTAAGCCGACAAAACAATGGTTGAGGAAGGATCCAAATTGTGGCAGTCCATGACAGAGGTTACTTGGAAGAAGGTGCATTTGTAAAATCTTAATGGCCTGCAGTGAATTTACCCCCTGTGCTTTTCAAAATGTTTAAAAAAGTTCATGTGAAAAAAAATTGTCATTTTACCTCCCCACGATGTTAAAAATATAGCACACTGCCTTCCTAGTAACTTTAAATGTAATTTTGAAGGTGCAATAACAAAAATACCCCTTGACTATGTTAAACACCATTCATATTTAAATTAATAAATCAACAATCTATATTAATCTAATCTATACGTATAGCCAAAATTTAATTATTTTTTTATACAAATATAATTATTTTACAAAAAAATATTAATTAAATATGTATAAATGAAAATAATATTTTTAATATAATGAATGGTCCGAATTTAGACACCTAATTTTATATATTAACCGTTGTGGCACGTCGTTCTTACGTGTATATAATAAATAATCTTGCATATTTTTAAATATATTATAAGTTAGTTACCTTATCAGTTGAAGGGTATTTTTTATAACAAAAAATTGATATAGTTGTGTTAAAAATGCAACTTTGTGTCCATAATACTTATTTATTTATAATTGTATAGATATGGTATATAAGATATTAAATATAAATATATAGAATCTACATAAAAGTATATTATTTTATTATATGGATAGTTATATATATTTTACACACACATATATATATATATAAATTTGTATATCATACAGAGAAGCCACCGCCGCCTCCACCACCCCTGGCCAGTCGCCGCCCGCCGCCACCGCCCAATAGCTCCCACTCCGCCTGCTGGAACCCTCCCCGAGCCCCAGCCTCTGCTGCCGCAACCCTTCCCCCCCAAGTCCACGCCAGTCGCCGTCGGAACCCTCCCCAAGCCCAAGTCGCTGGAACCCTCCCCCCAAACCCAGGCCGCCGCAACCCCTCCCCCTCCCCCAAGCCCAAGCTGTCGCCACCAACCCCCCCTCCCAGCCCGCGCCTTCGCAACCCTCCCCCCCCACCCCAAACCAAAGCCTTTGCAACCCCTCCCTCCCAATCCCACAGCGTCGCCGCCAGACCCCCAAACCTGTGCCTTCACAACCCCTCCCCTCTCCAAGCCCGCGCCATCGCTGCCACCTCCCCCCCCCCGAACCGCCATCAACCCCACTCCTTGCTCCTCCTCCCTACCCTCGGCACGCCAACCCTCCCCCAGCTTGTAGCCCCCGCCCTATTGGGGGGGGGGGAGGGGAGCGGGGAAGATGGTAGGGTTTTTTCATTCTTTTAAATTTTTTTTTTGGATTTATGTTTATATGTATAAATTGAACTAATATTTTTTTTATTATTATATTTTAAGAATATGTATAAATTTAAAATATATAAATCATTTTGGACATTACACAAGCAGAAATGGTTACACCAGTCGCATTTTGGGCGAGTGTATTGCATAAATAGACAAAGAAGGATTTTTTGTCCTATTTTTAATATTACTGGAGGTAAAATGGCAATTTTTTTTACAGGGATTTTTTAAATATTTTGAAAATATAGGAGGTAAATTGCAATTAAATCGGAAGTTGTTGCCTCATCAAACGAGTTATGGAATTTGCAATGGAAGAAGTTATCAAATGAGGCCCTCGATTGATGTTCCAAGGACAACCGATATTTCTACAAAAGTGGCAGCCTGCGATTGGTCCTTGAGAAGCAGTCGCATCAACTGCCTATCTGGGTCAAGCTTAGGAACCTGCCCTTGGAATATTGGATTACAGATTGCCTCAATGGTTTTGCTAGTGGAATTGGCAAGCCTCTATACCGGGATATGTTATAATGCAGAATTGTGCAAGGGTGAATTATGCATTTATGCTTGGGTTTGTGTGCTTGTAGATGTCAGTACGGAGCCCGCTACCAAAGCAAGTCATCTTGCTGCATCCGAGAGAAGAACATGAAAGGAATGATGTATGTTGGTTTATGTTGTCAACTTGGTCATTCAGTTCAAAAATGCCTCTGGGAAGGCAGGCCATCCCCTTGTGCCTCCTGTTAGTATTTATGTCCCAAAGCCCGTTGTTGCATAGCGGAGGAAGAAGCTGGGAGGAGGAAGGACGAGGGTCCTTCTACACGTGTGCCCAAGAGGAGTGCCAAGTGTAACGCCCATAAATTTTTATACATAATTGAGGGACTAATTGGTTAAAGAAAACTATAAATAGATTGAAGTTTGAATATATTAAAAATGACGAGAGTCACTTTTGTTAACAAAAAAAGTACTTACAATTAATTTTAAAAATGAACTAATTAGGCGTATTCTATTTAAAAATTGATGTGGCGGTGTCAATAACAACTATTTGTGAGTGTACGAGGTCTTTCTTTTTTTTTTTTTTCTTATAGTAGTATATAAAATTACACAAGGGATATTTTTGGTAATTTAAAATTGATGTTGTATTAGTGTAAGTAACCGCTTTTTGTGAGTAAACATGGAGTTTTCTTTTTATATTAGTATAGAAAAATATAAAAAATAGACAAGGGATATTTTTGGTAATTTAAAAAGTTGGTGCTGTGGTGTAAGTAACCGCTTTTTGTGAGTAAAAATTGAATTTTCTTTTCATATTAGTATAGATGTGAGTGAAAATTGAATTTTATTTTTATATTAGTATAGATACACAAAAAAACCACCATTTTTACAACATGTAAGTAATTAGTTCGTATAATTACATTATTTGGTTAGTGAATTTATTAGATGCAATTTTTACTATTTAATTTTACGTTTAATAGAGAATTTAATGGATTTGATATTTCTAGATAGTATTTGATTAGTTATTCCATATGAAATAAGGATGTTGTAGCCAATCAATAAAATTACTTAATTTATTAGGATTTGGTCATTGTTAGAATTCATAAATTCAACTTAACTGGATTTACTGACCAAATACTAAAATATATGTGTATTTAACTAATTGCTATAATATTGAGGAATTGATGAAAAGTTAATATAAATATCATAAAACTATATTTAATAAGTATTATGTTTATTCAAAAAGAAAAAAAAAAGATTTCTTAGATAATATAGTCCAAGAAAGTTATCAAGAGCAGTAGTGATAAGAATAGAAGTAGTTTGATAATATAAATCCTTAATAGTTAAGGAACAAATTATAAATATATATATATATATATATATATATCCTTGAAAAGACTAGGATGTTTAGTTTTATTATACTTGAATAGTTTTTAAATTGAACAATTATAGTAAAATATATGATTTAATTAGTGAGCAGTGCTCATGTTGGCAAAATTAGCGACTTCAGAGGAGGCAAGGGGAATTCTAAAAAGGGTTAAAATGCAGCCCCCCCCCCCCCCCCCCAAGTATGAGGGGTTTTGCACCTTGACCCTCAACCGTTTGTTTTTTTACCGATCGCTCAATTTGTTTTTTTTGTTGCACTTTGCCCTTTTTTTTTTTATACTTTCCCGAATCATAGGGGAATATTTTGGCTGCGTAAACACATGTGCCTTAGGACAATTTACAGTGGGGTAAAATTATAAATTCACACCTTAATTATTTTAAAAAAATAATAATTAAAAAATAAAAGAAAAAATCAAAGAAGTGTCTTCTTCTTCATCAACCATTGCCATCCACCTTCCTCACTCATGGTTTTTTCATCAGGCGTGAGGCCCGCCGCCTCTTCAGCTTGAACCCAGCAGCTCTACTTCCCCACCGCCCTTTCCGCCAGAACACACAGCGCTGCTTCCCCACCGCCCCATCCCAACCCTCCAAGACCAAAATCAAAATCGATCTTAAGCTACCTCAATTAGTGCAAAATGAAACCAAAACTTGAGTAACTCAACCACAATTTCAACATAAAAACCTAAAAACAACAATCAATTTTTGTTGATTGGTAGCAGCCCAAGGGTAGAGGGAACCTTTTTGTTTTGGATAATTTTAAATTCCTCATGTGGAAGCTTCTATTTTAATGGCGGATTTGGAGGGTCAAACTCCTTTGCTTTCATTTTTTCTTTTTTTACTTCTATAGGGTGAAAAATCTGAAGAAGAACATAAATGTGGGAGTGGTGGCGGGATGCGGATAAAGAAGAAAAGAAAAAAGTGGGCATGGTGGTGGGCAACAGATGAAGAAAAAAAGAGAAAAGGGGGTGGGGGAGGGGACGAAGAAGAAGATCCTCTTCATTTTTGCGTGTGTGTATTTTTTTAAAATTCGAGTGTGAAATTAAAATTTTACCCTGTTATAAATCGTCCAAAAGCGCGTATGTCCATGCAGTTAAAATATTCTCCTTTGATTCGTCAGAATGTGTAAAAAAAGGCAAAGTGCAATAAAAAAGAAAGGTTGGGCAGTCGAGTGAAAAGAAAACGGTTGGAGATCAAAGTGCAAAACTTCTCGTTGGGAAAGGGGTGTTTGCATTTAACCTTTTTAAAAATATAGACATTGATTTTTGAATAGCAAGATATATACTAATGAAAAAATAATTGAGTCTAGTTTATGTAGAAGAAAAAGGAATAAAGATCTGAATTTTGTAGAATGAGATATTGGAAGGTTAGTGAAAAGTGAACGAATACAATCTAATATTTTATCAAAAATTTACAACATTCTCGATTTATTGATTGTACGTATTACCACTCATTATAGGACACGAGGATAAAATACAAGACTGAACAACTCCTACTAACTTAATCTTTTGGAAATTGTGGTAAGTATAGTTAATTGGATTGGTATATGTAGGATATCTATATAAATACTTGTAGTTTCTATACTTTACTATAAATTATTGTTACTTGTTTGGATTACATTGTTGTTTCTGCGAAGTTGTCATTATATGTTTCTCTATGGTTATGTTGTACTAAGACTGACAAATAATTGTATTATATTATATTTGATTGTTGATTGGAGCTGAATGATGAAGTTGTTAATGCTGTGAAGATAAATTGAGATGATGAGATGACTTACCTAACTGGGAACACTTTCAATGGTTTATGATGTTGTGAATGGCGATGATGGCATTGATGATGGCGGGATTGATTATGTGAAATGAAAAATATGAATATACAACTAGGTATAATAGCGAGTAGGGTACCGTGGTATTTCGGGTAGCAAGGTAATACCTGTGCTTATAGCTACATATCGGGGTGTTGTGGGGATGCCATATTTGTTGTGATGTCCATGTGCTAATATTGCTACACACTAGGGTGGTGTGGGGATATCACATTTGACGTGTATAATGTGTTGAAAAGTCTATGGCATTGATGATGATGATGACGACCGACAAAACCATAATGATGTACTCTAGCTAAGGTAAGCAGGCCCTAAGAAAAGAAATAATGATTATATATATATACTGTATTGTGAATTGATATATGATTGTGAAATTGGTTACTTTGTGATTTTGTGGTAATTCCATAATAAATATTGGTTGGTTGATGTCGCTGCATGAATTTGTCTTACTATGTATGTGTATGCATACATAGGTTAATTAGCTATACTTATTGAGTAGGTCGTTCATTTCGTGCCACATAGTTTTTAGGAGATAAGTTATAAGGACTGGCACAATTGAATCATAAGTCATGTCTCCAGTCTTATTAGGTGGTTAGCAGTAATACCTTGAGTTGGGAGCTCTAGCTACATAATTACATAGATACTAGATTTTAAGTGAATTTGTATTTTAAATTTTGTGATACCCAAAACTTCATTTTTCTCCTTTTTGTATGTTCATAAATGCTACAGTGGGGTATTAAATACCAAATTTTAATGAAGTATTTAAATTCATAATGTCTATGTAATATATTCGTAAAAATAGGATTTATCATATTGGGTTAACTATGAATTTCTTACGAGACGGAATGTATTTATGAAGGGGGTGCTACACGAAGGGCAAGGAAAATGTCGTTTATTATCAGTTTGTAGCATTGCAGGAGCTGAAGAAGATGCACTTCCTGCCAAGGGCCCTAAATGCAGTCACTTTGGTGGTTGTCAATGATTAAAGTAGCTACATGGAATGTGCAAGGTATTTATAAATGGGACCATCAAAGTGTAGTTAGGGCACTCATCTATGAATTCAACTTGGAATTTATTATATTGCTTGAGAGAAGAGTTAGTTCACATAATTATTCTGTTGTGCAGCAGATGGTCAATGCAAGATGGTCTTGGTTCTCTAGTTATATTTGTGAACCGGTTGGAATGATATGGAATTGATTTTCAAATATTGAAAACATATCACCAATTATTGCATTCCAGGATAGAGAAAATGAGTGCACACCAATCTATATGGTTGTCTGTTGTGTATGCTGCTAATGGTCAAGCCTCTTGAAGACAATTATGGGTGGCTATCACTCAGTTGGCTCTTGTTGCGGAGGAGGAAAATTGGTTGCTAATGGGAGACTTTAAGCGTGTGCTGGACAATAACGGCATATGTGGGGAGTCAGTTTTTGATGAAGCTAGATTACACACATTACCGAGGACAAGAATGGCCTTCACTTGATGCAATTGCAACTTAAGCCCTAGAAGTTTGTGGAAGAAATTAGACAGAGATCTGGGCAACAAGAATGGTTTTCCTCTTGGCCTCAAAGCACGTACAAGTTAAATAACATTAGATCATTGTCCACTGGTGTTGAACATGGTCCAACACACGCAGCAGCATCTTGGCTGCTTTAGATTCGACAATTTCCTAGTTGTTGATCTACTGGTTTTGCAAAAGGTACAAAAGAATATATGGTGTTCTAATGTACTTCGTGGTTAACAAATTGAAGGCCTTTAAAACTGTCTTTAGATGATTGAGAAGGATGGGAACCTTGCTCAGAATGCCGAGTTAAAAACGAATTTTCTTCACAAGTATGTTACCACTGCATCATACTCCATAATTTTTAATCGCTAACCTAATGGTTTCTTGAAAGGGCAAGGGGTTTATGTCAAGGGAGGATCATATATCCCCTTACCTTTTAGTGTTAGTTTTGGAATTGTTACATGCCAATCAAAATGCATATTCAAAGCTCTGTGCATTTTGAGTTTCATTGGAGGTGTAAGGAGATCGGATTATTCATGTTGAGCTTTGCAGATGATCTTTTGTTGTTCTGCAAAGCTACACTGTAGTCTGTTTGAACCCTTAAAGTGGCGTGTTATAACTTTGCACAAACTTCAGCCTGCATGTACATACAACCAAGAGCTTTACTATCAATACAAAGTCAGCTACTGCTGAAGCTGGAGCTTTTCAGGCACTGGCAAAAATTTTCTGAAGGTCACCTACAAATGAAGTATTTGAGCATACCAATAACATCTTCATGCCTCACAATAACTAACTGTAAGCCTCTACTAGAGAAAATCAACAATAGAATTGTAGCGTGGTAGTCAAAATATTTTTCCTTTGCTGGAACTTCAGCAAATAAAATCCTTGCTAGCATCAGATTAGATTTATTGGTCTTCTTTATTTGTCTTGCCTAAAGGAGTACTCAAGGGGATTAACATAAAATAAAAAGATTCTTATGGGCAGGTTCCGATTCTAGGTACACAACCAAAGTATCATGGGAACAAGTGCGTTTACCTTAGGAAGCTGGAGGTCTTAGCATCCGCCACTAACAAAGCCCTCATCTACAGATAACTTTTGTACTAACAAACAATAAACGTTCTATTTGGGTTCAAGGGGTCATTCAATATACAATCAAACATAAATCTATCTGTACTGTTAAAACTGCTGCTGGTCCTTGAAGTCAAATGAAGATTATTAAGCTTCAAGATCACTTTTTTCCTGCAGTACACTTTTATATTAGAGATGGTGATGACTTCAGACTTTGGCATGGCCCTGGCATCTATTGTGGGTGCTCTTGCTGTAGATACGAAGATAGTTGAGGATTATAGTGGTATCTCAAGACTCTTGCCTTTCAGCTGTTATTCAATATGGCAGCTGGAATAAGCCTTTGGTAAGATTGCGGGACTTGGTGGAGATATAATACCAACTTCCTCCAATTCATGGAGGTAGAGATATCATTAAATGGATGAACAATTCGGGCATCTACACAACAAGGTCAGCTTTTCGCTTGTTTCAACAACCTTCACACACGCTGTTTTGGTTCTTGTTGCTAAAAGGTCTACTTAAGATTCACATGAACACCTTTATTCTTTGGTTGGTTGTTCACGAAAGATTAGCAACATTGGATAAACCTTGGATTAGGCTTGCAAATATGAGCTGCATACTCTGTGAATCAAAGAAGCAAGAAACACATGAACACATCTTTTTTTAGTGCATTTTTTCTAAGAGATAAGGCTTAAACTCAAGAGAGCCGCTTGACATGTTTTTGAGCTCATTCAGCTCGTAGGCAATCGCAAAGCCACGCTCTGTTCTCCGTGCCATAGCAACGAAGTGCGTGTTTTGTGTGCACATTTTGAGAAATTTTTTTATGGGTAAAGCTTCAATTCCCCCTTAGCTCTCGTCTCTCCTTGTTGGATTTACTATTGATTTGCATTCATCTTTATCAATTAGGTTTAATGATTATTCGTATTATGGAAGAGTAACCAAGTGGGATTGTATCTTCCTTGTTTATACCATATTTTTCTTGAATTTGACTATTTAAAATGTTGAATTTTAGTCCAAAGTTTGCTAGGTATCCCTCTTCTTGTGCATTTCCTCAGTCTTAATAATTTATTTAGGTATCTATGCTGCTTCTGTTAATTATGTTTGAAATGTGTCACTTTTTGTGTAAAACTCTTTCCATTCTATGATGTGAGTTTTCTTTGTGCCATGATCATATTAATTTTTATAGAAACTGCATATTGCTTTGGACTGGTTGGGTTTCGCTGATTGTTTTTCACCTTACATGTTTAGCTAGATTGTGAAGAATTCTTTCTTTTCAATATGCTTGTGCATTTTTTCTCATATTTATTTTATCCGATTTAGTGTTGGTTAGTGTACAGGGTCTGGTTGTATTGTATTAGATTTGTAGTTGTTGAATATGAAGAGGGATTCGCTGTAACATGATGAAAAGTGATCAGCCTGTTTGTTTATGTTTTGATTTTCAATTTTCATTTTTGATTGAAAAATATTTGTTTTCAATTTTTATAGGTTTTCGTATGAAATGAGAATACGTTCGGATTAGTTAATGAGATTTTTTTTATAGTGAACTGTGGTGTCAAATCAATGTATTTCAATGAGAATACGTATAAACAAACACATTTTTACTTTAATTACTATTTTAATAACTGAAAAATAAAAATGAAAACATAAACAAGCAGGCTTAAGATACATTTCTATTGCTACCAAAGTTCCATTTTGTAATGTTTGTTACTGTCTTGATAAGGGAAAAGACTACGTACTACGTCACTTATCCCAATTTAAGAATTGGTTCTCTCACTTGTATTGAGCCTTAGTTGTCCAATACTATCTCGTGTATTCAAATTATCTGTTGTCCAGTTGTCACCAAAAGGTACTCATTTAGAAGTACTAGGATTGTAAGATAATTGGCATACTAATTGCAGCATCCAAGAAATGTAGAACAAGACTAGTGATTCCATGTCAATAGAGGTCTATGACCTTCAAATCGTACCACTAGTTTAGAGATATGAGTAATTTATTATGTGCATCTTAATGTCCAACATGGTTGAGATGTACTATATTTGGATGTAGAAACCTTAAATATTTAATTATTGCGTGCAAAAATGGAACTCATTCAATGAATATGCCTTCTGGATAGAAATGCTCAAAGCTGCATTCGAAGTTGACATGTCCTCAAATCCTTAGAAAATGACTCCTATAAAATCTTGACAGCCATATGCGGTCACATGACCTAGTAACATGTAAACTCATGTATCTGTTCGTGTTTTTTGGAATTGGAAATCCCATATTTATCTCTTAGCATGCCATCAAACGCTTGATGATTACCTAATCATTAGAACTCACTCGCTATGCAATAATGGACTTTTAGTTATGTTTTCTCCCCTTCCAATCTGATCATCATTTGTCCCATTTGGATAGGTTAAACTTTGATATCTTGCCCCACCTTGGCTCATTTATTCTATCTGAAGTTGGCGTCAGAAATGGAGATCTAGTAGATTATCTCATTAGGTGGACCTCGTTGGTTGCTTATTGGTATATGCCTTGCTCATGCACGTGAGTTTGCCTAGTGAAAAGAAAGGTGTTTGGTGTACATGATACAAATGAAACTTGGAATGCACCTTGTCATGATATTCTTGGCTTATTATGGTGCAAGATTACATTTTGAAGGTTAGCTACTCAATTAGTTTTGACTTGTATATTAGAGGGTCAAGACGAAGAGAATAAAACATCTTCAAGTGCAACAACCCCTACCTCCTTTGTGAAATAAGGGCAAATTATTTTATATTTTCCATTTTATGGATTGAATTTGTAAAATCTATTATTTGTCATAGAAAAAGAATAAATTCAGAAATGCAACTAATTTTCCTTATTTGTGATAGGAAAGAGTGAACTGAAGAACACTGGAAACTTGCCTTAGGATTGATACTTGTTATCATGGCTTTAAAATCGCTCCATGGAAAGTAGTCATTATACAATTCGCCTTTTCCGAGTAGTTCTAAACTTGACATTTGATAGAGATTTTACTGTGTAAAAGAAAAAAAAATAGCGCATTAATAGTTGATAGATTAAGATTCTTTCACACACAAGTAAAGAGACTTCTGAAGTGAATCACATAAGTAAGAGACTTTTGAATACATTTAACTGTTCAAGCTGAGATAAGAATAATATGTAAGTGTGTTTCAAGGAATGCAAAATCTCAGCTTGCTGAAGTTTTATTGTATGTCTAGTTCTCTAGCAATTCCTGATTTGCCTCGTTCTTTATTCCACAGAAGTTACTTTTAGAGTATTGTTTCTTGTAAGAGATCAGAGGTCTTTAAGTTCCAAGTTTGGAACAGGTTTGTCCAATGTGCACTTGTGCATTCACTTATTTTTACTTTTTGTTTCATTTCCTTTTTTGTCTTATCTATTTTGAAATGTTAAACTTACCACTTTTCTAGAACGAGGTATAAAATCAACATGCGAAGAAGATGAAAAACTTTGTAGAAGGCCAAATAAAATATTTATTGTTTTATGAGTGGTCTTTTTGAGTAAAAGAGAGTTGTAGGCCCATTCATCTTGTTTAGGACATGTTTCTAATTTGTTAGGGTTACAAGTTGTAGCGTGATTGACTCGACTAAGTGGGCTGGGCTGGCACTAAAAAGGTCAAAATGGTACATTCCTAGTCACTAGGTAGAAATGAAAATTTGGACACGATAAAAGTCCTTGCTGGCCAAACAAATGTGAGTTTTGGATAAGCTCTACTCTTTTAACCCCCATTTATTACCTATTGTGCTGAAGTTAGGGTTACCAACTGTGTCGTCTCCTTTTGACTCCTATAAATATGTGGTGTATGTTTGCTAATAGATGCAGGGGAAAAACCATATAGTGGGCATCTCTCCTATCCCCTTTCTAATTGCGTCTTTTACCTATCAATCCTATTAAATTCTCCTTCATGTCTATGTGCATACAGTGATTATAGTGCTTGATACTGCAACCTTAAACATATACGATAAGGATGAACTATCCTTTTATGAAGATTGTTATCTCTTATCATTATTATTGTTATTCTCATGTTAGACCTTTTTTCTTGGGTTTTTGAATCCTTGGTAATCAATAGTTCTATTTAAATGGGGATCCTTGTTCATAACATTCTTTTGGCAGAATTGATAAATTTTATTTTCTAAACTTGGTTGGTTGTATAGCTTTTATTTGACCATTCTATTTTATTTGAGTTTCCCTAGTTGTTGCATTCAATTGATTCTTATATACGAAGGATACTATGATTCTTTCTTTCGCTTTATAGATCAGAAATGTGGAACTTCTTATAGTAGATTGATTTGCTATCATAAGACACTCTTGTGTGTTTTTTTCTATTCTTTGTTGGATTTGTTGACCTTTCATTTAAGAATTTCATTTTATAGTCATTCGGTCATGATTGTTGAGGTGTTGATCCAAGGATGATTCTTAGATCTAAAATGACTTGTTTTGTTAATTACTGTGAAATGCTTGTTGGTCGTGGGTTTTTACATTGGAACTATATTTGAATTATTATTGGAAAAAGGACTTGCTGGTTGGACATCACAGGAACATTTCATATTTCATCCAGGAAACCTGATAAGGAGTGCAAGTCTAATTCATTCCAGTGATCGAGTTTTGCAATGAATGTTTATATACAATGTATTTGCGTGACTGATTTTTTCATTAGCTCTCTGTGTAAATTGCAAACTTTTTAAATACTAAAAAAAAGAACATGAGTTGTTTGACTATCTATTTCTCTTTCAGTTCCCATCAGATTGGAGGTCACTATATTTACTACTTTGGAATCCTTTCATTGAGTTGAGACATGGATCGTTGTTCATTGCATATCAAGATGGTGGATTATTCATTTGGATGGTCAAGTGGCGAAATGGTGCTGATGGTGATTTTAAGATCTAATGCAGTATAATGTGTTTGTGTTTCAGTAGTTATGGTGTGAAACAAAAGGGAACTATTTCGAATTATTAGATTTATCAACATTGCATTTGTTTTTCAGGATCGCGGAGGCCGTTCGCATCGTATCTGCCACAGGTGTGTTATCAAATGTAACAGTCTACTAAGTGACAACATTTTTTTATACCTGCAGTTATGATTTTTTTCTCTCCCAGATTTGTATATTTTATTTAATCTAAATTTGTCTTAATTCCAAGTCAGCAGTTATCTGATCTAACAGATAACACGAATATTAGGGTGTGAGATATTTTCAGTTCTTTTGTGTGGGTTTTTCACTCGCTAACCTTTTCCTTTGCACCTATCTGAATTATAAGATGTTCAAAACCTTCACTAAGTTATCACTACCCCAGTAAATTTTTTCTTCTTAATACTTTTCATGTTGATTATCAAGAAGGTCTTCATATGCAAAAATGCACCTATTAACTTGGTGCATAATTCCCCGTCATAATTTTTCTTGCACCTGTAATCAATTTAGGGATGACACTGATGTCTGAATTAGGCGATGTTACAGTAAGATGTCCCAATGTAGACTAGGCTACCAAAATCGAATTTCTCAATCTTTTCAAATTAATGTTTCCTTTCCATTGCCATGGATCCTGAGAAATCCTCAATGGAATATGCATTTTTCAACTTGCTCTCTACTTGGTTTTGACTTCTTCCATTTATGTAGGTCCATTTCACATCTTGTCTCACCTGTCATCTGCCCTACCGGAAGTCTTCGGTCAGAAGTAGAATTGGTGGTTTGAGCATTCCTTTAGCTACACCTGATATATCCCCTGTACAGGTCAATTGGCTTACTCAAAAATAGCGAAAGTTTGTTTATGCTCACGTCTGTTGGGTTAATTACATATATAACCCTAAGGTTAGGTATATTATAAAATATTCTTTGAATTTTCAAAAATTATACTTACACACTACAATCATGTTTATATAATCGATCCTCCATGACCAATTGGTCTTCAGAGGAGAATCTCCAAAAGAAAAGAATGTTCAAGGCCAGTATAGCCTTCAAAAACCGAGGGCACACTTTTACAGCATACCTAAACTTCAGGAGGTGTTTCATGCTATATTATGCATGTGAACATATTCATCCGGTGTCGGATGGTTTTATGTTTAATAAAAGTTTCTGTCATTGCAAGTCATAGTTGGAAGCTTTATGCCAAATGGTCATAAGGAAGCTTCAACAAGTTAAATGGAAACTATCATCCTATCCACCAGCCGCTCACAATATAGAGTTACTCTAGTAGAATTAGTCGTTTGATTGGCATGCAAGTCTGCTGAATTCATTTCTTCCGGAATTAATTCGAAATTAATTCTATTATTTTCACACTGATTTATGTGTGGCTCTTTAGGTTCACCCTTAGCTAGACTTGGGCTTGTATCCCACATAATTAATTTAACATAATATAATTAATTGTTTCTAATTAACCAATAACCAGAAAAGCCCGTTACCATGGGTGAACGTTTAGGAACCGAGTTCCATATGGGTACGATCCTTCTATCAACCGTCCACTGCCCTTAGTCTAGGGCATGAAATTGGGCATCGGTGTAACGCAAATTTTGTGTATTCTGAATTTATTGAAATAAGAAAAATATGACAAATGATTTTGAATTTAATCAAATGTCTTGTGGGTGCGAAATCTCTATATTGAAGCCTCTGATTATTCGCGATCTTCAATTTTGGCAACTTTGAAGGAGGAACTTCACGCTTTGATCTTCTTTGATGTTGACTTGGATCTTCAATAACGTTAATTGGGGGTCTTTTGACTTATTTCCGAATTAAACGCTATAATTTTGGAAGACTTGACTTGAAGTTTTTGTGTTTCTTGGTGGAATTAAAACTTTGATCTTCCGCCAAGGTAGACTTGTGCTTTGATAACGTTAATCCGCGGGTCCTTTGACTTGTTCTCGAATTAAACGTCGGATTTGGATGATTTCCGCGACGAACGCCTTGAATTTTGCTTGAACGCCGTGGATACTCCTTGATTGTGCTTGAGAGGATTTTGAAGCTTCCTGAATGCTCTCTTGCTTGTGCTTTCAGTTGTTTGTCTGTTGTATCCTCAATTGCTAGAAAATCACCCCTATTTATAGTTGTAGGGTGAAAGACTTTGCCATATTTACTTGATGACGTGGCGCAATTTGATTGGCCCTTCATGATTTGTTTAACATTTATTTCTCTAATCACAAGATGTGATTTAGACTTACCAAATTAGAGGTATTTGCTTCCTTTATTGGCAAGGCAAGATTCAGATTGCCTTAAATACTTCAATTCTATACATGGCAATATATAATTTAGCCATCAATAAATATTTCATTTTATAAAATATAAAATTAATGGAAAAATATATAGCACATGTCAATAAATAATTGACAACCAATTTTGCCCGCCTACAAATGCCCCCTCGAGACTTGTTCACGAATTGCAATAAAGCGAAAGAGTGAACATGTCTCGAAATTATTTCTTCGCACGAGATTTTATTTCCTCTACTTTCTTCTTCTTCTTTCTCTTTCTCTCTCTCTCTCTCTCTCTCTCTCTCTCTCTCTCTCAACATGCGACTGAACTTGAAAAAGAATTTCAAGCTACCTACATACCCCGTTGAGAGGATCAAGTCATAACATAGTTCAATCATAAAGATATATAGATAGTTTAGACTCGTATCGAGGAGCCTTTAAGTTTGAATTTGTAGATAGTTTATACTCATATCAAGGAGCCTTCATTTGACCTTTTTGAATTTGATAGATAGTTTATACTCGTATCAAGGAGCCTTCATTTGACCTTTTTGAACTTGGTAGATAGTTTATACTCGTATCAATGAGTCTTCATTTGAATTAATAGACAATTTATACTCGTGGCAAGGAGTTTGAATTTGTAGATAGTTTATACTCATATCAAGGAGTCTTCACTTGAATTTGAATATGGTAGATAGTTTATACTCGTATCAGGAGTCTTCATTTGAATTTGTAGATAGTTTATACTCGTATCAAGGAGTCTTTATTTGAATTTTTAGATAGTTTATACTCGTATCAAGGAGTGCTTGAAGGAATTTCAGTTGGGAGTTTCGATAGTTTAACCTCATATCTAGGAGCATTATTGACAGTTTAGGCACTTATCAGAGAGTGTAATTGACAATTTAAGCTCTTATCAGGGAGCGTAATTGACAATTTAGGCTCTTATTGAGGAGCGCAATTGACAGTTTAGGCTCTTATTAGGGAGCGTAATTGATAGTTTAGGCTCTTATCGAGGAGCGCAATTGACAGTTTAAGCTCTTATCAGGCAACGTAATTGACAATTTAAGCTCTTATCGAGGAGCGCAATTGATAGTTTAGGCTCTTATCAGGGAGCGTAATTGACAGTTTAGGCTCTTATCGAAGAGCGTAATTGACAGTTTATGCTCTTATCGAGGAGCGTAATTTAGGTTTCCAGTATGATGTGACATCTTCTTCTTGTCCATCTTCATCAGTGCCAACGCTCAAGTATTCTTGTTCGTTAATATTCATGCTTATCTCAATGGCATGTGCACAGGTGGCTAATTCTCCAAAAGTTTATGGTTTGATTCCTTGAAGTATGTAGCAAAGTCCCTAATGCATTCCTTGGATGCATATCTCAATTGCAGAAGTTTCAGATAAAGTATCTTTGCAACTGAGGCTCAAATTTCTCCAGCGATTGATATAATCAATGACGGGTTCTTCCTTCCATTGGTGCGAGTTTGTGAGCTCGATCATGCTGACTGTTCTTCTGGTGCTGTAAAAGCGGTTGAGGAACTCTTGTTCCAATTGCCCCTAACTAGGGGTGGGCGTCGGGTCGGGTAATGCGGGTTCGGGTAGTGCGGGTCGGGTACCCGAACTTTCGGATAGTTATTTTCACTACCCGATCCCGACCCGAAGTTTGTTGGGTACCCGACTTTCGGGTACCCGATTTAATCGGGTACCCGACTCTCGAGTATCCGATATCCGATTTTTTAAAAAAAATTAAAAAAAAAATTTTAGAGGTAAAATATTGTCTTGAAAGATGATTGTAGAGGTTGTTTTCAGCTTCTAACTGAAGTAGAAGCTAAAAACAACTTCTATTTTTAAAAAACAGAGGCTGTCAAAAAAAGCTTCTGTTTTTTAGTTAATAATATATTTTTTTTTTCATTTTTTTATTACAAGTTTAGTATTTTTTAATTTATAATAAGTGATAAAATTTTGAATATATTATTAACTAAATAACAAAGGAAAAGAAAAATAATACTAACCTTTGGATTTGATAATATTATTCCATCATTTTCTTGTGAAATTTAGAAATTTAGGCTTTCAGAGAAAGAAAATTAATTTTTGTTGGGATTGGGACTTAGGAGTTGGGAGGTAAAAAAATTGACGAGAAAATAAAAAAATAGAATGTGTAAGTGTAACATAGACTTAAACATTTCTTCTTTACATATAATTTTATTTATTTATTTATTTTGTAAAAGTTCGGGTACCCGATCGGGTAGTTCGGGTAGGAGAATCCTACCCGAACCCCGACCCAATTATTAAAATTCGGGTATCGGATTACCCGATACCCAAATTTTTTTAAAAAATAACCGAAAAAAACTATCCGAACCCGATCGGGTCGGGTAAGTATCCGAACTACCCGACCCGAACGCCCACCCCTACCCCCAACTATCAATTGAGTTGGCTTCCAAGTCAGTGTACCAGTCAAATGCATTCCCTTTCAAAGACTGGACAAATTGTTTCACGAGATGATCTCTGTAAGTCCCCGCATTGTTGCATGTTTCGATGAAGTGAGCCACATATTTTTTTGGATTGCCCTTGCCATCAAACTATTGAAACTTGGGAGGTTGATACCCAACTGGCATCTTCAGATTATCAATTCTTTATGCATATGGCTTCGTATAAGTCATAGACAATTTAGAGCCTCCATCGAGTTTGTCTTTAATAGTCCCCATGATGAACTCTTTCAATTGGTCGACAGGAATCAACCCATCTGAGGAGACTTGCAACTCTTTTGTTGATGACTTCTCCCTTTGGTTGGTTTGTTGCTTTTGGATGTTTCAGCTTCGTCGTGGCCCTTAACTTGTTTTCCGGCCACATAAATGGTGTCAGTATTATCTATCTTGTTCATCAATTTGTTGATTTGAGAGTCTTGCTGCTGAACATGCTTTGCTAGACTCTCTATGGCCCTCGCCAAGCTTGCAATTTGTTCCTCCAAGGTTGTCGTATTTGTCACCATGACGGGAGCAACGCTTGATGTCGAGCAAGGAGTAGAAGAAGAGGAGTCATCCTTCAGGTCTCCATCATCTTCATTAGTCTTGTTGAGATGCAGTAGGCTTTTCTCAATTTCATGGAATGTCATCTAAGGGTATGTTCATAACTTCTTCGACATACTTCTGGTGATGACTCCAATACTGTCATTTGAACTTGAATCAGCAACTTTGAGCGTCGGAATCTTGTTGGCGGCCATTGCGAAACTTCAAAACTTTGATGAAGAGATGAGAGGTAGAGATGGTCCCACTGGGCGTGCCAGAATTTTGTAACGCAATTTTCGTATTTCTGAATTTATTGAAACAAGAAAAATATTACAAATGATTTTGAATTTAATCAAATGTCTTGTGGGTGCGAAATCTCTAATTGAAGCCTCTGATTCTTCGCGATCTTTACTTTTGGCAACTTCGAAGGAGGAACTTGATGCTTTGATCTTCTTCGACGTTGACTTGGATCTTCAATAACATTAATTGGGGGGTCTTTTGACTTATTCCTGAATTAAACGCTATAATTTTGGAAGACTTGACTTGAAGTTTTTGTGTTTCTTGGTGGAATTAAAACTTTGATCTTCCGCCAAGGTAGACTTGTGCTTTGATAACGTTAATCCGCTGGTCCTTTGACTTGTTCTGGAATTAAACGTCGGATTTGGTTGATTTCCACGACGAACGCCTTGAATTTTGCTTGAATGCCGTGGATACTCCTTGATTGTGCTTGAGAGGATTTTGAAGCTTCTTGAATGCTCTCTTGCTTGTGCTTCAATTGTTTGTGTGTTGTGTCCTCAATTGCTAGAAAATCACCCCTATTTATAGTTGTAGGGTGAAAGACTTTGCCATATTTACTTGATGACGTGGTGCGATTTGATTGGCCCTTCATGATTTGTTTGACATTTATTTCTCTTATCACAAGATGTGATTTAGACTTACCAAATCAGAGGTATTTGCTTCCTTTATTGACAAGGCAAGATTCAGATTGCCTTAAATACTTCAATTCCATACATGGCAATATATAATTTATCTATCAATAAATATTTCATTTTATAAAATATAAAATTAATGGAAAAATATATAGCACATGTCAATAAATAATTGATAACAAATTTTGCCCGCCTACAGTCGGTTCCCATCCTTAACTAGGCAACTACGATTTATACTCGAGATGTGTTTACTCTATTGATTTGATCAAGGGAACCTATCCCTAATCGATCAATTAATTTGTCCAAAGACTTTGAGAGTCTAAACCATCTTAGAGCGCATAGGAGAACTTGCTGTCACAATACTGATAAGGGACGGATTCTGTCTTGGAATCCACCGTCCTCACTACATACTCCGACTGCATTGGATAAGATTTATGATGATCATAACTCACAGTACAGTGACCGTTTTCCTGATCTAGGATATAGTCTTCGTATGTAAGCGACTGTCGTGATTCATCAAGTTCGAGGACTAATACCGTACTATCGGAATCGGGAGTTCACCGATCAAGCCTCTAAGGCTTCCATATGACGATTCCCGCGAGTCAGTTCAGTCAGTTGACTACCTTGTCAACTAACCCACTACAATTGCATAGACGACCTCCGTCGGGCACCGATGAAACTCGGCACTCACCCAGTGAATGCAATACTTAGTGCAATTCTCTATAGGACTCTGGATGCCCAGTCTCGAGGTCCTCGACTAGGAATGTTTCAGACCGACCCTTAGAAGTTGGTTTCATGGATAGGTTTAGCCCAACTCCACGGGTTTACTCATTCGGTCTGTGGGCATTTCTTGTGACATTAAAACTCCATTTAATGTGAATAGTGGACTCAACAAACACTTATGCCATAGATGAATACTCACTCTATTCATCATGTCAATAGTACTTTGATAACGATTGATGAATAGTTTCCAAAACCACCAATTCAAATGGCTCTTTGGTCACATATTCTAATAATTTCCCACTTGACCTTAAAGCTAATTACCCATGTCACTCAGACCATTCTGAGTATGAGTAATCTATGATACCGGATCGGTCTTGGGGGTCTTCTATATTTTTCTACCGAAGCAACATGGTGCAAATGTATGTCACCTCTTTCTACCATCCGTACCTGCAGATGGTGGTTGTCTAATAATTTTCCATGGATCTTGTGATGAGATTTTGGGCCCACAAGCTTTTGCCGTAGCCTAGTTGTCAACTTCTAAGGTAACTACTGGCTCGGCCGTACTAGTCACCACATCCAACTAATGGATTCAGTTTTTATCTAAACCACTTTTCAAAACGACTTCCAAAATCTCCATACATTCGACTTCCATTTTGTGGTATCCTTCTTGGAACCTTTCCAAGCCACCGCACTAATTCCGGACATACGTAGGTATTTAGACTAAACATTATTAACATGATTTTGGAAGCTAGTACCAGTATAGCATTCGAAAATCAACTCTCCATAAATAGTACTACACAGACACTTCTTTAATCCTTATTCAGGTATTAAAGATTGCTCTCAACAACTGTCTACTGCCTCCTCGGTACCCACCCGATAATCGTTGTTATGCCAGAAACATAAACAACATCCGGCCCGGTGCATCGAACAACATTCACATGCTACATATGACAAAGACATAGGGAATTTCAAACATCTAAACTTCCTTATTAGTCACCTATGACTAAGTCTTGGACAACTTAGCCCTCCATGTAGGAATTCAATTCCCTTCATGGAGAATTGCGTGAATAACATTCGTGTTTCAGTGTCTCCTAACATCTTAAATTCATTCCACACGAATAAGACGTCACATACTAAACACTCGAAACACAACTGTACTCCCACCTGACCCTAAAGATCGTTACTGACCGAGTCATATGCGAGATCGTCCAAATGAATCATGTCAAATAAGATTTGATTTCTCCCTTATCAGAGACCTTTCAAATATGGCTCTCTAGGAAGAATTCAGGTGAGTGAGAATTTCATTCTTAGTCGGATATTCAAGAATTTCCTCTAAATAGACACGCCATCGATCCAATCGAGAGGTTTTATTTTGTAACCAACTTTGGTTCACCGCTCCAAGTCTAATACCTTCAACCTACCCAAGGTCCTTAGACTTGTTATCTTTCTGGTCCTGTGTATTCAGTTACCTACAGATGTTTAATTGGATCCAATCCAATAGACTATTGGCAAGCTCACTTTGGTCTATAAAGAGCTTCACGGTCTTTTCCTTCTTAGAAAGGACTTGTGGGCTAGTCGACTCAAATTGTTTATCGCTGAACTCTTTGAATCTTTCAACTTACTCATCCTTAACTAGAGGAAAATGGACCTAGCTATGCATGCCAAGATCTATAAGTTTATTTTGATTATCCATGTTTAATTATTTATTCTGAGCATTCATAATCTAATGTTAAAACTCAAATTAAATTACCTTAATTGGAGAGGAGTTTATGGCACTGCCTCTTCTAATGCCCTTTTTCCCGGCAGATAATGCAGACATCGTTTGGAACCTTTGACTGCCGAACCACCTTCCTCTTTCCTTTAGCCCCGCCCAGTGGTGCGACAGGAGCACTCGAAGTATTAGCAGCGGTTGATGTTGTCTTAGCCTTCTTCCTCTTTCGGTGTCCGACACCCTTGCTTTTCACTTTAGAGGTTGAAGCCTCTCCCACTAGTACCGATGGCGCCACAGACTTTTCAATTATTTCCTTGTACTGGACCAATATGTTTATCAACTCATGAAGGTCTTTCTCAAGCCCATTCATGTGGTCGGTGACAGTAAAAGGGTCGAATGAGGGAGGAAGAGACTGAAGGATCACGTTGATGTACGTCTCTTTTTCAAGATCAGCTTGGAGGTATTTAAGCTTCTCCATAACATTTGCACCATAAATCCTAGCTTAAAAACATTCTACCAGATTCATTTTAAACCTAGGTACAAAGACAACAGTAGCAGCTAAAACCAAGCAACACTCTTCCCAGTATGTATCAAACTTTATCTTCATGGGACTAATAATCCTTCTGACGAAATCAAGATCACTATTTTCCCACTCAATCATCTTTGAGTGAATCTCACAAACATCGGGAAAAAAATACATTTGAATTTGGATATTTGCAGCTACTACATTGGCGAGTAGCTTCATAAAATATTCGTAAAACACCCATGAATAACTCTAGCTACATTCCATTTTGATTCAGGTGGATTAAACTTATAGTGTTTGTCTATTCTCTGCAACCAAGAAAAGGATTCTTTTAATGGTAAAGCTCTAGCAAGCAAATCATATGTAGAGCTCCATCTATTAGGCACATCCATAACTACTTGCCTCTTATCGACCAAATTATATTGATTTAATGAAATTTCAAATTTTTACTTGTTGAAGGAGATTTATTCAAATATCTCACAGTCTCATGTATTTTGTCAATGAGTCCTCTTATTTGATTCAATCCATCTTGGACAATAAAAATTAAGATGTGTGCTACATCTCACATGCAATAAATCCCCATCAAAATAATCAACGAGTCACATCTAAGCCAATCTTTTAATTTTTTAATGAAGACATCATTGTTTGTAGCATTATCAACAATAACTGTAAACAACTTCTTCTCAAGATTTCATTCCAAAATTATTTCTTTAATAAAATTAAAAAGCCTCACCATCGTGTAGATATGGAATCTCTCTAAATACAAGAATTTTATTTTGCAATTCCCAAGCATTATCAACAAATGAAGAGTAAAAAAATAATAGGGAATATGTGAATGATCCAAAGTCCAAATATCCGTGGTTAAAGAGACTTTACATCTAAGCACATTCAATAATTTTTAAACTTTGACCATTTTCTCCACATATACTTGAATCACGTTACCTCTAATAGTATTTCTACAAGGAAGCCAAAATTCGGATTCAAACCATTCAAAAAGATCTCAAAGTAACCATGCTCACCTATATTGATTGGATACTTGTGTTTGATACAAGCAATTGCCAAGTCCTGTCAACTTTTAACTTGGTCAAATTTGAACTCGCTTCTACCAGTCACACCCACACCACTCCTACGTTCTAGTTTAAATTTTGAACACGCATGTCAGATGCTTGAGTAGTACCATATGCAATATTACCATATAAAAGCTTTTCACAGTACGACATGGTTAACACCTCTAACCTTTGTGAAGTATTCCAACACAACTGTTGTTTTCTTTTGTTTTCTTTAGATTGATCAATTACATCTTTATTGCCACCATTACCGTCAGAGTTATGAGATAACGTTGGTTGGCTAGATTCGCTTGAGATGCCAACATAAAAAAATTTCAAAAGGAATATATCATGTTGGGTTCAAAATATCTTGAACTTTATATAAGATAATACAAACGATCTTAAAAACATAAACTAGTCATTCAATTTTTAGGCAAAGCTATGAAACGAACAAAATATATTGTTGAGTTTTAATGGACTTTTAAAGAGTTTTTTTTTATATATAATAGGACTAATTACACTTAGACCCCTCTATATATA
This sequence comes from Sesamum alatum, assembly GCA_034509735.1. Taxonomy (NCBI): domain Eukaryota; kingdom Viridiplantae; phylum Streptophyta; class Magnoliopsida; order Lamiales; family Pedaliaceae; genus Sesamum; species Sesamum alatum. Next base: position 1,412,576 of record JACGWO010000004.1, read on the forward strand.
CAAAATTACACTTTGTCCCAAAAAAGTTCTAAAATTATACTTACATCCCCTCAAAAAATTCATTGTTTACACCTGACCCCGTTTCGTTAGGATTTGAATGAAAACGTTGATGTTAGCAAAAAAAAACATTAGAGACAAAAACAAATTAAAGAAAAGAATTAGGTTCGATTAATCTCTAAACTACACCTTTTTTTAAAAAAATTTCATTGATTGTTTGCCCCAAGATTCATTGATTAGTCATCATGTTAAAATTACATACCTTTTCAATTTTACCCCTCATTCAGCATTTTCTGTAATAATGTTTTACTAATAAGGGGAAAAATGTAATAATATTGACCTTCCTCCAAATATATATATATATATATATATATATACATTACATCCATCCCTTTATAGGTACAAAAAATATATATGAGTATGTTAAATAAGGTGCAAAATTAATAATTTATGATATTTTTTTTTGCCGACGTCAATATTTTCCGTCCAAACCCTAACGGAAGGAGGTTAGGTGTAAATGGACAATTTTCATAGAGGGTGTAAGTATAATTTCAAAATATTTTTGGGGAAAAAGTGTAATTTCAAATTAACACCTTAACAAAGCTATGAAAATACTAAGACATATCCATAATACACAATCCATCCCCGTAACTTGTAAGTTCACTTACATATTATCTTACTACACCTTCACTGGTAGATTTATGAGTCTAATTGGCATACAATGAAAATGGCCAACTCTTAGTCCCTTGAATTAAAACTTCAAATATAGTTCAAAAAGCATCAGCACTCAGTTTTTAGGCTATAGTGAGTTCTACGCTAATTAATATTTTGACTTTTTCGGTTATTACTTGCCATTTGGATGCAACCAAACTTGATGAGCATAAATTTGTAAGAAACATAAAATATCCACCTAAATTTAGAGCCCATTAAATACCATAATATCAAAAATAATTTTAGGAAAAAAAACCCTGTATTCCAGCACCAGAATCTAAAAAAAAAAAGAAAGAAAAAAATATTATAAACTTAGAAAAATTCTAAGTTTATTGGCCTTTCACTCCTAACTATATATGAGAAAGACAAGAATAAAATTCTCTCCAAAAGTACTAATCTTATAGTTTCCAAAGCTCTCTTACAAATGAATTACATGGTGGTATTTATAGGCCACCAAAATGTTGTTACAAACTAAAATATTAAATAAATATAATTACAACATAACGGGGGATTACAAAAGGTTAGAGATATTATGAGGAAAATACCAAGGGGTGTGTGCATTCATACATAATAATAATATGTACTTAAAATATTTACAATACTCCCCCTTGAATGCACACATCTTATTATATACATCCTGCCTTGTTAAAAACCTTGCCTGGAAAAACCCAATGGTACAAAAACCACTAAGGAAAAGTGTACAGTTGTATAATCTCCCCCTCAATTCGGGCAAATATCTTTCAGACGTTGCATGCCAATATTATGTACAAGCTGCTTGAACACTTTTGTTGATAATGACTTCGTAAATAAATCTGCTAAGTTCTGACTTGATGGAATTTGTTTAACATCAACTTTGCCTTCCACTTGAAGCTCATGAATGGAGAAAAATTTTGGTGATATGTGCTTGGTTCTGTCACATTTAATATATCCTTCCTTGACTTGGGCGATACAAGCCGCATTATCTTCATATATTACTGTGGGACGTTTCTCAATTGATTCTAGTCCACATGATTCATGAACATAATGTATTAGTTACCTAAGCCATACACATTCACGCCCAGCCTCATATAGTACAATTAACTCTGCATGATTTGACGAGGTGGCTACCAAAATTTGTTTGGTTGAACGCCATGAAATAGTCGTTCCGCCATACATGAATAAATATCCAGATTGAGATATGGCTTTATGCGGATCAGATAAATATCCCACATTTGAATAACCAACTAAATTGGTTGCTTTGGCATCATTATGCCGTTCAAAAAATAGTCCCATATCACTTGTTCCACGCAAGTAGCGCAGAATGTGTTTGACACCATTCCAGTGTCGCTTTGTTAGTGTTGAACTATATCTTGCTAGTAGATTAACTGAAAAAGCTATATCTGGTCGGGTATTATTAGCAAGATACATCAATGCACCGATTACACTGAGATATGGTACTTCTGGACCCAAAATCTCATCATTATCTGCTCGAGGACGGAAAGGATCCTTTTTAATATCAAGTGATCGAACTACCATAGGTGTACTTAACGGATGAGCGTTTTTCATATGAAAACGCTTAAGGACCTTTTCTGTATAGTTTGATTGATGAATGAAAATTCCACCTTTAGTATGTTCGACCGAGACAACACTTTGTGGTACCCAAATCGTTCATCTCAAACTCACTTTTTAAGTAATCACCTGCATGTCGAATCTCTTTAGGAGATCTAATGATATTCAAATCATCAACATACACAGCTATGATACAAATCCCGACATTGTCCTCTTTATGAATAAACATGGACTTATTTGATTATTACAAAATCCTTTATTTATTAAATAATCACTAAGACGATTGTACCTCATACGTCCTGATTGTTTAAGTCCATACAAGGACCTTTTCAATTTGATGGAGTACATATGACGGGGTTTTGACTTCAATGCTTCAGGCATTTTCAATCCTTCTGGGATTCTCATGTATATATTTGTATCCAATGACCCATACAAATATGCAGTGACCACATCCATGAGCTGCATTTGCAGTTGTTCAATCACTGCTAAACTGATTAGAAACCTAAGTGTGGTTGCATCCACTACAGGTGAATACGTTTTAGTATAATCAATTCCTGGCTTTTGAGTAAAGCCTTGGGCCACAAGTCCAGCTTTATACCGTACAACTTCATTTCGTTCATTTCTTTTTCGTACAAACACCCACTTTTAGCGAACTGGCTTGACACCTTTTGGTGTTGGAGTTATAGGTCCAAATGCTTCTCGCTTATTCAGCGAGTCAAGCTCAACTTGTATTGCCTCCTTCCAACTTTCCAATCATTTCGGTGTCTACATTCCTCCATAGTTTGAGGATCATTATCATCTTCGTCCATAATTTCGACGACTACAGAATAAGCAAAAATCTCATCGATTTCAACTTCATTTCTATACCAACCGAAACTATTGTGAGCATAATTAATAGACATCTCGTAATTATCTTCGAGATCTTGCTCATTGCGTTCAAATTCTTTAGGTAAAATCACTTCAGGGATTTTATCCTTAGAGACATTACCAGTGGCCACATCAATATCATTATTAATTGAGACAACATGTTCTTTCCTCTTTCGAGGATTTACATCTTTAGATCTAAGTGGTCTACCACGCTTCCGGTGTATTTATGACTCAGATGCCTTTGATTGATTTAGAGTCGCTTCAGGGACTTCTAAACGAGCTGGAACATTTTCAGCTGGAATATGTGATTTTGTGACCCTTTTGGTATCTGTAAATGCATCTGGTAGCCTATTCGCAACACTTTGCAAATGTATAATTCGTTGAACTTCAAGTTCAGTGTCATTCGTCCTCGGATCCATAAAAGACATAGATGGTACATCCTATGCAATATATTTCTTTATAATTCCCTTATCTTCTCCCCCTAAAGCCGGGAATATTGTCTCATCAAAATGACAATCTAAGTACCTAGCAGTAAATTGATCACCGGTCATTGGTTCAAGGTACTTAATAATTGATAGGGACTCAAACCCAACATAAATTCCCAGTCTCCTTTGTGGCCCCATTTTAGTTCGTTGAGGAGGAGGTATCAGGACATACACCGCGCAGCCAAATACTTTTAAATGAGAAATACTTGGTTCTCTTCCGGAGACCAATTGTAATGGGGAAAATTTGTGGCAAGCAGTGGGTCTAAGTCGAATTGAACTCGCTGCATGCAAAATTGCATGACCCCATCCCGATGAAGGCAATTTCGACCGTATCAGCAATGGTCTAGCTATTAGCTGTAACCGCTTAATTAATGACTCAGCCAGGCCATTTTGAGTATGTACATGAGCAACTGGATGCTCCATAGTTATCCCAATGGATTGACAATAATCATTGAAGGACTTAGAAGTAAATTCTCCCGCATTATCTAACATGATCCTTTTAATAGGATAATCAGGAAAATGAGCTCTCAATTTAATAATTTGAGCTAGAAGTCTTGCAAATGCAACATTTCGTGTTGATAGCAAGCTTACATGTGACCAACGCATTGATGCATCAATTAACACCATAAAGTACTTAAATGGTCCACATGACGGTGTTATTGGTCCACATATGTCTCCTTGAATTCGTTCAAGAAACATGGGGGATTCTAAATTCACTTTTGTCGTAGACGGCTTTGTAATTAATTTTTCAAGAGAACAAGCCGTACATGTAAAATCACTTTTAGTAAGGAACTTCAGGCCCTTTAGTAGGTGTCCATGTGAATTTTCAATGATCCTATGCATCATTGTTTTACCAGGATGACCAAGTCTATCATGCCACAAAGTAAAAATACTTTGATCGACTAACTTCGGGTTAGTGATACTGTGTATTTCAATGGAGCTTATCACTGTGCCATATAAACCAGGTGTATATGTTCTTATTCTTTCTAAGACTTGCTTCTGGCCAGTCTTAAATGATGTAAGGCATAAATATTCGATGCCATCTTTATTCATGGTTTCAATATGAAAACCATTTTGTCGAATATCCTTGAAACTCAATAGGTTCCTTTGTTATTTACTAGAATATAAAGCATCATTTATATGCAATCTTGTTCCTTCAGGTAACAAGATACTGGCTCTTCCAGAGCCTTCAATAAGATTACTAACACCTGAAATAGTACTCACGCTGGTTTTTGTCATTAACAAGTTTGAGAAAAATTTCTCGTTTCTTAGAATCGTATGCGTAGTGGCACTATCAACAAGACAATGCTCCTTGTTATTGAGATTTGTAATGACTTGATCCATTCTATATAAAGAAAATAAACATAGAAAAAGTAAAGCAAATACTTCATTCATAAAACGTAAAAGCATTACAATGATAAAAGAAATACCAAAACATACTGAAATATACATTACTGAATAACAAGAAACTATGCCAATAACACATGTATATCTAATCAAGAATCATGTTGAAATCCTCAGGAATGTCTCCAAACTTTACAGGAAGCTCAGGGAGATCTTTGTCATCATTTTCAATGGACTGAAAAAAATCAGATGCATCTATGTGGGTATTGTCTGAGAATCCTGCCTCAGCAAAATTAGTCTCAACTTCTTTACCCTTCGCTTTCAAAGAAGCTTGGTACAATTTAACTAGGTGTTGTGCCGTACGATAGGTATGAGACTAATGTCCTGACATTCCACATCTATGGTAAATATCTCCATTTATAGGTTTCTCTGGTTGATTCATTGCATTGTTCCCATTTTTTTCTAAATGCTGGGATTAATCCATGTATTACCACGACTACGGCCGTTACCACGGCCACGACCGCCACGACCACGACCACGTCTATTAGAATGGCCGCATGGTGAGCCATGGTGTCGACCACGCCCCTTTCTCAAAAAAGTAGCATTTGCTTCAGGAAATGCACTGAATTTTCTGGGAGTGGTTTAGAACCAGTGGGTCGTGTCTGATGATTGTTCAACAAAAGTTGATTATTTTCTTCTGCAACAAGTAGGCATGAGATCAACTCTGAGTAGGTTGTGAACCCACGTTCCCTGTACTGCTGCTGGAGTACAAGGTTAGATGCATGAAAAGTAGAAAATGTTTTTTCTAACATTTGTTCATCTGACACATCTTCTCCACATAATCGAAGTTTTGATACAATTCGAAACATCTCAGAATTGTATTCAGCGACTGTTTTGTAATCTTGCAATCTCAATTGTATCCACTCATATCTTGCACGTGGTAGTATTACAGTCTTTTGATGGTCAAATCGATCCTTTAAACTCTTCCAGAGTTCAAAAGGGCTTTTAACTGTCAGATATTGAGACTTCAGGCTCTCGTGAAGATGATGACGAAGCAAAATCGTTGCTTTAGCACAGTCTTGTTTAGAAGCATTAGTATTTTTTGTTATTGTTTCTCCCAAGTTATTACTCGCCAAATGCAATTCGGTGTCAAGGACCCCTGATAGATAGTTTATTTCAGAAACGTCAAGAGCAATGAAATCCAATTTCACGAGATTGGCCATTTAACTACAATAAGTTAATATGCACTTTAGCAAAATATTCAACATATACATGTAAGGGGAATCAAATGTATTATATATACATATGAATTAAAAGTGACATATAAGTTGTTAACTATATTAAAAATTAAGTTTGATTTAAATATCAAAGGATCAAATACTTTTAAATAAATAAATGAAGAAGCTTCTCTCAAATCAAACCATTATCTCAAATCACTTCAGGTGAAAAATCAATAGTTATGTTTTAATCATCGCTTCGGGGATGATAATGCAAATAATTGGTATCGAATATTTCACCTACTGCTGGAGGTAATTTACTCATTGCTCACTTCGGGAAGCAATGAAATTTTATAATACACATCCACTTCAGGGGATGAAATTAAGTATTATATGCCTACTTCTGGAGGCAATATCAATTATGATAAATTCATTATTTTATACGTCCACTTCAGGGGACAATAAAATGTATAGAATATGATTATTCGTATTTAATTATTGAATATACAAGAATAAAAATAACTATGATATTATAGAAGTAAACATATAAGGAATAAGAATTATACGTATAGAAAATCGACATGTTACCTTGATCGAGCGTAATGTCGTGCTGATAACGTGTTATAAACTTAGAATTTTTCTAAGTTTATAACAAAAAAAAAAACATCTGAATAGTTAAAGAATAATAAAAGACATCAAAGAGGACTGAGAGCACTCCATACTCAGACACTCTTGACCATTTCAAGATCAGTGTAATTAACACACATCACCAGTCAAAACCCAAGAATAATCTCACATTTTGGTCACTTCAGCTCATGATCTTAGTCTCTTATATTTAGAGATAAATTGCATTGCAAGAAAAGAAAAGTTTTCGTACAGATTTGTTGAAGAAATTATAAAAATGAACAAATAGATAGATAAAATGGTAAGAACTCGCAAAAGCTCTGTTGAGCTTCTCAGTATCCTCTTTCAGAGGGGGAACATTTGAAGGTGAGTTGTCATTGCTAGCTCCAAAACACACATACACACACAAACTCCTCAAATCAGCCTATCATGTAGTTCATGACCATCTTAACCAACGCTACACGCTTAACTAATCCAAATACATAATTTTTTATCTACTGTTCTACATATCAAATACATAGTAGACTCAAAATTTTTAAGAGTAAAACAGTCTGCAATTTCAGAGAATGAAGAAAAGAAATTCAGCTGCAGAGAGAATAAATAAAGAAAAATTCAGCTCATTGCATTCCATAACAAAATATACAACTAATCAACAAACATTCAACTAATATACCCACCAAAAAAAAAAAACCCAGAAATCCTAAGGTGTAATGAGATGGGATTTCTTGAGCCTAGTAAAAATTATATAAAAATCAACACACACACACACACTTACTTCTTTCTTGAGGTGGGCATGGCTAAGATGGCGGAGGTGGTGGAAGTGGCGGCGGGTGTGGAGAGGGAGTGAGACTGACAAAGATTGAGACTTGAGAGAGGAGATGCACTTTGCATTCAAAGTACTGCGGTTCAATGAGGAGCTTTTCTTAAGATTTCAAAGTCTCTGCCGTTCATGAAGTGTTAGAATAGGTGACCAAAAAGCCAATTAGATTGAGCTTTTGTAATCTATTTTCTTATAATTTTGATATAAAATATAATATTTATATTTGAATAAAAGTGATATTCAATCAATGGCATTCGTTCTTTGTTGTGTTTACTGCTTTATGTTAATATTTTTGTTAACTGCACAACAAAGCCCCCAGACTAGACATTTGAATCCAAGAAGATGGATTGTGCATAGGTTCGCGGTCATGAAACCAACTTCAGTGGATTGGTCCGAAACGTTCCAAGTTCAGAACCCCGAGATGGGGTATCTAGGGTCCGAGAGAGACTTGCACGAAGGATTGCAACCATGTTCCATCGTCAGGAGACGTAGGACGTCTATGCAATCTTAGTGGGTTGATTGGCTAGGTAGTCAACTAACTGAACTGACATGCGGGAATCATATGGAAGCCTGTTGACCCTTGGTCGGCATGATAGAAATTCCCGGCTCCGATAGCACGAGATTATTCCTAGAACTTGAGGAATCATGGCAGTCACATGCGCATGACGGTTGTAGCTTGGCTTTGCCGAGCAACATCTGTCACTACAAAAAAATGGGAGAATTGAAACGGGTATAGTCGACCGTTTCAAAGACCGTTCCTAATAGGAACGGTAAGTGGAACTGTTGTGGAATGGGAAACCATTGATGACGTCACTTTTGAGTTAATTATAGTACAAACGAATGGGGAACGACACGATCGTTCCTATTTATGTGCCAACATATGTGTGCCAATTTATAAACCTATTACCGTTCCTAAAAAGGACCGGATATATTTTGGTATTCTATTTGGAACACATGTGTGAAAGTTGGAATGGCACTCTACCAAGAACAAGGACTGTTCCTGGATGTGTTCCAAACCTCGGGTCTATTTGGACCGGTTGCTTGACTGTTCCAATATGTAGTGCTAAATGAGACCCTTTTACGCCATGATAAAAAAAGTAATGCAATGACCGTTCCAAATTGTGGGTATATAGGAAATAGAGAGTTGTTATCATTACCGCCCCCAATTGTGCTCCAATTCGGAACGGTCATATTGTCTGTGACTAGTACCGTTCCTAATATGCCATAACAGCTATATTACAATGGTAAGATTACCGTTTCTATATCCGTTCCTTAGACCGTTCCTAAAGCTGCAACAACGGCTAGTTTTGTGTTCCAAATAATATTTCAATGCCTGTTCCAATATTTTTCTATATATATGTCCCCCTTGTTTCTCATTGTTCTTATAATTACTCTCCAACTCATTTTGTTGTAACTCCCCATGTTGATTCTTTATACGGAAAAATCAAACATATTAATTATTTGCGCGAATTTGGATTGATATTGATAGGTGTTTTGCTCAGGTAAGAAGTTGAAATTCTGTGATTGTTAGTTATATATAAATATATAATATATTATCGTCATTTAATTACGTACTGTTGTGAATTACTTGGACCAATCATGTTAAGACAGCTGAGGAAATGGATGTATGATCGAAACGTCCTGGGTGTGACGCCGGAGTTTGAGGACAGTGTTACAACATTTTTAGAATGGGCCTAGTCTCAGCATGCATATATGAACGGGGAGAAGATTAAGTGTTCCTGTCGGAAGTGCAAAAACGAATGGTTCAAAACACCAGACGAGGTAAATTTTGGTCTGTGTATAAAAGGATTTATGCCAGAGTATTATAATTGGACTTTGCATGGTGAGGAGAGGGTGCAGGAATACTTTGAAGCATTGACAGCGCCCCCTGTGCAGCAACAGCAAACGCCACCCATTTAGGAGGAGGGTAGTTCGCATTGGGGTGATACGGCTCAGATGGATTGGGCGCAGAGGATGGTATTCGATGCTGTAGGGCCGTCTTTTTGGTCTTCGTACAACCAAGAGGGACAGGCTGATGATGGTACTCGGTATTGTCCATCTGATGTGAGTCCTAGTTCATGTTACGATTCAGGGCCCTATGATTATGTGTCTGGCTTGTCAGACCATTTTTTTGGTGTAGTTCATGCTGCGGACCAACCGTTGTGGAACGGCTGCACCACCTCTCAGTTGGCGTTAATTGCCTCTTTGGTCAGTATCAAGGCCGAAGGGGGTTTTTCCGAGCATACATATGATCGGTTATGCCAGTGGGCTGATACTGTAATGCCCCGCGATCACACTTTTCCTGCCGATTATTACAATACGAAGAAATTGATAAGAGAATTGGGTTTACCAGTTCAGAAGATTGATGCTTGCAAAAACGGTTGCATGTTGTACTGGAAGGACGATATTGATTTGGAATATTGCAAATTCTGTGATGACGCTAGGTACAAGCCCACTAGGGACAGAAATCCTAAACGCAAGAAGTTCCGTTCCTAATACAGGTACAACTTTGTGATTGGGCACCAAACAAAAAAAAATTGGGGAAATTTGAATTAGGAACTGTCCGAATTTCCAACGACCGTTCCTATTACAGGTACAATTTTTAAAATATGGCAGCTACTTAAAAATAATTGAGGGAAATTTGAATTAGGAACGGTCAGTGAAATTCTATGACCGTTCCTAATGTAGTTACAAGTTTTCACCTGGCACCTATTGAAAAAATAGCTCCAAGTTTGAATTAGGAACGGTCGTGCGAATTGGTAGACCGTTCCAAAGTGAGGTCCAACATTTTGTTTTTGCGCCCAATGAAAAATGAAAGATTGTGGATCGTCCGGGAAAATAGCGCGAATGCGGAAGCGCGGTATAAAATTGAATAACAAAAAATTAAATCATTCTTTTACGTAAATAAAAGAACACGTTCAAGGGGTGTACCCTTGAAGTTCCCAGGTGTTCGGTGTATCTCATGAATTAAAAGCATACAAAATAATCATGGAGGCCATAGGGATTAAATAAAGAGAGCAACAAAAATTAAATCAGAACCTACCGATTGTTGTTTTCACCTTCTAACCGGTACTAGCGTTGTTCCCCGATTTGTACCAAATCTCATACGTGAGATTCTCCAAATTGTAACAGGCAATCCACCCACATATCTTGCACGTCGTGCTAGCGAACGAACAAGTATTTTTGGAGAGGATGAATTAATCACAGGTTATTCGGTTAACGGGATTAATTCTCCTAAGTTCAATTGTTCCAAGAACAAAAGAACAAGAAACTATTTTCATGAGAGAGAGAGAGAGAGAGGGCGGACGAGAGGGAGAGAGGGAGAGCCGAGTTGTGTGTGTGTGTGTGTGTTGGAGTTTCATCACCTTTCTAATAGTGAGGGGCTAGGACTATATATAGAGGAGGAGTTTAATCCTCTTCAAACTCCAACGTTAAAGAAGACTATTTTAACTAGGATTTTGACCTAGTCAAAGTCCTAGTCAAAGTAGTATTTGACCTAGTCAAATTTAATCCTAGCCATCCATCTCCCCTTTTAATCTCAACCATTAATATAATTTAATGAAATATTTAAAACCTATTTAAATATTCCAAAGGGCAATAAATAAATATAATAAATATAAATATTTATTCTAGGCCCATTAAATTAATTTTCTAATAAATTCAATTTATTAGGTCAATCCATTTTATCTAATAAAAGGAATTAATTCTCTCCAAGAAAATAAAGGACCCGATTAAATCCAATTTAATCATTCCATTTATCCAATATTTAATTCTAAATTAAATACTTAATGTGTGTGGATTGTGTGTAACTCTTTAGGTTCACCTTTCAGCTAGACTTGGTCGGATTCCTAGAATCCCCCCGTTATTATGGGTGGCCATCTAGCAACGGTCCATGACACTAGAGACTAGGTGAATTTTCGGGGATGAAAATTTAGGCTCTAACAATACACTTATCCTTCTATCTACGGTCTCACCACTTAGGGTCTAGGGCACGGAAAATGCAGGTACCTATTTTGGACTTAAATGTCGGTCTGTCCTTACTAAACGCCGAAAGGGAAACCTTCTCTTCTGTTCAGTTACTGTGGCCACAGATTTCAGGGACAAGACACAGAGCATACGTGAGACTCAACTGTTAATGCCTTTTGACAGGAGACAAATCCTTTCTTGGAAACTGCTGTCACTCTGTACACCAGAGCTGCACTAGACATGGCTTATGACTACTCAAGTGCTTCTTGGCAATCTCTCACCATATCTAAGATACAGACCTGACATACAGGTAAACTCAGCAGTTCCTCAAGTCAAAGGACTTGACCTGTACCGTTGGAACCGGGAACGCACGTCATACCTAGCCGACCCTACTCAAGGTCCTCCGTAAGACGGTTCCCGCGAGTCACCTCAGTCAGCTGCTCCCTAGCAGGCTAACCCACTAACACTGCTTAGACGACCTTCGTCACCCGTCGATGAAATACGACAGCAGATGCTTAGTGCAAGTCTCAAGGGGAATCTCGGTACCCATTTTCGAGATTCCTTGACTTGGAGACTTTTGAACTGATTCGGCGAGACTGATTTCATGGACCTACCTCCAAGCGTAGTCCCAGTCCCCGAAATACGTTTTCAGTCCCTGGGCTTTGTTTGCGTAGTGAACAGATATGTATAAAGCAGGTGAACACAAACAAAGTAATGCCAAATGAATTTCACTTCTTTATTCATTAATAATATATCAAATCCTTGAAATTGCCTAGACATAGGTTACATTTTGCCTGCCAAGATTGGCTACATGGTCACCTATTATAACAAAAAATTGATGGGAAAATCAACTTTTGGAGCAGTCCTTTTATAGCCGATCGTTCCTAGAGGAAGTTGCTACTAACCGTTCCTAATTCAATTACGACCCTTCCAAAATGAGATCCTATATAATGTATTTTGTCTAATCTGTCGATATCTCAATATCCGTGAGCCGAATCGACACCATTTTTAAACACATACAATATTATGAGTATTAACTGATATTCAACGGTTTGATACAATATCACGAGAACCGCACACCAAAATTTTTCAAAACTACATATAATGTATTTTTGTGTGTGTTATATCATATCTAACGGTCTGATTCGAATTTTGACGGTCCGATTATGCCGTGCAGTACAACAATATAGGATGCTAGTTACATCTGTGAAATACTAACAAACATAAATTTATAAATATAGTTCATATTGTGAACGTGTGTCTATTTTTTGGAAATTAGTATATACTTTCAAATTCTTAGTATATCCAATGGCACACCTTTCTTGAATCATATGAGTGTCCGGAACGTATTTTTCTTAATTTCTAGTTATTATCTAAGAAGATAAAAGAAATTTCAATACATATAGGAACGGGTCCACATGAAATTAGGAACGGTAGCTATGTTCATGTCTAAAAATGACATTGTTTCTTACTTTAGGAACGGGGTTGGGAACACTTTTCTATTAAGTGACCATTCCTATCAGTACAAATTCCAAGTACTAAGTAGTTGGAATTGATATGGGAAAGGCAATTTATAATTTAGGAATGGTCGGAATTGGGAACGGTTATGGGTACGACCTTAATACTAAGTGACCCTTCCTATTTAGGTCAACATCAGTACAAGGTATCAAAACAACATCGTATTATAGCGAATACGACGTCGTTTTCTTTAGTTGGACTGAGCTTAGGAACGGTTTGTACAAGTCACGACCGTTCCAAAACTCTGATATATATTCGACCCTCGGCCGACTTTCTTTCATTTTTCTTCCATCACTCTCAGTCTCCCTCTCCCTCACTCTCAGCCTCTCTCTCCCTCTCATCTCTCTCTCTGTATGCCGCCTCCACCGTACGCCGCCTCCATCGTCACCGTCCAAACCCTTTTTGGAGAACAACCATCCGCCTTCTCCTCATCCTCCAACCGTCCGCCGCTGCCTCATCCTCCACCGTCCACCGTCCGCCGCCCAAACCGTACCGCCACCAACACCCACTGCCCCAACCGTCGTCCACCGCCAGTCAACTACCAACTAGGGATTCCCAAAAACCCTTTATCTTATTTTTTTTTTTATGTAAATTTCTGTTTTGGGAGTCTTCTGTAATTTATGTAATGATTGGGAATTTTATGTAATTTGTGTATAGTTAGGTATTTATCTGTAAAATTTGTATAATTTGAGAATTTTCTGTAATTTCTGTATAGTTAGAGTTATTATCTATAATTTCTGTTTAGTTAGGGGATTAATCTGTAAATTCTGTATATTATGGGATTTTTCTATAATATTTTGAAAATTTTATGGTAATTATGTGAATTTTTTGTATTTTCTGTTATTATGTGAATTTTCTATAATTTTCTATAATTCCTGTTAATTTTTGTGCATTTTCTATTATTTCTGTGATTTTTTATGTTAAATTCAGAATTTGATGTCAATAATTAGATGAATATAGGATATTTTCAATAATTAGAAATTTAATATAAATATTAGAAAATTTAAAAAATAATGTTATGTAAAATTCTATTTTTTCTGTTTTAAAAATCAGGAAATTTTAATTTTTTATGTTTTTAAAATTCTGGAAAATTTAATTTTTTAAAATTCTGCAAATTTGGAAAAGTTTTTTAAATTTTATGTAATTTTCTGTAAATTTAAAATAAAATTCATAAAAGTTTAGAAAATTTTCTGTAATTTTAATCTTTTTTGTGAATTTTCTAATAATTTTCTCAATTTTTAAATTTTTTTATATCATTTTCTATTAATTTAAAATATTTTCAGAATTTTAAGTAATTTTTAAAAATTATGTAATTTTAACAAAAATTCTGAAAACTTTGTAAATTTTATGTAATTATAAAAAAATTTCCAAAATTTTTATTTTCTGTAATTTATTTTTTTAAAACTTATTAGTAAAATAAAATTTACTCATAATATATGAAATTTGTTATTTTTTCTGAAATTTAATCAAATTTGTGTATTTTTTTATTATATTTTGTAAGGATATAGGCAAATATTGGTATTTAGTGTAAATATTTAGGAAAATAGAAGGATTTAGTGCTATTTTAGAATAAAATTACGGTATTTACTATAAATATATAGAAAAATAAGGATTTAGTGCAATTTTAGGGAAAAAAATTTGGGATTTAGTATAAATATATATGAAAAATAGAAGGATTTAGTGTAATTAAGCGTCAATTTTGGGTTCTAATAAATATTTTAGGAAATAATTTTAGGATTTAGTAAATATTATAGGAAAAATTTCAATAACAAAATTGGGATTCATTATCCATTTATTAGATTAATTTTGGGACTTAGTATATAATTTTAGGATTTAGTTTGCATAAATATTTTAAAAAATTAGAAAAATTATCATTATTCAAATAAATTGATACTTACATGTATTTTTTTAACTTCATATCACTAATATTTTTTTAAAAAAATTCTAGATCATGTCTGGTCGGGATTTTCCACCCTGAGGAGGTGGACGTCGCCGCGGTCGCGGCTCACCGGCCATACCGCCGGCCGGTGTTGCTTCCCAGGATGGGGAAGCAGTGCTCCGACCACCACCACCTACAGAGCAGGAATTTGCAGCACCTACGTCAGATCAGCAGCCCGATCTGGCTACCATTGCACCCATCGAGGAGGGTGCCGGACCATCCACTACCGCACCGATAGTAGATCCTGCCCGTCCATTGGCTGTCCCACCACCACTACCCCTATCGGCCCCACCACTCCCGCCACCATCCGTGCGTCATCATATCACACTCGTCGACGCGAGGTATATTTACATTTTTTTTTAATTTTTTTTAATTTAAATTATTATTTTTATGTCAGACTAATTATTATATAATTTTAGGAGGGATCGGAAGGTACACGAGCGTATCAATGCGGTGGTGCGAGGACACTATCCCCACCCTTGGGGTAGTTTGCGCAAGGTGCCGCCAGAGCACCAACATTTCTGGTTTGAGATCTTGAAGGTAACGTTAATTTTAGTTATCAATTAAATTTTTATTTTAAATATTTTAACTATTTGAGTTCTGATATATATATATATATATATATATATTTTTATTTTTTTTTTAATATACGGATGACGTACTAGTGGAACTGCACTGACAAGGCCATGTTCAAGATCTTCCACATCTGGGAGAGAAAGTTCCTCCGGAAGAAGTTCGTCCTCGCCAGACAATCTCTGCAGAAGCCTTTATGGTTAGCGAACGAAGTCTGGCGGCAGCTCCTGCTCTACTGGGAGTCTCGAGAGTTCAAGGGGGAGTGCGCGAAGAACATGGCGAACCAATCCGCCAACCTGGCCGCATCCGCTACTGTGTACCGCGGGGGTTTTATCTCCGTCGTTATGCACAAGCGGAAGATGGTAAGATATTTAATGTTACTCAAAGTATTTATTATTATTAAATTAAAATTGTTATAACTGTTTCCCATTTATTTTTACAGGAGGAGCAGCTCAGCCGGCTAGTGAAGCAGATGGAGTGATTCTCCAGATGCTACAAGAAGAAGGCCGACGGCGGCTGGAGCGGGCCGAGGCCAACGGAGGTGGCGGTAAGTTGTAGATTTCATATTGTAATTTATTTTTTTTAATGTTTGAAAATATTCTAATTTATTCTAACTATTTTTGCAGGAGACATTCCAGAAGTTGTTGGAGGATCACCAGTTTCAGGCCACGACCAATCCTGAGGATCGTTCGACCGAATCAGAGGGCTCGGTGGCGCAGACCGAGTAAGAGATATGGCTGGCTGCGGTCGGGGGCAAGAAAAAGGGCCGAGTATTCGATTTTGGTTCCGAGGCCCACGGTCTCAGCCAGACCGTTACCTCGCCATCACCACCACCACCGCCAGCGCCGTGTCAAACCTGGAGGGTCGGATGGTTCACCTCGAGGAGATGATGGTGGATATGAAGGGCATGATGAAGGCCCTGCAGATTAGTCACTCTGGCGCCGGCCCGTCACGGCCTCTTAGAGACACCCCCATCAGACGTTGACAAGATGGACGAGGACGAGGGGGACGAGGAGTAGATTTAGGACTTTTTTTTTATTTTTGTAATTAAATTGGATAATATTGTTATTTAATATAATTTTTATTTCTAAATTATGTCTTTTTACATATATAAATAATAAATATAAAACCAAATTCAAAAATATTATTAATAATTTAATATATATTTTAATGATAATAATTATTACTATAAAAAAATTAATAATTCATTATTTAGGAATGGTACTTTAGACGGTCTTGGAGCGCTTACAAACCGTTCTAATTTTTGACTGTTTTAAAGAAGTGACCGTTCCTATTACCGGGTAAACAACCATTCCGAATTTATATGACAACCGTTCCTAAAAGCGGGTAAAAATGAATTCCAAATTATGGACAGACCGTTCTTATATGTATTCCAAATTCAATTCTTTCGTGGTTAGGTTTTCGTTCTAAATACAATACCAAAAACCGGTCCAATGTCGTATTTCGAATTAGGAGTACAAAATCTGTTCCCAAAGACCGAGTCCAAATGTATTCCAGTGACCGTTCCTAACTTGTATAGCTGACCGTTCCAAGACGTATTCCAGAAACAGTGCTAAAATGTATCTGCAACTTATGCTGACAATTCCAAAATATGTTCTAACTACAGTTCCTAATTGCGCGATTTACTTTTGATATGACCGTTCCAAAAATTTATAAGGTGTTCCAAATGCAAAAGTTATCAATTCATACATACAAAGGTAATTAGGAACGGTAAAACGGTTGTATGCCAACAACCGTTCATAAACTGGAATGGTCGCCCTATTCCCGTTCTTAATTATTAGGAACGCCTCTCCTTGCGACAGATAGCATCCCGTTCCTGAACCGTTCTTACTATCAGTCCAAATGAATCCAGTGATCTATCTACCATTCCAAAAGTTAAAAAAAACTGTTCCTATTCCCGTTGCAATTCTCACATTTTTTTGTAGTGTGTGTTGAGAGATACGGTCGTTATAAGTCTTATCTAGTGTAGTCAGAATGTGTAGTAAGGATGGTGTGTTCCAAGAAAGAATCCATCTCATGTCAGCATTATGACAGTAGTGTCTCCTATACACTCTGGGACCCATTTTCCTTAGAATTTATGGTCACAGTGACTGAATCAAGGGGATAGGTTTCCCCATGATTGTTCAGTAGGGTAAACGAGGGATCTCGAGTATTAAGTATAGCTTCCTAGTCCAAGATGGGAACCGATGCCCAATTCTATGCCCTAGACTATGGCCGGGAGACGGTAGATGGAAGGACTGTGCTCGCATACATTCCCGAACCTAAATGTTCATGCGATATTTCACCTAGTCTCTAGTAACATGGATTATTGATAGACAGCCATCCATGGTAACGGGCTACTTCTGGTTATGGGATAATCGAAAGCAATTAAATTGAACAACGTTGGACACTGGCCCAAGTCTAGCTGAGGATGAACCTAAAGAGTCACACACAATTTACTTGGATGTGAAAGGAATTAATTTGAAATTAATTTCAGAAGGAGGATCAATTTAGTTATATTAAATTAATTTCTTGGAGAACATAGATGATGGGATTATTTATGGAAATAATCCAAGGGATGGATTTCCCAAAAGTTTTAATTAATGAGATTATTTAAATTTTGGATTTTAGCCTTTATAAATTAATTGAATTAAATTATCGGGCTTAATTCATAAATTGGATTTATGAATTAAAGGGAATGGAGTCATTTAATTGGATTAAAAGAGAGGAAATTTCGTGTTGGACTTGAATATTAAATTAAATTTAATATAAAGTCATTGGACCTTTGAGGTTATTTAAATTGGATTTAATTTAAACCTAGTCCATGTGATCCTAGCCCAAGAGAAATGAATGAACATGATCATGGGAAAGAGAGATGAAGGGCCGAGATCCCTCTTTCAAGAGGTTGAACTCGGCCATGAGGATAGTGTATTAAGATGGTTGTGGCTCTTTGGAAGAAAGCTTCCTAGAATGTGTGAATGACTAGTTCATTTAAATACACACACATTCCACACAACTCTCCAACTCTTCTCACACTCTCTTGGCCGAACTCTCCTCTCTCTCTCTCTCTCTCTCTCGTCCATCTCTCTCTCCCTCTCTCGAAGAAACATTCCTTTGTTCTTCTTGATTCGATCATGGAAGAGAAACGAGATATCAATCCTCTTACTTCATAGTGTTGTGTTGATATCTCACTTCCAATTCTTTCTAGCACGGGAGAACGTTGCAATTCGGTGAATTGCATGGACTACTTTGGAGGTGCTCTACGTAGAGTTCTTGGAGGTGTGAATCCGGCAAAACAACACGTGTAGCTGATCAAGAATGCTACAACGATGAGACTTCTTTATGATTCTTGCATCTCGTTTCGTGCTCCTCTAATTCTACGGCCTCCATGTTATGTTAGTATTAGACATGAGATACACCAAACTCTCAGGAAGATTAAGCGTACACCCCTTGATTCGGATTTAATACACTTTTAATTCCATTTTCTACATCATTTTAATTTATTATTTTACGCTTCCGTAGCGTGTTTCCAAGGCTGATCCACACTTTCCAAATCGTGGAGAGAATTTGGGTAAGGTTGGGTTTGGGTAAGAATGGGTAGGAGCGGGTATATTACCTGACCCAGACCCAAACTCAATCATTTTAATTTAATGTGTCTTGTCTTGAATTAAAAGTATAGGTCTGGGCTTTGGGTAATTTTGGCCTATTGACAGGCCTACACCAGACGATAGAATTTGTGGATAACCTATTGAAAAATATCTGAAGTGTATTTCCTTTGATCTATGATTCAAAAGGAAGCTACTGAATTTGTATACAAGCTGGGAAAGACAAGTAAAGTAACTAGCCCTAACTGACCTGGCAACCAAGCTATTTGACTTAGCTAATAAAAAAACGTGTTCCACTAACAAAGGGCTGAAAGCGTATACAGTGATTTTTCTTCAACTGCAAAACTAACACATTTGCAATTTAAAAAATTAAGTTGGCTGGCGCGCTATTGGTGAACCATATGCACTCAACTAACTCAACATCTTCTACCTCCATACTTGTACAACCCCCTCATGGCAAAGCTTGCGAAGCCAAGCCCAGCTTGAAGAAGAGGTGAGTGAAATCACCATCTGGGAGTGATTTCATGAACATATCCACCACCTAATCACAACCTAAAATGTGGGCGGGGGTAATGAAATTGAGTTTGAATTGATCATACACCAAAAGACAATCAATGTCAAGATGTTTGATACACTCATGAAAGTCTGAATTAGCGGTAATATGGAGAGCAACCTTTTTATTAGCCAAAAAAGAAATTGACTTTTGCAAAGGTATGTGGAAATCCGAAAAAGATAAGAAACCCATAACAACTCACATACCACGAAACCCATGCAACGGTATTCAGCTTCGGTTGAGGATTAAGCAACCATAACCTTCTTTTTAGTCTTCCAGACATAAGTGTGGTGCTAGAAAAGATACAAAACCCTATGATGGAAGAACATGAATGAAGCTACACTACAAAAAAAAACCGGGAATTGGTGTGGATTATCACGACCGTTCCAAACACCGGTCTAATTTGGAACGGCCATAGGAACTATTGTGGAACGAAAACCCATAGCTGACGTCACATTCATGTTGTGATAACTCTTAATGTATTGGAATGGCAAGACCGTTACGAACACCATACCAAAATATGTGTTCCAACATGGAGTCCAACGCCCGTCCCAAACCGAGAAAGAGAAAAAAATTCTATTACAATTTGGAACACATATGTGTTTCTTGGAACGGTTAGTGGACATAAAAGGCATACTACTTTGAATCCCGACCCCACGATCGTTAGAAATTATAAGATGAGACGATTTTTGTCCTAATGAAAATTTGTTATACAATTATCGTTCCTAATTATGGTACTTATCAAAACTAAATTAGAGTTGCAAGAACTGTCCCAAAGTATGTTACAATTGGGAATGGTTCATCTACATAAGAGATTCTGTATCACAATACCCATTCTAAATACATTATAACGGCTATATTTTAACGAATATATCCGTGCTGCGGTTGCCATGCTTGGACCCATTCCTAAGGCTGATTCAACGGGTAGATTTTACCATCTTGTTTTGGAGTCCATTTACCATTCTAGTCCATGTTTTGAAAACCGGACCGGACCGGCCGGTTCAATCGGGAACCGGCCATGTGTCCGGGCCGGTTCATAGCTTCAAAACCGGTGAGGTCAAAACCGGTGTGAACTGGTCAAGACCCGAAAAAACCGGTCAAAAACCGATTTTGACCTCATTTTAAAAAAAAATTAAATTAAAAAATATTTGAAATGTAAATATTTCTTGAACTTAAACTTTGCTATATTTATAGCCTCAAATACTTAAACTTGGGTTATAATTTGTGGTGTGGGACAATAAGTTTAACTTATGCTACTCCTTAAATATAGGCTAAAGTAATCAAATTAACTTATTCTTTCACAATATGGGATAATAAGCTTGGCTAAAGTTATTCCTTATTTATAAGCTAAAATGTTCAAACTTTAATTATTTTTTCCCATGTGGGATAACAAACTTAACTTGAGTTATTCCTTAGACTTAAACTATTCTTTATTTATAGGCTAAAGTGTTCAAACTTTTCTTATTCTTTTTCCATGTGGGATAATAAATTTGACTTGAATTTTTCTTTAAACTTAAACTATTCCTTATTTATAGGATAAAGTGTTCAAACTTTACTTATTCTTTTTCCTTGTGGGATAATAAATTTGACTTGAGTTTTTCTTTAGACTTAAGCTATTAATTATTTATACGCTAAAGTGTTTAAACTTTACTTATTCTTTGCCCATGTGGGATAATAAACTTGACTTCAATTTTTCCTTAGACTTGAGCGATTCCTTAGTTATAGGTTAAAGTGTTCAAACTTTACTTATTCTTTTCCCATGTGGGATAATAAACTTGACTTGAACTTTTCCTTATTTATACTTAGTATATTATGCGTGTATATATACATATATATATTAGGGTCCGAGTTAATCGGTTTTTTCAATCAGGTCGAACCAGTCGGACCATTGACCTAGTGACCCAATAGCTTGACCGATTCGATCCCCGGTCCGATTCTGAAAACATTGATTCTAGTGCACAGTCCCAAAATTTCTTATATATATGTTCCCTTCATTTCATTTCTTCTCACTCTCTCTCTTGTACTTTTATACATATAAACGAAAATATCACCAATCTCTGTTAAATTTTCGTTGATCTTTGAAGTTGTTTTGTTCAGATAACAACTTGAAAATCTTTCTGTATCAATTAAAATGACACTCTTAATTAATGGTTGTATATATATATATATTTGCTCTACTTATGTAATTACTTTTGTCAATTGCATGTGTAGGACTAGTTATGTTAAGATAGTTGAGGAGATGGATGTATGATCAAGACCTGCTGGGTGTGACGCTAGAGTTTGAGGATGGTGTTACTACATTTATTGAATGGGCCAAGTCTCAACGTGAATATATGAACGGCGAGAAGATTATGTGTGTGTCGAAACTGAAAACATGAAAGATTCAATACACCGGAAGAGGTAAATTTTGACTTGTGTATGAAAGGGTTTATGTCGGAGTATTATAACTTGACTTCTCACGGCTAGGAGAGGGTGCAAGAGTAATTTGATGCATTGACCACAGCCCCTATTCAGCAGCAGGAACGTCAGCCGTTCAGGAGGAGGGTAGTACGCATTGGGGTGATGCAGAGCAAATGGATTGGGCGCAGATGATGGTTTTCGATGTCGCGGGGCCAGCTTTCTAGTCTTCTTAGAACCAGCAGGGTGTGCCTGATGATGGTACAAGGTATTGTCCTTTTGATGCCGGGCCCAGTTCATATTACGATGGGGGGCCCTATGATTATGTGTCTGGGTTGTCAGACCATTTTTTTGATGTAGTGCATGCTACCGACGAAGCGTTGTGGAATGGCAACACCCAATTTTTGTTGGCGCAAATTGCTAGTTTGGTGAATATCAAGGCCAAGAGAGGTTTTTTCGAGTGAACATATGATCAACTATGTCAGTGGGCTGGTCATATACTGCCCCGCGATCATACTTTTCCCCTTGATTACTACAATATGAAGAACTGATACGAGACTTGGGATTACCTATTGAGAAGATTCATGAGTGTGAAAGAGACTGCAAGTTGTACTGGAAAATAGATATTCATCTAGAGTACTGCGAGAAGTTAGGTACAAGCCAACTAGGGAGAGAAATCCTAGACGCAAGAAGTCCCCGTATGCTATTCTTAGGTACCTGCTACTTACCCCTCAGGTACAGAGGTTGTATGCTTTGGAAGCGACTGCCGAGCACATAATGTGGCATGCCAACCATCAGACGGAGGAGGGATCCATGTGTTATCCGTCCAATGCAGAGGCTTGGAGACATTTCAACTGGACATATCCCGATTTTGCAGATGAGGCCCATAATGTTAGACTGGGGTTGTGCACGGATGGATTTGCACAACATGGGCAGTATGGTAAAACTTATTCATGTTGGCCCGTGATACTTACACTGTACAATCTCCCACTAGGAATGTGCATGAAGTATGAGTATATGTTCCTGACGATGGTGATCCCTGGCCCTTCCAATCCGAAATGTCTGATCAATGTGTACTCGGAGCCATTGATCGAGGAGTTGCAAAATTTATGGCATGTGGGGTACGGACGCACGACAATGCGACAAAGCAGACATTCATGATGGGTGACGTATTGATGTGGATAGTAAACGACCTACCCGCTTATGGGATGGCTTCTGGATAGGGTACCGTCGTTGTTATGGGTGTCCAATTGGTATGGAGGACACAAGAGAGTTAAATTTACAGCACGGTAGGAAGGGATGTTATTTTGACTGCCACAAGCAGTTTCTCCCACCGACCATCCGTACAGCAGGAACAAAAAAGATTTCACTAAAAATCAAGTGGAAAGGAAGGTAGGACACGTCCTAGGCTGACTGGAGAGTAGATCAAAGCCTGTGGCAACGCATTTAGTGTTGCAGTCGAACTACCATTGACTGCGCTACGGTATCGAGCACAAGTGGACGAAGAAAAGCATATTTTGGGAGCTTGAATACTAGGGGACGCATCTGATATGACACAATCTTGATGTCATGCACATTGAGAAGAATGTGTTTGACAATATATTCAATACCGTGATGGACATAAAGGGTAAAATGAAGGAAAAGTCTACTACACGGATTACCCGAGAATGAAGAGAGACAAAGCTGACTGAAAAATTGTTCGCAAAATCAAGGCACGATGAGTAATCGATGACTCGCGATGGACCGAGGTCCCCTATCAGATGGATGAAGTCATACCTACTCCAGACGTTGGTACAGACGATGAAACGTACGACCTGTATGATCCAACTGGTATACAATTAGTAGTTGATCTATACATGGCACAACCACAGGGAGCAGGTATATCCCGCTTGTCGAATGGTGAATCTGATGATGAATATGACAAAGATAGCTTTGAGGAATATAAGACCGAAAAAGATACTTATTGAGTGTATAGTGCTTACTTATCTTTCCAATGTGTAGTGAAAAATCGTAGTTTGAACATTGTATTGATTCTAATTTTTTTTATTAGTTTGTAACGAACAACAGTATTACACATACTGTTCCCAACATGAAAGCTATTTTTCAAAATAGGAACGGTCTCTTCACACTGACCGTTCCAAAACTAGCTCCAACATATTTTAAGTTTGCTGCCTCCTGAAAAAATAGGTGAAAAATTTAAAACTTGAAACGGTTAATTTAAATATCAACCACTTGATCGTCCCGAAACCAGCTCCAACATATTTTCAGTTTGGAGCCTCCTGAAGTATAGGTGGGAATTTTAAAATTTGGAACGATTAAGTTAAATATGAACCGTTCCAAATACAGTTTTAATTTTTTCAATTTGGCACCTTATAAAACAACATTGGTGGGAAAATCACATACTGGAATAGTTAAATTCTATTAAACTTTTCCTAGATTTAATTTCAAGAAATAGATCCTAATTGTATTACATAACCGTTCCTATGTTAACATTATAATGAAACCGAGTCAAAGTTAATAAACAACCATTCCAAAGACTGTTCCAGAAATTTCTATCAAAATTCCGGTGACGATATCTCAACATCCGTGAGCCAGTTTAACACCAAACTTAAACACGTATAAGATTATGTATAAGCTTTCATATCTAACGGTCTGATTGTCAATCACATGGCCTAATTGAAGGTTGCACCATTTTCAAGCTTGTTCATTGCAGATGAGATACAATATCTCGATATCCATTTACAAAAATGGTCCAAAACTTCATCAAATGTGTTCTTTTGCCTACTTAATCATATCTACTGGTCGGATCAAAATTTTGACGGTCTGATTAGGTGATGCAATACAACAGTATAAGAGTCCGTTACATCTGTGTAATACTAACAAATTTTAATATACAAATATACTTCATATCGTGAATATATACCAATCTTATGAAATATATTTATGTTTCCAATTGTCTTAATCCACACATTGTATACTTTTAATTGCTCTTTAACGTGTCCGAAACAAGTTTTTTTAATTATTTATTTATTTTTTTGGAAGATGAATTACCATTTGCATTCGTATTCGAAACAATTACAACATAAACAACCATATACAACGCCTTTTTTCAACTTTGAAACGAGTATGGGAACGATTTTACTAATAAATAACCGTTGCTATTTGTTTTAATATAAATCAAGTAGAGTAAAACGTTGTACTTTTGGGGATAAATGATGTCATTTTGTTTAACTGTGGTCCGGGGTTTGGAACGATCATAATTAAATATGGCTATTCCAAATTTTTATGTAAATCTGCCCCTTAGCAGATTTTTTCATCTCCCTCACGCCGTTTGTCTCTTTCACTCAATCTCTCTCTCTCTCTCTCTCTCTCTCTCTCTCTCTCTCCCACCCCCCTCCATCAGCCACGGCTACTGCCCCCAGTGCTCCGTCGGCGCTCTCGCCACCGCCTCTGTCTGCACTCTTGCCACCGCCTCTGTCCGTGCTGTCCCTCTGAATCGCATCCGCTTCCGCGATTTCTAGCAAATAGGCTACCTCATATTTTTTTAATTTTCTGTTTATGTAATTTCATAAATATATTATTGTTGTAAATTTCATAATTTGCCGTACCCGATTCTTTCACGACCCTGAGGAGTTGGTTTCATAGCAGCCATCCTATGCACAACTCAACTCAATGGGTTTAACCAATCGGTTTGTGGCCATTTGTTGTGAGATTGAATTGTCATTCAATGTGAGTAGTACGCACAACAAATACATTTTGCCAATGATGAATACTTACTTTATCCATCAATATAATAATACTTTGATAAAGATCGATGAATAGTTCCCAAAACAACAAGTCCAATTGACTTTCTGGTCACATATTCTAACAAGGGATGGGGTGTAGATCAAGATATATACTTTTTTAATATTTGTAATAAAATGGATATTTTTTTATTAATATATTTTATTATCATAATTATGCATATTTTTATGTGAACTGCATAACATCATTCAATATTTAATTATTTAACCAAATCTAAAAAAACAATAATAATAATTTTTTTATTTATATAAATAATTATTATTGAAAAAAATTTATAAATTAAATAAGAAATATTTAGGGACGGTCTTTTGAGCGGTTAGGGATTGCCTAAAATATAGAGTGAACCGTTTCAAACCTGGAACCCAAAATCTTGAGGACCGTTCCCAAATACCGTCCCGGAATTGCATTCTAAAGAAGGGAGAAAATCGTGCCTAAATGTACCCCAAAGTTAATGACTATATATCATTGTTGGCGCTCCAAATACACATCTTAAAACCGTGCCAACAATGTATTCCAAAAAAAGATCAACACCGTTCCTAAGTACATTCCAAAATTAGGTTCAACTAGAGTTCCACATACCGTTCCTATATCTAGCACCCGGACAAAAAATAAATCTTTCCAAAATGTATACCAAAATGAGTGGAAAGATGCATCTTTCATACATTCAAACTAATGCATCGAGTTGCGAAGGCCGTTTCAAATTATGTCAAATAATATATATCTAACCGTCCAAATAATAATTGAGTGTTCTAAATATTACATATTCGCAAAGACAAAAAAAAAATTAGGAACGGTTTTTAACACATGGGTCAAACACCGTGCCAAAATAGGAACGGTCACTTTGTTACCGTTCCTAAATAGTAGGAACACCGTGAATTATGATGCAATGTCTCCCATTCCATTACCGTTCCAAAGACCGGTCCAAGTTCTTCCAACGAGTTTTTTTCGTTCCAAATTAAAAACAAATCATTCCTAAATCCGTTACAATTTCTGCATTTTTTTTGTACTACTATGATGCCAAAGAGAACTATCGAGTAGGCAGATAGAAGGAGAGAGTTAAGAGGGGAGAAGAACAACCCCAAAGTGGATGAGCCTCTTAGATACCAAAGGATATAGTGCAACCCCTCAATAAGAAGACCTAGGGTGCTAGAGGAATTAGCTCAATTGCTGCACAACAAATGAGATATCCAGTCATGTGAAACCCAATAAAGAAGGTTTCCCACAAGCCTTCTATATCGATCTGGATCTCCAAGAGGGAGCTCGAATCAAGGGTGAGTTTGATGCCTGCAGGTAGACGAGTGGAAATTGGTTTGGCATTGACGAGCAAACCATAAGATGAACAAGCAAGCTCGAGATCCTGAAAATACTTTGCAGACCCCAAATCCTTGATAATGAACAACTGATTTAGGTAGCATTTAACTGAAGTCAGAATTGCTTCAAAACCTCCAGTAAGGATAATATTATCAACTTACACCAATAGAGTAGTGAAGATACTACTAGAGTGTTTCAGAAATTGGCAATGGTCATTAGAGGACTGGACAAAAACCAAACTCTAACAGTTTAGAGGTTAATTCTATGTTCCATTGTCTAGAAGCCTGCTTGAGGCCATTGAGAGATCGCCTTACCTTGCAAATTTGCCCTAGTTGAGCACCAGAATAGCTCTTAGGAGGGTTCATGTACACATATTCATTGAAGTGGCCATGCAAGAAATAATTGTTAACATCAAGTTGCAGGAAAGGCCATGCCTTTGACACTGCCATAACCAAGAAAACCTTACAATAACTGCCTTTGCCACATGTGAGAAACTGTGTAGAAAGTCCACTCTCTCAACTCGGTTGTATCCCTTGGCTACCAACCTAGCTTTATACCTCTGCACACTCCCATCTAGATTCATTTTCAGCTTAAAAACCTATCGACAACAAACGGTTTGCTTCTCAGGTTTGCAACAAGCTCTTGATTCATTACCTCCACCAAATTCTCATCCTTACAAGCTTCAAGATATGTCTGCAAATATGACAAATGCGCCGGAAACAACATATGTGAAGGACTATATGAAGCGGGAATACAGTGAGTAGAGGAATAAGTAGTGTAGTTGCACACGCAATCATAAATCCAAACAGGTCTGTTTGATGTTCTAAGTGGTCTCCTAGGAGGAGAAACATATAAAGACGGTTTACGACTATGAGTAGAAGCTGCAGTTATGTGGGTGGAAGATATGAGATAGCAATTCAAAGAGGAAGAAGTGTGATCATCATCATTAACTAGTAGTGAGAATGGGACAAATTCAATTTGTGGCAGGAATTGTCTGATAAGGGAGCAAGTTCTCATGGAATGTCACATCTCGAGAGCAACACAGAGCATAAGAGTCTATATCATAAACCTTATATGCCTTGTGGGAATGACTATATCCAAGAAACACACGTCTATATGCGCTTGTATCAAATTTTTGTTTGTGGGGTACGACATTGGATACAAAATATAAACAACCAAAAAACTCTAAGGTTGGAGTAGGAAGGCATGTCATACGTAAAATATTTCATATGGGTATTTTCAATTTAGTATAGGAGTAGGCAAAAAATTGATTAAATAAGTGGTTGTAAGTACAGACTCCACCTGGTATTTTTTTAAGGAGGCATGACTGAAATAATAAGGCTCTGGCTGTATTTAAAATGTGTTTATGTTTTCTTTTGAGAGAATGTGGTTTGTCCTGGGAAATAGCGCGACTGCGGAAGCGCGGTATAAAATTAAATAACAAAAATTTAAACATGCTTTATGTAAATTAAAGAACACGTTCAAGGGGTGTTCCCTTGAAGTTCCCGGGTGTTTGGTGTATCTCATGAATTTAAAAGCATAGAAATAATCATGGAGGCCATAGGATTAAAAAGTAAAGAGAGGGATGAAAAATAAATCGGAACCTACCGATTGTCGTTTTCGTCTTCTAACCGGTACTCGCGTTGTTCCCCGATTTGCACCAAATCCCGTATGTGAGATTCTCCAAATTGTAACACGCAATCCACCCACGTATCTTGCACGTCGTGCTAGCAAACGAACAAGTGTTTTGGAGAGGATGGATCAATCACACGTTATTAGGTTAACAGGATTAATCCTCCTACATTCAATTGTTCCAAGAACAAAAGAACACGAAACAATATTCCTGAGAGAGAGAGAGAGAGAGGGCGGACGAGATAGGAGAGGAAGAGATTGTGTGTGTGTTGGAGTTTCATCATCTCTCTAATGATGAAGGGCTAGGACTATATATAGAGGAGGAGTAATCCTCTTCAAACTCCAACTCTAGAAGACTAATTTGACTAGAATTTTGACCTAGTCAAAGTCCTAGTCAAAGTAGTATTTGACCTAGTCAAATTTAATCCTAGCCATCCATCTCTCCTTTTAATCTCAACCATTAATTTAATTTAATGGAATATTTAAAACCTATTTAAAAATTCCAAGGGGCAATAAATAAATATAATAAATATAAATATTTATTCTACGCCCATTAAATTAATTTTCTAATAAATCTAATTTATTAGATTAATCCCTGTTATCTAATAAAAAGGAATTAATTCTCTCCAAGAAAATTAAGGACCCGATTACATCTAATTTAATCATTCCATTTCTCCAATATTTAATTCTAAATTAAATACTTAATGTGTGTGCATTGTGTGTGATTCTTTAGGTTCACCTTTCAGCTAGACTTGGTCGGATTCCTAGAATCCGCCGGTTACCATGGGTGGCAATCTAGCAACGGTCCATGGTACTAGAGACTAGGTGAATATTCGGGGATGAACATTTAGGCTCTAACAGTACACTCGTCCTTCTGTCTTCGGTCTCACCACTTAGGGTCTAGGGCACGGAAGATGCAGGTACCCATTTTGGACCTAAGTGTCGGTCTGTCCTTACCAAACGCCGCAAGGAAAACCTTCCCTTCTGTTCAGTTACTGTGGCCATAGATTTTAGGGACAAGACACAGAGCATATGTGAGACTCAACTGTCAATGTCTTTTGACAGGAGACAAATTCTTTCTTGGAAACTACTATCACTCTGTACACCAGAGCTGCACTAGATATGGCTTATGAGTACTCAAGTGCTTCTTGGCAATCTCTCATCATATCTAAGATACAGACCTGATATACAGGTAAACTCAGCATTTCCTCAAGTCAAAGGACTTGACCTGTACCGTTGGAACCGGGAATACACGTCATACCTAACCGACCCTACTCAAGGTCCTCCGTAAGACGGTTCCCGCGAGTCACCTCAGTCAGCTGCTCCCTAGCAGGCTAACCCACTAACACTGCTTAGACGACCTTCGTCACCCGTCGATGAAATACGACAATAGATGCTTAATGCAAGTCTCAAGGGAAATCCCGGTACCCATTTTCGAGATTCCTTGACTTGGAGATTTCCGGACTGATTCGGCGAGATTGATTTCATGGACCTACATCCAAGCATAGTCCCAGTCCCCCGAAATACGTTTTCAGTCCGTGGGCTTTGTTTGCGTAGTGAACAGATATGTATGAAGCAGATAAAGTGAACACAAACAAAGTAATGCCAAATGAATTTCACTCCTTTATTCATTAATAATATATCAAATCCTAGAAATTGTCTAGACATAGGTTACATTTCGCCTGCCAAGATTGGCTACATGGTCACCTATTCTAACATCTTTCACCTCACCATTTTGCTGAGGTGTGTGAGGGAAATATTTTGATGCATTATACAAAGGGATCTAAAAGGGGCATGGCATTGTGAGTTAACAAATTCAGTGCTATTGTCTAACCTTACTATTTTGATGTTTGTGTGAAACTGTGTGAGGATCATTTTGAAAAAGGTATATATATTTGGAAAACTTGTGTTTTGTATTTAAGCAAGTAGGTTCAAGTACCCTTACTGAAATCATCAATTATGGCAAGAAATCGGTGCAACCACTAAGTATGGGTAGCTTGTAAGGCCCCAAAATATCTACAGTCAAGCTCAAAGATATGTTTGGACTGAACAATATAAGAGGGAAAAGGTAATATGTCTTGTTTAGCCACGTAACAAGTATTACATTAACAGTCATCTCCAGAAAGATGCAACTTAGGAACACATTTTAAAATAGACATACAAGGGTGTCCAAGACGTTTATGCCACAAGATTTTATTATATGACTGAGAACTGAAACATGAGTTTTTAACATGAGTATAGGTGTTTATAGTATCAGGATCAAAAGAGGCATTGTCCAAAAGATAAAGGTCCCCTCCCAGCTTTCCTATAGCTAGTAATTTTTTTTAGAGTAAAAAGCAATTTAGCCCCCTGTGTTCTCAAAAAAGATAAAAAAAACCCCTTGTGATAAATTA
Source organism: Sesamum alatum (assembly GCA_034509735.1). Classification (NCBI taxonomy): domain Eukaryota; kingdom Viridiplantae; phylum Streptophyta; class Magnoliopsida; order Lamiales; family Pedaliaceae; genus Sesamum; species Sesamum alatum. The sequence goes on from JACGWO010000004.1 coordinate 1,443,880, forward strand.
ATTAGCAAAAACCCCCCTGTGATGAAAATAAATAGGCAAAATAGCACCTTCAACACAATGAGTGCCTAATATGCACCCATTTTTAATTTTTTTAATATTTTTTTTATTACACAATTACAATTATACCCTTTATTAGGAACAGTAGGATCTTAATGGAATAAATCAACAATCAAGATTTTATCTCTTTAGATTAAATTTTATTGACCTATTTATATGCAAATAAATAAATCCAAATATTATATAATATTAAATATTTTTTATACAAAATAAGTGAAGAACCCCCGTCGCCTTCTGCTCTCCCCGCCCACAGCCCCCCACTTGCTCCTCTCCCTATCCACTTCCCCCTTCCCCCCTCAGCCGCCGCCCCTCCCCCATCCTCCTGCAACAACCCTCTCCATCCCCTCCCATCTCCATTCCTTTCTGATTGCCTTTAGCCGTCGCCGATTCCCCTCCCTTCTTGTCAGCAACCTTTCATTTTTTTTCTTATGTTTATATATATATTATTTACTTATCTTTTAATTCCATATATATAAATATATATCATATATATAATTGAAATTATATATTTATAATAATATATAATTTTAAATCTAAACCATTAGATTTTGGTTTGATAAATTTGGTCCTTTGATTTGTATTACATAAATGTAGACTATTGATTCATATCACTTAATATCCAATAGTTGATAAAAAAGGGTATTGTTGTCATTTTATAAGTCAAAAATGAAAAATCCACGCATTATTGGCGCGTGAACCACAAAGCCAATCCTAGGGGGGTATTTTTCCTATTTATTTTTCACACGGGGGTTTTTTACTAATTAATTTATCACATGGGATTTTTTAATCTTTTTTGAGAACACATGGGGGCGAATTGCTTTTTACCATTTTTTTTTACTCCCCTGGTCCTGCAAGATATAATGAGTGGAGTGAAAAATTACTTCTATAGGTGAAGCAGAACATAACTTAAGAATAGAAAACAAGTTAAACTTCAGGGAAGAAGAAGACATCTGAAAGTGTGAGATTATGATGTAAAACTACTGTTCTTGTATGTGTAGTTGTTTGTGTGGTGCCATATGGCAGATGAACTAAGGTGGAATAAGAAGGAATAGTGACATTGTGGAGTAGGTGTTTTTCCACACACATGTTAGAGCTAGTGGCTCTTGTGTCAACAATCCAAGAGTTGTAAAGCACTACTTTCGTGAATTATAAGTGCACAATCTTACCAGTGAATGCATTCAGTTGTGCAAAGTTTACCTGCAGTGGACCATGTTGCAATGGTTGGATTCATCCTTTTATAAGCGTTATCAACTTGTGTAGCAAGGCTTCCTTAGTGTTGACTATTTCATGTGCAACTTTCTTCTCCTCCATAACAACATCAAAGTGCTTGTCTGCTCCTGTTTGTTCCCTCTTTTGCTCCATCAATGCCTTATACCAATCAGGTGTATCATGCAACTTGAAACATGTCTCTCTTGTATGTCCAAGCGTATCAAAGTTGTCATTGTATTGACTCTTTCTATCCATGTAGCCTCTTTGCTTTGCTCCCCCTTTTATAACTTCCGTCTATAGCCGAACACATCATCATAAAGCTGGACAGACACGTCATATAACTTGCCACTACATTAAGATCTCACTCAGATTCTGATGAATTGAACGGGAAGTAAGCTGATAAGCCACGAGTAACAACTTTTCAAAATTCTCGCCAGACTTGGTAAAACTGTCATATCTCTTTCAATATCTATCCAAATTACAACAGTTTGTTCCAAATGATAGCTAAGCCAAAGGGATTTGTAATGGTATATAGCAGTTAGCAACAAAGTTTTGAACTTGGCTCTACAAACAACTGGTAATTAACCCATTGTGTAGCATTTGGGATAAAACTTTGGTAACATCTATCCTACACTCTCACTTTGGCAATTACACACTATTACACTCGTTTATTCACTGTTTTCCAGCTAATTTTAGCTCGTTTCTTCATGGATTATATCACCCACATGAGTTACCATCCATCATTCTTCACAAATTACCATTTTTCTCATTGTATATTCCAATTTCCCTTTTCTTTTGCGCTTTACTGACTTAATCATCGGAGTGCTAACCCCTCTTTGCAGGTTAGTCCCCCCAAATCTTAGGATTCTCTTGAAGGTCCTTCAAAATTTATAGTACCTTTGGACCCACGTACGCATCATTGGCACCGTCTGTGGGATATTTGAGCTTTAGACATGACAAATGGCCAATTCAGACAACGGAGGTTACAATGGATCCTTTGAGGGAAACATTTCCCCTCCCTACTGCAACCGTATCTGCCATTCCACCTCCAGATCTGACTTTAGGCGTTGCTAGCCCCGGCTCCTACTAGTGGTAGCCTCGTTCCAGCTCTCGATCCGGAAGTTGGTCCCAATGCGATGAATCTGCTCTTCTGTGAGCAACTTCGCTAATTTATTGTGGAAACCATCAATTCGACCCTCTGTGACTCTCAATCTAGCGAAGCAGGACCTTTCCCCCAGCAGGAACGAGGTGGAACACTAGGAAGTCAAGGCATGGATGAGCATATCCTTACTGGTCACCAGCCGGACAGGGCCTAACTGAAGGAAAGCGGATCGGCCCAGGAACGCGGCGGAAGCGCGGTGGAGATTAAAACGTGCGGAATAAAAGAATTTAAATTGTGTTCAAGGGGTGTTCCCTTGAGCGTTCCCGGGCTATCGGTGTATAAACGCAGAACATAAACATGTAAAATAAACAAGCGTTCGTGGTTATAGAATAAAGAAGAAACTGAGAGCATAAATATAAATCAGAATACCTTTCTTGATTTTGTATTTCGATCGGCTACACGCGTTGATTCCTCCCGACGTTCATCCATGTGAGGTCCCAACGTAGAGACCCACTAAAGTCGTCCACACCACAGCGAGAGAGATCTCATTTTTCTTGCTAGAGAAAAACGGATCTAGAGAGAGACGGGAGAGAGTGTTCATCTTTTTCCTATAAAAAGATGAATAATAAAATTCATCTTTGATGATAGTATATACACACATATATATATATATACTTTATTAATGTGATTATTGGAATGTGTCTAGGTTCATCCAAGGATGTCTAGATACATTCCAATCAATCCCATTAATCATCAATCAAGCCTACCATTTCAGAAGATATGATTTAATCATACCAAGTGAAAGAGGCTTGATTGGAATTGATTTGTCTCTTTCTAAAGGAGACAAGTCAACTTGTCATCAAAGGCCTTCATGGCCAATTTTAGTACTTCCAAAAGAAGTAATTTTCAGCCATCCCTTTTTAGAAGAAGTCCAACTTCTTCTAATTTCAAAAGTGGAATTAACACCTCTCTTGGGTCAAGATTTAAGGACCGGATATCATTGTAATCCAATTACAATAAGCCCGAGAATTAAATCCTATTTAATTCATGGTCCAATTAAATAATTCACATTGATCTTTTAATCCAATTAAAAGATCCAAGCTTCGATTCTCTACTTAATCGATAAATCCCATTTACCGGTAAAACGAGGGCCCGATACAATATCGGCCCGTCCATCCAATGGTCAACCACATAAGTAGTTCAATTACTTATCATCCCCTGAAATTGATCCCAAGTCAATTCCTTCACCTCCTCGGTGATTTGCGAACGGGTACGGTCCTACTGTTGACTGTCTCCCGGCCTTAGTCTAGGGTATGGAATTGAGCGTCGATTCCCATCCTTGACTAAACAACTATGCTTCATACCCGAGATGCGTTTACACTATCAATCGATATAGGAAATCCTTTCCTACTCAATCAATTGTTGTGGCCATAGACTTTCAGAGTCTCTCAGAGTGCATAGGAGACATCACCGTCATATACTGACAGGGGATAGATCCTATCTTGGAATCCACCCGTCCTCGCTACATACTCCAACTATACTGGACAAAGCTTATAATGACAATCTTACAGAATGATCACCTCTCGCCAGATCCAAGATACAACCTTATAATGCCCCTGACTGCCATGATTCCTCAAGTCCGAGGACTAATCCCGTACTATCGGAACTGGGAATTTCAGTCATACCGACCAAGCCTCCAAGGCTTCCATATGACGATTCCCGCAAGTCAGTTCAGTCAGTCAACCACCTTGTCAACTAACCCACTAAAATTGTATAGATGACCTCGTTTGTCGCTGATGAAACTTGGCACTCATCCGGTGAATACAATACTTAGTGCAAGTCTTAATAGGACACTCGATGCCCCAGTCTCGAGGTCCTCAACTTGGAACATTTCAGACCAACTCTCAGAAGGTTGTTTCATAGCCGCCATCCGATGCGCAGTCCAACTACATGGGTTATCAAATTGGTTTGTGGGCATTTGTTGTGACGTTGAAATGTCGTTCAACATTAGTAGTAAGCACAACAAACACAATGCCAGTGTTGAATACTTACTCTATCAATCAGGATAATATTGTATTCATAAAGATTAAGGAATAGTTTCCAAAACTGGCAATCCAATTGGCTTCTGGTCACCTATTCTAACAATCTCCCACTTGACTTCAAATCCAATTACCCATGTCTCTCATAACCTTCTAAGAATGAGCAATATGCGATACCGGCTCAGTCTCGCAGGTCTACTTTATTTTTCTGCCGAGGTAATACGGTCCAACCGTATCTCACCTCTTCGTACTATCACTACCTACAAATGGTGGCTGTCTAAGAATTTTCATGGATCTTGTGATGAGATCTCGGGCCCAAAAGGCTTTAGCCATAGTCTAGTTGTCAACTACTAGCTCGGCCGTGCTAGGCACTACATCCATCCGATGGGTGCTATTTTTATCCAATCCAATTTCCAGAAACAACTCCCAAAGTTGGAATATATTCGATTTTTGTGATGAAATGTCGTGGTATCCTGCTTAGAACCTTTCCAAGCTACCGCACTCACTAAATATTATTCACATGATTCTAGAAGCTAGTATCGCTACAGCCTTCTAGAATCAACTCTCCATAAATCGTGCATCGAGAACACTTCTCTAATCCTTATTCAGGTCATAAAGACTACTCTCAACTGCTGTCTATTGCCTCCTCGGTACACACACGATATCCGTTGTTATGTACGATGCATAAACAACATCAAGCCCTGTGCACCGAACAACATACCAATGCTGCGTATGGCAAAGACGTAGAAGATGTAAAACATCTAAGCTTCCTCATTAGTCAATCGTGACTAAGTTTTGGACAACTATTCATGGAGAATTGCATGAACAATGCTCGTGTTTCTAGTGTTTCCTAACTTTTTAATTTCATTCCAAAGGAATAAGACGTTACACACTTAACACTCGGAACACTACCACACTCCCACTGACCCTAATGCTCGTTATTGACCGAGTCATACATCGTATGGATTCGTCAAAATGAATATTCCAATTACATGAATTCTCATACCCAGTTTGAATTTCAAGACAGATCCCGCGACTTCAAGCCATTTATCCAATCTCGAAGTCCAACATCGCTTCTACACATGTCCTTTGGACCATGCTCCAATTGACCGATCGAACCCAAAAACCTATACCCATCAGGTATCTAAGGTATTGTGGTCATCCCCAGGAGGACTGGAATATAGTCAATGGGAAATAACCTGATGTTTGCATATTTTGCACTAGACCTGCACAAACCAGACACCAAGTCTAGTCTGTCTTCCTAATAGCCCCTTGACATATGCAGGACCATCCTACATACTCAAGAACTTTGTAGGATATAGGCTTTCCAAACCATATCCAAGATGGTAACTAGATCATGACTTTAAGAAAGTGCATGTTCCTCAACCTAGCAACTTTCAAGTTCATGTCTAGATGGGCTAAGGTAACTTCAGTGAAATACCGAGCGAACTAAGTCCAACAGGGTTCGTTTTCTCCCTTATCAGAGACCATTCAACTATGGCCGTTTCAAGAAGAATTTCACTGATTGAGAATTCCATTCTCATTCAGATATTCGAGAACTCCCACTGAAGAGACGTCCTCTCGATCTAATCGAAAGGTAACCAAATTGGTTCACCAATCCAAGTCTAATATCCCGAACCTACCAAATGTTCTTAGACTTGTGAATTCTCTTTTAGTCTTGTGTATTCAGTAACCTTACGAATATCCTTTTTGGATCAAATCCAATAGGCTATTGGCGCTCCCACTAAATACACTCTCTCCATCTAATCGATAGGTGACCAGTTTGGTTCACCACTCCAAGTCTAATTTCCCGAACCTATCAAAGGTTCTTAGACTTGTGAACCCCCTTCTGGTCCTATGTATTCAGTAATCCATAGAAGTCTTTTTGGATCCAATCCAATAGACTATTGGCAAGCCCACTTTGTCTAACAATATTGCTCTTTAGTCGTTTCCTTCTCAAAGAAGAGTTGCAAGCTATCAGATCCAAATCATCTATTGCTAGACTCTTTAGATCTTCCAACTTCCTCATCCTTAACTAAAGGAAACTGACATAGCCATGGATGCCAAATCTGTAAGTTCATCTTGATTGTATCTATTTTTAGTCATTTGTTTTGAGTACTAATAATCCAATTATGGGACAGTGTCAAGTGTTTATGTACCAAACCTAGCAGACAAGAATCGCCATTCTTTGTCAAATAAAAAATATTTTATTGATCAAATTATTGTATCCAAAATTGTCCAACAATAAATGAAACATATTTTGATCATGCTAGGTTACATAACTCCCGCAGACACCATCTTAACATGATCACTACTAAGCCTAAATAGTCCTTAGTCTTTGCAGCAACAGTTTTGCCATTGCTACACCTTAGGATCATCTGTCTTAGCTTTCTATTCCTTATCATCACCTATGAACCATTCACAGGTTATGAACGACTGGTATCCAATACCAAAGAACAACAGTGATCATGTTGATACTCAATTTAAATGTCACCTTCATTGGAGAGGGGCTTTAGGAAACTCCCTCTTCCAATGTTCCTTTTCTCGTAGTTAATGCAAACATCATTCAGAACCTCTGACTGCCGAACCCTTTTCCTCTTTCCTTTACCCCCACCCAATGGTGTAACAGGAGCACTCAAAGTGCTGGCAGCGGCTAATATTGTCTGAGCCTTCTTCCTCTTCCTGCGTCCAGCACCCTTGCCTTTCGCTTTAGAGGTCGAAGCTGTAGGGAAATGAATGAGATGGATAATGCGGGAAATTGTGTATTACGAAGTCCAGGCAAGAGTTACACTCTTTATCTTTAAGACAATCATTGCCCTACTCTGGTGCTCATGGAATCGACAATTTGTCTCCCAAGATACAACGACTTTATATCTCAAAGTAGTAGCACTACAAACTTTGAGAAAAGGCGAACCAAATGATATTTTGAAACTCTCTTGCTAAACTCTATTTGCAGAATGCTTTTATGCTTAAGAATGCTATGAATGAGTTGAATCACTATCATACATTCCTAACATCCATAAAAAATGTTCAATGAAATGAAATGAGAGGGCCTATTTATAGGAGTTGGAAAGGTGTTTCGAATGGATATGTCCAATCAGAAAAGATACCTTTGAAAGGTTATGACTTTTCATCCGAATGGACGCATCATTTCACCTAAAGGACATACCATTTCACTCCAATGGACGCAGCATTTCATCCGAAGGACATACCATTTTACTCCAATAGATGCATCATTTCATCAAAATGGTTTCACCCAATGGACACATCATTTCAACCAAAGGACACACCCATTAGGTTGATCAGACACAATCGGATGATGATTAGGGCCCATCAACCATCATCTTCGTGTCACGAGCTGTCATGAGCTATCACGAGCTTGTTATGTGCCGCACATCATAACCAAACACTTGTCACCATTTATCCTTTAATTTATCATTCACCATTTTCCAACAATCCCCCATATGAATGAAAAATTAATGCATATGAGCATGCAGACACTTAAGAGAGTTTCAACCGACAAGTCATTGCATCAGAATAGGTAGTTTATGGCTTTGAACCTTTCTTAGGAGAATACCATCGGATTTACTTGGCTAATCAGTGAACATGATATCTTGAACTGTTCAGCCGTTGGTGTAAACCAAGACAATGCCTTCTCTAATATCTTTGGTTCTCACGGTTGAGTTCGTTTTGGCCCTGGACTCCATCTTGGATTCATAAGTGTTTTACGTTTGAAGCGGCCCGTCTTCACACTTATATAGGTGATCTCCTATAATGTTCTTGACTTAGAATAGGAATCATTAAAAGCTTATATTTTAACCTCTACCCTTTACTGACATCACTTTTTGTCATAGGAATGGGAAGGAGTAAAACTCCGAGTGCTTTCCACAATCTTTATAACTTAGTTGTCCCGTTGAACCAAGATCTTAGGATCTCCAGTCAACAAGGTTGGGTTACCGCTATAAAGATTTAATTGTCGGATTTTAATCCCATTCCCCTCGACGAACAGTATACTTGATCTCTAGAAAGGCCTTTCATTAATGGGTCCGCTAAATTATCCTTTGACTTTATATAGTCAATAGATATGATTTCATTAGAGATCAACTGTCTTATGGTATTATGCCTTTTACGTATATGTCTCGACTTACCATTATACATATTGCTTCGTACCCTTTCAATAGTCGAACGACTATCACAATATATCATAATAGCAGGCACTTGCTTTTGTCCAACAAGGAACGTACTCCAATAAATTACGAAGCTATTCATTTTCTTCTCCAGCATTATCTGAATCTATAAACCCAGATTCCATAACAGAACGAGTGCTTTTCTCTATATGCCTTAATCTACCAATCATTCTTGAAAATTCAGCTTGACTTCCTGTTCACCTTGGTTCTTTGCTAAGTGTAGATTTCTATCTACATAAGTCTTAGCAGGTGAATGGTCATGAACATTGAACTTTCTAGTACAATCTCAACATGATGAGACTATGATAGGACAAGTCTACAGACGTTTTAGAGATCTTAGTCTCTACCATTATGTCAGCTAAACCTTATGTTTTTCATATCACAATCTTTTGCCAATACTTTCTTGGTAGAGATTGCTTCCCTTTGTCAACATAGCATCTACATATAGATCGACTATGACAAAGGAGCTAGAAGTGCCTTTAACATAGACATATCTATCACCCTCGTTGACCTTGAAGTCACATGACAACATTATTTGTCAAATTTTCCATGTCATTTGTTATGAGCTTGTTTAGGCCCATACAACAATTTGATGAGTCTACAGACCTTCTTTTCTTGGCCAGGAACGCAAACCTTTTAGGGTGTTCCATGTAGATCTCTTCACCTAACTCGCCATTCAAGTAACTTTTGAATTCCTTCCATATCAGAGGTAGCTTTTCAATCATAGCAGCTGTGTGGAAGGATTGAGCTTAATTCCTTCTGCATACAGATCATGCAAGATCATTTGGAATTCTTGGACTTGGCTCATTACCGTTTTGGAATACACCATTTAGAATTTCAAGAAATTTCCAACTATGAATTTCTTCGAGTCGGCATCCTCCGTTTTGTATTCCTTTTTCAAGGATTCCCTAACGGCTTTTGCAGTCTTGGCTGAGCTATATATGTTGTACAAAGTATCACTCAGGCCATTGAAGAGGTAGTTTCTGCATAGAAAATCCCCATGTCCCCATCCATCAAAAGCAACCTTTTGTTGGGGATCAGTCTCCTCCTTAGAAACAACAGGGGCTTCCTCACTTAAGAACTTAGCTAGGTTCAACGTAGTAAGGCAAAACAACATCTTTTGATGCCATCTCTTAAAGTCATTACCTGAGAATTTCTCCTGCCTTTCTCCTTGGGTAGCAATCGGTCGTGGCACATGTGGTTGGACAACCATAGTAGCCGGATTAGGAGCAGCAGATCCAGTTGCCATAGCCAGATTGGTAGCAGCAAATTCACTTGCCATAATACACAATGACAAATAATTGTCTTAAACTTGTAGGGAAATGAATGATATGGATAGTGCAGGAAATTGTGTATTACGAAGTCAAGGCAAGAGTAAGACTCTTTATCTTTAAGACAATTATTGCCCCGCTCTGGTGCTCACGGAATCGACAATTTGTCTCCCAAGATACAACGACTTTATATCTCAAAGTAGCAGCACTACAAACTTTGAAAAACAGCGAACCAAATGATATTTTGAAACTCTCTTGCTAAACTCTATTTGCAGAATACTTTTATGCTTAAGAATGCTATGAATGAGTTGAATCACTATCATACATTTCTAACATCCATAAGAAATGTTCAATGAAATGAGAGGGCCTATTTATAGGATTTGGAAAGGTGTTTCCAATGGATATGTTCAATCAGAAAAGATGCTTTTGAAAGGTTATGACCTTTCATCCGAATGGACGCATCATTTCACCTAAAGGACATATCATTTCACTCTAATGGACGCATCATTTAATCCAAAGGACATACCATTTTACTCCGACGGATGCATCATTTCATCCAAATGGTTTCACCCAATAGACACATCATTTCAACCAAAGGACACATCCATTAGGTTGATCAGACACGACCGGATGATGATTGGGGCCCATCAACCCTCATCTTCGTGTCACGAGCTATCATGAGCTATCACGAGCTTGTTATGTGTCACACATCATAACCAAACACTTGTCACGATTTATCCTTTAATTTATCATTCACCATTTTCCAACAGAAGCCTCCTCACTAGTACCGTCGGCACAGATTTTTCAATCGTTGCCTTGTACTCGACCAACATTTTTATCAACTCATCAAGGTCTTTCTCAAGCCCATTCATGTTGTAGTTGACTATAAATGGGTCGATTGAGGGGACAAGAGATTGAAGGAACACGTCGATGTACATCTCTCTCTGGAGATCAACTTGGTGGTTTTTGAGCTTTTCCACAAGGAATAGCATAATCACTTCATGCTCTTGTACCGAGGATCCTTCTATCGTCTTCGCTCTGAGGAATACTTTCATTGCAGCATATCTAACATGTCGGTCTAAGACCGCTTAGACTTGCTACAATTGAAGCATCATCGAGCCAACATGTCCAGCCTATCATACTGCTTCTGGATCTCATTATCCATGGATTCCAGTATGATGTTGCGGTCCTTCCAGTTTTTATCAAGCCTCTTCTTGAACGTCAAATGTTCTATGGGCGATGACCCTTCCGACAATGTCTGAGGAAGGGCTTATCCAGAATATAAGTCTGGTTCTTTGAAATCCAAGACCATCTTAAGATTTCACAGCCAGTCGTGGTAATACGTTCCATTAGACTTATTAGTGTCAAGTATATGGGTTAGTGAATTCTTAGACATCAACAGTTAAACAGAAAAACATTCAATAGATTATAACAATATTATGTTCAAGTCAAGACTTGGTCCTTTAGTCATTAACCCCTCCCACTACTTCTACGAAAGCCCATCACTCTCAAATGGGGTTTCTGGAAACCATTTCCTAGTGGGCTTGGGATCCACAAGCGCAATTCTTCATGCCCCGCTTTTACGATTCTCATGGAAAAAGCCTCATGGGAGGTATCTAATACCATTCTCAACCGATGAGATTCCCAAGATATTCTGTCTCACCTCTTCATGATCCCGAGGATTCCAAGCGAATCATGCTACTCGATGTTAGGCCCGACCCATCAACCAAATAATACCTCAATTGTCGCCCCCCACGACTCGTGAGATAGGGAAACAATGAGCGTACTCTTTATTCACAACAACGGTGTAACTTTAAATGACAATCAATGTCAAGGTGCTTGATACGATCATCAAAGATTGAATTAGCCTTAATACTAGGAGCAACCTTGTTATCACACTAAATGGGAACATGTCTGTGCAAAGGGATGTGGAAATCCCGAAGAAGACAAGAAATCTATAACAACTCACATATCGCAAAGCCCACGCTACGATAGTCGGCTTCAGCTGAGGATTGAGAAACCATAGCCTAGTTTTTAGTCTTCCAAATATAAGTGTGGGGCCCTAGAAGAGACCTGTGATGGAGCAGTGTGAATCAAGGCAGGATGCTCATGAATTACCGAGTAGGCAGAAAAATGGAGAGAGTTGGGCAAAGAGAAGAACAACCCCAAGGTAGATGAGCCTCTCAGATACAAAATGATATATAATGCAGCCTACCAGTAAAAAGACCTACGATGCTAGAGGAATTAGCTCAATTGCTGCATAAAAAATGAGATATTCTGACATGTGAAACCTAAATGAAGAAGGCGCACCACAAACCTTCTATATCGACCTGGAGCCCGAATCCAGGGTGGCTTTGATGCGTGGAGGTATAGAAGTGGACACTAGTTTGGCATTCAACATGTGAGTATCTGCCAGAATGCCATGAAAATATTTTTGTCGCGTGGCAAGTAAACCGTAAGATGAATGAGAAAGATCGAGGCGCAGGAAATACTTAACAGACCAAATCCTTGTTAGTGAACAACTGATCTAGGTAGCATTTAACTTCAATCAAGACTACTTCAAAACTTCCAGTAAGGATAATATTATCGACGTACACCTAGAGAGCAGTAAAGGTGATATCAGAGTGTTCAAAAATAGCCAATGTTCATTAGAGGATTGAAGAAAACCAAACTCTAACACTTTAGAGGTTAATTCTATGTTCGATTGTGTAAGAGCCTGCTTGAGGCCATGGAGAGACGACTTTAACTAGCAAACCTAGCCTTGTGGGGCACCTGAATACCCCTTAGGAGGGGTCTTCTTCACATCTTCATTGAGGTGTCCATTCAAGAAATCATTGTTAACATCAGGTTTTAGCAAAGGCCAACCCTTTGACACTGCAACAACAAAGAAAACCCTCTTACAGTAATTACCTTTACCACAAGTGAGAAGTTGTCTAGATAGTGCACTCCCTCAACTTGGTTTTGGCCTTTCTTGATAGTAATTGGTTTGGTATACCTCGGAAGAGTATATCGGATTAACTTAGAAAAAACCTCATTATATGAAATTACTTGCTTGTTATATTTATCCGTTAGTATTACACTCATTGCATCCATTAGGTGGACGTATCGCTTCAGCGTCTCATCCAAATCTAAATTTCATCCAACGTGATTTTCGTAGTTAGTTCTAGTAATTTCTTTCAGTAGCAGTAATCTATCACTCAGTTTTTGGTCATCCAGATAATTAGGTATAAGTCATAGTTTTGGTAATTGTTTCATTAAATCCTCGTGGGATAAATACTTTTGTACTACTTGATAACTAGTGCACTTGGTAGTGGCCTATATTTATTTGGCAATCACCTGTTGAAATCATCAACTATGTAAGAAAATAGTGGCAACCACTAAGTATTGGTAGGTGATAAAGCTCCAAAACATCTAGATGTATAAGCTCAAAAATATGCTTTGACTGAATATCACAAGAGGGAAAAGGTAATCTGTGTTCTTTAGCCAAGGAACAAGTATTACATTAACAATCATCTCCGGAAAGATGCAACTCAGGAACACATTTCAAAATAGACATAGAAGGGTGTCCAAGCCTTCTATGCCACAAGATTTTATTACAGGACTAAGAAGTGAAACAAGAGTTCTTAACATGAGTATAGGTGTTTATAGTATCAAGATCAAACGAGGTATTGTCCAGAAAATAAAGCCTCCCTCACAACTTTCCTACAGCTAACATTCATTTACTCCACTGGTCCAGTAAGATACAATGAGTGGAGTGAAAAATGAATTCAATAGATGACGCAAAACATAGCTTAAGAATGGACAACAGGTTAAACTTGACGTTAGGGATGAACACGACATCTGAAAGTGTGAGATTATCATGTAAAACTACTGGTCCTGTATGTGTAGCTGCTTGTGTGGTGCCAACTGGCAGGTAAATTAAGGTGGAATAAGAAAGAACGGTGACAATGTGGAGTAGGTGTTGGTGTGCAGACATGTCAGAGTTAGTGTCACTTATGTGAACAATCCAAGAGTTTAGAGCACTCCCTTCGGGGCTTATAAGTGTACAATTCGTTAACAAACAAATTCATCCAATTTTGCAAAGTTTGCATGTAGTGGACCATTCTGCATTGGTTGGAATCCTCCTTTTATAAGCCTGGTCAACTAGTGCAGCAAGGCTTCTTTAATGTTGATTGTTTCATGTGCAACCTTCTTCACCTCACACCAACATTAAAAGCCATAGTTGCTCCTGTTTCTTTCCTCTTTTGCTCCATCAACTCCCTATACCAATCAAGTGTATCATGCAGTTTAAACCATGTCTTTGTTGTATGTCCAGGCTTATCATAGTTGTCGTAGTATAGAATCTTTTTGTCCACGTAACTTCTTCTCTTTTATCCCCTTTTTATAGAAGCATCCTTTTTATATCCAGTTCATACTTGCATGAACGCATTATCCATATTTTCTTTAGTCTCCATATGTACCTCTCTTCATTTTCATCTCTTAGGACTATATAGTAGGCTTTGTTACCTTAGAAATTGGAGCCATAACTAGGAGTAGATTTCTCACTTGGTTAAAACCCCCACTTAATCCCATCAAAAATTGTATTAATTGGGTGAAAATAGCTAGTCTGCAACATCCTTAGAATCTCCGTAAGTGAATCCACCACAAGTTCATTGTCGAGTAGGCATCAACCCAGTCAACTCATCCCATAATTTCTTTAACTTTGTATAATAAGCTACCACAAACATATATTCCTAAGACAAGGAAGCGATTTCTCGCTGCAATTGATAAAGTAATTGACCATTACATTCCCCATACCTCTCTTGTAGATCTAACCGTAAGTACTAATTTGTTGTACATAAATCCTTATACATCATCCTTAGATATTGAATCCAGATCCAAGTAGTCACCATACTATCAACCCTAATCCACTACTCAAGTTTAGCATTAGTTACATCAAGTTCAGTAGAAGATGCATCAATGAACACAAATTCATTTTCTCACATAAAATGCATCTAACCGCACTACTCCAGGTGAGATAGCTGCTACCGGTTAAAGGAGTTCTCACAAGGACCATGGTTGAGGTCAGATCCATGAAGGTGTAGCACATCCGCCATTACTTGCTTCTTTGCCTCAGCTCCTTCAGTCATCTCAACTGTATTCCATCAATCTCAGTCATTAATTCCGTGAAAACCGCAGAACTTCAGATGAAGGCTCTTATACCATGTGAAGACCTAAAAGTCGATAAAATTTGTGGAGAATCCATTGAAAAATATTTGAAGTGTATTTCCTTTGATCTAAGATTAGAAAAGGAAGACTTTCGAATTTAAATACAATCTAGGAAAGAAGTGTAGAGTAACTGACCCTAACCAACCTGATAACTAAGCTAATTGACTCAACTAATGAAAAAACGTATTCCAATAAGGTGTGGAAGCTTATACAATGATTTTGCTTCAACCACAAAGCTAACACCTTTGCAATCTAAAATTAAGTTGGTTGGCGCGCTATTGCAAAACCATATGCAGCACCTTCAGCCTCCATACTTCTATAATGCTAGATTTTATTATTATTTTTGACATTTTGGTCATTTCATTAAATTTGATTTAATTTTTTTTATTTTATTGGAAAAAACTGAAGATATTGAAGTAATTTTACACATTTTTTTTTTTGGTTAGTAATGTTTTTCAAATGCCAAGAGAGATAATTCTAATTAATGCATTTATAATTGGAGCAAATCACTAGAGGTGTGGATGCAATTAATATACTCATATTTTTTCAACAAAAAAGAAAGGTGCTGGGAAACTAATGAAGAGCCTAATCATCTAATGATATATAATTGTATTTCAAGGTTATTGAAATTCTTTGTAGGCAACAATTGCATAATAGAAAAACTTGAAAGGTATTACCTAGATCTCTTTATAATTCATTGTAAATTACAACTATATATATAATATAAAAACTAAAAGCTATTACAGAAATCTCATAAATTTTCTTTGTGAAAACAAACAAGTATATAACTCGGTTAATTTTTAGACTAATTTAGTTAAATGACGGTAAATAGTTTTATGAAAGATATTTTAAATTAGGGTTAAAGCCAAACTACCACTACGAAAAAAAAAATGAAATAGGTGCAAAACCCTCTAAACTTAAAATAAAAGGTCTAAAATGATATATACCTTAATTAGTTTGTGTTCTTTATTCCCACAATTTTCAACCAATTTTTATAATTTGGCTTGGATAATTTTTATTTTGTGCTCATTTACTAACTATAAGCGTCCAAATATTCAACTAGTACTTAGTTTTGTTTTCTCTTCAACCTTATACACTTCATTCTTTGCACGTTGGGGTGGAGAGAAGACAAAACTAAGTACTAATTGAGTACAATTTGTGCTTTATAGGTGATAAATGAGGGCAAAATATATAATATATAGGTCGAAACATGAAAATAAAATTGTAAATTGCTCTATCTAAAAACACCGAAAGGCAGGGAGGGGGGGGGGGTTCAGATGCTTGTCTTTTTTTTTTTTCCAAAATGATTATGTGGCTATTATATATTTTCTTTAGTTCAAGCGAGTTGATATCTATTTCTATTTTTACAGGGTCAACTTTGGTTTAACTCTTATAATTAAATAAGTTTACAAGCTTAAGGGACTGTAAATGAGAAAATAAAACTTGCATTGTGCAATGTTCTTTACTGTCTTGATAAGGGGAATGTGATGTCCGTATAATTTTATTAGTAATCGAGGGACTAATTAGTAATTATTAAGGAAATTTAATTTAATTATAAGTTATATGTTGAAATTAAAAATATATTAAAATTTGAAGGGATTAAATTGGAGCTTTATTAAATATTTGTGGTCAATACATAAATATATAGAAGTTAAGGATCAAATTGTAATTTTAATAAAGTTAAAGAAAAAAAAAAGAGAGAAATTAATTTAACGCAGCACGTGGCTGCCTATCACTCTATCCTCATGTATTAAAATATATATATATATGTACCTTACCATTTAAGAAACTAAAACATGTACCTTTAAATAAAACCAACATTACACAATTTTGAATTGTGTTAACTTCGGCCGGAGGAACCAGGGCATGAAGATAGAGTAGAGGGCTGAGCAGTTTCTCCTATTAACGAGATCTTTTGAGTTGGAGGTAAGTATAGTTAATTGAATTTATATATATATGTATATATATGTGTTATATCTATATGGATACATATTCTTGTGTTGTATACGAAATTGTGAATTGTTGGCTAGTTGTTTGGATTACTTGTTATTCTGTGAAGTTGTCATTATGTGATTATATGTGGTAATGTTGTTCGGAATTTAGAAGGATGGTGATATGTATTATATTTGATTATTAAATGAAGTGGAACGTTGATGTTATTGATGGGAATTTGATTGTTGAATGAAGACGAATTCTGATATTATTGATGAGAATATCGAGAATTGAGATAAAGAGATGGCTTACCTAACTGGGGGGCATACTGCAATGGCTTATGGTGATATGATTAATGATGAGCTGTGTGCTGTCATTGATCGAGGGAGATGATGTAACATATCATACGAGCTGTGTGCTGTGTGATATGATGAATGATGGGATATCATACGAGCTGTGTGCTGTGTGGTATCAGTAGTGATGGGGTATCATACGAGCTGTGTGCTGTGTGGTACCGAGGGAAATAAAAAGGGATATTATGATTGAGGAGATGATAGTCGGCATAGACCATTGAGTGATGCACTCCAGCAGGGGTAAGCAGGGCCCTAAGGAAATAAACAATAAAGTCGAGTATTATGTGTAATCTGATATATGATTGTTGGTATATGTTATTTCTTATATTCGTTGTATTGCATGATACTCGTTTTATTATGTATGTGCGTGTATATGTGTATAAGTTAATTAGCTATACTAATTGAGTAGGCAACTCATCCCTTGCCAATATTTTTCAGGAGATAGATCACGGTGACTAGCTACGTTAAATTGGAAGTCGTGAAATGGATCTGAATAGGTGGGTCAGCCGTGACATCGGAAGCCAAGGGTTCTGCCTATATGATTATAAAACATCTAGTCTTTTGTCGGGTTGCGTTTTAGATTTTGTTATAGCCTGATACCTTCATCTTTTTGAGTTTTGTAAATGAGTATACATGTGGCGTAGTAGATATAAACTTTTGACAACATCTATCATCATATATATATATTATATGTTTAATAAGATCAATTATATTCATTTTAAATGAAATCTCTTATAAGGCAGGTTGAAGTTAAAAAGGGGGCATAATTAGTGATAATACAGTGTAGTTACGTGGGGGGTGTCACATTGGGTGGTATCAGAGCAGGTCTACGTTTCTAGGGTGATAAGTTGACTATGGGATGAGTTTATTGATTAAATTTCTTAATGTAGGATGGCTTCTCAAGGTGAACGTGCTGACCCAGTAGATAGTAGAGAAGAGTCAGTGGAGTCCGCAGAAGGCTCCGTTGCACCTGCAAGTGCAGGTGGAGTTGGGGTAGGTCGAGAGGGTATTGGTGTTGATGTTCCAATTCCTCCTGGTGGTGCTCCAGCGGTAGGGTTACCACCAGAGTATGCACAGATCCTCCGGATGGCCTTGGAGGCCCAAGCCCAAGCTCAAGCATAGTTTCTTGCACAGGCACGTGTACCAACCCCAGTGCCAGCACAAGTGGTTCCTACAGTTGACCGTAATTATGAGAGGATTAGAAATATGGGAGCTACAGAATTTGAGGGTACCCTAGACCCAGAGATTGCTGAAAAATGGTGGGAAAAGACCGAAGATGTGATGAACTTGGTGAGCTATACTCCAGAAAATCGACTTAAGTACGTTGTTTCCTTATTCACGGGGAATGCACTGATTTGGTGGAGGTCAGTAAAGAGGGCATATGAGCCACGAGAGATAACTTGGGCCGAATTTCAGAAAGAGTTTGATGATAAATATAGACCTAAGATGTACCAAGACAAGAAGATGGAATTTCTGAACCTTGTACAAGGAGATGATCAGACAGTGGTTGAGTATGAGATTCGTTTTGCCGCATTAGCCAGACGCACCGGAAGCAGTAGCGACACAAGAGGACCGATGTTACAGATTTGAACAGGGGTTACGACCTGAGATTAGGAAGGGCCTTGCAGTTAGAATTACGAACTTTAAAACTCTCGTTGAGTCAGCAGTTCGGATGGAAGAGGCAGTGACTGTAGAGAAAAAGAAAGGAGAAGAGAAGAGAAAGTCAACATATACGACAGGGGAGTCCAGTAGATTGACCAAGAGGGGCACCGGCCGTTCATTTTCAACAGAGGGTGGAAGTTTCGCACGTGGTGGTTCCGCTTTTCGAGGAGGTAGTGGATCGAGATTTGGTGGATCAGTGGGCGTTAACAGGGGATCAGTAGAACGCAGTTCATCTAGTTTGCCTTCTATTGGATCAAGTAGAGGAGCTGACATATGTGGAAGAGCCAATAGAAATTTTGGACAGAAACGTAAGAAAATTAAGAAGTAAGGAGATCCCTATGTTAAAGGCGAGGTGGAGTCATCACTCCCCAAGAGAAGCCACTTGGGAGGTTGAGGAGAATATGAGAGAAAAGTACCCTTATTTATTTCCAGAGACGGGTAAGTTAATTAAATTTCGAGGACGAAATTTTTATTAGGAGGGGAGAAATGTTATGTCCGTATAATTTTATTCATAATTGAGGGACTAATTAGTAATTATTAAGGAAATTTAATTTAATTATAAGTTATATGTTGAAATTATAAATATATTAAAACTTGAAGGGACTAAATTGGAGCTTTATTAAATATTTGTGGTCAATACATAAATATATAGAAGTTAAGGATCAAATTGTAATTTTAATAAAGTTAAAGAAAAAAAAAAGAGAGAGAAATTAATTTAACGCAACACGTGGCTGCCTATCACTCTATCCTCATGTATTAAAATATATATATATATATATTATATATGTACCTTACCATT
Organism: Sesamum alatum; assembly: GCA_034509735.1. Lineage (NCBI taxonomy): Eukaryota > Viridiplantae > Streptophyta > Magnoliopsida > Lamiales > Pedaliaceae > Sesamum > Sesamum alatum. The sequence continues at coordinate 1,463,699 of JACGWO010000004.1, forward strand.
TAAGAAACTAAAACATGTACCTTTAAATAAAATCAACATTACACAATTTTGAATTGTGTTAACTTCGGTCGGAGGAACCAGGACATGAAGATAGAGTAGAGGGCTGAGCAGTTTCTCCTATTAACGAGATCTTTTGAGTTGGAGGTAAGTATAGTTAATTGAATTTATATATATGTATATATATGTGTTATATCTATATGGATACATATTCTTGTGTTGTATACGAAATTGTGAATTGTTGGCTAGTTGTTTGGATTACTTGTTATTCTGTGAAGTTGTCATTATGTGATTATATGTGGTAATGTTGTTCGGAATTTAGAAGGATGGTGATATGTATTATATTTGATTATTAAATGAAGTGGAACGTTGATGTTATTGATGGGAATTTGATTGTTGAATGAAGACGAATTCTGATATTATTGATGAGAATATCGGGAATTGAGATAAAGAGATGGCTTACCTAACTGGGGGGCATACTGCAATGGCTTATGGTGATATGATTAATGACGAGCTGTGTGCTGTCATTGATCGAGGGAGATGATGTAACATATCATACGAGCTGTGTGCTGTGTGATATGATGAATGATGGGATATCATACGAGCTGTGTGCTGTGTGGTATCAGTAGTGATGGGGTATCATACGAGCTGTGTGTTGTGTGGTACCGAGGGAAATAAAAAGGGATACTATGATTGAGGAGATGATAGCCGGCATAGACCATTGAGTGATGCACTCCAGCAGGGGTAAGCAGGGCCCTAAGGAAATAAACAATAAAGTCGAGTATTATGTGTAATCTGATATATGATTGTTGGTATATGTTATTTCTTATATTCGTTGTATTGCATGATACTCGTTTTATTATGTATGTGCGTGTATATGTGTATAAGTTAATTAGCTATACTTATTGAGTAGGCAGCTCATCCCTTGTCAATATTTTTCAGGAGATAGATCACGGTGACTAGCTACGTTAAATTGGAAATCGTGAAATGGATCTGAATAGGTGGGTCAGCCGTGACATCGGAAGCCAAGGGTTCTGCCTATATGATTATAAAACATCTAGTCTTTTGTCGGGTTGCGTTTTAGATTTTGTTATAGCCTGATACCTTCATCTTTTTGAGTTTTGTACATGAGTATACATGTGGCTTAGTAGATATAAACTTTTGACAACATCTATCATCATATATATATATATATATTATATGTTTAATAAGATCAATTATATTCATTTTAAATGAAATCTCTTATAAGGCAAGTTAAAATTAAAAAGGGGTATAATTAGTGATAATACAGTGTAGTTACGTGGGGGGTGTCACAGGGAAAGACTATGTGTTGTGTCACTTATCTGAATTTAGGAATAGGTTCACAAACTTGTATTCAGTTGTAATTGCCTAGTATTAGCTCATCCATTAAAATTATATGTTGTTCAGTTGTCAGCAAAACATCTTGATCTTGAAGTACTATGATTGTAAGCTAACTGGCATATAGACTAGAGCAGCCAAGGATCAAGACTAGTTGATCCCATGTCAATAGAGGTCTATGACTTTCAAATTGTACTGTGGATTTAGATGTAGAATTATTTTTTTACATACATCTTAATTTCAAACAAGGCTTATATGTACTGTATTTAGATCTAGTAGGTCAAGACCAAGAGAAAAAACATCTTCAGGTGCAACAACCCCTGCTTCCTTTGTGAAATAAAGGCAAATTATTTCATATTTTCATTTTATGAAAACTTACTTTGTAAAATAAATTATTTGTTATAGAAAAAGAACAAATTCAGAATGCAACTGATTTTCCTTATTCGCGATATGGAAGAGTGAACAAGAGAACATGGCTTCTTATTATGACTTTAAAATACGTCATGGTAAGTAGTTATTATGCAATTCACGATTTCCTAGTAGTTCTAAATTGGAAATATGAAAGAAATATTATTTAAAAAATTAGTGCATTAATAATTAATAGATTAAGATCTTTCACGTACACAAGTAAGAGACTTTTGAAGTGAATACATGTTAATTGTTCAAGCTGAGTTAAGAATAATACATAAGTTTGTTTCAAGGATTACAAAATCTCAGCTTACTAAAGCTTTCTCGTATATCAAGTTCTCGAGAAATTCCTAATTCGCCTCATTCCTTATTCTACATAAGTTGATGTCAGATTATTATTTATTCTAAGAGATCAAATGTCTTCAAATTCCAAGTTTTTCCAACTCATGCATTCACTTATTTTATTTCATCTCCTTGTGTGTTTTAATCTATTGTGTAAGGTTAAAACTTTCCACTTTTCTAGAACGGCGTATCAAATCAACATGTGAATTAAATGAAGAACTTTCTAAAAGGTCAAATAAAATATTTATTATTTTTTGTGTGGTCCTTTTGAGTAAAAGAGAGTTATAGTCCATTCATCTTGTTGGGATGGGTTTCTAATTTTGTTAATATTACATGTTTCGGTGAAGCTAACTTGTCTAAGTGGGTTGGGCTGGCAGTAAAAGGTAAAAATGATATACTCCTAGCCACTATATAGAAATATAAATTTGGACACGATAAAGGGCCTTGCTGGCCCAAACCAATGTGATTTTCTGATAAGCTCGACTCAGCTCCCGCCATTTTGTTACCTATTGTGTTGGAGTTAAGGTTACAAATTGCGCCGCCTCCCTCAGGCTCCTATAAATATACAATGTATGTTTGCTAATAGTCACATGGCAAAAACCATATAGTGGGCAACTCTCTCTGTTATATTGTCCCTGATGTCCATACACATACAATGATTATAGTGCTTAATGCTGCAACCTTCAATGGATACGATAAGATTGATTTATCCTTTTATGAAGATTGTTATCTCTTATCATTCAATTGTTGTGCTTAAATATGAAGTAGTATTATTCTCATGATAGTCCTTTTTATTGAGTTTCTCAACCCTTGATAACCAATAGTTCTATTTCAATGTGGATCTATGCTCATAACATTCTTTTGGTCGAATTGAAAATTTTTATTTTTCAAACTTGGTTGGTTTTATAGCTTTTATTTGAGTTTCCCGATTGCTTATTATATATGAAGGAAATTATGTTCTTTACTTTGCTTTATAGAACAAAAATATCTTAGAATCATCTTCAAAATTTATTTAGTTTTTTATTTGCTATGCAATTGCTTATAATAGATTGATATGTGATCATATGAGACTCTTGTGTGTTTTTTCTGTTCTTTGTAGGATTTGTTGATCTTTCTCTTAACGATTTGATTTTCTAGTCATTTTGTCATGATTGTTGAGGTGTTGATGAAAGGATGATTCTCATATCTAAAATGACTTATTCAGTTAATTACTGTATAATGCTTGTCGGTCGTGGATTTTTATTGTTTGGAACTATATTCGAATTACTATTTAAAAAAAGACTTGCTGGTTGGACATCTGGAAGCCTAATAAGGAGTGCAAGTCTAATTTGATTCCAGTGATCTAGTTTTGCAATGAATGTGAATATGCAATGTATTCGCGTGATTGATTTTTCCATTTGTTGCATGTGTAAATTGCAAACTTTTCAAATACCGAAAAAGAGAAAGAGCATGAGTTGTTTGACTATCTATTTATCTTTCTGTCCCCATAAAGTTGCAGGTTATTGTATTTACTATTTTGCATGCTTTCCAATGAGTTCAGACATGGATCAACGTTCACTACATATCAAGAATGGAGGATTATTCATTTCGATGGTCAAATGGCGAAATGGGAGGGTGATCTCATGACTACAGGTGGAGTTTCGGTTGCAGCATCCGTTATAAAGGTCAGTTGGCTCACTAAAAAATGACGAGTGTTTGTTTATGCTCACGACCATTAGGTTTAATTACACATATACCCCTGAGGTTATGTATTTTACAAAAAATTCTCTCAATTTTTCAAAAATGATACTTAGACACTGCAATTATGTTATATAATCGATCATGACCCTCCAGTCTTTAGACGAGAATTTGCAAAGTAAAACATGTTCAAGATCAGTATAACCTTCAAAAACTGAGGTGTGCTTTTACAGTATACTTAAACTTTAAATGTTTCACGCTATGTTGTGCATGTGAATATGTTCATCCGTTTTCAGATAGTTTTATTTTTTATTAAAAGTGACCCTTTCCATCATTGCAGGTCATAGTTGGAAGCTCTCTACTAGATGGTCGGAGGGAAGCTACAAGAAGTTATATAGGAACCATCATAACCTCCACCAAAAGTGAAGTCGGGTGGTGCTGGTGGTGCCAGCTACTCATAGTACAAATATCTGGTTAGCATGGATGCCCGCTAAACTAGAGCTCCTTAGGATGAAAGCCTATATCGCACGCCAGGCATGCCACCCAGATGACTCGCTCAACTAGAGTAACTCTGTACTATTAGCATGCAAGTCCGCTCAACCAGAGTATCGCACGCTAGGCATGTCATCCAAACAATGGACCAGCTGCTCATTGTATAGAGTTACTCTAGTTGAATGAATCTGGTTACCATGCAAGTCCGGTAAATGGGAGCTCCATTCCTTGCGCTGAAAGCCCATATCGCACGCCTTCTAAACAATTGATTGCAAACTTTCCCACCATTTGATTATCTACATTACACATAAAATATTAAGTACTTCTAGTGCTATTGTGCTTAGAGAAAAGCACCACAAATTCTGTTGATTCGGAGATCAACCTAGTAGAGTTATGTATATCGGGCCAACATACGTTCTGCCGTTATTTGAACACTACATAAAGTCTGTACAGATCTCTAGAAGATGCTTTAGAGATTGTAATTTATGTTTCACTTTGTTTAGATTTTGAATTCTAAGACAGATATAGAGTTGATGACGAAAGATATGTTCTATTTATTTATCTTTTTTGAAATGGAGAAAATTTGATATAAATATTAAATCATGTCTAGTTAAAGCATTATTTTAAATTCATAGATTAATACAATGTGTAGCACCCCTTACAACACTGCACTTAAATACCACAAATCATAATACATCCTCTATAATTAAACCCGTTCTACATGAAACTTTCATAAAATCAATAAGACAAATTCTATTTTTATCAATATGTTCTTAAGCAATGGTGGATGTCGTTAAATAAGTTGAAATGTAAAGTTCCTGGCATCACAAAACATAAAATATAAATTTACTTAAAATCTACAATCTATGTAATATGCTACTAGAACTCTAAATTCAAGATGACACTATTAATCCACCTAATAAGACTGGCAACAAGCCTTAAGATCCAATTCAACTAGTCATTCTGACTTATCCTGAAAAAAATATAAGGCAAGGAATGAACTGCCTACTAAATAAGTATAGCTAATTAACTTATATATATATATGTATGCATACACCACAAGACAAATATCATGCAATGACACTAACCAACGAATACTAGCCATGGAATAACAACAAATGTAAGAAATAACATATAACAATAATCATATATCAATCCACAACATCGATAAATTCATCATTCAATTTCATTCGACGATCAATTTTTTCATCAATGACTTCATCATTCAATTCCAACCCACAATAAAATAGTATAGCGGCGAGCAGTCATTTATCCGTCTTCGTTATACCATAGCCACAAATAATCATATAATGACAATTTAACATAACAACAAAGTAGTCCAAACAAATTACAAAAAATTAACAAATAAGCATACAACAAGTATACATATATAAAACCTATATATGTGTATCCATATATATATATATATGAAGCCAATTAACTATACTTACATTAATTCTCAAAACATTACATTAGTAAAAGGAGCTGATCAACCATCTACTTCATCTCCAAATCCTATAATAGGTCTTTCTATTAGTTTCCTTCAATTCCTCTATTATACTAATTAATTAATCACCGCGCATATAATTATGTATTTGGTTAATAAATTTGATTAAATTGAACACATCAGTTATAACAATGATTAAATCTGTTAAATTAAGTAATTTAGTTAATTGGCTATAACACCTTTAATTTAAGGTGAATATTTAACCAAACGCTAATTTATCAATAATTAAATTCATTAAATTTTTTGATTAAACATTAAACCGGATAATAAAAATTGCGTATAATTAATTCACTAATAAAATATCATAGTATATAAATTAATTAACAATTTAAATGATTAATTTCTTACCTATTTCCAAAATGGCTGAAGAAAGGCGTGTGTCTGTTGAGCTGCCAAGTTAAATATGAAATGAAATAATATATTTAGAGTAAATTATAGTGACATCCCTTAAAGTTAGACCAAAATACACAAACACTCTCTGTTTTTGTTAAAATTACAGTTACATTCCCTGAGATTGTAATTGTATTACAACTACATCCCCTATTCAAAGCAAAGCTTACACTAGTACCCCCTGAAAAACATTACACTAACACCCCACAGGGGTGTAGCTGTATTTTCGCAAAAGACAAAGGTGGTTTGTGTAATTGGACCTAACTTCAGGAGGTGTCAACATAATTTACCCATATTTTTATGCAAGTGTGTAATGATAGGTAGTGAAAAGGGAAAAACTACTAACATCCTTAGTGGCTAAGGAAGGTTGGCAGCCACGTCAATTTCCTTGCTCATATATACATATATATATTCGTGCTAAATTTTAACTTTTACTAAACTTTTAATTTTATTCCATAATTTTTTTAATTTATATAATTTGACTCCAAACATTTTATAAAGCTCCAATTTTAGTTCCCTCAAATTTTTGATATATTCAAATTTCAACAGATAATTTATTTATCAATTAATTTAAATTTATTTAATAATTACCAGTTTATCCCATAATTATGTATAAAAATTGTGGATGTTACATAATTTTTAGATGATAATGGTGTATGTGTGTATGTACAATATATAACGACGCAAATCATATCGTTTATATCAATATCACAAACTTTATGATTTGTATATATTTATATAGGGTAAATTATGTCTACGTACTGAGGTTTGTTATAATTATAGAAAACATCCTCATTAGATTCAAAATTATATTTAACATATCTTATCTTATATTTATACTCTTTTTGTTGAAGGGTTTTTGTAAAAAGTCACCCGAACTTTTAATTTTACCATTCTTGAAAGAAAAAACCTATGTGGATTGACCAATTTTTATGGAAAAAAAATATCCTCTGGTCCTTAATTAAAAGTTTCTCCTATAAGGAAATTTAGCACTCATAATTAATAAATAAAATATTAATGTAAATCAATATTTTATACTTTATTTGATTTTAAGTCTAGGTCTTTTTTCAAGTAAAAGTCGCGAGGGAGGCGTATATTAATCAAAGGCCAAAAAAATGTTCACATACGTTCACCCAAAACACAAAAAGCATGTGTGAAAACTCAAAACAAAGATGGGGAGCCTAGCCGAACAATGATCAACCAGGGTTGCGACCAAGATGGAGGGAGCGAAAGACTTGATTTATCAAAACCGGAGCATCCCCAGTGGCGCCTCCTAAGGGGCATTTGTTCCAGTTAGTCCAGAGCGCCCAACAAACTGGAAGGAAAGCAAACAAACTCCTCCTTGCCAAGCCCCACATTGTGCTCGGTGCAACCATGCGTCAACATTGAGGCCCTCTTAGGTGACCCCATTTCCACAGAATATGCAATATCATCATACCAACCTGAGGAAGGGGCACTCGACCAACACGTGCTCAACACCCACCCTCCTCATTGCTGCATAACACACACAAGCCGTCCACCTCTACCCTTCTACGCAGCAAGTTCAGCTGGATAGGAAGTTGCCGAGTGACAGCATTTCCAAGCGAAGAGAAGCACTTTTGGGGCCCGCCTTCGGGAGTGTCCAAGCAGGGCGTGGCAAGCCAATAGGCGCTCTTTGACCGTAAAATGACCCTTCTCGTCATAGTTCCAACATGGCTGATCCTTCGAGTCGTCCCATATCCGAGTGAGCAAAATCCACTTCGCATTAATGGCCTGGAACTCAGACCGTCCCTTATCTCCGTCCCAAAGCCGCTCGAGGTAAGCAAGGTAATCACTGAGGTCTCGAGTGGGAAACAAGGAGGAGGGAAGATCGATTTCAACGTCGATTGGCCGAGGGGGAAGCGTTCCAAAGATACACAGATCCACAAAGCATCACCCCTTCCGAACCTCCAACGCACGCGGGGCTGAAGTAATGGCCAAGCCGAGACCAAGGAACGCCAGGCAAACGAAACCCGACCTACACCAGCCATAGTCAGAAAAGAGTCCTCCGAGAAAACTATGTGTGCTTCAAAACCTATGCAACAACCTATTTAGATTCGACATCACCCTCCAGGCATGCTTGCAAAGCAACGCACGTTGAACTCCTTTAGACTCCGGATGCCGAGCACCCTATC